>OY728162.1:347104447-348493197 GCA_963277665.1 Viscum album | reverse complement strand
ATAGTGAGAGACGATATAGTTCACTTATGAACCAGTTATTTATATATCCAGTTTTTCAATGATACTAAAAAATATGACTATTTCATGGATTGTTTTGTTTTATAATTAGTATTTTCCTATAAATATGTAATATATATGTTTGAAAATATTGGATATTTAATGTTGGTTTGAATGAAATTTTTAATTAAAACGTGTAAACTAGTATTTGAAAACATTAGATATAAAGTAACTAAAGATAAAATAAGGATAATATATTGTATATGAAAATTTCTTGTAATTTCGTTGAAGGATAGAGAGAATGGTTTCCTAGAAATTAAATCCCTATCAGGATACTAAATATTGATCTAGATCTGTTATATTTATTCTTACGAGAAATAATAATGAAATGGGAATATTGTGAATTTAATCGATCATCACTTAGTTCATGATAGTGGTCCTCATTACCCACATACTCTCATACACTATAGGTATAGGTTTTAGAAATTCAAAAACCCTATAGAAAATATAATAAGGATTTGAATAAACCATTACCATGAATGGACAGTGTAATACTTAGGTGTCATATAAAAATATAATTTTCCATGATTTAGACATCTTATATGTGATTCTTTATTATTATGTTTTTCCAAAATATTAATATTGTTTCTCACAATATAATTTTTTCTGTTTTAGTCAATGGATCAAATTTGAAGGAACTAGGTTAACATTAAATTTGATACGTAATGTGTTAATAATAAAACTAGTTCGATGATGAATAGAGTGAAAGATATTTTTAATATTCCTTATTAGTTGTCACGATATATGATTAACAACATTCACCATAACAAAATATCAATCTCATTGAAGAATAGATATATAGAGTTCATTGAGATATTGAGTGGTCGGGAACTTGGAGGAAAGAATATTGAGAATCATATTTTTTTAGAATATGTTATGATGTACTCAAAGAGATATCTAAAAGGAAGGAGAATATGACTTTGTTGTAGAATAAGGGCATTGAGTATGAAATTTACAAGTAATAACAAAAAAATGTTCAGTTAACATAATGGATGAGATTAATCGATTCCAAAATACATCATAAATGACTAATTTTTTAAATATGTAATTTATAGGCATTATCCAAATTGATATACAAGGGGAATTAATAAGGCTAAGATCATTTGTGTTTTATGTGTAAAAGTTTTTCTATTGATGATGAAGAGACTACTAATGGGATATGAAATTAATGAGTTATTAAGGAATGAGATGATGAATTGTTATTAGTGGTTTAATAATTAGGTGGAATAATTAATGTTTTTATGTACTGGAAGTCATTAATTATGTTATATGAATCATGAAATAAATAAGAATGTTATGTAGAAATTAATTAGTAATGATTTTAAAGAATATGTAGAATGTTACTGATGGAATAAAAAAGTAATTTTATGGAAAGGTGATATTTTATGGTAAAGACAAGATTAATGGAAATATAAAAATTAATATTTCTTTATTGGTGAGATAATGGTTTTTATTTGTGATATATATGAGATTAACTAGGATAATTAAAATTTGATAGTGTTGATGTACATGGATATGGTTAATGATTTGATGAAAATGTTTGTTATCTTATCACTGTTGGAGTTGACAAAAAAATTTGATTTATGGAATGTATTCAATAATTTTTGGATTTATTTAATTTATGAGGAAGAATTTATGTTTTATTTAGTTTTTATAGTAATTTTGTTTATTACAATATTTTGGGAGAATATATGAATAAAGTATTCAAATACTTATGAAAACATTTTCTTTGGAAAACCTGTTTCTCATCTCATCCATAAGTTTAATTTTAAATTAAATTCTTCCACTCTTTTGAGTTTATTTTTTAAAAATTTAATCAATATTTTTTAAGAACAAAATTTTATATTATATAATAATGAAAAAAAATTCCCTAATGAATAGTGAATATAGTAATAATTAAATATCATTTTTAAAGATAAAATGAGTTTATCAGGGGTTAAAATAATATGATAAGGGATAAAATAACATAAAAACTTTCTTATTCTCATTTTATGCCCATATTTAAACAATATTTCATAAAATTTTCGATAATTATCTATTATGGAGCCTTTTGTAATGATGAAAAAGTGGGAATAGAATTTTCTATAAAAACAATACAAGTATGTTTTCTCTCCGACTTATAAAAAGGATCCACATATACTCTCTAATTAACATGTAAAAATTATTTTTTAGAAAATTACTTCTAGAAATATTATCATATTCCTTACCCACATTGTAGTGGCCATTTATTTATTATGAAACCCTTTAAGTATGGATTTTGGTGATAACTAAATGAGCTAGTCTAAAGAAGAGGTATCATTCTTAACAAAGATTTTTTATTTAATTTATTTTTTCAAATATTATTCATATATTATGATACTTTAAAATTATTATGTAACATGTACTATTTTTTTATTTTCTTAATTTCATAATCCACATCTATCTCATCTTTCATCAAATGAGAAACCAAACTTCCAGTCATGTGTACAATAGACTACATCCTCAAAAATTGATGTCTTTTGTTTTCAATCACAACATATTAAAGATGGATATAATGATATATTTAAAGTATATATATATTATTTATAAAATAATTTAACTTCTGTAATTATAATGTCACTACTACCATCTTACCTTCCAATATGTTGAAAAATGATAACATCACTCATGTTTACATGTGAACAATAACCTCCATGATATGATGTGATATTTTATTTATTTTATTTTGAAATTATTCTAATAAGGATGTATTTAAGGTTTATATATGAAATATATGATATAAAAACTTTTCAACAAAGGTTAATTAGTTTTTACCTTTCCATCGTTTCATCTGGTGAGAAAATGGAAACAATGATCATACATACGTACGCCCTATTATCTCTTTGAACAATGTAATTCATAACATATATCTAAATGATATAGATTAATATAAATAAATTTATATTAAATATATATTTTATTTGTACCATTATTAAAATTATAGATATTATTTAACCATGATCAAACTAGAAGGCTCAAAAATACCAAAACAAAACAAACATGAAAAACAAAGAATACATTACTCAAAAAAATGATTTTAATAATTATTTTTAATATATTGTTATTTAAATGATATTATTAAAGAATATTTGATTATATATATGGATGTGGTTCCATAAAAAATTTATATATAGGGGTGTGGTTTTATGCCATCTTCATAAGGTATTTCAAGTATCTCTTTTATTTATGGGAGTCATATTCCATATTCACCACTATTTAATTTGTGTTTTGTATATAATATTCAATTGAAATATTATTCAATGAATATATTTATTAACAATATATTTTAATTTTAAATAATATTTATTATTCAATAGGGCTTATTATTTAAAAATTCTCAAATTGGAAAGGGATTTTCGTCTTACTTTTATTTCTATGGGACGCATGCCATAATCACAACTTGTTTCTTTTTAGTGGTTTATATAAAACCCATGAATGTACTATATTAGTATTACCATGAAACAATTGTGATATACATATCAATTTAATGTTTTTTTATTCATTAGTCTTATGATTAAAACATTGCTGAAGTGGTAAGAGTTTTATGGTACAATCTCATTGTTTATCAGGATTGTTATTTATTATTCTTATAATGATGAAATATTATGATATATCTCACAATAATGTTTTTTCATTTATTATAATCCTTTTATTTAGGGAGAATAAAATTTCCCTTTCATTTTCCTCTTATTAATTACCCATGATACAAAAAAATTAAGAAAAATAAATTTTATTTCTCTCTCTAGTAAAAAATGTTTTTTCAAAGTAAATATCATATATAAATGTTTTATTGAATGTTTTTTAATATTATTTAATGATTTCTTAGATTAATTTTTAACCATTTTAAGAAAAATATTATAATTAATCTTCTTGTCATTTTATAATGATCTACTTTTGATATTTAATAAAAATGTGAAAGGAATATTTATTTTAACATGTACAAAATAAATAGTTTTTTCCAACATCATGAACAATAAATTATTTAATTTCCATTACATTTTTACATTGTTATTTTTAGTGAAAATATTTTCTTTAATATTTATGAAATTTCTATGTTTTAAAGAATTGATTTTAAAATGGAAAGGGTATTTATTCCATGGGTGTTTTAATGATATTATCATGTAATTTACATTGATCAATGAAAACCAAATTTGGTATTTCTTATGTTTTATTGGGGTTATCATCCAATGGAATAGTATGTATTGTTTCTCTGGATTATTATTATTATTATGATAATATATTTATGAAACTATTTTATTTATTATCAATTATACTATGATATAATATTTATGAAACTCATTATATTTTTATGAGTTATTATATTTTGAATGTTATGTGATTTTGGGGAACTGAAATGTGTGTATTATATGATGGGTGTGACCTATACATCCCTCTAAAAAATTGGCAAATATCAATGTTCAAAAACATAACAAGGTATATTGGAGGTTATCTGAAGCCCAAAAATAGGTTACTCCAAAGTTTATCCTATGATTTTAAAATAGGATACATAGGAGGTTATCTAATTTCTAAAATTAAAGGGTACATATACGGTTAGTTGGATCCCAAAAGAGGGTAAACGAGAGGTTTCCCATTCTTTATGGAGTTAAATGGGTGGTTATTCTAAGCCTAATATGATACAAATGTCTTAATGGGTATACTTGAAATAATATTTTCTATACATATGTGTGTACCACAATTATATGTCTTTATTTCAATGTTATTAGCTCATGGATTATGTTCATTAATTTTTTTATGATGCATGTATTATGAATTTCCAATCATTATTCCAGGAATCTAGATTATGATTTTTGATATACAAGGCATTGTTTTCAAATTCTATGATATTATTCCCATTATCTTATTCCCATTTATGTTTATGTGATCATTGATATCTCCATTGTCTACTCTTACAAGCAATATGATATCTCCATTTCTTATGTTTCATTTCATTATATTATAATGGATGGTTTTATGTATTAAAAGTGAGAAAATGAATCTAATTATTAAGAATTTTTTTATAGATGTAGTTCACTTATGAAATTTTTTTATGTATCTAAATTTCATATGATACTATACTAATAAGAATCTATAAAAGATCATTATATTATAATATAAATTTTCATCAATTAAAAATTAATACCTATATATGAATGTTTTGGGTATTTATAACCATGGTGATTAAAGGTCAAGAGAAAAGGAAAATAAGAATCATAGACGTGACCTAGAGGCTATACATTATGAATCATATTCATTTAGGGGAATATAATTTAATACTGATAAATAGTTACATTGGAAAATTTGGAACATAGTGTGGCCTCTGAGATTAAATATTTCCAATACTTAGGTAACCTTTCTAAAGATCATTTCATATCATTTTAAGGTTCATTAAAATGTTTGGAATAGTCATCTCAAATTTTGGAAGAGTTCTTCATGTGTTATTAGGTAATTACAATATACCAAATAAGAAAAAACTTATTTTCCATTGAATTTTATAGTATTTTTGTGGAATTTCATAATGTCCCTTATAGAATATCATATGGTTGATTCACACCATGAAATATTGTGTTTTTGTAGAGACCCGAAGCTTGACGTACATGGACATTACATTACTTTTGTGGTATACTTAGTACATACCAAAAAAAGACACACAAGGACCGTAATAGATTAGTGTCTTTGGAAACTCGGAATAAAATCTTCTTATCGTTGTGAAAGATCTTCAACATCTCCCAATAAAGATCTTCCCATTTTTTCTTACCTAAAAACGTTCTTTATATCCTAGGGAAAAACATAAAAGGGGTGAGCTCAAATGCCCATTAAGGGTAATCATAGAGAACATAAACATTTGAATGCAAAAACGTGAACATAAAATCTAAACATCAAAATATTAGGCAAAGCCATGAATCTTGGAAGTACGTAAGGCATATATCATAAGTTAACATCAATCATGATAAAATGGTAAGGAAATAAAACATTTAATTGTGGTAACCATTCAGAAAATGTCATGATTTATATAGTATCCAAGGCATTGCTGCCAAGACCATCTTAGTGGACAAAATCCCTTTCTAAATCGAGTTCACTCCTCGTTTCAGTCCTGTAACACTGAACCGGATTAACTTACCATTCCAGCCATGTCTATATCATGAGATATAAATATTTACCCAATGAATTGGATAGAGATATAGGTGCCACCCATCTCATATTGAAATCATTCTTACTTGGGCCACAAAATAAACATACATCATTCATAATAACCCAACAAATAAAATGGGTTTCATAAACATCATCCCATCATCACATAATCCATATAAAAGAAACGGATATCATTTAATTATAAGAAAAGTGAAACCATATAAATAATAGAGACATTATATTTGAAACATACACATATGAAATAATTTCATCTTAGATGAAAAATGGTTTTGATAAAACACTTGAAATGAATTCTTGATGAAAATATCATATCTTCTTCAAAATCATTTTCTTTTCACAAAATGTCATCCAATTTTAAATGAAAAAGATTTTGTTGAATATATTCATGAAATCTATTGGAGGATGCTTCATGAAAATATGGCTTTATAAAACAATAAAAATCTATTCACACCATATAAGTTAAAAATAACATTTTTCTCGTACTTTTGTTGGAAAAGTCAAAAAGTACCTCATACGAAAAACGAAAAAAATATTCCTTTCATATCTTTTACTAAAAACTCACCGAAGGGTAAAATTGGATTTAAACAATTGTAGGTGGATGGAAATAATATTACATAGCTAGGAAACATGGATTTGGATGATAAAATACACCCTAGTAAATACCAAAGTATTAATAATCTCAGATAAAAATGAGATTGTGATATTTTCCCTTACCTTAGGTCCGATATGCTTTGTACATATCCTAACCTCCTGTATAATGATTTAAATAATGTCATTGACTTATTACAGAATCATATTCATTGTTATTATATCATATATGTTTCAGTTATGACATTATATTACCCGTTCTTTTGTAAATTCCATGTTAAAGTAGCATTTTGGGTAAAATCATTTCATTTATCGTATGTGTTTCGACTTTTCGTTCATGATATTAATACTTATATCCGGATTTACATAATTCCAGAATGTAAAAAATGATTTATATATAATATTTATTAATCATATACATATATTTATTATAGATTGATAAGAGGAATGAAATACACCGTTTATGGAGACGGTAGGCCGTACGTACACATGAACGCTGTTTTCGTTTCCTTATTGAATTGAATGAAACTAAATAGATGACATACATATATATATACATAAATCCAGTAGAATTATTATTTCATATATTTCATTATTATTCATTATATAAACTTTTTGATAATTCATGTATGGTTAACATGGATAATGAATCTCATTGCGTCGTGGAGATGGTAGTCCGTACGTATGCACGAGCAATGATATCGTTCCCATAATTATTGAATAGAATTGGTGTGGATGGTATAATATATCAGAATCAGTATGATGTTATAATAACCATATATAGTTATTATTTACACCATTATACCCATCCAGGTACGGTGTTGGTGGAAAAATAGATTTCACCATGTCATGGAGACGGTATTCCGTACATACGCACGCGTGGTGATTTCATCTTCCGTAGGATGGATAGATGGTGAAATTGGATTATTTCATACATATAATAACATATCATTATATGAGTTATATTGATGTTATTACTTCATAATGAAACAACTAAAGAAGATGAAGTGGAAGAAGAAATAAAGTTGAAAGAATCAGGAACGGGCATTACATCTTCATTGAAGCGCCTCTTTGAGACATCCTCTTAGGGAACCAAAATTGGTCATTGAAGAATACCAGGTCCTCTAGGATGTTTCTAGGGAAGTTTAAAAGATAATTTGGAAGGATTTGGCCGAGATTTAAGGCTCAAAGTGGTGTGAGGAAGAGAGGGAGGAGGTGCCCTTTTATAATGGAGGAGAGGGGCTTCTTTGGAAGAACTAAAAAAATTATTTTATTATAAAGCCATATTCGGTTTTAAATAGATAAAAATTGATTTATTTCGAAACTAAGGTTTAAATGGGTCGAAATCCTCTCATCCAATAGAATTTGGATGAGTTTAGTTTAGTATTTTTACCTTATCATTTAGATTTAACTATAAGTTAAATAATTTTACTTTTACCGTGTCTTTTTTTGTTATTACACTATAAGGTTAATAAACTTACTATAACAAGTCAAACGAATCACAAGTTGTTTATTATTAATATATATATCCTTATCTAAGTCATTTGGCCGAACCTTAGATTTTTAGGAATAAAATAACAATTAATAATATAATATTTGTTTTAAAAAACTATTTTATGTCAATTTTGACACTGTTTAGTAATTGATTTTTGTGAAAATCATAATAGAATGTTTAATTCTAACAATGTTAATTAAATCAATAATAAAATGTCATAGTAACCTATAAAAATAGTGGAATTCATAAAAAGTTTCAAATTACATTTATTTGGGTATTTATAACATCAATTATGTCAATATTTCATTAATAAGATAATTACTGCATCATCATTGTGTCATTAATAAATTACATTATTTAATGTCTAAAAATTATAAATAAAATACCATTATGTAGGAAATATTTTTATATTTCTAATGAATATTTATAGACGAATTTATCTTATGTATAACCCTATATTAAAAATAATTTACTTATTAAACATAGATTTTAATTATTTTAACCCTTCTTTAAATAAATTAATATTAAATGTCCTAATCTAATCCAAGTGGGCCTAAATGGTCATATTTTTTTCCTAAGGTTGTTTTTGGTCGAATTACTCTTATAAAATAGAATTAGGACATGTGTTTGGGTAATAATAATATCATTTTTACCCTTAATTATCCTATTTACTTTTAACCGTGGTAAATAAAAGTAAAAAGTTACTATTCATCAAAAAATATTTTCATCTCATTGAACCAAATTTTAGTTCTTGATATTAACCGTGTCTCTCGTATTTTCGAAATTCCATTCACATTGGCGGTAAAATTAATTTTTTTTAAAAATTCGGTTTTTTAACTACCACTAAGTGGTTTCACTATTTATCAAAAAAATGAAAGTTTCCTGAAAATTACAAACAATTAGGCCTAAGATATATTTGATATTATGAATTAAAAAATGATGTCTATTTTACCAAATTCAAAACATATCAGTTTCATTAATTAATGTAAAAATTAATTCCCATCGTCCAAACGAATAGCGTGTTTTTAAGAGGCAATAATTATCAAAAGATTGACACTTGTTTATGTCTGGTTTAAATGTGAAATTACATCCAATGACCAACATTGTATTAAATGGTAAAAATATATTCTAAAAATACTTTAAAACCACTCAAATTAATTATTTATCACTATTAATTATTTCGATTAAAATAGTTGTTTTTAATTAAAATTTAATAATTTTCACTATTCATCAGAATATGAAAGTTATCCGAAAAGTACCAAAATTTCACCCTAAGCTAATTTCGATATTCCGAATCCAAAAATGAAGTCCATTTTGAACAATAAAATTTATATATTCTGAAAAAGTGGGTATTACTATTCATAACGTCTAGTTCATAATAATATTATAACAATATCTCGTTTAGTGAAACTCGGTATTGCGTACTACACACGCTATCGAGGAAGGTCATTATTGTGTGTAATGTAATCCAAGTCTAGGATGTGTGTAGTGAAAGCTCTATTTGGTGTTGCGTATAATCAAAACTTATTTCATTTATACATTAAACAAAATCTATACATAATGTTGCATAGATTAGTTTCTACAATACGAACTTGAAATTGTGTGTAACACGAGCCAAGAACAGTGTTGTGTATAATGCAAGAAAATATGGTGTTGCGTATATCAAAAGCTAATTTTGGTGTAGGGTACAACACAAGACATTAAAAAGAATATTTTTCATAAAATCTCGGGGTGTTACATTCTACCCCCCTTAAAATGAATTTCTCCCTCAAAATTCGTCGGGGTTATAAATGGTTTATTACACGAGAGTTTCTTTCATAGAAACCCAAATCGTAAAAAGGAATACTAAAACTTAATTTAAAAAATGAATGTTAGAAACATAACAGATACCCAAATAACTCATCACTGGGTTTCCACATAGGAGAACGTAGGTGAAAATATGGATATGGAGGAGAAATATGACCATCATGTTCTGATGGAGAGTGGTAGAGAACATGGCAATGAAAAAGCCATCAATCAAAAAGCCATAGATTTGTGATGATCGAAGGTACCATCAGATTCATCGGATATAAGGGCACTAGGAAAACATTTTTGTTTTTCAAGATCATTTCCCTAAAGTTGGTGAAATTGGAATTAGAAGAAATACTTTCATTATTTTGGGATAGTCTCACCGTTGGTCATTCTTTGGACAATTTCCACTTCATCTCTTAAAGAAAGGAAGTTGAATTTGTAATTCGTGAAGTGTTAGCAGATCATGTGATAGAGTTATGGGTCATTCCATCTGTCTCAAAAAAAGGTCATAAAAGTTATCAGAAATATATAAGTCCATCTATAGTGAGATTAATCATATATGGTTCCTAAAATGGACTTATACTTCATATATCTTACTACTTAATATAATAAAACTAGTTTCTACTGAACAGGGACTTCCTGTAGGCCAGTGGTAGGCAATAAAGGCCAGTTGCACTTCGATGGTGGGTTCGATTCCCATAGCCTTGTCTGACGCGATGGGTTGTCACCCATCCTGTAGGCTGTCCTTTTTCTAAAACTACATTACTATAACATCCCATCAATAATATTGAAAAAACTTCTATCCTTAAAATTACTAACTTATGTCCAATATAATCCATTCCAATCTTTAGGCTTATCCATAATACTAGATTCCACTCTCATATTATAGTGAAAATGATTACCAGAGATTTCATATAACAAGAATGTTAATACCATAGTTGATCCCCATATATCATAAGATATGTCTTGTTGGTCACATTACAAACATTCAAAGGCACTAAACATGTATTCTCTTGAAAAATGAATACCCATTGAATCTTTGTGAGAACATGAGTGCTGTCAAAAGTTAACTCTTTCCATATACCAAAACCCCAAAATTCTATATACTCAAACCATGATATAACTATTTCTGTATATCAGTCATGAGCTCATGAATAATGTCAAACATTTCATTTTCTCTTTATCCCTTCATTATGCGCATATCATATTTTTTCCAAAAATATCTCAATCACTTTCTATGGTTACCAATACCATAAAATTATTGAAAACCACAACAGACCAATACCTAAATATTCCAATATTCGACGATACTATATAAAACATTATTTTGGAATCCCATTACATAAACACTTAATCATTCCACCACATCGTTGTCATATTCAACATCGCCAATAGTGATCGCATTTGACTTCCCTTTTTCCTTTTCTATAAGTGGTTGGTCATGTCTATCATCACTAACCCTTGGATTAGGGCATTTATTAGTATAATTCCCCATTTCCATGCACTTGAAGCATTGAAGTGTTAGTGTTGTGTTCTCGGTAGTCATTTCTTTATTCACATCATTAGCAACCCTTTTTCCATTACTTCGACACTCAGCTACTCGATGACCTTCTTTTCCACACTTAAAAAATTTTCTAGTCCATTTAAGACAATCTCCACCATGCTTCTTTCCACACTTTGAGCATAAGGAAACATTCATCTTCTATTCACCATTATTCTGAGATTTTTCCTTGAACTCCATCTTTCGTTTCTTTCCAAATCCATGAGATGGATATGTAACACAAACTTCAATTTCTACCTTGATAGCACAACACACAATTTCTTCATAGCTACTGAAGTTGCTTATAGCTAATTCCTTTCGAAGATTTGGTTTTAAGACACTGAAGAATAGATCAACTTTACTTTCCGATTGGATGATAAAGCCAGATGCATACCTTTCAAGCCATGTAAAATCAGCTTCATATATACCAACATATTCATCATCCTTTTGATTTAGTTCAAGAAACTCCTTCTCCATATTTGTTTGAAGAATATGAGGGAATTACTTATTGAAAATTAAGTTCTTGAACTCGTCCCATTCCATGGACTCAATTTCATCTCTTGGCCTCGTATTCTGGATAAGATTCCACCATTTATCAGCTTCACCTTCCAAACGATATACTACTAAGATGACTTTATCTTGTTCAGAACATTGATGAACTGAAAATATCTTTTCAGTAGTACTGATCCATTGTTCAGCAACAAGTGGATCAGAAGACCCACTGAAGGAAGGTGGACGTTGCCTCATGAAGGACTCAATAGAATATTGTTCCCTTATTTTCTCATTTGGAAGTCCAGAATGATTCATAGCTTATGTAAGTATATCAATAATATTTTTCAATCCATCTCCCATAACATTTGTTTGTTCCGGAGGACAATCATTTCGTTTTCCATTGCATTAATCAACACGGTTCCTTCGGGTTCCATCCATCGTCTAAAACCCAAAAAGAATAGTGTGAGAGGAAAAAATAATGCTAGGGAAAATAACATAATAAAGGGGGAGTACCTTCAATATCTAACATCTTAGGTTTAATTCTAAGATCGTTACCGTAATTCTAGGACTATAACCTATACTTACACTTAACCTTAGGGACATCCCTAGACATACCTTAGAAATATCTCTAGGGATCTCACTAAAGTTATCGCATCCTAGTTTCCAAAGGTTGATGAATCCTTTTTTCTGATACCAACTGTAGAGACCCGAAGCTTGATGTATATGGACATTACATTACTTTTGTGGAATACTTAGTACATAACAAAAACAGACACACAAGGACCGTAATATTTTAGTGTCTTTGGAAACAAGTAATAAAATCTTCTAATCATGGTGAAAGATCTTCATCATCTCCCAATAAAGATCTTCAATTTTTTCTTACCTAAAACCTTTATTTATATCCTGGGGAAAAACATAAAAGGGGTTAGCTCAAATGCACAGTAAGGGTAAACATAGCGAACATAAACATTTGAATGCAGAAACTTGATCAAAAAATATAAACATCAAAATCTTGAGCAAAGACATGAATCTTGGAAGTACGTAAGGCATATATCATAAGGGAACATCAATCATGATAAAATTTCATGGGAATAAAATATGTAATTTTGGCCACCATTCAGCACATGTCATGATTTCCATAGTAGACAAGGCATTGCTGGCAAGACCATCTTGATGGACAAAGTCTCTTTCTGAATCGAGTTCACACCTCGTTTCAGTCCTGTAACACTGAACCGGATTAACTTACCATTCCAGCCATGTCTATCTCATGAGATATAAATCTTTACCCAATTTATTGGATGGAGATATAGGTCCCACCCATCTCATAATGAAATCATTCTTACTTGGGCCACAAAATAAACATACATCATTCATAATAACCCAACAAATAAAATGGGTTTCACAAACATCATCCCATCATCACATAATCCATATAAAACAAATGGATATCATTTCATAATAATAAAAGTGAAACCATGTAAATCATAGAGAAATTATACTTGAAACATACACATACGAAATAATGTCATCTTAGATGAAAAATGGTTTTGATAAAACACTTGAATGAATTCTTGAATAAAATATCCTTTCTTCCTCAAAATCATTTTCTTTTCACAAAATATCATCCAATTTTAAATGAAAAGTTTTTTTTGAAAATATTCATGAAATATTTTGGAGGAAGCTTCATGAAAATAAGGCTTTATAAAATCATAAAAATCCGTTCACACCGTATAAGTTAAAAATAACATTTTTCTCGTACTTTTGTCGGAAAAGTCAAAAAGTACCTCGTACGAAAAATGACAAAAGATTCCTTTCATATATTTTACTAAAAACTCACAGAAGGGTAAAATTGGATTTAAACAATTGTAGGTGGATCTAAATAATATTACATACTGAGGAAACAAGGTTGTGGATGATAAAATACACCCCAGTAAATACCAAAGTATAAACAATCTCAGATATAAATGAGATTGTGATATTTTCCCTTACCTTAGGTTAGATATGCCTCGTACGTATCTAAACCTCCTGTATAATGATTTAAATAATGACATTGACTTATTAAAGAATCATATTAATTGTTATGTTATAATATATGTTTCACTTATGACTTTATATTTCCCATTCTTTTGTAAATTCCATGTTAAAGTAGCGTTTTGGGTAAAATCATTTCATTTATCATATGTGTTTCGACTTGTCGTTCTTGATATTAATACTTATATCCTGATTTGCATAATTCCAGAATGTAAAAAATGATTTATATATAATATATATTCATCATATACATATATATATTTTAGATCGATAAATGGAATGAAATACACCGTTCATGGAGACGGTAGGCCGTACGTATGCATGAACGCTGTTTTCGTTTCCTTGTTGAATTGAATGAAACTAAATAGATGACATACATATATATATACATTAATCCAGTAGCATTATTATTTCATATATTTCATTATTATTCATTATAAAACTTTATGATCATTCATGTATGGTTAACGTGGAGAATGAATCTCATCGCGTCGTGGAGACGATAGTTCGTACGTACGCACGAGCGATGATATCGTTCCCATAATTATTGAAAAGAATTGGAGTGGATGGTATAATATATCAGAATCAGTATGATGTCATAATAACCATATATATTTATTATTTACACCATTATACTTATCCTTGTACGGTGTTGGTGGAAAAACAGATTTCATCATGGCGTGGAGATGGTATTTTGTACGTACGCAGGCGTGGTGATTTCGGTTTTCGTTGGATGGATAGATGGTGAAATATGGTTATTTAATACTTATAATAACATATCAGTATATGAGTTATACTGATGTTATTACTTCATAATGAAACAACTAAAGAAGAAGAAGTGGAATAAGAAATAAAGTTGAAAGAATCGGTAATGGACATTACCTCTTCTTTGAAGCGCCTCTTTGAGACCTCCCCTTAGGGCACTAAAATTGGTCATTGAAGATGACCCAGACCTCTTGGATGTTTCTAGGGAAGTGGAGAAGAGAATTGGGCAGGATTTGGCTGAGCTTGAAGGCTCAATGTGGTGTGAGGAAGAGATGGAGGAGGTTCCCTTTTATAAGGGATGAGAGGGGCTCCTTTGGAAAAACTAAAAATATTATTTGATTATAAAGCCAAATTTGGTTTTAAATAGATCCAAATTGATTTATTTAGAAGATTAGGTGGGGATGGGTCGAAATACTCTCATCCAATAGAATTTGGACGAGTTTAGTTTACTATTTTAACCTTATCATTTATATTTAACTTTAAGTTAGATAATTTTACTTTTACCGTGTCTTTTTTTTGTTATTACACTATAAGGTTAATAAACTTTCTATAACAAGCAAAAAGAATCACAAGTTTTTTTATTATTAATATATATATTCTTATCTATGTCATTTGGCAAAACAATAGACTTTTAGGAATAAAATAACAATTAATAATATAATATTTGTTTGAAAAACTATTTTATGTCAATTTTGACACTATTTAGTAATTGATTTTTGTGAAACTCATAACAGAATGATTAATTAGAAAAAAGTTAATTAAATCAATACTAACATGTCATATTAACCTAGAAAATTATATTAATTCATAAAAAGTCTCAAATTAAATTTATTTGGGTATTTATAACATCCATTATGTCAATATTTCATTAATAAGATAATTACTGCATCATCATTGTGTCACAAATAAATTTCATTATTTAATGTCTAAAAATTATAAATAAAATACCATTATGTATGAAATATTTTTATATTTCTAATTAATATTTATAGTCGAATTTATCTTATGTATAACCCTATATTAAAAATAATTTACTTATTAAACTTTGATTTTAACTATTTTAACCCTTCTTTAAATAAATTAATATTAAATGTCCTAATCTAATCCAAGTGGGCCTAAATGGTCATATTTTATTCCCAAGGTTGTTTTTGGTCGAATTACTCTTATCCAATAGAATTGGGACATGTGTTAGGATAATAATAATATCATTGGTACCCTTAATTATCCTATTTACTTTTAACCGTTGTAAATAAAAGTAAAAAGTTACTATTCACCAAAAAATATTTTCATCTCATTGAACCAAATTTTAGTCCTTCATATTAACCGTGTCTCTCGGATTTTTGAAATTCCATTCACAAAAGTGGTAAAATTATGTTTTAGGAAAAATTCAGTTTTTTAACAACCACTTAGTGGTTTCACTATTAATCAAAAAAATGAAAGTTTCCTGAATAATACCAAAAATTAGGCCTAAGCTATATTTGATATTATGAATTCAAAAAATATGAATATTTTACCGAATTCAAAACATATCAGTTGCATTAATTAATTTAAAAATTAATTCCTGTCATCAAAACAAATAACGCGTTTTTAAGAGATAATAATTATCAAAAGATTGACACTTGTTTATTTCTGGTTTAAATGTGAAATTACAACCAATGACCAACATTATATTAAATGGTAAAAATATATTCTAAATATACTTTAAAACCACTCAAATTAATTATTTATCACTATTATTTAATTCGATTAAAAAAGTTGTTTTTAATTAAAATTTAGTAATTTTCACTATTCATCGGAATATAAAAGTTATCCGAAAAGTACCAAAATTTCACCCTATGCTAATTTCGATTTTCCAAATCCAAAAATGAAGTCAATTTTGAAGGATAAAATTTATAAAATCTCAAAAAGTTGGTATTACTATTAATAACGGCTAATTCATAATAATATTATAGTAATATCTCGTTTCGTGAAACTCGGTATTGCGTACTACACACGCTATCGAGGAAGGTCTTTATTGTGTGTAATGTAAGCCAAGTCAGTGCTGCATGTAGTGAATGCTCTATTTGGTGTTGTGTATAATCAAAACTTATTTCATTTATACATTAAAAAAAATCTATACACAATGTTGTGTAGAATAGTTTCTACAATACGAACTTGAAATTGTGTGTAATGCGAACCAAGAATAGTGTTGCGTATACTGAAAGAAAATACGGTGTTGCGTATATCACAAGATAATTTTGGTGTAGTTTACAACACAAGACATTGAAAAGAATATTTTTCATAAAATCTCGGGGTGTTACATTCTACCCCCCTTAAAATGAATTTCTCCCTCAAAATTCATCAGGGTTATAAATGGTTTATTACGCAAGAGTTTATTTCATAGAAACCCACATCGTAAAAAGGAATACTAAATCTTCATTTAAAAAATTAATGTTAGAAACATAACAGATACCCAAATAACTCATCATTGGGTTTCCACATAGGATAACATTGGTGAAAATATGGATATGGAGGAGAAATATGACCATCATGGTCTGATGGAGAGTGGTAGAGAACATGGTTATGAAAAAGCCATAAATCACAAAGCCATAGATTTGTGATGATCGAAAGTACCATCTGATTAATCGGATATAATGGCACTAGGACAACATTTTTGGTTTTCAAGATCATTTCCCTAAAGTTGATGAAATTGGAATTAGAAGAAATACCTTCATGATTTTGGTACAGTCTCATCGTTGGTCATTCTTTGGAAAATTTCCACTTCATATCTTAAATAAAGGAAAGTTGAATTTGTCATTCGTGAAGAGTTAGGAGATCATGTGGTAGAATGATGGGTCATTCCGTTTGTCTCAAAAAAAATGTTATAAAAGTTATCAAAAATACATAAGTCCATCTATAGTGAGATTAATCATATATGGTTCCTAAAATGGACTTATACTTCATATATATTACTAATTAATATAATAAAACTAGTTTCTACTAAACAGGGACTTCCTGTAGGCCAGTGGTAGGCGATAAAGGCCAGTTGCACTTCGATGGTGGGTTTGATTCCCATATCCTTGTCCGACGCGATGGGCTGTCGCCCATCATGTAGGATGTCCTTTTTCTAAAACTACATTACTATAACATCCCATCAATAATATTGAAAAAACTTCTATCCTTAAAATTACTAACTTATGTCCAATATAATCCATTACAATCTTTAGGCTTATCCATAATACTAGAGTCCACTCTTATATTATAGTGAAAATGATTACCATAGATTTCATATAACAAGCATGTTAATACCATCGTTGATCCCCATATATCAAAAGACATGTCTTGTTGGTCACATTACAAACATTCGATGGCCTTAAACATGTATTCTCTTGAAAAATGAATACCCATTGAATCATTGTGAAAACATGAGTGCTGTCAAAAGTTATCTCTTTCCACATACCAAAACCCCAAAATTTGATATACTCAAACCATGATATAACTATTTCTGTATATCAGTCATGAGCTCATGAATACTGTCAAACATTTCATTTTCTCTTTATCCCTTCATTATGCGCATATCATATTTTTCCAAAAATATCTCAATCACTTTCTATGGTTACCAGTACCGTAAAATTATTTAAAACCACAATAGACCAATACATAAATATTCCAATATTCGACGATACTATATAAAACATTATTTGGAATCCCATTACATAAATACTTAATTATTCCAGCACATCGTTGTTATATTCAACATCGCCAATAGTGATCGCATGTGACTTCCCTTTGTCCTTTTCCATAAGTGGTTGCTCATTTCTATCATCACTAACCCTTGGATTAGGTCATTTATTAACATAATTCCCCATTTCCTTGCACTTAAAGCATTGAAGTGTTCGTAGTGTGTTCTCTATAGTCTTTTCTTTATTCACATCATTAGAAACCCTGTTTCCATTACTTCGACACTCAGCTACTCGATGACCTTCTTTTCCACACTTAAAAAATTTTCTAGTCCCATTAAGACAATATCCACCATGCTTCTTTCCGAACTTTGAGCATATGGAAACATTCATATTCTTTTCACCATTATTCTGAGATTTCTCCTTGAACTCCATCTTTCGTTTCTTGTCAAAACCATGTGATTGATAAGTAACACCAACTTCCTTTTCTACCTCGATAGAATAACGCACAATTTCTTCATAGCTACTGAAGTCACTTATAGCTAATTCCCTTCGATGATTTGGTTTTAAGACACTGAAGAATCGATCAACTTTACTTTATGGTTGGATGATAAAGATAGATGCATACCTTTAAAGCCTTGTAAAATTCACTTCTTATATACCAATAGATTCATCATCCTTTTTCTTTAGTTCAAGAAACTTTTTCTCCATCTTTGTTTGAAGAATACGAGGGAATTACTTATTGAAAATTAAGTTCTTTAACTCGTCCCATTCCATGAACTCAATTTCATCTCTTGGCATCGTATTCTTGATAAGATTCCACCATTGATCAGATTCACCTTCCAAATGACATACTGCTAAGATGAATTTATCTTGTTCAGAACATTGAATAACTGAAAATATATTTTTAGTGGTACTGATCCATTGTTCAGTAACAAGTGGATCAGAAGACCCACTGAAAGAAGGTGGACGTTGCCTCACGAAGGACTCAATAGAATATTGTTCCTTTCTCTACTCATTTAGAAGTCCAGAATGATTCATAGCTTGTGTAATTATAGAAAAAAGATTTTGCACTCCATCTCCCATAACATTTGTTTGCTCAGGAGGAAAAGCATTGCATTGTCCATTGCATTGATCAACACGGTTCCTTCAGTTTCCAGCCATTGTCTAAAACCCAAAAAGAATAGTGTGAGAGCAAAAAATCATGCTAGGGAAAATTACATAATAAAGAGGGAGTACCATAAATATCTAACATTTTAGGTTTAATTCTAAGATCGTTACTTTAATTATAGCACTATAACCTATACTTACACTTAACCTTAGGTAAATCCCTAGACATAACTAAGAAATATCTCTAGGGATATCAGTAAAGTTATCGCATCCTAGTTTCCAAAGGTTGAATAAATCTTTCCTCTGATACCAACTGTAGAGACCTGAAGCTTGACATACATGGACATTACATTACTTTTGTGGAATACTTAGTACATAACAAAAACAGACACACAAGGACTGTAATATTTTAGTGTCTTTGGAAACTCGGAATAAAATCTTCTAATCGTGGTGAACGATCTTGAACATCTCCCAATAAAGATCTTCCCTTTTTTTCTTACATAAAACCTTTCTTTATATCCTGGGGAAAAACATAAAAGGGTTGATCTCAAATGCCCAGTAATGGTAAACATATAGAACATAAACATTTGAATGCAAAAACTTGAATATAAAATCTAAACATCAAAATATTGATCAAAGACACGAATCTTGGAAGTACGTAAGGCATATATCATAAGGGAACGTCAATCATGATAAAATGGCATGGGAATAAAACATGTAATTGTGGCCACCATTTAGTACATGTCATGATTTCCACAGTAGACAAGGCATTGCTTCCAAGACCTTCTTAGTGGACAAAGTCCCTTTCTGAATCGAGTTCACTCCTCGTTTCAGTCCTGTAACAATGAACCGGATTAACTTACCATCCAGCCATGTCTATCTCATGAGATATAAATCTTTACCCAATGAATTGGAGGGAGATATAGGTCCCACCCATCTCATAATGAAATCATTCTTACTTTTTCCACAAAATAAACATACATCATTTATAATAACCCAACAAATAAAATGGGTTTCATAAACATCATCCCATCATCACATAATCTATATAAAAGAAATGGATATCATTTCACAATAAGAAAAGTAAAACCATGTAAATCATAGAGACATTATACTTGAAACATACACATATGAAATAATGTCATCTTAGATGAAAAATGGTTTTGATAAAACACTTGAAATGAATTCTTGAGGAAAATATCCTTTCTTCTTCAAAATCATTTTCTTTTCACAAAATGTCATCCAATTTTAAATGAAAAGGTTTTTTGAATATAGTCATGAAATATTTTGGAGGAAGCTTAATGAAAATTAGGCTTTATAAAAACGTAAAAATCCATTCATGCCGTATAAGTTAAAAATATCATTTTTCTCGTAATTTTTCCGGAAAAGTCAAAAAGTTCCTCGTACGAAAAATGACAAAAGATTCCTTTCATATCTCTTACTAAAACCTCTCCAAAGGGTAAAATTGGATTTAAACAATTTTATGTGGATGGAAATAATATTACATACTGAGGAAACATGGATTTGGATGATAAAATACACCCCAGTAAATACCAAAGTATAAACAGTCTCGGATAAAAATGAGATTGTGATATTTTCCCTTACCTTAGGTCTGATTTGCTTCGTACGTATCCAAACCTCATGTATAATGATTTAAATAATTACATTGACTTATTACAGAGTCATATTCATTGTTATGTTATCATATATGTTTCACTTATGACTTTATGTTACCCGTTCTTTTGTAAATTCCATGTTAAAGTAGCGTTTTGGGTAAAATCATTTCATTTATCGTATGTGTTTAGACTTTTCGTTCTTGATATTAATACTTATATCCTGATTTAAAAATTTAAATAATTTAATAAATGATTTATATATAATATATATTAATCATATAGATATATATATATTATAGATCGATAAAAGGAATGAAATACACCGTTCATAGAGATGGTAGGCCGTACGTACGCATGAATGTTGTTTTCGTTTCCTTATTGAATTGAATGAAACTAAATAGATGAAATACATATATATATATATATATATATATATATATATATATATACAGTAGCATTATTATTTCATATATTTAATTATTATTCATTATAAAACTTTATGATCATTCATGTATGGTTAACATGGAGAATGAATCTCATCGTGTTGTGGAGACGGTAGTCCGTACGTACGCATGAGCGATGATATCGTTCCCATAATTATTGAATATAATTGGAGTGGATGGTATAATATATCAGAATCAGTATGATTTTATAATAACCATATATAGTTATTATTTACACCATTATACCCATCCCTGTACGGTGTTGGTGGAATAACATATTTCACCATGGCGTGGAGACGGTATTCCGTACGTACGCACGCGTGGTGATTTCGTTTTCCATAGGATGGATAGATGGAGAAATAGGGTTATTGTATAAATATAATAACATATCAGCATATGAGTTATACTGATGTTATTACTTCATAAAGAAGAAACTAAAGAAGAATAAGTGGAAGAAGAAATAAAGTTGAAAGAATCGGTAACGGACATTACCTCTTCTTTGAAGCGCCTCTTTGAAACCTCCTCTTAGGGAACTAAAATTGGTCTTTGAAGAAGACCATGATCTCTAGGATGCTTCTAGGGAAGTGGAGAAGATAATTTGGAAGGATTTTGCTGAGCATGAAGGCCCAATGTGGTGTGAGGAAGAGAGGGAGGAGGTGCCCTTTTATAAGGGAGGAGAGGGGCTCCTTTGAAAAAAATAAAAAAAAATTATTATAAAGCCATATTCGGTTTTAAATACATCCAAAATTGATTTATTTAGAAGCTAATGTGGGGATGTATCAAAATACTCTCGTCCAATTGAATTTGGACGAGTTTAGTTTACTATTTTAACCTTATCATTTAGATTTAACTTTAAGTTAGATAATTTTACATTTACCGTGTCTTTTTTTGTTCTTACACTATAAGGTTAATAAACTTACTATAACAAGTCAAACGAACCACAAGTTGTTTATTATTAATATATATATCCTTATCTAAGTAATTTTACCAAACCATAGATTTTTAAAAATAAAATAACAATTAATAATATAATATTTGTTTTACAAACTATTTTATGTCAATTTTGACACTATTTAGTGATTGATTATTGTGAAAATCATAACAGAATGATTAATACGAAAAAAGATAATTAAATAAATAATAAAATGTCATATTAACCTAGAAAATTAGTTTAATTCATAAAAATTCTCAAATTACATTTATTTGGGTATTTATAACATCAATTATGTCAATATTTCATTAATATGATATTTACTGCATCATCATTGTGTCATAAATAAATTACATTATTTAATGCCTAAAAATTATAAATAAAATACCATTATGTAGGAAATATTTTTATATTACTAATGAATATTTATAGTTGAATTTATGTTATGTATAACCCTATATTAAAAATAATTTACTTATTAAACATTGATTTTAACTATTTTAACCCTTCTTTAAATAAATTAATATTAAATGTCCTAATCTAATCCAAGTGGGCCTAAATGGTCATATTTTATTCCTAAGGTTGTTTTTGGTAGAATTAATCTTATATAATATAATTAGGACATGTGTTAGGGTAATAATAATATCATTTTTACCCATAATTATCCTATTTACTTTTAACTGTGGTAAATAAAAGTAAAAAGTTACTATTCAACAAAAAATATTTTCATCTCATTGAACCAAATTTTAGTCCTTGATATTAACCGTGTCTCTTGGATTTTCAAAATTCCATTGATAGAAGCGGTAAAATTAAGTTTTATGAAAAATTTAGTTTTTTAACTACCACTTAGTGGTATCACTATTCATCAAAAAAATGAATGTTTCCTAAAAAATACCAAAAATTAGGCCTATGATATATTTGATATTATGAATTCAAAAATGATGTCTATTTTACCAAATTCAAAACATATCAGTTGCATTAATTTATTTAAAAATTAATTCCCATCGTCAAAACAAATAGCGTGTTTTTAAGAGATAATAACTACCAAAATATTGACACTTGTTTATGTCTGGTTTAAATGTGAAATTACATCCAATGACCAACATTGTATTAAATGGTAAAAATATATTCTAAATATACTTTAAACCCACTCAAATTAATTATTTATCACTATTAATTATTTCGATAAAAAAAGTTGTTTTTAATTAAAATTTAATAGTTTTCACTATTCATTAGAATATGAAAGTTATCCGAAAAGTACCAAAATTTCACCCTAAGCTAATTTCGATATTCTGAATCCAAAAATGAAGTCTATTTTGAAAGATAAAATTTATAAAATTTCAAAAAGTGGGTATTACTATTCATAACGGCTAGTTCATAATAATATTATAATAATATCTCGTTTAGTGAAACTCGGTATTGCGTACTACACACGCTATCAAGGAAGTTATTTATTGTTTGTAATGTAAGCCAAGTCAAGGCTGTGTGTAGTGAAAGATCTGTTTGGTGTTGCATATAATCAAAACATATTTCATTTATACATTAAGAAAAATCTATACATAATGTTGCGTAGAATAGTTTCTACAATATGAACATGAAATTGTATGTAATGCGAGCCAAGAATAGTGTTGCGTATTCTGCATCAAAATATGGTGTTCTGTATATCACAAGCTAATTTGGGTGTAGCGTACAACAGAAGACATAAAAAAAATATTTTTCATAAAATCTCAGGGTGTTACATTCTACCCCCCTTAAAATTAATTTCGCCCTCAAAATTCATCGGGGTTATAAATGGTTTATTACCTGAGAGTTTCTTTCATGGAAACCCACATCCTAAAAAGGAATACTAAATCATCATTTAAAAAATGAATGTTAGAAACATAATGGATACCCAAATAACTGATCACTAGGTTTCCACATAGGAGAACATAGGTGAAAATATGGATATGGAGGAGAAATCTGACCATCATGTTCTGATGGAGAGTTGTAGAGAACATCGCTATGAAAAATCCATCAATCACAAAGACATAGATTTGTGATGATCGAAGGTACCATCTGATTCATATGATATAAGGGCACTCAGACAACATTTTTGGTTTTCAAGATCATTTCCCTAAAGTTGATGAAATTGGAATTAGAAGAAATACTTTCATGATTTTGGTACAGTCTCACCGTTGGTCATTCTTTAGACAATTTCCACTTCATCTCTTAAATAATGGAAGTTTAATTTGTCATTCGTGAAGTGTTAGCAGATCATGCGATAGAATGATGGGTCATTCCATTTGTCTCAAACAAAAGGTTATAAAAGTTATCAAAAATACATAAGTCCATCTATAGTGAGATTAATCATATATGGTTCCTAAAATGGACTTATACTTCATATATCTTACTGCTTAATATAATAAAACTAGTTTCTACTAAACATGGACTTCTTGTAGGCCAGTGGTAGGCGATAAAGGCCATTTTCACTTCGATGGTGGGTTTGATTCCCATAGCCTTGTATAACGCGATGGGCTGTCGCCCATCCTGTAGGATATCCTTTTTCTAAAACTAAATTACAATAACATCCCATCAATATTATTGAAAAAACTTTTATCCCTAAAATTACTAACTTATGTCCAATATAATCCATTCCAATCTTTAGGCTTATCCATAATACTGGAGTCCACTATCATATTATAGGTAAAATGATTACCAGAGATTTCATATAACAAGCATGTTAATACCATCGTCGATCCCCATATATCATAAGATATGTCTTTTTGGTCACATTACAAACATTCAAAGGCCTTAAACATGTAATCTCTTGAAAAATGAATACCCATTGAATCTTTGTGAAAACATGAGTGCTGTCAAAAGTTAACTCATTCCACATACCAAAACCCCAAAATTCGATATACTCAAACCATGATATAACTATTTCCGTACATCAATCATGAGCTCATGAATACTGTAAAACATTTCATTTTCTTTTTATCCCATCATTATGCGCATATCATATTTTTCCAAAAATATCTCAATCCATTTATATGGTTACCAATACCATAAAATTATTGAAAACCACAATAGACCAATACATAAATATTCCAATATTCGACGATACTATATAAAACATTATTTTGGAATCCCATTACATAAACACTTAATCATTCCACCACATCATTGTTATATTCAACATCGCCAATAGTGATCGCATGTGACTTCCCTTTGTCATTTTCCATAAGTGGTTGCTCATTTCTATCATCACTAACCCTTGGATTAGGGAATTTATTAGCATAATTCCCCATTTCCTTACACTTGAAGCATTGAAGTGTTGGTGGTGCGTTCTCTGCAGTCTTTTCATTATTCACATCATAAGAAACCCTTTTTCCATTACTTCGACACTCAGCTACTCGATGACCTTCTTTTCCGCACTTAAAATATTTTCTAGTCCCTTTAAGAAAATCTTCACCATGCTTCTTTCCACACATTGAGCATAAGGAAAAATTCATCTTCTTTTCACCATTGTTCTGAGATTTCTCCTTGAAATCCATCTTTCGTTTCTTGTCAAAACCATGTGATGGATAAGTAACACCAACTTCCATTTCTACCTTGATAGAACAACACACAATTTCTTCATAGCTACTGAAGTCCCTTATAGCTAATTCCCTTCTAAGATTTGGCTTTAAGCCACTGAAGAATCGATCAACTTTACTTTCAGGTTGGATGATAAAGCCAGATGTATACCCTGAAAGCCTTGTAAAATTTGCCTCGTATATACCAACAGATACATAATCGTTTTGCATTAGTTCAAGAAAATCTTTATCCATCTTTGTTTGAAGAATACGAGGGAATTACTTATTGAAAATTAAGTTCTTGAACTAGTCCCATTACATGGACTCAATTTCATCTCTTTGCCTCGTATTCTTGATAAGATTCCACCATTTATCAGCTTCACCTTCCAAACAATATTCTGCTAAGATGACTTTATCTTGTTCAGAACATTGAAGAACTGAAAATATCTTTTCAGTGGTACTGATCCATTGTTCAGCAACAAGTGGATCAGAAGACCCACTGAAAGAAGGTGGACGTTACCTCATGAAGGACTCAATAGAATATTGTTCCCTTTTCTGATCATTTGGAAGCCCATAATGATTGATAGTTTCTGTAAGTATAGCAATAAGATTTTGCACTCCATCTCCCATAACATTTATTTGTTCAGGAGGACAATCATTTCATTATCCATTTCATTGATCAACACGGTTCTTTCAGGTTCCATCCATCGTCTGAAACCCAAAAAGAATAGTGTGAGAGGAAAAAACCATTCTAGGGAAAATAACATAATAAAGGGGGAGTACCTTCAATATCTAAAATCTTAGGTTTAATTCTAATATCGTTACCACAATTCTAGGACTATAACCTATACTTACACTTAACCTTACGGACATCCCTAGACATACCTTAGAAATATCTCTAGGGATCTCACTAAAGTTATCGCATCCTAGTTTCCAAAGGTTCACTAAACCTTTCCTCTGATACTAACTATAGAGACCTGAAGCTTGACGTACATGGACATTACATTAATTTTGTGGAATACTGGGTACATAACAAAAATAGACACACAAGGACCGTAATATTTTAGTGTCTTAGGAAACTCGTAATAAAATCTTTCAATCGTGGTGAAAGATCTTCATCATCTCCCAATAAAGATCTTCCCTTTTTTTCTTACCTAAAACCTTTCTTTATATCCTGGGAAAAAAACATAAAAGGGGTGAGCTCAAATGCCCAATAAGGGCAAACATAGAGAACATAAACATTTGAATGCAAAAACATGAACATAAAATCTAAACATCAAAATCTTGAGCAAAGACATGAATCTTGGATGTACGTAAGGAATATAACATAAGGGAACATCCATCATGATAAAATGAAATGGGAATAAAACATGTAATTATGGAAACCATTCAGCACATTTCATGATTTCCATAGTAGACAAGGCATTGCTGCGAAGACCATCTTAGTGGACAAATCCCCTTTCTGAATCGAGTTCACTCCTCGTTTCAGTCCTGTAAAATTGAACCGGATTAACTTACCATTCCAACCATGTCTATCTCATGAGATATAAATATTTACCCAATGCATTGGAGGGAGATATAGGTCTCACCCATCTCATAATTAAATCATTCTTAATTGTGCCACAAAATAAACATACATCATTAATAATAACCCAACAAATAAAATGGGTTTCATAAACATCATCCCATCGTCACATAATCCATATAAAAGAAATGGATATAATTTCATAATAAGAAAATTGAAACCATGTAAATCATAGAGACATTATACTTGAAACATACACATACGAAATAATGTCATCTTAGATGAAAAATTGTTTTGATAAAACACTTGAAATGAATTCTTGAGGAAAATATCCTTTCTTCTTCAAAATCATTTTCTTTTCACAAAATGTCATCCAATTTTAAAAGAAAAGGACTTTTTTGAAAATAGTCATGAAATATTTTGGAGGATGCTTCATGAAAATAAGGCTTTATAAAACCGTAAAAATCCGTTCACGCCGTATAAGTTAAAAATAACATTTTTCTCGTACTTTTGTCGGAAAAGTCAAAAAGTACCTCGTACGAAAAACGATAAAAGATTCCTTTTATATCTTTTACTAAAAACTAACCGAAGGGTAAAATTGGATTTAATCAATTGTAGGTGGATGGAAATAATATTACATACTGAGGAACCATGGATGTGGACGATAAAATACACCCCAGTAAATACCAAAGTATAAACAATCTCGGATAAAAATGATATTGTGATATTTTCCCTTAAATTAGGTCTGATATGCTTCGTACGTATCCGAACCTCCTGTATAATGATTTAAATAATGAAATTGACTTATTACAGAATCATATTCATTGTTATGTTATCACATATGTTTCACCTATGACTTTATATTACCCGTTGTTCTGTAAATTCCATGTTAAAGTCGCGTTTTGTGTAAAATCATTTCATTTATAGTATGTGTTTCGACTTGTCGTTATTGATATTAATACTTATATCCTGATTTACATAATTAAAAAATGTAAAAAATGATTTATATATAATATATATTCCTCATATACATATATATATTATAGATCGATAAAAGGAATGAAATACACCGTTCATGGAGACGATAGGCCGTACGTACGCATGAACGCTATTTTCATTTCCTTATTGAATTGAATGGAACTAAATAGATGAAATATATATATATATATATATATATATATATATATAAATCCAGTAGCATTATTATTTCATATATTTCATTATTATTCATTATAAAACATGATGATCATTCATGTATGGTTAACATGGAGAATGAATCTCATCGCGTCATGGAGACGGTAGTCCATACGTACGCACGAGCGATGATATTGTTCCCATAATTATTGAATAGAATTGTAGTGGATGGTATAAAATATCAGAATCAGTATTATGTTATAATAACCATATATAGTTATTATTTACACCATTATACCCATCCATGTACGGTGTTGGTGGAAAAACATATTTCACCATGGCATGGAGACGGTATTCCGTACATACGCACACATGGTGATTTTGTTTTCCGTAGGATGGATAGATGGTGAAATAGGGTAATTTAATACTTATAATAACATATTAGTATATGAGTTATACTGATGTTATTACTTCATAATGAAACAATTAAATAAGAATAAGTGGATGAATAAATAAAGTTGAATGAATCGGTAACAGACATTACCTCTTCTTTGAAGCGCCTCATTGAGACCTCCTCTTAGGGCACTAAAATTGGTCTTTGAAGAAGACCAGGACCTCTAGGATGTTTCTAGGGAAGTGGAGAAGATAATTTTTCAGGATTCGTCCGAGCTTGAAGGCTCAAAGTGGTGTGAGGAAGAGAGGGAGGAGGTGGCCTTTTATAAGGGAGGAGAGGGGCTCCTTTGGAAAAACTAAAAATATTATTTTATTATAAAGCCATATTCGGTTTTAAATAGATAAAAATTGATTTATTTCGAAGATAAGGTGGGGATGGGTCGAAATCCTCTCATCCAATAGATTTTGGACGAGTTTAGTTTACTATTTTAACCTTATCATTTAGATTTATCTTCATGTTAGATAATTTTAATTTTACCGTGTCTTTTTTTGTTCTTACACTATACAGTTAATAAACTTACTATAACAAGACAAACAAACCAAAAGTTTTTTATTATTAATATATATCCTTATATAAGTCATTTTTATGGACCATTGACTTTTAGGAATAAATAACAATTAATAATATAATATTTGTTTTAAAAACTATTTTATTTCAATTTTGACACTATTTAGTAATTGATTTTTGTGATAATCATAACAGAATTATTAATTAGACCAAGTTAATTAAATAAATAATAACAAGTCATATTAACCTAGAAAATTAGTGGAATTCATAAAAATTCTCAAATTACCTTTATTTGGGTATTTATAACATCAATTATGTCAATATTTCTTTAATAAGATAATTACTGCATCATCATTGTGTCATAAATAAATTACATTATTTAATGTCTAAAAATTATAAATAAATAACTATTATGTAGGAAATCTTTTTATATTTATAATAAATATTTATAGTCGAATTTATCTTATGAATAACCCTATATTAAAAATAATTTAGTTATTAGACATTGATTTTAACTATTTTAACCCTTCTTTAAATAAATTAATATTAAATGTCCCAATCTAATCCAAGTGGGCCTAAATGGTCATATGTTATTCATAAGGTTGTTTTTGGTCGAAATAATCTTATCCAATAGAATTAGGACATGTGTTAGGGTAATAATAATATCATTTTTACCCTTAATTATCGTATTTACTTCTAACCGTGGTTAATAAAAGTAAAAAGTAACTATTCACCAAAAAATATTTTCTTCTCATTGAACCAAATTTTAGTCCTTGATATTAACCGTGTCTCTCGGATTTTCTAAATTTCATTCATATAAGCGGTAGAATTAAGTTTTATGAAAAATTTAGTTTTTTAACTACCACTTAGTGGTTTCACTATTCATCAAAAAATGAATGTTTCCTGAAAAATACCAAAAATTAGGCCTAAGATATATTTGATAATATGAATTCAAAAATGATTCCTATTTTACCAAATTCAAATCATATCAGTTGCATTAATTAATTTAAAAATTAATTTCCGTCGTCAAAACAAATAGCGTGTTTTTAAGAGATAATAACTATCAAAAGATTGACAGTAGTTTATGTCTGGTTTAAATGTGAAATTATATCCAATGACCAAAATTGTATTAAATGGTAAAAATATATTATAAATATACTTTAAAACCACTCAAATTAATTATTTATCACTATTAATTATTTCGATTAAAAAAGTTGTTTTTAATTGAAATTTAGTAATTTTCACTATTCATCAGAATATGAAAGTTATCCAAAAAGTACCAAAATTTCACCCTAAGCTAATTTTGATATTCCGAATCCAAAAATGAAGTCCATTTTCAATGATAAAATTTAAAAAATTTCAAAAAGTTGGTCTTACTATTCATAACGGCTAGTTCATAATAATATTATAATAATATCTCGTTTAGTGAAACTCGTTATTTCGTACTACACACGCTATTGAGGAAGGTCTTTATTGTGTGTAATGATAGCCAATTCAGGGCTGCGTGTAGTGAAACCTCTGTTTGGTGTTGCGTATAATCAAAATTTATTTCATTTACACATTAAACAAAATCTATACATAATGTTGTGTAGAATAGTTTCTACAATACGAACTTGAAATTGTGTGTAACGCGATCCAAGAATAGTGTTGCGTATAATGCATGCAAATACGGTGTTTCTTATATCACAATATAATTTTGATGTAGCTTACAACACAAGACAATATAATGAATATTTTTCATAAAATCTCGGGGTGTTAGAGTTTTACCATAACCCTGAAATTAAGTGAATTAAGAAAATTCATTCTCTATAGAGAACCAATTCATATAATGTTTGTATCATGATATAAATAATGCTTTTTGATTCCCTAATAAAGTTTATAATGTTTTACATAGCCACTGGAGAGGAATTGTAGGATGTTATATGAATCATAGAGTCATAAAAAGACACGAGTTTAAGAAGAAAACATTGTATGATATATATAAAGATACACTATGGATGATCGTGATCATACCGCATAATAGAAATTCCCAAAGGAGTATTAAAGACAATATAAGTTTAAACCAAGACTAATTCACCTAAACTATGAAGTGTCAATTAAACTATTAAATAAAAAATATTGTTAATATTTTGTGGAGATATAATGACATGATCTTCCTAATAATTAAAATATTTAAAATAAAAGTGAACCCCTTACTCAATTAAGATAATATTCAAGCAACGACATATTCAATTAAAGGGCATCAAATGAACTTTTCAATATTCCTTAGCGATTAAAACCGTGAAGGGGTTCTCTATGCCACACTGTATGATTATATATATAAGGGGACTAGATTAGCCATTTGGGGTTCAAAATTTTCTTTATTTGTTACTTGTTATACATTCTTTTCAAGGTATTTTATTCAGTATTTTCTTCTATGGCATTACTTTAGAAATTTTGAATAATAATTCAGTCAAGATCCTTTCATTTTGAATTTTATTACTTTCAATTTCCCCTTATTTTTATAAATTATTCCTTAATATGAATCCTTTGAATTTGTTAGATATTTTCTATATATTGTATGGGTAGTACCATAATGGGAGAGGTATTGAGAGTATAATGAGGATAAGGTTAATATTTTATTAATATTATTCATGGAGAGTAACATTTATTTGGAATTTTTTTTTGAACTCAAACAAATTTTATCCCTTTGTACGAATTTTATTGTGATTAGTGTGTAAGGAGTAAAATGAAATTTGTTAGTAGAATAAGTCTATGAACAGTATTACATATTTATTTTTATCTTTATGAGTTTAATGTAATGCTTCAGTGCTAGTGTATTTCCTCAATAAAATTATTTTTACTAGACTTGGTAAAACCAATAAATTTTTGCATATAGATTGGTAACTCTTGAATAGATTTTTTTCCACTAAATTGGTCAAATAAATGATTGAAATAGGTCATCTATTCTAAAAATGGTCCTCTAAAATTGATCTGGAATGACTATTTTAATTATTTTCATTCAATCCATAGAATTAATTTAAATTTTACATAATCCGCAAAAATAAAATTCACAATCTAATAGTATAATTAAATAACCATAATGGCCCAAAAAAACATATTTATATGTTAACCATGAAATTATACTATTCTATATTTTCATTATAGTATATGATCATGAATTTATAAATAAATAAACTATTTGGTTTTTCATGAGGTTGTAACAATACTCCTTGGTCAACTAATGAGATAGTGTCCAATCATTTAATGTTTGACTATATTCTTATACATTTCATTTGATAATAATTGACATATTTTATAGGTTATGTACACACTGATTATTGATGTGAATGATTTTTTTTGTTATTTGTTTCTTGTATTTGGTTATGAACCCATTGAAATAGTCACCACAATTTTTGATTTATTCCCTCACCACAAGTCAGTAACCTATGAAAAAAGGGTGTCACTATTGAGGTCATGGAATGCATTGGCGAGAACACTAGTGAGTGTTCTGAGTAAAAGGCCGAAGGAAAAATTATTTTAGTTCTTTTTTTATCTAAATATGAGGTATATTCCAAACAAGGAATAATTAGGTATTAATATTTGTGATGGACCTCAAATCAGCGATTCATCAACCCATTTCTGATGGGAATTCCATTTTACCAACCTAATGGGATTGATATTATTGTTTTTATTCATATAGAAAAATGGAGACTAGACCGTGTACATGAATCATTTTTATCATGTAAGATTCACTTTATATATATGATCTTATGTATGATTTATTTCACTAAAAACGGAGGTTTCATTTGTTTAATGTTTTAAAAAATAATTTATTTTTTTCTCATATATCTTTTAGTGGAATTATACTCAACTAAAGCATGGAATCTTTTTCTTGTGGTATGTCATGTTGATCATACAACGATAAAATATATGGTGATGGATATATAGTCCCACCAATTAAGTTATGTATAATTATGATTAGTGGGTTTATATATGAATTATTTATATTGGATATCGACCATGGTAGATTTTTTGTAAACAAGATATGCCTAATAGATGTAATTTTAGGATGTGAATGTGTATCACAGGGATTCTTGACACCCCTGCGATAGTTAAGGAAATGTATTTAAGATTCCATTAGATTTTATAATGTAAAGAACATGAGGTTATTTGGTACCAAGGAAAAAAGTTTGGGAGAAGGATTGTTTTGATTCCTAGATATGTGGATTACAATCCAAAATGGTTATATATAGGTTGGATAAATCATTTATAGATTTTTCTTGAGATTGGAACAATTCCTAGGTAGTGTGTGATTATGCATCTTATTTGAGAATGAGTGATATGACTTTGGATTGGTGGAATAAAAGTGATGAATATTAATTTTAGATAGATGATATTGACCTATAAGTGGATCATTGTTAGTGGTTTAGGTGTAAAAAAATAGTTTCGATGGTAAATGACTCATGGAAGCATGTGTTTGTTCTTTCGTATGAGATCATACACCCATTGGGTTTAGATTAGATCAAGATAGCCAGTATAAACCATTGAGTGTGTTCTTAGAGGATTAAATTTTTTAATAGAGGGGGGTGAGTATTGGGATGGGGTTTGGGGAAATGGATGTATGAATGATGGAATGTTTGAGTTGGTTGTATATAGTGGATATTCATTTTATGTATCATTGACTGAACGTATATATTACAATGACTAATGGATTTTATTATATTCATGTGGGTATGGTTGATAACCATTCAAGCATCGGTATCAGAGATGTTTCTTAATGGATGGTGAAATCATTGATTGATTGGAGTAATGTAGTATAACTGATTTGAGTTTGTGCCTTCGTAAGGTTTTTTAGTATTGTTGAGCGTGTATTTAGAATATTGATAGACATGCGATGTGTAAAATATTTCATCCATTATAGTAAAGGAGTATTGTAATAGAGGGTAATATTGTAGAGAAAACTCCACAAACTACTAGAAAGTGTCACCCTCATTTGGGATGTACTTTGGTGGATGAGTATGATATTGTTATTGGTTAATTGGTAATGGGCGGTGATTAATATTTCATGTTGAACCATGGATATGTATTGGGATGTAAAATATATTCATTTCATTTGAAAATAGATAGTAAATATGTTACAAAGATCAGAAATTTTGGTCAGGTATAGTAATGATAAGGGTACTCATATACAGGGGAGCATTGAGTTTTTCATATATGTATGAGTGTTATGTTAGAATGGTTATGGAGGTGGTGAAATCGATTATTAGATGTTAAAGCTGACATATGGATACTAGTCAGTGAAAAATTTCCTAATTTTATCGAATTACTTGATAAATTAATGATTTATAATTCAGATATCATGTTGGATCCATTATTTATAGTAGCATTGGGTCTGATATGAAATTTTGGTGTGATCCAATTGTTATTCTGAAAGGAGGTGTTTCTATTCTCATATATAGTATTGTGACTGGTGTGGGTATATGAGATTCTAAATATGTATGTACAATGAGAATCGGTCTTAGAAATTAGTGTGAGTATTTGATATATGTTTCACTTTCTATGGGAAATAAGGAATCAGGATCGAGAGATGTAATTATGCGTTAGTGGGTAAGGAAGTGGCTTTCAGGAAATTTTATCAAGATGATGATTATATGATTTTTTCAACATCTTTTCTTTCTAGAGGTGGAAACTACATCAATAATTTCAATAGACTACTGAAAAAGTTGTCTCAATATCTGATTCCTATATTGGTAAGCCCAATGGCCTATAATCAGCATTTTTTAGAAAATTCCTTAGGTGGATAAATCTACAAATATGGGAATGAAAAAGTTTTTGAAATAACATATTCCATGTATAAATGGGTTCAGTTTATTGCTATATTAATGATGGTGATAGTGATGAGGATGTATCTTTATTTTTGGTGTATAGTTTACATGGTGTTGGAGGTTTACATCGAAATATTGGTTAATATTCGGGGATGAAACATGACGAGTTAGTGGGAATTAATTAATGATGTTAGTTAAGATTAATGATTAAAGGAGGACCACCAATTCCTATGGATGATAATAATTTTAACGGGATCTTTATAATGATCCATGGAATCTTGGGTCATTAGTTTTTGGAAAAAGTTTAATTTTGATCATATTGAAGGTAATGTATTGAGAATTAGGATTCCAAGGGTTGGAACATGCCTAGAAGATATTATTAGATATAAATAAAGTCTCAAAATATGTTTTGTTTTCTTAGTTTAATGTCATAGTTTTTTTTGGGTGGCCCCTTTGCTGAATTTTGTTGTACATATCCTATCACATCATGATAGGTGATAGTCATGTCCTGATAAGGGGATGATTTAGAGGGATCATGACATGACCTAGGAGGAACCATGACCTAGAGGATACGAGTCACTCAATGGCTAGTGGGTTTCATAAATTGGTGGCTAATTTGATTGACATTTTCTCTATGTAGATGACCAATACATATGTTAATCTTGTGACCACAGTTTTCCACAGTGAAAATGACTCTTATATTTTGGTTTGATGACTATATCACTTGGACCATTGTGATTTTCATGAAAAAGTGGTGGGTCAGACACTGATGGATTTCCATGATGAGGTGTTATGGATGGAGGATAATGGTCATGTCATGGATTATATGTCCAAGTATTTTAGTTCTTATCTAGAGGCTATGATAAATTTGACCATAGGGTTTATGTAATTATCTAAGGCCGTAAGGTATACTAGTTCTACCTGATTGAAATGTGTCATGTCGTATAATGATATATTATGGTATGATGGGTTACAAAAATTGGTTTATACATCATCAGACCTATATTTCATTCAAAACAATTTTACTTAAAATAAATGGTGGAAATCTCATAATTCCACTATCATCCCCATTCCTCATTTGTGTCATGGGTGCATCAGAAGAGGGATAGTTTTACTGGATTTCCCCTTCTTTTCCCAATATGAGTCACCTTGTTTAGTGGTGGTTCTTGAAAATTTCCTAAGGTGATTCAAGATATGATTGTTCACATTTTCAATATTTTATCCCCCCCGTTTATCGCTAACCTGGTGTATTAGAATTGATTTTTGATGATGATTTAATCATAGTATAATGGAAATTATATTTCAATTAAAGATATTTTTTGGGGCTTGGATAAAGTATATTTAGCGAGGTTAAAATCATGGAGTTTTATATAGTTTCAATGGAAAATAATTTCATAGTGATATTTCCATTGAATATGACTTTTTTGATAAAAATTATGGAATAATTATAATTAATTAGTTGGATTTGGTTACATGAGATACAAGTTTTGGTGTTGATAAAATCTCTGATGAGGTGTGAAAGTTCCTTGATGAAGATTATGTGGAATATCATGAGGATGGTAAAACTATATTTAGGTTGGTGGTGCCCATAATTCAAAAAATATTCTTGTTTACGCATGAGTGTATATTCCTATAGGATTTCATGGGACCTTACAAATTGATAGGGACCTTGAGTTCACTATATAAAGAGATCGAGTAAGTGATCTATAGAAAAGTGGTTAATTTTTTTTCTAGGTGACTATGTCACCCGAGGGAAAAGATTTTGGATATATAGTGATTTTAATAGGTTTTTTTACTAGGTATAAATATGAATATATGAGATACTTAGTCCTAACGGAAAATGGTGAGACGGTGGTAAGTTTCATTCCTAAAGAGAACACCCTTTTGGTGGATTAAATTGTGGTGTGTGTTGTGTGTGGGATGAGTCCCCCATGATTAGACATTCTCTAACTAAGAGGGAATTCCTACTAATTATTTTATTGAGATCTATCCTAATTGTTATATATAGAGATACTATGATCTTGTCCATTGGAATGAACTAAATTACATGGAATTTAGTTTCCAAGGATCAATGTTAAACTTTATTTACATGGTACTTGGATAGAAAGACTAAATGTGATGAATGATTTTGTAGGGGTTTTAGACTGGACCTTTGGGAAAAGTTTTGGTAGATCATATGGGATGATATAAAACCGTGGTGTGATATATTTTTCATCGTCCTAGTGAATAAAAGCTATTATGGGTTAGAGTTCCCTAGTGAACACCCTCACAATTGTGATAATAAGGATTAGTAGTTTGACATGATGTTGTTGTTCCACTATAATTGTGCAAAGGATATAATCTTATAAGTTTGGATGGGCATCAAGTTATGTATTACTATGTGGGGATATGTTCCATGATACGAGAACCTTGATGTTAACTAGTTATCTAATGGGATAGGATTTATGAACTAGTTGTTGTTTCATATATGTACCAAATTGATTGATACCATTAGACATGATAATATAGATGAAATTAATATTAAGTGGGAGGGTATTGGTTGGTATATGATTGGTGATGTGTCTATATACTAAATGTAAATATTTCCCTATGGTATAAGGGATGTTATAAAACATTTAAATCACCCTTCTTTATGGGTATAGGTTATGAACATCTCATTCATTCATTTCATTGAGGGAATGGGTGTAGATTATTTTAGATTTCCCTTCCCTATAATGGAACATATTGGTATTTATTTCGTTAACACTTACCTATGAAGGAATGGGTTGATATCTACTCAGTGGACCCTTCCCTGTGAGGGAATGAGATAAATATATTATGTGCACCCTTCCCATCAAGGGAATGAGTTGGAATCTATTTAGTGTTCCCTCCACAAAAAATGGGTTGGGTATTTTATAGTATGGTCTTCCCAATGAGAAGTTGCTTAGGTAATAATATGTGCCCCATTCCCTATAAGGTATTGGGTTGGGTAGTATCAGTACATCCTTCACTACAAGGTATTTTATGGGGTACTATAATGAGATACCTTCACTGAGTATTTTATAATGGGTATTGATTTGTATCATGAGATATTGGATTTGTTGCATAGGATGAAGCGGGTTTGGTTAGGTGTTGTGTTGACTCATTATCACATAATGACCTGATGAAATGCCCTGACCCCAGTTACCCAAAGTCAGTACATTATTACATAACATTGGAATGATCATAAGGGGTCAAATCCCAAAAGACAGATCAGTTTAGTATCCTTGGAAGAACTATATAAATACATTTGTTTTACATTAAATCATGAAATAAAAACAAATTTTTTTTCTCTATTGACGACATTCATATCCATTAGCCTATCCCTATAGGTCAACCATAATATACTTCTTCACATCATGGGAAAAATAAAACATAGAAAGGGGTGAGCTTAGATGTTAAGAAAAGATAACAGTATAACAGAAACTTTCATAAAAAAATGTAATCATTTAAGGAAATGTATAAAACAAAAACAAAAACCTTTTAAACGTATACTTCAGTATAATATGGAAAATATAAATCAAATAATTTCATTTACTTATTCACATGGATATTACACTTGTCAAATAATCAAATGTAATATCAATAACTAGTTTCATAATGATGGAATGCATAATGTCGGACATCATAAACACAAATTCAAAACATCGTGCCAAGACTAAAAATAAGATTTTTTTCAAGGCCTTGTGCCATGACACTAGTTTGTCTCATGAGACCTACTGATGCATCGAGAAGATATAACAGGCTCCACCCATCACTTACTAAGTCCAATGAATTCCTCATATGAAAAGGATGAAACATAACATAAACATTCTTATGAAAACTAGCATACAAAATGTTTATACATTAACCATAAACCATGAATGGTATAAAAATAACACATTCACAGTCAAACATATCACAAAACATTCAATACAATTTGGAATATTTGTATCATAATAAATCAACATCAAACAATTATAAAATCAATTAATGGTTGTCGACAAAAATGAAATCAAAACTATTTGAGAGAAATATATCCTTATTTTTTGAAATCATTTAAAAGTCATGTAATTATTAAAAAAACATTTATTTTGAAAATATTATTATATGATTTTAAGTAAAGATTCAATGGTGTTATAACGACAGATAATAACCGCACCCCCCATATAAGTTAAAAACCATTATTACCTTAATTTGTCGAAAAGGTCATAAAGTACCTTGTTTGAAAAATGAAGGAACGATTTATTTCAATCAATTTTATAAAATTTCAAACAAGGGTATAAATGAATTTTAACCATAGTCTAGTAAATAGTAAAAATTCTTTGAAATAAAATTTGTAAGAAACACAGATGTGGATGATAAAGAGGTCCCAACAGACACTTACATGAAAATAACCTCAGATAATAAAGATATTCTAAAATTAATCTTTACCTTGTACTCTTCCTTGGTCGAGGGTGGGTTAACCTATAGTATAGTAGTCAAATAATTCTTGTTAAATTACAAAATAACCACATAGATAAATATGATATAATATATGTTCTTCTAATATTTATTTGTTAATAATATTTTAATAGTATAATTGTTTTGGGTGTTTACTGTTTCGTTTTCCTTTATATGTTTTGTTAACTAATTCTTGTTTGTTATGGATAGGATGTATTTGATTCATATCCCTAATGATATTATGATCTTAAATATTATTGTTAATATCAAATGAAAATTATTCTTGAATGGTTATGATGGGGAATGAATCTCCTCGTGTTTGTGTAGACGGTAATCTGTACGTAAGCACGAACGCTACTTCAATTTCATTTTTTTATTTTAAATGTAGAGAAGACAAAATGATACATAGGTATATTATTTTTCCAGTATAATATAATATTTTATATATGTTACATATTTTCATTAACACAATCCTTTATATGTTCCATTTATGGTATGAATGAGTCATATCATTTTGAGGCGGCGGTAGTCCGCACTTCCTCAAATGAAATTATCGTATATATACAACATGAAAAGAATAAAGGGATGATATAAAAGATAATTATAGAAGATTTTAGATAAAATAAATATCATAAATATAATATATTATTATATGTCCATCATAATGTCCACCATAAGAGGTTGTAGTAGAACATTGAACAATCATCGTTTTGTGAGGCAGGTGTTCACTGTCCACTAAAACATTATGTTCTATACCCATTAGATGAATGTCTGTTTAATTTTAGTTCAAATACTTCTCATAACTGCAACCTAGTATATTTATGATACTAGTTTTGTTATAAAATAATTGAATAAAGATAGTTTATGGGGTTGGAGAAGTAAAATAAAAGTTAAGAACTTAAGAGGGGACATTTCCTTTAAATTAGGTAACTCCCTTTGGTTTGAACCAAACTGCTTCCTTGATGTATCTTCTGCCTAAGGTAAGGCTTCTAGGACGTAGATATGGATGTAGGTATATTAATTTCAAATAGTTTGGATGAGTAAAGGGTCTTTAGTGGTGTGAGAAATGGGTCAGAGGTGAGGGATTTTTATAAGGGGGTGGAGGGGCTCTTTAGGAATGTTTGAAAATATTATTTTATTATATAATGATTTTTGGCTTATAAAGGTCCAAAACTCATTAAAGTAGAAGATAAAATGAATCATGTTTGAAATAAAATAATCCAATAATAATTGGATAGGTTTTGGATATTGTTTTAATTTTTATAATCTCATTTATGTAAATCATTTTTTAATGTGGTAAACACTACATCATTATTGGGTGATAAATAATTTTATTTATTTGATGTCTAAAAATTATAGAAAAAATACCTTGATGTATGAAATATATCTAGATTTAAAATGAATGTTAATATTAGAAAATGTATCTTACATAACCGTTTATAAAAATTATTTTACTAAAAGATATATGTTTATGTCATTTTTTTCTTTACTTTATATTAATTAATATAAAGTTTTATTATCCCTCTCAAGTGGCTTCATGGGGTCCCAAAATCCACCAAAAGATGCCCATGGTTGGACATGTATCAACTAATATGAATAGAACACATGTTAAGGTAATTAAGTTTTATTATAATAATATCTGATTACCCTTCTTTACCTGATTTACCCTTTAACCATGGTAAATAAAATATTTACTGAGTAAATATTCATAATGTCTAAAAATAAAAGTAACCTATTTACAAAATTTAGACCTCCTGATTCCAAATATGCAATCCATTTTTCCTAATTCAAAGCACATAAATGGTATAAAGTAATTTATATTTAATTCCTATTGTCAAAACAAAAAGCGTGTTTTTAAGAAATAATAACTATCAAAAGATTGACACTTGTTAATGTCTAGTTTAAAAGTAAAATTACATCCAATGACGTAAATTATATTAGATAATAAAAATATTATATAATTATACTTTAAAAAACTCAAATGTATAATGTAACACTATAAATTATTTCAATTAAAAAATTGTTTAATTAAAATTTAGTATTTTTCACTATTAATCAAAAATTGAAAGTTTTTAGAAGATTACCAAAAATTCAACATAAACTAATTTTGATATTGTGAATCCAAAAATGAAGTCAATTTTGAAAAATATATATAAAATTATAAAAAGTGGTTCTTACTATTCATAACGGCAAGTTTGACTGGTCGTGGTGTGTTAGAATCTCGAAGTTTCTTATAACAAAAGTTATTACATTATTCATAGGGAAACATACCGTGGATGCTTTTGGGGTTACAACTAATGTGACATTATTTCAATTATTTAGTTTTCTTGCATATGACTATGTATATTAAAGCATATATTAAGAGAACATGGTGGAACCTTTCTAAGATGTGTTTCCACACACCCTTCACAAACACTCATGTGCACTTATATACTATAAGTTTTTTTCAAGACTATGTATATGTTTGGATGTGGATCAGATAAGAAATATTTGTGGGATTTTAGGTGGTCCAATAATATGGGGATCAAGTGTAGAATTAAATCTTTTTTATATTTTTTATTTTTTATTTACAATTGTACAAATGGTTGATCAATTTATGTATGATATTTTTCTTATAAATTTAATTTTTATACAAATAATATGTTTTTTTAATAAATACACTCAAATTATTGATAAAGATATTGTTAGTTTTTTATTAGTTATGATATCTAGTAAATATTCTCCCAATATATGATTTAGAACCTCACCAATCTTTTTATGTACTATTAGTATATAGGGATGCACACCGGTAGTCATGTGATGCTTAAGTCGGGACACTAGTGAGTGGTTTCAAGACAAGGCATAACACATTATCCTGTATTTTCAAAATTTTGACAATTAAATGTTTGATGAAAATGTTTTTTTGATTTTTAATATCTTAAAACACATAATAATAAAATTTTAAATGATAAAAATTCATTTATAGTTATTAAGTATATGTTATTAGAAGTTTTCACCTATGAGAATTTATGAAATTATTAGTTATCAACACTACCATTTGGATCATTCAAGGGTGACTATAAAAATGATTTGACTTAATGAGATAATTCCCATATTAGAAAAAATATATTAAATATACACCATAGTATTTATATCATTGTTATTTATTTCCAATATGATATTGTATAATGAGATTTTAATACAACATGACGAAGTATTTTTCTTATTCACACAACATTTTTTAACTAAAAAGGCCAACAACCTTTGGTTTTTTATTATTGTTAATCATCAAATACATTGTTAAAATACAATTTTAAACTAGTAAAGGGAATTGTTAGTTATATTTTATGTATTTAAATAAAACTCATCATATTTTGATCTTGTGAGAATGGTCATTGATGATATTTTCACTGATAATAGAGAAATATTTTACCCAAATAACCCTTTAATGGTATCAAATCTATAGGTTAAGTGGTTAGCCAAATTTTTGGAAGTAACATTCCTGAATGTTTGAATAATTGAGAATTTTATTCCTTTAGTTTCTTTATTTATGAACAACATTACATATCCAACATTGATTGGGAATGAAGTACTCCAATTAGTTCATTTAGATTTCATGTTGTGCTTGTTAATATTTGGGATGAGGATCCCCCCACATTTAGTGTTATCAGAGTCACTTCCATAATGTTTGTATTAGTGTTTATTAATAAATTTATTACAATCAGACTTATGACTATGGAATTATTTGAATAATAATAATTTATTTAAGTGGTTTTTGGGCATGTGAAGCCCCTAAGTGTTCATCACTGTATTATAGAAGACACTATAAGATAACATTTTCTATGGATTAACTCAATATTATATCCCAAAAAAATGGTTTATATTGCTTCAATGTTTTTGATATAATGTTAAATTACATATAATTAAAATTTATATTTCTAATTTTTATTGAACAATTTTTTTGTGGTAATGTTTTTTGTAACCAAAATATGAACAACAACGTAATAATTGTATAATTTATCAATGGGTATTTTCCATATTATTAGAAAATGATATTGAATATTTATTTCTAAATTATATTATAAAATAATATGTGATAACATTTTTCAAATGATCAATATAAGGATTTTTATCTATAATATAAAAATGATAAATAATATTTCACTATATGAAAAAAAATGAAAATAAGTTATTATTATTTCACACATGAAATAATTATTTAATTTTCAATTTTTATGAATTATAAAGTAAATAAATTAAATAAATTATTAGTTTATAAATGCTAAAATGTTTGTTATGATTATTAAAGGACAATAACTGATTACTAGATATGTATGAAATAATGAATATAATTAATGATTTAAATTTAATATTAATATTTAATACCTTTAATTTTCATGGAATTAAGATCCTAATTTTGAAAAAAATGTTTTTTTATGAAATAATATAACATTTATAAATTATAAAATAAATTAAAATATAATGTCTTTATGTTATTTTGTATATGTTAATAAATATTAATATCAATTTTTAATATTATATTTCATATTTTGGGAAATTATTTTGGTCATTTAATAACCATGTTAGGTGGATGCGATTAAATACTTAAATAAATTTAAATTGAATGATTTTTAAATAATTTAAATTATTTTCAATACTAAATTGAAATATTAAAATGAATTAAAATGTGAAAAACTTATGTTTTTATAAATCGTATATTTTAATATGAAGGAGTTCACATGCATACCATATAAATATGATAATTTAATAATTCATATTTGATATTTAAAGATAGTATTTTCATGTTTATATTTTTTTCAAAATCCACATTCTTGATAAATTACACATTGATTATAATATTGTTTAAAGAAATTTTCTGTATATCTCATATTTAAATTTCTTAATTTTTGCATCATTTATTTATTATTGTATTCATATATATAATTTTTATACATTATGATTGTTTTTATATCATCTTTAAATTGTTTAAATAACTTTTATAAAATTTCATAGAATAAATTTATGTTTTCTCAGTACAATACTAAATTAAATTTATTTTAACCATGGCTGGTGTTTTTTATTTATAATTAAAAAATAAATAATTAATTATGAATATATATATATATATATTGAGTTAATAAACATGTTAAAAATAAAAATCACTCTTGATAATTTATATATTGATAGTGTGAGTATTAGGTAGAATTCCAATGGAATGAGAATTGTAATTATTTTAAGAATAATGTGGTCATCTACCTGTCACATTATATGTGATCTTGAATTGGATTAAATTTCATGTGATTTAAATTATTTACATGGGATTTTTAGCATAACATTTTAATGTGATACATATGGATATGGGGTGAATATTAGGTTTATGTTTTTATAATGGGAAATATCATAGATAATTTATTCTATAATGAGTTATACATTAATGTGATTACAAAATTTTAATTTGGTTGACAAATATAGAATTTATATATTTAATAAAATATATTTCTCATATATATAGGGAAGTCATGAGATGTTATTATCGTTATATGTTTACAGACATATAAGTTAATATAATGTTAAACCTCTCTAAACATTCATAGTTATATTTCATCCAATGTTTATATTCTGTAAGACCTTGGTAGTTCAATATTTTTTATTATAATAGACTTGAAGGTCATTTATTATATTATGTAAGGTGGGTTGAATATTAGTGACATTAAAATTTAGTATGCTGCCTCTTATATAATTTTTTTGATAGACATAGTTTTGTAACCCTAAATAGTTAGATAATGAGTAAACTGATATATGTATTATTAATTAGATAAATATATGGAATTAATTTTACACTAATATATACATGATTTATATTAGACATAATTGATGTGATAGTATTTTTAAATTGTTATGAAATTGGAGAAATGCTAAAACTAAATTAAAATAAAGTAAAATATTAATTGTTTTGAACTAATTGATATAATTAAAATAATAGTTCATTATTTTAGTGAGATTATATAAAATAAAAGACATTATTGAATATTAGTAAAAAAATTAAACTAATAAAATAAACAATTTTTTTGTAGTGAAAATTATTGATGTTTTTTATGGATCCAGGTGTGAGATTTTAAATACTTTGGATGGGTGGAGAATTAATGGATTCAAAAACACCAAATTTCAAGGTGATTATTCCTGTTTTTTTATTAATGGATCCATAAATGAAACCAAATTTTGATCCGATTTAAAGAGTGATATAACCCACAAAACAAAAGAGTTCTAAAAAGTTTCACACACTCCTTTTATTGAGATCTTAATCCTTGGTGTCTAATGTTTATGAACCCACTATTAATATTTTTATTTTATCATCAATAATAATGAATAAAATGTTCATGAAGATGGTTCTGAACTCAATGTACATGAATTATCTACTCTAGAATCAATAAGTTCATCAATCTTTATCTTTCCTTCTTAATAATAAAAAAATGTTAGATAATGTGTGCACTTTTTTATTATACTCTTTCCTAGAAATATCCTCTCTATAATTTTATTTGGAATGTATATCTAGATGTATAAATGTTTGGTTACACATTTCAAATTTATACTCATCCTTTTGAAATGCCTCAGATTAATCATAGCATATCAATTATGGAATATGATCTGATATGTGTTCAAATCAAGATCAAGAAAATTTAACAAAATATTAGTTATTAATCAATATAAATACTTATTGAGAATCAAAAAAATTATACTCCTCTAATGAGGTTTGGATGTAATTCATTGTTTCGTAGAATAAGGTTTTCATGTTCTAAATATTATCAAATCTGTAATAAATGTGTCATGATGTGACCAAATAAAATAGTGGCATTAAATTTTACTTATTAAATAATATCCATGCATCAACATTCCATGGCCATACAACATACTATGTTAGATATGTTTCATTGATATATGAAATTTTCAGGTAGCATGACATGATTTCTCATTCTAGAAAACCCTATCTTTGAAAATCATGAATCACATTGATTGTTTAATATCCAACAAAGATAGAACCAATGATTCCACATAATAACATCATCTTTTAACATTTGATTATTAGAAAATAATTCATTTATTTGAGTAAAAACTAATATATGTTCACTTTATTGTATCATAATGAGAACTATATCACACCATGGCTTTCATATCCTCATTCCGTAATCATTAAATATAAAGACACTCTTCTCCAATCATCTTTATATTAATCCATGAAAAATTTATAAATAAATAAAACATTTATTAAGTTAAAAAATCATAAATAAATTTTCTTGTGAAATTTTTATAGTATTTTTCCAAGGAAAAATTTATCCAAAAAAAACACATCATAGAATATAATGATGTTTTTGAGAGGTCTCTAACTCACTATGTAAAAATAAATACAATATTGATCATTCTAAATTGATATCAACTTATAACTCCCCTATTATTGATTTGTTTAATGAGGTTTCATAAATCTCCATGGGATTATCAATAACCACATTATCATAAATCTACCCCTCCATATTTTGTTGAAATTTTAAAAAAAATATGATCTTTTTTAACTCCAACCATCAGATACTGACTCATAATTAGTCCCCCTCCAATGAAAATACTTCCTATTCCCCCATTATTATAACCTCTAAAAAAGAAATAGTGTGTAACTATTTTATAAGTATTTCCCCTTTGTATTATCCCCATTTTATAAAAAATGTAAATTAATGAAAACATAATAGTGAAAAAATGAAATTATTGTGTTTTATGTGAATAAATCATTACCCAATACACACTCAATTATGAGAAGGGGCACTTAAATAAGGTCTTTGTGGAGATATTCATGAAATGTTACATTATTGAAACATATTATAATTATAACAATACTTATTAAACCTTCTATATGATGAATTGGTACTTAATATTGATATTCTTGAACCATGGAAGATTCACCAAAGTGCTTTTATTGTCACACCTAATCATCAAAATGTAATAAAAATTAACCCTTATGAATTAAATTTGTAACTTCATCCATATTTTTTTAATGTAATTTTACAACATAATCAACATTTATCATACCTAATGTGATTAAATTTTTATTCTTTTACTTCCAATAAAAAATTCATTTTCTAATTAAGAATGCACCCTCAGATTTTTACTTTAAATCTTTGATGTTATATTTCCAATCAATATAAAAATATCCATGGCACAAATATAATGTTGCTTCGCCACTTCATAAGAGATAATTATAATTACCTTTGATATAATGCATGATTTATTTCACTTTCGTAAAATATGGATCTTAAGTATTTCATTAATATTACGAGAAAAGAGAAAAAACACCATGTCTAATATTTTTTTATAGTAATAATGATTTCTAATCTATTAATATTACTCCATTTAATTTTTTTCAACCTCCATTCAACTAAGGATAACTAGTTCCCTTGTGTTATAGAAGTGGTGATCTCTATTGATTCTTATATTCTTAAAATTATTCAATGACATGTGAGAATTAATTTCATGAGAGAGATAAAATGATAAAAACTAATGTGTTCATGAATTAAAACCCAAAATGAATACAATCTCACCAATCATTGATATATCAAAATATTATATCTAGTGAAATGAAAATCCTTAATTTTTTCTTTATTTCATAAATACTTATTGTCATTAATTATAGTAAACCAATTTTTTTATCAATAAATTATTAATTTATTACTAAGTTTGGAATGTTGATGTCCTTTAATGGGGGTAAAATTGAATATTTACCCAATTTTATGACCGTATAAATTATTTATTAGTTTTATTATTTAATAATGTGATAATTATCCATGGGATAAATTTTGGTTGATTTATGATGTAGTTGTATTTTAAGAGATATTGAATATTAATTATTTAATTAAATATTCATCATGTGGGTGTGGTTGATGATAGATTATTAAAATAAGCTCACAAATAAATTCAAATAATACTTTCTTGTACGGAATTTGGGGTTTTTTCTAATAGAGATAGTAGTTCCAGGTTTAGATCTTGGTCTCCACACTGGGTAATTTCATGTTTTTAAGTTAAACACTAGTAGACATAATTGTATCCCAACAAATAACTCATTATTATAAATCACATACGACTAGACACTAGAAATGGTATAACCCATAAGAGTATTTGGGATTTATTTGTTGTTTATAGTGGTATTTATAATAATAAAAGTTAACTTTTATGGGGATTAAAAATGAATTGACAATTCAGTTTTATTGGTATGTGTATTTTGTTGTTGTTCAATATGAATAATTGATCATGTGATTAATTTATATTTCCATAATTTTATAATCACACAATATTACTAGGTAATTTTATGTTGGAATAAATATGAATATTTTTATTTTAAATGTTATATTGAAAATAGATTATTTTTTATTATTATTTTTTATTATTTGAATACCATTTAGATATTTATAAAACAAGTAGTTTATATAGGTTTTATTGGATAAATAAACATAAATAAATTGTTATTATGAAAATGAACATTGGTTTTTGATTATTGAACTGTTCTAGAGATTTAAACTATGAATAATAAATATAATTCTCAGTGTCTCATAGATTTTTAACAACTGAGGGATGAATGAAGAAGAAATTCCCAATTATAAGTTATTGATTTATCTTCTCTATAACTCAATTCCCATAGACTGTTATGATAAGAGTTACTTAATATCCCTCACTTTTTTTGGTGGATCAACAATTAGTGATCTGGTTATTGAAACAAGGTTTTCTAGTATGAATAACTCTATTTTGACCAAGGATAAAACAAATCAATGAGTAATGAAGGATAATAGAATGATGGTTTCACCCAAGTAGATGATAGGGAGTATGAAAAAATCATATATTATAAGTGATAATGGATTATGATCTTAGAAGTGATGTTGGTTGAGGCACTTATTGGAGGATAGTTCACATGTTTAGCAATGGGTTGGACTTATACTATATGGTATAATTATTCATTGATGAAGTGATGTGGTGGAAAAATAGTAATGGCCATAAAAGGAGTGATGGTGGTGATATGTTGGGTTAATGACATAATGAAGAAACATTTATGGTGAAAATGAAGATATAATAGTGTAATTCAGTGAAAAATATTAATCCAGTTGCCTTCATATTACATAGTTTGTAGTTCATTAGGCCACACACAATGTATATAATAATTCATGGTATCTGTAGTTTTCATATATTATAAATATTATAAAAGGAATAAATTTGAGTCACAAAAAATATATTTTAGGTTATATAAGAGTGTACCTCTTGTATTTGTAATATAACCAGCTGACCTATTGTCTATGTGGGATAGATATATTCCATTTACAAACTAAATTTCTCAACATGGAATGTTTCGTGACATTTAATTTGAGTGTGTACAAAATTACATTCTACTATAATGAGTCATCCACATACACCATATGGGATAATAAATACATTATGTATATCATAGAAATGATGGACGATATTCAGGAAGTATATTCCTTAGTGGACCATGGATCCCATTTTTCATTTACTCATTCAATAAATTTCATTCTTATTTTAACACCAAATTAATGGTTTTTGGTATCATATATTCCAGGTACCTAAAAGTCCATATAATGTCACCTAACATTATGGCTTGACATGTATAAGAAATACATGACTAGGTGGAATAACAAGCCATATAAATCGCGCAACTAGCTAGAAATTTATTGTAGGTCTATCCCACAAGAAATAAACAATATATTTTTATTATTGGAAAATTTTTATGACTATATTCTATTTACTACATAGTAAATCTCATGTGGTTTACCCTTATTTGTGATCTTCATATTTTCTCACCTCTTGTTACAGAATAAGACAAAATTTTAGACAATTATGATTATTTTTTCTTGTAGAAAATTATTGAGAATATATATTCACTAATTAAATTTTTTAATAATACATTTCAATATATTTAAATTATTTAAATCACATACATGATAATGGAGAGGGAGGGTGAGACAGTTTTAGAATACACATGGTTGGTAACACCTCTAGAAGCATAATAATTCAAATGAGTGTATCCTAAATATATATAGTTGAGAATTTAACATTTCACCCTACATAATGGGGTGTGATTATTCCACATATAGAATGGTAAAGAACCTCATGCCACGTATAAAACACATGATGAGGTGTGGTTCCCCATTGGGGTTGGTACCCCTTGATAGACATAAAAGTATCAATGAGGGGAACGATGCCCAATATGATTTTAGATTGAAATCAAAGAGTTTTTTAAGTCATATTTATATAGAGGATGTATGATTTAAATGATACATATCTTATGTCATCGAAGAAAAAATAGGTTTCCCTGAGATACAGCTTATTAATAGGTTCATGACATTAGTCATTATGAGACTTTTGATACTATAGGTATCCCTAGGTTCTGATGAGATATAAAACATCCTAGAGATGAGTAATCAAGACAAAATTATTCAATAATTCAAAATTTTATAGAAAATTTATCTTATCTAGGATTTCATATTACCCATATATAAATTCAATGTTTTGGGTAGATTTATAATTTTATCATTACTTGATTTTTTTTGTATGTTCTACTTAGTATGTTTATACTCACTTGTGTATAGGCCATTTACCAACACATTTAGTGTAGGTATATAAATTTCATAATTTGATGGTAACTTTGGAATATATGGAGCTAAAGGAGAATATTGAGCTACTATATAGTGGTAATTAGTGGTACATGGTTGATGAGGATCCTATTAATGTTTTATATCATTAGTTCTTGTAACATGAATGTATTTTTCCTAATTATATGCCAATTATACCCATTTTTATTATCCAATTGTATATTTTAATTTCGGGTTTTCCCTTGAGGAACTACATTGCATAGTCATTGTGCATATATGAATTATTATATAGTTCATTATTTTTAATATATATTTGGATTATGTGTATTGGTTTCTTGTTATATGTCTTAAGACCCAAATTTGTTACATGTTGATATAGACTAATTGCAAAAAAAATTATATTTCTCTTTAGTGTTAGTTTTTATCCACTATCATAATATATGTTAGATTAAGGTGGAACAATAACCTTATTAACATGACATCTGTGTACTTGGTGGGTGGGGTCATTCAATAATGGCATTAGAGAGGAATGTGTCATATAAATAATGATTAAAATTTTTCCTTTTTAAGATTGGTTTAAGAAATTATAATATCCATGTTAAGGGGGTAATCAGTTATATTATTAGGCCATAAAACCCATCATATGTGTAATAGTATCCTCCAACCATTCCTTTGATAACATGTCTATTGACTTGAAACAATAAGACATAGTTTTGAGTATATAATTTTGTTGGTACATTTATCATATGGTGGTTAGTTATGATATTACTTTCCATTCCATTATTAACTCTCCCAAATATGATTTAGTATTTATGGGTTAATACTGTCTAACAAGTGATTTTACCCCTATTATACCAACATATATTAATAAGAATGGTCATGCTGATCCATTCCAAATTCTTAATCCGATTTATCTTACTAATTGAGTGATTAGGTTTTGATTCTGTTTCCATATTGGTGGTCATCATTACTATATGAGTAGATACCAAATCCATTAATATATATTCCTTTAAAAACAATCTGGTAGATAAATGGTAGTTCCTACTAAGATGGATAATATTATCAATATAATAAATATGTTATTGTAATTCTAGTTGTATATTCCCCATGGGTCTACAATGCGATCTTGATCCTTGAGTGTTAGTGGATTAGTTTGATTATGTGACCATATTTTTCTATATGTTGTTAACAAGGCAATCATTGTTTTATTTTGATGAGTTTATTATAAAATTATATCCAGTGATGGTGTGGATGGTCTGATTTTAGGAGATCATAGACACTCATTAAGGAAATATGACTATGAACAAGTTCATGTAGAGGTTTCTGGTTGAGGAAGTCCTTGGATGTGATATGAGACGTATTTTTTTCAGCCTATAGAGTTTGATTGACACATACAAGTGAGTTTTGATTTTTTTTATTATTCTCATCAATATTCTTTACTTATGTTGATAGCCTGGAGTAACTATTGCTAGTTTGAAGTTTCTTGTTATTGATGTACAACATCTTGAAACAGTTTTTTGATATTATATAGATATAAATAGTGTTGTTATTGATGAACATCAGTAGTAAATATAGTTTGATATCAGGTGTTTTCCTACAATAATTTATACTAATCTTTCAAAAAGTTTTGTTATTGGAAGAGAAGATAGAGACATATGACACATTTTACCATCTCCATTTAACACATTTAAATGTTCCTCCTAAAATTTATAGCAATGAATTTTTTTTTCTATGTATGGTTTCATTTCATTTAATACTCTAAGTAGGATATTCTTGGGACAATTTGAGAAATGATTTATAATTTATTCATGGGAAACCATACCTATTAAATGATTATGTTAGCAATCCTATTTCCTTTTTTGATATTTCTTAAGAACATGAAGTTCTAGTAGATCTCAAATCAATAATTCTTCATATATAAAATCATATTGGTTGTGATAATCCCTTTTGACATAAGATTTAAAAGTGTGAGTTTTAACTCTACTAAGAGAGTTAATTTATGACAATCCATCATAATTGGATATGAAATGGTGTTACTATCCTAGTTCTAGGTTGGATAATTCAATATATATTTAAGACATGTGTGGTAAAATAGGGAAAATGTTTATAGGATTTCAACTAATCATCCATTAGCTAGAAATTCGTTCATGGCATACATTGCAAACCATGGTAGAGAGGTTACCCAAAGTGGTTTATTTACACATGAATGTAATCAGGATGTATATCTTAGAGTTTTAATTATCATCTGGTTTATTTTCATGATTAATTACTTTAGCAGCTGTATCAATATTTTATATATTTTATCTAACAACCAAGCCAAGATCAAAGAGAAAACGAGGTAATTAGTCGATTTATTGAGGTAGTGATTTTTTGGATCAGTGTGAACAATGTGTCATATAGATGGGAACAAAACTATACTAGGAGGTTCAAGTTAGGTGTGTTTAGTATCATCCTCAATTTTATAAGAATAAAATTCTAAATAAAACATTCTGGAATTTTTATGAACATCATGAAATAAAAATGATGAAATTTTGAGTAATGAATATATATTCTATGATTATGGACTCATGGATTGACTTTGTTGGTTACCATTAATGCCACCCTTATTAATGCTAAAATATAAGGAGAACATCTTAACCATCCTAGGATTGTTATTTTCTTACTTTGAGAGAACTAGGATGTTATTATCTATAGAGGTGTGACTAATTAATGATATTAGTCCATACCTCGAGGAATTATATTTGAGATGTTGGTGTAGTGGTTTTCTTATATAAATCTTGATGACTCAATGAATTATATTTCATAATAGTGTAGTGGTGGTGTTGTTGTTTTTTCATTAATGAAAATTTCCTACTCTCTGGGTGGAAGAAATATATGAGCAGCTAATCTTTGTGTAGTTGGTTTTTTTGGAAGAGGTATATGTGGTATAAATTCTTTTAGTTATAACTAACCCATACATATTAATGAGTGTAGAAGTTCTAGTATGGTTACCTCAATTATAGAATATATTTAATCATCTTTTTGAATGAGGTAAACATGTTACTTTTTCCAAAAGGATGGGACTACATCACTTTACTATAAGATAGGAAAATGGTATCCCCTTAAGTCTCTACTAAATTGTTAAAAAGATTGGTTTGAACTATGTTCTCACAATGGAGTTTATTAAATTGGAGATGTAATTATATCTTATGACTAATGAAACAATTTTTGGGTATCTATTCATGTGATGCGGGATATTTCATAAAGGGTTGAGGTATTACGTCCCTCATTTTTCTAGAATTTTGATCATGGGATAAAAAGAAAAAAAAAGGGGGTTTATCTGAATATTTTGGACCTCCAACATCGTATTGTGGATGAATAAGTCACTGATGAGATCCTAGATTATGTATGATTATTTGAGGAGTTTCGTAGAATATTTTAGTATTCTCATCATTCACTATCATGAAGAGTGAATTCAAACCAACTTCGTTTTATTTAATAATGAAAGTAAGTTTTTTTGAGTAAGAGGTGTAGTTTAGTTGTTTTTGGATATTATATTAATGGAATAAATATTTGGTCTAAGTATTTAACTTAAGAATCCTTTTGGAGATATTGGTATGTAATGCAAAGAAGATGGGGATAATTTATTGAACTATAACTCAATGATTATCTTTCTATGAACTCGATTAGTTTAAATGGGAAATAATATATTTAATCACACAACGGTAGGGTGTACTGAATATCATTGGTTTCCATATGAAAATATTTGGGTAATCATCAATGGTTGGGAGCCTGATTCTTTAAAAAGATATTTCCTTGTCAACAAAACATTCTATGGTAGATTTCAATGGTTTGTGGTTTTTTATTCATAATATGGGGAAGGTATCCTAATGATGGAAATAACGTTAATAATAAATATATATATTGGAGTCATGTAATATGATATGATACATTTTCTAATACTTTTCTAGAATATGATAAATGTGAATGATGTCAGTGACAAGGAATGGAATGTTTTCTAATGTGGTTTCATCTCAGATCCCCATAGATCAAGAATTTCTTAACATGAATAAATAATGTGTTATAATGGGTAAATTCATATATGAGGTTGTTTTGTGAGAATCTAAATTTAGAAGATTGGTTTATTTCCCTATAAAAATAAAATTGAATAAATGTAGAGAATATGTAGGGAACCTAATTGTTTTCAATGGGATGCTCAAATTATTTTTGAGTTTCGAAATTCATGGTTCTTCAAAGGGGAAATGATAAATCAATTTAGTGGATTACCATATAATATATTTTATTATATCATTGATTTTGGAATGGGTTAGTTATCATTAGGTTTTATTTTGGTGGAATTGTGAGATATTTGGATTTTAGGAGATGTTTAATATTTATTAAATAAATAAATATTTATCATGTTGATGCATATAATGATATATATTTAATAAATGATTAGATGGAAATTATAGAAAAGTGGTTTTTTCTGAGATGTATGTTTTTTGTTTAGGTCTTGGGTACATTACTAGACCACAATTAGCCATTAATTAAATGAATAGAAGACCTAACAGTTTGCCTAAAAATAACATATTCTGGTAAATTTGTTGGTGTTACCCATTGATGATACAGAAGTAAATTTAATTATTTTAATTTGGTGGTTTAGTTTTTTGTAGACACTTGAATTTTATAGTCAAAACACATGGCATGAAAAATTAATTGGAGATTCTGTGTGATCACAATATGGTACAACTTTTTTGTTTATTATGCATCATTTATCATTTTATTGTATTATCCTCCCATCATGATTGAATCAGAGTAAATTCAAATAACAAATTATTATAAAAAATATGTAAATATTTTTATTTTAATATTTCAAGCGATAATCAATTATAATTGAATTATTTATTTTGATTATTGTAATACTATTTAAAAATTTATCAAAAATATAAGTTATTTTGGTTTTTTGGTAAAAATAAACATCATTGAATTATTTTTATGCTAATATACTTTAGTGATTTATTTTGAAACCATTAAATATATTGGTATTGTAGATAATAAAACTAATTACTATTGTCTTATAATTTTAAAATTAATATTAAATTAATGACTATGTAAAAATGATTATTAGTCATTATAATTTCATCTCTTGATAGTTTTGTTTCTTTTCAATCTGGCTATAATAGTTAAATTCCTTCCATAATGATAAATAATTATTTTAAAATGGTTTGTCATGTTAGGAAACCCAAGGTAAATTAAGGGAATGAACTTATTTTTCTTATAGAGAAACTGAAATAGTGAATAAAAAATTATAGAGGAATGAGGGATCAAATATGGTATCCTAGAGGCGTGTTTAATGAAAATAGTGTAATTGATAATAGATTTTATTCGTGGTAGAAGCGTTTAGTGAGGAATTAATCATAGGATATAAAGGTGATTGAAATTTGTATTGGCCTCAAATAAAATGATGGAAAGACACATTAGTGTTGTGTGGAATGATTAGAATTGAGGGGATATCCATTAGAATAATGGGTTTAAATATAGGTTGATTTGAATATGTGATGGGGAATTACTTTTAGTAGATGAACTGAAAAAATATTGAAAATCATAGATAAATTTGAATCTGGAAATTTCAAGACTAAAAAATGTATAATATTCAGATTCACGCACCATATGGATCACAATACATAGTCGGATGGGTTTATATGAATAAGTTTCATGTTTTTATAAATAGTGATAAAAACTGCATTTTAATGGGAAAAATCATCTAAATAATTTATAGTGTTAAATTATATTTTTTTTATTTTAAAAGTTTAATTAGATCCAATTTATATTATTTCATCCAATACAATCAATTGAAATCAATATAACATTTAATTTTTATAAAAAAAGTTTTCATTCTTTTGAATATTTTCACTTTAATAACTTGTTATCTCACCCCATTAAAAGGATTAATTTTAAATTTATTTTAGAAAATTTTCTGTCTTCAATTTTTTAGAATTGATCCCATATTTGGAATAAATTGGTTTAAATTATGTAAATAGGACACTTATATCTTTGGATAATACGAATAGTAACATTAATGATTTTTATTACCATGGTTAATGGTAAATCAGAAAATTAAGGGTAAAAATAATATTATATATAAGTGAAAATTTCCCAAAAATGTGTCCTAATTTAATTATATTAGTTCATTTCAACCAAAATAATCCTGAGGAATATTTTAGGAGCTCTTTTACCAGCTTTTAAGATTTTATTTGATTTATAGAATTTTATTCAATGAAAATTCTAATTTATCATATTTTGGTTTTTTAAAAGTGAAATATTTCTAATGTGTGGTTATCTTGGTAATCTATTCAACTATAAATATTATTTGTCAATATAAATTGATTATTTTCATCATTTTAATTTAGGTTTAATTTTCATCAGGGAATTAATTACCATAATGGCTTGCACAATGATGATGCATTAATTATTTAACTAATGGAAATATCCAATAAATATTAATAAAAAATAATATATATATATATTTGAAATAATTAATGACATACATGAATTATTCATAGGATATTGATATTTTATAAATGTTTTAATAGATATTTTTTTGAATATATCATATTTTTATTATATTTTTAAAAATTCAAGTTCTGAACAATGTCAAACTTGACATAAATGATAATTCAAAAAAATAAAATATTTTATTAAATGTTATAGAATATAATAAATGTAAAATTCTTAAAAATGATTATGATAACTCTTAAAATTTTATTAATTAATTTGTTATTTTTTGTTTGTAATATTATTTTAATTATCCTCACCATCAAAATTTAAATTGCATGATATCATGGTAAGAGTGAAAAGGGTTTAAAATGGGTTAAAACAAAAAGATAAGGATTAAAAAATAGTCAAAACATGTATAAATTTCATTGTATGAAATTATTTATACTAAAAGTCATCACATGTTTGAACTAAATCTATTTTGAGCCATTTTTAATAGAAAATTAATTTACATTAACTTAATATTTTGAAAAATTCCAAGAGTGCCCCTCATATCTCTTATAAAATGAAATATAATTTTATCCTTTTTTCAAACCATAAAACCTATTTGGATCATCTATTATCAAACAAAACCCCCTATTAAAATTAATCGCCACTTTCTAGATCAATTATTCTAAGTAGAACACCATCATTAGTGGTCTTAATGTGATAATAAAATGTGGTTTTCTGAACTATAGTTATCATTTTTAATAATGTGTTTTTGTTTTTTCGTCTTATATGTCATTAAAATATTTTTCAACCATGATAAAATAAAATCTCCATTATTATAAATATACTTATATTTTATTATGTTAATATAATTACCTAAATACATATCCTCATACATCAAATGGTAAAAGAATTGATTGTTTGTGTGTAGGGCAGACTACCACCTCATGAACCAATATAATTTATTTTCCACCACCATTTCTCAATACTTAATATAATGAGGGAATTTATAAAGATCCGTAAATTCCATATTAAATTTTATAATTATATGGAATAATTAAAAGTCTGTGAAAAATGACGGGATGTGACTCTAAGGCTTGGAGAGCCCAGAACAGAATATTATACTTTTTTAAGGAATGTTCAGTAAACGTGTGAGTGTGGATTACTATATTTTGAACCGGTTCTTGAATTAATAATATGAGGTCATCATAGAATTCACAGTACTAGGATTCTCTTAGGCGAAGTATAACTTCAACTCGAAAGGGTCAGACGAAAAGGTTAATTCTTGTCTCTTTGAAAAAAATTGTCAAAAGAAGTTATTTTATTATTTTTTCAATACTTGAGTAGAAAATGGTGGGGTCGCATTGTTACATCATGAATTTAATGGGAGTATTATAAATAACTTGAACCTCTGGTTGTTTACTTCAATTCTTGTGGTTTAATAGGTTCATTAATTATTATTCATTAATGAATCATATTAATGAACCGATGTGCAGGGTTATCATTCTTATAATTTAATAAAATTGTTTGCGTGTTTTTTGGGAACCCACATGAGGACTCTTGATGAAGTGATGGTGATGTCTTCCTCTAATGGAGATTGAAGATTTGATGAAGTGCGTGTGTTATACGCAACTTCGAGTTCTAACACACAACACAACCAATCAAACTAGCCGTTATGAATATTAATACCCACTTTTTGAAATTTTATAAATTTTAACATTCAAAATGGACTTCATTTTTGGATTCGGAATATTGAAATTACCCTAGGGTAAAATTTTGGTATTTTTCTGAAAACATTCAATTTTTGATGAATAGTAAAAAACAATGAGTTATAGTTTAAAACAGTATTTTAATTTAAATATTCATTTATTTTATTTAAATTTAATTAAGGTCAAAATAGATACATAATAACTATATATGTTCAATGTAATTCATTTGAGTTAGTTCAAAATAATTTTAGATATATAAAAACTTTGTTGAACTTTTCACCGTCTTTTACCCACCTCCTTGGAGAATTTGGAAATTCACATAAAACATAATTTTACCACTTTTGTGAGTGGAATTTCGATTATCTGAGAGACACGGTTAATATCAAGGAGTAAAATGTGGTTCAATGAGTTGAAAATAATTTTTGGTGAATAATAACTTTTTACTTTTATTTACCACGGTTAAAAGTAAATAGGGTAATTAAGGGTAAAAATTATATTAATATTACCCTAACACATGTCCTAATTCTATTGTACAAGTGTATCTCGACCAAAACCAACCTTAGGAATAAAATATTATGATTTAGGTCCACTTTAATTTGATTAATACATTAATTATTATTTAATTCAAAGAAGAGTTAAAAGAGTTAAAAATCAATGTTTTATTACTAAAACATTTTTAATATAGGATTATACATAAGATATATTCTATTGTAAATATTCATTAGAAAGATAAATATATTTCCTACATAATGGTATTTTATTTATAATTTTTAGACATTAAATAATATAATTTAATTATGACACAATGGTGATGTAGTAATTACATAATTAATAGAATATTAATATAATTGATATTATAAATATTCAAATACATGTAATTTGAGACTTTTAATGAATTATACTAATTTTATAGGTTAATATTACATGTTATTATTGATTTAATTAAGTTTTTTTAAGTAATAATTCAATTATGATTTTCACAAAAATCAAATACCAAATAGTGTCAAAATTGACATAAAAGCATTTTTAAAACAAATATTATATTATTAATTGATATTCTAGTCATAAAAATCTATGGTTCAGAAAAAAGACTTATATCATGATAGTTGTATCATTAAAGTACCACTTGGGGGTCTCTTGGATGTATATAGTATGTTTATTAACTATATAATATAAAAATACAATGTGACATCGTAAATGTCAAACTAATTAACTAAGAGTTAAAACTAAAAGATAAGTTTAATATAATGACCCAAACCTATCTAAAATCTATTGGTTGAAAGGATTTCAACCCATCCTTACCTTAAACTTTAAATAATCTACATTTGTGCCATTAGAAAACGAATATTATTTTATTATAAAATAATATTTCTAGCTTTTCCAAAGGTACCCCTCACCCCTCTTATAAAAGGGAACTCACCCTTCTCACTAATTCACACATTCAAAGCCTTTTGGCTCAGCCAAACTCTGCCAAAATACTCTCTCAACTTCCCTCACTTCATCCTAGTGGTATTATTTTTATCAGAAATCCATCCTAAGGAGCCCTTTCAATCAAATCAAAAGGAAGAACTCGAATAAGAGGTAATGTTTTCACCACACTCTTCCTAGTTCCTTTCTTCTTCAACTTCTTCTTTATTTGATATTTCCATTCTAAAATAATAACTAAAATATATTATATATATTGTGATGTTATTATAAATATGGTACAACCATATTCAGTATTCCATCCATCCTTTTAATGACATGTCACCATACGTGCGTACGTACGGCTTACCGTCTCCACGTCGTAGTGTAATTGTTATTCAATATATTATTATTTTTATGGGTATAATAATGATGTGAAATTCATATAAATAATAAATATAACATGATAATGATTTTTTATATATGATATACCATCTAATTATATATTATTTTAATATTAAAATAATGATATTGTCGCTCATGCGTACGTACGGACTACCGTCTCCATGAACACGATGAGATTCATTCCCCATCATATACATTCAAGTAAAATTTTCATTTGATGATTAACAATAATGTTTAAGGACTTGATATCATTCTGGATATGAATAAGATACAATCTATCCACACCAAACATGTTTTATGTAACAAAACATATAAAAAAAGAGTAAGTTAACACCAGAAACGACGATAATACTAAGATATTATTAACAAAGAAATGTTAAAAGATCAGATATGATATCATATTAATGTATATAATTCATGAATAATTTAATAACAATTATTTCACCATAATAAAGGAGGTTAACCTACCCCCAACCAAGGAAAAGTACAAGGTAAGGGGTTTTTATCTCACTCATTGTTCCCGTGAGAGTCGTGCCATATTTCCACTATTACCTTTTGTGTGGTGTATGTACTGCCCATAATTGTAGTATTTATGTAATACACATTAATTTATGTGTATTTACATATTCATTGTATGATACCTCTTTCATGGGGTGTATGTTTCGTAAGTTACCAAATTGGTAAGGATTAATTTCACAATCTCTTTATTATCTGAGGTTGTTTTTACGCAAACATCTATTGGGAAATATTTAATATCCATGTCCATGTTTCATAAAATGGGTTTCAAAGGGATTATTTTAAGTGAATTTTTTACTAAAAACTCATTTTGAATGTTTTAATGATTTATTCTTCTAATCCATTTTCATTAATGTCCATGTTTTTAAAGTGGTTTTAAGGATTTATTTAAATGGACATAAATGTTTTAAAATGTTAATTACTTTCAAAAGTTTCAAAGTGGAATGGGACACTTTGATTCAAAAATGTATTTAAATGTCTTCCTTTCTAAATTGTGTGACTTTTAAATGATTTCATGAAAAAGGGATACTTCTCTCAAAGAGTTTGACAAATCATTTTCATCTAGGTCAAAGTCCTTTAATTTATTTTAAACTTGTTTGAAGTTTATTTATTATGATACAAATGTTCTGTATTGTATTGATGGTTTTGTGATATGTTTCAATGTGGATGTGTTATTTTTATACCATTCATGGTTTATGTGTAATGTATTGACATTTTGTATGACAATTTAAATGCGAACGATTATGTTATGTGTAATCCTTTTCATATGAAGAATGCATTGGACTTAGTAAGTGATGGGTGGAGCCCGCTATAACTCCTCGATGCATCAGTAGGTCTCATGAGACAAACTAGTGTCTTGGAACAAATCCTTGACAAAATATTATTTGTAGTCTTGGCACAAGGCCTTGACTATGTGGTTATGATAGTCTGGCATTCTGCATTCCATCATTATGAAAGTGGTTATTGATATTGCATGTGATTATTCAACTAGTATAATATCAATGTGAATAAGTAAATGTCATTATTTCATTTTATCTTTGCCATATTATGCTGAAATTCAAGTTTAAAAGTATTTTGTTTTAGTTATACATTGGCTTAAGTATTTATGCTTATTTATGAATGTTTCCGCTATATTGTTATCCTTACTGAGCATCTGAGCTCACCCATTTCTATGTTTTCTTTTTCCCAGGACGTGAAGAAGTATTTTATGAATGACCTGCAGGGATATTATGAGGGGATATGATAGTTGAATATGGAGACTATGTTGTTGGAATTTTCATTTTATGATTTATTGTAAACTTTATGAATGTATCTAGTGTTTCCAAGGCTACTAAACTAATCGATCTTTCTAGACTTGATCTTTTGTGATCATGAAAATGTATTAAAATAACACACCGACTCTGGGTAGCTGTGGTCGGGGCGTTATAGTGGTGGTGCTATTGACTGGATCTCACCTGCCACGAGGGGGTGGCAGGGCCAGCAGGCACCGCAGAGGACGGGGGCAGCCGGCCTATGCCGACCTTATTTTTGTCGGGTGGTACGTCGTGGTGGAGACGGTGGCAGCCAATGGTCTACCACAGAGGAAGTACAGTGTCTCCGGCCACATCAGCGGTAGAACTGCATTTATGGGTCCCACCCTAGACAGGTCCACCAAACCGATTGGATGGAGGGGCGGCGCCAGCCTGGTGCCTCCTACTGGAAACCCTGAACGGACACAGTCTATTTGAGAGGGGAGAAAACCTAGCCTAGCTAGCAGGTCGAGCTGGTCTAGTGCCATGGCAGGCCACGCCCAGTCGGGTGGGTCGGGCCGGTTCTGTGGCCCATCGAGCTGGGTCAGGTTGGTCAGACCGGGTTGGGATGGACCCAAACCCTGTTTGACCCAGTTTCGCATAAAGGGAAATATCATCTAAACCAGACATCTATTGGACAAACCGTCTACAGAGCTGTATTCATTAGTATAAGGTGACCCTTTTCAGATGCTCCACATGGGTTTTCGAGAATGTTGGAGTATGTTCGGGTTGGATTGAACTCGAATCCAACTGGGCCCTCAATACTAAAATTCCTAAAACTTACAGATCATGCATTCAAGCATCACTTGTTGTGTTGGAACCCTTATGATATGGAATTTCTTTGGGTTACTTCTTCATGGGAATTTTTGGTAGTTGAGGTATGACTGATGGCTTGAGGAGTGGATCTTCCCAAAATCAATCATGAAATGTGCGGGAATCCAGTCGCTGGTTATGACATGATATAGCACATAGTGATCTTATGGTGGTTAGAAGTGATAAATCATATGTGGTTCATAACCTAGAGAACCTCCGTGGTTCAACACATTGTGATCCTCTGTTGGTCATTACATAGTGACCCACTGTGGGTCAGCACTTAGCGATCCACCATGGGTTAGCATGTAGTGATCCTCCACAGGTCATCACCAAGCGATCCTCTGTGGGTTAGCACCAAGCGTTCTTCTATGGGTTAACACCTAGTGACCTTGAGTGTTCTAGTAGAAAAATCCTCTTGATGGAATAAGATGATATAACTTTATAACAAGTCATCTTTATTCCTATTCTTTAAGTTGTATACCTGGTTTGAGCTGAGTCTTTTAATTGTGATTTGGGAATTAAATCATGCTTTTTGGTTTTTCCTTTTTGGAACTCTGGGAGACCTTCAAGGGTCTCATGGTCCCAACTAGGTATTGTTATACTCACCCCTGAACAAGCTTTGCCTTCACATTTTTGTGTCTTGTACTGATGATGGACAACTTTGATCGAGGTTTGGGAGCTTGGACTAGAGTGTGCATAGATGTGACCGGTTGATGTAGAGATTAATATTGACGAGTTTTGCCTACACTTCAGGTCAGATCCTTGATAGAAGAACTGTGGAGTTTCTTTTACATCTTTCTATATTTCCTTTTTGTTGGGTTTTTATTCTGGCCCACTCTACATCAATTCACACTTTTACTTTCAATGTTTATAATACATGTTTTTTTCTTGTTGTGTACCTAGTCTGTGTGTTTGCATGTTTCAAGGAAATTCCTACATATTTTAGGGATATGCATTTTCGGTGCTAGTCCCCAACCCCTGGCCTATGTAATGAAGACATAGGGTATTTATGGAACGTGCCCCTAGGGATCGGTCGTGAAAAAGTTGTATTGGGGGAGTTGGTTCTACCGAATAACTAGGAATCTTCCCATTTCAATGGGGAAATAGTGTTATGTGTTTTGAGAGCAGATTTTAGTTTAGGAAGTCCAGTTTTGGTGCGTCAGTTGAGGTATCCAAACACTGGACCATGAGTTCTGAATTCCGACTCAGAACATGAAAACATTTTTTGCATGGGTTTTGAAAATGTTTTTATTTTAAACTCTTTTGAGTCAGATTACCATGTATAACTTTTTGATTGTGGAGAATCTTTTTATTTACTAGAATCCACCACGTAGGCAGCTATCTAGGATTCTTGCGAGAGTTTACGAGGATGGCCTACCGAGCAATGAGGCATCATTGTAGGTCCCTCATACGGCCATGGTACCTTCATGTGGTGTACCAATAGAAAAACTAGCAATTGGGAAATAGATGCAACCATCTCCACTAGTAGACCATTCACGATGACTAAGTTCATTTCATGAGTTCTAGAGGTAGAGGACTCTGAGGATTCATGGTGAGACAGATCCCTAGTTAGAAGAGGACATGGTAGAGGTTTTGGAATGAGTTTTCTGTTTGGTTAAGACACCATCAAACTAGATGGTGATCCTAGATGCTAGCCACTTACAGGGCACACCAGGGAGAGGGTGGACCCTAGCAATCCAGACACCCGTGGAGGCAACACTCCCCTTATTGGACTTCAAGAGCCTTTTCTGGATGGATTTTGTACTCGTGACTTTACACTCAATGAGTATTCAGGAGCTACTACACTTACAACAGGGAAGCATGACTGTGGCCCAGTACTCAGTGAGATTCACTGACCTCTCTCACAACTCCACTGATATGGTATATGACCCATTATTCCGGGCCCAAACCATTGAGAATGTTCTTCGATGGTATATTAGAGCGTTGACGATATCACTCAATATCCTGGCATAGGCTGGAGTAATAGAGAGAGCACTATTTGTGTAGAGATTCTTTGCTGATTAGGCACTGACAGTTAGAGTTTCCACCAGACGACATGAAGTTGAGTCATATGCATCATGTATTAGGTATATGACGCAATGGCCCAAACTGTACAGAACTTATATAGGATGACACCGGGACGCAGGGTAGGACGTGCGGATCTCGTGAGGCATATGAGGTCATCTTAGGAGTAGAGTCAATTACTCTTGTGGCGGACAGGGGAACATGTCTTGGTAATGTCTGAATCACCACATGAAAGATGACAATATGGTCAAGGGACCACCGAGTCAATGATAGAGTTTCGATCAAGGAGGTCTATAGGGCGGCGAAAGTGGTAGGGGAGTAGGTCATGAAGTAGGCAGTGGGTGAAGATTTGAGGTTCTACGTCCACCACCCCCAAGTAGTCCACCGCTACCATAGGGATTATGTGGACATAGATGAGATCAGCTACGGACCGCTGAGGCCTATGACAATGGCACACCAAATATTATTTGAGGTATGATATGTGTCAACTCCATCCTAGCTACAGTTCTCATAGACAAAGGATTCAGTCACTCTTTCATTACCATGGATCTTGTTTAGAGATTTGAGATTACGATGAAGATATTGGCTTGATCCTTATGATTAGAGAATACTATAGGAGAGGATCCGACAGTTATGCACTAGTGAAGGCACTATGAGTTCACTCTAGACGGTGAGAGATTTCGTTAGAAACTCCAAGTAGCAGCATCGAGGCCTTACGATGTCATCTTGGGTATGAACTGGATATCCATAGTCCATACCCAGATCTAATGTTTTAGGTGAAAAGTGTGGTGTGACCGTGATGTTGGGATCAAGGTTTCCTTTCCCAATGAGAAGGAATCCTCTGCAGCACAGGATGGATGTTCTCTGAGGAGGGTGCAGCTGATCACTTATTATTTGGCTAGCCTCACCCTCGGTGTAGTGGATTAGAGGAGTCCGACCTATCCTTTTGTGGTGGACCAATATGATGATGTCTTTCCTGATGATGTTTTGGGACTACCTCCTCACATAGAGAAAAAATTATATATCAACGCTTACCCGAAAATGGCACTGATATCTACACCAACATATCATATACCTCCCATGGAGTTTTGTTAGTTGAGCGTAGAGATGGAGGACTTGTAGGGAAAGGGGCTCATAATGCCCAATTTTTCTCTCTGGGCATCACTAATTTTGTTCGCCAAGAAGGCATATCGATGTTTGATGACTTGTGTGGACTGTCAGTGCATTAATCAGGTGATCATAAAGAATAAGTATCCTCTGACAAGGATTCATAATCTCTTTTACCAGCTGAAGGGAGCATAGTGGTTTTGAATATAGATGTTAGATTAGGCTATAATCATATCAGGATACAGGATGAGGACATACCGAAGACAGCCTTCAGATGCTGGTATGACCACTAATAGTTCTTGGTGATGCCTTTAGGCATAACCAATGTTACATTAGTGTTCATGGGACTCATGAACATGATCTTCCATCCTTACCTTGATTACTTCGTGGGGGTCTTCATTAACGATATATTGGTGTACTCACCATCAGAGGAGGAGCACACCAGTCATCTGTAGATAGTTTTGGATACACACTGAGAGCACCAGCTTTATGGTAAGCTCTCAATGTTCCAGTTCTGGATACGGGAGGTCTACTTTTTAGGGCACATTATCTCGGAGGCTGGAGTTGTAGTGGGTATGGATAGGATAGAGGCAGTGCTTTCATGGGAGCCAACCAAGAGTGTGACCGAGTTGTGGAGTTTCTTGGGGTTGGCTGGAGACTACCGGAGATTCGTACTTGGCATTTCTAGAGTAGTAGCACCCTTGTCAACTTTGAAAAAGAAGGGACAACATTTCTTGTGGACAGAGAGATTCCAACAGCCCTTCTAAGGGATAAAGGGGATACTGACAAGTTCCCATATATTGAGGCAACCAGAAGAGGGTATTGGGTATATAGTTTCCTGTGACACATCAGGTACCAGACTAGGATGTTCCTAGATGAAGGAGCAAGCGATGATCCCCTAGGACTCATGAAAGATTAGGAAACATGAGCAGAACTACATGACCCATGACTGGATGTTAGCGGTAGTGGTTTTTTGTTGAAGATTTTACAACAGAACATGATGAGTGAATGGTTTTTGGTCTACTATTATCACACAAGTCTCAGGTATATCTTCACACAGAAGGAACTGAACCAGATATAGTAAAAATGGCTAGAGTTCCTTGAGGTCATTGAATTTGAGATAGTTTACACTCATGGGAAGGGGAATTTGGGGGAAGATGCACTCAGTAGGAGGTCTGGTTTATAGTTGCTGAGTGAGGTAACCTAGAAGCTAGTCGTGTAACAGTTATACTTCATGGATTTTGATGGTGCAGCTTACCTCCAGTCTATGATAGGCACTCCCCCTGTCCTTCAGAAAGTCATCAAGACACAACATGGGGACGTTGACTTGAATACTTGACGTGCTCAATTATTTTTAGGATAGGCTCCTAAAATATTTTCTAGTGGTAAGGAGCATGTTATGCATTTCATAGGACACCCTAAGGTACTGGTGATGCTACAAGAGGAATTTTTGAGGGAGTTCCACACATCCACTTTAGTGCTACATCCCGGTGTGGAGAAGATGTACCAGAACCTCTGGAGTCAGTACTGGTGTCTAGGGATGAAGAAAGTAGTGGGAGAGTTTCTTTCATGATGCCTCACTTGTTATCAAGTGAATGTTGTGCACCAGGTTTTAGTAGGTTTGACTCAGCCACATGAGGTTCTAGAATAGAAGTGGGATGTCATCTCCATGGACTTCATGATAGGGCTACCACATAAATCCAAGGGCCATGATTCCATCTGGGTGATCATTGACCGTCTCACTATGTTGGACCACTTCCTACCCATCTAATAACAGGGATCAGTAGAGGTATTGGGATGCCTCTATATACAAGAGATGGTACAGATTCATTGTGTTTTATCGAATATCATCTCAGATTGTGATGCCTATTTTACATCCCAGTTGTGGAAGGGATTACCAGAGGCATTGAGGACTCATATACGCTTGAGAACCGCCATTCACCCTCAGACCGATGGTAATATAGAGCAGACTATACAGACTCTTAAGGACATGCTCTGTGCTGGAATCCTTGATTTTGGTGGTAGTTGGGAGGATCAAATTCCCTTGGTGGAGTTTTCATAAAAAAATAGTTATCATTACACCTTCATCCTGGAACTGTTTGAGGCTTTGTATGGATGACCATGTAGATCACCTCAGTGCTTGACATACCCATGTGAGTCAGCACTAAATGGTCCGGAGCATGTACAGGCTACCACAGTGAAGGTTCAGGTCATCTTGGAGTGGATGAAGACTACACAAAGTAGTAATAATTCTAATGATAATAGAATATAGATACCCTTGGAGTTTGAGGAGGTCAGTCATGTTTTTTTAAGGTCTCACCACGATGAGGATTGTACAGATTTGGTCAGGGCGTAAAACAATCTAGGAGGTTCATCAAACCGTTCCAGCATCTTAGTAGAGTTTGTGAGGTGGTGTACCTTTTAGGTCTTCCTCCATAGATGCACAGGGTGCACGACGTTTTCCAAGTGTCACAGTTGTCGAGATACACGCATGTTCCATCACACATCATAAATTTGGGTGAGATGAACATTGATGATGGGGAAAAATTCTAGGAGCTCCTAATAGAGATAGAGGATTGATAGGGACTGGTCCTTCGTGGATGGTCTATCCCTCTAGTAAGTGTTTACTGGCAGCACATGAACCTCCTGGAGAGCACATGGGAGCGGGAGGCTCATATTCTTGTTAAGTACCCCCCATTTTCTCTCTTACCATTTTTTTGTGGATTTTGGGAACATAAATCTATAATGTGGGGAGAATTTAAAGACCCAGAAATTTACTATTAATATTATTAGTTATATGGAATTATTAAGAGTCTTTTAAAATTTACGACACATGATTCTAAGGCCTATAGATCCTGGAATGGAATTTTGTAATTTTTTTAATGTACGTTAAGCAAACTTATGATCAAGGATTTTAATATTTTGAACCTCTACTCGGATTTAAAATATAATGTAACAATTGAATTTGGAGTACTGGGATTCACATAGGAGAATCTTAACTTCTCAAAAAAGTTTTGGACGAAAAAATTATTACTTTGTGGATTTTTGAAAAAATATTTCTAAAATTACAAAAGAAGTTATTTTATTCATTGTCCAACTGGTGAGAGGTGAATGATGGGACCACAGTATAACATTGGGATTTTAGTGAGGGTATTTTAAATAACTTGATCGTCTCTTTGTGTGACCGAAAATCTTTTGGTTTAATATGTTCATTAATATAGATTCATTAATGAATCATATTAATGAACCAACGTTGGGGGTTATCTTTCCTTTTATTTAATCAAATCATTGGCGTGGGTTTTGGGAACCCCCAAGAAGACACATAAGGATGTACTGGTAAAGTCTTCTTCCAATGATGATTGGAGATTCAATGATGCCATTGAAGATTTGATTTATAGATCGACGAATGCCATTGAACACCTTCGAATACAGACCCTTCTTCCTCATCCACAACATCATCCAATGAGTTCAAGGTAGGTGTTTTGATTTTTATTCTATTATTTGCTGATATTTGAATTCCTTCCCATGTTATAATGATAACACTAAGGGAAAGGACTGAACCGAACAAGTCCCAGGAGTTTTTTTGATCTTAGTTTGTTGTGTTCATTGTGGGTGACCAATCAAATTAGCGGCAAGATGAAACTGAGGGTCACGCGGTTAAGGCAGCATCCTGGGAAGCCCGTAGGTGCGGTTGTGAAGGAAATAAGATAACCGAAGCTTCACTGGTGGCCTAAGGAAGCACCGTCGATGCAGCACAACTGGCACAGTGGTGACAGAGATTAACGGTGGCAGCCATGTGGGGATGGCAGTGCCTGCAGGCACCGCAGCAGATAGGGGCGGACGATCTAAGCCGATAGTGTTTTGGGTGGGAGTCACGTCACAGAGGAGGATACGACATCCAAAAATCTATAGAGGAGGATGTTTCATGGCTCAATCCTTGGCGGTGGTGGACTTTCATATGCGGGTCCCACCATAGACCGGTCCACCAGACCGGTCAGCTAGAGGGGTGGCACCAGCCTGGCGCTACCTAATAGAGACCCCGAATGGACAAAGACCATTCGAGAGATGAGTGGACCCTGCCCAAATTGTGGGCCATGCCTAGCTAGCAGGCTGGGCCCAGCTAGTTGGGTAAGGTCCTACTGTACCTAGCCAATCCTATTGGGCTGGGTCAGGTCGGTCCGACTGGGTCGGGTCGTATCAAGACCCATTTTGACCAAGATTCACTTAAAATGTCATATCTTCTAAATTGGATGTCTGTTTGATGAACCGTTTATCGTTCTGGAATCTTTAAGATGATTCGGTCCTTTTGGAGTACTCCACTCAGGTTTTGGAGAATGTAGGTGTATTTAAGGGTTGAATTGAACCTGAATCTCACTCGTCCCTTGATACTAAAATTCCTATAACTTATAGACCCGATATCCGAGTGTCGTCTATTGCATTGGAATCCTTATGAAATAGAGGTTATTCGGGTTAATTTTTGTGGGACTTATTGGTAGTTGAGGTATTACTGATGGCTTGAGAAGCATACTATCCCAGACACAAGCATGATAAGTGTGGGAATACAGTGTCTAGTTGTGACATGATGAAGAAATTAGTGGTCCTATGTGGTTCAGGAGTTATCGATTCTTTGTGGGTTATCACCTAGAGATCCTTTGTGGGTTATCACCTAGAGAACCTCTATGGGTCAGCACCTAGAAACCCTCTTTGGGTCAGAAATTTGCAATCCACCATGGCTAAACCTTAAGAGATCCTCCATGTTTCAACACCAGAGATCCTCGGTGGGTCAACACCTAGATATCCCCTGTGGTTCAGAAACTACCGACCTTGTGTGGTCTAGCAACAAAAGCCACATGAAGAAATAAGATGACCTATTTTTATGACTAATCATCTTTATTCATGTTCTTTAAGTTGTATCCCTAGGTTGAACAATTTCATTTACTTTGTGCTTTGTGATTGAGATCATTCTTTGTTAATATTCCATTATGGAATTCTGGGAGACCTTTGGGGGTCTTGGGTTCCCTACTAGGTATTGTTATACTCACCCCTGCAGGGGCTTCACCCCAACATTTTTCCGTCTTGTGCAGAAGGCAGATAGCTTTGAATGAGGTTTGGGAGATAGAAATAGATGGTGAACGGAGGTGACTGATTGATGTAGATGGTCTAAATGATGGGTTATTCCTACCCTTCAAGTAGGATCCTTGGAGGATGACCTCAGGAGATTAGTTTCTTTTTTGATATATTTCTTTCTAGTCGGGTCTGTATTCTGGACCACTCTACTTCAGTTCATATTTTAACTTTCATTCAATTATAGTACATGGTTTTTTCTTGTTGTGTAAATGGTCTGTGTGTTTTCTAGATTAAATTAAATGCCTTCCCATTTAGGGATATGCCTTTCTAGTGCAAGTCACCAACCCCTGGCCTATAGAAGGCAAGCTTGTGGTATTCACCGCATAGTCCCCCGGGGGAAAGGTCATGATAGAATTAATGTTTATATATGATATAAATTATATGATTATCATTATAAAATAATAATATATCTTTTAGGTTCTTACCTATCAATTCACATAAAAATTATAATGACATTCGTGTGTACGTGTGAACTATCAAATCCAAGAAGTTATGTGATTAATTTTTATAAAAAAATCACATAGATGATTTATATAAGGATATTTAAATTAATTATATGATATTAATGGTATTATGATCATTAAGAAAATATAAAATAATATTTACCATCCTCCAATAATGGTCATTTAAATTTTGAAATGCTACTCAAGAATACATACAACTTACCATCTCCATGATTTAAACATAGTTAATTTTTCATAACCATACATAGTGGTTTGATTTTAAAATAAAATTTATTTATAAAAATGGTAATATTTACATTAATATTGTAATAAATATGATGGTCTAAGGACCACTTTTATTATTTACATCATACCAAATTCATTTTGTACTCAAGTATAAAATATCTTAAAAACATCTGACATAAACATAAATAATTATATATTTGTTATAACATGATAATAAGTGATATAAATGAAATAATAAATATTAAAAAGGCTATCAAGAAAGAAAATAATTGACCTAGTTCTATAATTCAGGAATAAAAATAATTTATATGATGATTTGTACTCAAGGTAAGGTACATTTTTTCAATCTCTTTTCATTGAGGTGTATCCTAATGTTATACACCCACCTTATTTTATGAGGAGTATATACAACCCATTTGACATATCATATCATTATTTTATTTTTTCTCATGTTATTTTATGTATTGTTTAATTTTATTACTTGATGGGTCTTATGATTAAAATATTTTAAAGTGGTATGGGACACTTTTATATAAAAATCTATTTTTAAATGTTTAAATATTTAACTTCAAAATATTTTACACCATGTATCAATTATTGAAATTAATATATACATTATTGTAAATATAAATGTTATTATAAAATAAATTTTATGTATATTTTAAATTTCAATCAATTTTTTCAAAAGAAATATTTTTACTTGTTTTATATGTAAAATTTTGGGAAACTATAAAAGGAATATTTTATTCTTAACATACATGGAGACAATTAATTTTACACCACTGTGAATAATATTTAATTTATACATTCCATGAAATTTTTAAATGTTTTCTTAAATTAAAATTCAATTTTTCCTTTTTGGGAATTCTCAAATTGAAAGTGGTTTTTTAAAATAAAAGTTTATTTTTATATGAAAGTGTTTTTAATATAGTATTAAAAGAGTTTTTCAAATGGTTTTATAGTAAATTTTTTATTAATGAAATTTTAATTGAGGATTATATTAAATAGGTGAGCCTGATAAAACATATTTGAAAGGTTTAGACCAATTATAGCTCATGGGTGAAACTTAAATAACATATACAATGGTTTGATCCCCATTATAGCTCCTAAAATACAGGTGATCCTGATACATCCTATACAAAGGTTTGAGACACATTATAGATCACAAGTGAGCCTGATATATCATATATTTAGGGTGAACCATTATAGTTCCCCAATGAATTAGGTAAAAATAATATTGGATTTTGGCCATATGGATATTCCATTTGAAAGTGTTTTGAAAGTGGTTAATGAATATGATGATCCATAAAAAATCATTTAATTTATTTATATGGGTCTTATTGATTTTATCTTAGAAACAATTATGTGTGTGTTTAAAGTGGGAACTTTTTATTTCATATGATCAATGAACATTGATGATAATTGTAAAGATTATATGATTTTTAATGTTTTCACAGGACTAGAACATTACCTAATTTTATATCACATACTAAGCCTTTTTTCTCATTACATGTTTTTAAATGTTTTTTCATATGATGTGTAAGGGAAATGATGAATTCATATTGATAATTGTGATGAATTTTCATAAACAATATAAGGATTTTAAGTTTATTTATATTGTGGGGAAAAGGATATTATGTATGATTTTCTTCTTATAATGTATGGGGTTAGTTTGTAATAGATTTTCTTAATTCTCAAATACTTTAAACTTAAATGAACAAAAAATGATAACTCTAGTTCAAAAAATTGCATATATAATTTTTATGGTCGGGTCTTTATTGTTTTTATCAAGGGATGGTTTATAAATCTTTGAATATTAGCATTTTTTCTTAAGAGATATAAATTTCCTCATCAATTTTTAATTTTTAGGTTGATATTATATTAAGTTTATTATAAACCCCATTTAAGGCTTTAGTTTTTGAAATTTTAAGTCGACTATTGCTATTATTTGAGAAATTGGGTTTTTAAGGAAATTATGGGATATTATATTTTCACCTGAAAACTGATGGGTATGATAAAACCATCAATGTTAAAACATATTAAGGTTATTTTTTATGATTTTTAAGAATATTAATTTTGGAAATTCTCTATATTAATATCTTGGTTTTAATGTTGAATATTAAATATTAATTCAGTTTTTCATTATATAATATTTTATTCTTTTAAGAGAATTGTCTTATCTTACCCTACCTATTTTTAATTGTTGTTTCATGATAGAATAAATACATTGTAAATATTTTGTGGATTATTTTATTCTCTAGAAGTTTATTATAGTTATTCATGTTTGAAAAAATCATCTTGTCCACTAATAATTTGGAGAATAAGATGCGTTTGTGGTGGAAATTGATGAATGCATGAAAAATACATTTCAATTAAGTATACTTACATATGTTATTAGTCTTTATAGATAAATATTTCCTAAACTATATGAAAATAATATTAAAACCAACATATTATCCATTTACTTATACTAAAATTAATTCAATAATCTTTTTAACACATCACATATTAATGGTTTTGTGTTTGTTAACTTTATCATGACCATGTTATTTAACACTCTCCGTTAGATCTTGATTTTTTGTTTTATATACCATGTACATTTTTTCCTACGTAGCACCCAATTATGTGTTATCACATGTGAATTTCATACTTCCCTTTCATTATTTTAAAGTTGAAGTGTCATTAATTCTTTTTATGATATAGAATTTCAATAAAGGTATTTTGAAATATCAAACCTTGGTTTCCAAACCCAAATTCAGAATATGCAATGAAAAAATTTCAAAAAATGGTGGGGGTTGTTGCATTCCATGTCTAAAAACATCCTATGTTTGATAGGGTACTTGATATGCCACATCGAGATTAAATGAAAAGTAAATATTATTATTTAAATGATTCCATTATCACCTAGCCATAAAAATTAAGGGTATGAATGGGATTAACTGAATTATGATAATTTTTTTTAAACATTTATATATAATTATTTGTCTAATTATTTATAATTGAACATAAATTTTTTTTTTAAAATAAACCATAAATGTTTTTTCTAAAAATCTATTTAAATATGAACGAGTGTGTTTTATACTATTAAATAAATAAGTATCTTTTCTTGGATTATTTGAATGAAATATATACAATTTGTTCTATATAATTGTTAAAATTAATCTTATGTATTTTCTAAACATGATATAATGACAAATCCAATTTTACACATAAAAGAAGAATTTTTATAAAAGAACTGTTTTAAAGCCTTTTGATGACATAATTTTTTTAAAAATAGTTACTTAAGAATTTAAAAATTGAAAAAGAAAAAATAAAAAAAAATTATTTTAAATAATAATATTAAAATTTATTTAGTTTAATTTTTGTTATATTTATGATTATGTTTATACTTCGATAAACAGTAAAAATAATAAATTATCATTGAAAACATGTTTTTCATCTAATTAATTTATAGTGATAAATAATATTTTTGATTTGTATTTATGTATAATTAAATAATATATATATTATTAAATAAAATTTAGTTAAATAGGACCAATTTTTAATTGAATTTGTTTACAAAACATTTCAATCTTTTGAACTTTTTCACTTTGAAAGCCAGTTTTCTCTCCCAGTCAACGAGATTAATTTTAAATTAATTTTAGCCAACTATGCATTTTGAATTTTTAATAATGTATTAAATATTAAGAATTATTTTTTAAAAATTATTTAAATAGTTCCCATTTATTTTATTTACAATTTGAATAATTACTTGGGTATCTTTTATTACCACGATTATGGATAAACATGTAATTAAGGGTAAAAATAATAATTAAAATACTATAATATTACTCTAACACCTGTAATAACATTATTTCATTATTTATATTAAACAAAAAACATATTTGGGTCTATTTTTTCATTTTTTGAGCCACATGGATGACTGTAAGGCATTTATAGTATTTTATTTGAAGAAAACTGAATTTTATCACAGTTTTGTTTTTAACAAGTGAAGCATTTTTAATATAGAGTTATATAAGGAATATATTAAACTATAAATAGTATTTTGAAATTTAAAATGATAATATTATTTATGGTAAATTTTTTTAGTTTTATAAAAGAACTGATTACCATAATGGTTTTCACAATAATGATGCAGTAATTGATTAGTTAATCAAAATTTCAAATAAATGATATTAAAAGATATTAAATAAATGTAATTAGGGTAATAAATTTAATAAATGATTTTTTATATTAATTTGATATTTTATTTATGTTTTAATAATGTGTGTTTTGATGATATCATGTTTTGGTGATATCATTGAAATGTCATGTAATGAATAGTGTCAAAATAGACATAAATGATATTCTAAAATATAAAATAATTTATTAAAAATTAAAATATCTAAAAAAATATAAAATCACAAAAAAAATTATTTATATAAGGTTTAAAATTTCACCAATGACTCATTTAGTGTTATTGTTTTATTTTATAGTAATTATATTATCCCTTAAAGTGTAAATCACATGATATCATAGTAAGAGTTTAAAGGGTTTAAAGTTGTCTAAAACAATAAGGGAAGGATTAAAATGTAGTAAAAACATATATAAACATAAGTTTATGGATTTATTTCTACATATAGTCATAATATATTCGTAATAAATAAATTTTTTAGACATTTCGAATTGAAATTTAATTTTTAATTATTTTATATTTTGAGAAAATCCAAGAGTACCCCTCTCCTCTCATATAATAAAGGAACATTTTCTTATCGTTTTTTTACAACACAAAACTATTTATTTCATCCAATATCTGAAAAAATAATTTTCTAGAATCCCTCCCCAAATTAAATAGCTTATATTTTATGTATAACACTATCCGTAGTAGTCTTAAGATTTCTGAGAAATGAGTTTGTCTGAAGATAAGGTGTCATTTTTAATTAAGTGTTTTTTCTTCTTCCGCATCCTTAAAATGATATTGAAATATTATAACATAATAAATAAATTATCTTAAATATATTTATATGTAAATATGTGAATATAGTAACCTTAATCCATTGCCACTTCCATCGAATGAGAAGATAATTAATCGTTCATCTGTACGGTCGACTACCACCTCACAACCGATATAATTCTATTTCTATAACTGTATCTCAATATTCATTGTTGTGATGGAAATAATGTTTATATATGATATTAAGGACATATTTATGAAATTTAAAGAATAATATATTATTTAATTTCATACCTTTCCATGAACATAAAAATGAAAGTCTCCTTCGTGTGTACGTGTAAATTATCACATCCACGAAGCGATGTGAATCGTTTTTCATCACCACATCATATGGATGATATATATTTGTATATGTAAAATTAAATTATTAATATTATATAAATATTATTTTTATCATTAATTAAAAATAAAACTATACTTACCATCTTTCCTTAATGATCAATTAAAATTTGAAACATTACACATGAGTGCATAAAACTTACTATCTCCATGATTATAATGTTGTGGATTTTTCATTACCATAGTTAATGGTTTTATTTAAAATAAAAAAATGTATTAAAATTATAATAATTCCCTGAATATAATTCTGAATATGATGTAGTAGTGTGTAATTATACTATTGACATTATATAAAAGCAATTTTGGATTCAAGTGTCGATTATCATCAAAACACCCAACAAGAACATAAATAATTAATTAATTTCAATAACATGATAATAATTGATATAAAATAAATAATATTCATTAAAATGTTTCCTAATAAGGTAAATAATAATAATTTTTTTATTATTTTGGAATATAAATATTGTATATGACGATTTTTACTCGAGCTAATAGACTCCATATCAATCTCCTTTCATTTATCCATATGTTGATGTTATACAGTAACCTTATTTTATGAGGTGTATATAGAACCCATTTGACATATCATTTTATTATTTTATTCATTTTCATGTAATTTATGTTTTTTTAAATGTTTTTTATTTATTGGGATTATGATTTAAATATTTAAATGTTCAAGGATACACATTGATTTAAAAATATTTTTTTAAATGTTTAAATATTTAATTTCAAAATATTATCCTCCATTAATATATTATTGGATTAATTTTAGACATTAAAAAGAATAAAAAATCAATTATAAATGAAATTTTATGTCCATTATTTATTTCATTCAATTTTTTTTTCAAATGGATTCTCTTTACATGTTTTATATGGAAAGTTTTGATAAATGAAAAAGTAAATGATATATTCTTGACATACACATCGACAAAAACTTTTTTGTTGTTAGGAATATTATTTAATTTAAACCATTAATTTAATTATTAAATATTTTCATAAATTAAAATCCTTCTTTTCCATTTTTTTTAATTTTTAATTTGATAATAGGTTATTAAAAGAAAATTTTATATTTATAAGAAGGTGTATTTCATATGGGATTAGAAGCGTTTTTCAAAGGGTTTTATGATGAAATTATTTTTTTCATGAAATGGTAATTGAGAATTATATGAATAATGTCAGACTAATATAGCTTATACGAAGGTTTTATCCCCATTATAGCTCACGGGAGAGCCCGATACATCTTATATGAAAGGTTGAGTCCCATATAGATCATAATAAATGGGTTAGCCAGATTTAGTTTATATGATGGTTTGAGCCCCATTTTAGCTCACAGGTGAGCTTGATATAGCTTATACAAAGGTTTATCCTCATTATATATATCCAATGAATTGATTACATCTAATATTATAATTTTTCAATATGATTTTTACAATTTAAAGGGATTTGAAATGGGGTTATGAATACGATTCTATAAGTCACTAATAGAGGTTTTAATTATTTGAGATGGGTTTTAATCATTTTATTGGAAAACAATTATGTTTTTGTTTCATGTTGAAATTTTTTATTTTTTATTTTTAAATAAAATTGATTATAAAGTTCAGCATTATATTATTTTTCATGTTTTGATTAGACTAACTCTTTTCCTTATTTTATATACCATAATGTGTTTTTTGTGCTCTCCACAAGTTTTTAAATGTTTTCAGTGTATTTTTAAGTTAAAGGATGAACTCATATTGAGATATGTGAAGAGATATCATGGAAAAAATAATTTTTTTCAAGGATATTTATATAGTGAAAAAAACAGATACTTGGTATATGTTTCCACATGTAATGTATGGGTTCACATTGTAATAATTTATCCTACTTATCTAAAACTATAAACTGAAAATATACTAGAATGATAATTCTAGTTATAAAATAATATAATATGCAATTTTCAATTCCAAGTCTTTACATGTGTTTATTTATCTCAATGGGATGATAAAAGAGAGGGAGGGAGGAAAATTGTTGTTGTCATGGTTGGTAACCCCCTAGGAAGCATACCATTTCCCAGATGTGGTACCTTTATATACCTAGTGGATTAGGTAATCCCCTTTATAGTGAATAATTTATTTTCTTCATTTGGATTTTTAACCCTTTAAATTGATTCATATACTAGAAAATGAAAATTGGTTCCTCTATAGGGGTTCGTACCCCCTCATCTGGCCTGCACATCTAGGCAAGGCATGAGTCAGCCACTGTGATATTAAAGAGATACATGGAGGTTATAATCTCTGGGTATTTGGTATGGGGTATGATTTAGATAGTATGTAACTTAAATCATGAAATGAATACATAGCTTTCATATAGATTATATTTATATCTAGGAAGTCATCTTCGTGTTTTATGATATTTTATTATACTCTGGTTTTCTGTGGTTTCTTTTGAAAAAATGGCCTTTTGTAGAGATAAGATGTAAGAAATAAATTCTTTATCATCCTTGGTCATATAGAACATTGATTATGATAGAACTAATATGATACATGTTTCCGTGTTTAGGGTTTCTATTCCGACATACATCATTATATTTACATGAGTTTTTCGGCATCATACAATGTTTGTTTATACTCACTCTTTCATGGGTCTTGTTCCCACACTTGTTGTGTCTATAAAAATGATTAATAGTTGATGGGTGAAAATTGGTGGACATAAAACTTATATAGTTATTAAATATAGTTTATACAATGAGTTAATGGTACATAGTAGAGGTCGTTTCTGATGATGTTCTTTTCATAGAAGTTCATTTAACATAAAAATGCATTAAGTATTACATTCAAGTTTTACTCAATGTTATTATCATATTTTATTTTAAAATTTGGAGGTTTTTATTTTTTAATTTTACTATATATCCATTATCTCATACATGCATTATTATATTATTCATTTTTTTGTGTATGCATGGGTGGCGTAAGTTGGATTAATATTAGCTATTGGAGGTGTATATTTGTGGTAGGTTGAAATAGGTCAAAGACTAGCATATTTTAATTTATTCTCCATACTAGTAACCATACATTGTCTACTTTTTGTTAATATTTAGGTGGAAAACTCTACATAATATAGACCCAAGAGGTCACTTGATATTTAAGGTCATGCCATTATTGTAGAAAATCATAATGAGGGAGTTTGTGTCATTTTATTTGACAATGAGATTAATATACACCGTTAATATCTCAAAATTCATGTTCATTAAGGTATTATTGAGTATTAATGACCTAGTTTTAGGAATATGTTTTACTATATAAAACACATTATTCTTCATAAAGAGTTTAGAAATATCAACATCAAGTATAAAACCTTTCAATTGCTCACTGTAAACAACTTACTCAAGTTAAAAATGTAAGAACACTAACATCACCTCCATTTAGAACAATTTATAATTAATTTTTCCATATATTATCAATATATTTTATTATTTTCATTCCTTTTGATAGGCTAAAATATATCATAAAATTATATATCCTCAATTTTAGAGTATCCCTTACATGTAAGGTGGGTTTTTTTTGTACAACTCATTTTTCATTGTGGTGGGTTTAAAATACCCACTATATCATAGTAATTTTTTTAATTAGGACAATTATAATGACTCCTAAGTTTAATTATTGTAAATATAATTAATATATTCTTCCATATATGTTATCCAATAATAATGTTACAATTATTCATCAACAGTCTTCTCTTTATGTTTCAATGGAAAAAATTATGAATGTAATTTATCACACTTATCTAGGTTTGAAAAAAATGTAATCAATACATGGAAATTTGGAGGTTAAACATATTTTGGAAGGATTCTATTCTTATATCATTCATTCTCTAGGATTTTAATATCAGTGTAAATTTCAAAATCAAGGTAAAGACCCACAATTCGATTTCTTGATAAATGTAATTATAATAAGAATTTCAGTAATTTTAATAAAGTGAATTTTAGGTTCATAGAAAAAAGTTTAATGATCCATGGTATGATATTGGTTTGGTAAAGATTGTATATGTATCATGAATTGGTGTGTATATGAGAGATTTATGGTCACACAAATTGGTCATGATTTGGGTAACCTTGCAAACTAACTACGCTTACCTAGTAGTTGATTTTGAAATTCCATTTTCATGTCTTATATTCATGAGTCCCTTCATAAATGATATGATGAATATTATATTGAAATTTTTTGTTTATTTATCGTGGTTGTGGAATATATTAAATTTGATTCAAATATTTTATTTTATGATTTATGAAAATATATGTGTCAAAAAATGGTTAAACTATCACTACTATTATTGTTATTATTATCATAATTATAGAAGTACATTATGTAGGTACTTTGAATCTGAATGAAATTGTATAATTATCTTTTCTATTATAAGTAAATGTATAATAGATAACAATTTTTAGATAAAATTAATATCAATTATAATAATATTATTATTTTTAATATAAAATACTTGATAAATTAGGGAATCATATTTCTCCCACTTTCAATTGGGTCAAAACCCGCATAATATAAGGAAAAAATCATTATCCTTTCGTCTCTTCAATATGATCCACCATAGATAGTCCATAAAGAATTTTCTAGTATGGTTTCTTTTATATCTCCCCAAATATCATTCAATTATATCCATCCTCTAATTATTTTTACCGTTTTTCTTAGTTAGAGTTTATGGAATATGATGTGTTTTTCAATATCAAGGAAGAACCCTAAAAAAGGAATGGGATTCTATATTAACAGTGATGTAAACCCTGTTATAAATAAAAATTCATCAAATTATTGTGAATGAATCACCAATGTGATTTTTTCTTGGTAGGTGAATCCATATAACATCTTTTTATTTGACATACTCTTGGTGTTTCCATTTTTTATGTATAACTTAAAACACATTAACACTTATATAAAGTGTCATTAGGATATTTTTACTTATTATTTTTAATTTCTATAATATTTATGATATATGCCTTTGGGATTCCATGTTTAATTGAGTTTCGTATTTCTAAACACATTTTTCATGATCATAAGGTGTTCGTAAAAATAGATACATAATTTTTTGGTTAGGAATTTTAAAAATGGTTCTTTGAGTGATGTTTTATTTTATAAATGGGGATTTGAATATTTTATAGGTTTTTTAAATTCAATGTAAATTCCTATAATCAAAAAGTGTTAGATGATTTAATTATAAGACTTATTTTTTTCTAATTTTTTTAAGGGATTTGATAGATTTTTATTTTATATAATGTTATCTTCCTGGTGTAGTGGTATTCTGGGACATGGATGACTATGTTTTTCATTATTTTAATTTTAATTTATTATTAATGTTTTATTTTAAACATTACTCTTATTTTTTTCTAAATGTTATATTTTACATGTTGGATATCTTTTATAGAATTTTGTATTGGGGATTTAATGTATAAGGTATTAAAGGCGTGACTTGATAATAATATTAAAATTATATCTTCATTTATTTATTTTGGAAATAATTCTTTACACGGGACACATCGAAACTAATTCAAAAAATCATGGATGAATGATACAAGAGTTATGATTTCTCTCTATATCATACTATTAGTCCTGATTTTTCTCTCACTAGTGGCCTAATTGCAGGTGATTCGTAATGGGAAGGTCATAGATTATGTTTGAGGTTAATGTTATAGGTTGAATGGTGGTTTCGATATTGTAGTTCTAGGTTATCCTTATTTGGATTCAGGATATCATCACATATGGCTCTCACATTAGGTTTGTGATTTTTTCTAACCATTTATGTTACAATATATTTGTGGCCATATTTATTCTTTAAATCCCATGAGTGTTTATTTTATAATGTCTTAAAATTTAATATGTGACATTATATTCTTATATAAATTCATTTATGGTTTAGGGTTGTTTATTTATTATTAATATTTTTAAAATTGTTTATGTAATCCATTTTCTTTAGTATTTATTTATTTTTCAATCATGATTATTTTAGATGTGAAATGGAATAGTTTTTGAATGAAAATGATATATAAATGGGTTTTATTCATGAATGTGTTAGTTATGATATTTTATAAATTTTATTTTCAAATAAAATTTTGATAATATATAATGAAAGGTGTTATATAAATTTTTAGTGTTATATTAATGGGAATTAAATCAAACCCTAAATAAAATACTGGGTGTGTATATAGAATAATATTATATGGATATACTTTATAGGTGATTTTTTATTTTTTTATGAGTGGATTGCTAACTATGCTAGGGGATATGTATGAGGTGGCATGTAGAATTGGACACAAAACGCATGGATTTATACTGTTTTTCATTTAATTTATTCTTTATATATTAAATAAGTTAAACTCTTAATATATTATATATAATTCCATTTTAACTTATTCTTGCTTATGGTGGTTGATAGCATGATTCATGACTCCCAATTTCTAGTTAGGGTATGACGTCCGTGTATTTGAGATGATATGTCATTAAATGGTGTAAGATCACGAGCAGGTAGTTCGGTTATAAGTGGATGCATGATAATAATTACATGGACAGTCATTCCTAGATAGAATTTATACTCCCATTAAATGTGGAAAGTTTTGTTAAAAATGGATTTTCAATAACAAGTGATGTCTATAAACCCTTAAAATGGGGTTTTCATTTGATCTACAATAATGATGTGTATTTGGAATTAATTATATGAAAAATGATTATTATTTTGTGTTGTAAAATTAATATATTAATTTTTCAATTTTACTAAAATTGTATTGTAATATTTTAGTATTTACATGAATAGTTAGTAGTTTATACCTAGTTTATCATGAAATGTCATTATTTTTTTAGAAAGCTCTCTTTTCAGGGAAAAATTCTGATTTTTTATTTGCGATTTCTTTTTATATATTAACCTTACTAGATTTTAGATATATTTGATTTTTATTTATATTTATTGATATATATATATATATACGATGATATATAATGGGTTTTTATTATTTTTATTATCCTAGAATTTCAATTATTATATAATGGTGTATTTTCTAACAATACATTATTAAAAGGGGGTTCCAATAATAATAAATAAATAAATTTAAATTTAAAATGGTGAACGAAACACATAAATGGTAGTTTTGAGATCTTGATATAAAAATTATCCTATTTTCAAAATACTTCCAATTCTTTATAAGAGGAAAACAGTTTTAAAGTTTTCTTCAAATTAATGTTTGTGTTGCGATTTTTTCAATAATAATAAAATAGAGGTTTTAATGGTATAGTGGAATTATATTTGGAAACATAGATATTTTATATAATTATGGAATACATTGTATATATTGAAATGTTTTAAATATATTTGACCATATTGTGTGTTTTCCCATTTAAGATGTGTGTCATTTGAAAGGTAAGTTTGTATTTGTTTATTGGTTTAGAAATGTGTTTTTATGAAGTATAATTATTTGGATGTGTTTATTTTTGTGTTTTGGGATTCTATAAAATTTGATTAGGATTAGGTCAACTTAAATATTAATACATAAGTTGCATATGATTTCTTTAATGTTTTATTTTAGTGGTGAAAAAATTGGAAATGGGTTATCACTTCCTTATCTGGGTTTGTGTGCTTTATAAATAATTATGTTTTATATAATTGGATTGTATGTGTTCATTATCCGTAATTAATATTCTTACTTAGTGTTTGGGTTTTATTTTTTGTCAACAAGTCAGTAAGTGATGAATCACTTGAATTTCAATATGTATTATGAAATGAATAACTTATTGTAAGTATACTAAATATCCCAAGAATAATTTTGAAGATATGACCCATTCACATGGGGAGTTCAAATTCCATATATTATTTTTTGGATTAAGTAAAATTTATATTTGATGATTGATTAACCATTATTAATTCTCCAGGACTTTTTATATTTTTCTATCATATATGAACATTTATGTGTTAATACATACTATTTGATAAGTATATGATTTGGGACTTAACAAACTTTTAGCCTACAATGATTTCCCTTGAAGGCTAGCTCAATCCAAAAAATTTTGGAATTGGGTTCAAACACATGGGAGAGCTAAGCTATAAGACTAGGAATAGAGTTAGTAGGATCTCACATAGGCCTCTGGGGACTGGGCACATAGCACTAGCAGGGGTGTGCATGGGTATACACATAGTGCCCGTAGAGATCATGTGGAGGTGCCCGAGGGACTTCACATGTGTGTGGTGTGGACCGTGTATGTTAGTGGGTGAATGGTGTTCTAGGTAAGAAACCATGGAGATGGATTTAGTTGTCATGAGAGAATGATTGTTTAAATAACAACATAAGAACAATTGGAAATTAAATATGGGATAGAAACCTAGTATATATTATCCATTAATTAAAAATCATATAGAAATGACATATTTCATCCGAACAGATTCATCATAGAAAATCATTCTAGACACCACATCATCTTCCACCCCTTGCCACACCATTGGAATCTGTTTGATGAGTTCTTCATGATCAAACATAGAGTGATTTTCGAACCCTATTTCATGTGATATTTATTTTCAAATGAGTTAAAAAGTATCTTGAAAAAATTCTTTAAATCGTTCTATGATGTGTTTTATGAGTTTATGGTGTGAATTCATATGTGAACATGATGAAATAAATTCTACTTTTGATGAACCAAAACTATAATTTGATGATGCATGTAATTGTTTTGTATACCCTTGACTCTGAACTCATTATGAAATAAACTAGGTGGCGTTTGTTTGTATGGCGACGGTGGCATGCTTCGCGGCGGGCGATGGACGGCGTCTCAGTGTGGAGGTCGACGTCTTCGTTCTGATCCAGATATATCAGATCTGGTTTGTTTCGGTTCGTTTCTAGGGCTGTTGCGCTGCGATGTGATCGGCGGCGTCGATGACGTCGGTGCGTTTCCAGTCAACTCCAGATCTAATTGATCTAGTTGGATTCAAAACACTCCTTGGGACTCCGAAGGTCTTGTGACGGCAGCTCACAAGGCTTGTGCGGCGGCGTCGGCTCTCGGCGCGGTGGTGCTCAGGGAGTGCACGTTGGACAGTGGTGTCGGAAGGGTTTCCCGGTGGTCACGGCGGCGACGTCGCTCGGTCAATCCACGGCGATTGGGCTTCATTCTTGGAGTTGACGATGGCTTCGCTTGGAAGATATAGATCTGATGAAATTGGGACACCGGGGGGCTCTCCGCTTCGGCAGATTGATTTCTAGTTCTTTAGGGTTTCGAACCCCAGCGCTCACTGATTTGTGCTGAGCGGAGGTGCGACGCTCCTCGTTTTGGTGTGGGGAACCGAGACCTGGCTACGGCGGTGGCGAGGCGGTGACGACGTCCGTCATGTGTGAAAAGATCTGCGGCGGTTCGATTTTCGTCGACGGTCAAGGGGTCCAGTGTGGCTACGGTCCCAAATATCATTTATTGGCTTTGTGCATTAATTTGGTTTGCTTCTGGGCAAATTTATCGCTAGGGGGGTTTTTTTTTTTTTTTTTAATTTAATGAGTCTGTTTTTTTTTAATTTTGATAAATGGGTGTGTCTAGCGCCAAGTGAATTGGCGCTAGACCACTTTTACCCTAGAGCGCCAAATGAATTGGCGCTCTTGGGTTTTGGTTTCCAAAACCCAGACAACCCCTCCCCAACCCTTATATATATATATATATATATTATTTATTATAATTATAATTATAATAAATATATTTATAATAAATATAATAACTAAAATAAATACAATTAATTTATAATAATGTTTATTATAATTATAACAATTATATAATTATAATAAATATATAATTATAATAAATATAAAATTATAATAATTCTATAATTACAATAATTAAATAACTATAAATATAATAATTGTATATTTATAATAAATATATAATTATAAATATAATAATTATATAATTACTAAAATTATAATAATTATATAATTGTAAATATAATAATTATATAATTATAATAAATATACAATTATAATTACAATAATTCTATAATTATAAATATAATAAATATACACTTATAATTATTAAATAATTTTAATAAATATATAATTATAAATATAATAAATATATAAATATATAATTGTTATAATTATTAAAAATTATATAATTGTTATAATTATAATAAATATATAATTAGTGTAATTACATAATTATTATAAATATATAATTATTGTAGTTATATAATTATTGTAATTATATAATTATTGTAAATATATAATTATTGTAAATATATTCCTATTATATATATATATATAATTAATAAGGTTTATATATATAAAGATATGATTATAATAATTAATATATAATTAAAATATAATAAATATATAGTTATAAATATAATGAATATATGATTAGAGTAATTACATAATTATAATAAATATGTAATTATAATAATTATATAATATTTAATAAAGTTTATTTATATAAAGATAAATAATTTTAATAATGTTTATTTAAATATAAATTTATAAATTTTAAATATAAGGTTTATTTATATATAATTATTTATAAATTTATAAATTTATAAATTTATATATAATTATTTAAATACATAAATAAACCATATTAAATTTATTTATAAATTTATATATATATATATATATATATAAACATTATTAAAATTATTTATATTTATTATATTTATTATAATATATTATAATTATACATTTATTATAATACATTTATTATAATAAGTGTATTTAATAAATATAATACATTTATTAAATATACATTTATTACAAATACAATATATTTAAATAAATGTATTTGATAAATATAATATAAATTTATTATAAATACAATACATTTATTAAATATAAATATACATTTATTAAATATACATTTATTACAAATACATTATATTTAAATAAATGTTTTTGATAAATATAATATAAATTTATTATAAATACAATACATTTATTAAATATAATGTATACATTTAATAAATATACATTTATTTAATAAATACAATACATTTAATAATGTATACATTTATTAAATAAATGTATAATTAATAATAAATATTATTATATATTTATTTTATTTATTTTATTATACATTTATTATAATTAAATATTTATTATAATTAATATTTACTATAATTATATAATTATTATATTTTTGTATTTATTATATTTATATTTCTCTAATTATTATAATTGTATATTTATTATATTTATTTATTTAGTACTATTATATATTTATCATAATTATATATTTATTATAGTTATTATTTTTATCATTATAAATTTATTATAATTCCATAATTTTAATTATAATAATTACATAATTATAAATATAATAAATATAGAATTATAATAAATGTATAGTTATAAATAGAATAAATATATAATTATAATTAATATATTATAATTAATATATGTGTTATATTTATAATAAATATAAATAAATAAATTTATTATAAAAAATATAATTTATTATAATTTATTTATTCATGTATTTATTATAAATAAATAAATTTCTTATATTTATAAATATATAATTATATATATATATATATATATATATATATAAATGGGGGTTGGGGGTGGTGTGGGGTCAAAGCGCCACTTCAAGTGGCGCTTTGATCCAATTTTGTTCAGCGCCACTTGAAGTGGCGCTGAACAAACCCATTTACCAAAATAAAAAAAACCCTAACCCATTAAACAAAAAAAAACACTCCGGCCTAAATTAGCCTTTGCTTCTGGCTTTGTGCCATTGTTTTGTATTTGGATTTGGTTTTGTAAGGGGTTTTGTCCGATTGGGCTCTCTACCCATTGGATTTTAAGGCTTTGTGTCTTTAAGCCTATGAGATTTCTATGGGTTTTCCCTTTACCCGACCCAAAGGGGTTCGTGTTTTATTTTTCTTTTTTTAATAAAGGGGCTTGACCCCAACCTTTTGGATCTAAAAAAAAACTAGTATCAGGGAGATATCATAATTCTCATAATCATTGGAAAATAATAACGGGAACATGAGTCTTGGAATTTAAAATAACGAGATATTCATCTCATTCAATCTCATTGATAGACACTGCATATTTTATAGGATTAGTAATGAGTCTTAACATTGTATAAAAACCAGAATAAGAAGTGGTGAAAAAAAACTACAAAAAAAAATCACCAGATACTAAGAGTCGGTATGGTAAAAACATGAAATCTCTAATTTCTCATGATGATAAAAAGCAGTTATTAAATACCAATTCATGAAGTGAAATGTGAGTTCCCTAATGTGTGTTTATCAATGATGGGTCTACGAAGCATAATCATTAGGGAAGATATAGTTCTAGTTACACAAATGCCTCTTAAATGAAATACATAATTGTGTTCCCTATTTGGAATCATGAAGATAATAACATTATGAACTAGTTAATGTGAAGGAAGTTGGTCTATGGGCATACCTTACTCATGAAATGATAATGTCCACCCACTTTCATTTAATAAAAAAGAAGAATCAGACAGTTGTAAAGCATTGTTTTCATTCAATAATTTAGTTTTTGGTTGGTTTATACAATTAATAAAAATAAAAAATGGTTATACAAAGAAAATATTATAATAAGATTCCATAAAGCACATCAGGGTTTCAAAAAGTATAGAAGTAGACACATACAATTGTGTGAATATCACAGGATAGAAAGCGACACTCACGTAATCATAAAAATAGGATGATTTATATTTCATCCCATTACTACATACATAACCCTATAAAATGAAATTTGAAGGAGATACTTATTCATAATGGTTTATAATAATCTCTAATCAATAATAAAAATTAAAACACAAAATATTATATGCTCTCAAGAAATAGAATACCCATTTGAATTGTATCTTGAGAAGAAACATTAGTTAATCCATGAATGAATTTATCCTTACATTAATGAATATTAATATGTTCACACATTTATAAATGAGACATTGAAAATTAAACCCTCTGTGTGTTGAACCAATATAAACGGTGGGAAGAAATATTTCAATCATGAAACAAATTGTACATGAAGTTGATAATGATATGATTAAGAATCACATGAAAAAATTTCATAATGTATAACTAAGTATTAGACACATAAATTTGATATTTTATTTTTTATATCAATGATTAAAAGGAAAAAAAATTAAAGACATAATTTTAATTTTTTTATCATTTCTCTTAGAGAACAAATGTATTACCTATCCATTTCACATTTAAATTTTTTTAACTGACGAATATGAGGAAGAGATTGTCTATCAGATTAATGATTAAATGAGAAACCCCATTGATTAATTTTTTCAAGGAATACCATTGCATTACTATATTTTGAATAAGTTTATGATATTCATTGGATTCAAATGAAGAGAAAAAGTTGTACATTGATGATTAATTCTAGACGAGAATATTGAAATCCCATAATTATGATATAAAGAATACATTTCATTGTATTTATTCAGTTCCCTGAAAGTGACTCTGTATGCATACCCTTTCTCAATCTTTGTCTCAAAATAAAAATAAAGATTTCTGTAAGTAGGATAATAACAACCATACACTGGGGACATATGCATCAACATTAGTGACATGACTCATCAAAAATATTATTCCACTTTATGTATTATTATTTCATTTTCATTCCTTCTAGTTATAGGATCATACAATAGTATATTTTTACAAAATGAGTAATACATGTATATAATGGTTTAAAAGTTTAGAGTGATATAATTTTCACCAAACTGATTAACCCCCACTCTCATTGTGGTCATCAAAAATTGATCTTAATTGAAATGGGTGGGAAAAACTTAAAATTTCTATTAAACTAGAATCATTTTTTGTTTTTTAGGCTAAAATAATTATTCAAAATATATTTATCTGAATTTTTTACTTGTGTATTGGGTTATTGAGAAGTTTCCATTTTATTTATAATGCATTTTGTATAATTTTTATTTAATTTTTTCCTATTTAACAAATATTGGGTTTTTATATTAACTACTAGTTTTAAAATATATATTGAGTAAAAAATATTAATTTTAGTTTTGTTAAATTAATCAAATTTTGTAAAACCTTAATTTTTTGTATAACATTATTATGTAATAGTTTTTTCCAATGATGTGTATTTTGGATTATATTGAAATATATATTTTAAATCATGTTTGTTATGAGGACTGTTATCGAACAACTCAATATTTTTTTCTTCTAAAGTATTATTTTAACTAGAATGTATAATTTTATTATGTAATCATTTATATCTATTATTTTAACATATAGAGTTTCTTAAAACATAAACTTTTAGTAAAAAATTTATTTGTAAAACTCTTCATTAACATGATAGTAAACAAAAAAATAGTTTCCATGGAAAATATATTGTATTTTGTATTTATTGGATAATGTTTGTATGGGTTTAGGTGTATAAAAAAGGATTCAAATATTGTTAAAAAAAAGTAAACTTGCACTGTTTTTGGTATAGTTTTGAAAAGGGATTATTTTTTAAAACAAATTGTTTACACTGTTTTGTTGTTTTAAAAATTGTTTTAGAATGTGATATTTAAATATTTTTTAACCTCATGTGCTATAAGGTTTTTTTGGATGCGATAATATTTCAAAATAGTATTTTTTCATAAAAAGTAGTTTAAAAAAACATTATACGTTGAGCCAATATGATGAATTGGGACATATTTAGTGATTTTAAAAATGATTTTTGTTAAAATGATATACTGAAAAGTGTGGTTGTATATTCAGAATAAATATCATATTTTATCATGAACTATTGGGTTTATTTTGTGTTATAATAATATCTGGTTCATCCATAAACCCAACACTTTCACCGATCTCAACAAGGCCGAATGGATATTTTTTATCCCCATGATCTGGTGATATGCACCAAATAATTAATAAGAACACATTGGGAATGATTATTCCATTTAATAAAAATATGTATAATGTATAAGAATAAAATTGCACTGTATAAACCATGAAGTCAAACATAATAGATAAATCGGTACAAACACAATATTCTCGAATTTGAGGATTATTATTGGTATTATAGACAATCAAGAGATATAAAAAGAACAAGACCACTTCCCAACCTCCATGTGAAAATTAATAAATACACCCCCATATACCTATAATTAGAGGTTCGTGAATTTCCTCAAAATCCATGTAGAATATAACATGTAATATATAGGCATGATTTAAGAAATCACAATAGGGGACCAAGTTGGATCCAAGGCTATTATTTTCTGAAAAAGGAGCATGATTCGTGTTTTTTGTCAATCCACTCATGGATTATTAGGGGGATTATAAGGAAAATTATTATACAATTCAAGTTGTAAGTAGTTTTTAAGGTGACGTCGTTTCCGAGAATTTTCCAAATTTTTGGGGGCCAAAATTTGTGGAATGGAAAGCATTGAGAAAAGTTGTTTTCCATGAAGGAATCAAGAAAATATTAAAAAAGAATGGGTTTCCTAGAGATGGGATTCATGATTTTTGTTTCACACATACAATGAATATTGTGATGGTATGCTCAGTGATTATGAGAGTTTGATCTCTGGGCTTTGTGAAAGGTATTGTTCTAGAATCAAAATTTCATTTTTATGGAATAGGCCTAATTTTCGCAAAGACTGTCATGATTATTTTGAAGTAATGAAGCTCTGCAATTTGAGATGGTGTTTCTATGTGGTTACAATGAGCTCTGCGAACCAGCAATTTCAGTAAAGCTTTGTTAGACGGAGGAAGCACCGCAGATATGTTTTGACAGATATAGATTTTATGCCTTAAGAAACAGAGATCCATGTTTGACCATGCCTATAAATAAGAGGCTACCATTATTTATTCTGGACAATTTTAAGAGAGAAAAATTGTGGATGATGTGAATTCATGAATTAAGGGGAGCTCTGTGAAGTAGGATGTTCTCTGTGAGCATGTGCTTCGTGAAGATACTTTTAATGTCTTAAATGATTCCAATGATTATAAATCTTATTAAATTCAAAACGATGGGGTGTTCTGCATAGGTGTAGTGATATTCACGAAGTAGGTTTCTCTATGAGGTAGTGATCTATGAAATGGGGTGTGCTCTATATTGAATTTAGCTCCACGTAGGGTTATTCTCTATGAGCTAGTGTGCTCTGCAAATGGTTGAGCTTTGTGAAAGGGATCTGTGATGGGTTGTTTTGAGTATAAGTGTTGAATGGTCATATATTTTAGTGATAATCTACTCAGGTCAATGATTCAAGCAGTTTATCATGCCTAACTGAGATAAAAACATCAATTCCAATCTATTAAAGTGTCCTTCGAGTATAAAAACTAAGATAGAATTCCCTCATAGTAGTGAGCTAGGGGGATTTTATGGATGTTTTCAAAGGGAAGCGGTGAGCCATCCATGATATTTATAAGGGAAGTTTTCCTGGAACAGAGCGACTATGGCCAAACTATTGTACTACATAACTGGTGAAGATGAGTGGATTTAGGTATGACCGAAAAACTTTGGGTGTATGCTCCTTGGACATAGCCCTTTGTTGTGAACCAACTAAAAGGGTTGTTTCATCTATTTTCATTCATTTTTTGAGAAGATTTAACAGGTTTTAACCAACATGGGAAGAATATCTATAACATTAAAAAGATAAAGTGGACACCCAAAATCACCCATCCCCAAATAAGGTGTTACGTTCTCCTTAAATTAGTATTAAAGGCAGGTTACTAGTGTTTTATCTGTCTTATACTATTAAGGAGAATTCATCCAATGTCAGGGGATTACCACTCTTCGATGGACGTAATTATAAGATCTTCAAGTACATAATGAGATATCATCTAAGATATTTTGGACTGGAAGTACTATTTTCTATTGTGCAATGAATACAATTTACTGATTCAACAAGGCTTGTTATGAATGATGCAGATAAAAAAAATCTTAATGGAGATTCTAAAGCAAAGAATGCTCTTATTGTAGCCCTTTCTAACAATATAGGTGATGATTTTCAATTCAGAAAAGTCCATTTGGGATAAACATGAATGTATTTATGAAGGAGATATCATAGTAAAGTAGAAAAAAAGACAAATCCTGCATAATAGTTTTGACAATATGAAAATGCATCCGGATGAGAATGCACACTCCTCCTTCAATCGAATCATTGAAATGGTTGGAAAATTTCGAGGACTAGGCGAAGAAACCAAAGATGTTGATATTTTAATGAAAATATTGAGAATACTTTCACCCATGTACAATTAAAATGAGTCAGTACTTGAGTAAAGAAATATTTCCAAAAATTTTCTGGATGATCTACTAAGAAACCTAGTGGCATATGAAGTGATAGTTCAGCCATAAGATACTACAACTCGACTGAGAAATGAAATGGAATTCAATGCCATGGACAAACTAAAAATTTAATAATATATTAGTAGTGAAGATGATGAAGAAAATGAAATTATTTCTATCATTTCCAAAAAGTACATTACGGGACAAGGGAAATTTAAAGGTAAGTTTCCTCTGGCTCCCTTTCGTTTTGGTAAAGTTGGGCACATTACCTCTCATTTATCAAGAATGCTTGAAGATGAAGAAAGCGAAGGTGAACACATTGAGACACCTCAGAAAATGTTTATTCAAAATAGAAGGCATCAAATCTATAAAGAAAGTCCAAAAGAAAAGTTTTTATAAGAATATTAAGATAATGATAATGAATTGTATGAGGAAGAAGAACCATAATTTAAAACTAGAGACCATTCATCTGTGATGGCTACCATGGATAATTCAGAACCATCAATAGACAAAGCTAGAGATGACCACATGAAGAAAAATGTTGATCCCAAGTTACAACTTAAGGAATCATTTGGTAAGCCCGAGAATAAGTGTAAGAGATGATGTATGTGGAATGAAATGGTGGAATAATCATTAGAATATGTTGATAAGCTTGAAGATGAAATTGAATGACTGGATGAACCGGTGAAAGTACATTCATCAATCCTTGAAAGGATTGATGAAAATTGTAACTAAATATCATAATATAGGAATAAGGAAAGGTCATCAATGAACATAACTCGATATTGGAGGAGAACTCAAAAACTACTAGGGGACTCAAAGAAGAAGTTGTTACTCTTTGCAGTATGTTCAAAAGTGAATGAAGATCAAATGAAGCAATGAAGAAAATAAAATTTAGTAGGTTCTAGGATTCTGATCTCTCAGGGAGGGAAAAATAAGGGTCTGATGGAGTTGAAAATATTTTGAGTGGTCAACGACCTACACACAAGGGTAAAAGTGGAATCAGTTGTGATGTCGAAACATGAAATGGTGTAAATAAAGTAGACTAGAATAAAGGGAAGCTGAAATTTGTTCTTGCTGTAAAATCATGAGAAGTACTGAAAAATACCCTTAAATCAAACTGAATGGAGAAGACAAGACTATCCTCGAGCTTCCATGAATAACAGGCAGTAAAAAAATCCCAACGAAGAATCATGAGGAAAAATTGAAGTCAGAAGACTTTTTAACTCATGAAGTGTCAGTTATGTGGATATATGTGTCATACTATGTCAAATTGTGAAGAGTCAAGGATATATCTAAATGGGGATAGCTAGGAGTTCAACAGAGGAGAACAAGTTCATATCCTACTACTTATAAAAAACAATTTCTATGGATATTGTTTTCATTGTTCTAAATTAGGCTATAAAGCCACTTATTGTAGAAGGAGGAGTTACATGGACACCTCATACCAAATTCAGAGATAAGTTAAATCTCATCAAGAAGATAATTTTTCTCTTTCAAATAGTATTTCTCCTCTAGAAGAAGATTTTGAGTATAAAGAACCCATGTACATAGAATAGATAATTGAATGGGAATCAGTGTCCTATACTCAATCGATATAATCATGGAAAGAAATGATGAAAATTGAGAAATTTAACACTGTAGAGGTATCCCTCAAAGCTACAAAAATAAACATCACCTGGATTCTTGATAGCAGATGTTCATCTTATATGACAGGTAATTCATACTTGTTAACGATGTCAAGGGGAGGGTTGATGTAATAATATAGTCCGGTAATGATGGAACTCTAAAATTCAAAAGAAGTAGAAGTATTGAACAAGATAATGGAGAGCTAATGAAAACTGAAGTCCTTTATGTGGATGACCTATGTCATAATCTTATCAGAGTGGGTCAACTCTATGACTCAGGACATATAGTTACCTTTAATAAAAAAGAATGCACTTTTAAGGGAATGTCAATAAATTCACTTATGAAAGGATGCAGAATAGAAGGCAACATATATAAGGTTGATAGTAATGAAAACATTTTCTACATGACTGTTGAAGAAGAAAATAACCTGTGGAAAAATAGATCGGAACACATCAACAAGAAAGACATCAAAATGATATCTATGCTGATGATAGTCAGGGATATCCCTAATTTGAAGTGTGAATGGGAAAAGACCTATGATGCTTGCATGTGAGGGAAACTGGTCTATAGTTGCTACTTACCAAAGATGAAAAGAGAATCAAATCTGCTCGACCTCATCCATACAGATGTATGTGTCTCGAGAAATGTTTTCGGAACACATGGAGAAAGGTACATTGTTCTTTTAATAGACAATTATAGTATAATGTAATGTGTGATCATTATACATAGGAAGTGACAAGTGCATGATTGCACGAAAACCTATTCAAGAATCATCAGGAATGGTACATGAAATCAAAATCAAAATCCTACTATCTGACAATGGGGGAATACATGTATATTGAATTTAAAAATTACCTTGATAAGAATGGGATACAACATGAGGTGGTAGCTGTGAGAACTCCATAGAATAATGGAGTTGTTGAGTGCCAGAATTCAACAGGTAAACAACCTGCTGAGAACAATGTAGATTGAGAGTCATATTCCTCAATATTACTAGAAAGAGGCCATTCAAGAAGCAATGTATATTCAAAATCCAATAGGGATTTATATGGGTGAGACCAAGAAACCATATGAATTGTTTCAGGTAAGGAATCCCTCTTGGAAATACTTTCATGTTTTTGAAACAAAAATTTTCATTAGAAACAAAGAAGGAAATAAATGGAAGTATAGTGATAATGAAGAAAAATGTATTTTCCTTGGAAACTCATTGAAAAACAAAGCCTACAAGTTTTTCAATATTCTCTTGGGAAGGATTGTGTAATGATACGATTTTATGACCATTGAAGAGATAACTAAAAGTGCAATGAGGAATTCATATGATGATGTGACAGAAGTTGAGGAAGAATGAGAACATGGAGCAAATGGGAAAATATAAATAGAGGATGTTATACAAAATTATCAGGATCCACATCATAATGTTGACTCAAAAGAAAAATCTAAAGAGGAAACCATAGTTGGAGAGAATTCTATTGAATCTCAAAATATGAATCAAAGAGTTTAAATTGATCAATCCAACATTATTGTGGATTGGACTACACCCACATGGATGAGGAGAATGAGGAATAATTCACAATATTCATTTCTATCAGTTGAGGAACCATCCTTATTTAAAGAAGCTACAAAGGATGAATCATGGGTGAAATCCATGAATGAAGAGTCAGATCTGATTGACAAGAATCAAACATGGAACCTAATCAATAAATCGGAAGGTCACAATGTGATTGGAATGAATTAGATCTTCAATAACATGTTTTATGAGCATGGAAATGTGGTCAGAAACAAGGCGTCCTTGGTTTGTAAAGGGTACTCCAAAATTGAAGGTGTTGATGTAGAAGAGTCATTTTCTCAAGTAGCATGACTGGAATCAATCAGGTTATTTCTTTACATGGATTTCTATAATTCTTGTAAATTTTATCAAATGGACGTCAAGAAAACATTATTAAATTGTGTTTTGGAAGAAGAAATCTAAATCAAACAACCCATGGCATTGTTTCTTGACAATGGTGAACTATAGGTTTTCAAATTAAAAAAATCACAATATGTTTTACAATTGGCTCCACGAGAATGGTATTCTCAGTTGGAATCTTATTGGAGAATGATTAAGTTTAAAAGATGATGAGTGGATCACAATATCTAAGGGAATAATTCTCAAAAGTATAAGTTCAAGGTATTGGTATACATGGATGGTATTATTTTCGGTGGAAGTACTAAAGGATCAGTGGATGAATTTTCCATTCACATGAAATTAGAATTTGAAATGTCCATGATTGGTGAACTCACATATATTCGTGGGTTACATGTCTTTCGGAAGAAGGATTACAAATTCATTTCTCAATAATAGTATTAAAGAGAGTTGATGAAGTAACTCAATATACAAGATTCCTAACTAATGGATACTCAGATTACAGTTGGAACAAAACTAAGAAAGCATTAGGATGTGATGTTTATAGATCCCATAATGTACATGGGAATCATATGAATCCTACTATACCTGAGAGAGACACGACAAAATATTGTCTTTGCAACATTCCTAGAGGCCCACATTAAGAGTAATCCAAGGGAAGAACATATGTCGTTAGTGAAAGGAATCATTAGTACATCCAAGGTACTCATAGTTATGGGTTATACATTGCAGCATGAAGAGACATCGAACTGTCATAATTTTCCGATACTGACAAGGATGGAGATGTAGTGGAAAAAAAATTCCACCAGTGGTGGATATTCTATATTTGAAAGAAATCTGTGGGATGGTTGAGTAAGAAATAGGAAATTACATTACTTAGTACTACTGAAGCTGAATATATCACCGCTACTAATGCACACACTTAATTACTTTGTATGAAGAAGAAACTGAATGAAGTTGGTGATGAGGTGAAAAAACTAATATTTATTTACTATGATAACAAGAGAACAATTTATCTTACAGATTATTCCATACATAATTCTTGTATGAATCATAATAAAATTATATATCACATCATCAAGAAAAACATTGAACAAGGTTTGATAATAATGGACCATGTGGGGACTGATGTGCAAGTGGATGACATTATGACCAAGCCACTATCAGTGGTAGTGTTTGAGAAACATTGAATGAACCTTAGTGTTCAGCCACCTCCCAGTGCATAATGTAGTTACAAAATTCCCTATCTCTCCAATTGTTTTAACTGTGTTAATCTTTTTATGGAGGTGTTGTAGGTTTATAGGGGAGATACAATCTAGGGGGAGTGTTTTTTATGCTTACTACAATATTTAAATACCGAACATCGGTGTTATTGCCAATGGTGGAGAAAATGGATAAATTCAAAATGTCTTTATGATTGGAAGATGGTGACAAGAAAATGGAGAATATTTGTAATGAGAAAGCAGTTACAATATTCATTCGAATACATGGGAACATGATTCATGTCTTAAGTATTGTTTGCTACATTGAGTATTTCTCACATAGACTTAGAATGTTGGATGAGTTGATCTTTGCATAAAAGGTTTTTATGGTAGCTGGTGCCCTATTGAATTTTTCTATAGATTGCCAACATACCCAAAGGGGGAGATTTTTGGAACCAAGTCTATTTATTTCTGAAAAAGGATCATGGTTTGTGTTTGTTTTCAATCCTCTCATGGATGATCAGGGAGATTTCAAGGAAAATTATTATACAGATCAAACCATAAGAGTTTTGAAGGTGATTTTGTTTCCTAGTATTTCTATATTTTTGGGTCCCAAAATTTGGGGAATGGATATCATTGAGAAAAGTTGTTTTTCTTTAAGGCCTTTAGAAAAAATGGAAAAGTCATGAGTTATGGAAAGATGGGATTTATGAAGTGTGTTTTGTGAAGACAATAAAATTTATGATGGTTTGTTATGAGATTATGAGATTTTGATCTATAAGCTTCGTGAAAGGTATTCTTATAGAATAAACATTTCATTATTACAGAAAATTAATGGTTTTTGTGAAGAAAAGAATCATGATTTTGAATAAATGATGCTCTTAGATTCAATATAGTGTTTCTTTAAGGTTATGAGGAGCTCTGTAAACCTATAATATCACTAGAGCTTTGTGAGATAGAGGAAGTGCCGCAGAGATGTTTTTACTGATCTAGATTTCATGCCTGATGATGCGGAACTCCGCATTCGACCATGCATATAAATAAAATGATACCCCACATTATTCATAATGATTTTGAGAGAGAAAATATGTGGTCACAGCGACTTCGAGAAGCCAGTTGTGCTCTGTGAGGAAGGTTATTCTTGTGAGCTTGATCAATGCAAAGAGAATTTTAAAGTCTTGAGAGATTATAATGATTCTATATCATATAATATTCACAAAGATGGAGAGTTTTGTGTTGTATTAGTGAGATTCACGAAGTAGGTTTCTCTACGAGGTTTTGAGCGATGTGGAGGGTTATGCTCTGCAAGGAAGTGAGCTCCACGTAGGGTTGTTTTCTATGATGTGGTTTTCTCTACATAAGGATGAGATTTAAAAAGAGGATTTGTGAAGGTATATTTTGAGTAAAATTTTTGAGTGGTTAGGGATTTTAGTGAGCATCTACATAGGTCTCTGATGAAAGTAGTGTCTCATGCTGGACTGAGACAAAGAATTCAATGCCAATCTGTTTAAGCGACCATCACGTCGATAAACTGGGTCAGACTTCTCTCATAGCAGTGAACTAGGGGGGAGTTTATAGAAGTGTTCCAAGGGAAGTGTTGAGCCATCCCCGAACATGTTTAAGGGACATGTGCCTGGAATTGAGTGACTATGAACAAACTATTGTACTCCACAGCAGGTAAATATTAGTTGATTGAAATACAACCGACACACAGTTGGTGTATAATCCTTTGACATATACGTTTTTGGTGATCCATGTTAAGGCGTTGTTTAATATCCTTACATTAATTTGACTGACAGATTTAACAGGTTCCTACAAACATGGGAATAATATCCACAACATTAAAAATAAAAAGTTGACATCTTGATTCACCCCTCCCCTTTCAAGGTGTTCTGGAGTCCTTCAGACCACCCACAAACCCATACCAAAAAAATTTAAAATAAATTCCATTTCATAAATGTTCGGAAATGAAGAATAGAATTATCTTTCTATGTTTTATATTATTAAACAAGTATCAAATATAATTCATTGAAAATAACATTTTACAAAAAATAAGTATTCTTTAAAATAAGAATCAATGTTTATAATAATTTAATAAAATCAGGAATATATTGGATTCAAAACAATTTTTAGGGAAATTTTGCATGAAATTTGAATATCATTTCAAAATTTTTGAATATAACCAAACATCTAAAAATATGAATATATCATCATCATGGAATATAATGTGATAAATGAAAATATAGAATTGAGATAACAATTTCATTAATGAATTAATTTTTTCATGATGGAAAAAACGATACAATAATTTAACCTACCAAAACAGATAACATAACCCCCAAGGACTAACTGAAGGGAAACATCACATCATTTGACCTATATAAAACAAAATGCCACTATATGTAGAATAATTCTAAACTAGTGCACATGTCTACCAAAATCCCTCCTAGAGAAATCATTCTTCCAATGAAATACAAAAATAGAGGTGACCATTTGAAAGAAATATATATAATCATAGAAGAGAATATCCATTTATCTAGCTGACAAATCCAAACACCCATATAAAAACAACTCATTTATATAAGAATAATATTATTATTAATCAACTTCCCTTAGTTGGTTTATTTATCTAAGTATACATAATTTCTATCATACTAAAAGGTGAATGTCTATATGTTTTTTTCAAAGAAACCATTAAAAGTGAAAACCAAACCATAGATTCTATATTTATGGATAAATCCAAGAAAATACCATTATAAAAATAAATCACTCATTCTTTTTTTAATCGCCTCAAAAAATAAAAACATTGAAAAAATTTCATGAAAGTTGAAGCATAACTGAGATTTAGAAAACAACATTTTCCCATTATTTTGAAAATCAAAATCATATAGGATTTACAAATTTATTTCATGATCCAAAAATTGATTAACATTCTAAAAATAATTACATTAAAATAGTATTAATATAAAATCATATGAATAAACCATTTTTTCAAATTTAATCAAATGCTCATAAAAACATCATTCAATGAAACAATTGGTAGATATAAGAGTTAAATATTAGATAAATTTCGAAATCCCATGATGTTATCCCATGAAATAAATGATTGAATTTTAAAGAGAGGAGAAAAAGACACCAACCTTATCCACCAGGTATTTGAAACAGTTAAGTGAAATCCACACGTTAAGGAGAGGGAAGGCTACATGTCAGAAAGAGAGATCCCTAAACAATAAATCCCACATCAATAAATTCAGATTGAAGTAACCTGGGGATTCCATACACTAAGAGTACATAAAAACACTATGAGTATAAGAAAATATCCAGTAATCATGAATGTAATAACATACCACAACAATCCATTAATGAACTAATATGAAACAACACTAAAACTGCACCAAGATGGTGAGGAATGGATAATCCAAGTTTACTGACAAGAGAAAGAATATGATTCCTATAATTCACCCCAAGATCCACTAGATCTGAATAATCTCACAATGGAGGAATGATTATTGTTTTTTACAAGATTAAATGAGTCAATGACACATATATTACCCCCTTTCATATTGATATATTACACCTCATTCAGCAGGTGTTACTCACATATTATGATCTAATGGCTGATCATCTGTTTCAAAATTAAAAAACCACAGACACCACAACATGGTGGGAATTCACCATGTCCATAGTGTTTTCAACCACACAACACCCAAGAACCCAACATAAAAATTGACATTGTTTCATTAAAATATAATTGACATCATTTTATCACCCACTATTTGTTAAATGATAAAATATCCACGGTTCATAAAGAAATTCCCTATGCCATACTCAAAAGACCACACCCATCACTAGGTTTGATGGTCCCAATTTTGGTACATAAATGATCACTAGTCTCATCAAAAGTTCACCAAGGGTGTGTATTATCTCATAATTCCACATGAAATTGAAAAAATAAATTTAATCATCAAGATATCAATATACAAATCATGATACAAAACAAAATAAATTCAACAGAAAATATGAGGTCATGTTGTTATAACTTCCCCACCATATGAATTTTTGTCCCTATAAAGACTCATTGAAAATGTTTAGTCAAGACTAAGATGATAATTATTTCTCTAAAATAAAATCTAATTGATGTTATGATTCTAAATCCAAACACTATTCCAAACTCCAAGAATCATCAAATATTCAACTCTCAAAGAAGGAAATTGAATTATACAACTCTCTAACATGGGAATCTCATGAATGGGGGTATCACTACCATATTATAGTCACCTTTTATAATTAGACCTCAAAAAAACCATTAGTATTTCTCCAAGAAGAGATAAATTTAAAAAAAATAATGATAAAAAATCCCCAATTAATATTCACTAACTGATATTTCATCAAAACCAAATAATAGATCCTTATCTAGTTAATATGAATGTAAGAATAAATACCTCATGAATCCTCAATAAATCACACGTGAAAAAAATTATACGTCACATTGAAAAAGATTCTATAAAATATCACCATCTCAAGATAAAAATAGATAACAATTTGAATTTCCACATAAGGCATAATGTCTTGATAAGAACTGTATATTGCAACTTGGGATTATTTAAGGGTGACCTAGGGCCATTCTATTATATTAAAAGATCTTTATGATTCAAACCGACCCTCACAAGAAAAATAGTGTCAGATCTTGGTTATCCTAGAACCTACCTAATATTTCCATTATACAATAATATAAAGGCATTAACTCTTAAAAAGGCCCACATCACTATAACTAAAGAGAAGTACGACAATCATTAAGTCATGAGAACATTCCATACAAAATAAATCCATTTTGGGTAACATGGGAAACATAATAAATCATGCATAATAAAAAACTCATTGATTTTTTGTGTCCCAAATTAATGAATTTATCACTTCCTTGATTCCAAACTAGATAACAAAAAATACACCGATTAATGTGGGGACACCCTTTCAACATATAAAACACATTAATGGTGGTTTCTCCCACATATATAAATTTTTTTTGAAGGGAGAATATAATTTTATTAAAAGAGAAAAGGGGGAGAGCGAGAGATTACATGAGACGAAAAGATGGAACCTTATTAAAATCTCTAAAAAATGGGAACGGTGCTCAACCAGAGGAGAATCACTCCATGTAATGGGTTGGTTGACTCCTTTGTAGGAAAGACCATCAGCAACTGCATTAGCTTCCCGATAAGTATGAGTGGCAATGTGTCTGATTTCAAGAAGGTCGTTGAGAGTGGTCATCAATCGAGTAGTGAGGGTCAATGCGAGGTGAAGAACTCCATTACAAATAGATTGCACAATGGTGGTGGAGTCACTCTCATTCCAGATGTTGTTCCAACCTTTTTTCTTAACAAAATCAATGACCTGAATCACCTCCATCATCTCAGCTTCTAAGGCAGAGGCAGTACCACAACTTCCAAAGAATCATCCATGACAATGACCAATATAATCTCTATATATGGCCCCACCTCCCACAGGGCAAGTATTTCCTCTAGAATCTCCATCAACATTGATCTTGATCCATCCAGGTGTCGGGGCATGCCAAAACACTTCTAGCTTGAGCTTCGGCTTAGTATAGACACCATCAATGTTGAGGCACCTAATAATCATAATGTCTCCAACCGAGTTGTGGAAATGTCCTTTCTAGAGGAGGGATGTTTCCCGGATGGCCATAGTGATCCTCATCCTACCTGCATTAAGATTAAAAGAGTAATTATTGTGAATAATTGCGTTTCTATCATACCAGATCACATGTAGGAGCTCCAAAATTGCAGTTAGGATAAGATTCTTGATTTGTAAAGAGGAATCAAGTTCAACAAAATTCTTAATTTGAGAATATACAGTGTCACCGGCTAACCATCTGCAATAAAAAATTTTAGTAACATAATTCCAAAGAGTAGAGGCGGTAGCACGAGATAAGAACAGCTGATTAGTGTCCTCCCTGTGATGATGGCATAATTTACATTTAGAGAATAGTTGGAAGCCAAAAGAAAGAAGACAAACATCTATAATGCTCCAGAAAAGGTTAAGCCTTGAGGGTTTAATCCAGGGCTTGTCAAAATGTTTCGACCAAGAGAGAAAGGGGTCAGAATTATTGAAACAATTTTGATAGTAATTTTTGGAGTCCAAGATACCGTTGTGAGATGGTTCCCATGAAAGGTGATCCTCCCCATTTATAAATGGGTAATTGTCCACAATTTACTAGATGTAATCAGGAAGGTTGATAGTACTAGAGTGAACAACCTGATTGATGGTTAAATTGTCATTATCCGGAGGGTTTTTTGGAGTAAGAGTTTAGAAGAGGGGAGAACAGGTCCAGTTATCAAGACAAATATTTATGGTGGAGTTGGAACTAACCATCCATCTTGAGTTGTGCATGATGTTAGCAAAGACATTACGAAGGGATGGCCAGAGGGAGGAGTTGAGGTAACTAGATTGACTCTTTTTAAGATTTGGCAGAAATCTATTATGAAGGAAGGCTATTGAGTCAGATTTGTTGTTGATCAGCCTCTATGTGAACTTATCTTGAAGAGCCTCATTAAAATATTTTAGGTTTTTAATGCCAAGGACAACTTTTTCAAGTGGTTTGGAACATGTCGACCAGGGGAAAGTGAAACTCTTTCTCTCATGAATGATACTATTCCAAATGAAATTTTTCATGTAGCCATTAAATTTTATGGTGAGACTATTCGGCCCTTTATAATTCATCATGGGGTAGACCATTTTGTAGATAATAGTGTATTTTACTAGGCATGTTCTTCCAGCCATGGAAAGGGATTTCCCTTTCCAGGTGGTAAGCTGTTTTGTCACCTAATCCATAACCGTATTGAATTAGAGAGGTTTAGGCCTACCCTAGAAGAGGGGAACTCCAAGATAGGTAAAAGGGATGGATCCCTCTTTGATAGAAAGAGTTTCAGAGATAAACCCTTTTCTAGCAGGGGTAAAGGCTTTTCCAAGATAGATAGAGGATTTATTCCAGCTAACTGATTGTCCAGATACCTCTTCATAATGAGACCGATACTTTTTAAGGTTAAGAATATTTTTCTTGTCCCCGTTAAGGAAAAGAATGATGTTGTTAGCATAAAAGATATGGGTTGGGATAGCATGGTTTCTGGCCACCTGATTGGGTTTGAGATTGTTTTGTTGAACAAGAGAGAAGATATACCTACTGAGGTAATCTTACGCAATGGAAAAGAGAATCGAAGAGAGGGGGAATCCTGGCTGCACCCCTTTTGAGCATTTGAACTATCCCTTATGGGAACCATTAATGAGGCTGGATATAAAAACTGAATTGAGAAGGTAGTTTATCCTTTCTATGAACGTTTCATTGAACCCAAAATTCATAAGGACTTTGAAAATAAAGCTCCAATCAATGGTGTCAAATGATTTTTTTGATATCAAGTTTAACAGCAACGTTCCTACCTCTGGATTTTTTATTTAAAGATTTAATGCACTCTGAGGTAGTTCAAATGCAATCATTGATGGATCTTCCCTTAATAAACCTAAATTGATTCCAAGATATAATTTTATTACATATAGGAGAAAGCCTATTGTAAATAAGATTAGTAATTATTTTATAGAGGGAGTTGATGAGTGTAATGGGACAGAATAGGTGGAGCTCAGAGGCATTATCAACTATGGGAATAAGAGTGAGGAATTGGGCATTACCACCATAAAGGGGAACACCATTAGTGAAGAAGTGTCGAACAATTTTTCAAACATCCATGTGTACAACCTCCCAATGCTGTTGAAAGAAGCCATTATTGAATCCATCTGGTCCAGGGGCACTATTGAAGTTGAGGCTGAAGACTTTATCTTTTATTTCATGGTCTAGAGGAGTGCTTAAATGGGAGAGATTATCTTGTTCTTTGATCATATTTAGAATGATCCCAGAGATGATGTCTTTATATATACTAGTCCCATTGAAAATGTTTTGAATGTAAGAGAACACATGATTGGCTATATCTTCTTCAAAATCAAGAAGAGTGTCATTATATTTAAGAAAGGATAAAGGATGGGTAGAATTTCTAACTCTTTGAAGAGTGTTGTAAAATTTGGTGTTCCTATCACCATCAAAGATCCATTTGGTATTAAACGATTGTTTGTGTAAGTTGTCTTTGTGGGTCAGAAGTGAATTTGGCCTCAAGGAGATCCTCAACTCATTTTGGGGATTAGATGAAAAATCATCCTGAGTCAAGTTATTTTGAATTTGATTAAGATCAGATTTAAGAGAGGCAATATCAATGTCCATTTGGTTGAGTTTATCCTTGCACCAGCCCATTAGATAGTGTTTGGGGTGATTTAGCTTAGTGACACAAGCAAAATAATTAGAGTGTTGATTCATGTTTATCCATCCATTTTGGATGAGTTGAGAGCATTTCATGATCTCAGAAAAAGAATTATTGAATTTAAAGGAAATATTGAGTTTTTATTTTTTAGATAGGAGTCTAACAAGTATGGGGTGATGATCCGAGTACAGTATAGGTAAGGTAGTGCTGGATATTATGTTCTAGACATCCAAGGCATACATGTTAACAAAGGCCCTATCAAGCCTACTAGCAATACTGTAGTTGTAGTGCCTCCTGTACCAGAAGTATTTAGCCCCTGAGAGGTTGATTTCAATTAAATTTCATGTCTCAACTGAGGTTCTAAACTCCCTATAAAAGAGTGGTGAGGGAGGGTGGCCAATCTTCTTGATTTGAGAAAGGATGGCATTAAAGTCACCAATAATTAGGCAGGTCTCTTGAATAGATCCAGCTAGGGTCGAGAGGTCCTTCCAGAGGGGACGATGATCATGGTATCTATTAACGACATAAACTATAGTGTATAAGTAGTGAAAATTATTGTATGAAAAATTAAAAGTATGTATTTGATTAGAAATATTGTAAACAGAAACATCTCGGAGAGAAGAGTGGAAAAAAACCCAGAGTGAATCAACAACATTTCCATTTTTGCAAGCATCAAGAAAATTATAACCAATAGAATAAAGATGCCTAAAATTCAAGGAAAAATTAATCTTAGGTTCATAAATAGAAAAAAATTTTGGCTTATGTTTCATCAAATTCATTTTTAGGACAGAAAGAGTGGCAGTGTTAGCAATTCTTTGACAATTCCAGAAAAAAAATCCATTAAAAACTATTTTTTGATTGGGAGTTACCCTTTTCCTTCTTATATCCACTCGAGCCTTTATTCCTCTTTGATCATCTAGGATTTGAGGATGAGGCCGAGGCGGTCTTATGTTCCTGCTTACTCATATAATGATCAGAAAATGTGTTAGAATCATTTGAAAATAAGAAAGGTTTTATAGTTTCAAGAGATTTGAGGGCCAAGGTTTTGGTCTCACTCTCAACTTCCAATGGGAAAACCTTGTTCTGGGGAGAAGTAGGCCGGCTAGTTGAGGTCTTTTTGCCCACTGCCGTAGAAGAATCATTGGGAGGGATTTTTGAGTTTGCTTCATTCAAATTATGGTTGAAAATGATGGTAGTAGGTGATTCAGTGTTTTGTTGTGTGCCCACTGTCATGTGAGGACTGTTAGGTGAAAATGAAGGAATTAAAGGAATCAAACCTTCATTTCCTTTTTAGACTTCACTAGCAGGAGAGGGAGATTCTTACTGGATTGAAATACCAAAATCCTTCTCAACCCGCAGAGCATAGGGAGTAGCCGTTGACTCCAAGGCCAAAATCACGGGGATCTGTTCAGATATAACAGAAAAAGGGGAAATTGGCATTTAGAGATTATCGGCTCAGTTTGTAGATCCTCAGTGATAGGATGTTGTAGGATATTCAGAACTGAGTTCTCAATGTCATCCAAGATGTTGAGATTAATAAATGTATTTTCCTCTTCTTCTACTCGATCATCCAAGGAGGTAGCCGAGGTCTCACCTGGAAGGAACGGTTTCTTCACCCAGACATCCAAACCTTTTTTCATAGGTTCAGTTTTTCTGAAGGTGGGAGCTTTGGATTTCTTTTTCCACTTTCCATCAGTCCATCCATCTTCTTCTGCAGGCACAACCTAGCTCTTGACTACCTGGAATTTTAGAATCGAGTGACCAACAATTTTACAGCATTTTCAGTAAGGTGGCATGCGTTCGCATTCGACTCGTACCTCCATCTTGAATTCATTCGCACTGAAGACAATAACTTTCAGAAGTTTTGTTGCAATGTCGACTTAGATCATCACCCTCAAAAAGAGTCCAAGTTCGTCATTCAGTGTGTGAGGATAGATTTTAAGAATATTTCCTATATAGGAGGCAATGTCATTGAGGATTTTTGGGTGCCAAAACTACAATTTGAGCACGTGGAGCCGCACCCATATCTGGACCATGGTGTTCTTTGCAGTATTCAGATTAAATGAGTAATCCCAGTCTATGATGTGAAGAACACCTGGCTTGAGCTACATATTTACAATTATAAAAACATGATCAAGCTCAGATTGAGATTTCAGAAGCAAATGAAAATACCCTTTTCCGAGAGGGATCAATTTCCAGTCGTTTATCACCCAAATGTGAGAGATTAGCATTTTTAGCTCTGGGTTCGACCATGGATTTTCCCCCTTGAGGTATGAGATATTCCCCATTAGAGAGAATTGTAAAAGTTCTGTGAGTTTCTGAAGAGCCTCAGGATCTGCATCAACCACAAATCTTCCATCTTCTAGCTTCCTGCATAGCGTAAGCTTCGACGCTACTAGATTGCAACAATCAGCTCCCTTGAGCATTTCGGGAAAGGATATTCCCCTCGGCCTTTCATCCAAGGAAACAATTGCCCCAGGATTTGAAGCTTAAGTTACGTACTCCCATTCAGGATCAAATTCTTCCATCTTGAGGTTCATTGAAGATCTGTTGCAGAATTTTCGAGTAGGAATGTGGAAACCCTAGCTGGAGAGGTCGTCATCTCTCGAATGATTCACTATCCCTATATAAAAATTCTCTCATATTCATAAACTAATATATCAACTCATAAAAAGATATATAATCAAGAAGTGATAAAGATCACATGAAAATATATAAGAATTTAATTCTTATATAACCAAGATAAAGTATAGTGACACCAAAAACATAAAAAATTATCCATATAAATTCCGAAAAATAAAATTCATGACATCAGAAGTTTAAAAAAGAAAAGACATATTATATCAAAAGAAAGATCAAATATTGTATACTCCTAAATTGGAATCAATGAGTTGCATCAGAGGATACTTCTATGTGGTGGATATCACTCAACATAACCAATAATTAGCTCTTTTTTAGAACCATTACAAGTGACCCAAATGGTCACAAGTATGACATGCCTTGTGATTCTTTTAAAAATAATGATTGTTATCTAAAATATTGACAAAATAATAGAAAACCATGTCAATATCTACAAGAATAAAATGAGTGAGAGTATGAAAAAATGTACATTTGATTCAACTGTTTGAAATGTGTATCATTAAAAACTTTATTTTTCCTCTGTTAGCACTTCCCCCACATCACATAGTAATGGGTTAAACATATAACACCACTTGTGCTCCATCTATGTCTGCCTAAATTTTTTTATACTTCCTTACCATAACTCAATATAAGTTAAGTCTAAGATTATACACTACCAGTGATAGGTTTCTTCAAAGAACATCCCTAAAATACTAATCCATTAAAGGATCATCCAATGCTTCATAAGGATGATAAAACACTAACATGATAAAAAAGAGGAATACATGAAAGTATTTTATTTGTTTTTTTTGGAGTTCATGGAATTTAATATATTTATATACCTTCACTACATTAGAAAATAAATGTGGAATGAACTTCTAATTGAACTATTTATAATAGTGGTCATGTTATTATATAGTTTATATGACTGAATTCCACTACTTCCAACTCAATACCTATAACATGAATGTAAAAAACCTAACCATAAGTGATTTGGGAAGCTCATGATGAGAAATAATATCCTAAATACTATGTATCCAAAAAACACTTCATGAAAATCATGTTCTTCAAGGAAATAAGGATGATTCAGGTTTTGTATCTCTTTAATAAAATCATGGTGCATGGGAAATATATGAAAAACACCAGGATCATAGAGTAGATTAGATTGAACAACCATATTAATAGAGTATTGATTGATCAATTAGACTATTTAAATTTTATAATGGATGTAATAAAAAAATAATAAGCAATAACATCATCAATATAAACTCCAAAGGTGAAACCCCACATGGAATAACATAAATTAATACTAATTCTCAAAATATTATATAACTACATTTAAAATCAAACAATTAACAAATTCTAATTCAAGAAACATATTTTCTAAATAAATAATTAAAAATCACCCTTCAAAAAATATGTATTATTACCGAGACTCATTTTTAATGAACATTCATTCTTTAAAAAATTATTCAAACCCAATTTTAATCATTAATAAAATACCATAACATAAAAATGTTTCAAAATAAGAAATTTTAAAAAATTCCACACAATAAAATCTTTATGAAATTAAAATTAATATTTCTTTAAACATCATGTGAATGTTGTAAATAATTAACACTACAACTTTTCCCAAAAATATTTTTTTTGAAGAACTAGTTATTGTAATAAATTTAATACATTTTGTAAAATCTTCCAAAAATAAATATAATTTTGAATTCAAAATAATATAATAACACATCCAAAATATAGTGTCATTTTAGATCCAAAACATTATTTGTAGATTCAAAAATCATTTTTATTATATCCATAATTTTTCCATAATGGTTTTCTTCTTGTCTAAAACTAATTTCCAAAATTTCCCATGTAAAATTCAAATTTCAATGTTCATTTTAAAAAACATAAACATTCATAAAATACCATAATTCATTATAACTGAATCTCAATTAGTAAGTAAGTAGATTAAATAAGTAATGAAAAAAATTTAAAAAACATAGAAATGTATAAAAACTTAATGAATAACCACATAGTATGGTCGACTGTACTCAAACCATACAATGTCCAATTCATGTTACCTAGGTTACACATTTTGTACATGGTTTACCAAACCATTTATAGATAACACATTCTATTATGATACTCCATGATTATATAGAATTATTAAAAATAAAATAAGTAAATCCAAAATTCACAAAAATTAGAGAGATGAGACTGATCACATGATAGACACATACTGGAAAACTGTCGTAACTCTGTTCTCATTAATAAATTTGGTGATTATAGAAAAATTATTTGTCAACATATTTAATTTCAAAAATAAAATATTTTATCTATAAAAAGTATCCAAGTAATAAGGTAGATAAACCATTCACATATACTATGTTTTCATGAATGATAATTGGCCACTCATTAATAGGACACCCAACAGAATTTTGCCATGGACCGAATCACATTCTTGATCCCCACGGGTTGGTGAAAATTTTCCAAACATAAGATAACTTCCTTTAGAATGATTTCACCAATTAATTAAAATTATAAAATTGTGGAAGATTAAAAATTCAAGTTAGAATATATGAAATCAAACATAATAATAAAACTACTATGACTATATGGTTCTTGAATTCAAAAAATAAATTCAGTATAATATAAAATAATGAGAAAAAAGTCAAAAAACCAACTTCCCAACAACCATGTCAAAATGAGTAACAACACTTGAACCTAAAACAACTTGTAAAGAAAAGATTATAAACATATACTACATAAAAGTACAAGATATCCTTTAATATAAATGTGTGAGCTAAAAAACCTTATAACCCCCACCTTCCAACCAATAATATAACAATTTAATTAATAATTAGTTTCTTGAATGTTATAAAATAATGATATAAAATATTATTATTTGTTTTCTCTTATAAAACAAGTATGAAACTAAATTCCTTTAAAACACCTATTTTTAAAAAATCAAGGTTCTTTTCAAATAAAGTCAAAATTTATAATTTTTTAAAAAAAGTAATTTTTAAATTTTAGTTTAAACTGTTTTAAGGAAAAACATGAAGGAAAGCATAATACCATTTCCGAAATATAATATATGAAGCCACATTGTAAAATATTTATATCTCATCATCATGGAATCCATTTTCGTATAGGGAAGCATTCTTATATAGGGATAAAATGGTCATTGAGTAAACAGATTCCATGAAATAGTAAACAACTACACATCGATCATCCTTTCCCAATCACCCAACATAATCCTTCATGGTTATCCAATGTGAAGAATACCATAGGTTAACCTGTATTTCACTAAAGAAACTATTAATATAATAATAGTAAACTAGTCCACCTGTTTACCTATACTTTCCTCTAGTCCAACCCAATATTACCACGAAATAAAAAATTATAGCTGAAAATTTCAAATTAATATAAATAGTCATATCTGAAAAACCATTTTAATCAATCACACCTCCAAACACCCCCATATATGCACCCATATTATATAGAATAATTTTTAAAATTCAACTTCCATCAATAGGTACATTTATTACAAGCATTTCAATAAATTTAATTTCTATCATACATAATGGGTATTGTCCAATGTGTGTTTATTTTCCAAATAAACCATTAAAAGTGCCAAACTGGACCTATAATCATTCATTAAGGAAATATCCTTAAAATAACATTAAAATCACCAATAATATATTCACCTTTTTATCACTTTAATAAAAATAAATCATTCAATGTATTTCAAAAAAGGATAAACACTAGCAATGTTTAAAAAACAATGTCTTTCCTAACAATTTTGAAATGAAAATCATAAATTATTTTAAAAAGAGTTATCATGATAAAATATATCATTAAAGTATCAAAATCATGACTTATTACATTAAAAATTATTTTAATAAATTCATATTAAAAACCCCTTTTAAATTCTTTTATCAAAAGATAAATAAAAAATTAATCTTTAAAAGAGATACTAGATATAAGGAAAAAAATATTAATAGAATTTTTAATCCAATGATGACAGAAGATTCAATGGTGGAAAACATTTAAAAGAGTGATAAATGGCACACCTACTTCAACCAATTTGAATTTCAAACAAAAAAATAGAATATGGATAATTAATAGAAAAAATGATCCAAATATGAAGGGGATATCCTTAGACCACAAATCCCATAACATCAAAATCTGATTGAATAAACTAATAACTACAATAGAATTTGGGTAGAAAAATCTTGGAGAAGTTATGTAGAATATAAAAAGATGATAAAATGAATTACATACTGTAGAAACCCTTGATCAACTATAGATATAATACACCAAAATTACACCAATATGGAGAATAAGGGATCAACCAAGTTTTCTAACAATAAAAGATAAAAATTCCCATAATCTATGCTTAAAATGAATGGATCCAAATTAACTAATAAAGGAATAATAGTAATATATTTTTAAAAGAAAAAATGATTCAAGGAAAAATTAAAACACATTTTATTAAAATAAAACATGAATTGTTCAATAGGCCCTACTTTTACATTAAAGTCAAACAACTGATGAAACATTTCAAAGTTTAGAAACTGCTACCACTGTGACATGGTGAATGTTCACCACACCCATGGTGGTTTCAAACACATCACACCCAAAAACCAGATATACCCAATAACTATAGTGTATTGAAAAAAATATTTCTTTTTTGGAATCAATATGACTTATACCATGATGTGGAGGAAGAAAAATAGATTATGGTGCATAAGGAGACTCCCAAAACCCCATGACTGAGACCATGCCAAACACTAGATATTTTCATCCTTCCAATGGTACAAAGTTTACCCATATGCTCAAAAATATTTAGATCATGGAATATAATATAATGTGATGAAAGTAGAAATGATAAAAACCAAATTTAATCCATTATAAACCAACAAAAATATCTCAACACCAAAATAAAATAAATTCAAGAAATATATATGGTGGAGATGTTACAATATACCCACTATAGAACATTCTATCCCCAGAAAGTCTTGTGGATAATTTCTGATCAAGAGGATGAAGAAAAATATATCTTAGAAAGATAAATACAAGGATATAATAATAAACCCAAAAACCAATCAAATACCCAATAAGTTACAAATATTCAATTATAAATGAAGGAAACTATAATATAAAACTCTCATAATGAGAAGATCACGAATGGTGGTATCCTCACTAGGGTAGGATTCCATCTGATAACTAGTCCCCCATAAACAATTAGGGTTTCTTGAAAAACTAGTGAACAAAAAACTCACCAAAGATAAGAAATTATCCAATGAGAAATCACTAATTAATATTCCTTTAAAGATCATATTGCATGTCTTTGAAAAAAAATCTAAACACAAACATAAATATCTATATAGAACCTAGAAAGAACCACACATAATAAAACATTAAACCAATAATTAAAAAATATGCTTAAAATTTTTTCATCTTAAGATATTTATATATATTAAATTGAAATAAATTTCAAGGAATCATGACTCGAACAGAAATTTATATTAATACATTGGGTTATATAGGGGTAACCTGAGGCCTAGATTTTAGAGAAAATTATCTAAGTGATTAAAAAATATATCACAATCAATGATCACTCACAGTCATCCCAAAAACCTACGAAATTTTTTTTATGTAAAACATTTCAAATTAACCAAACTGTTACAGGGCCCAAATCACATTAATAAAAAATACATCAATTATGACAATAAAATAAGCATCCCAAATATAAGAAAATCACTTGGGGGATAGTCAAGCGAAAAATAAGTGAATAAATTGAACACATATCAAATAAAATATTTTTATCATCTAAAAATAAATTCAATATTTCTTCCATGATTCAAAAACGTATAAAAAATCAAAAAACAGTCATGTATAAACAACATTTTAAAATAGAAATCTCACAATTGGTGGGTTATAATAACAATATCTGAATTAACCTCATATTCAAACTCTTTTAACTCAACACATCAACAAAGGGAGATTCCTTATGAGATAAAGGACATATGAAAAACCATATAAATTTAATTTTCATACAACCAATACATAATTTAACATATACACTAGAAACATCAAATAATATCCATAGAAATTCCATAAAATAACTCCTAATATCACATTATCTATAAGGGGAATAATGTTTTGTTAAAATAAATCACAAACATCCTCTACTATAACCTTGTGATAGGTGAGTTTAATTATGTATTCTTTAGATGTCATATATTTCACTACACTATTCCTAATTGTATGTCATTTGAATTTAATTTTAAAATGAAATAAAATTAATATAAATAAAAAAATAGGCTTATTGAAACACTAATGTTCCTTATATCATACCATTCCCATATGATAGAAAACCAAGGTCTTGGTTCAAAAAAACCATTGAGAAGAGAAAATATATCCATTTGTTTCCACTACTCAAAAGGACTAACATAAAACAATTCCTTTTATCCTTTATAGAGATTCTTCTACAACAAACATGAAAAATAGAGACCTATAATACCACATGTTCTCCTCCTATGTTTGCCTTAACATTTAATTTTTTCATTACCAATACTTTGTAAGATTTATGAATGAGAGAAGAAACTGAAACTGATTGATATTTTTAAAGAAATGTTCTTAAATTCCAAGAAATTAAAGGATAATCCAAGGACAAACGATGAAGATATAAAATCAACTCAATAAAATAGACTGTAGTATCCAACAATATTTTATATCCTAATTGGATAAAATTAAATTCCAAGGGATTAGATATGTTCACTGCAATATAAATGAGCTACCGAATGAATAGTCTATTGAAAGACTCCCAAGGGAGGTCCTTCTAGGGATTAATCCGGGTTACATATTCCCCCACTTCTAACTTATAACATCAAGAATGTATGATGAAAAATTAACATTAATCAATCTTGTATGTTCATTAATGATTAAAATATCATCAATAATTCATATCCAAATAACCACTTCTTGATAATATTTTTTTCTATCATAATAAGGAGGATCTAGGTTTTGGAACACTTAAATAAAATCTTGTTACTATTAAAAGTGATTAAGAACACCAGCACAAAAGACTAGAGTAGATGGGATAATCATCCCAAGAGAGTATTAATAAAATAAATAGTCTATTTAAATCTGAAGAACGATGTACTCTAAAAATAATATACATAAATTCCATCAATATTTACACTAAAAATAAATCCCCCAAATTTGAATCATAAATAAATATGAAATATTAAAACATCATTTACTCATATTTTAAATCATTAACATAAAAAATTATTAACCAAAAAACTAATTTTTTTTAATAAAAAATATGAATTCATAACATCAACCAAATTGGGTTTTATGAAAACTCATTTGAAAAGAATATTCATTATTCAAACAATCATTTAAACCTATTTTTAAGAATTTAAATAAAAAATAAATAACATAGAAACATTTAAAAACCTAATCATTAAAAAAATTTATACATAGACCCTTTAGAATTTTCTTATTTATATTTCTTACTATTTTATGAAAAAAAATATAATTAATATACATTTATTCCAAATATATAAATTGATTTTTGAAAAAAAGTTATTGATTTAAATCCCCAACATCTTAGACACATATATCAGATGATATATCATTTATAATTAAAAAATATTAAAAACCCTTCCAATGTGATTGTCATTTTATATGCATAAAATCATTAAAAAGTCCCAATGAATTGTGAAAGTGCCCCTATATTTTGAATTTTTCCATTTATACTACTAGAAGAGTATTATTACACAAGAGTATTCTTACTTAACACTGTTTGAATCTTGATCATGAATAATCTTCAGTAAAAATCCATCTAATTATATATTAAATCTATAAAATCATTTGGGGAATCATCATGGATGAGAACCACTTCGAACAGATTTCAAAAAATGACCCAAATAGTTTTTTAAGTTTAGTGAAAAATATATCAAAGATCAATTCTAATCCATCTACATAGATATTTCAAATTTAGTCGAGGATAATAAACTATTTAAAAAGGTTATCGTCTATGGGAAGTGTGTTCCTAAGAGTTTATTAAATATGGATGAATCTCATAATGACAATCTAGGTCTAATAGTAATGGATATGAGATGATTCATCCCTAGGGTAAACCCGTTATTAATCTATACAATATATTTCTATTTATGGTATCATAACTAGATATCTCCCACATAAGTTTGTATATTGAAGGAATATAGGTATAAGTGTAAATAGTATTATTGATCAATGTTTTATCTAGGGTAGTATGGATTTTTTCTGTTATCTATATGCCCATATCTCCCACATACTCATAAAATTTATCAAAATATGTTATGATTTATAATAAAATTAAATTTAAAATAGTTTCAAAATAAAATACATGTTTATGCTATTATAATATGTGTTTTTTTGTTTGAATTACTTGAAAATGTTAATTTTCGGTTGGTTTAATTTTTAAAAAAGGTTATTTATTTATATGATATTCACATCGAATTTAGAACATCCAATTTATGTTTTTTATATGTGAACTATTCCAAAATATGAATAATTTGAATTTATTTGGTATATATTTGAAGGTGATTTATAATTTTGGAATATATTATTGATGAACTGTTTTTTAAAATTCATGAGATTCATATAATTTGAAAATGAAACAAGATATTAAATTTTCTGAGATCATTGAAATTTGGTTCCTCTTAAAAAAATATATTTAAAGGGTTTTTTTATTTTTTATAAATTCTTAAAAAATATTCAAGAAAAAAACTATAAAAAATGGGGTCAAACCGTGCATTTTATCATTGTGCATAGCTTTCTGTAAAAAGACACATGTTTTATAAAAAGTGTGACCTATTCATAGGAATTTTATACAGCTTGGGTCAAAATAAAATAAAATATTTTGTGTTGTTTACTAAATCATACAATAAAATCATACATGTATTAAATTTTTCAAAAACCAGTTGCGTAATTTGTTTTTGATTTAATAAATAAGACAAGTTGAAACCACTTTCTAGAACCTCCCACATAATTTTTGTATACTTGGCGATATGTGAAACCCAATCATGAATGTTGGAACATCTTGGAGAACCATATATTTTATCCTACAATGGATATATAAAATATTTTTTATCCTTATTGACTCCCTTATATTCATAATTATCCTAATATAATAAGAAAATACAAGTATAAATTCCAATGGATATAACATTTGATATGGGTAACCATTTCAGCCATAAAAACTATCAAATTTAAATCTATGATGTGATATATAATTAATTATACAAAATATTTCAGATATAATGTTTTTACTCAGAGAAAATTTTCTAGGAAGAACTATAAATATGTTTTTCATTTTTAAATATCTAATTTTCTATATTTTATTGAATTATTAGTATAGTGAAATGTTTAATTTTTATGTTTTATTTAATTTCTATTTTTTCTCATTCAATAATTTGATTTCATAATTCCCCTAGTATTTATATATGAAATATGGTTTATTAAAAGATATATATATTATAAAATGGTATTTTTTCCCAGTGAATGTTTCTTTTATAAAAAATTGTTTTTAAGGAAAAAGGAGATTCTATTTATATCATTAATTAATACTATAATGGAATGAACTTTTAGTGGATAAAGTATTCAATGGTTCTTTGTGTTAGTATTTCCCCCTATAATGAAATTATTAGTTGGTCTATAATATATTATTGATAAAATTTATATAAATTCATTTTAGTGGGGGTACCCACAAGGATGGTGATGATTTTAAATAAAAAATTATTTTGTATTATAATTCTTAATGATGGTATTGTTGAGTTATAATTTATTAATAAAATGAATATTTTACTTTTCATATAAAGTATACATTTGTAAATTGGTTGTTCATTATTTTTTCAAGTCAAGAGTGTTTTTATAATAGAAAACATAAAATATATTTCTATAGGAGAAATATTTATGGTGGGGAAAATAATTAAACCAATGTTTATAAATTATCAATAAATGAAATTATAACAATAAATATTGATGTTTTAATAGGGAGAAATTGATTTTTTAAAAAATTAAATCATATGTAGTTTGAGTATGATAAAATAAAGCATGCGTAATAAACATGAATTATTAGATATTTGATATAGATGTAGAAGAACAATTAGGGAACACATTGGGAATCCAATAAGGATAACAATGAATGCATATTTGTTAGATCAAATCCATTTTTATGTCTTAACTTCCCAATATTATTTATAATTGATATATAGAATGTTATAATGTTGTTTTTTGAAATATATATCTGGGTTGTATAATATTATTGAATTTATTCAAATATTTTCATTTGACAGGCCATGAAAATATATGGATGAAATAGTGTTATTATTATTATTAAAGTTATGTTATTATTATAAAAATTATGTAATTATATGAGGTCATTTGGTAACATGTTCATGTGGGTGTATGTTTTTTTATTTAGTCATTTAATGTAAATATGTAATATATGGAAATTTAATGGAAAAATAAATTTCATTATGATTATGATTTTATATTAATACATATAACATTATTTCTTATTATTAATAAATACTTTGTAAAATAGGGGAAGATGTCTTTCCCTCTACCCATTTCACAAAAACCCACATAGAGGATTGGAATAATACTACTTTTCACATGTCTTCACTACAATCCTCACTAAATAATTTTAATAGTTGGGTTTGGTATGATTTCCTCTCTATTTACCGACTCATTATCTTCTTCTTCTCAACCACATCCTACTTCATACTATTTTTCTAAATTATGGTTCATTGAATATTAAATAGTTCTATATTTTAATGGAAAATTCATGAATTTTATAAGAATTTAAAATTATAAAGGATGTAAATTATATTTTAAACCTAGATTCATTAATTTTTTGTGAATACATTATTGTTGTAATGGTTTCCAGGAAGGTGTGTCTTTATAAACTCATTTTATATGAAATAATAATTGTTAAAGGGTTTTATAGGTATGATTTATTTTAAATTATCTCATATATAAAGTGTCCCTAAGGGAGGTTTACTTATTCATTTGTATAAATTATGACTTTTAATAATTACATAATGATCATTTCATGTTTATTTTACTGTTACATTTCTAAACACTTTTTCATGCGTATAAGGTGCTTCTAAAAATTATAAAAGAAAATATTTTGATTAAAATGATCTTATAAATGGTATATAGGTAATATTTTTAATAAAAGTTTATAATATTAATTTTCTAATTTTTCAATTTCAATGAAAATTCTACTTCCCATAAGGTTTTCGATGAATTGATTTTGATACATGATTTAGTCTAAATTAATTTAGAAAAGGGTCATGTATGATTTAAAATAAAGTCGGTTCTATGGTTAATATATATATATATATATATTGACTTGAAATCCTATTTTTGGTATTAGGTTTCTTATTATTAATTATGATTATCCTATTTTACACATGACCTATACTGTTTTGGTTATAAATGTAGTATTTTACATTTTATATCTTATTTATGGAATTTTTGTTGAGGGGTCTATTTTAGGGGTTTTAAGTTACGATTTATGGATATGATGTAAAATTTTACTCGACTTATTTGATTTATACATGATGTATTACCTGGGATCATTGAATTCTATTCAGTAGATAAATGATTTGTGACACATTTATAAATATTTTATGATGGATCATTCCTAAAGTCATAATTTCTCTCTTTCGAGGTGTTTTACACTATAAGAATATTTAAGTATAGGTAGGGGTCTTTTTCTCTGTTTCACATTATATTACATTAAGTTGATCAATTTGTGAAGTCCTAGTTTTTCCTGATTAGGATTGAGGTTGTCTAATCACATGGTTCTTACTTTAGGTCTGTGATTTCTTTTCGAAAATATTTTTCTTTTATATTGTAATATTTTAAATAATTTGATTCACATGGGTTTTTTATGATTTTACTTTATGAATATATTTTCATGTAGGGTTTTAGTTTTGATTTTGGTTTAACAATTTATTAATTTTCCTATGACACTTATTTATTTAAATTATTTCCGTTACTATTTATTAATTATATACTCAAGATTGTTTCAAAGTAAAAGAGTAAAAAATTTAAAGTAAAATATATATGATTCTATTTTATTCAAAAATAAAGTAATAAATATTTTTTATATGTTTTATTTTAAACATTAATTTTAAAAATGACTAGTAAAATAAATTATATATATTCTTGGTGTATATGTAGAACCATATTCTATTTATCTATTTTTTGTGTTCTTTTGGTTTTTTGGGAGAGGTTCATTAGCTAGAATATTATTCATGGATAGGAAGGAATATTGGGTTGTGGGAGATGAAGTTAGAGTATATTTTATTTCATTCATGTTATAATGGTATTTTATTATTCATTAATTTGTAACTAGATCATTTCAATTTTTATTTATTTATATAGTCATTATTATTTCCCTTCCTTTTATTTTATTAGATTATAATAGGAAAAAAATTCATTTATTATTTATAATTACCTTATAACTTGTTCTTATCTAGAGTGATCGGTAATGCACCTTGGGACTATGACATTCCAGTTCATGTATAATGGATTGGTATTCATGAAGGTATGTTACTATTGAACTATAAATATAGAAATTTTTTATTATGTTCAAATATAACCCATGTTATTTACTATGTGGTGTTACTCTCCTAGTCCCTCCCCAACTTCATAATTATGGTGACCACAATGCAAGTCCCCCACCATTGGTGAGGGAGGAAAATTCTTTAACATCCTCTAAGGAGGCGGTTATCTCTTTCTCCCCGTTCTCCAAACTTGAACTTCTTCCTCCTTTTCAGAAGGTTTTCATGATACCTAAGTTTCCCGAACACTATGAAGGTTGATGTAATATTCCTATTTCAGTTTTAGAGTTCATCGCGGCTTAGTTCCTCCATAATCTGTCCTTGGTCACTCGATTTCCATACAGAATACCATCGGTTGACACCTTCGACACGTTTGTTTCTGGATCATTGGATCTTCATGAGTGAGCTACTGTGGGTTTTATCAACCACATATGCATCTGAATTTGATTCACATTGGAGTATGATCTTATCAAATCTTGTTCAAGCACACCTCGTAGCTGTAACAGATCTATATTCTTCTTCCATAGATGGACCTACAAATTTCAGATGAATAAAAATTCACCGACGGTGGCGATCTGGGTGTGTTAACCTAATCTCCCAATTCCGTTTCAAAATCCCTTGATTATTAGGATGGTAGGGAATCAATTAGGAGATACCTATGTTAAGATATTCTAACTACGGTAGTGTTCCATCCGGTGAATCCTCATGTGTGTGTGGAATTGGACGCTTCATGAAAACCTTCAGAGTTTATTTGGATTACCATAATATGGGAGTACCTCTGTAGGAAAGCATGGTGCTCGAATCATGGGTTGATTTCTGTACTGATTACAATGATCTGGGGAATTCATTGACGATGTGCAGATGTAGATCTGGGCATACGAATTCTAGACCGGGAACCGGGAAGCCTTTGGTTCCAGGAGACGGTGGTGTTTGTGACTGGCCTTTGGGGGTGAACTTCAGTGGTTGGAATGGTGATGTTGTGGAGGGCAGAGGGTGTTCTACAGTGTCAAGGAAAATACTGGAATGATGAGGTCTGATTCTTCTCAAGGTGGAGTCTTTCACATAGTTAGAAAACATAAATTAGTTAGGGAGACACAGAGTTGAAATGAGAGATACAATGAGGGGAATGTGGAAGATGAATGTCTTGACATCACCCCAATAGACTACAATATGTCATTTAAGGGAATATTGGGTGTTTCTTTTGTGAAGCAGGCCATGGTTCCTCAGAAAAATTTGAAGGTGTATACGGTGATTAGCAGACTGAGGCTGGATCCTGCAGGTCCATCCAATTGTGGTGTGTGGTATGGTTATGGGTTTCCCCCGCTATATTTTGTTCGTGTGGAGGACCAAGTGAATTTGAGAAAAGATTTTATGGAGTAGATAGAGATTAGTGAGGTGGTTGTTCATGTTTCTCTATTCACTGATATGTTAAATTCTAATTATGGTGATTTGTGTAAGGGGAGGTAGTGGGTTGAGATTCCATGATCTGAACATCAATTCATCTAAGTAACAGGTTTGAAGGCCATTCTGAGGTAGGTTTGAGATCTGATCAAGCTAAATAAATTTTCACAGAAGCGGTTTTCATGAAGGATACCAATTGAAATGAACCCAACCATTCGGTATATGAAGCTTTAAGCCAGAATAGTAATAGGAGTATTAGGAAAACAATGGGTAGGAGGGACTATTCATATTTACCACCTCTATTTGAGACTCATTCTAAAAAAAGATAAACCACAAGAAGAAACTCACTCAGAACTTGAGCCATCAGTGTACATGGGTTCAGTGTGACCAACCCCTGGACATGATATTATATTTTGAAGAAGAATTTGTTTAGCTTGTTTTTTTGCTTAATACAACTAATGAGGAGGCAACTAAAATGACGTGGAGGTCACTAAGGGTGACTCTCAATTAGAAGAAATACTCCTGGATTGATAATCATATCCTAATTCTTGTTGGAGGATTCAATAAAGGGAAGTTCAACACTGAGGAATACATATGGTCATGGGATCAGATGTATTCTCTGTTTGAAAAGTTGATGATAGAGGTACTGAGCAATATTGTTTCCTCATAATCTTGGAAATGTTTTTGGAAAACATATTCTAGTAATCTAAAATTACACTTTAATGATTATATTTAATTAGTGGAGCTCTTGATTGGATTGTGAGTTTATTGTTTGGTGCTGTGACTATTTCTGGTTTAACTTTATTTTTAGTTTTTCTAAGATGTTTCGGTGATTCATTACCATCACACTACTTATATATATAGAAGATGGGGTTTCGAGCAGGAAACCTTCACCAGTGCATGCCATTTAGATTTGGATGATTAAGAGGGTATGGATACGCCATTTCTTTCGTTACCTTGAAGTATTGCACGAAATTTATTATCGAGTGGTCATCCTTCGGTAAATTCTTGACATCCTGGTGCAGTTCCTGGGGAGAGGCTGATCTTGTAGTTTTTTCTAGGTTGTTCTCTATTTTGGTTTTATGTGGTTGTAGTTCTGGATCTTATGGTTTATTACATTTCCTCAAAAAATGTTTTGATAATAAAAAAAATAATTTTCAGCCATTGAATACTCCCTTATAAATATTCATTGATATAATTGTGAATAGACAAATATATTTGTATTAGATTTTGATTGTTTAAAATAGTAACAATGTAACTATAAATTTTCTTCCTCAAATTCTTATAAAAAAATAACTTCTTTCATGGGGTTTATATCCAAGAAATATCACCTCGTCATCTCTAAAATCAAACTTACCAAAATGTATTACATTGATCATGATATAACATGGAATGTCAAATGTACTTTGATTTTTGTGTTTTAATTCTTCCCAAATGATATATCATAATTCATTTTAACTGATTTTTTTTAGTGTACATACAAATTATGAAATTAGTATATTGACCGAAGCCTTAAACACACATTTTTTCAAAAAAAATATAACATTTTCTAGAAAGTAAAAAATGACAGATATAGAATTATAGATTATATAAAATATTAAAACATAAATATTTATTCTTAAAAAAAAACATTATCATTATTTAAATCTCCACATAGTTATATTAACTCCCATAGATCTTCTAAAAAATTGAGGATACCATGGGAAAACACATCAGGAAACGGGTGATCTAAAAAACCTATTATGGGAATAAAAATGAAAAAAAAGAATATAATTAGTTTCAAGAGGCATAAAATAATATTATAAATAGAATGACCATAATCATGGAAATATTGAATAAGGAAATAAAATCAAAATATCATGAAATAATGGAATATACTACAACAACATAAGACATTACATAATTATCATTATTAAAGAGTTACTTATAAGACTACAATTTTAATGTGGATAAAGTCTTATAGTGGATTATTTTCACTCTATAAATCCATCAATATAATATCAAGAAATATAAGTATTTTCAGAATTCATTTGATGGATATATATTTATGGCATGACCTATCACATGATAAAAAATCATACTTATGCATTCAACATGAGGAAAAGAAAATATTCATATACTATAAGCATGATCAAACTCATGAGAAGGTAGTGTGTTTTATAATTATAATTCAATGAATTATAGAAGGATAAGTCATATAGATTCCTAAGATAGAAATAATTAAATAATATTTAACTTTCATAATTGAAAAATTGATATTTTTCTTAAACAAGGAGATTCAATTTATAAAATCCATTAGTAGGGCCTAGGAGAAGAAATGATAATAATTTAACACTTTGATGATGCTTTAAGGAATATGTAAAAGGTATTTTTAAAGAATGAAACTATTTTAAATTTCCATTAAACTGAAATTGAATCAATAGGGTTCTCTAAAAATTAATTAGTTTATTTAATAGATATTAATGGCTTGAAAACAATTTATGTGGTTGATTTGTGACCTGAGACAAGGATTTGGAATGATCCCTTAATATGGGTTTACATAAAATTTGGAGTTTAAAAGAGAAATAAAAATATATATAAACTCATAAATGAAAACTAAATTTGAATTGGTATATATTTAAAAGTAAATATATAAGAAAACAAAATATGTTCATGGGAATAATAATGTGTAAGAGAGAGAAAAATAAGGATAATTTGTAACTGAAAAGGAATGAGGGTTTTATGAAAGTCATCTTAACTAATATTTGAATTCACTATGAACTTGTGTGTAAATTCCTGAATAATAAAATGTAGAAAATTAAATAAATATCCAAGAAAATTACTCATTTATACTTAATTTTCTAAGGTATATGTATTCTATTATTTTATTTGTTTTTAATATAGTTTCCTTTTATGCCTCTTATTCATTTGGGTTGGGTTAATTTATCTATAACACTTCCATTTTATTGACCATGTTAACCTGTTTTTCATTATAACTTCTATATATCTATAATTTTGTAGGTTTATTTCTGTAATAATTCTATTATATAAATATGTATACATTTTCATGGGTTACATGAAAATATACCCAAATTAACATAAGTTCCATGATAGGTACATTTGAGGTTGTTTAATCTACTAAAACCATTAATTTTTACCCAAAAAATATATAATTCTAAGTATTATTTATTTCTAATATTAATTTTGACTCAAATATAATCTTTATATAATAAATAATTTTATTAATCCATATTTGATTGTTTGTCATGGATAAAAAAACATGTTCTATCATGGAGGTGGTAGTTCACATGAATGCACAAACCAAACATTAATTCTATATAGAAGGGGAATGTGTAAGAAATAAAATAATTAGAATTTCCTAATAATTGAAATTTTATAAATTTCATATTAGTTAATTAAGTAACGTTATCAAATCTTACATTTAAGGAGGTGATGAAAAAATTTACACAGGGATCTTGAAGGTGGTAGTACACATATACAGAACATGAGCTTTTCATTATTCTCAATGATTTAAGAAGAAGGTATAAAATATTAAATTCCATTAGTATAATAAAAGTTTTTCATTTTAATAATTTTTTTGTTATATCACCATGGGTAGAGGATACTATAGGGGTGTAAAAGAAGAAATGAAATAGCAATGTTGGGTTGAATGTTTTGACACTCCCTTAGAAGTTCTCCCTCTGGAAAAAACACAAGGATCCTTATATTGGTATTTTGGTAAAAAAAACTCAAGAGAATGGTGATATTTTTAAATATATACTATGGTATAGTTTTTTCCCCAAGTCATTTTAATGGGTTGGGAAATGGGTATGATATGATATCCTATTATAAATATAGTGTATATTTTGAAAAATCATATTTCTTTTCAATAATGTCATTCAAATTTTCAATGAAGAGGATATAAAAATGGAAATTAATTAGGTGGGGAAGTATATATAATTTATTCTCCCTAAACCATCCAATATCATATATAAATTTCACATGTTGTGCTCTTTTGCACAATATTAAACAACATTTACCTCAATATACCATTACCACGATAACTCCACATTAATCATCGGAAAATAATTTAAATCTCTAAATTTGAAATTATAAATTATTAATAAATTTTTCATTATGATTTAAAATATGGAAATAATATTATTAGGTAAAATTTCTATGATTTTTAAAAATTTAGTTTATTATTAGTATATGTAATGCGTAATAACAATTTCTTTAAAAAAGCTTAATTTTAGACGAAAAATTATGTGTGGGATAAGATTATTTATGTAATTTTTTATCCAAAAAAATTATTATATTATAAAATAATTTTATTTATTTCATGAAAATGAAAAACTTAATTGTGAAAAAAAAATATTTATTTTAACATAATGACGATAATAGTTTCTTATTATGTTAAAGAAGTGGTCACCTATAATAATGCTAAGAATATTATTAAAATTAAATATAATATTTTATGAAGTGTAATTTTTATTCTATATAGATGTTAAATGAATTAAAATTTCAAATTACAATTTATTTTATGAAAAATATCACAATATAAATTAAAATTCTGTTAAAAATAATATTTTTCACTACTCACATGAAAAATAAACTATTTTAGAATATTCCAATAATTAATATTATATTTAGTTCCACATGATGAATAAAAAATAGAATTAAATTTAATATATTCAACTTATATTAGGATTAAAAATTAGTGTTAGTTTAATATGCTCATAAAAGTAATTTTTTTAAATAATATATTATAAATCATGAAATACACACACACACACACACACCTATATATATATATATTATAGAACAATTTAGGTTTTTATCCAAAATCTAGTGTTATAAAATACATTTTTTATAAATTATTGATAATGAGACATTATTTCTTATAATTTATATTACCTTATATGACACACACATATATTCTTATATTAATTTTGAATATATAATTTTCGGGTCATTACATTCCCCCACAAGAAATTTATCCTTCAAGATTTCATTCTAAACACTTGGGTGAAAAATTATGTTTACATATGTTTTATTCCCTATTTGGGATACCATTTCGCCACTTCAATCTTATGATTTCTCTAATGTACCTTTATAAGGTGAGAAAAAGCATTTGAAGATCGCTATGATTGTAACAGAATATTTGATTGTGCACAAATCCTTGAATGTGTATGTTATCTCTCCATGGCCTGTTAGATATGTTTTTATAAAGTGTAAAAAAATCCTTAGTAGTAAGTCTCACATCCTTCATACCTGGAGTATTGGGAACACTCTTGCGGATCATTTTACATCATTGTATTTTAATTCTTTGATGGATGGATGTATGCATATTACAGATAACTTAATGGATGAATAGATTAACCTCATTAAATGGGATGCTCTTGGGCTCCACCATATCAGGCCTTCGTAGATGCCTTCCATGGTCAAGTACAAGGTCTAGGGTGGGGGCGCTTTCATTATTTTTTCTTTCATTTTAATTTTTATATGTGAATAAAAAATTACATTTGATGATTACAAGGTGAGTTGTCTTGTTGTGCATAAATTTTTATGTGTAGTCCAATATCATTATGGGATTCTCCCCATAGGAGATACAATCCTCAATATATAGTACCTATAGATTAATTACCTATGAGGGATCTGGTATTTAATTTCTCTTTTGGGATAAAAGTAACATATATTGTAAATTATCTAGGTTTTTTAGAAGTACTAGTTGATGTGTCTCTACCTTGAAAAATTCGAGAACCCCAAAGAGGCCAATGTATGTAATACATAGCACCCCCTTATTCCCAAACCCCATAATGATCACATACAAAAATATTTGGATGAATAATTTTCCAATAATCAATCCATTTATTTTTAATGGTTGTCAACACAAATCCTATGTCATCATTGATTCATATTAATGTGTTTCTAAATAGTCTTGACATTTTCTAAACCCAAGTATAAGAAACATATTTTAATTAAAATCATACCAACACATAAGTTTTATATATCCCCACCCAATGAGGTATCTATATAGGGTCACTTTAATTATCTTGTTTAAAATTTTATTGTATGAGAACTCAACCAATAGAAGAGGTTAGTCTCAGTCGCTCTTGAATTATTTTGAGAATTCTACCAATATATCCTCAATTTAATGGATGATTTTTTTATTTTTCGTAATTATTGGGGTCATAGGCCGTACTAAAGTTAAAATCTATGTATAGAGAATTATAAAGGTTCTTCCATTACATTGATGTGAACTTAGGATCTCTATGAGATTCCATTGATAACAGTATTCCAGGAAATGTTGCAAATTCTTTAATGTGTATATTTGCATGTTTATTAATTGAAAAGTCCACTAAAATGAAAATTAATTGAATGAACATTTTTTGAAATTCAACAAAATCCATATATAATAATTCTATTTGTATATATATAGAAGAACCATGCCAAAATATATAGTTATTTGTTTTCATTTTTTGTGTAGGTATATGAAATGATTTCATAATCACTTTAGATTTATGATTCTCATCCATCACTACCTAACACACTAGTAACATTGATATATATATATTATATAATATCCATAATCATATCATCCAACTAATGATTTTCTATGATATATGAATACATCTTTGTTATCTCTAGGTAAAAGGATAATGTTGAGTTATGAGAATTATTCAACAGTAATTTTTTCTAAAAAATCACTCTATGGATACCCATAGTCATTTACCAAATCCCACAACTCCTTTACCATGCATATTTAACTCCAAGTATTTTCAATTACTCATAGAATCCAACTTGTTCTATATCTTTATATCATTCCTTTGAGTAGTCTAAATATTCTCCAGTAGTGATGGATGAGTAATAATGTGAGAAATTTAGGATGATGTTGCGTCATCCACAATTCACATTTCCATCATTTTCATATCAGAGAATATTGGATCCTTCTCAATAGTCGTCATAGATTATGATTAAGGATTATTTACACTTAGAGAATATACTACTTTTCTCACCATCCCTAGATGGTATTGGATTGGGAATTAATAATCTTTGATTATATCTACTTATCAATGATGATATATATTGAGATCCTTCTATATAAATATATATATTAGGCTTTAGTAGTCCGTAAATATATATCACACTTCTCTCCATAGGGATAATGATTCCATATGTTCAATGAAAATATTACCTCAACCTATTACAGATCATGTGTAAAATAATTTTTATCATTCACCTTCACCTATATTTAGTTGTATCCTACCACTTTATTAGTCTACATGAGTACCCAAAACAAAAACTTCCTTTAATAATCAATATAAATCACAAATCCATCTCAACTTTTGGGTTGTGTGAGTAGAGGTGCAATCGTTTTCCTCTTATTATACAAAATAAATCCCTCTTCCAACTCCTCTATGTTCACATTCATCACTCCATTTCAGTTTAACATGGTTAATGGGTTTGATGTTCAACGAAATTGGATCACAAATAATCAATAATACATAGCTAATCTGAGGAATCTAATGTTCTATGTAATAGATTTTTGTATAAAAAATTCTTAAATCACATTAGTCATTAATGGTTTATAGATATCTCTTTACTTGTGATAATATTACCCATGAATGATATTTAATCTATCCAAAAATCACATTTAAAATATTTTTCTTTTAACATATCCTTATTTAATGTATTCAATACAGTACTCAAATGATCTTCACGTTCCTCTATAATTTTAGAGTATACGAGAATAAATTCTATTGGGGATACCATAAATTTATCATGGTAATCTATAAAGACTATATCCATTATGACCATGAGGTTTGATGATGAATTCATGAGTCCAAATGGAATGGCTATAGAGTCATAGTGCTTTTATCATGTATAAAATTTAGTTTTGGGAATATCATCATTCATCACATTTGACTGATGGTATCCCGATCAGAAGTACACATTAGAGAATTATTGATCTCTATATAACTAATCCAACAAATCATCATTCTGTGTGAGGGGAATTGTATTATTTATCATAATTTTATGGAGTTCATGATAATAAATACGTAGATTCACTAACCCATCCTTATTATTGATAAAGAGAAACAATGTACTCCATAGTCAAGAACTACATTATATGAAACCCATGTACAGATTTTTGGGTAATTGTATATTTTTTCCATAAAATTTAATTGGTTTCATTATTTATAGTTCCATGGATACTGATTGATATAGGTAAACATTTAACTGATAACTCAACCTCTTCATGAGAGGCAGTACCAACCAATTATTCAAGGAATAATTCTATGTAATCCCTTACAATGGGAATTCCTTAAAGAGTAATCTTCTCATGTGTCCTAGTAATTTGAGCTAGATATTAATTATAATAATTAAATAATATCAATTCTTCTTAAATAAGATTCCAAAAGAGGTTCATACTTCTGACAAATGTATATAATTATGTGGTAATTTGGGTTGTAAAAAATGATTTTCTTTTCATGGTAGATAATGTGGGATATATAGTGAGAGAATATATATATGACCAGTATAGTATTGAGTTCCACTAAATGGCCTATGATATGTTTTTATGGGATATTCATCTCATATAGATTAACTTTTGAATAGTTATGTAATTTATAGGAAACAATTAATACATTAAATTATTTCATTGAAATATTAACATCTACATTTTGCGGTGGTGTTTGAATAGTTCTTATAGAAATTCCTGATATGAAACAATTCATAGAACCAAAATCGACTAGTATATTTTCTATTCATGAATGAATAAATTTCATACATGTCACCAAATTTGTCTTCTTATTAACCTATTTAGTAGTCATAGAAAAATTCTTCCCTTTCTATATTTTCCTTAGAGGTTTTTTTCCATAGTTATCTATGAAAACCCTTGGCTTAGTGAATTGGTTTGGATAGTGTCTCTATTCAACATAGTGGAAACATTAGACAATAAGATATGGATTGATATATACATTCTATTCTCCAATAACATTACTACAATTATTCATCTGAGTTTTTCATGTGGTTGGATTGATTTCCATATTTTCGATACTTTAATCATTTATTGGTCACCTTGAGGTAGTTTTCAAGTAGATTCTTTCAACGCCTTTTACTTTTTTAGTGTTTTATTTTCATATCACCTTGATTTTATATGGTGATACACCAGAGTTAAAATCTATTCAACCTATCTATTCTCCAACACCATGAGACTGCTGCTAATGACACATTTTTATCTCAACATTCATAGCAGATCATATAACTTCCTTATAGCTATCAATGTCATGAATTAACAAATTTCTTCAAAATCTAAATGTTATCCCACTAAATAAGTGGTCAATAATACATTACATTTTTAGTAATAAAACCATATATATATATATCATGAAATAATTATCAACATAACCTTGTATGATATAATAAAATCCTCTACATTTTCCTTCACTGAAAGGTACAACCCCTCTATTTTAATATGGAAATTATAAGGGAAATATTTTTTGATAAATAACATCCTAATTTTTTCATATTGAATAGATTCTTTTCTTTTCTTGCGATTTTTATTCTCGATTAGTTTCCAGAGTTGATTGATCCCTCCCTTAAGGTGGAAAATATATAATGGGAAATTCTTTTTCTTAGATTATTTAAGGAAAAGAATATGATTTAAATTATATATTCTATTATTTAGTGACTATGGGATCAGACAACCCACTATATTTTGGAGGTCATCATGGAATAAATGAATATACTATAAATTTCTCTCCAAATGGTTGTTCCACATGATTTAATTTATTATTTATATCTTGCGTTATTTTTGACAGTACTAATAAGAGGCTATCAACTTCTAGTCCCATCTTTTTAGGAATTTAATTAAGGTAGTTATCACATTACCCAATTGAACATGTCACTAAAATTATTCCTCCTATGTCCATCCATTTTATAAAACAAATGATACTCAGGGATAGGAATACTTTGATTAATATGGGTTTAATAATTAAACCAGAATCATTGAATATGTAACTCATACATGTTGTATAGAATCTAACATATTAATCTCTATGTTTAAATATATATTATTTACAAAAACTTTCACATTAGGTTCCCAATACTAATTATGATCCAAATGAAATTTCACATAATTCATAATGTTTTGTAAACATAAAATAAATTATCAAAAGAATATATACACAGATTTTGAGAACATGTTCTCAGTTAATCCTATTTTTCGTACACCGGGTGATGATCATGTTAACAGATACACTTCAATTTTTGATGATATTACCCCCAATATATATATATATTTAGAGCTTTCATACACATATAGTATCCGAAAATGTGTTTCATTTCTAGGAAAACCAAATACTAAAAACATTATAAAAATATTACAATGATATCTTCTCATTTATCCTATTTATATGGATTTAAAAAAATATATTATACAAATATTAAAAAATAAATTGGCCATGATTTCATACAAACTGTAGTTACCCATTCCATAAATACACATTATATTATGAATTTTTTCAAATATTTCCAACAAGTATAAAACATACATCTTGTTGTCTGTTGTATTTGTAAAATTATACACATAAATACATAATCTTAAACATAAAAAATTATAATTATTTTAAAATTATCATAGTAATATTAACCCTAATTGATATTCTAAAATATTATATGATACCCTAAGTAATCACATAAATAAAAGGGTGACCTATGCAGCCTAATAAAGGGATACATTTTGTAATAAAGAATAAAATGAGTGTTAAGAGGCATAACGTAGTTTTATTAAGAGAAATTACATAAGATGTAAACATGGAACAATTAAAAGAAATAATAAGATAATTAAATCATGTAATATGTGGTAACAACGTAATACCTTACTTCATAGACATAAGTTGAGGGTTACACATAAAACCATCATCATAAATTGGAAAAAGTCCCAGGGTGGATTAGGTTCACACCCTACTCCATTACTTATAATATTGTGATATATATAATGCTTAATCAAATGAATTAGAGAGTAATGTAATTCTAGGAACACATGTTGTATAATTAAAAACATACATATTTTTCGACATGGATAATTTATACCATATATAAACCATAATCATGATCAAAACCGTGAGAAGGAAGTAGGGTTTAAAGATTTTCATTTAATGCAAACCGAAATCTAAATAATAAGGATTCCATAGAGAAGAAATAGTTAAATTATTTTGACATTTAATAAATGATATATTGACATATTATAAGGCCCCGACAATAAACATTACTTAATCTTGAGATATTTCAAGAATACACCTTGAGGATCTTTTTAGGTTTAGAGTTTTAGAGAATTAGATCATAAAACATGTATTACAATCCACATTTAAGCAAAGTGGTTAAATAGAAGATAGTATTCATTTTTCCCATCAACAAAAACATATTTAAAATAAAACATGGATTATTTATGGACACTTCCTTGAAACTATCATCATATCATGTACCATTCCCTTATCCTGTGAAAAACATTTCAAAAAAACCTGGAATGAGCATAAAAAGCTCCGTAAGGGTTATAAAAATATGGAAAGGAAACATGAGTTCATATATAAATAAGAATGAAATCATAATTTACCCATAAAACATAGGCACTTTAACATACCTCATAAAATCATGAATAAATCATAGAAATCATAAGACATAAAGGTAACTTGAGGCATTCATAACATTCTTACATAGGAAGTAACCCTCTTGGTTACGTTTGGAATACCCAACACAACATATTCCCTAAATATCTTTGGAAAAACCTTAAAGTTTCACTCCTTCGCGTTACCCAATGCATTGGAGAGCTATATCGGGCTCACCCGCCCTTAGTTTATCACGGAACTACCCTTCTTCATAATAATGCCCAAGAACCTCAACATAATCGTATCACATAAAACATGCATAAAGGAAACATATCATTTCCACCTTTCAATCACAAGATATCAATACAACACATTGATATAAAAACATTATGAAAAACATTTTCAATACCAAAAGAAAAGAAAAGTAAAACATGGTATTTATTTTTCTTTTAAAAAAATGTATGGCTTGTAGAGGAAGCCGAAACTCAAATAATGGTCATGACGGCGGAGAAGTCATTGTCACCGCATACGTATGACAAAAACATTCCCTTTTGTCATTTAGTAAACGCTTCGTATAAAAAATATTCTTTTTGAATAAACGTAAAAGTCAAAGGGGTTTATACCCTATATAAAAGAAGGTTGTGTATAAAACAAAATATGCCTCAATGAAAGGAGATTGAGACGAAGTCCCATACCTCGTGTCCGACTTGACTTGGTCATTCTTTAATCTCCTGAATAATAAACTTGAGTTAATTTATACTTGTTTAATAACCTTTTTCTATTTCATTATTCCTTTTATATCACTTATTGCCATGTCATGAACACTATGTAATTATTTAAGTTAATAACGGTCGTTTTAACGATCATTGGTACTTGAGTTAAAAATAAACCCTTTATAATTACAAGTTGTTCATGTATCCATTATATATAGAATGGTATTCATGATTTAGATATCATATATATCATATATATCAAGTAAATTCATGCATTTATAATATTATATTACATTTAGAGGTAAGAAATGAAATGCACCGTTCATAGAGACGGTAAGTTGTACGTACGCATGAACGCTGCTTCCATTTCTATTTTGTATTTTATGAAATGGAATCATAATGATATAAATGTATATTATAATTCTAGTGTAATATCATATATAATATCATTACTCCATCCTTTATATGTACCACATATGGTATTAATGAATCAAATCACTTTGAGGGGGCGGTAGTCCGCACTTCCTTAAATGCAGATATCGCGTTTACCCATAATGGAAACCATAAAAGTATGTCAAAAATGAAAAATACAGAAGCTTAAGGAAAACATAAACATATTATATATCATATATAAATATAGTTTCATATTAATTTCCACCTTTGAAGGTGTTAAAAGAATGTTGAACAATCATCGTTTCGGGAGGCATAAATTCTCCATCCACGGAAACAGTATGTTCTTTAACCATTAGTTGTAGGTGTGTGTAATTTTAGCTCGAATCCTTCTTATAAAAACATACTAGTATATGGAATATACTGGTGTTGTTACAAAACAAATGAATAAAAAGAGTTTAGGGGGTTGGAGAAGCAAAATAAAACAAAAGAACACAAGTGAAGACATTACCTTAAAATCGGGTAACTCCCTTTAGTTTGATCTCAAAGGCTTCCTTGGGAAGACTTCTGCCCAATGTTAGGCTTCAAGGAGTAAGAGAGGGAAGTGGATAGAAAAAATGGGAAGATTTTTTCCTAGCCAAAGGCTTTGGAAGTGTGGGTAAAGAGGTAGAGGTGGGGGCCTTTTACAAGAGGATAGGAGGGGCACTCTTGGAAAGTAAAGAAATGTTACTTTATTTTAAAATGAGTTTAGGAATTAAAAAGGTCCCACATTGATATAAATCTAGGTTAAGGTGATAAGGGTTCGAAATCCACCCATAAAATAGGTTTTTTACATGTGTAGGTCATAGATTTTACATTATCATTTCATTTTATTTAAATCCTTTATTAATGAGGTAATCGCTGCATCATCATGATGTCATAAATAATTTAATTTATTTAATGTCTAAAAATTATAAACAAAATATCATGATTTATGAAATCTTTTTATCTTTCTAATGAATATTTATAGTCAAAAATATTACTTGTATAACCCCATTTAAATTTTTTTTAGTAAAACAACTCATGTTTGTGTCATTTTTATTTTAACATTAAATAAAAATATATTAATGTAATTTTCCTACCAAAGTGGCTCCATGGGGTCCCCAAGTTTCCCCATGGCTTGTATTGGTCGGCCATGACACATAAAATAAGGGTAGGACATGTGTCTAGGTATTTTCATTTTATTATAATATCATTTTTTCCTTAAACTGCACTAATTACCTTTAATCGCGATTAAAAACATAAAAGTTACTATTCACCAAAAAATTATTTTAATCTCATTGAAATTTTTTTACTTCTTAATGAAAACCATGTATGTAGTATTTTTGAAAATCAAATCACAGAAGTGGAAAAGTTTCATTTAAATGAAAAATCAGTTTCTTTAACTACCACTTAGTGGTTTCACTATTCATCAAAAATTGAAGTTTTTCAGAAAAATACCAAAACTTCCTCCTAAGCTATATTTGATATTATGAATTGAAAAATGATGTCTATTTTACAAAATTATTATCATATAAGTTACATTAATTAATTTAATAATTAATTCCCACTGTCATGACAAATAGCGTGTTTTTATGAAATAATAAGTATCAAAAGATTGACACCAGTTTAAGTCCAATTTCAAAGTGAAATTGATTCCAATGACCACTATGGGATTAAATGGTAAAAATATATTCTAATTTCACTTCAAAACCAATTCAAAAGATAATATAATCATATAAATAAATTATATTAAAAAGAGGTTTTGAATTAAAATACACCATTTTCACTATTCATTAAAAAATGAACTTTATCGGAAAAATACCAAAAATTCACACAAAGTAAATTTTTATGTCCCGATCATAAAGAATAAGTTTTTTTTTGACAAAAATATCTTATAAAATTGTCAAAAGATAGATTTAAAAATGGTTTTCCATCAAAAGGCAGTAAAATAATCTTTTAAAAATATAAGTGTATTCCATGCTTAAGATTGGATTTATTCTCATTTTAAGCCTCTAAAACACTATCTAATTCACTAATAGACATAGATAAAAATATCTATTATTAATTACTTACTTGGGATGTTACATCCTTCCCCCTTTAGAAAATTTCGTCCCCGAAATTTATTTACTTATCAAATAAATGGGGGTACTTATCCCTCATTGCATTTTCAGATTCCCATGTTGCCTCTTCCATCATGTGGTTTTTCCAAAAAACCTTTACCTGATTAATCACCTTATTCTGTAACACTAGCTCCCTGTGGTCAAGAATTTGGACCGGTTGTTCCTCATAAGAAAGGTTCTCTTCCAGCTGAACTACCTATGGACTCAAAACATGAGATGGATCTGGCATGTACTTTCTCAGCATCGAAACATGAAAAACATTGTGTACCTGAGATAAACTCGGAGGTAAAGGCACCCGGTATGCAACTGATCCAACTCTCTCCAGAATTTCATATGGTCCAATGAACCATGGACTCAGCTTTTCTTTCTTACCAAATCGCATCACACTTTTCCATGGTGAGACTTTGAGAAAAACATGATCACCTACCTCAAAAGATAGATCCTTCCTCCTATTGTCCGCATAACTCTTCGCCTACTCTGAGCTGTTCTCATGTGTTTCTGTATCAGCTGAACTTTTTATGCCAACTCTTCTACCAATTCTGGTCCATCAACTTTCTTTCACCCACTTCATCCCAAAAAGCTGTATTTCGACACCGCTTCCCATATAACACCTCAAATGGTGTCATCTGTATAATGGAATGAAAAATGTTATTATATGAAAATTCAACCAAAAAAAGATGTTGGTCCCAACTTCCCTGATAATCCATAGAGCAAGAACGTATCATATCCTACAATGTTTGAATTGTTCGTTCTGACTGCCCATCTGATTGAGGATGAAAAGTTGTACTAAAATTTAATTCAGTACCCAACGACTTCTGAAGGCCTTTAAAAAAGTTAAAAGTGAACATGGGATCACGGTCAGATACCATAGAGAGGGGAACTCCATGTAACCTAACTATCTCTTTAAGATACAAACGGAAAATTTGATCTAGGGAAAACGTATCTCGTTTAGCAAGGAAATGAGATGATTTAGTCAAGCGATCAACAATAACCCAGATTGCATTATTGCCTCGAGGGGTCTTCGACAATCCCATAAAGAAGTCCATTGATATATTCTCCCATTTCCACTCTGGCCCTGGTAAAGGCTGAAGCATCCCTTTTGGTAACTGCCTCTCTACTTTAACCTATTGACATGTCAAACACTTCACAGTAAAATCAGAAATATCTCTTTTCATTCCATCCCACCAGTAATACTCCCACAGATCTCTATACATCTTAGTACTGCTAGGATGAACTGAAAATGGAGATCTATGAGCTTCACATAACAACTCTCCCTTCAACTGTGAATTACAAGGCACACACAATCTCTTCCAAAATCTCAAAACGCAATCATTATCAATGTTGAATTCATGAAACTTACCATTCTGAACCATCTCTACCTTTTTCTGTAACTCACTGTCTTGCTTCTGTGCTTGCTTGATTCTGTCTGATAGAGAAGATTTCATTGATACCTGAAACAAAACAGAAGAACATCCTGCACCAACAACTTCAATGCCAAATGTCATCAAATCCTTAACCAAAGGATCACGTTCCAAACGCAACATTTCTAATGAAGCATTACTTTTTTGACTCAAAGCATCAGCTACTTTATTTGCTTTTCCTAGATGGTAATAAATTGTACAATCATAATCCTTGATTAATTCAAGCCATCTCCTCTGTCTCATGATCAATTCTTTCTGAGTGAATATATACTTTATTCTCTTGTGATCGGTATATATTTCTCACTTTACTCCATACAAATGATGCCTCCAAATTTTTAAAGCGAAAACAACAACATCTAATTCCAAATCATGTGTAGGGTAATTTACCTCATGAGTTTTCAACTATCGTGAAGCATAAGAAATTACCTGATCATTCTGCATTAAGACACAACCAAGTCATTTCAATGAAGAATCACTGTAGATAAAAAAACATCCCATTCCTGGAAGGTAGTTCCAAAACTGTAGCATTCACCAATCTTATTTTCAATTCCTGAAAACAATCATCACATTCTTTTTTCCAGATAAACATAACACCCTTCCGAGTTAGCTTATTCATTGGACTAGATAATCGTGGAAATTTTCTAACAAACCTTCGGTAATAGCCTGCCAAACCAAGGAAACTACGAATCTCTATTACATTTGTGGGTCTTGGACATTATTCAAAAACCTTTGTTTTTGCAGGATCAACGGTTATCCCATATTTAGAAACAATGTGACCAAGGAAAGAAATTTGTTGCAACCAAAACTCATAGTTGCTGAATTTCCCATACAATTTATTTTCTTTTAAGGTTTGCAAAATAACCCTTAAATGTCTTTCATGCTCCTCTTTACTTTTAGAAATCACCAAAATATCATCAATGAAAACCACCACAATCTTATCCAAGAACTCATGGAAAATTCTATTCATTAAGTCCATGAATACAACAGGTGCATTGGTTAGCCCAAAAGGAATTACTACAAATTCATAATGGCCATATCTTGTACGAAACGCAGTCTTTGGAACATCTTCTTCCTTTACCTTCAACTGATGGTACCCCGATCTCAGGTCAATCTTTGAAAAAAACTAAGCTCCCTGGAGCTGATCAAACAAATCATTGATATGAGGCAAAGGATATTTGTTCTTAATAGTGATGTTATTCAAGGCTCTATAATCAATGAAAAGTCTCATAGAACTATCTTTCTTTTTAACAAATAAAACAGGAGCAACCCATGGTGATGTGCTAGGTTGAATGAAACATTTCTCTATTAAATCATAAAATTTCTCCTTCAACTCTAAAAGTTCAATTTGAGCCATTCGATAAGGGGGTCTTGAAATTGGCGTAGCATAAGGAACTAAGTCAATAGTAAATTCAACTTCCCGATCTGGTATTATTCCAGGCATCTCATCAAGAAAAACATCAGGATACTCATTTACCACTGGCACATCATTAATCTGAACAGTTCCCTTTTTTTCAACAATATGTGCAAGGTAACATTCATTTCCATCTTTTACAAGTTTCTCGGCCTCTTGATAAGTTATCAATAGTAAGTGTTCATTCTTGTACACAAACTGAAAGTCTTTCTGAAAAGAAACTTCTTTAGCTCTACAGTAAATCTTAGCATGGTAAATAGAGAGCCACTCCATACCCAGGATAACATCAAACTCTACTAGAGGTAGAACAATAAGGTTTTCAAGTAGGTTCTTTCCGCAGATAAGGATAAGAAGATTCTTATATATTCTTTTTGCCTCAACATTTCCCCCAGGTGTTTTTACCACAAGATCAGGAGTCATTTCTTGAGATGGTATTCCCATTTTACTAGAAAAGGTTTCAGAGATGAAAGAATGTGTGGACCTCGAATCAAACAACACACTGGCATAATCTGAAAAAACAAACAATGTACCTGATACAACTTCATTTTATGGCCCAACATCTGCTGAAGTAGTTGAAAAGGATTTCACCACCCCTTTCTTCTTGTAGTCTACCCTTTCTCATGCCACCTCGGTCTCTTCTTTTGCTGGTTATTATAGAACACTTGATCATCGAAAAAATCCATTTCCACCTTCTCAACACATCGAACAAGATTTTCATAACTTTTAAACTCACGAGAAGCTAATGCCCTTCGATATTTTGGTTTTAATCTTGAGTAAAAACGATTGATTTTACTATCAAGGTCTCGGATAAAATTTGGAGCTTACCTTGCCAATCGAGTGAACCTCTCTTCATAGGCAGCCACTGAGTCATCCTCTTGCCTCAATTACAAGAATTGTTTTTCCTTCCTACGTCGAACAGAATTAGGAAAATATTTCTCAAGAAACATACCTTTGAATTCATCCCAGTCAAGAGCATCAATATCATCAGCGTCCCTGATATTTTTAACCATCGACCACCACTGATCTGCCTCACCCTCCAAACGGTAAATAGCATGACTAAACTTTTGATTGTCTGAACACCTCATGACATCAAAAATATTCTCCAGTGCTTTAATCCACCCTTCAGCTAACACAAGGTCAGATGATCCTCTGAATGATGGGGGATGTTTCCTCATGAAATGTTCCACCACTGACATGTTCCTCTGCGGTTGATCTGGCTGATCTCGTGCATAGATACCACCACCATTTATCGCTTGAGTCAACTGCGCCATTACTGCAAGAAACTGTTCAATTCCAATTATGACTATCTCAGGATGCTGATTCGGAAGGTTATTTCCTTCTCTATGCCTTCCTTGCACTGCTTTTCTGTTTCCTCTGCGGAAAACCATTCTGAACAAACATGTATTAGATGAAGAAACATGGTAATCTTCAAATGCTATATCATTTCAAAAAAAATTATTTTTGGATAATCATTTAATAGAATTATAACTCTTAATGTTATCTAAACCGACCTCAGATACCAACTATAAGGCCCTGACCTTAAACATTACTTAATCTTGAGATATTTCAAGAATATACCTTAAGGATCTTTTCAGGTTTAGAGTTTTAGAGAATTAGATCATAAAACATGTATTACATTCCACATTTAAGATAAGTGGTTACATAAAAGATAGTATTAATTTTTCCCATCAACAGAAACATATTTAAAATAAAACATGGATTCTTTCTTGACACTTCCTTGACACTATCATCATATCATTTACCTTTCCCTTTTCCTGTGAAAAACATTTCAAAAAAACTTGGGATGGGCATAAAAAGCTTAGTAAGGGTTATAAAAATATGGAAGGAAAACATGAGTTCATATATACATAAGAATGAAATCATTATTTACCCATAAAACATAGGCACTTTAACATACCTCATCAAATCATGAATAAATCATAGAAATCATAAGACATAAAGGTAACTTGAGGCATTCATAACATTCTTATGTAGGGAGTAACCCTCTTGGTTACGTTTGGAATAACCATCACAGTATATTCCCTAAATCTCTTTGGAGAAACCTTAACGTTTCACTCCTTCAATTTACCCAATTCATTGGAGAGCTATATCGGGCTCACCTGCCCTTAGTTTATCACATAACCACCCGTCTTCATAATAATTCCCAAGAACCTCAACATAATCGTATCACATAAAACATGCATAAAGGAAACATAACATTTCCACCATTCAATCACAAGATATCAATACAATACATTGATATAAAAACATTATGAAAACCATTTTCAATACCACAATAAAAGAAAAGTAAAACATGGTATTTATTTTTCTTTTAAAAAAAGGTATGGCTTGTAGAGGAAGCCGAAACTCAAATAATGGTCATGGCAGCGGAGAAGTCGTTGTCCCCGCATACGTACGACAAAAACATTCCATTTTTTCGTTTAGTAAACGCTTCGTACAAAAAATATTCCTTTTGAATAAATTTCAAAGTCAAAGGGGTTTATACACCATATAAAATAAGGTTGTTTATAAAACAAAATATGCCCCAATGAAAGGAGATTAAGACGAAGTCCCATACCTCGGGTCCGACATGACTCGGTCATTCTTTAATCACCTGAATAATAAACTTGAGTTAATTTATACTTATTTAAGAACCTTTTTCAAGTTAATTATTCCTTTTATATCACTTATTTCCATGTCATGAACACTATGTAATTATTTAAGTTAATAACGGTTGTTTTAACGATCATTGGTACTTGAGTAAAAAAGAAACCATTTATAATTACAATTTTTTCATGTATCCATTATATCAAGAATGGTATTACTGATGTAGATATCATATATATCATTTATATCCAGTACATTCATGAATTTATAATATTATATTACATTTAGAGGTAAGAAATGAAATGCACCGTTCATGGAGATGGTAAGCCGTACGTACGCATGAACGCTGCTTCCATTTCTATATCGTATTTTATGAAATGGAATCATAATGAAATAAAGGTATATTATAATTCCAGTGTAATATCATATATAATATCATAACTCCATCCTTTATATGTCCCACATATGGTATTAACGAATCAAATCACTTTGAGGGGGCGGTAGTCCACACTTCCTTAAATGAAGATATCACATTTACCCATAATGGAAACCATAAAGGTATGCCCAAAATGAAAAATACAGAATCTTAAGAAAAACATAAACATATTATATATCATATATAAATATAGTGTCATATTAATGTCCACGTTTGAAGGTGTTAAAAGAATGTTGAACAATCATCGTTTTGGGAGGGAGAAATTCTCCATCCACGGAAACAGTATGTTCTTTAACAATTAGATGTAGGTGTGTGTAAGTGTATCTAGAATACTTCTTATAAAAATATCCTAGTATATGTAATATAATTTTGTTGTTACAAAATAAATGAATAAAATGAGTTTAGGGGGTTGGAGAAGCAAAATAAAACAAAAGAACACAAGTGAAGACATTACCTTAAAATCATGTAACTCCCTTTGGTTTGAGCTCAAAGGCTTCCTTGGGAAGACTTCTGCCCAATGTGAGGCTTCAAGGAGTAAGAGAGGGAAGTGGAATGAAAAAATTGGCAGGGTTTGGCCGAGCCAATGGCTTTGGAAGTGTTGGTAAAGAGGTAGATGTGGGGGCCTTTTATAAGAGGAGAGGAGGGGCACTCTTGGAAACTAAAGAAATGTTACTTTATTTTAAAATCAGTTTCGGATTAGAAAAGTCCCACATTGATATAATTCAAGGTTAAGGTGATAAGGGATCGAAATCCACCCATCCAATAGGTTTTGGACATGTGTAGGTCATATATGTTACATTATCTTTTCATTTTATTTAAATCCTTTATTAATGAGGTAATCGCTGCATCATCATGATGTCATAAATAATTTAATTAATTTAATGTCTAACAATTATAAAAAACTATAATGATGTAGGAAATATTTTTAGCTTTCTAATTAATTTTTATATTCAAAAATCTGACTTTTATAACCCCATTTAAAGTTTTTTAGTAAAACAACTCATGTTTGTGTCATTTTAATTTTAACATTAAATAAAAAGTTATTAATGTCATTTTCCTACCAAAGTGGCTCCATGGGGTCCCCAAGTTGACACATGGCTTTTATTGGTCATCCATGAAACATCCAATAAGGTTAGGACATGTGTCTAGGTATTTTCATTTTATTATAATATCATTTTTGCCTTAAATTGCACTAATTACCTCTAATCGTGATTAAAAACATAAAAGTTACTATTCACCAAAAAACTATTTTAATCTCATTGAACCACATTTTACTTCTTAATGACAACCATGTATGTCGGATTTTTGAAAATAAAGTCACAGAAGTGGAAAAGTTTCATTTAAACGAAAAATCAGTTTCTTTAACTACCACTTAGTGGTTTAACTATTCATCAAAAATTGAAGTTTTTCAGAAAAATACCAAAACTTCAACCTAAGCTATATTTGACATTCTGAATTAAAAAATGATGTATATTTTAAAAAATTCAAATCAAATAAGTTACATTAACTAATTTAATAATTAATTCTCGCTGTCATGACAAATAGCGTGTTTTTATGAAACAATAAGTATCAAAAGATTGACACCAGTTTAAGTCCAATTTCAAAGCGAAATTGATTCCAATGACCACCATTGGATTAAATAGTAAAAATATATTCTAATATCACATCAAAACCAATTCAAAAGATAATCCAATCATATAAATAAATTAGAATAAAAAGAGTTTTTGAATTAAAATACATCATTTTTCACTATTCATTAAATAATGAACTTTATCGGAAAAATACCAACAATTCACACAAAGTAAATTTTGATGTCCCAATCATAAATAATAAGTTTATTTTGACAAACATAGCTTATAAAATTGTCAAAATATAGATTTAAAAATTGTTTTCCATCAAAAGGTAGTAAATCAATCTTTTAAAAATATTAGTGTATTCCATGCTTAAGATTGGATTTATTCTCATTTTAAGCTTCTAAAACACTATCTAATCCACTAAAAGACACAGATAAAAATATATATTATTCATTACTTTCTTGGGGTGTCACACATATTTACTGATAATTTATTTCAAATAAATAAAATTAATGGGAAGGATCCAGTAGATGATATAATAAAAATGATCCACTTGGGTGACTCTTTGTGAAATATGAAAAGGATATTCTTAAATATGCAAATATATTATTATTATTCATAAAACCATAATTGAACCAATAAGGTTATCCATAAGATTAAAATTATTTTTAGAATATATTTATGTCTTAAAGGCATTTGATTATGTTTTTCTTATCATGATATAAGAAATATAAAACATCACCTAAATTTATTTTACTTAAAATAAGAATTTATAAGGTTACTAAAAAAAATTTAACCCTAGAAATGAAATAGATATTAAACTAGGTATAAATTTAGCATATGAATATTAAAAATATAAATTTTTAAAGATAATAATATAGAATATATGGTGAAAAAATGAGAAAGTGTAACTGACATGTAATAAGTGTTTTATAGAAAATCACTTACCTTATGTATGAATTTTCAATAAACATGAGATATAAATTCTATATACTTAAATTATTATTAATAAATACATATCCTTGGACTATATTAATATATATTTAATTTTATATGGTCTATTTATTTTATTTTTAAATTTAATTTTAATATAGTATATTCATACAACAGTTTCTTATAATAGTTCAGTTAATTTCTCTGTAACATTTTTGGCTAATTATCCATTGTCATGGATTTTGTAAGATAACTTCCTAATATAGATAATTATGGTGATTCTTTTAGTTTATTATTATATTTCTATAATAATTATATTGTTTCAATGTCTATAAAAACATTCCTACATTTAAAAGGTTCATTGATATGTTAATTTATGGTGTATAAAGTTAGTATGATAGTTTCTTGTAAATCACTCATATATAATTAACAATTTAATCCTCCTAAATATTAATGATGTAAATAGTATCATTTTTACATAGTATATAAATTTTAAAATAATAAATTTTAGGTGCTTAGAAATAAAAAAAATGTTAATTTTGTGGATGCGGTTGTCCATAGATATGCCTGAATGACAATTCCATTTTACATAGAATGTGAAAGGATAAAAAATGAAATAATTTTAATTTTAAAATTAAAATAATGTTATAAATAAAATACTATTTAACTAAATATGCTTTTTTGACATTATATTTTTGGATGTCATTTAATATTAAATATTTTACTCATTGAGGCAGTTGTGTACACATATGCATGACAAAATTTTATTTTTCACAATGATTTTGGTGGAAGGTATATAATGGAAATTCCATTTGTATAATAAATATTCATGGATAAATATATTTTTTTCATGAATTTATAGATAAATGAGACTTCTTGTTATTGATGAAGATAGGGAGTACAAAAATTTGGGATGAGAGTATCACCTCTCACTTGGAATTTCTCCCTTCCGTAAGTCATTAAGGAATATTTGATTGTTCTTTTGATAAGAAAAAAACATAATTATTATGGATGTGGTGTTTAAGATAAACTATTTTATATTTTTTTTATCCAAATACTTACAATGAGTGGAGAAATTAGTAACATTTTAACTCTTTTTATAAGTAAATAATGTCTATATTTTGTTAAATATCTTCACTTTTTGATAATTAAATTCCATTATTGTAGTACATATGATCTAAAAAATATCAATAATGGGTTTTAAGAAAAATTAAGGTATATTATACCTCAAACATATAATATCATACATGTTTTCTTTATATTTAAGGTTTTTTTACAGTGATTATCCAAATTCACCCTAATTTACCATTCCCATGGTAACTCCACTTTCATAAACAATGACTAATTTTATCTACCAAAGTTCAATTTTCAATTGTTTATTAATTTGAAAATATTGATTTAAACTATTGAAATCATTTCATAAAATATATTTTCAAATATTTAAATAAAACATTTATTTTTTTGGTACATTGAATTTGTAAAGAACCCTTCTTATAAATGATTATATAAAGCTAAAATTTATGTGTTGGTTAATATTGTAAATGTATTAATTTTTCTAGAAATTAATTAGTTTATTATAAAAAGAAATAATTTTTTTCTTTCAAAAAAATCCAAAATCAAATTTTTCAAAAAAATTAAATTTACAGTAAGAAATAAACAATATTTTTATTATTACTAAATATTACATAGTTACAAAAATGTCAAACATATGATATACAACTTCACCCTAATAATTTCGAATGTATTTTTTTTATTCCATAAAAATATTTTAAATTTTTATTAATTTCCATTTCTATCTTATTTTATGAAAATATGATAATAAAATTATAATTTTTTAAAACATTTTTACTTATTATTGATCATAAATATTTGTTTTAGATATATGTTCTTATGTCACAATATTGATTTTATTTTTTTTAATGTATAAAATATATCGATTTTATTACATTACTTCAAGTAATATTGTTATCTAAAAATTAAAATTATTGTTTCAGAATGGCTATGATTGAGATAAATTCAGAAGAGGGGTACAATTTTATTTTGTTAAAAACATTGACAAATTCAGAAACCCTCTCCTGTTATGCAGTGAACCATTCCATCTCTCATAAGATAGTTTCTTAGGGAACAACGATCCCCTATTCTACTTCAAAAAATCTCAACGTGATGATCTTGGAGATTTTAATTTGTTTGACCTTTTATTCAGAGACATATTAATAGCTGACTGCAGGATGTCGTCAAATTAAAAAGATTTTAAAATGTCTTCATATTCTTTTATAGGGATCCAAAAGTACACAATATAGTACAAGAATATAAAACATTATAAAACCCATGACTTAGTTCATGATATTAAAACTCCAAGAACTAAATAGAGATTGATTTGATTGAGAACACATTTTTTTGACAATTTTAGTAGAAACTGAAAAATGTATTCCTATATTTGTTAATGAATAGTATCAAATAGATCTTTAGTGTTGAACATGATTTAATAAAATAATTATAGAGAAAAAACAAAAAATAACTGTAAACAAGAATGTCTCAAAAGTGTATTTCTGAAAAATGCTTCATCAATATTGTAGAAGGAAATGATACCATAAGACGTAGTCGCAAGGATTTCTATGTGTCAATACGATAAATAAATACATTTATGTTGCCATTTTTATATCTAAATGAAGCAACACACTAGTTTCCTTTCAGGCACAGTTATTACTTATCTATGTATATATCTTTTTTGTATCCCCTTTATCATTTTTCTGATGAATATTTCCTTAATATATACACTGTAGGTCAAATATCTCTAGGTAAAACTAGGTCTAGAAATATCACACAATAAGTTATGAATATTTTAATTTAAAAGCTTTCAATATTTTCATAAGTATTCGTATGAATATAAATGATTTATTCTATAGAATTAAATTATTTTAATCAATCATAAAATTGATTCTGATATATGTTTATTTCAATTGAATCCATCTTAAAATTCATGAATAATATAAGTAATTTTAAACTCCTTTGTTGAATAGTATACCATATGTTTCATTTATGTAATGAAAAAAATCCAAATTTAGGGTTGAAAATTTGTGGTTGGTCAAAAATATAGGGCTAGTACAAAACCCATTTAATTTCACAAAAATTGTTTCTTCCAAAATTAGGGTATATTATCCATACACTATCATCAAAATGTAGGATTCCCAAACCTTTTATTACACTTACAGACCTAGGTGTGAACAATGATTCCAAATACATTCAAAAACACATCCTTAATACTATATTTAATATTTTTCAATGATCAATTAAATGAATATATTTTCATAATGAATATTATAGAATATATTATCTTCTATAAATTTACATAAAATAAACCACATTAGTAACATAATTGTGGGTATATGGAGGCATAATAATCAAAAATAATTTAACATAATTTTTGAATCAACAAATGCTCACGATCTCCCATTTTTGATGATCACGAAAATTATAAAAAAATTCATACAATTAATAATTATGAAATATAATAATAAATTTACATATTCATAATAATACATTTCTACCCATTTAATATTTCTCCTAAATTTATCACAATTTTTTCTTAAAATATCTCCACATATCTCCCCAATGAAAAGAATACAATTTCACTATATATAAACTTATCCCCATATTTGGGACATAATAAATGAGAGTAAAATGATACAAATTAAACTCCCCCTATACTCATGCTTCCAAAAAAAATTTGTAATCATGTAATATATTAAATATTTTTCAATTAATAAAACATTTTTGAGATGAACATAATAAACCAACATAGATACCTCTTGAATATATAAAAAAATTGAACACTTTGTAATTACTCCTCCTATGTCATAGAATATAGAAAATTTTAGGAATTAAAATATTAAAAATATTTATAATTTTAGTTAATCTCATATTTGAGAGAAATTATTTCTTACTTGGACACATTTACAACATGAAATGAAATAATCAAATATTTACTACATTCTTATGTATGATAAATAATAAAAGTGTAAAAATTAATAAATAATTTACCAAACAAAATATAGCACATATTTTTCCAATATATATATATAATTGACATTAAATAATCTATATAAAAATAAATAACTGTGTTAGGAAGGATAAGATGATTCATATGAACTTTCCAAACATTAAAGTTTATCACTTAATAAATATAAGACATTTGAATGTTTTTTATTATACTTTGAACACCCGATTTTATCTGATAGAGTGAAAAAAGTAACATTATTCAACTAAGAAAAGTTTTATATTATCAAGATCTAAATTAGTATTAGTTTATCATCTGAGTCAGTATATCTGAATTAGTATTTTAAATTTATATACATCAATGTCTTATTTTGGCATATAAAATTTTCCAAATTATGATATCCCATTAGTAGTTATTTATATGAAATTCTAAACATAATCATATAAGATTATAACTTTAATTTTATTCATTCAAGGTTTTGAGTTTAAACATAATGTTTTTATAAGATATTTTACACAATGATATTTCTAGTTCATTAAAACCATGGAATTCCTAATTTATTTCAGAATATTTTCAAGTGGATTCTTTGAAATACGATATAAAAAATTATTTTAACAAATTATAAGGATTACATTTTTTATTTTTTTTAAATAAGTTCTTCAGAACAAGATGCTGTTGATCACCTCATCATTCTGTGATTAATTTTTATAAGTCATAAAAAAATTTCTTTTATTGAAGACAAAAAAATGATTTCTGATGAATATATTAGAGTTTTAAATAGAAAACGATATGTTTGTCCGACATATTATAGATAATTATTTACATTTTTCAGTTTAAAAACAATGTTATTTCATTACATATTTGGAATATTGAAAATGAATTTTTATAAAATAAATTCTCAATAAAATTCTGTATTCAAATAAATAATACTTTAAACAAAGAATTTAGTTTTATAAACAAATTTAAATATTTTAAAAACTAGATCAAATTAGTAAGAAATATTATCTCTACCTATATAAAATAGTTAATTAAAAAAAAAGATGTCTAAAATTCTAATAAAATACTTTTTGGATTACAGATTACAACTTCTGTGATTTTTCATTCATTAAAAACAACATTAGTGTTGATCACTCCATTTTTAAGATAGATATTTCCACACGCAAGAGGGGATACCACATCATGATTTACTGATATAGCTCAGTTTTGTATTCTTTCAAAAAATGAAATACAAGTTCCTTTTAGTACACATGTTCACTTGGGTCCAGCGGTGTTACCAAGTAAATATTTATGTAACCAAACTTGTTTATTTTGAGTAGATATTTTACTATTCTAGAAAAATAATTTTTTAGCAATAAAAAATTTTAAGAAAAAACATTTAAGGGTTTATAAAGAAAAATTAATTTTCATAAATTCAATTAATACTATAATAAACAATTACTATTTCACTAGGTTTTTCTATTTAAATGAGGAAAAATATAATTCCAATATAATTTTGGTCATTCACCATTGATTTTTTTATATGTTTTCCTTTTTAAATATTATTTTTATTAAATATTTCATTTAAATGATATTATCCATTTATTATTATACCAGGAGATTGTTTTAAAGTATAAAATTAAATAAATAATTCATTAACAATAGTTTCATTTAGATCATAATAATTTTTTAAAGAATTTGACATTAAATCTTTAATTTGTTCTCAAAAAAAATTTATTATATAACAGAAACATTTCATAATATTTCCCAATTTTTCTATGATCTATCATTAATGATTCATATATATGTCATAGAATAATGATATACCTATCTAATTCAACATAAGAATGTTTTTCACAATTATAGTTTTGAGAGTAATAAGATTTTACCTCATCAGTATGAGCCATATAAAGTACCATTTTTTAAGCTCACTATCGGAATCTATAAAATATTCATAATTAAAACATGAAAAATAAATCTAAGCATCCATCATAATTTTTTTAATTTTTCTATTATAATATACTTTTCTTTTATATTTAAGTAATTAATAGTTATCCTTTGCATGATATTTCTCATTTCATTCACAACATATATTTCCTTGATTTCCACTCTTTTCCTTATTGTATAGGTTTTCAAATTTTAAAAATATTTTATAAATAATTATCTACATCTACACGACTTGAATTAGTTGATTAATCCATAATAGTCTTAAGAGAATATTTTTCAAGTTCGATATGATTTCTTGCTTCATATTGAATCTCAGCTTCACACATCATTAAATTTCAAATCAAAATTTTCATATCAAATTTTTTTATTAGTTTTTGTTGACGTATAGATGCGTATAATTCATTCCTCCTAGATGGTAGTAGGCTTATTAATTTTAATTTATTATCTAATTGTGAAATTTTATTTCCCAAAGTAGTAACATTATTGATAATTTATATCACTCTACCATTTATTTGAGCTATAATTTTATCTTCATTCATCCTAAAAGTATCAAACTATATATATAAATTAATATAACTTAATTATGTGAAATTTTCAGTTCCTTTATAAGAAACAAAAATAGTTTACCATAACTCATATGTGAAAACACAATGTGAAGTATGATTATAGTCATAATTTACAAAACCACAAATAATAGCATTCATTTATTTTGAATTGATACCATATTCATTTTCATGATCATCATCCCATAATTTTATGTCTTCTTTAGGAATAACAAAATTCTTGAAAACATTTAAATTCATTATAATCCTGATATTTTTCAAATATATAATCATGAAATATTTATAAAATCCCTAAATTTTCCATTAATATCAGGAGAAAAATCATCAACATATGTTATTCAAGATCTTCAATTTTTATATTTTTCTTCATCTAAATCTCTAAATTAAAGTTGATAGATCTCTTGATATATGACAGGAGAAAAATAAAATTTTTTATTCTCAATAAATAACTTCTTATTATGATATATTTTATAGGTATCATGTATTATAATAATGTTTAGCCCTTTTATTCTTTAATACAACTAGTTTTTTTATCTTAATAGAAACAAAAATATATAATGATTTTAAATAATGTATTATGCCAGTAGAACCCAACCTTTGAAATGTAACATTATGTCGGAATGTCTATGACTATGATAAAGAAACAATAGGGTGGGGAAATTTGGTTTTCAAAAAAAATTATAGATTCAGATTACCTCTCTTGTTATCTAGTTAAACTTTCATTCTCTCTTAAAGAGGAGTGATTAGATTAAATAAACAAGGAAATGAAAACAATAATGTATTGTGGTTTTTGAAACAAATATCCCATAGAACACTTCACCAATTCTATACTCCATGATCTTGGTTATTTTAACTAAGAGGTACTCTTATCTGGAATTCTATTACCAAATTATTGCATATAGTTGACACCATACAAGGATTTTATAGGGCATTCTGGTTATTTAATAGGGTACCCAAAATCTATAGATTAGTATAAGAATTTGACACATAAAAAAAACCATGACTGATTTCGAGCATCCAATACACAAATAAATCAATATAAATTTATTTTATTGAGAATAAAGGATTTTATTTATAGTTTTGACATCAATTGATAGATTTATTCAAATATTCAATAATGCACAAAATAAAATCATTCTTAAATTTTGCACATGATTTCATCAAAATCTATAGGGAAATCACCAGTCATTTGATTAAAAAAGTGTTTCTCTAATGAATTTATCTTAAAAATGTGTCATCCCTCTTGTAGAAGAAAATGTAAGAATAAGATGTAAAAGAAAATACCGTAGTGAGTCCATTAGATAGATCAAAACATTTATGGCTCCAAAGTATTTATTTGATGGCAGTGACACACTTATTGTTTTTCAAACACAGATATTCCTTTTCTAGGTATATATTTTTTTCTTATGTAAACTCTATTTTTTCTAGTGTATATTTTCTTTATATTTAAAATTTAGGTTGAATAGCTCCAGGTGAATCCATCTCAAGAAATATCATACAATAAATCATGATAATGTGGATATAAATCATTCAAGAGAGTAGCAACTTTCAATAAGAATAAAAATGACCCAATCTATTTAATGAGATCTTTTTAATCAGTCATAAAATAAATTTAAATAGATATTTAATCCTAAATAATCGATTGAATAAATATTCGATAATATCATAAATTTTAAACTCCATCATTTAATAGTCAAATATAGGGTTTCCTAATGTAATGAAAAAAATCCAAAAATTGGGTTGAAAAAGTATGAATGTTCACAAATTTAGGGTTGATAAAAACAGATTCCTTTTATCAGACATCGTGTGTCTTAAAATTGTAGGTCACATGATCCATATTCTTTATTCTAAACATAGGGGTTCCAAACCTTACGTTATGCTTACAAATGTAGGGTATAGACTGTGTTTCCATAATATATTCATAAACACATCCAAAATACATTAAAACAATTTCTTATAGATCAATGACATGAATATATTTCCAAAAATAAATAGTATAACTAATGTTATATTCTTAAAATTAACTTAAAATAAACATCATTATTGTCATAAATTTGGGATTCTGTGAGCATAAAAATAATAATAAATTAACAATAATTTTGAATCAATACATACACAAAAAATATTATAAACATATTATATTCATGACTAATGTTAATATGATGTTTTGTATTATAATAAATATTACCTTATATGACATAAATATATATTAATAAGGGAAATTTATTTATATAATAGTTTGGTCATTACTTGTAGATGACTATTTCTGTGGCTTATCTCAAAAATAATTTTGAAGTTCCATACTCTAATAAAATAGTCCTTATGATACTCACCAAACACTAGATTATCAAATCTATTTATCTATATTTTAGGGTTTTCTTGTTTCATTATATAAATTTATTTTCTAATGTTTCTCATGATATGCCTTAGATTCTACATTATTATATTTGTGTTTATTTTTCGGCTAAATTATTTTCATTAATGAACTAGATTTATTTTTAGAACAACTTTAAATGTGTTTAAACCTATCATGAGATAGTTGTTTACTAAATATAAAACAAACACAATTCATCTATTTAAAATTGTTAAAAAAAATTATGAAAAAAATTATGTCCACTGGTTAGCAACTAGATCATTAGAACACACGCATTAGAGTGTGTTAACTCAAGAGGGGTTATCATTATGATATTTACATTATTTTAACTCTTTTTCATCATATTTCCATTAAGAAATATATAATAATAATATGATATTTCTTGATATACATTTAGTATATTTATTACAAAATCATTTTTTAAAACCATGGAAATATTCTTTTTGACCCAATATATATGTATTATACGTTGAAGCTCATTACCATATCCTATTCTCATGAAACAACTGTTTTAATAATGGAAAATTTGAAATATGTTTTGATTTTTCAATATTCATATAATAATAATTTTATTACTCTATATAATTTTAATGAAATATCAACATTTTCATAATTTTACATTATTTGAATTTTCACTAATTTTAGAGACAACCAAGAGAATGTTCTTTAAATGATTTAGTAATAGAACATCACAGGACTAAAACTTATTTCCAATGATTTTAGTTCTTTCAAATCCTTTAACATTTAACGATATGTTATTTTTTAATGTAAAAACTCGTCCATAATTCCATTGGATATCTGTAAAGATATTTATTTTTTTGTGATATATTGGGCCATAATAAAGTATCAAATGAATTAAAACACTCACTATTTAAAATATGCCATAACCACCGATACATTTTTCATGTTTTTTATAACTCATTATAGATTTATCTTTTTAATTATTATTTAGTTTGTTTTTATTTATTTTGTGAGGGTTATTTGTAGTGCTTCTTGGATGATAAAACCTCCAAAAAATATTTTCCAGGTAGTGGAGACAATTATAATTTTACTCACTCTTTTAGAATAATTTTCTAGTAGTTTATAAGAAATTTAGTATGAATCCCTATCAATCTTTAAACTATATTCAATTTTGGGAGTTCCTAAATATACCAACACATATAGGATCTATACCCATAGATGAAAAATCCCAAAAAACTTCTTCAAAAACAAAATCCCATCAATTATAAATTAACATTATCAAAATTTTCTTATTGTATTTCTATATAAATTGAAATATATTTCTTTATTTCATCTTCCTAAATCTTAGAAACATTCCCCTTTTTCATGGATTTTCTTAAATACATATCCTTAAACTATTTATTTTTATATAACTCATTTTTTTAACATTTATCCCCTTATCATATTTTACAAATTATTTTATTCTATTTATTTGGTAAAGTAATCAACCTATCCACTTTCTTGTTTCTGTTTCCACTATTTTTGTTAAAAGAGTTGGTGTATAATATAATGGTTTATTTAATATTAAAAAAATATTTTACATACTTTATAGAAATAATTACTTTCATAGATGATTTATATATTTCATGAAATTCGTCAATATAATTTAAAACTCAACTTTTGGTAATTATTTTAGAGAATTTTTAGTATATAAAAACATTTCCCTAAAAGACATCACCACTATATTCATTTAAATCTAGTTTTTATAATAATATCAAAAATATTGTATCTTTCTCCAAGGATTTAATTTAGATAGATCATATTTTGTTTAAATTAAGTATCCATCTCAATAATATAATTATCATTTTAATTATAAAGTTATTTATTTAATTAGACCTTCCAACTCATTAATTATTTATTCACACTATCAAAATTATAATTTTCTTTCAAGAGCACCAATAGTTTCATACACAATTGAAACTCCATTATTATCTACTTATAACTACTCCTATCTAATTTAATATATTCTTATTCAAAAGATAGATAATTATACTATTTTTATTTTTCCATAAAATTACAATTCATTCATTATTTAAGTCCTCTTAATCTCATTTAATTTTCTCAAAAAAAGTAGTATCAATTTTTAGAGAAATTTCTTATTCTTTGTTGTGTTAGAAATTAATTGTTTCCCTTTAAAATATTTTTCTCCATTGAAACCATTGGTAAACTAGTTTTTCCAAATGATCATTTGAGTTCATTATACTCTTCCTATTCTAAATCCTTTATGGGGAAAACAGTTGAATGCTATAAACATAGTTAGTAATTAAAATTATTTTATATAAGTTTGAATTTGTATTTATCATTAACTAGTTGTCTTCCTTTAGATAATAATGAAATATATTCTAAAAATATATTTATCTTTAAATATTTTTCTTCATTTATACATTGTATGGGATATCATTTTTCTATTATAGACACGAAATATAAGGATCAATTGATAGTTTGGAGGATGTTTATCAAAAATTTCATTTCCATTTCAAATGTACCCTAAGGGAAATAATAATTTGGGATCTATTTAATTCAAAATACCACTTGAATGATAGATACATATATTTCATCACAAAAATAACGGTTCTAAAATATCTAATAGACATATTACAAACCTATGATATGTTACTGGAAATTTTTGAATAGAATCTATAGGATGAGATAGAAACAATGGACATTCTGTTGAAATATCATGTTAGATTATGTGAATTTATGAAATATCAAAAAAATTTAAGGGTAAATTTCACTTAATAAAATAAATATTATATAATTACATGATCATGAAGAATATATCCTAGAAAATACGATCTTACTTCTTTCATATTCAATCCATCGACAACCCAAACCTGAAATCCGTAGTTATCAAAATTAAAGGCAATGCATCCCCTAAAAAATACATCAATGTACATAATTTAATAAAAAAATATGTCTACATTAATCAGAGGCTACGTTACTTGGAAATAGGAAGGATAAGATATATTGATTTCATAATTTTTATGTTCTAGTATAATTCAATTAGAAATTAGAATTTAAGCTGATTTCATTATTATAGATTGAAAAACAAAATGTGTATTGGCTATGAAATCTTCTCAATTAATTCCTATACCACTAGATATAGGTCTAAAAAATACAATACATACTTATAGAAAATATATAATTTTGTGATGGAATAAATAAATTCTAATTAAAATCATTAAAAAATGATGTTTGTTAAAAATTTAATAAAATTAAAACACAGAAATAATTTTTAATATTAATGATTTCCAATGACTAGAATTTTTTAAATTACATAATATTACTTATGTATTTTAATTTTTCTAATGAAGTGTATGGAATTATTGATATATGGATACAAGTTGGATAAAATTACTGAGGAACACACCTCAGTGTGATAATGGTTTGGTTGGAATTTTATATATTTAATTTTCCAATAAATACATTGAGGATACAATAATTTGTCCATGCCCAAATTGTAAATTTGAATGATTTTTTAAGAATCATGATGTTTATGAACACGTGATATTGAAGCAATTAACTACTCAATATTTTTGATGGATTTGGTATAGATAATCCGATGTTAAAAAAAATATGAGCACTACTGTCAGTAAAAAGAATGATCTACCATCTTCGCTGATAATAGACCATGAAATTTAAATCTATATAAATGGTGATTGGGTATTACAAGGAAAAAACAACAAAATAAAAACATATAAGAAAAACCAATTGAGGGTGATAAAAGACTGTAACCTAAACAATGATGTTTTTGGGACTATAGGACAACTAAATTGAGATCATAACATATCATTGGATCCTCCTCATGATGTAGTGGAGAAAAATGTAAGAGATAACTACAATAATATGACAAATTCATTTCATGGTTTCGTTTATGATGGAAATAAAGAGATGTACTGTGGATGTTTGAAATATTCAAAACCTTGTTTTCTTGTAATGTTATGCCATATCAAATGGCTGAAAAATTAAAAATAAGGTGATGCCAATGATATGTGAATTATTATATGTTGCATTCGTGGAAGTTATGATACCTGAATCATATTAGGATATGAAAATTGTTTTTACTATGTTTGGAATGAATTATAAAAACATACATGATTTTCCAAATGATTTTATACTTTATTTGGGAGAGTATTCAGGAAGATAAGATTATTATGAAATTTCACTTCTATATATGAGTCAATGTGTAATGTTGGAAGTAAAAATCAACATAGTAATATGAAGAATAAGAGAAAGAACACATCTAAAAGACTTTGTGTTATATCCACTTAAAACCTTGATTGTAAATATTATTAATTTCATTGAAAACTATCGAGCACATGAATTTGAATTATATTGATAATAAAAATGATGTTTTAATGATACGTTCAAGAGATTCAAAATCGTAGAAGAAAAGTTATTCATTGCATCTAGATTTCTCATTTAATAATTGGAATTTCAATTAGGATTAGATGCTAATGGATTCAACCCATTTGGGACATTGAGTAATAGTTATAGAATTTGATCATTGTTTTGATCCCTTGTAATCTAACTCCATGCATATCTATAAAAGAACTTTATTTTATCATTTCAATGATTATTCCTAGAAAAATTTCCAAGAAATTATATTGATGTATACATGAAACCTCCAATTAAGAAATTAAAGGAGTTATGGACAAATTATGTTGAGGCATATGATGTATCATCTACAGAAACTTACAAAACAAACACTAATTTATTATTTACCATTAGTGAATTCCCTAGATATGATTACTTATATGGTTAGAAGACATACATGGGTTTATCTTATTCAATTTTTATCATTGATTTTGATATTTAATAACTACATTATATTAAAAATGGTGCTTCTTGTTCCGTACCATTTTTCTAGAAAATATCATATATTTGAGTTGAAAAAGAATAAATTCAATGGGTATATTGATTATAGAACACCTCCAAAGTTGTTGAAAGGATTGGTAATATTGGAAGTACCATCTCAATCCTCATAAGGAAATAATTATTGAATGTAAAGTGTGATCTACGTCCATATGAGAATATAAAGTGTGATCTGATAATTCTTTCAATGAAAAATAGTGATAAATAGACATTTCATAAAAATTTAAAACATTATAATTTTGATGATGGTTATTCTGATAATATATCAAGGTGTTTCAACTTAAAGAATCATGATTCTAATGGATTGAATATTCATGATTCACATAATTTTTTACAACAATTAATATCATTGGTAAGACATACATTTTTACCTAAAAATGTTACTATAGTTGTCCCCCAAAGTTACAAATTATTCGTATAAATATGTGATAAAACTCTACAAAAAATGGATCATTACACCTCTATGATATATTTTTAAAAATACATTGTGCAAGGAAGAATATATTTCTATCAACATTTTTACAGTTATGAAGCATTTAATTATGATTTTGGTCAAGGAAACTAAATTAGGAGGCCCCATACATTATCAATGCATATATATAATTTGGGGGAACATTACTTATATGTTTTCATCATATGTAAACATTTCTAGTCTATTAATTAAATATGAACTTATATTTTATTTATTTTATTTCTTAGATACCTTGATCATTAAAAATCATATGTGAAAAATAAATATCAACCTGGTGGATCATGTTCTGAATTATTTTTACCATAGGAGGGTCTTAAATTTTTTCTAGATACAAGGATTATATTAAGACAATATTTAATTGAATTGTACATATTGATTACACATCAACTCAATATCAACTACATGAGAAATATGAAATCTATCATACTATTGGTTGATCAGTTGGAAGGATCCAAAATATTATAATTAGAGAAATTGAATTATTATAGGAACATGGATATGTTATACTATATGATGAAATTAGAGATCCATTTATTGAATAGATCGTGATAAAAAACAATGATATTGAAGATAACTTTATCAAAAATGGAAAAAATATATTAAAACCATATAATAAAGAATATTTAGATTTTTTTTCACATAATTAAAGTTCCAAAATACTAAAATAATCACAAATATTATATTGACATATATAATTTGTTATTAAAATAATTTATCTTACTTTTCAATATCATAAATAATGCTATCTGGGTATAGTTTTCATATGTGTTTTTCATTTTTGGGTTAAGGACCTCAAAACCCATCTTGAAATTTCAATACATACATTGTGAATGAATTCAAATTTTGTAGATTTAATCAAGAAAAAGTTCTTAAAACTCAAAATAATGGTATATTTTTTTAAACCAATTTTTGATAATATATAAATTTGATTGATATTATCTAATTAAACTGTCGTTGTCATTTATCAGTTGTTTAATTCAAATACATGTATGTTTTTATTTCCAAGGGTACTAAAGTAGATTTTTTGAAATTTAATTACATAAACTTATCTCACTTGATGGATGTAGGTAACAATGTATTACATTATTTTTATATCTTCCTATCACAAGATAGAATGGTGTATTTTTTTGGAAGATTTCATGGATGAAGGGTGAAATCTATTTTTTTTCTTATAAAACAAAGATAATTGTATGTTGTGGGTTATAATGTTGAATTTTTTAACTCTTGCATTAAATTTCATCCACAAGGACATATTAACTTATTTTTCCATATTAATAATGAAAATATTAGTCTTATAAAGTTGGGTTTTGTAGATAAAGTAGTGATAGGGTAGTATAACAATATGATTGAAGGGAAAATTATTGTATCTTTAGTCATCCAGAAACTTATCAACCACCTATGTTATAAGTTATTCATTTTTATTATTTTACATATATTTCCATATTTTAATTTATTTGTATTCTTGAGTTGTTTCATTATGAAAATGTAAATATTATATTTTTTTATTTGAAGTCATTAATTTTCATACTTATGTATGTTATATTTTTTAGTAATATTTATCTATTATCATTTATAAATTTATTTATATGGATTAATTTTTTGAAATATATATTCTGATGTTTTTTTAATTATATAAATTAAAAAATAAGTGATGGAATAAATATTTTTATGATCTTAATTGACTCCCATTTCATGTTTCCTTGACCACAAAGACACAAGAGGATCCATCGGGCTCCCTCCCTATAAAATATAGGACACCCTCTACTTCCACCTTTCAATATCTTCCACACAATCCGTCTCCCTCCCATTAATATCTAGAACCCCCTACATCTCCATCCAATCAACATCTGGTATATTTCATCCCAATTCAGTATGTTCAAAATGTGGTGACACTACAATGATGGAAGCAGTGATCACTATTTTTTCGTCACAAGGATATTGGAGGATGATAGTTATAGGAAGAAAATTTCGTGTGAATAAATTTATTACAGTTATTTTCTAATAATGAGTATTTTTTCATAAAATGTTGAAGAAATTTTAGTAACGAGTCAAATATTAATAGTTCAAATGTATTGAATCTAAATATATTGAAGATTTATGTCCCCTTAAATTGTTATGTGTTCCCTATATATGTTGATAAAATATTATTTATACATATTCTATACTAGTTAAAAGTCGATCCAGTTACCCTTCCGTTTTCATATTATAATTAGAGGAAGATGCCTCAATCATAGAAGAATTATTTATTTTATTCCTTGATAACTACAATTATAATTCATTATATATTAATTAAAATCTATTATTTAATTTATTTTTAATATTTTATAATTGAATTTTTTAAATAACAATATTTAATTTAAAAATAATATTTTTAAAATGAATCTCTTTGTAAATATCTTATTCCACTTTGTCGTTGTTGATATTATCACATGAAAATATACAATGAAACATTTGGCTAAGAAATGAATGACTTTAAATATAGATAATGGAATGATGTCAAAGATACATAATTGAAATCTCAATAATAGTATAATAAGGTACCTAAAGGGGTTCCTAGATATTAGTAGAAGGTGTTTATTTATATCTATCTCCATGAGAAGCACATGGTATTGAAAAATATTTTTTTATTATTCTAATTTTAAATATATACATGCATAAGACAAGAATGTTAAATATAATAAATTAATATTAAAGTAAACATTATTTATTTTAGGATGTTCATGAAAAAATTCATCAAGTAAAGCTAAACAAATAATCCCCCATATTGCTTCTTGAAAGAGTTTTTCATGAAACAGATTGATTATGGTAATTTTTTATAATTTTATATATGTATAACATAAAATTTACAATTTAATATATTTAATTATTCATTCATTATGTTTTAATGTAGTCAAATTATTTACGTCACCACATTCCCTAAACAACACATTGTTTTGATGATCATATGATATCTGATGGGATTTATGTGAATGATCCTTCTAAAGAAGTTGGGGTATGAATTTTTTTTATAATAAAAAATAAGTGATAGTTGTGACTTTGTTAATATTTATTGCTATATATATAATTTATACTCCATTTTTTTAAAAATATTGCTATCAGAAACCAATTCCATGTAGCCCTTCTACAACTCTCTAGGTGATCTTGTGGGAAAATTCCTTGGGAATGAGCATTATAGTCGCGTCTAAATTATATGTTCTAGACTATTACCATATGAGGTCATTGGAAGGTCACTAGGTATTTCAGTAGAATCTACTTATTTTATAGTTACTACCAACCTAAATATTCTTAGATTTAGTTTAATTTAGTTCAATTAACAATTCATCCCATGGTGAGAATAATCTTATAATAGGGAAATCATATATAGATTTTGAATGTAAGGGTTATTGGTCTATAGAAATAATTCATTTAATTATATCAGAATATGACTATATGTGTCCACATTTATATTACGAATATGGATAGTTTGATTCATAAGGTGTATGACCAAACTTATCACTAATTTAGTAGACAAACCTTCATAAATTTATAGTTTAAATTAATAAATAAAACACTATTTATTTTTATTAAAAATTTCTGGATGGTGCCAGTAGAAAGGAGTGAAGACAGAGATAGTGACTAAATTAAACTTAGTTCATCGGTTAGTGTTCAGAGTTTACATTGGATTCAGTGGTGGTGATGTGTAACAAAAATCATGAGAGAATAACTAAACTCGTCCTTCTTCCTTTAAATGAAAAAATATTTTTTTTGTTCATGAGGTATGGAGACATTTCATTTATGATAATGATTATTTTCTATTATGGTAGAGATTTAATTATATATGTTCCTTATATTAATTTTTTTATTTACATAGAAAATGATGTTCGTTGTTTCCATTGGGCTATGAAAATAGGTTAAACACATGTTTAGGTAGGTGATGCCCCCTCTATTATATCTTTCCATAGTAGTTGGAGTAGTATTGGTAACAGGATGAGTTATATTAGTCCAAATTTTTTTAATATAATAAAGTTTTTTAATAATATATTTGATATAAAATAAACATTTATTTGATTGGGGATACATGTATATAAAATTATAATACATTAGTTTCAAATTATTACATTCTTATACATGATTATAATTCATAATATGTATTATAAATATTATTTGAAACAAAATATAAATGACTAATATTTTTATAAATTTATTTTTTTATATGTTATGTGTATAAGTGTCTTATATTTACAATATAACCATGTTTAATTTTTTTCATGCTCTAATTGGATCATTATTGACATGCATAATATTTAAAATGATCTTACATAATGTGTATGATAAATATTTGGATTGAAAATTATTATATCCTCTTTCCTTAATGTGTTTCCAATAAAATGTATGTTTTTAAATTTGGTTTTCAAGCATTTATTAGTGAATCTTATTATATAGTCCCATAGTGGGTGGTGGCTGTTTACTTATGTCACCATTTATTATTATAAGACATGTATAAATATTTTAATAATATATTATATATATATAATAAAAATTTCATTGATTGAAAATAAAATTATATAACTTGAAAATTTCTTAGTTTATTATTAATACATTCTTAATAGATTTTTATAACACATAATATGTATTATACAAGTTATATGATATAAAATATAAATTATTTTTTTTGTTTTATTAATGTCTATGTAATGTAGATCTATTTTTTTGGATCAATATTATATCCATGTCTAATTGTTTTCATGCTCTAATTGGATCATGGTTAACCTAAAAAATACTTAAAATTATTTTATATATTGTATATGATTGATATTTTTATTGTAAATTATTAATCGTGTTTTCCATAATGCGTTTCAATTTAATTGTAGTACTTTAAATGTGGTTTGAATCATGTATTAGTGAATCATATTATATGAGTTCTAAGTGTGTGTTCCTTATATGAATATGTCACTATTGATTAATATAGACAATGTCTTAGGATTTTTTTATAAATTGTAAGTTTCTATATTTTTTATAGGGATATGATTTCAATAAATTTTAGTTTTTGTTATCATTAATATATAGTGGTGGTTTAAACAACCACTATATATTGTAATATATAGTATTGGTTTCAACTGCAATAAAAACAACAATATTTTTCAGATGTAAAACCACTGATAAAAAGTCATTCTACGACACATCTTATAAACTACGATGAAATGTTTAAAACATTAGTGAGTTTTATATTGATAAAAATTTAGCATCTGTTTTAATAAACCATCAAGGGAAACTTTTTTTATGCTTTAAACTGCATCTAATATAAAATATAACTCTCTATGGTCCTCTGTTTTTTTATAGTGATGATTTAAAGATCCTCTTGCAATATAAATATATATGCGAAAAGTATTATGAAATGATTAATAACTTATGATCCATATATTAATGGGTATGATTTCATTAATATGTATTATTGTACCTTGATTTTTTTTCTCACACCCACATGATTATCTTATTCTAACTTTTGAGATTCTATTTTTAATACTTATTTTACCCTTAGTAAGTGTTTGATACCACTCTTATTATGTCTCTATTTCCCTAGGAAATGAATAAGGGTATTAAATATAATTTTTTCAATGAGTATCATGTGTGTAAAATTTTATGGGAGATGTTCGGGATTTATGAAAAATAAGGAATCCTAGTTTTAGAGGGAGTAATTCTAGTGCAATTAGAAAAATATGCGTTTTGAATGTTAAAGGTTTATTATATTTCTCAAAAATTTAAACATAATTAATCTTTGATATGTAAGTGACTCAATAATTTTTATTGATATTACAATTATGAATTTTTATATTTTGGTAATATCTGTTACTATCTCAACCATTTGGTGTTGAATATATTTCAACAAAAGATTCAAGAGCATGGTTCTAGGGTTCCTCAGTTGGTATAAATTAATTAGTAACATAAATTCATCAATTAAGATGTTATTATTTGAGGATTATTTACATGTTTCGGATGTCATTATAGATTAATAAGGTTAAGGTTTACGATATGTTCATATAAATAAATACACAATTTGTGGTCTTATGTGTTTGGATTTTAAGGTGTTTAATGATATTTTGGATATTTTATTTTTTTTAAGAAGATACATGTTTTTCATATATATAACCCTTTGGGTTGATATATGATTTTATGTTAAGGAAAGAATAGTTAATTCAGATAAAGGGTTATTTGATTTTAGGAATATAATATGATATAATAGTGGGGATGAAAAAATAATTTGATGTTCATGATATTAATTTTGATTTTTGGAAATGATTAATATATTTTAGGAGTATACATTATTAATGTGTATATTTTTTTTTTGAATTTGAATAACACTGCTTTAGGTTAATCTTTAAGTATATTTTTGGGAGAATATGTTTATGTGATTTTTGGGTTTAAAATAGCATTTTTTCTTTTTATTTTAAGGGATTATGATGGGAAATTTTTTTTTTCGAAAACTGAAGGGATAAGTCTACGTATAATAAAGAATGCAAAAATTTTGTTAAACTAAATAATTTGTGGTTTCCTCAAAATGAAATCTCTATATGGATTCTGTAATTGTAAATACATGTCCTCTTATATACTCCTAGGTGTAATATTCCTAATAATTGTTGATGGGGTACTGACTCAATATTCACTTGGTGAACAAGATGAGAGCCTAACTGAAAACCTTTTTTGGAACTCCCATGGTAATCCATTGGTCGATTCGAAGGTTATATTCTAACCATTATAATGGATTTTAATATATATTATTTTATAGTAAAATTTGATATTTTTAATTTATAACTAACTATCTTAGATAACATGTTTTAAAAATGAACATGAATAGTCTTGATTAAAACCAATAAAATCTTAAGCTAAAATGAACAAGACACTTATGAATAATTTTTATTTTATTCTTTCTAAAAGTTCATAGTTTTCATTTTTTATCCTTACTAATTTCAGTATTCTCATTTGTTAGAGAAATTTATATTTTTAAGATTCAATTTATTTAAGTGGGGTTGAATATAACACAGTATGGTTTTTAATATATATAATTATAAATTAATACTATGTCGAATATATTATATAACATGCAACACTGATGTAAAAAACAAAAATACGTTATGTTGAGAATAAATATAAAGTATAAAATGTGAATGTTATGATATATTCATTGAATTAGAATGTATAAATTGAAATAACCATGTTAAAAATATATTCAAAAAGGAAAATAAATGGAATAAATTGGTAGAAGCTTTCCTTATAAGGCTAATTTTTTATTGATCTCGGAACAGAGGATGTTTCACTTGGGTTTTCCCTACACCAAGTGAAAGATGAAATTTAACATGTTCATCATGAGGGAAATCATCTATAGGAATCGGTCAAGCTCATAAAAATAACAATGACAACTATGTTAGCTGAATCACCACCTATGACTACCATCATTTATTATCATACCATTAGATATTATGTAGAGGTCATAAGGGGTTTTGTAATTAGTTTTTTGGATGATATAAACATATAACTATTCATGTAATAAACTGTATATGAATTCTTATACATTTTAAATTTTAAAAGAAATAAATTTCGCTGAATTAAATTAATTAGAAAATATTTGGTATATCTAATAAAAATATGATGATAAAATAATAATGGATATTTTTCAATGAATTTATTTATAATATTGTATATTTTCATCTAAAATTAAATTTTTCTGTTTAAAAGGATTATTATAATAAAATTTTGGAATTTAAAAAATATTGACCCCCAATTCATTAGTATCTGTTATGAAATAATAATTATTATAATTAATTTTTTAAAATTCAATTTTAATAAAAATTGTTTTTATTATATTTTATATTTTCTTTCAAAAGATAAATTCATAAATCATAGAATATTAATTTTATAAATTAAATTAATCTTTTAATAATCATTTCTAAATTCATTTAGTTAATTTTTTTGGTTTTTTTATGTAAAAAATGATTTTTATTGAGTAGTGAAACATATAGTTTTTACAAATACCGTAACTTTTATGACATCATCAATACTTAATTGTTGAATTGAATGTTATGAAACCATTTTATTGACCAAATATGTATTTATTGTGTAAAATAAATCTTTGAAAAAGAATATTTTGAATTTTGAGACATGTGACTAGAATTCTAAAACCAAAAATATATTTTATTTTAACAAGGAAACAATTTATTATCATTTTCCTTTCATTTCGTTTTCACATAATTAAATTATGATTATCTTGGGTTTAAATTCAAATAACCATTATCTATCTAACCATAATAAAATAAAAATAATTGATATTAATACTAATCATTATACTTTTTAAAATAAATATTTTGATGCATAAAAATACAATTTTTTTAAAAAAAATACACCGTTCTGTGAAATTATATTGAAATTATATTTTTTCATCTATTGAAATTAAATTTAATACAAAGTATAAAGCATTTGAAATTATCAGAATAAATATTGAATAATAAGTTTAATTTAATTTTAGGGCATTGAAAAGTTATCAAGGAACATATTAGTCACAATGGTAAAGGTTAAATTGAGATAAAATTGTTAAATAAAGAGTCATAGTAAAAAAATATCAAAAAAAAAAAATTATAAATGAGTATATGAGGGATTTACCAATCATAAATTATCAAATCCATAACAATTATCAATTTTTGATCTACTTACCTTGATTATGTCATCCCTTTTAATATCGTGAAATTTATATTTACAAAATTTCCACCACACTCACTTATGATAGGATCCCTTCACCGCCCAACATATCCTCACATTATTTGACTCCAAAATTAAAAAATACTCCACCAAAAACCCTTCCCAACACTCTTTTAAACTTTTCTGAGATTCTAGAATCACTAAAATAAAAACATAATAAGGTTTAAGGTGTGGTTTAATGTTTGATTTAAAAGTAAGGCGTAATTGTTTAAACCAATTGTTTTCTAGATTCTTTCTTCATATACCTCAATTAAATATCTTTAATCAATTGTGATACAATGTAATATGTATGAAATTTATTCTTAAGTGTTATTATATTGTTGTAATATAACTTTTTTATACTCTCACCATATCTTTAATTTTAAAATGAAATCATCACCCATATTATGGATGATTAACCACCTCTAAAGACAATGTGCTTTATTTTACATTAACACCAATCATGGATGGTAATATAAATATATTTACTGATTAAATATTATTTTTAAGATATGATTAATTTTTTATGAATTTTAATGATTCATTTTACTCATAATATTAATAATAAATTGTAATTGTATACTTAACAGCCCAAAATAAAGCATAATGAGACACTTTTCTTAATATAAATCTATTTTGGAGGAAATATTGAATTATTTAAATTTTGTGATGAAATAATAATAAATTAAATTTGAATTTAAAATTAATTTTATTGAAAAATTAGTTGAAAATAAATTTTACTATGTTGAATATACTGAATAATGTTTTTGAGAAATTGACTGAATAACCCCTAGTAAATGATTTCAGAAAAAGAAGTATAATAAACGAAAAAAATTACTTGAAATGATGAAATATAAATTTCTTAATAATTATATTTTTATTTTTTATTATGGTAGTCATATGTACCATGTGATCCATGAAATAGGGATATAGAAATCGTGAACCACGTTCTTTTCTTTTGTGTAATACATTCCCTATCTACCCAATGTTTTCTAAAAAATTTCTTACTTTACTTATTCTATATTGAATATATTTTTGTCTAACATATACAACTTGTAAATTTTACCTTTATCTGATTATTTATAGTCATTTGGTCTATTTTATCTAATAAGGATCATTTTTTAGTCTTAATGGATAATTTACCGACGTAAATACAAAAAACTATTTACTTTGGGGAAAAATAAAATGGTAATAGTAAGTTACATTAGAGGTTTAAGGAATAAAATGTTTTAAACTATTTATTTTTTATTTTTTTCTAATTGAACATATATTCCCTCCACTATTTTATTTTATATATTTTTTAGTAACTTCAAATTATAGTGACTTCAAATTTTTTATTCGTTTTGGGTATTTTAAAAATATGCCACTCAACCTCAATTATAAAAGGGAACCTCTTTCCATCACATGTTCACACATATTAAGTCATTTACTATGTCCATACCCTCGATAAAATATCCCTAAAAGCCTCATAACTTTTTTATATATGTTTTACATCAAAAAATATGAACCCTATGTTTCTTAATATGATATCCAATGGAGGTTATTCTAAGAGAAAGTAATTATATTAAAAAAGATCTTGATTTTTTAATTATTTTTTTACTACCTTTATTCATTTCATAATAGTTAAAATATTATAATACTAGAATATAACATTTTATTTTATGTTATTAGGTATATTTATTAACCAATATACATCCCCTCTTTCATCAACTATGAAACTAACACATAGATCGTCTATATTGTAGAGTACTTCCTCACAAATTGATGTAATTAGTTTTCAATCACCACCTGTCAAGAAATCACATAATGATTGATTTAATATATATATATATATATATATATATCTGTCTGTGTGTGATATATATATATTAATTATACTTCTTGAAATATCATATTACATATACAGTTTTACCTTCCAATGCCTAAGAAAATAATAACACTACCCATGTGTTTGTGTAGACTACCGCCTCTAAGAAGATATATAAACTAGTTTTCATTTTATTTTGACATGAATGTAAATATAAATGGAATTTAATAAAAAAATATGATTTAAATTAAATAGTAAGTATTTTTTATTAATGAATTATAATTTAACATTATTTAATTCCATATTTCAGAAAATAGAAATAGTGTTGCTGCGTATGTATAGCCAACCTTCCCCATTTACAGTGTTACTAACTTTTCTATCTATAAATTTTTTATTATTAAAAATAATTGTTTAATTATTATATATTTTATTTATATCTTGGCTAAAATTATGTATATTAATGATACCTAATCATATATAATTATTGAAACTACAAAACCAGAAAAAAGAAATTATTGTCTGATATATACATCTTAATAAAGAATTGTTAATAAAAAAGTGATAAAATATTATAAGTAAATAATATATGGTATTTTTCATGTGATTATATTTATGAAATACATTTACAAAAAATCTTATTTATTATACTATTTATTTGAACATGTGTGAATGATGTCGAACTTAAGGTATAAATTTTTTTTATCACTTTTATATATGTCAAACACATGCCATTTTCAATACTTATTTATTATGTGTGGTGTATATACTAAAAATTAATGTATTTTTTGAAGCTTTAAATGAGAATTATGGGATTTATATATCCAGATAACTTTTTTATTTCACGGGTATCATTATTAAAAAGTTACCATTGTTGTATGGGTTTATCTCACAATCTCATAAGTTATTTGTGATTGTTTATGTTTGTGTCTAAATTAGAGAAATTATTTAATATTTATATCTTAAAACCAATATATGTTGTAGTAATATATTTAGTCTTATAAACTTCAAGGGATCCTTTCAATTTCCAATCTTTCTATACATAATATAAAAAAATATTAATTTTAAGAAAAACTGACATTGTTTTCCTCCAGGTTAGAGATATTTGTCTTATTTTTTTATATTATCATTAAAATATCCAAAATATTGTTTTTAATATTCGAGGATTATATATTAATGAATTTATTAACCACATTTGAATTTAAAAACATAATGTTCTTATCATTTTCAAAACGAGGTTGTTTTTGACATTAGAAAAACACTATAAATGGAATGTTATTTCACTTATATAGAATGTAAATAATTTTATACCATAATGAACACTAAATTTTTAAAAGATTTAATTATTTGTTTGAAAATTTATTTTTAAATAATTTTTCCCTAAATGTTAGGGTTTTATTTTAGACAATAGATATGACATTTCAATGATGAAAGGGTACTTTCTGAAGATATAATCCAGTAAACTTTTAAATGTATATTAATCTTTTTCAATATTCTCTAGTTGATATTATGATTTACTAGGGATAAAAATTCTTATACCATTATCCATATTAGTCTGGATGTTATATGGTTATGTTTATTAATTTGGGAAATTAGTAACATTTCAAATTCATTTTTTACAATATAAATGTTTATGTTGATTTTGTTTAACACCATTACTATGAGGAATTAATTAGATGTAGTAAGTGAAGTTATGGGCCCATTATATCCCCTCAATGAATCATTATGTCCCTTTAAAAAAACTAGTGTGGGTATTTGGATGTGGCCTTTCCCATTTAGGATTGATCTTTAGGTATGAGGCCTTGATGGGGTGTTATATAGTTTACCATTATACTTTCCATTAAAGTATTAGAAGTCGTTGCCCATTTTATTATTTGATTTTTGATAATATAGGTTGCAATGTTTGAAGCTAATGTGATTATTTATATTCTATTATTTGATCATCATTTATTCCTATCATATTTTTCTTAGTTTTCTTGTTTTTTGATAAAATGGAATGTGTTTTTAGATGTTAACAATTAAATTTTAATTATTTCATAATAAAAAATGATATCATATGATCTACCAATAACCTTTTTAAAAATTGGAGATCACTCATCCCTTATTATTATTTTCCCCATTTTCTAGGATGTATACTATGACTGATATATAGGGATTTGATAATGTGAATAATGTTTATCAAAAAGAAAATACTATATTGTATTTTGGGTATTAAATTATAATGTGATATTCATGTATTTATCTAGTGTTCCTTGAATAATATACTATTCAGTCATTTTAGATGTGATTCCGTGTATCTTATACTAATTTTAATATTTTGACCATGTACACTACGATAATAGAGACAATGTCTTTACACTTACAATCCAATCTAAAATTAGAATATCTTATTTGACTATGGATCAACCCAATATCTTATATCTGAACAATTTACTTAGGGTATCAAAAAACCACCTCAATGAGTATATTATTATTTTTTATAAAAACATCCTAATATTGAAATTATTTCATCTCCTATTTATGATTATACTCGGATCGAAGTATTTGGGAATGTGCTTCCTTTAAATCTAATTATTCTCCATCTAGTTAATTTTTTTGTTATCTTAGTCATGAATTGGATTTCATTACACAAATCCCACATGAATTCACTTTGAAGGGAAGTTGAATTTAATATTCCAAACTAACCTATGATTTTATATTGATAAAATGATACATAGGAACATCCATGGGAAGTTATATCGATTTTATGGGTCCTTATTCCTATAAAAAAGGGGTTTTATGTCAGATTTTTTGTGAGAAACTCAACATTGAATAGTTTTTTTATTGTAATTTATTTATGTATTTATTGATATTTTTTATGTAGAGTCCTAGTTTTTTCCTTGAAATACTTTGAAATATTTCTATATATATTTCCAAATCTAGGAGCTAAGATGGTGTGCAATTCCATGGCCCGAAGTGTCTATAATTAATATAATTAAAATATTGAATATGATTTATATTTCACTCATGGAGATTCTGAAATAAAATAAGATAAATCATAAAATTTTATTTATATTAGAAATACGAGACTGAGGTTGGGTCCATAATGTCGTGTTTTCCTTATTTGTGACATAATATGAGTCAACATGGGATATTTGGAATCCTCTCTCTTTAGCAACACATTTAAAAATATTATTTAATATTTAAATTAAATCATTTTTTACCTAAATGAAATATTATAAATATGTTGTTATGGAAACCTCTTGAGGGTTAGCCTCCTAATTCTGAAACCACTGGTAAATCTATCCTTTCTCCATCCTCAAGAAGATCATATTAGATGGTGAAGAATCTTTATATTGTATCAGATCATGTCCTAACGAATGCAGAAACTTCTTTATAATAATTAGCAAGAACCTAATTTATAACAACCCATTGTTTTAATACATAGACATTAATTATAAATAGAGTAATATTTATTAAACAACATAAAAAACACTCCAAGAACACATAGGTTTGTTGTCTTTAGAATCTAGGAAACTTAAACAACTGGTTCACAAAATAGTTATGTCATCTTCAACTTATTCCTTCACTTCTATAACCTATTTTTGATAAATATTACTTATTATCTTACATAAAATCCTATGGAAAAGAAACATAAGAATGGGTGAGATTAAATGTTCCCTAAGGGTAAATATAATAGATATCATTCATACCATAATCATAAGACATAATTATATAAAAATAACATTTGAAAATTAAATCCTTATTATCAAAGATCATGTTTTCACGTCATAGGATAAATCATTGAAGTTCAACAAAGAACATATTCCCAAAGAGAATAACATAAGTCATGGAATTTGTGGAATACACATAATCCTAGAAAATAACATCCATATTTGTCATGGATCGTTTCTAAGACCATTATATTGTAAAAGTTAATTACTGAACTATGTTCATTCCATGTTCTAGCCATGTGTTTCTGAACCATGTTTAGTTTCTATTCCATCCCTATATTACTAAACTATTATCATTTCTCATTAGATTCCTTTATATCAAATTAGATATAAATATTTATATAATGAATTGGAGGAAAATATATGTCCCACCCATCACATAATGCCAACCATACATATGTGTTCCACAAATACATAATTCATTCATGTATTTGATCAATGAAATCAGTTTCATAAACATAATTCTATCATAGAATAACCCATGGAAAAAAATGGCTTTCAAAAATATCATTCCATAATAAAAATATAACAACCATATGAACAATAGGGTTATCATACTTGAAAAATATCTCCATTAAAACATAGGTAACATTTGAGATATTACTGGAAAATAATTTTGGGGTAAAATATCCTTCCTTCTTTTAAAATATTTTATTTTATTAAAAAGACACCAAAATTTAAAAGAAAAGTTTTATTTAAAAAACCTTGTAATATGGTAAGGTAAGAATCAAGTCATTAAGGATTCAAGAAATCATAAAAATTGGTTCAATTTGTATATGTTAAAAATACATTCATCCGGTACTTTATTGGGAAAAAAAGTCCAAAGCACCTCATTAGAAAAAAGAAAAAAGATTACTTTTAAACCATTTAGTAAAAATTAACACGTGGGAAACAATGACCTTAAAAATTGTAAGAGAGTACTAAAAATATTTCGGAAATCAATTTTAAGAATCATGATCATGGATGATAAATGAGTCGTACCATGGATCACCCTGAGAGTGGAGGGGTGAATTAGGGTGTCAATTTTATCTTTTAAGGTGAATGATCGTGTTCCCAAATTGGTAGTAACTAATTAAACTTTTATAATGGATTTAATCAATAATAAAACATTCACATTTAGAAAGGAAACATTGTAGTTTTACTTTGTTTACCGCAAAGGTATATTCTATGAATCAAATGTTGACATTGGGTTGGTAATACCAAAATCCACTTATCATCACTAGTTGTGGAATACTAGACTTCAGACCTAGTCACTATGTACCAAAATACTCCCATTACATAATTTTATGGATATATCATCGGTTCCCATCAAACAGATCTGTGGACTCCCCCTACCTCACTGCTTTTAGATATATCTAATTCAATTTATCATCTGGAAGTTCATTTAAATGGATTGGCACTAATGTATTTCTCTCTATCTAACACACGAATCTTCTTTAATCATAGACCTGAGTTGATGAACTTTGAAATTATTGATTACTAAAACACTAATGTTTAAACTTGTCTTCCATGAAGCTCATTCACAAAGCTAAACCCATCCTGAAGCTAACTACATTTGAGGAACTAACTACCTTCACGTATCTCACAGATTAAATGTTGAATACCCCATCATTACAAATTACCCTATTCACATAAGATTTAGAATTATTAAAACCTAAAATATCCTTTTCATGATGCATAAGATCGCATATAATATCAGATTCATAAAGATACCCTAGCTTCAAAAAATTAGAGAAATTTTATATTTTCCATGGAAAAATTCATGTGAAATGATGATAGGGAGCCTTATGATTATAGGTTAGTTCATTCATGATGTTCCACCACCTCCAATTCAATTTTTGAATCTTTCAAAAATATCTTCCCCATTCACCTCTATTCTCAATGATCCTTTAAGATTTGATTATGTCACAAATATTTCAATAAACCCATCACACACTCATGATTATTCTATTATTATAATTGTGGAGAACACCATCACCGATCATGATTCTCTAATTATTGAAATCACAGAGAACACCGTCACTACTCGTTATACTTTTCGAAATCACAAATCTTCCCATAATAACCTTTAAACCATCACAAACCACGCTTAATGAATCCCATTAGTCAAGAAAAACATGCTCCTGCCTCATTTTCATATTGCATTCAAATAAATACAGTTTTCTCAATGCAGTCCATCTGTGAAAATTGGGACCCCAAAAATTTTGAAAACACCAGGAAACAACGCCAACATAAATACTATTGTCAACATGAACTGTAAGATCCCTTCCCATTAAAAATCCATGATCTTCAATGTGAATATTGAAAAAACACACAATTAAAGCACAATTTCTATAAAATAACATCCTTGGTTCCCATAAAAAATTTCCTATTAAATACTTACGTATCAACAATCCTAGAAAATATGGAGATTTTGAAATTAACCCTTACCATAGGTGTGATTTCCTTTGTATGTATCTAAAACTCCTATATAATGGATTGAATAATTTTAAAAATTTATTCTAGAAACATATTTATATTTATGATATCATACATGATTGCATTATTACCGTATTTCTTTTATTATTTCATTCTTACCCTTCTTTTGGGTGTTAACTACTTCATTTTCATATTCACATTTTTATATAATTCATGGTAATTGTTTATAGGATATATTTCATTAAATTACGTAATAATATTATAATAATATATATCATATTTATTCATTATATTTAATTATATAATCATTCATTAATAGTGATCTTGGAGAATGAATCGCATCACATTGTGCAGACGGTAGGTCATACACACACGAGCGATGATATAATTCCCTTTATTGTGAAATGATATGGTAATTGATGGTATATATTTTGATTGGGAATCAATATCATGTTATATTTATCATATATATTTATTATTTCCATCATTATACCCATCCATAAAAATAGTTTATAAAAATATATTACACCACAGTGTCGAGATGGTATGCCGTACGTACGTACGGGTGGTACATTCGTTTTTTGTAATATGGATAAAAGGTGTAATTTGGTTGTTATATAATCATAATAACAACTCATAAAATATTTTATATTGGATTAATTACTTTATAATGGGAAACACATAGGAATAGGATGTATAATAAGAAAAAATCTTGAAAGATTTGGTGAAGGAGATTGCATCTTCATCAGTGAGTTCGCTCTAGATCGCTTTTTGTGAGCACTAGAGTTGGTCTTCTGATATGACCAAAACATATATAATGTTACTAAGGATATTTATAAGGGAAGTGGGTTATAAATGGTTGATATTAAATTCTCAAAAGGGTGTGAATATGTAATGTAGGATGTTCTATTTTATAATTGATTTGTTGGAATCTTTTGAAATTTATGAAAATACTAAATTATAATAATTTTAATATCAATAAAAATACCTCCAAAAAGACATTTATTTGAATATGCGATGAGTTAATGTTTTAATATAATCAAAAAAACATATTTTTGTTAAATTTATATTATTTTTTAGAAATAATCATTTTGATTATACCAAGTTAACTTATTTTAATTTTAACTAATTTACAAATTTGTTTAAAATTAAAAGATGGTAAAGTTTTCTATTTGATGTAAATTAGACCAGAAATGAAATATTTAGAAAAGTTTAGATCATATTGTAAATATTTTTTATTTTTAAAGTCGGTTTATGATTTTTAATTAATAAAATAAAACATTATTTTAATAAAATATCAATAGTGACCATTTTGACACTTTTAAAATAATTGATACTTGAAAATACCAAGATAATAGATTAACTTCGAAAAAATTTGTTTTAACTTCTTTATAAGGGTTCATGGTATTCTATTTTTTTGGATCACATTAATTATCTCAAATTAAATTGATTTTAATATTTTTAATAAAATTTATTTGATATTTCCATCAATACAATAATCACTACATCAAGGTTGTTTACTTATTTAATAAATATATTTATATACAGAAAATTAAAAATAAAATACCATGATGAATATAAATATTATAATATTTACAATAATATTTATTGTAAAAATTTTCTACTATATAATAGTATAATAAAAATTATATGGATATTTATAATTTGATTGTAACATCTTTAATTAATTTTTATGTAAAATATAATAAATTTTATAATTTCACCCAATTTTCCCAAAAAAGTAAAAAATAAATAAATATTTTTTTATTATGTTAATAATTTATATTTATATTCTTTCATAACATATTTGTGTCCCTATGTGGACAAATAAGAGTTATTAAAGACAAAGAAAATGACATTTTCTGTCTATCTCTAATTTAAATATTATATAAGTACTTTTCATGGAGAAATATATATTAAATGGATTAATATAATACCTTAAGTGATAAAGTTCAAATATAATTCATCAAATAATTTTTTTTCATTTTTTAGTGTAATTGTATTATTTTAATAATTTTATTTCCAACCTAAATTACTAAATTTACCCATTATTGTGGTAACAAAGTTTTACAAAGTTTACTATTAATATAAAAAAACAAAAAGGGACCTATTCACTAAATTAGGAAAATTAGGAATATATATTTGGAATCTAGTTTTTAAAATTCAAAACACATATGTTTTAGAATTTAGTTTAAAATAAAACCTATAAAATTCCTAGAAAAATAGTATTTTTTAAATGCCCTTTTAAAACATAAAATTTTTTCACAATAAATTAGTATATAAAATCTATTTCAAAATAAATTATTTGATAAAAATAATATAATTTAATTTATAAACCAAAGAGGATACAAAATGGGCCCGTGTAAAAATTTTAATAGAGAGATACAACTCTTAATAAAAACTAGTATCTTCATTATTCTTTAAATGTTTTCAATAAATTATAATAAAATTGAATTAAGATAATTTCTTCACGCTAAATTAATAAGTTAAATTGATTTTTCAAATATATTTTATAGAACTTATATAAATTTATCTTCACTTATATAAAGAATGCAAACTTATTTTTTTAAAAAAATATTTTTGAAGAATAAACAGATTTTACTAAAAATTGTGACATTATTTTCTTAGAAATGACCAATAAATTTATATTGAGTTAGTGATTAATGTTTATTTCCTTATTATTTAATCATATTTATTCATTCTAATTTATTATCTTTGTTATATTTGTTATTTCATACTTATAATGTGTCGTAGTTCGCTTAAACTCACTATTGCATGAAATGCAAGTTATTGTGATATTAAGATGATTTAAATATAATTATCAATTAAAATATCAAGGTTTTACATGCTACCCCCTTAAAAGTTAATTTCACCCTCGAAATTTATTACTTGGATACAAACAGATGATGATACCTTTTTTTTTATCACATCCTTAGGTTCCTACGTAGCTTCCTAAAATTAGTGGTTCCATAATAAAACATTACCAAAATGTTTGGCCTTGTTTAATAAAACATGTTCACTGTGATCTAAAATCACTATCATTTTTTCTTCATATAAAATAACTTTCTATATTAGTACAACTTTTGAGTTTGAAAATGTGAAGGATCAGTTGTGTAATTTCTCAAGAGTGATACATAAAAAACATCATGATCATGAGAGAGATTTTTTGGATGTGTCAATTTATATGTTACCTTCCAAACAAGATGCATAATTTCAAAAAGAATACTATACTTAGAGATTTTCATGACTTTATTTCCAAATATCATCACTCCTTTTTAGGGAGATATTTGAAGAAAAACCTTCTCACCTATTTCAAACACTATGACTTTTCTTCAATTGTTATCATAACTCTTTTATTGACTCTAATAAGATTTTGTCTGTTTTTGAATAGATCTAACCATATATATCATCTCTTTAACTAGGCCAGAATGGAATAGATTTATTTTCCCAAATGAATTCAATATTTTTGTAGTTTTACACTTTTTACCATTGAGTACTTCATAAGGATCCACCTTAATTCTATAGTTAATGCTACTATTGTAACAAAATTAAACTAAATGTAGGTGTCTATCCTAATCACCTTTGAAATCCATATAGAATGATCTCAACATATCTTCTAGAGTTTTAATTTTCCTCTCAGATTGATAGTCTATTTGAGGATGATAATAAGTTATGAAAAATAAATATGTATCGAAATATCACTAAAGAATAATCCAAAGCTTTGAGGATAACTTTAGATTATAATTATGTATAATAGAAAGTGATCAACCATGAAATCCTAACAAATACCTTATAAATATCCTCTAAATCTTATCTAGATATAAATATTCTCTTATATTAATGAAGTGTGTTTACTTTTAATGGTAATCAACTATGACCCATATAGATTTAAGGACTTTATATGTTTGGGGAACTACAATACAAAAATCCATGGTTATGTTTTACTTTTTCCATTTTAGTATGGGTAATGGTTGTAACAACCCATTAGAACTCTATCACTCATCATTAACTTTGTGGAAAACCAAGCACTGAGAGACATACTCCACAATATCTTTCATCACGTCATCCCACCATAAATACTCTATCAGGTCCTTACACATATTTTTTGTTCTTGGATGAATAGTGAACGATGAACTGTGAGGCTCAACAGTATCTACTTCATTAATTCTGTTATGGGAGGAATAAAATCATAGTTATTTAACCTTATTATTCCATCATAATCAATTTATAACTCTAAAAAATTCCAAACATTTTTTTAGTTCCACGTATTCTCTTTATGACATGTTAATGTTCACTTGTATAGATGGTTGAACATTAATTTGAGAAAAATAAAATTTCTCCCCATTCTTTAAGATATCAAGATCCATGCTTTAAAATAGATAAGTATTAGATCTTTTTTATTCTCATCATAGAGAGGCTAGAATGGTTCTTTCGACTCAAAGCATATGTCGCCTTATTCATTTTCCCAGGGTGGTAATGTATTGATCAGTAATAATAATTAATCAACTCCAACCATCCCCTTTGGTTCATATTCAACACCATTTGATTTAAGATATAAATTAAACTATTATGAGTTTTATATATTTCAAACATTTATCCATAAATATAATTCATCCATATATTTAATGTAAATATCTCTATAGCTAATTAAAAATCATGAGTTGGGTAATTTTTCTCAAAAGGTTAACTAAAACGTTTTTTGATATTATATATAACAGACCATACATTTCATAAATCTACATTCATTATAAATAAAATTATATTCATTAAAAAATATAACCAAGCCCTTGCTAGTACCATATACGTTTAAGGACTTTATAACCTATTAAATATAACCAACTCGTTCATAAAACATATGCATCATCTCCTAATTCTTCTATCATTTCTACAACCCATTTTTACACATCGTCATTAATACCCTCCATCACATGGCATGGAAAAGAAATATAATAAAGGATGATATTTGATACTAGATAATTCTAAATAGGTAACATATCATTCATACCATAATAATAAGAGAAAATAACATAAACATAACAATTGAAAATTAAAACCTTCGTATCAAATATCATGATATCGTGTCATTGGATAAATCATTGAAGTTCATCCAAAAACGATATTCCCAATGATCTTAACATAAGATATAGAATTTTTGGAATACACATATGCATATAAAATCACTTCCATATTAGTCACGGATCATTTCCAAGAGCATCATAGTAGACAAAGTCCTTTACTAAACTGAGTTCACTCCTCATTCTAGCCCTATGATACTGAATTGGGTTTAGTTCCTATTGCATCCATATATTATTGAACTCAGATCATTTACCATTATATTTCTATATATCTCAATAAATATAAATATTTTTCCATGAAATTTGAGGGATATACTGGTTCAACCCATCACATAATTAAAACTATACATATGTGTTCCACAAAAACAAAATTCAGTCATAGAACCTATAAAAAATTGTTTCCATAAACATAATTCCATAATAACATAACCCATGGAAAATAATTTTTTTATTAAATATCATAGCATAATAAAAATAAAATAATAATATAAATAATTTGAATATAATTCTTGAAAAATATCCCCATTAAGACATAAGAAAATTTTGAGAAATCACTTGAAAATAATTCTTGATAAAAATATCATTTCTTCTTAGAAAACAATATATTTTCTAAAAAATCCATACAATTTTATATTAAAATAACCCTATAAAATTTTAAGGTATGGTTCAAGTTATTTAGTTTTCATTAAATCATAAAAACAGTTTAATGTCTTAAAAGTTTGAAAATATTCTTCTCAAAATTTTTCTAGAAAATTCCAAAGTACCTCACTAGAAGAATGAAAAAATAATAATTTCAACCCAATTTAGTAAGTATTAAATAAAGTGAAATAATTTAATTAAAAAATTAGAATAATAGTAAAAAAATTAGGAAATTTATTTTACGAAACATGTACATGGATGATAAATAATCCCAAGTGAATACTTACATATCAACAATCTCTGAAAATATTGGGATTGAGAAATTTACACTTAACATAGGTCTGATTTTTTGGGTATGTATCCAAAAATTATTTATAATGTTTTATTTAATGATAAAAATTTTATATCATAACTATATATATATTTATGATATCATACAAGGTGCTTGTATTACCCTTTTTTTATTATTAGTCTATTATTACCCTTCCTTTGGGTGTTAACTGCTTCATTTTCCTATGCATGTTTTGTCATATAAGTCTTGGTTCATATCAGTAGTATATAGTTTCATCACATAAATATTGATTTTAATATAAAATATATCATATTTATTCATTATATAAATTTATATAATCATTCTTTAATGGTTATCTTGTAGGCTAAATTTTATCCCCTTGTGGAGATGGTAGGTCGTATGTACGCAAAAGCGATGGTATCATTCCCTTAAAAGAGAAATAATATGGAGGTGGATGATTTATATTTTTTTCTAGAATCAATACCATGTTGTAATTATCATATATATATATATATATTATTTCAATTTTTATATCCATCCACATAAATTGTTTATAAAAAATGGATTACACCACGGCATAGAGACGGTAAGTTGTATGTACACACACATCATACTTTTGGTTTTTTTAAGATAGATAAAAGGTGGAATTAGGTTGTTCCATATTTATAATAAAATATAATAATATATTTTATACTTTAATTATTATTTTATAATGGTGAAACACATGAATATGAAGTTGAAAATGAAATAATATTGAAAGAGTCTATGAAAGAGATTACCTCTTCTTCAGTGAGTTCATTATAGATCTATTATTAGGGACACTAGAGTTTGTATTTTGAGATAAAAAACACAAATAGAATGAAAATCAATAATTTTATAATATTAATTTTATGCGAATGGTTGATATTCAATACTCAATGGGATGTGAAAAAGTGAGGTGGGATGTTCCCTTGTATAATTGATATGAGGGGAACTTTTAGAATTTCTGAAAATATTAATTTATAATTATTTCAATGTAAATAAATATATATACCAAAGAAAATGGATTAGTATAAAAAAATATATAATATTATAATATCATCAACCAAAATATTTTTGACATGTTTTTTTATTGTATTCAAACCTACCATTTTGATTAACCATTAGTTAACATATTTTCATTTTTACTAAGGTAACAAATTGTACAATGTTAAAAGATTTTATATTTAACATATTTGGTGTAAATTATACAATACATGAATAGTTGATATTTGAAACCATATTATAATAATTTTTTATTTTTAAATATATATCATTATTTTTAAGTAATTTAATAAATCATTATTTTGATATAATATCAAAAGGGACAATTTTGACACTATTAAATTCCAAGATTTTTAAAAATATCAATATAACAGGTTATCTTCAAAAAATATTTAATTATATCTCTAATAGTTAAATTTACTCTATATTTATTTTACCAAATTAATTATCCAAATTTAAATTTATTTTAATATTTTTAATAAGATTTTTTGGTATTTCAATTAATAAAATAATTACTAAAGCAGTGTCCTGTAATTATATAATATAATAATGTCATTACTAAAAATTATAAAAAAAATAAATTTATGAATATAAATATTCTATATTTCATAGGAATATTTATATTTTAATTTCACTACTATATAACACTATTAAAAAATTGTTGTACTTATTAAAAAAATGAAGGTAACATCTTTATATTCTTATTAAATAAAATATTCTAAACATTATAATTTCACATAGGTGGCTCAAAAAATAAAAACATATATCATGAAAATATGTACATTATTTTAATAATTTAAACATATATTCATTATTAACAAACTTTTTTCCTTATATGGACACAGAAGGGAAATAAAATACAATAAAAATGACATTTTATGTCTTTATTTGATATAATTATTGTATAATTAATATTCATGAAAATGTATCCATTAAATGAAATAGTTTTATTATCTATGTTTTATGGGTATAATATAATTCATAAAATAAAATTTGGACATTTTTTGGAACATTTTATTATTTTTATAATTTTATTTTTAACATAAATTTCTAAATTTACCCTTTACCATTGTTTCAAAAGATTACCATGGTTACTGTTCATATTGGGAAAAAATAAATGGTACATATAAAATAAATTTTTACCTTATGAATATAAATTTGGAATGTATTTTTCTATATTCAAAACACATGAGTTGAAGAATTTAATTCAATATAAAACCGGTATAATTCCATGATAAATAGTTTTTCAAAAAAATCATATTTTAAAACATAAAATGTTTTTACAACTAATTCATGTCTATAATCCTTTTAAAAAACCATTAATGTATAAAAATAAAATAACTAAACATTAAATACAATCAAAAAAAATATTAACTCAAAAATACATTAAATAAAAAATAATACTTTTAATAAAATCATTATTTTTACTCTTCTGTAAATGTTTGCAGGAAATTATGAAAAAATAATTTTACATTACTTTTATCATTCTTAATTGAAAAATAAAATTTATCTCATAATATCTATATTATAGAAATTATAAATATATATATATATCCACTGATAAAAATGATATAAACTCATTTATGGAGAAATTGTATTTTTGAATAATAAAGTGATTTTTGTAAAAATTATGTGATTATTTTCTAAGAAAATACGAATACACTTATATTGAGTTGGAATTTTATGTTTATTATATAAATTATTTGTTCATATTTATTCTCACCAATTTAGCTACTAGGTTATAATAGTCATTTTATAATGATAGTATATCACAATTTTTGTAAACTCGTAATTCTGTGCAATAAAAGCTGTTAAAGAATTAAAAATATCTGAAGAGAAACATTTATTGAAATATTGGAGTGTTACTATATTATTCAATTATTGATTATATATTTGATGTATTACTCATTATATTTGTTTTACAAACTCTATAATTAAATTGATTAACAAGACTATTCTTCATTCTTCGGTCTTCACCCTATGGTGGTCTTTTCATGAGCCTTTATACCATATTCTAATTTTTTAATCATTTTCTTACTCCGATATTCCCATTCATGATTATTGGCTATTAATTCTTGGACAATTATGTTTAATGCTAGGGTTTCAATGCTTTTCTTCTCATCATTTTGTTTTTTTCACCGATTTGGACCTCAGGGTCTCGGTGTGGCAATTTTCTGGAGGTACCGAGCCCGATCGGACCCCAAGATTCATGGAGGGTCGATGAAAAAGCAACATATTATGGGTCACTCAAATGGGAAACCATGTGGATGTACAATGCATTAGGTACACACACCTATACTCCAGTACATGGACATAGTTAATAGCACAATGTCCTAGATCCGGTGATCCACGATGCATCATGTAGTCCAAATATATAGCATATACTTCTACATAGATAGGAATCAGTTTTCCGAATAGGCACATGTCCGGGATTGGATGCATGACCACACATTGTGTGGGTCTCCTCACATGCAATGTACCCCTGGATCTCTTCTGAGAAAAAATTGAATATTTGTAACTCCTTCATTTGAAGTCATATTTTTTCCCATGAGTAGTATATCCTGAGTTTTGTTTTTAGGTAGAACTAGATGGTTTCATAAATTGTGGATTTCTATATTTGACATGGAATGTTCTGAGCATGGAACCTTCAATGTATATGATCTAAGAGGGGTGTGTTCAGGTAGGATCAGTAGAGGTAGACTCCAGTTTGGAACCCTAGAGCTATGCTAGGCATAGGTCCTTGATGACTACTAGAGTGGATACCTCCAAATAGGCAACGAATGGGTCCTCTATAGACTCTTAAGTGAAACCCTCCTATGGGGCTGGTCATGGGACCTCAATGATCTAGAGTGGAACCATCCATCTAGGCTAGTCATGGGCCCTCAACCTTTTGAGTGGAACCCTCATGCAGGATAAGACATTGGTCTTCAATGATTTAGATTGGAACCCTCCAGTCAAGCATGGGCATTGGTCATATACCAATAATTTTTGTCCCTCGACTATGTAGCACATTGACGATACATGGGTTGATGTAGCATTGGACTCAATAGAAAGCGCAATTCTGTCCCCACCGTGACACATTTTTTAGTCACAACCAAAACTTTTTCGGTGAGTTAATGCCAAAACAAATTCATTAATATCAATATTCTCTGAACTTGTTCCTTATACCTACATGTTGATTACATACTCATGATATTTCAGGCATTATTGTTGGAATTTTGGAAATATTTGATACTCTTTTTCTTGGGCTTAGCTATGATATGGAGATCCCCTTACTCTCACATTTGTGCTTCTTTTGACGAAGTATATATATCCTTATTCTATATCCACTCATTATATATTTTTACTCTCCTTTCAGAATAGGTTATGATACATGGATAATGGCACATTCTTTCTGTTTTTATCTTCTCATTGTTAGAGGAGTCTACTCTCCAATTATGGCTGGCTAAGGATTTATGGTTAGTTCATATACTCACTATGTTTAGACCCTTGTGCATACATGATCTTACATTCACTCTCTTTTAGGATGAGGATTTCTCATTCATTGTACCTTATGCATCTGTAATATTTACCTTCTATTATATATCTTACTTCTCCTTGTTCAACATTCGAGGCGTCCTACCGGGTATGTTTATACCCACACCTAAATAAGATTTTTTGCACTTGTCATGTCTTATGTAGATGATATAAAGTTTTATTATGACTATAAATGAGATTAGGGATACTATATTATTGGATCGTGTATGGTGGTCCTAGCCTGGGATTCAGGCGCTGAGATATTTCAGCTATTTTCATTTCCTGTTTTCAGTCATGATTGGACACATTTTTGGTTGGGTGTGTATTTTTGTCATTTTCTTTTCATCACACACCATAATAATTTATATTGTATAAGTATTTATTCATGCCGGGTTTATTTTAAAATATTTGTGCATATTTCTTATTTTCTTCTACACATTTTCATTTAGTTGGTTTTGTGTATTTGTGCAGGTTCATAGGACAACACATCCCCGAGTTATTTGGTACTTCAGCAGTTGTCCCCATCCATTATTTATAGAGACGTCATTTTGGTAGTTGGAGATCGATTCCTGACTTGTTATGGGTTCTAATATGATGGTATTAGATCATGTTCATTCCTTGAGTTGTTATTCTGATGTATCCCTTTAAGAGTACTTAGTTGGTTATATGACAACCATATCGATGTGTCTCGGGTGCGGCTCTTAGGACAGGGAGTCCAGTGATTTTTTGGTGTTTGATGTTTCCATTCACCAGGACCTTGACCACATTTGTTGTGACATGGGATGATAATTCATTTTATTTATGGATAAATGGTACAATATCAAACAGTATTGAGTCATTGAGTTCCCTTCTTGATACATCTCCATGTTTTTGTTGATATTTGTATTTATTTTAAACTAACTACGGTACTCCTTCAAATATTTTTGTATGCCTCCATAATTAAATTCTTCTAGGATATCATCTTTGGATTGTGATAATGACCCTATGAGTTATAAGGCCTTAATTTAGGGTACATCCCACCATATCCTACCTCAATATGGTTTGGTTGTAGCTCATACCCTTATCAAGTAGAAAATCATTCTAGTAGTTCAGGATGGGGATGTGCGCAGGCTTAGCGCACTCCGTGAGTTCCATCATTAGAGACTACAGAGGTTTCATGGTGATCCAGATTCTAAGGTAGTAAATGATTGGCTTGTGTTGGTGGTCTATATTTTTTGGATTTTTCATACCCTAAAGGATCAGGTGGTTGTGTTGGAAGCTAGCCTTTTCCAAAAAAAATATATTTTTGCACTAGTGGAGCATTGTTATGTAGAAATAGGATAATTTGACATGGTCATGAGATGGAATCCAGTATATTTTTTTTGAGGAATACTACCACTTATTCTTGAACTCATTATAGATATAAGAGCTTCTAGATCTGCAGTAGGGAGGGATAAAATTGGCTGAGTACACGGTGAGGTTCAAATACCTTACATGTTACTCCCTTTAAATGATCCATGGCAGGTACTTCCAAGAATGAAAGTTTGGGCATAGACTCTGTAGGGAGATCCAATCCATCATTGTACCCTTTTGAATCATCACATATGTTGGAGTGATTTAGTGGGAACTGGTGATAGGGAGCTTTCTAATAGAGGGATTCCATATAGATGGAGCTGAAAATAGGTGACACATAGATTAGTTTCTAACAGCAGCTAGAAAACATCGGGCACCAGGATTTTAGTGTAGGAGTTCATTACATGATTACACTCAGGTGCATGGGTAGAGTCATCACAGAGGACTAGAGTACCCCAGAAAAGGGAGTTTCATAACATGTGATGGTAAAAGTGACATGGCATGATACTACATAGCCAAAAATGGTGAGAAACACATTAAAATTGATGATGAATCACTGTTATGAAAATGTCATGATCTGGGATCTCCCAGTCACAAAAAGTGTGGTCCCCATAGTGGCAAAGTTAAAAGAGGATAAGGAAGAGATATGGGTTTAGGATTGAGGAATGATATGATTCCACCTCCATCACCATGTGCCCTACTTCTATCTCAAAGATCATTCAGTTGGGGCAGTGGATAGATTCATGATTAAGAAGTCTGTGACCTCACAACACACGAGATGAAAAGTGGTATGTTCTATGTTTTTTATTCTATTATTATAGTACTATTAGACCTAGTTTCCATTCACTTATTTATTTCAATACTCATAGTGTCATAGTTTAAGATCCATATTAATCTTCTAGAACATTGGATTTATATTGGTGTTCCTATATCAATATCATCTTATGTATCCTCCATCTGTCCGTAGTGTGAGCTATCATATAACACATATAAGTTCACATGGGAACTTTTCTTTCTCACGATAATAACCAATGACATCATATTGGGTATGGATTGACTATAAATGGTATGATCATAGTTTAATTGTCATCATAGAAAAGCTAGGTTCCTATGCGCTTATGCGATGAGATTCTCCTTTTCTAGAGAGGGAAATATCATAGAAGGGAAATTGAGTTCTATGATCAAGAGTCCACATCCCCTCATCCATCAGCTAGTGAGTATATCCCTTAGTATATTAGGCTCTTCATGTGTCTGGATTCCTTTTTTTAGGGTTATATAGATGTATTCCATGAGTTCTTTTCAGTACATCCTTCAAGGAGGGAGATGATGTTTTTTATTGACTCGAATCCTAATATTTCACCAATATCTACTTTGGCATATAAGATGGAACCTATGGAGCTATGGGAGTAGTGGTTGTAGCTGGATGATCTTCACAAGAATGATTTCATCAGTCCCACTTTGTCCCCCCTGGTCAGCTCTAGTCCGGTTCTTGAAAAAGGAAGATGGGTTATTACGACATTGTGTGGATAATTTTCACCATAAATACGCCATGATAAAGAATAATTACCCATTTACAAGGATTCAGAATCTCTTTGAGTAGTTTCAAGATGACTGATGGTTCAAAAAGATCGATCTTAGAACTGGCTTCCACTAGTTGAGGGTTCATGAGGCCGATATTCCTATGTTGGCATTCCAATGTCACTACATAGACTATGAGTTCCTATTGATGCAATTTGGAAGGAATAATTACCCTAACATGCTTATGGATTTGATGAACAAGGTTTTACAGCAATACAATGACCAGTATTTTTTTGGCTTCATCGATGACATACTCATCTACTCTACAAAAAAGTACATGAGGTTGGTCCTAGAAATTCTTTGAGATAACAAGGTTTACAGAATGCTCTTAATGTGCCAATTATAGATACATGAGGTTTACATTATTGGGAATGAATTGCCTAAATATGGTTAAGTTGTGGATCTAGTGAAGATGGAATATGTTCTTTCTTAGTATCCACCTAATAATGTTTAAGAGGTGCATAACATTCTTGGCTAGGTGGGATAAAACAAGAGGTTTTTGGCAGAATTCCCTAGAATTGCAGACCCTATGACTGACCTAACCTCGAAAGGGAAGAAATTTACCAAGCTTGAGTAGTTCCAGAGGGACATTGAGGATATGATGTTATAGATGATGAGTAATCCATTTTTTGAGACTACCAGATGCGAGTGTGGAGGAGTTCGTAGTTTATTGTGATGAATCGAAAGCTGGGATCAACAACATATTGATGGGGTGTTAGGAAGATATTGCATACATGTTGAGGTATTTTATAAAACATGAGTAGAAATATGTGTCTCAAAACCTGGATCTAGAAGAAATAATTTTCTCCCTATGGATGAGGAGACACTACCTTCTGGGAGAGGGATTTGTGGTTTACTCAGACCAGTAGAGTTTCAGGTACATATTCACATAGAGAGACATGAACTTGAGGCAATGACACTGGTTGTAATTCCAATATGACTATGATATCAAGATAATTTGTACTCTATGAAAGAGAAACGTTTTAGCAGATTCACTTAGCAAGAATTCCTAAACTCTCATATTGCATGAAGCATCAGAGTAGTTATCTTTCCTACAGCTGACACTGGTGGAGCAGGAGGGTACAACTTTTCTTCAGTTGATTTTGTCAATTTTTTTGAATATTTAATGTGTTTGAGAGCCCTAGTTGGGATACATTTATTATGAGGTATTAAGTGATCATAAATCTATAGGTGACTCACTATATGTATATTATAAAGGTGGTAATCACATCATCTTGTTCTAGGAAAGAATAGTGATTCAAATCACATTACGCGAGGAGGTGATGAAGGAGTTCCATATTTCTACCTAGATGTATCTCCTGGTGTGGTAATGATGTATACAGAACTTAAGTATTGGTTTTGGTAGTCCAACATGAGATGAAGAAAATCTGATTTTTTCTCTTGGGGCCTCACTTGTCATCATGTGAATGCTATGCACCACATTCTGATTGGCTTCTTATAGCCCCTTGAGTTCCCATAGTGGAAATGGTATGACATATCAATGGATTTCATTACAGGTATTCAACGCATAATGAATATCCATGATTCCATTTTTGTGATAGTTTACTGACTCATTAAGTCAAAAAACTTCCGTTCTTTTAGGATGTAGAGTTTAGTGGAGGAGTTTGGGGCAGTTATACATATGGGAGATCGTTCACCTTCACGAGGTACCCTCAATGATTGTATTTTATTATGTTGTTTGATTTACATCATGATTTTGGAAAGTCTAATAGGAGGAATTCAAGACCCAACAGAGAACAAGTAAATTCCATCTCCCCCAGACTGATGGGCAGACCAATATCACTAACTATGTGCTACAATATATGAGGATGGACTGATTGTAAGAATTCATCCAGAGATGGGAGTATCACCTTCCCTTGGTGTCGTGTGTGTACACTAATATCTATAACTCTTCCATAGATATGTCCATGGCTACAAAAAATGAACAAGGGAAGAACCACCTTTTATCAGCGCTAAATAAAAACTGCGGATAAAGGTCCCCTTTATCATCACTTTTCTAGAGCAGATAATGAATTCTATTTATCAGTACTTTTGTAGCACTCATAAATGGATTCTTTATCGGTGCTATGAATGCGCTGATAAAGATCACCCACGGGCAGTGATAAAATTTTAGTGATGATAAAGGATAACTTTATCAGCACTGATAAAGGGTTCCTTTACCAGTGCTATTCTAGAGCTCATAAAACCATAGTCCCATTTTATAAAATGGGTTTCATAGTTCATTTGGTTTATCATGCCCTAAATATCTCATTGGACTGAACCCCTGTGATAACTCCCCTCACCCCACCATATTCTCTTTGTCGGACCTCCACCGCCACTAGCCCTACTTCGTCGCTCTTCTCTTTACTGGACCTATGTCGTCGCTAGTCCTACTCTGATTCTCTTCTCTTTTTCATACCTATGTCTCCTCTAGCCCTACTCCACATCTAGCACTATTCCACCACAAACCATACACCTTAACCACCCCCTCGAACCTCTTTTGTGGATCCTCCTCCCAGTAAACCCTATTTTTCATTCTCCCCACTGGACCATACTCCCCACGAACCCTACATCATGTTTTTTGGATTCCTTTTGATGAGGTTTGATTCTTGGATTCCCATATCTGATCTTTGGTGATTATTTCATAGAAATATAATATTTTTTAATTGATTATGAATTTATTTTTTACTTTATAGGTGTTGGGTTATATATTATTCTTTTAGTGTGTAACTGTATCCCTTGGTGTTGGTAAGTTATTTAATTTTTTGGATTAAATGTAATAATTTTGTTGCTTATACATGTTGAAACAGTATCTTAGTAAAGTGAACAGGAAGTAGAAAGAGACATGGGATATAGTGTTGAAAAATTTCTATAGTAGGAGTTGTTGATGTTATATTCTTGGAGTTTGGTCCTAAGGATAAAAATTGGATCGATGTATTTGAGGAGGGTTTTTAATTAGAAAATATTCTAGCTTGTTTATGGGATTCCTTAGTAGTGGGATTACATTTATGGGTGGTTTGAGAATGATGGATTGAAAATCATGTTCAGTCAAAAGTTTTTTTAAGATGTTTTTTATTCCATAGATATAGAAGTATGAGTGTATACAAAATATCCTGGAATTAAATCAAGTTGGATACAGTGTTCTTTCCCATGGAATTCACATCTGTGCATTCATGGTATAGTTTTTAGAACACTTGGTTGATCAATAAATGAAATCCTATAATTTTGAGTCATCATTAAGTTTAGAGATTATAAGAAATTTTGCAAGTTTATGCTTGTGGTTTTGGTTGTAGATGAGGTATTGTTATGAAGTTATAAATAGTGGTTTTCATCGAGTTTCGTAGAAAGCTAAAGATAGAGCCAGGAGTTTTGGTCCTAAATGAATGAGGAATAAGGGAGTGATGATATTTTCTAGATGTAGGGTGGGGATTATGCACTAGGGTTGAGTATCTCAAGGTGTACCATAATTGTATAGTTGATCTATTTAAACTGTGATGCAGTGGGGAATCATTAGTATTAGTTCCCCAAGATTCATGGTGTTTATTGGTTTCAATAAGGTGTAGTTTTATTTAGTTTGACGGTTTTGTTTTAGTTGATAAAACTTTTGGATGTGGTGAGTATGGTTTGATAGTGTAGGTGTGATTATGTCCTGAGTTATTCACCCCATCCCTTTAATAACCAATTACCTCTATCAATTGATAAAAATAAATACAGTTGAATTATTTTCAATGGAATTATTTATCTCTCTTTACCTTAAAATTATTGTCAAAATATGAATTTTATTGAGTTGGTTTGTTTTTTTGTCCAAATTTATTGATTCATAAGAAAAATTAGGACTAATATTTCTATTTTACATAAATGGATGTGAATTGTTCTAATCTAATGGTCATGATTTTGGGAAATAATTAATTTATTGTAGGTATTAATATTATCGAAGGTATTAACATTTAGTGAGAGGAGGTTTCAGAGGAGGTTTGAGTTTTGGGTAGGGATGTCTAATGTGGTACTTATCCCTCATGTATGAGTTTTTAACACTAAGGGGTTGTTGTTTATCCCTTTGTATGAGAATGAGATTTTTTTATAGAATGGATGTTAGATGTGTCTGTGGATATTAGTTAGAGGTTTGGGGAAGGTGATGTACAGTCATTGCATATCCTTTAGAAGTTGGCGATAGAATTTATGTTCACTAACCTCAATTTTATATTTCTTATGTTAATTTGGGTAACAAAACCATTGATATTATATAGTAATTATGGATAAAACTATGTTATTTGTCTCCCCCGCAAACCCCTTTGTGTTTGGAAAGGTACCGACTATATTAGTTTTCTCATCAAAATTGTATCCTTGTTTTCATTTTATTTGAGTTTGGTTAATAGTTTTGGGCTATTTAATGTGATTATTTTATAATGATTTAGGTGTCTTGTATGGGTGGTTAAAAGGATGTCTAATTTTTTTTTCAAGGGAGGTGGGTGCTAGAACTATTGTTAAGGGGACTAGAATGTGTGTTGACTTTGATGTGGGGTTTATCCAAGTTCTGTTGATTTCTAAATCATTATTTGAAATGGTTGGGCTCTATTAATCTCTAATTTTTAAGTGGTTTTATTCTACTATAGTTGGAAGTATTTTTTTGTGTATTTGAATCATAAATAATAACATTTGGGGTTCAATGTAATGCCCCGACCCCATTTACCCAGAGTCGGTGCATTATTACATAATATTGGCATGATCACAAAAGATCAAGTCTCAAAAGACCGATTAGTTTAGTAGCATTGGAATAACTCGATACATTCATAATGTTTACATTACATCATAAAGTGAAAACTACTGAAAAAACATCTTTTCATCATATCCCCTTATACTATCCCTACAGGTCGTTCATAAATTACTTCTTCACATCCTGGGAAAATAAAACATTCAAAGGAGTGACCTCAGATGCTCAGTAAGGAAAAAAATATACCGCAAACTTTCATAAATAAGAATAAACATTTACAGAAATGTATAACTAAAAAAATCCTTTAAAACATGAACTTTAGCATTATATTTCAATGATAAAATGAAATAATTCCATTTACATATTCACATGGATAATCTACTAGTCGAATAATCACATGAAATATCAATAACCACTTTCATAATGATGGAATGCATAATCCCAGTCTATCATAACCACATAGCCAAGGCCTCATGCCAAGACTACAAATAAGATTTTTTCAAGCCTTGTGCCAAGACACTAGTTTGTCTCATGAGACCTACCGATGCATCGAGAAGCTATAGCAGGCTCTACCCATCACTTACTAATTCCAACACATTCCTCATATGAACTGGTTTAAACATAACATAAAAATTCGTATTAAAACGAGCATACGAAATGTAAATACTTTCTCCATAAACCATGAATGGTATAACAATAACACATACAAAGTCAAAAATATCAAAAAACCTTCAATACAATATGTAAGTCTTGTATCATAATAAATCAACATCAAATAAGCTTAAAATCCATCAAAGGATTTTGACAAAGATTAAATTAAAACTATTTGAGAGAAATATATCTTTTTTTTAAATCATTTAAAATTCACATAATTAAATAATAAAAAATTTACTTTGAAAATTTTCTTATAATCTTGTAAGGTATTCTTCGACGATTTTACAACGGTGGAAAATAGCGGCACCCGCAGTATAAGTTAAAAAAACTTTCTTACCTTAATTTTGTCGAAAAGGTTAAAAAAGACCTTGTTTGGAATATGACAGAAATATTGCTTTCAAACAATTTTATAAAAGTCAAACAAGGGTATAAAAGACTTTAAACCATTGTCTAGTAAATAGTGAAAATGTTTTGGAATATATTTTTATGAAACAAGGATGTGGATAATAAAGAGGTCCCATTAGATAATCACGTATTAACAACCACGGATAGTGAAGAGATTGTGAAATAAACCCTTACCTTGTACTTTTACTTAGTAGATAGTATGTTAACCTCCTGTATAATATTTAAAACATTGTTATTAAATTATAAAAGAACCATATACATAATTATGATATCATATATGATCTTCTAATATTGTTTTGTTAATAATATTTTAGTATTATCGTCGTTTCGGGTGTTAACTTACTCGTTTTATTTGATATGTTTTGTTACATAAGCTATGTATTTTATGGATAAGTTGTATCTTATTCATATCCAGAATTATATCATGTCCTTAAATGTTATTTTTAATCATAAAATGAGAATTAGACTTGAATGGATATGATGGGAAATGAATCTCATCGCATTCGTGGAGACGGTAGTCCGTACGTACGCACGAGCGAAAATATCATTATTTTGATATTAAAATAATATTTAATTGGATGGTATATAATATATAAAGAACAATTATCTTGTTATATTTATTATTTACATGAGTGACACATCATTATTATACCCATCCAAATAATAATATATTGAATAACAATTACACCACGACGTGGAGACGGTAAGTCGTACGTACACACGTATTGTGACATGTCATTAAAAGGATGGATAGAATAATGAATATGGTTGTACCATATTTATAATAACATCACAGTATATAGAAGATACTGGAGTTATTATTTTATAATGGAAATCACAAAGAAAAAATAAGTTCAAGAAGAAAGGAACTTGGAAGTGGGTGGTGAAAACATTACCTCTTCTTCGAGTTATTCCTATTGATTTGATCAAAAGGGCTCCTTAGGATGGCTTTCTGAATAATCTAAGGCCTCCAGGTTGAAGTGAGAGAAGTTGAGAGAGTATGTGTGTAGGGTTTGGGTGATCCAAAGGGCTTTGAATGTTTGAATTAGTGAGAAGGGGAGTGCCCTTTTATAAGAGGGGTGAGGAGTACCATTGAAAAAGATAGAAATATTATTTTATAATAAATTCATATTAGGTTTATAATGGCTCCAAAGTGGATTATTTAAATTATAAGGTGGTTATAGGTCGAAAAAAACTAAACCAATAGGTTTTAGATAGGTTTGGGTCAAATTATTTACCTTATCCTTTATTTTTAACTCTTAGTTAATTAGTTTGACACTTACCATGTAACTTTGTATTTTTATATTAAATAGTTAATAAACATACTATATACATCCAAGCGACCCACTAGTGGTCCATTAATCATACACCTATCATGATATATGTCCTTTGGCAGAACCCTAGATTTTTAGGAATTTAATATCAATTAATAATATAATAATTGTTTTAAAAACTCTTTTATGTCAATTTTCTCACTCTTTGGTATTTGATTTTTTTGAAACTCATAACATCATTATTACTTAGAAAAAACATAATTAAATCAATACTAACATGTCATATTATGCGGAGGGTGCGGGCCAAACGAACACGGCCTGACGACTCTCCGCCGTTCTTCATTTTGTGCGGATTTGACGGACGACGACGGAACGTGCCGCAGCGGACGTTTGACGATCCCGCAGTAAAGAAAGGATCCCGGGAGGAGCAACGGCGCAGATGGGAAGGAAAGCGGGCCACCGGAGCGACGCCGACGGCCCGCGGAAGCTACCGGCGGCGGCCAACGGACCCGCAGCCGCGCGGGTCCGGTTCGCCAAGGCGGGACGCGGCAGAGCCGCGTCCGCGGTTCACCAGCGCGGCCCGCACGCGGGCCGCGGTTTGCCTCAGGCCGCGGGTCAACGCCCGCGGCTTCCACCCGCGCCGCTCGGCCGAGCGGGACCGGCCCTGGCCGGGCCGGGCCTGGCCAACCGGGTCAGACCCGGGTCGACCCGGTTCGGGCCGACCCAGGGGGGGTCGGGCCGGGTCGGCCCGGGCCCGTACCCCCCTTCTTCGGACGTTTTCGTTCAAACGCCCGTAACTTGAGCTTCGTGCCTCCAAACGACTCGCCGTCAGCGGCAACGCGATCCTTGGATCGAGACGGTCGTTTCGGTATATCGCACTCAAGGTTTTGGAATACTTTGAGTTCGGCCGGGTTGGTTCCTACACGAGACCAACCGGGCCCTCGGAGCAGAAACGCTCATATCTTGAGCTACGGACGTCCGATTGACGTGCCATCAGCTTTGTTGAATTCCTCTAAGTGAGACGGATCTTTTGGCATACTCCGCCCGAGGTTCGGACACAGGTGGAGTGTGGTCGGGTTGGTTTTTCCTTAAAAACCAACCGGGCCCCTGGGACGAAAATGCCAATATCTCTCAGACCGGGCGTCCGATTGATGCGCCGTCTGCGACGTTGAGTTCCTGTTGTCGATACAGAACTTTTGGATACATCAACTTCGGACTTTGTGTCAGTTGATGTATCAGCCTCTCGGCTCGTGGAGCGGACCCTCCCGAACGAGCTTGCTGTGTGCGAGAACCCTAGGCTTGCTGCGACGGCTACTTCGACAGCAACGACCGTGCAGAGATCCTCAGTGGACTGCGGCGACGACTGTGCAGAGATCCTCCGTGGACTCCGACAACGACCGTGCAGAGATCCACAGTGGACTGCGGCGACGTCTGTGCAGAGATCCTTAGCGGACTGCGACGACTACTGCACTCAGCGATCCTACGTGGATCAGTGCTACAGGTCCTGTGTGGGCCCGGTCCTGTGTGGGCCCGATCCTGTGTGGGTCCGATCCTGCGTGGGTCAGCGCTCAGCGGTTCTGTGTGAGCCAGCGCCTACAGGTCCTGCGTGGGCCCGATCCTATGTGGGCCCGATCCTGTGTGGGTCCGATCGAGTGTGGGTCACTCCAAGGTTAGTACCTATCGATCCTTCGTGGGTCCGACGACTTGGATGGTTCAGTGATCATCTTTATCGTCATCTGAAGAAGTATATCCTGTGTGAGATGAATCTTGTGTTTCTCTCCTTTGTGGATTGTGTTGAGCTATCCTGTGTGGATTTACTGTTTACTCTCCTTTGTGGATTGTGTTGTTCTATCCTGTGTGGGTATACGTTTTGCTTTCCTGTGTGGACTGGGTTGTGCTTGGGCTCGGACATTGGAGCCGAACGGGAATTGAAGACTTAGGTATATGTATGGGCATATACCTAAGCCGTGTCAGATATTACTTCGTGATTGTACCTCTTCTTTTTGATTTATCCTTTGTGGATTTCGGGAGACCTTCGGGGGTCTCGGGGTCCCTACAACGTAGCTTATACTCACCCCTGCACGGGCTATGCCCGCACTTCGTGGTGTTGGTTGCAGACGACGGACAACGCTGATCGTGGAGGAGGCGTGCAGAGAAGGACAGTACCTGGAGGTGGACCACTAGGCGGGACGTACTCGGAGCGGTTAGGTGGACCCGAGGAGCAGTGGAGGCTATCTGTACCCACCTTTCAGGTGGGACTCCCAGAGGACGGCTCGACGCTGTAGTTTTTCCTTTCAGTTGCTGTTTTTCCTTTCAGTTGTACTTTACAGTTGGGCTTGTATTTCCGGCCCCTTTTACTTTCAGCACAACTTGTATAGTTTTTACTTAGTGTTTACTTTTCCGCTTGCTTACTCTGTGGTGCTTGTTTACTTTTCAAAGGCAATGCCTTCCCTTTTTGTTGGGATTTACGCCTTGGTGCTAGTCGCCAGCCCCTGGCCTATGGAAGGCGGGCTTGGGGTAGTCAAGGCACGGGCCCCGATGACGGGTCGTGACAAATTGGTATCAGAGGTGGTCGGTTCTACCACAGACTCTGATCTTTCTTCTATGTGAAGCAATAGTGTTTAGCGTATTGAGTGTGGTTATCAGTCCAGGGTGTCCAGTGTTGGTGCGGCGGCCGACGTATCCATACACCAGGACCCTGACTTCTGATTCCCGACTTAATGCACGAAAACATTGATTGCATGTGTGTTTCAAGTTTTCTTTGTGATTACTTGTGTCAGCTCACCAGGTATACTGTTCTGACCGTGGCATACTTGTTTCCTTTTCAGGATGGCACGACGACAGCAGCCAGCTAGGGTTCCTAGAGTAGGGCGCGACGACAGCCCGCCGAGCGACGAGGCCTCGGTACAGGGCCCGTTGACAGCAGAGGCACCGACGGTACCTTTACCCGCCGAGCCCCCGATGCTTCCAGCACTGGAAGCTGACGACGCACGACGCCTCGGAGCTCTGCACGAGTTCCAGCGCCAGCGACCACCCAGGTTCCATGGGGAGTCGGACCCCCAGGCAGCCGAGGACTGGCTGGAGGCGGTCGTCCGAGTTTTCAGGCTAGTGAGGACACCAGTAGACCTCATGGTGATCCTCGCGGAGAGCCTACTCCACGCAGCAGCCGGACGCTGGTGGATCCTGATGCTCCAGGTACACGATGAGGCCACTCTCATTTGGACGGACTTCGAGAGCCTCTTCCGCTCAGAGTTCGTCCCGGTCACCCTTCGTGCGGTGCGCATCCAGGAGCTTCTTCAGCTGCGGCAGGGCAACTTGACGGTCGCTCAGTACGCGGCGAGGTTCACCGACCTATCTCGCTACTCGACAGACATGGTACAGGACCCCTTCTTCCTGGCCCGGACCTTCGAGCAGGGATTGAGACACGAGATCAGGGCATCGCTGATCTCCCTCAGCATCCTGACCCAGGAAGGAGTACTGGAGCGAGCCCTCCTGATCGAGAGCTTCCTGGCTGAGTCCACAGCGAGACCTACCGTAGGGCGGCAGATAGCGGAGTCTTCAGCAGCAGGTAGCCGACGGATGACTCAGGGTTCCAGGTGGACCAGACCTTCCGGCAGGCGACCTCGGGACACTGGCTCAGCAGTGCAGGGCACTCAGCCCGGACCCAGCCTTCCGAGAGGCAGACAGTGCTACGAGTGCGGCGGGCAGGGCCACATGGCTCGTGACTTCCCGACCCGTCGTACCGAGGGTCAGCAGACGGTGGAGGGACCACCTAGGCAGAGGCAGAGGGTCGACCGTGGCGGTCCGCAGGGAGGAGGCGGACGAGGCAGAGGAGCTGGCCGAGCAGCAGGTGGTGGGCGACGCTTTGAGGCTCTGCCACCACCACCACCAGGAGGCCCACCCCGACCACAGGGAGCTGGCGGGCAGAGACAGGCTCAGCTCCAGGCAGCGGAGGCCTACGACCACGGTGCGCCAGAGATGATTCGAGGTACGATCTGTGTCTATTCCACCCTTGCTGCAGCTCTGATAGACAAAGGAGCGAGTCACTCTTTCATAGCCACTGCCCTTGTTCGGAGCTCGGAGATTCCGACAGATCTGTTGGCTCGATCCTTACGGCTAGAGACTCCTACGGGAGCAGACTCGACGATTACGAACTGTTGCCGGCAGTGTGAGCTTACTCTAGGAGGCGAGAGCTTCGGCTGGGATCTTCTTGTAGCGGCGTCGAGGCCTTACGACGTCATCTTGGGCATGGATTGGTTATCTACGGTCCATGCTCAGATTGACTGCATTAGGCGCAAGGTGCGATGTGTGTGCACCGTCGGGAGCAGGTTCACCTTCACCGACGAGAAGGGAGCCTTAGCAGCATAGGATGGACTCACGCAGAGGAGAGGTCAGCCCATCACTCATCAGTTGGCTAGCCTCATCCTGGGAGCAGTTGACGTGCGGAGTCCCAGTTTTCCTGCAGTGGTGGATCAGTACGCGAACGTCTTTCCCGACGACGTTCCAGGACTACCTCCTCGCAGAGAGGTAGACTTTTATATTGACCTGTACCCCGGGACAGCCCCGATATCCACTCCAGCATATCGGATGGCCCCCGCTGAGTTTCGAGAGCTGCGGGTACAGTTGGAGGACTTGCAGGGCAAGGGGTTCATCCGACCTAGTGTTTCGCCCTGGGCTTCCCCGATTTTGTTCGCCAAGAAGGCGGACGGGAGCTTGCGACTGTGTGTCGATTATCGTCGCCTGAATCAGGTGACAGTGAGGAACAAGTATCCGCTACCCAGGATTGATGACCTCTTCGACCAGCTCAAGGGAGCACGATGGTTCTCGAAGATAGACCTCAGGTCAGGCTATCATTAGCTTAGAGTTCGAGACGAGGATGTGCAGAAGACGGCCTTCAGGTGTCGGTATGGCCACTATGAGTTCTTGGTTATGCCTTTCGGCGTGACCAATGCTCCAGCAGTGTTCATGAGCCTCATGAACAGGATCTTCCAGCCATACCTCGATCGATTTTTCGTGGTCTTCATCGACGACATTTTGGTGTACTCGACGACGGAGGAGGAGCACGCCTACCACCTGCGTGTTGTACTAGACACACTCCGAGAGCGCCAGCTTTATGGAAAGCACTAGAAGTGTCATTTATGGTTACGTGAGGTCCACTTCTTGGGGCCCGTCCTTTCTGAGGCGGGAGTTGCAGTGGATCCCGTGAAGATCGAGGCAGTGCTAGCTTGGGAGCCACCCAAGAGCGTGAGAGAGGTGCGGAGTTTCTTGGTCCTAGCCGGATACTATCGGAGATTTGTGCCGGACTTCTCCAGAGTTGCGGCCCCACTCTCAGCGTTGACGAAGAAGGGGAAACCCTTCATGTGGTCAGACAGATGTCAGTAGAGCTTCCAGGAGCTGAGGAAAAGATTGACCAGCGCACCCATCTTGAGGTTGCCTGAGGAGGGAGTTGGATACGTAGTCTACTGCGATGCATCTGGGACCGGACTCGGGTGTGTCCTGATGCAGGAGCGGGCCGTGATTGCCTACGGATCACGTCAGTTGAGGCCTCATGAGCAGAACTACGCTACCCATGACTTGGAGTTTGCATTAGTGGTCTTTTCCCTGAAGACATGGCGACACTATCTGATGGGCGAGCGCTTCACAGTCTTTCTTGACCACCAGAGTCTCAGGTACATCTTCTCTCAGAAGGACCTGAACCTGAGACAGCAGTGATGGCTCGAGTTCCTCCAGGACTATGACTTTGAGATAGTCTATACTTCCGGGAAGGGGAACGTGGTGGCTAATCCCCTCAACAGGAGGACGGGCATCCAGCTACTTGAGGAGGCGACAGAGCAGCTAGCCGCTTTGCAGATATCCTTCGTGGATAGAGACGGAGCAGCCTTCCTTCAGTCTCTCACAGTCTCTCCTCCACTTCTTCAGCGGGTTAGAGAGGCACAGCGTGGGGACGCTGACTGTGAGACACGGCGTGCGCAGATATCCTCGGGACAGGCACCCGATGGTTTCTCCCTTGGAGCAGAGCACGATGTCCTTTTTAGAGGACGTACCTTGGTACCAGTCGCTTTAAGAGAGGAGGTACTGAGAGAGTTTCACACTTCTCCTTTGTTGGTAAATCCTGGAGTGGCGAAGATGTACCAGGATCTCAGACGATAGCACTGGTGGCCGGGCATGAAGAAGGCTGTGGCAGAGTTCGTTTCACGGTGCCTCACCTGCCAGCAGGTGAAGGCAGAGCATCAGGTACCAGCAGGTTTGGTACATCCCTTGGAGGTCCCAGAGTGGAAGTGGGACGGGATATCTATGGACTTCGTGACTGGACTTACATGCACTTCCAGAGGTCACGATTCCATTTGGGTGATTGTTGACCGACTCACCAAGTCGGCACACTTCTTGCCCATCCGAGAGCAGGGCTCAGTGGAGAGCTTGAGGCGTCTCTACGTTCAGGAGATTGTACGACTTCACGGTGTGCCATCGACTATTGTCTCCGATCGGGATGCTCGTTTTACTTCCCGGCTTTGGAAGGGGTTGCAGGAGGCGTTCGGGACGCGACTACGTCTGAGCACCGCCTTTCACCCTCAGATGGATGGTCAGACGGAGAGGACCATTCAGACTCTCGAGGACATGCTCCGCGCATGTGTCCTCGACTTTGGTCGCAGCTGGGAGGACCACCTACCCTTGGTAGAGTTTGCGTACAACAACAGCTACCACTCCACCATCAGGATGGCACCCTACGAGGCGTTGTACGGCAGACCTTGTAGATCCCCTTTGTGCTGGACAGACCCTGGGGAGTCAGCACTTATGGGACCAGAGATGGTCCGGGCCACGACAGAAAAGGTCCAGGTCATCCAGGAGCGGATGAGGATAGCACAGAGCCGGCAGAAGTCATATGCTGACAGGAGGCGGAGGCCACTAGAGTTCGAGGATGGCGACCACGTCTTCTTGCGTGTCTCACCTCGACGTGGTTTGCGGAGATTTGGCCGAGGCGGAAAGTTGTCTCCACGCTTCATCGGGCCTTTCTAGGTCCTCAGAAGGATTGGAGAGGTGGCTTATCGCCTGGCTCTGCCACCTCAGTTGCACCAGGTGCACGACGTCTTCCACGTATCCCAGCTGAGGAGATACGTGCACGACCCGACGCACATCATTGACTATGGGGATTTAGACGTGGATGATGGGGCGACTTTTGCGGAGGTCCCAGTGGAGATAGAGGATCGACAGGAGCGGGTCCTACGTGGGAGATCGATTCCTATTTTGCGAATCAGATGGCAGCACGAGAACCTCCAGGAGAGCACTTGGGAGCGGGAGGCTCAGATGCGTGCTCAATACCCACATCTGTTTCCCTAGTTTTTGATGTATCTTTACGAGGACGTAAAGTCCTGAGGTGGGAGTAATGTAAATACCTGTAAATTTCAAGGAAATTTTTTTTCTTAATTTTCTTTGGAATTTTACAAGAGCGTAGTTTCTGACGGCACCTGATTCCGAGGCCCGGTGTGCCCGGAATTATTTTCCGAAGTTTGGCTCGGGTACGTTCAGTGAACGAACGAGCGGGATTTTCTAACATTTGAACCGGTGCCCTGAATCGAATTCTGAGGGCACCGATGAAATCGCAGCGCCAATATTCGCTTAGAAACGCCTCTTCCGGAGTTGCGTTTTCTTGGGTGTGTTTTTTAATTTTTGGGCTTAAAGTTAAGAAATAAAATAATTTTGCGACAACTTTATTTTATTTCACTTAAGCCACTTGGATGCCACTTGGAAGCCACTTAAAGGCAGCTTGAACTGAGTTGAACTGGATAGGATGCTATCCAGAAATATCCTACCCCCTTGGTAGGATATTTGTGAGGTGGGGCCCGCATGAGCCCCGCCGTTTCTTTCCGCTAAGAAACGCACCCGTGAAAACCCGTCTTAATGAAATTCAACCGACGCGTTTTCTAAATTCTTAACAGACCATTTAAATGGGCTGTTTCTTTCGTGAATTAAATGGGCTGTTTCTTTCGTGAATTAAATGGCCTGTTTCTTTTGTTGAATTAATTCAACGAATTAATTCAATCATTTCTTAACCTGTTTCGTGTGTTGGCATATTAATAAAATAAGACCAACCTAAAAATCTTTGGGAAAATTTGAGAGGATTCTTGTTCTTCTTCTCCCTTGCGAAGAACGCGAAGAACGCGAAGAACGCGAAGAACGCCGAACCCGGAAATCGACGACGCTTCCGTCCGGGACGTTCTTCCACGCTCCGATCTCCAATCACCGACCGTTTGAGGTGAGTGATCTCGGAATTCCTCTCAAGTTATTTTCTTTTGGTTTTAAACGAAACACAGATTTAAATATTAATAATTTAAATCTGCTGTTCTTGGTTCGTTGAGCCCGCCGACTCAACGCCGGATTCCGCGACGACGCGACGCCTCCCCGCGACGACGCGACGATCACTCTCTTCCGCGGCGATCTTTTCCGCGAAGAACGCCCGCGCGCGACGATCGACGAGGTAGGGATTTTATATTATTGGGATTACCCCTTTTAATTTTTTTCCCGTCTTTGTTTCTTTAAAGAAATTAAAGAACCGATTTTTTTGTGAACAATTTTAATCTTATTAAAATTGTTGTTTCCTGTGTGGAATAAATTTCTCCCGGTTTTTATCTCTAACGCGGAGGGTGCGGGACAAACGAACACGGCCCGACGACTCTCCGCCGTTCTTAATTTTGTGCGGATTTGACAGACGGTGACGGAACGTGCCACAGCGGATGTTTGACGATCCCGCAGTAAAGAACGGATCCCGGGAGGAGCAACGGCGCAGACGGGAAGGAAAACGGGCCACCGGAGCGACACCGGCGGCCGGAGGCGGCGGCGGCCAACGGACCCGCGGCCGCGCGGGTCCGGTTCGCCCAGGCGGGACGCGGCAGAGCCGCGTCCGCGGTTCACCAGCGCGGCCCGCACGCGGGCCGCGGTTTGCCTCAGGCCGCTGGTCAACGCCCGCGGCTTCCACCCGCGCCGCTCGGCCGAGCCGAGCCGGGCCGGGCCAACCGGGTCGGACCGGGTCGGGTCGACCCGGGGGGTGGGGGGGGGGGGGGGGTCGGGCCGGGCCCGTACCCCCCTTCTTCAGACGTTTTCGTTCAAACGCAAGTAACTTGAGCTTCGTGCCTCCAAACGACTCGCCGTCAGCGGAAACGCGATCCTTGGATCGAGACGGTCGTTTCGGTATATCGCACTCAAGGTTTCGAAATACTTTGAGTTCGTCCGGGTTGGTTCGTACATGAGACTAACCGGGCCCTCGGAGCGGAAATGCTCATATCTTGAGCTACGGACGTCCGATTGACGTGCCGTCAGCTTTGTTGAATTCTTCTAAGTGAGACAGATCTTTTGGCATACTCCGCCCAAGGTTCGGACGTAGGTGGAGTGTGGTCGGGTTGGTTTTTCCTTAAAAACCAACCGGGCCCCTGGGACGAAAATGCCAATATCTCTCAGACCGGGCGTCCGATTGACGCGCCGTCTGCGACGTTGAGTTCCTGTTGTCGATACGGAACTTTTGGATACATCAACTTCGGACTTTGTGTCAGTTGATGTATCAGCCTCTCGGCTCGTGGAGCGGACCCTCCCGAACGAGCTTGCTGTGTGCGGGAACCCTAGGCTGGCTGCGACGGCTACTTCGACAGCGACGACCGTGCGGAGATCCTCAGTGGACTGCGGCGACAACTGTGCAGAGATCCTCCGTGGACTCTGACGACGACCGTGCAGAGATCCTCAGTGGACTGCGGCGACGACTGTGCAAAGATCCTCAGCGGACTGCAACGACTACTGCACTCAGCGATCCTACGTGGATCAGTGCTACTGGTCCTGTGTGGGCCCGGTCCTGTGTGGGCCCGATCCTGTGTGGGTCCGATCCTGCGTGGGTCAGCGCTCAGCGGTTCTGTGTGAGCCAGCGCCTACAGGTCCTGCGTGGGCCCGGTCCTGTGTGGGCCCGATCCTGTGTGGGTCACTCCAAGGTTAGTACCTATCGATCCTTCGTGGGTCCGACGACTTGGATGGTTCAGTGATCATCTTTATCGTCATCCGAAGAATTATATCCTGTGTGAGCTGAATCTTGTGTTTCTCTCCTTTGTGGATTGTGTTGAGCTATCCTGTGTGGATTTACTGTTTACTCTCCTTTGTGGATTGTGTTGTTCTATCCTGTGTGGGTATACGTTTTGCTTTCCTGTGTGGACTGGGTTGTGCTTGGGCTCGGACATTGGAGTCGAATAGGAATTGAAGTCTTAGGTATATGTATGGGCATATACCTAAGCCGTGTCAGATATTACTTCGTGATTGTACCTCTTCTTCGTGATTTATCCTTTGTGGATTTCGGGAGACCTTCGGGGGTCTCGGGGTCCCTACTGAGTAGCTTATACTCAACCCTGCACGGGCTATGCCCGCACTTCGTGGTGTTGGTTGCAGACGACGGACAGCGCTGATCGTGGAGGAGGCGTGCGGAGCAGGACAGTACCTGGAGGTGGACCACTGGGCGGGACGTACTCGGAGCGGTTAGGTGGACCCGAGGAGCAGTGGAGGCTATCTGTACCCACCCTTCAGGTGGGACTCCCAGAGGACGGCTCGACGCTGCAGTTTTTCCTTTCAGTTGTACTTTACAGTTGGGCTTGTATTTCCGACCCCTTTTACTTTCAGCACAGCTTGTACAGTTTTTACTTAGTGTTTACTTTTCCGCTTGCTTACTCTGTGGTGCTTGTTTACTTTTCAAAGGAAATTCCTTCCCTTTTTGTTGGGATTTACGCCTTGGTGCTAGTCGCCAGCCCCTGGCCTATGGAAGGCGGGCTTGGGGTAGTCACGACACGGGCCCCGAGGACGGGTCGTGACATTTTGGTCACATTATTAACCTTATCTTTTAGTTTTAACTCTTAGTTAATTTGTTTGACACATACCATGTCCGTTTGTATTTTTATATTATGTAGTAAATAAACATACTATATATATCCACTAGACCCAAAAGTGGTCCATTAATGATACACCTATCATTATATAAGTCTTTTTTCTGAAACTTAGATTTTAAAGAATTTAATATCAATTAATAATATAATATTTCTTTTAAGAACTCTTTTATGTCAATTTTGACACTATTTGGTATTTTCTTTTTTTGATAATCATAACAGCATGATTATTTCGAAAAAACATAATTAAATCAATAATAACATGTCATAGTAAGCTATAAAATGGGTGGAATTCATTAAAAGTCTCAAATTATATTGATTTGGGTATTTATAATATCGATTATTTTAATATTTTACTAATTTGGTAATTACTGCATCACCATTGTGTCATAAAAAAATTAAATTATTTAATGTCTAAAAATTATAAATAAAATACCATTATGTAGGAAAAATTTTTATCTTTCAAATTAATATTTATAATTTAATTTATCTTATGTATAATCCTATATTAAAATTTTGTAATTATTAAACTTTGATTTTATCTCTTTTAACTTATCTTTGAATTAAATAATAATAAATGTTCTAATCTAATCCATGTGGACCTAAATGATAATATTTTATTCCTAAAGTTGTTTTTGGTCGAGATACATTTTCCTAATAGAATTAGGATATGTGTTAGGTTAATATTAATATCATTTTACCCTTAATTACACTATTTACTTTTGACCGTGGTAAATAAAAGTAAAAAGTTACTATTCACCATAAATTATTTTCATCTCATTGAACCACATATTACTCCTTGATATTAACCGTGTCTCTCGGATTTTCGAAATTTCACTCACAGAAGTGGTAAAATTATGTTTTATGTGAATTTCCAAATTCTCCTAGGAGGTGGGTAAAAGACGGGGAAAAGTTCAATAAAATTTTCATATATCTAAAATTATTCTAAAATAAATCCCATGAATTAAATTGTACATATATAGGTATTATGTATCTATTTTGACCATAATTAAATTTAAATAAAATAAATAATTAATTAAATAAAAATTCAGTTTTAAACTATAACTCAGTGTTTTTCACTATTCATCAAAAATTGAATGTTTTTAGGGAAATACCAGAATTTCACCCTAGCCTAATTTCGATATTCCGAATAAAAAAATTAATTCCATTTTGAAAGATAAAATTTATAAAATTTCAAAAAGTGGGTATTACTATTCATAACGGCTAGTTCGATTGGTTGTGGTGTGTGTCAGAAATCGAAGTTGCGTATAACACACGCTACTATATTATTCAAAGAGAAGCATACAGTGGAAGCGTGGGGTGTTACAATCAAATAGGATGGAGATAAATACATATCGTATGGATGTTAATCATTTGAAAATATAGTATGAGTATTGAGTGAAGGTGTTCATCTAGTTTGCAATGGGTCACACAAAGAATCTTTCTCAAATCCTTTTTTCGTATTTACGTTGTTGTTATTCTAAAATAATTACTCTAGAGGAGTTGGAAGAACATTTGCTATGTCACGGAATATATCAGAGTTATAAATGTTAGAATAAACATACATAAAAAGTGAATATAGCTACTGGATGGGATAAAATTGTGTTTTATGGATCATCAATGATTAAGAATCCGGATAATGAAGAAGACTGAATGAAGGATGTGATTACAGATTTCAATGATGATGAAGATCATATTGAGGAAATGACAAAGGCGGTTAAAGATGAACTCTGTGATTTCCCAAAAGTGTTTGAGAAGTTAAAGATTTTTTCAAAGACTTCATTGCATACTGGTTACACTAAATATATAACATTTTCAGCTGTACTGATGTTGTATAAATTGAAAGCAGGAAAAGGATGGAGTGATGCTAGTTTTACGGAACTACTTTTTCTCTTGAATTACATGATCCTGGAAGATAATGAGATCTCAATCTAGACATATAAAGATAATCGAATGCTACACTCGATAGGTATGACTTCTGAAAGAATACATGCATGTCCAAAAGACTGTATATTGTTTTTCAAGGTGAACAAATCACTTATAGATGCCCAAAATGTGGTGCATCCTGATACAAGAAATATGATTCTAGTCCTAAAAATGCTTTATGGTACATTCCAATCATTCCAAGGTTTAGGCATCTATACGGAAGTGAAGAAACTACAATTCAATTTTTGTGGAATGCAGAGAAAATAAATAAATATGGGTACCTACGTCACCCGTCCGACTCTCCACAATAGTAGAGAATTGATCATGAGTATCCAAAATTTGGAAATGAGCTGAGAAATCATCTACTTGCGTTATCTACAGATGGATTGAATCCTTTCGGTTTTCAAACTAGCACTCAGAGTAGATGGGCTATTATGCTGGTAAATTATAATTTTCCACCCTGGTTATGCATGAAATAGAAATTCATCATCTTATCTATGCATATATCAAGGCCAAAGCAACCAGGTAATGGTATTTATGTTTATTTGGATCCTTTGATCGAGGATTTGATGTTATTATGGGATTCATGTGTTATAATGTATGATTCTTATAAAAGTGAATACTTCATGTTGAGAGTGATTCTCTATGGGAAGATAAATGATTTCCCTGCTTATGGAATTTTTTCAGGCAATAGCATTAAATAAATTCAACAGTGTCCCATGTGTGAAGAAGATATAGAGTCAATTAGGTTGAAACATTCATCAAATTCATTGTTTCTTAGACATCTTAGATTTCTACATGGCGGCATAAATATAGATCATGGATGTCATCATTCAATGGAAGTTTAGAACAATGAACAACACTACCTCCTCTAACAGGTGATTAGCTATTTGAGAAAGTAAAAGATGTGAACACTATTTTTGGTAAACCATTTTCAAAAAACCTTACGAAAATTAGTTAGAAAATGAGATCTATTTGTTTGGAATTAGTATACTGGAATTGTACGTACGTTAGACAATTTCTTGATTTGATGCATGTGGAATAAAATGTATGTGATTGTGTTATTGGAACGTTTCTAAATTCCCCTAAAAAATAGGATGGAATTAAGGCAAGGTTGGACATGGTTGACATGGGAATACGAGAAGAGTTGTCTCTCATGAAGGGTGAAAATCGAATGTTTCTTCCACCAGCTACTTACACTCTTTCTAGGGAGGAGAGATATCAGTTTTTCAACTTCATCAATTATGTAAAGGTTACATATGTGTATTCATTAAATATCCAGAACATTATGTCAATGAATGATTTGATGTTAAAAGGTTTTAAATCACATGACTGCGTTGTTTTGATGAAATATTTAATTTTGATAGCATAAAGTTACATTTTTTCCAAGAATTCTTGTCATACGTTAACCAAACATTGTTTCTTTTTTACAACTATATGCAACAATGTTTTAGACCCAATTAAATTGCATCCTATGGAAAGAGAAATTTCCATCATACTATGTGAATTTTAAATGTTCTTCCCACCATCATTCTTTGATATTATGGTTCATTTTATGGTTCACATGGTGATAGAGATTCGACTTTTTGGTCTTGCTCACTATATATGGATGTACCCTATTGAACGGTATACGATGATTTTGAAAGGGTGTGTCAAAAATTGATGTCTTCCAGAGGGTTGTATTGTGTAGTGATATATTTTTGAGGAAGAAATTGAATTATGTAATGAATACTTATCTGATTTGGAAATCATTTGTCTCCCAAAATCTCGTCACACTGGATGAATTGAGGGTGAGGAAATTTCTAGAAGATATGTTGTAACAATAAAAATTAAAGATCAGAAGCAATCCCACCTTTATGTATTTCAAAACAGTTGGGAGGTTATTTATATATTGAAACTCAAAAATAAATTCTTAGTCAATTGAATCCATTAAGGGATTAAAAAATGATATCAAATACACATAATCACCAGTTTATAGGATGGTTTCAAGACCATATTATTAAGGAGTTATCTGAAAATATGAATTCAATTTCATAAAGACATCGATGGTTTGCCGCTGGACCAAGGGGGAATGTATTATCTTGAAATGTTTAGGTAATTAATTGTTATACATTATATAATAATGAACAAGATAAATATAATACCATGAAAAATAGTGGAGTTACACTTATGGATGAAGCAAGGCATGTTTCCAGTAGTAAGGATAGAAATCCAATTTATGTGAATATGTCATACATTGGCATTATCAAACAAATATGGGAGTTTGATTATATGACATTCCAATTGCTGATTTTTCAATTCATATGGGTTGATAACAACGGTGATGTTAAAATAGATGAATTGGGATTTGTGAATGTTGGTTTTAGTAAATAAAGGTACAAAGAGGAACAGTTTATAATGGCATCACAAGCGGTACAAGTATTTTATTTTCTAGATCCTGCAAACTTAAAGTGGTCGATTGTTCTGTTGTTTTCCAAAACATATAAAGGGTCCAATGAAAATTCAGTTGAGTATGATCCTTTTAGTGGTACGTCACAATCATTTCGCAGGGGTCCAAATATAGATGATTTTTTGTTTTTTAGAGGAGACCACAATGAAGGGATTTGGATAATCAATAGAGGTGTCAAATCTGTTCAGCATTTAAAAAAATAGAGTTTAATAAACAGGTTATATTTTGTTTGTAATATAGATCTTTTTACCTCATGTTATTATCTTATAATTACTTAATTAATGTAATCTAAATTAATTGTTTATCCACATTTTCAAATAATGACTTATGCATGTTCTGGTGCTCCTAAACTCGAGGTTAAAAGATTCTCTCAAGATGCTGATGTTGGGGTTGCCACTACTGATCATAGTGTATAGCAACAAAAAGTTTCCAAACATGTTGTTGTTCCTAGTGTTGAGGTACAACAACCATCAACACATGTCATTGCTTCCATTTCATATGAACATTTAGATGATATTGATATCGATGAAATGATCGGGGATGTAGGACTGACATCGTAGAAAACCCAATTGCATCGTAGTTTGATTGTATTAGCCAATGTTCTTAAGACAAAAAGATAAGGAATCAAATTTGATATCGGATGGAATGCACGAGGCTAAAATATGAATTCCAACATGGCTATGTTTAGAAGTTACATTGGAATTGTCACTTGGAAACGTGTTCTGATTGACTTAGATTCATGGAACCATGTTGTGTCAGGGCTAAAGGGTATGATCTAGGAAAAAATTATGGAAACATTATGATATTATTTCATTAATTTACTAGAAAATAAAATAATAAAATAGTGTCTTACTCTTCTCATTATCTTGTAGAGTACATTTATAGTTGTTGATTCACACATGGATTATGAACTGAGGCTTGCAGGAAGGATTCATCAAGGTTTTCAGACTATTCAAACAACATTTCACATGAATGATTCCAAAGGTAAAATAAACTCGCACCCACCCCTTGTCTATGCTCACCTGACATCCCATGAAGAATGGGATGCATTTATTGGACCCCATGGGGATGATAAGATTCAGGTACATTGTGGTAGATAATACATTGTTTTAGGATAGGTGTATTCATCCCTTTGATTGTCAATATTTCATTTATGAAACATCAACTCGGTACTAAAAATAAGGAACGTGCATCAAAACCAACATACCTCTATCGTAAATCAAGAATGGGGTATTCTTAACTAGAAAAGAAAATGGTACGTATTTTAAATTTACAATAATATTGTTAGGTACCATGAAACAACATCAAAATTATATTTCTATATTTAAATGTATATTGATGAGTCTAATACCAAAGACCCTTTCATCCCATGTCATGTGCTATGTAAGGGGTCACATGTGAATAAGGAAGAGAATCTAGTAGATGAAAACTGAAAAAAAGTGTGGGAAATATGTGTAAGTATGATAGGATAAAAAGCTCTTTTTCAAATTGCTATTACATAACAACAATTACTTATTATATTATATCTGAGAGTCACAAGAATCATCTACTTCTGTAGTAGAAGCAGACATATTATCGATGGCTTTGAAGCGGCCAAAACAATACATTCATGTTAGAGGTGCGGGGATTGGGGTGACACCCTGAGTATATTTTGAGAAAAAAAACAAACGGATGATAGAAATGAAGAAAGAAAAAAAATGAGTGAAAGACTAGAAACTCTTGAAGAACAATTTCAATGGCTGGGAGAGTTTCTAGAAGCTTTTATGGGTGGGAAGCAAGGAGAAGACACAGATCAGGAACAACCAGCACGTAAAGATCCCACCCCACCCCCACCAACTTTGAGGCGAGCTATTCCCCTTAAAGAGCCATCATTTCCATGGTAATCAATATTCTAATAACGGTTCCAATGAAATGTGAATCGGAAAAACATTGATACATTCTCTGTACTGATCATCTATAGGGTTATAGTGACTATGATTTATATCTTTCAACACCCACCTATCACCTTGTAGCGAGGGCTATGGTGTTCAACATCCCAGAGGACAAGATACATAATAGACCATTCCAAAAGATCATCTGAAAGTGAAGATTACTGTAGCTCCTAATCCAAATGCAGAGATACATATTCCACATGATGATAATGAAATTCATATGGTCGAAATGGCTATTGGGACATTCATTTCATGGTCGTCACAACTTGTATGAGTACGTGTGGAAAAATAGGTATTCATTTCCATTTTTTTAAGATAAACCTTTAACAATTATTGAAAAATTGTCTGAACCAATGAATTTTATTATAAATTGAGAAAAGAAATGGGTGAAAAGAAACATGGGATCAAAAGAATCTAAAGGATTGACCAACTGATCCCAAAGGGCTACTGAAAGCATAATAACACCACCTGTTCTCTATCCACATTTACTAGAATTTATGACTCATCTGGATACGAAGCTAAAATTTGGTAGTAGTCATATAAACTTTTTTTTGTAAAGAATCTATACGGAGAGGAAATTCAAGATTTCTTTGATGCTGAAATTGTAAACAAGATCCCTGAATCTCGTTGGCTAGGTGTCACCATTATAAATTTATATATGAGGAATGTTTTAATGAATTGATTTTCTAAAAGATGATATAATGTGCTAATTATGACTCAATGCATTTTATATTATTGGTAGGCATATATAAGAAAAACAGTTGAAGTAATTTTCCCTTGAGCCAATATTTGAACACGTTAGTCCTCATACCACATCAGCACAACTAATGAAATTAGATCCATCAAAAAGGGATGAAATATTGAAAGGCTTGCTGAAAACATTTGAAAGCATGATTATAGATGAAAGACTCTTCCTAATACCTACCATGCAAGGGTAAAAATCTACGATTAAAGCATATCAATTATATTTTGACTTCTTTTATTAATTATTAATTTTTTTTGTTTTTAGGAAACATTTTATTCTAATTCCAGTGAACTTGGATACTACAAAGATTTATTTTCTAGAATCAATTCTAGGATATCTAACAAACTGACCACACGTGATGGGGTTTGTGAATCTGTAGGACACTACATCCTACATTTTTGGTCTAAACATCAAGTAATATAATTTATATTATCTTTTACTGCGGATTCTATTATGATTGGGTTGTGTATCAATATCATCTAAAAAAGGAATGAGGATAGGGGCTACGGATAAGGAGGCGAGCAAGTACTGTGTCTGGACAAATATCAGGGTATATATAAAGAATTTTCAATATCCAAACATATATCAAAACAAGTTACTTATTATCTTAATGATCAATGTTTACACAGTGTCCAAAACATACAAATGATAATGATTTTGGTTATTCTGTTTGTAAATTTATGAGAGATATCGTTTCCTACAACAAACTAGCATCCCTAAATGGGTATTTCCAAAAACAACTACTATTTCATTTAAATTATTTATTAATTCCTTATTTATATATTTTTGTCACTACTATGACTGTCAAAATGCCCCATATTCACAAGATGATATATATTTGTTCATAAATGATTGGGTTGTATACCTGATGGATGATTGTATAGTGATATCATGAAGATCTGACTTGGAAATGTGTATAATTGACGGCCATTTTTTGAGAGGTGTTATGGAGATCCAAAAATGAAACATTGTTGTATGTAAATGTTCATAGGAAAATTTTAATTTTTACTAAATATAACATCCTTTCTCCAATGAGTCATTTGCACATTTTAAAAATATTAAATGGACCAACAACATGCAAGAATGATGAAAAACTTTTCTTTGGGCTCTAGAGAAGAAAAACATGTAAAATCTCTAAAATACTTTCATATCAATCCAAAATCATTTTGATTGTGTTTATACAATAGAAAAATTATCCATGGGTCATGTGTGATTTGTATGAGTCAACCCCACCTCAATCTAAGGCAAGGTGTGGCTAGTATCACTCAAAGTGTCTCTCTTTTGTTTAAAATTGACAGAATATTAAGTGAAAACAACAACTGACAAACTGAAATCCAACCAAACACATTACGATTGTGTTGATACATTATGTGAAATATCCACGAGTCATGTGTGATGTGTATGTGTCAACCCTCCCTCAATCTGAGGCATGATGTTGTCGTTATCACACAAAGTGTCTCTCTTTTTGTTTAAAATGGATAGAATTTTAAGTGAAAACAACAACTAACATATGAAAATCCAAACAATAGAATTCAGATTGTGTTAATACATTGGAAAAACTATCCATGGATCATTTTAGACTTTTACGAGTCAACCCCACCTCAATATGATGTACGGTGTGACCGTTATCATTCAATGTGTCTCACTTTTGTTTAAAATGGATATGATTTTAAGTGAAATCAACAACTGAAGTACGAAAATCTGACAAAAAACATTCATATTATGTTGATACTTTATTATAATAATGAATGGGTCATATTTGACATGTAAGATCCAACCCCTCCTCTATATGAGGCACGGTGAGGCATGTATCACTCAAAGTGTCTCACTTTTGTTTAAAATGGATAGAATTTTAAGTTAAGACAACAAGTGACTTACAAAAATCTGACCAATTGAATTAGGATTGCATTAAAACATTATGAGATTGACCTATGAGTCATTTTTGATGTGTAAGAGTCATGCCCACCCCAATTGGAGGTACGGTGTGGCCAGTATCACTCAATGTGTCTCTCTTTGGTTTAAAATGGATAAAATTTTAAGTGAAAACAATAACTGACGAACGAAAATCCAGAAAAATGCATTAGGATTGTGTTGATACTTTAAGAGATCAATCCATGAGTGATTTGTAATAATTATGATTCAACTTCTCCTTAATCTGAGGCACGGTGTGGCATATATCACTCAAAGTGTCTCTATTTTTTGTAAACTGACAGAATTTGAAGTGAAAACTACAACTGACGTACGGAAAACTGACGAAAAACATTGGGATTATGTTGATAAATTTGGGGAACAACCCATGGGTAATTATTTATGTGTACGAGTCAACCCCACATTAATCTCAAGTACGGTGGGGCCGGTATCACTCAAAGTGTCTCACATTTTTTTTAAAATGGACCTAATTTTAAGTGAAAACAACAACTGATGTACCGAAATCTGATCAAATGCATTCGTATTGTGTTTATACATTAGGATAATAATACATGGACTACGTGTGACATTTAGGAGTCATCCCCACCTCAATCAGAGGCACGGTGTGGCCGGTATAACTCAAAGTGTCTCTCTTTTGTTTAAAATGGACAGAATTTTATGTTAAAACAAAAACTAACATATGGGAAACTGTCCGATTGCATTCATATTGTGTTGATAATATTGAATAACAATCAATGGGTCATGTGTGAAATTTATGAGTCAAAACCTCCTCAACCCGAGGCACAGAGTTGTCAGTATCACTCAATGTGTCTCTCTTTTGTTTAAAATTGAGAGAATTTTAAGTGAAAACATCATGTAACGTACAAAAGACTGACCAAACACATTCATATTGTGTTGATAATTTTGGAGAATGATACATGGGTCATGTTTGAAATTTAAGAGTAAAACCCATCTCAATATGAGGTATCGTGTGGCCGATATCACTCAAAGTGTCTCTCTTTTGTCTAAAATGGGTAGAATTTTAGGTGAAAACAACAACTGACGTATGGAAATCCAAACAAATGAATTTATATTATGTTGATACATTATTATAACAGTCCATGGGTAATTTGTGATTGGTAATAGTCAACCCCTACCAATCTGAGGCATGGTGTGGCCGATATCACTCAAAGTGTCTCTCTTCTATTTAAAATGGTAATAATTTTAAGTTAAAACAAAAATTGATGTACCAAAACCCAACCAAACACATTAATATTGTGTTTATACATTATTATAACAATACATGAGTCATTTGTACCAGGTAAGAGTCAACCCTGCCTCAATCTGAAGCATGGTGTGGTGGGTATCACTCAAAATGTCTCAATTTTGTTTAAAATGGACAGAATTGTTTGTGAAAACAACAGCTGACGTACAAAATTCTGACCAACGCATTTGTATTGTGTTGATACATTTTTAAAATGATACATGGGTCATTTTTTGTTGGTGTGATTCAACCTTGCCTCAATCTGAGGCATGGTGTGGCCGATATCACTCAAAGTGTTTCTGTTTTGTTTAAAATGGACAAAAATTTTAATTGAAAACAACAACTGATGTATGGAAATCCAATCAAACGCATTAATATTGTGTTGATACATTAGGACAACGATTCATAGGTCATTTTCGATGTGTAAGAGTCAAATTTTCCTCAATCAGAGGCACGGTGCATCCAGTATCACTCCAAGTGTCTCACTTTTGATTAAAATAGACATAATTTTCGGTGAAAACAACAACTGACGTATAGAAATCTTAAAAAACGATTTCGGAATGTATTGAAACATTAGGAGAACAATCCATGGGTCATTTTTGACATGTAAGATTCAACATTTCCAAAATCCAAGTAATGATTTGGTCGATATCTCTCAAAGTGTCTCTCTTTTGTTTAAAATGGATTGAATTTTAAGTGAAAACAAGAACTGATGTACGGAAATCCAACCAAAATCATTCAGATTATGTTCTTAATTCAGTAGAAGGATTTCTGGGTCATTTATGACATGTAAGAGTCATCCCCGCCTCAATCTGAGGCACAGTGTGGCTGGTATAACTGAAAGTGTCTCTGTTTTGTTTAAAATGGGCATAATTTTAAGTGAAAACAATAACTAACGTATGGAAAAATGACCAGACACATTCTGATTTTGTTGATACTTTAGGATAACAATCCATGGGTCATGTGTGACATGAAAGTGTCTACCATTATTCAATCTGAATCATGGTGTGTCCAGTATCACTCAAAGTTCCTCCCTTTTGTTTAAGATTGACAGAATTTTAAGTGAAAACAACAACTGACGTACAGAAATATAACAAAACACATTAATATTGTGTTAATACTTAGTATAATTATCCATGAGTCATGGGTGATGTGTACGAGTCAACCGTGCATCAATATGAGGCACAGTGGGGTCGGTATCACTCAAAGTGTCTCCTTTTTTAAATGGATATAATTTTAATTGAAAAAAACTGACAAACAGAAAACCAACAAAACACATTCATATTCTGTTTACACATTACAAAAAATATCCATGGGTCATGTGTGACATGTACGAGTCAACGTCACCTCAATATGAGACACGATGTGGTCGGTATCCCTCAAAGTGTCTCTCTTTTGTTTAAAATGGACAGAATTTTAAGTGAAAACAACAACTCACGCATGAAAATATGAACAAATTCATTTGGATTTTGTTGATACATTAGGAGAATAATACATGTGTCATATCTGATGTGTACGAGGAAACCACACCTCAATCTGAGGCACAATGTGGTTGGTATCACCAAAAGTGTCTATCTTTTGTTTAAAATGGACATAATTTGAAGTGAAAACAACAACTGACAAATGAAAATCCCCCTTCCTACTAAACACACCAAAAACATTCATTTTTCCTAAATAAACACATACTATTTAAATAAGAACAATTCCAAAACCATTTTAAAAAATCTTATGATCTTAAAATCCATGAAATTCATTCCATTAAAACCATTAAAGCCCAACCTGCACACCACCCCACCCCCTGGACACTACCCCACCCCCTGGACATCCCCATGGATAGCCACCCCCATCCACCACCCTGGATAGCCCCCACCCACCCCTAGACACCCCAACCCCTGGATGCCCCCCCACCTGAACAAACCCCACCCATCCTAGACACCACCCACCACCTAGACACCCCCACCCCCTGGATTCCCCCACCCCCATGGCCAGCCACCCCACCCCTAGAAACCACCCCAACCCCCCTTGGAAAGCCCTCCAACACCCTGGACCCCCCCTGGATAGCACCCCACCCCCTGGACACCCCCACCACCCAGAAAGCCCCCCAACCCCTTGGACACCAGCCCACCTGCCCGGGACCCCACCCCACACCCTGGACTCCCCCCCTCCCTAGACAGCCCCCACTCGCACCCCACTAGACACCCCTAGCCCCCAGACATCCCCACCCCCCTGGACACCCCCTACCCCCTTAGATAGCCACCACAAACACCTGAACAGCCCCAAACCCCCTGAATTCTGAATTAAATTCTTTATGTATTAAAATATTTTATGAATTGTTTGTTAATGGTGTATTGGTGTACTTTTTTTATGTGTATACTTGTTGTAATTACCTTATGAATTATGTTTTAATTTTTTATGGGTATACTTTTTGATATGATGTTTTTTTGGAGGTATTTTTTGGGTGTGCTGCTGAACAATTTTATGTTACAGCAGACAGGTCTTATATGAGCACTATCGCTGATAAATGATCCCTTTATCAGCACTTTTTTAGCATTTATAAAATATCCTTTTATCAGTTCATTTTTAGCACTGATAAAGGCTCCCTTTACCAGCACGTTTTTAGCACGGATAAAGGCTCCCGTTATGAGTTCTTTTTTAGCGCTAATAAAGGGGACCCCCCCCCCCATCAGTTCTGATCTTGACAAAGATTTTAGCCCTGTTGAAGCCTGTTTTGAAAGATGATAAATCCCATTTTTTGTAGTAGTGGTCACATTTTGAGGCCCTGTGCAGGAGACCTCATAGGTCACCCTTATTCTAGGAAGTGATTGGAGAGACTTATCTTGTTCTTTGATAGTTAGTGGAGGTGATGAATGATAAATTCTAGATCATCTATAACTGGATGAGGATGATCCATAAAAGATAGAAAATATAAACATATCACTGTCATAGGACCTTTGAGATTGATTAGGGAACCCATTTTTTCTTGAGAGTCTCCCTATGACAAGGAAATTAGAGGCTCACCTAGGGAGGAAAACTATCCATGAAGTTCATAAGTCCATTAAAGATATTGCAGAGTTTTGGGGAGGATTCTTACCACCACACCTTACCCCCCCCCATTTGGAGAGACTGTAAAATGTCTCCCATGTGTTGTAGTTGAGGAGGTACAAGGATGACCTCATGCACATCACTGACTAGGGAGAGATGGACAATGAGGATGAAGACAACATTGTAGATAACCCAGGTTCAATTGAATATCGACATCAAAATACCCATCATGGACATAATATCTCCTTGGTTCACATGTTGTGGTAGCATATAAACATACATTAGAGTTCTTCATAGTGGGATGGTCAGGTGAATGCTCAATATCCTGAATTTTTTCCTTGTTTTACTTGTCTGGGATGAAAAAATAAAGGTGGGAATTATTTAGAGACTTGGTTATTTCCATGAAGTCTTTGAAATATTTCTATATATGTTTCCAAAGTTAGGTGCTAAGGCGAAGTATGATTTTGAGTCCAAGTGTGCCCAAAATATTTTTTATATAAATTTTAAATATGATTTATATTGCAAAATAATAGATTCAGAAATTAAATATGATAAATATAAAATGTTTATTCAGATCATAAATTTGATACAATAGTTGAGTTCAGAATGTGTTGTTTTCTCTAGACATGACATAAACTGAGTTGGAACAGAACATTCAGACCCCTCACTCATTTTCAGTGAGTTTAAGTGGATTAATTAATTATTAGATTAATTAATTAATTTTTTGACATAAATGAAATATTATAAATATTCCATTATGGAAAACTCTCCATGGTTAGTCTCATAATTCTGAAATCACTAGAGAAGCTTTTTATCTGTCATCCTCTAGAGGACCATCTTAGAAGATGACAAATCTTCTGATCAGATCACATATGGATGCAATGAAAGGAAAAAGTTCTTTTAAGTCATATTCAGTTGTTTTATTCATGAATGATCAATCCTAAATTGTGGTAGGACTCATTGTATGAGGTTTCCCTACCTAATTTAATTGATTTTGTATATCAGTCTTCATTCTTTGATCTACACCCTATTATTACCTTTTCCTGATCCAATATACCATATTTCATTTTTTTAATCATCTTATAACTTTGATATTCCTATAATTTATTATTATCCAGGGAATCTAGGCCAAAAAATTGTAAACATTTTTTGGTGATTTTATCCCTCATCGCTTCACCTTCCCCACTGATTTTAGACCGTTTGTTTCGATTTGATGATTTTTGAGAAGTACGAAGGCCGATCAGACCCCCATATTCGAGGAAGATCTACAAAAAAAAAGCAAAATGATGATCTAAGCAATGATATATGTCGATTATGAAGAATGTGTGATCTTTTAAATTTTTTAAGATCATTAAATTGAATGTGGAAGAATCTAGGTGGGCGTAGGGCGAGAGGTGTGTATGGCTTCACACATAATATCCATCAGATCATGTTTCTGGATACCGAGGGCCATAATCCATCTACTGGTGATAGATCCAGGAATTTCAGCCATATATAGGACCAAAATTGAATTCCTGGACTATATTGACGGTGTGTAAGTTATATCTAAGGATGCTATAAAAATCACTGCTACCCACCATGTTCAATGAAGAACACACAATATTTTTTCATTTTCCATGGTGGTGGCTATAGTATTAGTAAATATAGTACGACATGACATTTATCCCATATTACACACTATGAACCCCTTCCCCGATGGATAATTTGTGTGATGGGTCACTTGGATGGGAACCTATGGGGGAGTACACGAGGTCACTTACACATATGTGTACTCTGGTACATAGACCCAGTGAGCATCACCCAAACCTAGTCCCAAATATTCTAGGACACACCATGTGGTCCACCTACTTGGAGTATACTGCTATATGGATAGGAATCCTTGTGCTGACAAAGAACATATCGAGGATATAGAGGGGGTCCATAATATTTATGGGTCCCCTATCATGTCGTGTATGCCTTAAGCTCTTCTAAGAAAAAATCTCACTTCTGTATCTCCTTCCTTTGAACTCAGATTTTTTCCTAGAAGTATCCTATCCTATCTGTTTTTTTTCTTATAACATGATTAATTCCACATTTTTGGATTTCATGATACAATTTGGAATGTTCCGGGCATTTAAGCTTCTAAGGTGATGCCAAATGGTGTCAGTGGCTAGGAAGGATCACCATAGGTAGACTTTTAAATGGAACCCTCCAGTTAGACTAGGCAAGGGTCCAGGATGACTTCTAGAGTGGAACCCTACTACTAGGCTGGGCATGCATCCTCTACATACTCTCGAGTTGAACTCTCTGGTAAGGCTAGTCATGGGTCTTTGATGACAAAGAGTATAACCCTCCATCCCAGCTAGTATTGGATCTTTGATCATCCGAGCGAAACCCTCTTGCAGGGAAGGGATAGGCATGAGTCCTCAATGATTTATAGTGAAACCCACCTAGCATGATTGGCATGGGTTCTCGACCACTAGAGTAGAACTCTCCTAACATACCAGGGAATGGGTCCTTTACCTAGATTTTTTGGCCCTCAATTACATATCACAGTGATGAGACAAGGATTGACATATCTTAGGACTCATGAAAAAGGGAAACACTTTCCCCCACTAAGATGCATTATTGAGACACGACCAGGACTCTATTGAAGAGTCAGTGCCACCCAAATTAGATAGTATCTTGTTATAGTGAATGATTTCCTTATATATTTCTATTTATAGTAGATGCATGAGATTTCATGGATCATTGTTGGCCTTTTGGAACTTTTTTAAACACTTCTTCTTGGACTGATATGTGAGATATAGATCCTCATAATCAATCATTTGGACTTCTTTTCTAGGATTAAATATATATATATATATAATCAAACATATACCTATTATTTATCCACTCCTTTTATTTAGTTAATTTCCCCCATTAGAGGTGATGATGCATGGGGTATGCCACATGATTTCCGTGTTTATATTCTCATGGATTGATGAGTCTACTCTCCTACTATAGGGGATGAAGAATTGATGGGAAGTTCATCTACTCACAATGTTTATCCCCCTGGGATTGGATGATCTTGCATTCACTATTTTCTGGGTTGAGTTGTACACTTTCACTATAACTTTTGTATCCTCTATCTTCTCCTTCAATTGTATCTATTACTTACCCCCACCCCCCAATATTTCATGGAATCTTACTGAGTATGTTAATACTCACCCATGTATGGGATTTTCCTACAATTCGCCTAACCTGTATAGATAATAGACATGTAGATCATGACTGTAGAAGATATTAGGGATACTGGGTACTTAGATCGTGTAAGGTGGTTGTCACCTGGGCTTCAGTATTTAGTCTCTTTCAACCATTTTGTTGTCCAGTCTTCTTTCTAGTTAGGGCACATTTTTACTTTAGAATATATTTTTTCTTTTATTTCTACATTTCACTACTGTACTTTGTACTATTTATCATTTCATACTTTCATGGTTTATGTTATAGTTGTGGTACATCATTTCATATTTTCCATTTCATATTTTTATAGAAACCCCAAGTTAATTTTTCATTATGTCCTTGTGGCCACCCCTGAACCTATGGAGGTGAGCATTGGGTAGATACGAATCGAGCCCCGACACAGGTCTAGTCTTGACAGATTGGTATCAGAGCATGTTCATTCCTTGGTATGTTTTTCATACATATCCCATTAATAGGATTTGGTTGGGTTTGGGTCAACAATTATAAAGTGTCTCGAGTGTAGCTCTTAGGCCAGGGAGTCCAGTGGTGGTACGACAACCGACATATCCATTCACCAAAAATCATTACCACCTAGTTGTTGACATGGTATGCTAAGAAATTTCTAGCATGGAAAAGTGGTACATGAATCATATAGGTTTTATTCATTCACATTACTTATTTATTAATAAACCATGTTTGTTGATATATGTATATATCCTCAACTAACGATGATACTTCTAGATAACTTTCATGATGCCTCTATATGCATAACCATCCAGGATAATAACTCGTGTTCATGATGATGAAATTATGAGCAATGAGGCCTCAATTCAAGGCACATCCAAAAATCCCCTTACTATAGGTGGTAAGGAATTAAAACCTACCAATGTAGAGATGTATGAATTTCCACTAGGTTAGACTAATGATGCACGTAGGCTTAGTACGCTCCGCGAGTACCATCATCAGAGACCATTAAGGTTTCATGGCCATCGAAATCCTAGGCTTGAGAGGATTTTATAGAGGTGGTGGTCCAAATATTTAGGCTTGTTTGGACTATGATGGATCAAGTCTTTTTCCTAGAAGATGGAGTTCTCCCTAGAACTGTTGGGCATTGGTGGATCCTTGTTACACAAATAAATGATGTGTTTCCACTCACATGGGATGACTTTGAGCAACTGTTTTTTCAAGAGTATTACCCCTCAAACTTACATTTAGTCTAAATCCAGGAGCTCCTGGAGCTTCATTATGTAGGGATGATGGTGGATGGATATGAATTGAGGTTAATAGACCTTACACATTACTCCATCAACAGGATCTTAGATGGAAACTTATGAGAACAGAAGTTTTAGAAGGGACCCCACAGATAGATTGGAACTTGTTTTTAACCCTTTTACATCCCCACCTACGTTGGGGTGCTGGAGTGAACATTGGTGAAAAATGAATTTTTGTTATAGGGATTCCAGATGGCTAGAACTGTGAGTGGGAACAATAGAGTTAAGTCATTTTCAGCTTTTAGAAGAGGTTGCGCACAAGATTCATTGTGTAGGAGGTCCTTCTAGGATTAGAATTAGGGGTATGGTAAGAGGTAGTGTGGAAAACCAAAGATTCTTAGATAGGTTGGTTCATTAAAATTTAAGGGTGAGGTCACATGTATTATGAATACCAAACCAAACATACTATGCAGCATAGGTAGATAGCTGATGGACCACCATAATAGAAGCAACATTGTGATTAGCAATCTCCCTAGTATTGATAGGGTGGTCCCTAGGGAGGCAGAGATGGAATAGGAGTAAAAGTAGAAATGTGTGGTGGATTCCATCATGAAATCCTTTCATCACATCCACAAGATAGCCTACTTCAGGCTCATGGAGCTTGCAGATGGAGTTGTGGACTACTGAATGCTTTGGATGTCTATGGCCCCGCAATGCATGAGATAAAAAGAGGCATGTCATGTGATTAATCTACCCTTATGTAAATAATAGTAGACATAGGTTCCACTCATTCCTTTATCTCTATACTCCTAGTTCGAGAGTCTGATCTCCCTATTGAGGGACTAGAACAAGAAATTTTTCTTTAGGTTTCTATAGGGAATGTTTTTTATGTAACCTTAATCTAACAACAGTGTGACCTACCACTTATAAGAGAGAGGTTCATGTGGGAACTTTTGGTTTTCATGATAGAACCATGTGATGTTATCATGAGTATGGATTTTCTATCAATGATATGTGACCAGATTGACTCACATGACAGAAATTCGTATGCCTACACACTAATGAGATGAGATTATCCATTGTTGGAGAGATAGATCTCATGGAAGGGAAAGTGAGTTCTATGAGTAGGAGGATACATCCCATCACCCATCAGCTAGTGAGTATAGGACTTAGTATTCCATGATATTTAAGTGTATGGATTCCTTCATTTGTAGAGGAATACATGGAATTATTCCCCAAGGATGTTCTGAGACTACCTCCAAGGTCTGATATGGAGTTTTGTATTGATATGAATCATGGGACCACCCTTATACCTTCTATGTCATATATTATGGCACCTAAAAATATCATGGAGCTACGTTTGTAGTTGGAAGACCATTTTGGGAAAGGTTTTATCAGTTGCAATGTCTCCCCTTAGGCTTCCACATTCATGTTCATGAAAAAGGTGAATGGGATCTTATGTCTTTAAATTTATTATTGTCTCTCGAACAATTCCACAATGAATAACAAGTACCCCTTTCAAAATATTGATGAACTCTTTTACCAGTTGTGTGGCCTGATATAGTTCTCGAATATTTATCTTAGGTCTGACTACCACTAGTTGAGTGTTTGTGAGGTTTATATTCCAAATGTAGCATTTTGATGTCGCTACAGACACTGAGTTTTTAGTGATTCCCTTTGGTCTGAAATATTCTCCTATAGAGTTTATGGATTTGATAAACTAGTTTTCCAACTATACTTGGACTAATTTTTTATTCAACAGTGACTACTCTTCTACTCTGTAACAAAGGGGGATCATGAAGGAAACATGAGGATTTTCCTAGACATTCTTAAAGATCAACTGTTTTATAAAACTCTCTTGATGTTCTAGTTATGGATACATTAGGGTCAATTCCTAGGGCATGTAATTTCTGAGCATGATTATCAATTGATCCAATAATGACCAAGGAATTGACTCATTGGAAGACACCCAAAACATGACATAGGTGATGAGATTTCTTGATTTGGTGGGTTACTATTGGAGGATTGTGGTAGACTTCACCAGAATCATAGCCCCTTTCACCACCATAAAGTGTAAAGGGATGAAGTTTACCCTACTTGGTTCATTCCAGAGGGCCTTTGAGAAGTTGAGGTAGAGACTGATAAGTTCTCCATCGTTTAGACTACCAGAGTAAGGTGTAGTGTTCATATTGTATTGTGATGCCTCAGGAACTAGGGTCGGATGTGTGTTGATGCAGTGTCAGGCAGTTATCACATACCTATCAAGGAAGTTGAGACTCCATTAGAATAACTAAATAAATAACGAACTAGATCTAGTAGTGGTAGTTTTCACACTAAGGATGTGGAGACACTACCTTCTGAGAGAGTGCATTATGGTCTACTCAGACCACCAGAGTTTCAAGTACGTCTTCATGGAGAGAGATCTATACATGAGGAACGACATTGGTTGGAGATTCTCTAGGACTATGACTCTAGATAGTCTATACTATATATAAAGGATAAAATGTATTATATTTCATTAGAAGGAGGCCCCAATCTTTCCTATTATTAGAAGATTCATAAGAGTTAGATTCCCTGCAGTTGGCCCTAGTGGAGCAAGAGGGTACAATGTTTCTTCAGTCGATGGGGTCAACTCCTTTTCTTCTTGACCATGTGATAGAGTCATAGATGTGAGACATAACCTAAAAGTTCTGATGTGATTTGATATCAATAAGAGACTCACCAGATGTATATTTTGAAGGATTTAGTCATTTCATCTTGTTCTAGAGGTGATTAGTGGTTCATATCATGTTACATGAGTATTTGATGTAGGAGATCCACATTTCTACCTTATTTGTACATCCCGGAGTGGGAAAGTTGTACAAATTCCATTAGTGGTATTTTTTGTGTTTTGGCATTTGATGAAGCATTGATTAGTTCCTCTAACGATGCATCACCTATCAGAAAGTAAAATATGAGCACTATGTTCGAGTAGGCATGTTACAGCTCCTTGAGATCCCAGAGTGGAAAGGGGATGACATATCCATGGATTTCATCACATGGGTTCCTAGCAGAGTGATGATCCATGATGGAATCTGTGTAAATGATGACCTACTTATTAAACTAGTGCACCCACTTTCCATGAAGTAGTATATATTGGTTGGGATATTGGGGAATTTGTACGAACATGAGGTAGGGAAACTTCATGGGATACCCTCGACGATTGTCTTTGATCACGACATTATGTTTACATCTCGATCGTGGAGAGCATGAATGGAGGAATTTCTGACCCAATTGTGAATGAGTACATCGTTTCCCCACTAGAACGATGTGAATACTGAATGCAATAACCATTTGATAGAGGATATACTAAGATATCACATGTAGTAATTTGACTAGTGTTGTTATGATCACATTCCATTGGTAGTGTTTTTATACAAAATAATCTACCACAATATCTTTGGCACAGATCCTTTTGTGGACCGTTACAGACCCCCTAAAGGTCACTGTTATATTGGGAAGATATTGGAAATTCATTTATTGTGGTCTCAATGTTGGTGCATGTGATAATGAAGAAATTTTAGGTCATTCAAGAGTAGATAAGGTTGTCCTATAGTAGAAAAATATCTTACGCAAATCATCATTGCATGCCCTTACTGTTAGAGTAGGGAGATCATGTTGTCCAGAAAGTCTCCCCATGATGATTGATGTGGGGAATCAACCTGGTAATCAATATATCCCTATGGTTCATTGGTCCATTCGAGATCGTGAATAGAGTTGGCGATTTTTCTTACCACCTCACCTTACCCCCATAGCTAGATCAGGTGCATGAAATCTTTCACGTGCCTCTAATGAGGATGTACGTGGATGACCTCATGCACGTCATCGACTAGGGTGAGATAGAAATTAATGATAGATACAACATTTCAGATCACCCAGTGTTGATCAGGGATCGGTAGGAGAGGACCCTGTATAGAAGGACCATCCCTTTGGTTCATGTGATGTGGCAGAATGAAATAGGCCTGAGAGTTCTGGGAATAAGAGAGGAAAGTGCAGGCTCATTATCCTGATTTTCTTTCATAGTTTTCATTTTTTATGATGAAATTTTTGAAGGAGGGAGTGTTGTAGAGACTCTGTTTTTTTATTTTAATATTTTGAAATATTTAAATATATATATTTCTAGAGCTAGGCACTGAGATGGAGTGCGATTATGAGGCCCGATGTTCCAAATAAAATTTAGAGAAATATTACATATGTTTTATATTTTACATGATTCTATTTTGAAAAATATGGGATAGATATTAAATAGTAATTGATATTATAAATCGAAGACCACAGCTGAGTCTATAATGCAGTGTTTTCACTAAGCGTGACATAAAATGAGTAGGTGCATGAATTTCTAACACCTATCTCATTGGAAGTTCATTAAGTGGATTAAATAATTATTAAATTTATTTATTTAATTATTTTGACCTAAATAATATATTATTAATATTTCATTATTGAATCCTTTCCACATATAGAATCATAATTCTTAAAACCCCAGTGAAGCATACCATCACCCTTCCTTTCGTGGAACATCTCAGACGAAGACAGATCTCTAGATCATATCATATCAAGACGTAATGAATGTAATAAGTTTTTTTAAATAATTGGATGGCTCATTATTCATAAAAGATTGATGTGAAATTACTTACATGGAGCAGTTATCATTTTAGAACACATAATCCCCCAATACTTTTAAGGTTTCAAAACCGTTTGAATGTTTAAATAAAAGGCTAAGGTAGCATTTACTTAAAAACAAGATTGAAACCATTCTTACAATGAATCAGTACTTTTTAAGAATTTAAAATCACCCATTGATATCCTGATCACATAAAAACCCATTTTTTAAATTTCATTGAAACCCTTTGGAAAAAAAATTAATCATTTTATTACAATTTTAATTTTGGAAATACCCATTTCGCATTCAAATCATCTAGGATAACACTTTTCCAGAACCATGACCAATTATGTATAGACACACACACACAGAGATATATATATATATATATATACCATTCTCATTTCATATAAAATAAGACAAAACTCATTTAAAGAACACCATAAAATAATGAAAATTCTAATTTATGATCACGGAAAAGGAAACCTACCTCAGGGTAGAACCAAACCGGACTTTCAGCTCTTGGAACCTTCTAACTTGAAGCTTCTGATCCATCACTAAGATTATGAACTTTCACATACATATAAGGACACCTATCCCCTATGAACACACTCTAATGGCCATGAACATGTGCAATAAGATCCTTACATATATGCTTATATTCATATACTACTCTCCACTCACCTCTGTATGCATTTTAATATATATACATGGAGAAACATAGCCATGTACAAGTATATTCATTACCATGGATGATTATAAATGTAATGGGGGCACACAAAAAAAATATATATATATATACATACCAATGCACATGCAGGAAAGTAACCTTGGACCTGGTGACTCAAAACCAAAATGCAGTGACCACGCACTACACATTTAATTTAATACATCCAATTAAAAATTTTTGAAACAGTTCAAATTAGAACACGATTTTTTACACAAAAAACCCACATAAATTTATATAAAAATGATACTGAAAAACCCAATGAACAATATAATCATAGGAATATATTCATTCCATTATTCAAACAATTTTCAATTCAATTTCAAAGGTGCATAACTAGCTCATCATTTCAAAGAGATATACTTTTGTTTATAAAAAAACTCATTTCCAACACATTCGAATCTTATATTCTTTTTAAAACATAAAATGTACCTAAAAACAACCCATATATTTTTTTCATGAAATATTATGCTAAATCACACACCCAAAATATAATCATTTTTCCTTTAAAAAATACTTTCACACCACAGAGACATACCAACTAACTTAGAATCATTTTTCAAATAACACAAATAGTTTATAAAGCATATTTATAAAATTAAATAAACATATTAAATTGATAAAAAAATCATATGGCATGGTACCACCAACCTCTTGTGGAGTAACATCTATAAATTGGGTTGGAACTCCAACCACACCACTAGCGAACCCTAATATGGAATTATTTATCCAAAAATGAAAAGATCAAACAAGATTAAACCCTAAAACTATCACCATAACCATTGGAAACCTAAAACCCTAAATAACATGAATAAAACCCAAGTAATATAGGATGAGGGGCCTATATGGGTGGCTCATGAGCCAGAGGAGAGAGGGATACCGATGAGTGGTCACTGGAAGAACATGTGGGTGAGTGTCGTGGTCACCTGAATGAAAGTTGTGTCAGAAAGGGGGGTTTTTCTAGGGGGGAATCATGCATAGTAGAAGTAGGGAAGTGCGTGGTCACCGAGGAGTTATACTGAAGATTCTTCAGGATGAGGAAAGGGCCCTGACTATAACAACCCTACTCTTCATTACACACTAAAACATGATTTATTACATAATCATCACTTGATACAACATAGAATATTGAGAGGTCTAGTTTCATTAGAGAATAGGATCATTAAATATCAACTTAAAATAATAAATACAACATATTTATTGAATACATCCTTTACATGACCACTAGATTCGCCCGTACGTATCATCGCATGGGATAACTTGAGGACATGCCTATGGGAAGGTGAGATATAAATCCCAATAAGGGAATAAACATGAAATAACATGAGGAAAACAATAAATGTTTGAAAATAATCATATAGAAGGATCACAAGAGAAACATTCACATAAAGGCATGATAAAGCATGATAATCATAACATGGAAATGTTGCACAACACTTAACATGGAATTAGCATGAACCAAGGCTCATTGCACATTGAGTATGAGTAAACCCTCATTGCACATTAATCACGAGTAAACCATCATTAAAATTGAATTAGAAAGATTCAACACTCATTGTACATGACGTATCATGATACTATACTTTTCCCTAATGCATTGGATCGCAATCATGGAACACTCTTCTTAAACATTTCATTTAATGCATAAGTGTGCCACATGGATCATATAACATGGAATCAATCAACATCATAAGTTATTCCATGATTAAGTAATTTGGAATAAATACATAAAATTACCATAAAATATGTATATTTTCATAAGGATTAATACCCTTTATTGAGACAAGGGTATGGTATTCACTACACAATGATCTTGGCTTTGAAAAATGTGGTGCAATTTCAGCAGCATAATGTCGTGGCACAAGAATTCATGAAAATGGTTTATGATAGAGAAATGGTGTCTCATCATATTTACATGAAATTTAAAGTAAGGGGGCCATATATATACATTTCCCAACAAACATAATGTAATTTATATGCATAATACAAAATAATTACTTGGATGTAAATGAGGAAAGAGAAATCCCTCACAGAATTTTGGCATGGTAACGGGTGTACATGGGAGGAATTAATGAGAGATAAAAATGTCTACCATTATCCAAAAATAAATAGGGAAGTATGGGGGAGGAGTTAAATCATACCAAAACATTATTAATTGAAAATATAAGGGTATAACAACTAAAAGAAAATTAGACAAAAATGAGAAATGGAGAAATCCATTACTTTGAAGTGCAATCCCAAAAGCTTGAAAGAAGCCGTAGAAAGGCTTCTTGGGAGCTTGGGTCACCTTATAAGGATTATTGAGAGTATAATTAAGTGGTTTTTTGAACTCTTAAATGTTTGAGTGTAGAGGAAGTGGGAGCATGGGTGGGTTTATATAGGAAATGAGAAGGAATTTTTTATTATTTAGGTTTGGCACACCCCACATTAAACTAATCAAAACCACAAATCAGGCCATGGTTTTTGCCCATGGTTTTCTCTGAAGAGTATTGGAAAACAATATTTTAAATGTCCAATTTCAGAAATTCTTAAAATAATAGTGTTTCTTAAGTGGTGGTGCGTCACACTCTCAAGGTAAACAATTTAAAAAGACAAAATGCTTTATAAGCCTTGAAGGGTCCACTAATTCTTTGTAAAATAAATCAAACAAACCCAAAATCACAATATTTTAATGGAAAAACATATATTTTTCGAATATAATTTTTAAATTAATTTATTACATCACTATTGGTTCAATATGATGTCATAAAACACATTATATATTTAAACGGTATTTAATTTCTATCTAAAAATTTGACTATCCAGAAAAATTATGAAAAAATCACCATTGGATAATTTCGATGTCCTAATTAAAAAAATAATATTTATTTTATATAAATAATTTTCTAAATATTTTAATTTTTACTTTTAAAATAAAAAAACTGATATTTATTGAAAATTCATGGGTTTTGACAAAAACCATCCTTCAAACCTTAATAAAAATTAAATTTGCATTCATAAATTTATATGATAATTTATATTTTATAAAATGTAATTTAATAATAATAATAATAGTTTATTAAATTATTATTTAATTCAAAAATCAATTAATTCATCCAAATAGATTTCTTAGTTGAATATTAACTAAAAATACTATTTGTTCTTTAAAAACTTTTTACAACGTAACAATAATAAGAATGTATATTCTCTATAATAGCATAATGTACATAGTTATAATGCTAGGGCCTCATTAAATAACCCCTTATAACACCCGCATAAGACCAACGGATAAGGTGTGTGATGGTGACAGACTCTTGGGGTGGGTCAGATAATATCGCTCGGTTGGTAACCTCTATTAACTTCCACTTCTCCCATAGTCAGTTCGTCTCAAGCTTAACATGGTCAATCTTGGATTCGGTTTGGTCAAGAGAGAATCCCTATAATGGAACCTCCTTTCTGAGATCTGACAAATGGGGTTCGTAAGTGGCAAGTATACAGGATGAGGCCATCGCTTCCTTTGTCTGACTAAATTGAATTTGTTATAGCCCTAAATTTATACTAATCATTTGATCACTATTCAGCATCTATATTAGCAATAGTTACAATTCTTAACATTTTTTTAAAATACCAAACATAAAACCAAATAAGTGCATACTTATTATGTAACCCTAAAAATACATTAAATAGAACAAGAGGTATTTTCATTAATGAATGTTTAGGTCATTACGATCTTCCCCACTTAACAAATTTGTTCCAAGAAATTTCCATTACCCTCATTAAAACAGATTTGGGTAACTTTGGTTCATCACTTCCTTTGATTCCCATACCACTTCTTCAACCTTGTGGTTTTTCCAAAACACCGTGACTAGGTGCATTGTCTTTTTTCAATGATGTTTTTCTCTATGATATTTGATCTTCACCTGTTGATCCTAGTAAGAAAGATCTACCTCCAGTTGTACTACCTCTGAAGATAGTACATGTGAAGGGTTTGGTGTGTACTTTATTAATAGGGATACATGAAATAAATCATGTACATTGACCATAGTAGGTGGAAGTGTTAGTCGATAGGCCACATCCTTGACACAATCAAGAATCTCGAAGGGGATGATGTACCTAGGACTTAACTTACTTTTCTTTCCAATCCTCATGACCTTATTCCATAGAGATATGCATAGAAATACCATTTCTACAACTTTAAACACAGGTTCTCATCGATACTTATCTGCATAACTCTTCGGTCAACTTTGGGAAACCTTGATTTGCCACTCAACGGTTTTCACTTTCTCCATCATTCATCTACCATTTCTAGTCCACATAGCTTACGCTGGCCAATACCATCCCAACATGCTGGTGTTCTGCACATCTTCCCATACAGGGATTCATAAGGTGCCATTCAGATTCTCTAGTGGAAACTATTATTGTAAGAGAATTCAACAAGTGGAAGATGTTGGTCCCACCCTCCTATGAAGTCCATAGAACATGGTATTAACATATCCTCCTGTGTCTAAATAAATTTTTCAGATTGGCCATCTGTTTAAGGATGATAATTTGTACTAAAGTTTAGTTCAGTATTCATAGCCTGTTTAAGACTCTTGCAAAACATAAAGGGTAATCTTGGATCTCGATTGGATACAATAGATAGTGGTACTCTATGCAAACTTACCACTTCCCTCATATATATCTGTTCCAGTTGATCCAATGAGAAATCCTCCCAAATTGAAATGAATTATGTAGAATTTGTATGGAAATCCGCAACAACCCAATATTCATTGTTGCCTTTGGATGTCTTTTGATGTCCACTGACAACATCCATGGTGATTTTCTCCAATTTCCATGCTGGTATAGGAAATGGTTGCATCATCCACTTAGACATTTTCTACTCTGCCTTCATTTATGACACACCTAGAACTTTGATGTATACTCATTGATCTCCTACATTAAATCATCCCAACAATAATTCCCTCAGAGATCTCGATACATCTTTGTGTTCCCTGGGTTATTAAAGAAATTCGAACTATGTGCATTATCCAAAAGTTCCTTCTTCAACTCCGGACTAGATGGAACACATAGTCTTTTCCCAAATTTCTCAGTTCCTTCTTTATTAATATTGCACTATGAGGATTTCCCTTTTTTAATATTTTCCACTTTATTTTGAATTTCCACATCATCCTTTATAGCATCCTTTATCTTTTCCAGAATAGAGGGTTGAGAAATCATTTGTGAAAGGATTGATGATGTTCACTACTTTATGATTCCCATATCCATCTTTAGAAAATATAAGAAGATTGGATCCTTATAAATTCTCATCAATGATAGAATCACAATGCCATTTCTACTTAAATAACCTTCCACCTTTTTATCTTTCCTAGGGTGGTAATGGATTGAGAAGACATAGACTTTCATCAGTTCTAACCATCTTTGTTGGCACATGTTCTACTCTTCTTGTGTGAATATATACATGAACCTTTTTTGGTCTGTATATATTTCTCACTTCTCCAAAAAGAGATAATGCCCCAAATTTTTAAAGGGAAGATCACCATAGCCAACTCCAGATCATGTGTTTTGAAATTCTTCTCATGACCATTCAATTACCATGATTCATAGGCAATGACTTTTTTATTTTTCATTAACACATAGCCCGGGCCCCTCTTCTAAGCATCACTGAATTCCAAAAAAGGTTCTCCACATATGGGTAATGTGACTACGGAAACAATGATAAGCCTTTTGTTCAAATCCTTGAGTATTTTTTCGCATTCATCACCCCAAGAAAACTTTACTCCCTTTTGAGTTAGCTTGGTAAGAGGGTTGGACAATCATAAAAAATTTCCCACAAATCGTCGATAATATCTAGCTCTTCTGAAGATGCTACGGATATCCATTAACGATGTTGGCCTCGACCATCCCTATATTGTAGCTATCTTGGAGGGATCCACAGAAGTACCATTTCTTGTGATGATATAGCCCTAGAATGAGACCTCCTTCAACTAGAACTCAAACTTTTTTAACTTTTCATAGATATTCTCCTTTCTCAAGGTTTGTATTACATTTATTAGATTCTCCTCATGATCCTCCTTGGTTTTAGAGTATATTATAATAGCATCTATAGAGACTACAACAAATTTTTCAAGGTAATCTCTAAATACTCTATTTATCATGTTTATGAAGATTGTTGGATAATTAGTGAGTCTAAAAGAAATTACTATGAATTCATGCTACCTGTATCTTGTATGAAAAGCAGTCATGGGGATATCTTCCTTCTTCACCCTTACATGATAATATCCTAACCAAAAATCTACCTTAGAAAAGCATGGTGATCCCCACAGATAATCAAACAAGTCATCAATACGTGGGAGAGGATACTTGTTCTTTATCAGGATTTTTTTAATCTCATGATAATCAATGCAAAGGCGCAATGACCCATCCTTCTTCTCGATGAAGAGGACTGGTTCACCCCATGGTGAAGCACATGGGAATATAAACCCTTTATCCAGATTATCTTGTAGTTGTTTCATCATCTCATCAATCTTCACAACAACTATTCTATATATAGTCCTGGATATTGGAAATTCCTCAGGTATTTGATCAATTGAGAATTCAACATCTATATTAAGAGGAATACCAAAAATTTCATCGAGAAAATTTTCAATGAATTCCCTCACAATAGGCATGTCTTCGCGGAAGGCTTCCTCCTTAGACTCAATCATATGAGCAAGATATGCATGCTCATAGGGTAGTAATATCAACACTTGAGATGATGGAGCTAAATAAGATTCATCTTCCTCATTGAAATTGTATAGAATTGGGGGGTTGATTATCCACATGGATAGTGATTTCCCTCTCACGGCAATTTGTGATGGCTCTATACAGGGAAAAGGATTATATACTAAGAATTGAATCAAATTCAACTAGAGGTAGTAATATTAGGTTTGCTGGGAAATTCAATCCACAGATTATGACCGGGGAGGAGTTATATTCAGGGGATTAAATGATTGCTCCATTTTCCATACCCACCGATATCATTACTTCCATGATTTCTGGTGGTGCTGGGATTGTTCTACTAATCATTTGTGATATAAAATAATGTGTAGAAACGGAATCAAAAATTATGTTCGCTGTTCTTGAATGAATAACTTGTGTACCTATCACCAATTCATTCTCATGGTTCACGTTGGTGGTAGTGATAGAAAATTCCCACCCTTGAATCCTAGGATGTTGTTGGTTTCCTCAAAAAACCCATTGCTTAGGGCTCTGATTTTGAAGATGCCCTGGTTCTTTGCAGTGGAAGCAATGAACAAGGCGTTGTGAGTTGGACGGAGCATTTTTCTTCTCTATCGCAGCAGTGGGGTTTTCTTGTCAGCAATTAATGGTTAGGTGCCCTTCTCTTTCACTCATAAATCATTTCTTCATTCCCTTCAGGAAATTTCCAGGGTGCTTCTTTCCACACATTTGGCATTTGGGGTACTAGATTTGTATAGCACCGTTGGATTTATCAATCAGGCCACCAGAATTGAAGTCCACCTTACGCTTCTTATCTAAATGATACACTTGAGTTTTCTCTATCTCCATTTCAACCTTGAGGGAACATCAGACAATTTCATCATTTTTTTTGATGTCCCGGATCACAAGTGATTTCCAAAGGCCAGGTTTTAGGCCACCAAAGAAGTGGTCAGCCTTACATTTGTGGGTAATGACAATGCTGAAAGCATATTGTGCATTCCTTGTGAAGTTTTCCTCATACACTCCGACAAATTTGTCATCTTTTTTATTGAGTGGAAGGAATTCCATTTACATCTTAAGCCGGAGGGTGTAATGAAAATATTTATCAAATAAATCTTCAAAAAATCCTTCCATTCCAACACCTTGATCAACTCTTCAGGCTTTGTATTTTTGGTCAATTTCCACCATTGATTGGCTTCACCCTCCATACGATAAGTATCTAGAAGAACCTTCTCTTGTTCGAAACATTGAATGATGGCGAATATATTTTCAATGGAGTTTATCCATTGTTTGGTTGTTGATGGATCAAATGATCCATTAAAAGTATGAGGCCTTTGTCTCATTAATATCTCGATAATGACTTCTTCATTCATGGGGGGTGAACGTTCATCTTGACCCATGTTTCTATTCAATGCTTGATTTAACTGAGAGGTTATCATGACAAATTTCATGATTCCCACTCCCATCAGATTGGGTATCTCATTAGATCAATCATCAAATTGGTCTTCACATTGGTTGTTAGCCTGAGTCCTCCTATTACTGGCCATTGGCTGAATTAAAAGGAATGTTATGGGTAACACATAAAGGGTAATCCAAAAACATATGATTTAAAAATAGATTTTATTTCCTGAACATATGAATCTATATGCTTCAATCTATGTTATCCAAGATCTAATTTCTAACATATATTCGTAGGGGAATTTTTTTTATTCCCTTAATAGTGGTTCATACTATGATTGTGAATTTACCAAAGCATATCCCCTAGTAATGTCATAACTAAGAGTACATCATGGCCCGTTGTCATGTACCAGGATACCCCTAGTCATTCCTTAAACTCATTGTTAGAGTTTTCACCCCTAGGTACATCTGTATCAGGGCCACCTCTACCTGCTCGTATCCAGAATGGGATGTATTTTCTTGAAAAACCACTTAATAAATTATCAGAAAAACGTAGGTATGTTTTTAATATACTTAGTATTATGCCTAAGGATTTCCATATGGTTTTATAATCCTAATCCCAAAAATTAACTAAACCAATCATCTGATACCAATTATAACAACCCTTCTCATTATTACACATAGAAACATGATTTGTTACATAAAATTCACTTGATACAACATGGAAGATTGAGAGGTATAGTGTATTTTGGGATTTGGATCATTAAATAACACCATAAAAAAGGAAATAAAACATATTTATTGATAACATTATTTACATGAACACTACGTTCCCTCGTACTTAGCATTGCATGGGAGAACCTAAGGACATGCATAAGAAAAGGGTGAGCTATAAAGACCTGTAAGGGAATAAACATGGAATAAAATGAGGAATAAAATACATGTTGGAAAATAGGCTTATCAATGGTGCATAAGAGAAACATGAACATAAAGGAATGATAATTCACGATAATCATAACATGTAAATGTGGCAACAACATTTAAAATAGATTTATCATGATCCAAGGCTCATTGCACATGGAGCATTAGTAAACCCTCACTGCACATGAACACGATCAAACCCTCGTTGCAATTGAATTAACATGGTTCAACACTCATTTCACATGATGTATCGTGATACTATACTTTTCCTAATGCACTGGAGTGCTCTCAGGGAACACCTTTCCTAAACATTCCATTTCATGCATAAGTGTTCCATATGTATCATATAAATGAAATCAATCGACATCTTAAGTTATTCCCTGATTAAGTAATGTGGAATAAATACATGAATGTACCCTTAAATATGTATATGTGTATAAAGGTTAATTCCCATGATAGAGACATGGGTATTGTATTCACTACACAATGATCTTGTCTTGGAAAACCGTGGTGCACTTTCGGCAGCACAACGACGTGACATAAAGATTCATGAAAATCCTTAATGAGAGAGAAATGGATGTCTCATCATATGTAAATGAAATGGAAAGTAAGGGTTTCATGTAGATACATGTCCTAACAAACATTATGGAATTTAGATGCATAATACAAAAGAATAACTTGGAAGTAAAAGAGGTGGGAGAAATCCCACATAGAATTTTGGCATGGTAACGAGTTTACATAGGAGGCATTAATGAGAGATAAAGGGGTCTCCCTTCATCCAAAATTAAATAGGGTAGTATGAGGAGGTGTGAAATCATACCCTTACATTTTTAATTGTAAACAAAAGGACATAACAATATAAAAAAATTAGACAAAGATGAGAAAGGAAGAAATCCCTTACTTGGAAGTGCGATCCAAAAAGCTTAGGAAAGGCTATATAGAGGCTTATTGGGTGCTTGGGGAACCATGGGATGATTTTAGAAAGATAATGGAAGTGAATAGTCAAACTCCAATGGATTTAAGTGAAGAGGAAGTGGGATCTTTGGTGGTTTTATATACAAAAGGAGAGTGAATTTATTATTATTTATGTTTGGGAAACATCACAAAAAAATAATCAAAACCACACACCAGCCCATGGTTTTATTATAATGGGCTTTAAAAAGGGTAGAGAAAAAAATATATTATATTAGGCTAATGGCCTAAATTCCATAAATAATTGGGTTTCATATGTGGAGGTGAGTCACCCTCTCAAGGAAAACAATTTAAAAATAAAAAATGTTTTATAACCCATGAAGGGTCCACTAAAGCATTCTAAAATTAATCAAACAAACCCAAAATCACATAATTTTAATGGTAAAACATATATTGTCCGAAAATAATGTTTATATTATTTTATTACGTCAATATTGGGTCATCATGATGACATAAAACTCATTAAATATTTAAAGGGTATTTAATTTTTATCCAAAAATTCGATAGTCTCAACAAATTAAGAAAAATTTACTGTGGGATAATTTTTTTGTATTGATTCGAAAAATAATATTAATTTTATATAAATAAATAACTAAATATGTGAATTTTTTACTTTTAAAATAAAAACATACATTTATAAAAAATTCATTGGTTTTGACAAAAAACAGCTTTCAAACCTTAATGAAAATTACAATTGCATGCATAAAATTATACGATATTTTATATTTAATAAAAATTTATCTAATAATAATATTAATAATAATTTATTTATATATTATTTAATTTAAAATATCAATAATTTATTAGAATATATATTATTAAGTTGAATATAAACTAAAAATACTATTTGTGCTATAAAAACTTGTTACAAAGTAATAATAAAAAGAATGTATATTATCTATACAAGAATAATGTACATAGACATAGTTCTAGGGTATCATTACATAACCCCATATAACAACTGCATAAGACCGAAGGGTAAAATGTGTGGTGGTGACAGACTCTTGGGGGGATCATATAAAATTGCTCGGGTGGTAATCACTATTAACTTCTACTTCTCCCATAGTCAGTTCCACTCAAGAATAAAGTATTCTAGATCATCTTGGGCTAGGTCAAGAGTGAAGCCCAATGACATCAACTCCTTTCCATGCTCTGAAAAATAATCATTTTACAGGGAAAGTGTACTAGATGTGGCCATCACATCCTTTGTCTGAGTAAATTGGATTCATTAAATCCCTATATATATACTAATCATGTGATAACTGTTCAACATCTATATTATTAATGGTCACAATTCATAATGGTATTTAAAACTCCAAAAAATAAAACCAAATAAGTGTATACGTTTTACATAACCAATAGAAGACATTTAAAATGACCAAGATGAATTTCCATTAATCAATTTTTGGGTTGTTACATTGACCAAGGAAGAGGGGGGATGTCGACCAGAGGATTTGTCAGAGGAGGTTGACCAAGGGGGAGGGATGCACACGAGGGATAGGCACGACGAGATTTGGGGGGAAAGGGGAGGGTGTGACAGGATTTTGGGAGGGCGGGGAGACTAACACTAAAAAATAAAATAAAAATAAAACAAAAAAATAAACTAATAATAATATGATAAAAATAAACATAATGTGATAAAAATAAACCTGATAATAAAATGGTAATTAAATTAATAAAATTTATAAAATTATTGATAATGAACATTATATTGTTAAACATAATAATATTCATAATATTCATAATAATAATATTATCATTATTATTATTTTAAAATAATTTTATTTTTTCTCATATTATAATTAATTTCAATTAAGATTTATTCCAAATACTGTGCATGGTGCATGGTGACTTGGGAGAAGCCACATATTTCTCAAATTGGGTTAGGAACATGTGTCAGATGCTAATATGCCCAAAATAAGCATCTATCATAAAAAATGTAAAATTTCAATCAATGTCAGCCCGCACCTTGAAAAAAAAATTCAAATCCAGATAAACTAATAAAATATAAATATTTTAGAATTATGAGTGCGACAATTCTCCCAACTATAATAAATTTAACCCCCATAAATCCATCCCACTGTTGATTCAAAATAGAGAACCAGTACTCTGTTACCACACAAGGATATTCTTCAATGATGAAAAGTAAAAGTATGACATGAATAGTACAAATAACAATAGAGGATTATGAGTAAAACCTAGGAGGTAGAACTGGACTTCTCAATATGATCCACCCTTCCCTAATAGTTTAAACATCTTTAGTTGATCAGTAAATGAAAATGATCCTCTCACCGTACAAAATCTAAAATCCTAAAAAAAACACAACAAGCATACCCAAAAGGCTAATGCAGTACTCTAGAAACAAACAAAAAATCCTAATTATGGACATGGGGAGGTCAATATAGACTCCCCTTTATATGGAACAACCTAACACCTAAGGTAGATCATGGACACTAACATAGAGAGGCCCAAATGGACTCCCCACCACAAAGAATTGGTTGAAACCATTTCAATTTAGGGTAACATTTAGTGAGACCCAAGTAGGGTCTCTCCACCATAAGAACTATGCATCTTAACTAACTGACACACACTGGTATAAAAACCCCCCAAAGGCCCAACAACAAATAGAAAGGTATCAATGAATGAATCTCTAAAATTATGTGAAAACATTACATAGTACACTACTCTTAAAGGGAATTTCAATTCATGGATGATCCCAAACCAAAACAAAAATTTAAATTGACTTACAAGGTTGTTCATACATGGAAAACCAGAGGGAGATTCATGCCCAAAGGTTATGAGATTTATATTTGAAAAAAATGAAACAAATCCACCTCCTTATAACCAATGAAGAACTCTTCCACTTACTTTGATCACCACAATGAGGAGTAGGTCCCCCATGTACCTTACCACCACATAGGACCACTTGAAATAAAACTACCACATCAAATGCTAAGATGGTCTCTATTTCCAACAATGAAGATTGAAATTAGACCAAAACCCTTACACTTATGGGGTTCATGACTACACACCACATTCACTCTGAAGCATATGGCTGGGGCTATATTTATTGAGGCATCTTCTTCCTCCTAATCATACATTGAAACCACTGAACATAACTTCCCTTACTAGTGACATAAGCAACCACACCACAACCTCAACAACACCAACTGACACAACACATCCCAAAATCTTCTTACCCTTACATAGAACCTTCACAAAGATAGGGGCATAAAATATTCCTATGCATCACCCCTTTCTACATATAATGAGAAACATCATGAGAAAAACACACATAGTATACAAATTCCTCTAAAATAGAGTAATTCATAATTTCGTAGGGGAAACACACTTATTTAAAAATAGAGGTGCTGAGAAGATTCTACAACCTTCACCCTTGCAGTCGAAAGAGAACACAGCACCACAAGGAATCACTAGACATGAACAATGTGGTCTATGATCCCCCACAAGGTGTGGGACCATAAACATAGTCTCAAACAACATGAAATTCTTTAAAATGATCATAATTACCTCCTACGACCAGATTCACCACACGGTTGGTCTAACATGATCTCTTTCATAGAAGGAAACCCAAAATTATTAAAATACATATTTAAGGTAGTGTAAAACACTGAAAACCCATATTGCTTCCTACATTCCACACTAGATTTTCCTTCGCCGCTTATAGGTGGGACCCTCAGATTTATCGATGCCAAACTTCACCTTTGACTACTAAATGACTAAAGGAAACAAAAACATCCTCTAAATCCTCTCGCATATGATTCCTCTCTTTGATAGGATTCATTTATTTGAATAAGAATATGTGGAATCAATTCTAAACCCCAAGAAAAAAAACCTTACTTTGATCAACTAGAGGATCTGCCAATGGCAGACCACTCATGGCCACACTTCATTTTCTCATTAAATCTTTATGAAAGAGTACACTGACAAGCTAGGAAAAAACCAAAGGACCCAATTAAATAGTTCTGAAGGCCAAAACGTTCCACAAACCAAAACCAAACACATGATAGCATCCAATGTACTGTCTTTCCAAAACACTTCTCAAAAGAGTCGACAAAGGGTTTTCAAACTCAATACCCCCCCCCCCCCACAACAACATTCCCAACAATAGAAGAAGACACATGATAATGAAAGAGGAAACTATTGTCAATAGGGGACCCAAAATTATGGTTTGCATCCATACTCCCAGTCACAAAACCATCACAGAGAGTGTTCTCTGACCATGTCTCTGGCTCCACATGGATTTCCAGGCCCCATGAGCACATTAAGACTAGAAATCCAACCCTATTTTCGTTTCCCAATCAACGAACATCCAAAATTACAAAAATACTCAGATAAAACATGACTTCCCCTTGTAACTTGAGTCATGTCATGAGGTGTGTTTGATAGGAACCCTAATCATAATTGGAATGTCATGTCCCGGAAATCCTAGATCTAGTATACCCAGACACTTCCCTAAGGGACAGGACCCAAATGATCATAACCCCATCTAATACCATTTTTTCACAAACCAAGATGGTTCACTATCTGAACCGATGCCTGCCCCAATACATGGCATTTCATGAATGGTGTTCCCAATCCAAATGTGCTGGAAACTAGTATTGATCATCAAAATAAAATTGATACGAATGATTTGGCCCATAATTGATATAAAAAAATAACTATAAACTGAAAAAATAGACAAACCCTAACAACTAAAAAAAATAAAGTTAAAATGAAAAATACACCTCCAAGTGAACTCGTGGGTCACCACCAAATACAGAACCCCAATCGCTCCAGGATAGACCCCAAACAAGAGGGACCTGAGTCTAAATAGATGGTGTAGGCGTGAGAACTAAGATCCTTTGTAGGAAAGAAAATGATAAACAATTACATATGCCCCATCCGTTAAAAAGAAAACCAAAATGTGCTATTTTGAAAATAAGACATTATAATATAATGTTTTTAATTGTTTTAAAATTCAAGTAAAAAGCTATCATTTTTAGGAAAACAATTTCCCTTCCACTTCATTTTCAAAATATGTTCCATAAATACATTAACATTTCACAACATTAAATGTTCCAAGAAAGTATTAAAATAGGTTTCATGCGTGAAGTAACATTTCAAAATGAAAGGAGACCAATTTAGAATAAAAATATAGTTTTCATGACAGAGGGAACAAGCATGAAACAACTAAATTGTAATTAATATCACAAGAACCATGGGAAGTCCTTAATAATAAAGTGATAGTTTGGGAACTATGATCCTCATACCTTAGTGAAATGAGGTATAGAAACCACAACCATTAGAATAATGATTCATGATTCACAAGTGGGGAAACCCAAATGGCCTTGTGGTCTCCAGTCATCAAAAATGATTAGTTAGTGTTGTAGCATCAATCCTAGTAGATGAAACCAGGATGAACCACTTCTGAATCATCATGAGTACTTTTCCAAGTCTTCCCACATAGGTACCCAGGGTTTCCCAGCTGAAATATTTCAATGGTTGTGAGGTTTTATCAATAAAAACATATTAACATAACACTTTATTTACCCAAAACTCATTCAACCTCTCACGACTGTTCTCCCTCCTTAAGCACATTCCCCTCTTTTATGTAACACAACAATGAAGCAGCCTCAAAACTAGGCCCATATCACATATCACATATTAACACCAACATCATATTTATAAAACTATAGGGAATTACTCAAGAGGAGTTTTCCAATTTCCAAAATGGTTCTCAAATTTCCAAAAATTCTTAATTACTTACAGGAAACACTTTTATTTTTAGAACACATAATCATGCAACACTTTTAAGTTCCCAAAATCATTTGAATGTTCAACTAAACAACCAAGGTAATATATATTTAAAACCAAACTTACTACAAAGAAGTAATTTTTAATAATTTCAAATCACCCATTGATCTCGTGTTCAAACCAAAATACCTTTCATAAATTTATTTGGAACCATTTGAAAAAAAATGTCAGGAATATTTTAAAACAAAATCAGTGAAATAACACATGTCTTTAGAAATACCCATTTGACATTCAAAACACCTAGAAGAACAATTTTCATGAGCCACAACCATTTATATACATAGATATATGTATAGAATGTTCATTTTATATAAAAGGAGACGACACACATTTAAAGAAAAACAAGAAATAAGGAAAATTCTAATTAATGATCAAGGAATGGAGAACCTACCTCCAGGTGGAACCAAACTAAACATTAAACATTTGGAACTTTTTAACTATATTTTTTTTCTCCCCCAAAAGTCATATGAATTTTCGTAAACATATAAAGAAACATATCCCGAATTTACACACCCACATGGCCATGAACATGTGAAAGGGGATCCATATATATATGCTTATATGCATTTACTAGTCTCCACTAACCTCCGTATGAATTTTCAAATATTTACATGGGAACACCAATCCTCATACATATATATTTTAGAACTAAACCCTATATGGTGCCTTTTTTCATGAACCATGTTGGGTCACCATCCGACCCAGTGCTCGATACGATCTGTGATAAGGCCTGAAGGGCATCCCCAATCCCCATGGACTAGAAACTACTATGAGGAATCAAAAAAATAGTTGGTATTGATTTGGACCATAAAAAAACAAATAAATAACTATAAACAAAAAAATAGATTATCACAAGAATCTAAAAAAATAATGTTCAACCAATGAACATGCCTCCATGTAACCTCATGGGTCACCACCAAACATGGAACCACACTCACTCCAAGGGAAATCCAAAACATGAGGGTCCTGAAAAATAAAATATGGAGTAGGAATAATCAATGAGAAGCGTAGTCAGAAATCCAATAATAAATAATGATATATTCACTTACCATTACAAGGAACACAAAATGTGTTATTTTGAAAGAATAATCTAAAAATTAATGTTTATAATTCTTCTAAAATTCAACTAACAAAATATCATTTTCAGGAAAAACAGTTCTCTTTCAATTCATTTTACAAATAAGTTCCAATCATGAATTAACATTTAAAAATTAACAAGGACCAATTTAGATTAAAAATATGGTTTTCACAAAAGAGGGAAAAAGCATGAAACAACTAAATTGAAAATAATATCATAATCACTAAGGGTAATCCCTAGAAAACTAGTGTTTTTTGGGGACCTAGGATCCTCATACCTCCGTGAAATGTGGTACAGAAGACACAATCATCGATATTTTCATGCATGATCAACTAAAAGGGGAACCCCAAAGGCCAAGTGGTCTCCAATCATCACAAATGTTTTGTTAGTGATGTAATTTCAATCATGCTAGATGAAACCGTGATTAACTATTTCAGAATAATCTAGCATACTAGTCCTTGTCTTCCCACATTAGTTCTCGGGTATTACCATGTGCTCTATTTCACTATTGCTAAGGTTTTATCAAGAAAACACATATGAACATAAAAAATTCTTTACCAAAAAACCATTTAACCTCTCATCATAGTTCTCTCTTCTTTAGAGAATTCCCCTATTTTACATCACACAATAGTACAGAAGCCTCAAAACTAGGTACACATTAAAAATCACATATTATCACCAATGAAACATTTCTCAAAGTTGGGGGAATGCCACAATAGGGGTTTCCCACATTCGTAAACCATTATTAATATTTCAAAAATTCTTAATTGCATTCCTGAAACACATTTCATTTTAGAACACATAATCACCCAAAATTTTATGTTTCCAAAACCATTTTAAGACTGTCAAATCACCATATGATCTCATGTTTACACCAAAATCATTTTTGGAAATCGCTTTAAAACCCTTTGGAAAAAAATAAAGCGTGTAATTACAAATTTAAAAAAAAAATGGCTAAAAGGAAAAACTTCTTTGGAAATAACCATTTCACCTTCAAAATAACTAGTAGAACACATTTCAAGAACCAAAACCATTAATTTACATATATATGTATATATATATATATAGAATGTTTATTTCATATAAAATCATATGACGCACATTTAAATAACACCATGAAATAATAGAAATTATAATTAATGATCAAGGAATGGGGAACATGTAACGCCCCGACCCCAGTTACTCAGAGTTAGTACATTATTACATAACATTGTCATGATCACAATAGATCAAGTCTTGAATGACTAATTAGTTTAGTAGACTTGGAATCACTAGATACTTCCATAAATTTTACATTACATCATAAAGAGAAAAACTATATCAATATCTTGTCTCCATAGACCACACTCATATCCCCTCATTCTATCCCTGTAGGTCATTCATAAAATACTTCTTCACATCCTGGTAAAAATAAAACATAGAAAGGGGTAAGATCAGATGCCCAGTAAGGATAAGAATATAGAGAAAACTTTCATAAATAAGCATAAACATTTAAAGAAATGTATAACTAAAACAAAAGCCTTTTAAACTTGAAAATCATCATAATATGGCAGAAATAAAATGATATAATTCCATTTAATAATTCACATGGATATTATTCTAGTCTAATAATCACATGCAATATCAATAACCACTTTCATAATGGGGGAATGCATAATGCTAGACTATCCTAACGACATAGTCAAGGCCTTTTTCCTAGACTACCAAAAAGATTTTGTCACGTCCTTTGGCCAAGACACTAATTTTTCTCATTAGACCTACCAATGCATCGAGGATATATAGTGGGCACCACCCGTCACTTATTAAGTCCATTTCATTCCTCATATGAACAGGTTTAAACATAACATAAACATTCGTATTAAAACTAGCATACGAAATGTTGATACTTTATCCATAAACCATGAATGGTATAAAAATAACACAAACATAGTAAAACTTATCAAAAACCGTTAATACTATATAGAAGTTTTGTATAATAATATATCAACTTCAAATAAGCTTAAAATCCATCAATGGATGTTGACATAAATGAAATCAAAACTATTTGAGAGAAATTTATCTTTTTTTGAAATCATTTAAAAGGAACATAATTATAAAATAAATCATTTAATTTGAAAATATTATTATATGATTGTAAGGGAAGCTTCGAAGATTATATAACGGTGGAAAATTTCCACAAATGCCGTATAAGTTAAAAATGGTCATTCTTAACTTAATTCTGTCGAAAAGGTTAAAAAGGACCTTGTTTGGAAAACGATAGAAAGAGTCCTTTATAAACATCTTATAAAAATTAAACAAGGGTATAAATGATATAAAAACATAGTCTATAAAATATTAAGAATGATTTGAAATACATTTTTAATAAACATGGATGTGGATGATAAAGAGGTCCCAGTAGATAATTACGTATTAAAAATCTTGGATAATTAAGAGATTGTGAAATAAACCTTGACCTTGTACTTTTCCTTGGTTGAGGGAAGGTTAAACTTAAATATAATGGTGAAATAATTTTTATTAAATTATACAAGAGTCATATACATTAATTATGATATCATATATGATTTTTTAGCATTTCTTTATTAATAGTATCTTAGTATTATCTTCATTTCGAGTGTTCACTTACTCGTTTTCATTTATATGTTTTGTTACATAAGCCACACTTGTTATCCATCGATTGTATCTTATTCATATCCATAATTATATCATGTCCCTAATCATTATTTGTGGTCATAAAATGAGAATTTGACTAGAATGTATATGATGGGGAATGAATCTAATCGCATTCGTTGAGACGATAATCCGTACGTACGCACAAGCGATAATAGCATTATTTTGATATTAAAATAATATATAATTGGATGGTGTATCATATATACAGAATAATCATCATGTAATATTTATTGTTTACATGAATTACAAATCATTATTATACCCATCCAAATTATAATTTATTGAATAACAATTACACCACGACATGGAGACAGTAAGTCGTACGCACACACGTATGGTGACATGTCATTAAAAGGATGGATAGAATATTGAATATGGTTGTACCATATTTATAATAACATCATATTATATAGAAGATACTGGAGTTATTATTTTATAATTGACATAACAATAAAAAAATAAATTGAAGAAGAAAGGAACTTGAAAGAGGGTGGTGAAAACATTACATCTTCCATGGGTTATTCGTTTTGATTTGATCAAAAGGGCTCAATAGGTTGGATTTCTCGTAAAACTATGGCCTCTAGGTTGATGTGATTGATGTTGAGAGAATATTTGGGTAGGGTTTGGCCGGGTAAAAAGGCTTTGAAGGTATGAATTTTTGAGAGTGGGAAGTTCCCTTTTAAAAGAGGGGTGGGGGACACCTTATGAAAACATTAAAATACTATTTTGTAATAAATTTATATTCGGTCTATAATGGCTCCAAAGTGACTTATTTCGAGGATAAGGTGGGTATGGGTCGAAATACATTCAACCAATATATTTTAGACCGGTTTGGGTCACTATATTACCCTTATCATTTATATTTATCTCTTAGTTAAATTGTTTGACATTTACCATGTCTCTTTGTGTTTTTATATTATATGGTTAATATACTTACTATATACATCCAAGAGAACCCCAAGAGGTTCATTAATGATACAAATATCATTATATAAGTCATTTAGATGAACCTTATATTTTTAGGAATAGAATATGAATTAGTAATATAATATTTATTTTTAAAAACTCTTTTGTGTCAATTTTGACACTATTTGGTATTTTGTTTTTTCTAAATTCATAACAACATTATTACATCGAAAACAATTCATCAAACAAACCATAATAAGTTATATTATCATATAAAATCAGTGTAATTCATAAAAAGTCTCAAATTACATTTATTGTGATATTTATAATATCAATTATTTTAATATTTCATTAATTAGGTAATTACTACATCACCATTGTGTCATAAATAAATAAATAAATTATTTAATGTCTAAAAATAATAAATAAAATATAATTATGTAGGAAATCATTTTATCTTTATAATTAATATATATAATCGAATTTATCTAATGTATAACCCTATATTAAAAATGTTTTAGTTATTTAACTTTGATTTTATCTCTTTTAACTCGTCGTTGAATTAAATAATAATAAATGTACTGACCTAATCCATGTGGACCAAAGAGGTTAATATTTTATTCCTATGGTTGTTTCTAGTATAATTATACTTAGCCAATATAATTAGGGATGTGTTAGGGTAATAATAATATCATTTTAACCCTAAATTAACCTATTTACTTTTTACCATGGTAAATAAACGTCAAATGTTACTATTCGCCAAAAATTATTTTTATCATATTGAACTGAATTTTAATCCTAGATATTATCCATGTCTCTCAAATTTTTTAAACTATACTCACAGAAGTGGTAAAATTATGTTTTATGTGAATTTTCAAATTCTCCTAGGTGATGGGTAAAAGACGGTGAAAGTTCAATAAAATTTTTATATATCTAAAATTATTATAAACTGACTATAATGAATAACATTGAAATTATATAGTTATTATTTATCTATTTTGACCTAAATTAAATTTAAATACAATAAATAATTATTTAAATAAAAATTCAGTTTTAAACTATAACTCCGTGTTTTTCACTATTCATTAAAAATTGAATGTTTTCAGAAAAATAAAAAAAATTCACCCTAAACTAATTCCGATATTCCGAATCCAAAAATGAAGTCAATTTCGAATGATAAAATTTATAAAATTTCAACAAGTGGTTATTACTGTTCATAATGGCTAGTTTGATTGGTTGTGGGGTGTTAGAACTCGATGTTGCGTACAACACACACTACTGTATTTTTCAAAGAGAAGCATTCCATGGATGCTTGGGGTGTTACATTCTACCCTACTAAAAATAATTCTGTCCTCGAAATTTCTAGAATATTACTGCATAAAAAGACTCAGGTGGTTCTTCATCAAATGTTACTCGGGTTCCCACGTTTCCTCTTCCATCTTATGGTTTCTCGATAGAACTTATACCAGACAAGTCGTCCGGTTTCTCAACACTTCTTCTCTGGTATTTAGAATCCTGATGGGTTCTTCACAATAAGATAGACCAGGTTCTAGTTCTACTTCCTCATAGGTGATTACATGAGTTGGGTCAGGCAAGTATTTTCTCAATAGTGATACATGAAACGCATTGTGAACTTGGGAGAGATTTGGTGGCATTTCCAAACGGTAAGCTACAGCCTCAATTTGTTCTAGAATTTAGAAAGGTATGATGTACCTGGGACTCAATTTACTTTTCTTACCGAAACATATAACTCCATTCCATGGAGATACCTTCAAGAAAACATGATATCCAACCTGAAATTCCAAATCCCTCCTTCAGTTATCAACATAGCTCTTCTGTAAACTTTGAGCTGTTTTGATGTGTTTTTGGATAAACATCACATTTTTCATCATTTCCTCCACCTATTCTGTGCCTACATGTTTTATTTCACCCACATCATCCCAACAGGTTGGTGTGAGACATCTATTTCCATATAATGCTTCATATGGTGCCATCTGAATACTTGAATGGACGCTATTGTTATAGGAAAATTATACCAGAGGTAAATATTGATCCTATATATATTGATAGTCAAGTGACCAAGATCTCAACATTTCTTCTACGGTTTGAAAAGTCCATTCTGATTGTCCATCAGATTGGGGGTGGTAGGCAGTGCTCAAATGAAGGTCAATATTCAGGGCTTTCGGAAGAATTTTCCATAATCTTGATGTAAAATGGGGATCACGATCAGAAAAAATCGATAGGGGTACTCCATGTAGTCTCATAACTTCATTAATATACAGTCTTACTAGACGTCCCAGTTGTAGATCTTCTCTTATAGCAAGAAAATGTGCTGACATGGTAATACGATCAACAATGACCAATATTACATCGTTCCTTCTAGAATTCTTTGGTAGCCCCGTGTCAAAGTTCATCGAAATATTATCCCATTTCCAATGAGGTATGGTAAGAGGTTGCATGACTCCTCCAGGATATTTCCTTCCCGCTTTCACTTATGGAAAACCATACATCTTGACACAAAATCAGAAATCTCCCTCTTCATGTTGTCCCACAAAAAATGTTCCCTCAAATATCTATACATCTTGGTGCTCCCATGGTGTATAGATAAATTGTAACTATGAGCATAATCCAACAATTCTCTTTTTATATCAGGTATATCAAGAACACAAAGCCTCCTCCCAAATTTCAAAACTCCTTCTTCACACACAATGTCCCTCAATCTCTCATCATTCACAGCATTAATCTTCTTTTTAAACTCTTCATCATCAGTTTGAGAACTCTTTATTATTTATAGTAAAGATGGTTTGGAAACCATTTGAAAAAGTATTGATGTTTCACCTTCCATGGTGATTCCCATATCCATCTTTACATGATTCACGAAAAATAGGATCCCTTTCAACTCTAATCTTGTTAAAAACTCCATGATCCTTTCTGATCAAAGCATATTTCACTTTATTTTCCTTCCCTGGGTGGTAGTGTATAGTACAATCATAATACATGAGTAGTTCAAGCCATCGCCTTTGCCTCATGTGGAGTTATTTCTGTGAGAAAAAATATACTTCAAACTCTTGTGATCAGAATAAATCTCCCATTTTTAACAATTGGGATAGTGTCTGCAAATATTAAAAGAAAATATTACAGTTTCTGACTCAATATCATGAGTAGGATAGTTTTTCTCATTAATTTTTAGTTGTCATGATGCATAGGAAATAACCCTGTCATTTTGCATAAGGACACAACCAAGTCCTTTCTTTGAAGCTTCACTATAAATAACAAACCCATCATTCCCTGATGGTAGAGTCAATATAGGAGCATTGAATAATCTTCTATTTATTTCATTGAATCATTATTCACAATCTTTTTTCCAAAACAAATTTAACCCCTTTACGTGTGATCTTCATTAATGGGTTAGACAATCGGGCAAAATTATGGACGAAATGTCGATAATAACCTGCTAAACCAATAAAACTATGTACCCCAGTTATACTCGTTGGTGTTTCCCATTATTTGATTTCCTTGGTCCAAGAAGTATCAATAGAGATTCCATACATGGAGACAATATGACCAAGAAAATAAATCTCTTGAAGTCATAATTCACACTTTCTAGACATCCCATATAATTTATGTCTAATCGGAGTCTTCAATATAATGTGCAAGTGATTTTCATGATCTTCATATCTTTTAGAGTATACCAAGATATCATCAATAATTACCAACAAAAAATCATCGAGATTTTCCTTGAAAACTTTATTCATTTGATCCATGAATACATGGGGTTCATTAGTCATCCCAAAAGGCATTACTGTAAACTCGTAATGCCCGTACGTTGTTCGAAATGCTATATTCGGAATGTCTACCTTCTTCACACACAACTGATTGTATCCATATTGAAGTTAAATCCTTGAAAAGTATTGAGCTCTATGTATTTGGTCAAATAAATCATCAATACGAGGTAGGGGATACTTGTTCTTTATTGTTATAGCATTGATTTCCCTATAGTCGATAAATAACCTCAAAGATCCATCTTTATTCTTAACAAAAAGGACATATCTCTCAATGGAGAACCACTAGGGTAAATAAATAAATTATTACTCAATTCCTCTAGTTGTTTCTTTAGTTCAACTAATTCCATAGTGGCTATTTTATAAGGGGTCTTCGATATAGACCTTGAACCAGTAATTAAATCAATGGAAAACTCAATTTCTCGTTCTGGAGGATGTCCAGGTAAATATTTTGGTAACACATATACATATTATTTCAAAATAGTTACATCCTCTATTTGAACATTTCTTTCCTCTCCCATAGATATTTCATTATCTTCCTCCCCAATAATTGAATTTAGTTGAGCTTCTGGGGGTGGATCTAGATAAGAATTAGGTGGTGACGATTCTACTCTAAAGTTATGGTGTTCTTTATCATCATCAAAAAAAATCATAACCTCCTTATTCTTATAATAAATCTTCACATCATGGTTCTAAATCCAATCCATACTGAGGATTATATCAAATACAATCATGGGTATGACGATGAGATCGGCATATAAAGAACATTTATGTTCTCTAATGGGGACGGATTCACAAAACATTAAAGTAATGATACATCCCTTAGGAGATTTGACTAACTAATCCCTTATTAAAAAAATTTGGAAATATCTAATTTTCTTCGACAACTGGGAATATATGAAACAATGCGATGATTCGGAATCAAATAATACATTTTCTAAACTTGAGGAAACCATTAAATTACCTGCCACCATGTCTTTCGGAGCTTCTACCTCAGCAGTAGTGATAGAATTTTCATGGCCTTTATCCTTTTTCCTTTTCTGAGGTAACTTCCCTTGATGTTTAGAACATTCATTTTCACAATGTCCCATCTCCCTACAATTGTAGCATTGAACAGTGGTAGCTTCTTTCTTCCCCTTCTAATCACGAGCTTGGTGGCCTTTTTCACCACACTTGTAACAGACTCCCATTCCCTTCAAGCAAGTACTAGGGTTTTTCTTCCCACATTTACTTCAGGATGGATATTCAACTTTTCCCTTCATCCCCTTGTTTCCATTCCCTAGGTGATCAACAGATCTCTTCTTCTCTTTATTTTCTTTAAAGTCATAAGACTTAGAGAATTATTTTTCTATCTTGATAGCACATGAGAAAATATATTCATACGATGAGAAGGATTGTGAGACTAATGCTCGACAGAGAAATAGTTTTAACCCATCAAAGAAACTATAAATCTTACTTTTTGGGTTATGTATATAATATGTTTCATGCCTCATTAACCTTGTAAAGTTAGCCTCATACTTTGCAACATTCTCATTATCCTTTTGTCTCAGACTCAGAAATTGCCTTTCTATATCTACTTGATGATCACGAGGAATGTATTTTTCTATTAAAATCTATTTGAACACCCTCCATTCCATATTTGATACTTCATCATCATCCTTTGTGTTTTGAATAAATGAAAACCATTGGTCAGCATCCCTAGTGAGGCGGTAAACTGCCATGATAACTTTTTCCCTTTCACTACTACTCAAGGTGTGGAATATTTTCTCTAAGGAATTTATCCATTACTCATCTACTAATATATGTGTACTTACATTGAATGTGGGTGGTTGTTTCCTCTTGAGGTGATATACCATTTATCCTCCACCATTCGGATTATGGTTCTCCATACAGATTAGGTTATTATTCATAAACTGGGTGAGTTGTCCCAGTATGGTGATAATCTGATCAGCACCAGTTGCATCACCAACTCCTCTATAATTATCTTGAGAAGGAGTGAAATCCCTATATGGAGTGTGTGAATTGATACAGTTTCCATTCCTTCCACTAGGTGCCATTTCTAAACAATGGCATAAATTAGATCAGTTTATGAATCGAAATACATAATTCCAAACTTGTAAAAAACATAACATAAATTGAACAGTTTATTGATATAATCAATAATCATAAAAATGTATTCTTTGAGAAGTATATATACTCATAAACCCTTCATAATGGTTTGTAAATAAAATGAGAATTATCCTAAGTACATAACCTGGGATTGTCGTAACCAAGAGTGCAGCAAGGCCCGTTCTCGTGCACCAGTTCCCATTCGAGTCTAGATCAATGCAGTGTTTTTGGGTTTTACCCCAAGGTATATTTATTCCAGAGACGCCTCTACCTACTCGTATCCAGATAGGGATGTATTTCATGGAAAACTCACAAAAATATCAAAAATACCAAAATTCTAGGAAGTAATTCTATACTAATCATCAATGTCCATCTTAGGTCTATGTGATCTAATCAGAGTTTATCTAAATCTAGCTTCCATGGTTTGTACTAAACTTCCTCTGATACCAACTATAACGCCCCAAACCCAGTTACCCAGAGTCAGTTCATTATTACATAACATTGGCATGATCACAAAATATCATGTCTCGAATGACCTCTTAGTTTAGTATCCTTGGAATCACTAGATACATCCATAATTTCTAAATTACATCATAAAGTGAAAAACTACAACAACATCTTGTCTTTATAGACCACACTCATATCCCTGCATACTATCCCTATAGATCATTTATAAAATACTTCTTCACATCCTGGAAAAAATAAAACATAGAAAGGGGAGAGCTCATATGCCCAGTAAGAATAACAATATAGTGGAAACTTTCATAAATAAGCATAAAAATTTAAGGCAATGTATAACTAAAACAAAATCCTTTTATGCTTGAACTTCAGCATAATATAGAAGCAATAAAATAAAATAATTCAATTTAATTATTCACTTGGATATTATACTAGTCGAATAATCACATGGAATATTAATAACCACTTTTATAATGATGGAATGCATAATGCCATACTATCATAACCACATAGTCAAGGCCTTATACCAAGAGTAAAAAATAAGATTATGTTAAGGCCTTGTTCCAAGACACTAGTTTGTCTATTGAGACCTATCGATTCATCGAGGAGCTATAGTGGGCTCCACCCGTCATTTATTATGTCCAATGCATTCCTCATATGAACAGGTTTAAACATATCATAAACATTTGTATGAAAACTAGAATACGAAATGTTGATACTTTATCCACAAACCATGAATAGTATAAAAATAACTCATACACAGTTAAACATATCACAAAACCTTCAATACATTATGGAGGTTTTGTATCATAATAAATCAACTTCCAATATTCTTAAAATCCATCTAAAGATTTTGACACAAATGAAATCAAAACTATTTGAGAGAAATATATATTTTTTAGAAATCATTTAAAAGTCACATAATTATAAAATAAAACATTTAATTTGAAAATATTCTTATAAGAATGTAAGGGAAGCTTCGATGATTTTATAATGGCAGAAAATAGCAGCACGCGCCGTATAAGTCAAAAAAAGACATTGTTACCTTAATTCTATCGAAAAGGATAAAATGACATTGTTTGGAAAATGACGGAAAGAATACTTTATAAACATCTTATAAAAAGTCAAAAAGGTTATTAATGACATTAACCCATAGTCTATACTATAGTTATAATTATTTGAAATAATTTTTTAAGAAACATTGATATTGTTGATAAAGAGGTCCCAGTAGATAATTATGTATAAACAACCTCAGATAATGAAGAGATTGTGAAATAAACCCTTACCTTGTAATTTTCCTTGGTCAAGGTAAGGTTAAACTAATGTATAATGGTGAAATTATTGTTATTGAATTATACAATAATCATATACATTAACTAGCATATCATGTATGATCTTTGAAATTTTCTTTGTTAATAAAATATTAGTAGAATCGTCATTTTGGGTCTTCACATACTCATTTTCTTTTATATGTTTTGTTACATAAGTCACGATTGTTAACCATGGGTTGTATCTTATTCATAGACAGAATGATATCATGTCCTTAAACATTATTTTTGATCATAAAATGAGATTTAGACATGAATTTATAAGATGGGGAATGGATCTCATCGTGTTCGTGGAGACGGTAATCCGTACGTACAAACGAGTGATAATATCATTCTTTTGATATTAAAATAATATATAATTGTATGGTGTATCATATATACAGAATCATTATAATTTTATATTTATTATTTACATGAATTACACATCATTATTATACCCATCCAAATAATAATGTATTGAATAACAATTACACCATGACGTGGAGACGGTAAGTCGTACGTATGCACGTATGGTGACATGTAATTCAAAGGATGGATAGAATACTGAATATGGTTGTACCATATTTATAATAACATCAAAGTATATAGAAGATACTGGAGTTATTATTTTAGAATGTATATAACAAAGAAAGAAGAAGTTGAAAAAGAAAGGAACTTGAAAGAGGGTGGTGAAAACATTACCTCTTCTTCGGGTTCTTCCTTTTGATTTGATCAAATGGGCTCCTTAGGTTGCCTTTATGATCAAACTAATTCCTCTAAGTTTTAAGGAAGTATTTTGAAAGAATATTTGGGTAGGGTTTGGATGAGCCAAAAGGCATTGATGGTATTAATTTGAGGGAAGGGGGAGTTCCCTTTTATAACAGGGGTGAGGGGTAACTTAGGAAAAACTTAAAATATTATTTTATAATAAATTAATTTTCGGTTTATAATGGCTAAAAAGTTACTTATTTAGAGGCTAAGATGGGGATGGGTCGAAATATTTTCAACCAATAGATTTTAGATAAGGTTGGGTCACTATATTAACCTTATAATTTATATTTAACACTTAGTTAAATAGTTTGACATTCACCATGTCTTTTTGTATTTTTATATTATAAGTTTAATAAACATACAATATAATTCCAAGAGAACCCCAAGTGGTTCATTAATGATACACATATAATTAATTAAGTCTTTTGTCCAAGCCTTATATTTTTAGGAATAGAATATGAATTAATAATATAATATTTGTTTTAAAAACTCTTTTATGTCAATTTTGACACTATTTGGTATTTTGTTTTATCTAAATTCATAACAGCATTATTACTTCGAACAAAATTAATCTATCCAACCCTAATATGTTATATTAATCTAGAAAATTAGTGTAATTCAAAAAAAGTCTCAAATTAAATTAAATTTGATATTTATAATATCAAATATTTTAATATATCATTATTTAGGTAATTACTGCATCACCATTGTGTCATAAATAAATTAAATATTTAATGTCTAAAAATTATAAATAAAATCTTATTATGTAGGAAATAATCTTAAATTTTAAATTAATATTTATAATTGAATTTATATTATGTATAACCCTATATTTAAAATGTTTTAGTTATTTAACTTTAATATTATTTCTTTTAACTCTTCTTTAAATTAAATAATAATAAATGTCCTAATCTAATCCAATTGGATCAAAGAGGTTCATATTTTATTACTAAGTTTGTTTTTGGTCGAATTATACTCATCCAATAGAAGTAGAATATTTTTTGGGTAATAATAATATCATTTTTACCCTTAATTACCCTATTTACTTATAACCGTGGTAAATAAACGTAAAAAGTTACTATTCACCAAAAATTATTTTAATCTAATTGAATCAAATTTTACTCCTTGATATTAACCATTTCACTCGATTTTTTGAAATTACACTCAAAAAATTGGTAAAATTATGTTTTATGTGAATTTGAAAATTCTCATAGGGGATGGTTAAAAGAAGGTGAAAGTTCAATAAAATTTTTATATATCTAAATTTATTATAAACTGACTGCAATTAATTACATTGAACATATATAGGGATTATGTATCTATATTGAACAAAAATAAATTTAAATAAAATAAATATTTATTTAAATAAAAATTTCGTTTTAAACTATAACTCAGTGTTTTTCACTCTTCATTAAAAATTGAGAGTTTTCAGAAAAATACCAAAATTTTTCCCTAACCTAATTTCGATATTCCAATTCAAAAAATGAAGTCCATTTTGAAAGATAAAATTGATAAAATTTCAAAAAGTGGGTATCACTATTCATAAAGGCTAGATTGATTGGTTATGGTGTGTTAGAACTCGAAGTTACATACAACACATGCTACTGTATTATTCAAAGAGAAGCGTACCATGGAAGCTTGGAGTGTTACAGAACATACCTAAGGGTGGAACCAAAATGAAAATTCAACTCTTGGCACTTTCTATGTAGAATTTGTTTCTCCCCTACTGAGAATATGCACTTTTATATACATATAAGGACACTTATATCTTATTCACACACCAGCATGGCCATGAACATGTGCAAGGGGATTCTTAAATGTATGATTATATGCATATACTAGTTTCCACTCACCTTTATATTCATTATCATATATATAAATGGGAAAACCTAGCCACATACATGTATATTCAATACCATGGATGATTATACATGTAATAGGGAACCCAAATAAATAAATATATATATATATATACTTACCTATGCACATGCAGGTGAGTCTCCATAGACTTGGTTACTCCAAGCCACAATGTAGGGACCGGACAGTACACATATAATTTAATAAATCCAATCATAAATTTTATGAAACTATTAAAATTAGAACACAAAACATTACACCAAAAACCATCCCAAATTCCTATAAAAACTCAACTTCAAAAAAAATTACACCATAAGAATATAAAAAAATGATTTCCATTATTCAAACGATTTTCAAATCAACTTCAAGGGTGCATAACATGATCCATACTCCAATGAGACACACATTTTTTTGAAACCTCATTTATAACACATTTTCATCTGATGTGTTTTTTAAAACATGAATCACACCCGACAACCAACCCATAAAATAGTTTCATAAAATATTTCACTAAATCACAAAGCCCAAATATAATCATTTTTTCTTAAAAAAAATCCATTCACACCACATAGACGTACCAAAAAACCGAGAAAAAATTTTTTAGACCAAAAAAATATATCATAGAACACATTTCTAAAATTAAATACACATATTAAATTACTCAAAAAGTTCTAGGTTATGGAAGACCCTAGCTCCTGCGGATAAAAAACTGGAAATTGGTGTGGAACGGCAACCACACCTCATGAGAACCCTAATAAGGAAAGGTTTATAAAAACAATCATCTAGATCAAATAAGATTCAACGCTAAATCTAACACCCTACCCATTGGAAAACAAAAAATCCCAATAATATAAACCAAAAAACTATAAATAGAGGTTTATGGGCTTACCATGGAGAGGCGCATGTGCCGGAGTAGTGCGGGTCATCGACGAGTGGTTTCTGGAATAATAGGTGGCAGCGGTCATGGTCGTCGAAAGGAAACTTGTGCCAGTAAGTGGGGTTAGGAAAAGGGGGGACTATCACACACATGGAAGGAAGGGTATCATGAGGTCTCTAGGTCACTGGAGAACAACATCAATGGGAGGAGGAAAGGACATTAGCTAAGGAAGATGGGGGATGTTAACCGAAAGAGTCCACAGAGGAGGCTGGCCAATAGTGCAGGTTGTGCACAAGTGCTAGGCGCAATAGGATTTTTGGGGAAAGGGGAGGGTGCAATGTAATTTTGGGAGGGGGGTGATACCCAACCTAAAAAAATAAATAATTATAATATGATAATAATAAACATAATGTGATAAAAATAAAGTTTATAATGAAGCGATAATAAACTATAGTGATAATCAAAATTATAATAATAATATCATTATTCATTATAATTGTATTTTAATTATTATTATTTTTAAATTATTTTATTTTTATTTTATTTTATTCTCATACTATTATCCATTTCATTACTAATTTAGTATGAATATCAGGCATGTGGCATGGTGACTCGGGCGCAGCCGCACGGTTTCCAAACCATGCTCTTCATGTGTGTCTTATACTACCTTTCCCAAAATAAGAATCTATTGGAAAAAATAAAAACATTGAATCGGGATCAGAACACACCTTGAAAATACAATTCAAAACCACATAAAAAATATAATAAAATTATTTCATAATTTCAGGTGTGACATGCCCAGTTAACTATATTGAAAGGATCATGTTATCTTATAAATGATGTGGATCATAAAATATCTTATATTTATAATATGTAAATTATGGATATTAAAATATTAAAGGAAGGTGAGAATTCACACTTCTCTCAAATAAGGTTTAATTCATATATACAAGTGGTTATTAAAGAGGTGAAGAATGAAGAAATTGATTTGTAAAAGAAGGTAAAAATATTCCTAGGTTTATCCTAGGTTGTTATGGAATGATATGGCTCTGGAACATTTTATGTGTCTGATCCAATACATAATTAATGAAGCAATTGGATGAAGTTCATATAACTTCAGTAACAATCTATTCCATAATTATAAAGATTTATAGAGATCTAAAAGTTTTTTTTTGGAAAAATTGAAGAGTTTTATTATAGAGTATATATATTTGTTCAGGGTATGTTGGTATATTAAAGCTAAGAGACAAATTTATAAGAGAATTTTATAATAATAACCCATATTAGAATTAAATTGGGAAAACAACACCATCGATTTTATCATCAAACTCCCCAGAATTTAAAAATGACATAACTCTATTTGGGTTGGGGTTAACCACATTTCAAGGTCAACACAAATCATTAATATAAGAGAATATTTAAATCTTAATCATATTTATATAATTCAAATTATGGAGGTGGTAAGTTTTTATGGAGTACCAAATTATATTGTATTTGATCGGGATTCTAGGTTTACCTCAATGTTATGGTGAAGCCTTTAGAATCCTCTGGATTCATATCTGTGTTTAGAACTGCTTATCATCATCATAAAAGTGGTAGGTTTGAGATAAGAAATTCAACCAGAAAGGATTTGAAGGAGATCATATCTTATGGATATCAAATGTGGTTGCGATCAATAACTTACTCATGTATTCTTTTCTTATAAAAATAATTTTTACTCGATCCTTCAGATGGATCCTTATGAAAAAATCTTTGGGGAGAAGTGTTGAAATCTTGTGTGTTTGGATAACTTTACAGAATGAAAACTTTTGTGACCTGAGCTAGCTAAGGAAATAGTAGATAAAGTCAGAGTCATTCAATATAAAATCAATAAATCTTCAAGGAAAAAAAATTATGATGATAATCATCAATGAAATTTCAAATTTTTTTGGGTGAGATGGTATTAAATTTGATTTATCCATGTAATAAGTGTATGAGAATAAAAAAGAGTGGAAAGTTGAGACCTTGGTATATTTATCTCTTTAAGATTCTTTGTCAGGTAGAGCCGATATCTTATCACATAGGGATTTCGTCTAACATATCTCATGTGGAGGATATTTTTCATTTATATATCATAATTATGTACACTCCTGATAAATCACATATTATAATTTCAGAGGTTGTATAACTTGAGATTTATCTTTCATATGATGAATAACTGGTAAAAATCTCATATCACACTGATAAAGTATTACTAAACAAAACTAATCACCTAGTTAAAGATCTATTTATGAACAATAAATTCAAATAATGTACATGGGAAATCGAGGATGTGGTAAAAAATATATATACTCATTTTTTATATCTATGTGATGGATTATCTAGGGTAACAATCATTTTACGAGGTATGATGCTTTGATATCTTATGACATATTTTTCTTAAAATAAATTTAATTTATTTGATAGATTGTGATACATGAAACCATGAGTTTAAAAGAACCATAAAAAATTATACCAAAATAAAATACCAATTTAATTTGTAGAATGAAGAGGAAGATCCATATTTTTAAAATTATGTATCTTTGTTTTATATAAATAGAATATATTAATAATTATGATGTTATTTTATAGTAATGTCAATAGATGCTTCAAAAATTTATTTTCTTTAAAAATGACTTTTAATTATTATTCTACGAAAATATTAAATTTTATTTCTTACACTTTTATAAATTTATTCGGAAAAAGAGCATTATTCATTTAATCATCCTGTAAAAAATTTATTATGTATAATTTTTAAAAACTTTCTAATTGTATTGATTTGTTTCAATAAATTTTGAAAAGTACTGATTTTTATTAAAAATATTTATCTGAATGATGAATATAAAAATCTACATTTTTTAAATTTTATTTAAAAGAAAAATTAGTAATTCTATATTTTTAATAATCCATTTTAGGTCATTGAATCAAGTGTTATATTGTATTTTTGTATAAAAACATTGTACGTAAGAACTCATTTTTCTGGAAACTACCATTCTTCATGTATTTTCTATTTAATATAAAATAAATGTAAGCCACATATTTAATTCAATTTGAAAAACTTAATTCCATATTTTGAATAAAAATGTATAGATTTTTAAATGATACCAATTTCATTTTTTCCATAATTAATTGTAAAAAAATCATAGTAGTTAAGGTTAAAACATGTTTACCCATGGGCTAAACCAAGAGATAAGTGAAAAAATTTCAATTCAAATTATCTTAAAACAATTGTATGTTTATATTTCAAAACATAAAATTTCATTAGTTTTTCCTCATCATATCTCACCATAGAACCATTGGCCATTGGGAAGCAATTTTTTTAGTGTGACATTATTATATTTTAATATTTTTAAAAATTTAATTGTTCCCTCTCTTATACTTATAAAATTCTCCCATCTGTTTACTTATTTAAACCACATTGACAATATACTTGAACCATTTCTCATATGAGCATTACTATAATTATTGGCATTTTATTTCTTAAAATACAATTCCAAGGGGTCAATTATAATGATCTAATTAATGCCCACTAAAGAAGATGTTATAATCTTACCCAAACTCTTTAAATTTATTTCTTCTTATACCTCTTATAAATCATTGATATTTGTTATAAAATAATAAATTTATTTTAATTAATATATTAAATTTTATTATTATTATGTAACCATCAATATCAATTGTTTATTCCATCAAATGGGAAGTGAAGGTATCACACATCTACACGTGTAGTCTATCACCAACATGTATGAACAAAATTCATTTTCCACACCCATCTTTCATGGTTGTTAATTATGACGGTTTTAATGGATATAAATTATAAATATGTCATAATTGTTCATTTTTAATTAAAATATCTTATCTACCTTCTTACCGTACAATGTTTTGGAAAATGACAATGTCACTTGTGTGTATATGTAGACTGCCACCTCAACTATAATGACACCCACATTACATACATTCATATTAAATCAAAATTCAAGAATATTCATTAAAAATATGATAAATCCATGATATGACCGCATAGGTATAGAGTCTTTAGAAACTAGGAAACATAAAAAATTGGTTCTAAAGACATATTGATTTTCTCTCACTTATTTAACATTAACTATACCCCCTTTTGACATAACATACTTAATTCTTGTATTCAGGAACTGGAAAAAAGAAAAAAATTGAAATGGTGATCTTAGATGATCATTAAGGGTAAACAAGGGAGATATTAGTCATATCATAATCATAATATATAAGAACATAAAATTTGAAAATCTTATCCAGCATATGAATGATTTTGATACCATTCCAAGAGATAATTCATGAATGTTCATAAGAATCAATGATTATAAACCCAAAATTCATAACATAAGACACGATGTTTTTTATAATATACATAAGAATATAAAATAATTTAATATTAGACATGTATCATTGTCAAGACCATCATAGAAGAAAAAATCCATTATTGATTCAAGTTCACTCCTTGTTCCAACCCTGTATTACTAAACCGAGATCATTTCACATTCCATCCTTGTCTATATCATGAGATATAAATCTTTGACCAATGAATTGGAGGGACATATAGGACCCACAAATATCATAATTAAATCATTCATATGTGTTCCACAATAACATAAATCATTCATCATAACCCAAGGAATAAAATGTGTTTCTGTAAACATCATTACACCACAACATAATTCATGTAAAAACATATATAATATATATAATTCCATTATAAAACAATAAATTATTATGAAAAATAAAGATATTATAAATGAAACATATACCGATTAAATAATTACAACTTAGAGGAAAAATAATTTTGATACAACACTTGAAATTAATTCTTTAAGAAAATATCTCTTCTTTTTCAAAAATGTTTTATTTTCTCAAAATTTCATTAAATATTTTATGAAAATATTTTATCTGAAAATAAAATTGAAATCATGTAGAGGATAATTCATGTAAATAAGGTTTTATGAATACATAAAAAATCATTCATGCCGAATAGTTTAAAAAACATTCTCCTCATATTTTTTCTAGAAATGTCAAAAGGTACCTCGTATCGAATAATAAAAAAAGACCCTTTTTATAATATTTAATAAAAATACACTAATGGTTAAAAGGGACATTAAAAAAAATTATACGGATACAAATAATATTAAATATTTAGTAAAAATTTATGTGGATGATAAATATTCCCCAGTAAATACACATGTATAAACAATTCATGCTAATAATGAGATCGAGAAATTATATCTTACATTTGATCCAATTTTCTTTTTATATATTCAAACATCTTTTATAATGATTTAAATAATTTCATTTAATTATTTCATAATCATATACATTTTTATGATATCATATATTATCATATTAACATCTACTTGTTATCAAAATTTCATTATAACTTTTTTATTCGAGTATTAACTGCTATATTTGCTTATGCATGTTTTGTAGAATAAGTTCTAGTTATCCTATATAGGCTATATTTATATCATAAAAATTGATATTAAAATAATATATACCATATTTATTCATTATTTACATTTATATAATCATGATTTAATGAAGAACATGTATAATAAATCACATAGCATCGTTGAGATGTTAGGTTGTACTTACGCATGAGAAATGATATCATTACCATATTTGTTGAATGGTATTGAATTTTATGATGTATAATTATTAATAATTAATATAATATTATAATAAGAATATATATTTTTTATTTCGATCATTATACACCTCCATATGAGGTGGTGAGGAAAAATAGATTACACCACGACATGGTGACGGTATGTTGTACGTGCGCACATGTGATGATTTTCATTTTTTGTTGGATGGATAGAATTTGGAATATGGTTGTTTCATAATTATAATAACATATAAGTATATAATTGATACTGGATTTATTAATTTATATTTAACCAACTCTTGGAGAGGAAGCAGAAGATGAAAAACATTTGAATAAATTGGTAGAGGGAATTACCTATTCTTCGATGTGCTTCCTCTAAATATCCTCTTAGAGCACTATAGTTGGTCATTGAAGAAACAAAGATCCTATATTGTTTTACTAGGGATGTTTATAAGGTAAAAGGGTTTGGAATGGTCGATCTTGAAGGCTCAAAGTGAAGTGAAGTGGTGATGGATGCGGTTCCCTTTTATAATTAAGGTGAGCCACAATTTTGGGATCTCCAAAAATATTAATTGATAATAAAATAAAACTGCATCCAAAAACCTACAAAATGACCCAAATTTGAATATGAGATTATATATGGTTGAAATATCATAAAAGAAAATTTGACAAGTATTTATGTCAATATAAACAATTTCATTTTAATTAACACTCAGTTATTCATTTTAGTTTTTAATTAGGGTAGCATATAATTCCATATTTAATGGGAGTAATATTTACTAATTATATATATATTTGACCATAAATAAATATTTTATAACATTTTTACCACATTATAATTATTATATTTTATTTTAAAAAAAATATGATTTTAAACTAATTTAATAAATCAATATTTTGGTAAACAATCAATAGTGTCAATTTTGAAACTATTCAATTCATTGATTTTTAAAAATATTAGGATAATAAGTTAACATAAAACTAACTATGTTATTATATTATTAATAATTATAGGTATTCAAAAAAATTAAATTTTCATATTAATTATCCCCAATTATATTGTAATATTTTTTAATAACATTTATTTGTTATCTTTATTAATAAAATAGTTACTAGAGAATATTTGTATAATTATTTATTATACTTATTTTTTAAAAAAAAGTTAAAAAAAATACTATGATGTAGATACATCTACTATATTTTAGAATAGTATTTTTAGTTGAATTGATCTTCAGAAAAATCCGACATTCAAAATGATATACTTCTAAAATAATGTATGTCACATCATTAACACCACTTTAAAAAAAACAGTATAAGTGTCACAATCTCTTCAATAAGGCTTAAAATGGTCCCTAACTTGACCTTGGGATGGTTATGGTGGAGCTATACTCTACCAATAATATTTTTTCAAGTGTTATGGTCCTTTAAGGGTTATTATAATTTAAATAAAATTTATTTTATTGATTTCTCATCATTAAATTAATTTTTACATCATCAAAGTATAAGCCTTCATAATAATATTTTATTTTATAAAAATAAAAAATATATTTCCATGAGAAATAAAAAAATAATATTTAAAAAGCGTGTTTATAATCTAATTTATCTTCTGCAAATCCAAATATTAAAAAATTATATGTTTAATAACATTAGCGTAGGACAACTTTAAATATTTTATTAAATAAAATAAATTAAATGTCCAAATACCATCCAATTGGCTTTCAAAAGACCCAATTTCTACCCAAGGATGGTTTAGTTCAAAAGACACTCATCTAATTATATTAACACAAGTGTTAGGGTAATTTTATAATACTATTCTTACCCGTAATTACCTGATTTATCCTTTTACAGTTTTAATAAAATTTACCCAATTTACTATTCATAATCCAATAAATAAAATATAGATATTTACATACCTCAGACATACTATTTCCAAATAGGCAGTCCGTTTTTTGAAATATGGAACAAAATGTTTTCCATAATTAGTTTGAAATTATTCTTGTTGTCAGAATGAGAGAACATGTTTTTAAAAGATAAAACATTACAAAAGATTGAAATGTTATTACATATGAATTCAATGTAAAATTAATGCTAATAACATAGATTATATTGAATAACAAAAATATATTTTATTTCTACTTTGAAACCATTAAATATTATATTTTAACGATATAATTTATTTTGATGAAAAATGTTTTGTTCAATAAAAAATTAGTGAATTTCTAATATTCATCAAAATTTGAAAGAAATAGAAAAATATTAAAAATTCCTTAAAAGTGAATTTTAATATCTTGATTCCAAAGAAAAATTATTTTTCCATATAAATATTATGAATCTGTCAAAATATTAATTTTAAAATGGTTCTTCATTAAAAGGTGTTAAAATTACCCTTTAAAAAATATAGGTTTTTATACCTCAAATATGGTTTATTCATATCTTATGACAAAAGTATCTATTAGACGAATATCAATAATATTTTATTAATTATATAACATATATATGTTATTTATATCATTTACTAATTTTAATTAATTCAATTAAGTAATAAAAAACAAATATATAATTTTTTTTATTTTTCGAAAATGTTTTGTTGCGAATGACTTCACCATATATTTTCATAAGTAATATTTATTTTTGATAACCTAATGGATAAGTTAAAATGGTCATTTTATACTATTGGAATTTCACTGTTCTTTTAAACTCATTATTGTGTGTAATGAAAGCAATTGAAGAATTTCTATTATTTAGAGAAAATAATTTATAAAATCATCTGTGTGTTACATTCTACCCCTCCCCCTAACATATTTTCACCCTTGAAATTTGATACACAGATATAAATAGATGAGGATATCTCTCCCTAATTATAACCTCAAGTTCCCATGAATCTTCTTCAAATTGGTGGTTATTCCACAAAGCTATAACCAAATGAGTGGTCTTGTTTCATAGAACTTTTTCACCAGGATCCAAAATCTCTATGAGTAGTTATTACTAATAAAAAGCTTTCTCAATTAAAATGAATTATGAGTTTAGTACATGTGAAGTATCAGGACTATAATTTCTCATTAGAGATAAATGGAACACATCATGAACATTAGAGAGATTTGGTGGAAGTTCCAATTAGTAAGCTACATTCCCAAAAAGATCAAAATTTTTCAAAAGGACTGATATACTGGGGGCTCAGCATTCCCTTCTTTAAAAATATCATTACTCTATTTTGGGGTGATAATTATAGAAATACCTCATCACACATTTCAAGATCTAGGAATTTTCACTGGTTATTAGTATCTATATTTTTTCATCTATGACCTTCTCTTATGTGTTGTTTAATAGATCTGGTCTTTTCGACCATTTCATCAACATGAACAGCTCCTAATATTTAATTTCCAAAATTAAACCCAGAAAGTTGGAGTTTTTAATTTCATTCCATATAGGGCTACAAAAATAGCCATCTTAATATGGGAGTAAATGTTATTGTTGTACAAAAATTTTAATAACGGTAGTTGTTGATCCCAATAACCATTTAAATATATAGAGAAATCTATCAACAAGTTTTTAGAGTTTGAAATGTCCTCTCAGAATGACTTTATTTCTAAGGATGTAAGTAGTGAAGAAAATTAACTATGTATTTAGAAACTACTGATGGATTTTCTATAAATTCAATGTATACCCATGAACCTGATCATATATAATGTAAAGTGGTACTCCATGCAATCTTAGAACACTATTTACATATATCCTAGAAAACTAATCAGGAGATAAATCCTCTCTATTTGAACTGAATTATGCCGAATTTGTAAGTTTATCAACTAAAACACATAAAAAATTATAGAATTTATATTTATAGGGAATTACGATGATAAAACCAATAGTGATGTTTTCACATTTCCATTCTAGTATGGTTAATAGTTGTAACATCCCCATAAACTTATATATATCATCCTTAACTTTTTAACCAACCAAGCATCGAGCGATATATTCAAAAACAACTCTATTATTCTATCCTACCGGAAATATTCTTTTAGGTCATTGTAAATCTTTTTGATTCCAAGGTGAATAGAAAATGAAGAAATATGTGCCTCATCCAATAGCTCCTTCATTAATTCTGTTATAGGAGGAATAAGAAGTCAGTTCCTGAACATTATTATTCCATCATTATCAATGTTGAATTTAGGAAAATTTATCACATTCTTTTGTAGCTCTATATCTTCCTTATATGCCTCTTATGTCTCCACTTGTATAGATGGTTGAACATTCAATTGAAAAAGATAATATTTCTTCCCTTCCTATTAAATTTAATGATATATCATTAGCAAATCCATAAATATTTGGTCTTTTTTGATCCTCATCATGGATATGCTAGCATGGTCCTTTCAACTAAAGCATATGTCACCTTTTTCACTTTCTAAGGGTGGTAATGTATTGAGTAGTCTTAATCTTTAATCAACTCCAAACATATTCTTTTATGAATATTCATCTCCTTTTGTGTGAAAATATACATTAAACTTTTATTTTCAATATATATATCACACCTTTCAGCAGAAAGATAATTCCTCCATATCTTTAGTAAAATTATTATTGTAGCTAACTCCAAATCAGGAGTTGGGTAATTCTACTCATGTATTCTCAATTTTCACAAATAATAAGTTACCATCATATCATTTTTCATAATAAAAAATCACAACCACCTTTTGGATGCATCCCTGTAGATTAAAAACTTTTTCCAGTACAAGTTAATGTGAGCATAGGTGCACTAGCTAACCTTATTTTGAGCTCATTGAAATTATCATTACATTCCTCCATCCACATGAGCTTAACTCATTTCCATGTAAACATTGTGATCGGTTTAGATAATCATGAAAAATATTTCACAAAACACTGATAATATGCATCCAAACAAATAAAACATCATATCCCACTTACCATTGTTGGTGTTGGCCCACATTCAATAACTTCTGGTTTTAATAGATCCATATAATTCCCATCTTTTGAGATAATGTGACCCAAAAAATAAAAATTATGTATCCAAAATTAAAACATGGTAAATTTTTCATATATATTCTATTATCTCAGGGTCTTCATTTCAATTCTCTAGTGATCTTCATGTTCATCCTTGATCTTTGAATATACATGAATATTTTTCTAGAAATACTACCACAAACTGATAAAGGTAGTCTCTAAAGACTCTATTTATTATATCCATGAAGATAGAAGGATAATTAGTAAGACTAAATGACATCACTATAAATTCACAGTGTCGACACCATGTAAGGAATGATGTATTTAGTATACCCCCCTTCTTGACCCTTAATTAATGATATCTGGAATGAATATAAATCTTGGAAAAGTATTTATCCCTATATAGTGGGTTGAATAAGTCATTGGTGTGGGGAAGGGGATATTGTTTCTTGATAGTCATATTGTTAAGATCTCATTAATCAATTCAGAGTCTCATCTAACCATCTTTCTTCTTAATAAATAGAACAGGTGCACCACAAGGTGACGCACTTGGGCATATGAATCCATTTTCAATATTCTCTTGAATTTTCTTCTTCAATTACTACAAATCAATTGGGTCCATTATATAAGGTGTATTTGAAATATACATAACACCCAGAATGGGTTCTATTGAAAAATCAACTTCATGATTTGGTGGAAGGCCTGAAAATTATTTAGTAAATACATCCTCAAACTCCCATACAATGGGTGTATTCTTAATCTTGATTTTCTCCGCAACCATTTGAGATATATAACCTTCATTTATAGGGATCAAGTCCCATAATATGGAATAGATTTTCACTAGAATTTCATACTCATCCTTACATCGATAGATGATCATATATTGATCTGGAATATGAAATGTTACTTCCCATTCCTGGAATTTGATACGATATCTATAAAGATAATGCCAATCCATTCTATGAACAACATATAATATTACTATAGGAAGGACCAAAACATTTGTAGGAATCATTTTCCCACAAACATTAACATGATAAGAATTATAAACTTTTTATGAGACCATTGTTTCGTTATAAGTTTTCATAGCTAACTCAACATCTATTGGTTTAGGTAACACATTGACAACCTTAGAAAATTTATTAGAAATAATAGATTGGGTTGAAATATAATCAAATAAAACGTTTTCTAATTTAGAGTTTATGGTAATTGTACCTTTCACTACTTCATTTTCGTACTTCCCATCACTGATACTGATTGAATGTGAATTTTTGTTGTCTTTGGCCTTAAGAGTTTCCTGACATTGATCATCATCAATAACCCTTCAGTTTGGGAATTAATTAGAATAATTTTCCATTTCCATACACTTATAACAGTTAAGTGTTAGAGGTTCATTCTCTATATCCCTTCATTATTCTCATAATTATATATTTTTACCATCACTTCAGCATTCAATGGATTTATGACCTTCTTTTCCATATTTAAAACATTTACTAGACCCTTTAAGAAAATTTACTCCATGTTTTCATCCACACATTGAGAATAATGGACAACCCATCTTCTTTTCAGGGTAGTATTTAGATTATACCTTGAATTCCATTTTTCTATTCATATTAATCCCATAGGACAAATGTGTTACTCCTATATAAATCTCAACCTTTTGATAACATAAAATTATTTTGTTATAGCTATTGAAGTCCGTTATGGATAATGACCTTTAGATATTAGTTTATAAGCCACTAAAGAATTGATCAATTTTACTCTGAGGTTGGATAATAATTCCAGAAGCATAACTTATAAGTTTTGTAAAATTTTCTTCATAGGTAATGACAGATTAGTCATATTTTTTCTTATGTCCCCAGAATTCCTTCTTCATCTTAGTTCTAAGAATACGAGTAATGCAATTATTGAATAATAGGTTCTTGAACTCGTCCCATTCCATGGATTCTATTTCATATATTTACCTTGTATTATTGATATGTTTCCATCATTGATCAACTTATCCTTCAAGATGATAGACCGCTAACATAAATTCTTCATGTTATGAACATTGGAGATGTGAAAATATATTCTTAGTGGTACTGATCCATTATTCAAACACAAATGGATTAGAAGGCCCAATTAAAGAAGTTGGATGCTTCCTCTTGAAGGAATAAATAGAATTTTGTTCCCTCTTGTTCTCATTTGGATGTCTTGCATGATTCATAGATCTATAATGTTGTGTGAGAATAGATAAAATATTTTTCATTCTACCTCCCAAAACATTTGGTTTCACATGAGTACAATCGTTTCATTGCCTATCACATTCAACATTAACATGGTTAATTTAGGTTCTTGCCATTGACTAAAACCAAAAATCATACTATGAACAACATCAATCTTAATGTTAAAACCACATAATTATGAAAAAAATTTAAATTTATAATTTTTGTGGTTTATACTAGGTTATTCGTGGTTATTTATAAAACACTATCATTCTAACCTATACATCTACATATCCTTTTGGTTCCTACTAATATTTTCTCATCCTTATTTCTAAAGGTAAACCACACATTTACTCTGATGCCAACTATAAAGACCCATACTTTACAAACATTAGTATAATTTCAAGGTTGAAGAATATAAATTAAACAATATATCAATGTCATTAAAGGAAAATATAGGTATACAATATTTTTAAACTAGGAAACATAAAAAACATGTTCATAAGACATATTCATTATCTCCCTCTTATTTCTCCATAACTAGACCCATTTTTGAATTATCTTTCTTAATACCATTCTTCATGGCCTGGGGAAAAGAATCATCAGAAAGGGTCAGCTCAGATTCATATTAATGGTAAATAAGGGATATTTCAATCATATCATAATCATAAGACATAATAACATAACATTTGAAAATATTATCCTCTATATGAATGATCGTGTTATCATGCTATGAGATAAATAATGAATGTTCATAAGAATAACTGAACATAATCTCAAAATTAATAACACAAGACATGATGTTTTGTGCAATACACATAATCATAGAATCTAATTTCATAGTAGTCATGGATCTTTTTCAATACCTTCATAGAAGACAAATTCTTTTACTGAACTGAGTTCACTCCTCATTCCATCCCTGTATTAATGAACCTGGATCATTTTCTGATCCATCCAGGTCTATATCATGTGATATAAATCATTACACAAGGCATTGGATGTAGATATATATTCCACCCATCTCTTAATTAAATCATTCTTACGTTCTTCACAAAAGTAAGAATCATTAATCATAACCCAATGAATAAAATGGGTTTCTCTAAACATCATTCCACTATAACATAATCCATGTAAAACAAATTAATTTCATAAATATAATTACTTCATAAACACAATATAATAATAGGAAAATTATGGATATTATACCTGAAACCTAACCCAATTAATTAATTCCATCTTAGATTGATAATAATTTTTATATAGAACATGAAATTAATTCTTGAGTAAAATATTTTTTATTGTTAAAAAGCATTTTCTTTACTCAAAATGTCTGAAATTTTAACAAAAAAAATAACTTATTTGAAATAAAATTGAAATCATTTAGAGTAATATTTTTTAAAATAAGGCATTAGAAATATGTAAAATACCATTCATGTAATATAAGTTAAAAACATTCTCCATGTACTTTTTTCGTAATAGTCAAAAAGTACATTGTATCGAATAACAAAAAAATATTCCTTTCATACAGTTTTTTAAAAATTAACCTTTGATTAAAACTGATTTTAAATAAATTTATAAGAATAAAAATAATGTTACATGTTTAGGAAACATTTATGTGGATTATAAATATTCCACACAAAATACTTACGTATAAACAATCTCAAGTAATAATGAGATTGCAAAATTATCCCTTATTATCGGTCAGATTTCCATAGTATGTTTTATAACCTCCTATATATTGATTTAAATATAGTAATATAATTATTTTAGAATCATATTAATTTTTATTCTATCATATATGATCATATTATCATCTATGTTTTACAACATTTCATTATTACTTGTTATTCAGGGAATTAATTGCTTCATTTGATTGTGCATGTTTAGTATAATAAGTTTCTGCTCCCATTCATAGGTCATAGTTATATCATGAAAAAATGATATTAACCTAATATATACATTATTTAGTCATTTTATTCATTTTATTCATTTATATAACCATTATTTAACGAAGATCATGTTGAATGAATCACATCTCATCGTGGAGACAGTAGGTCGTACGTACGCACAGCGATGATATAATTCCCATATTTGTAGAATGTTACTAAGTTGGATGATGTATAATATTTCAGTGTTAATATAATTTTATAATAAACATATACTTATTATTTCCATAATTATACCCATCCAATTAAGGTGGTGGTGAAAAAAAGATTACAACATGTCGTGGAGATAGTAAGTCGTACATACACATAGGTGGTTTTTTTGTTTTTCACAGGATAGATAGAAGGTGGAATATGGTTTTTTCATAATTAATATAACATATAATTATATAATTGATAATATAATTATTAATTTATAATTAAACAACTCTCAGAGAGTATGTATAATAACAAATAAGTTTGAATGAATCGGTAGGGGAGATTATCTCTTCTTCGACGTGTTTCTTCTAAATATCATCTTAGAACACTAGAGTTAGTATTGAAAGACTACCAGAACCTATAGAATGTAAAAAAAAGTTGATAAGGTAAAATGGATGTGTATGGATGATATTTAAGGCTCATAATGAATTTAATATGTGACGGAAGAGGTACCCATTTATAATTGAGGTGAGGGGATCTTTTGGGATCTCTAAAATATTAATTTATAATAAAATAAAATCCCATAAAAACCACCAAAAGGAAAAAAACTATAATATTATTTTATATAGGGTTGAAATATAATCAACTAATCCATTTTTATAATCATTTCTATCAATTTAGACCTTATTATTTTAATTAACACTTAATTATTCATTTTAATTTTTAACTAGGGTATACAATAATTCAATATTAATAGGGTACAATATTTACTTATTTTATGTAAATTAGACCATTAATAAATAATTTATAACATTTTATTAAATATAATAATTATTATATATTTTTATAAAAAAATTATGACTTTTAAAAAATTTAATAAATATTAATTTGATAAATAATTAGTAGTAACAATTTAGACTCTATTCCAATCATTAATTTCTAAAAAATGTTTGACTATAGGTTAACATCCAAAAAACTATTTTATTATATTAATAAGAGTTTTATTTCATATAGAAAATTTATTACACATATTAATTATCCCATATTATATTTATTTTAATATTTTTCATATCATTTATTCCTTATCTCTATTAATAAAATAATTACTACACCAATTTTGTGAAATTATTTTATATAGTTATTTTTTCATTAAAAATAAATAATAAAATACTATGATTAATATAAATCAAATATATTTATGAATATTATTTTTATTTTTATTTATCTTTTGGAAAATACATCATTAAAAATGTTATACTTATTATATTATGAATGTGACAACTTTAACAAGAATTTTACAAAAATAATATAAGGGTCCCAAACTCATCTATAATACTCCAAATGGCACCTAACACTACCCTTAGATTGTTATGTTCTAGATATACTCTACCAATATTATTAATTCAAGTGTTTGATTCTTTTGATGGCTATTATAATTTCAATAAAAAATGTTTAATTGATTTCTCATCAATTAATATATTTTTCCATAATCAAAGTATATTCCTTTAAGGTAATTTTTTAGTTACTAAAAATTACAAATAATTAACCATGATAAAGATAAAAAATATTTTTCAAAATCTTATTTTTAAGAAAATTTATATTCTATATAACATTATATATAAAATTATATCTTTATTAAAATTTGAGTACGACATATTTATATTTTTTCTTTAAATAAAACAAATTAAATCACCTAATATCATCCCACTGGAATCCAAAGGATACAATTTAGGCCAAAAAATGGTTTTGGTCGAAATAATATAATAAAATTATATTAAGACAATTGTTAGTGTAATTTTATTATAGTATTATTACCCTTAATTACATGATTTATCCTTTTATCGTATTAATAAAAATTATCGAAGTCAATATTCATAATACCCAAAAAGAAAATAAAGTTATTTAAATAATTTGAAAAAATGATTCCAAATATTACATATATTTTCATAATTCAAAATATATAAGTTTCAATAATTAATTGAAAATTATTCTCACTGTTGGGAAGAAAGAATGGGTTTTTTACAGTTACAATGTTGCAAAAGATTGAAATGTTTTTACATCAGAATTCAATGTAAAATAAATCCTAATGACATATATTATATTGATTGATAAAATAATATTATATTTATAAATTAATAACATTAAATATAAAGATTTAACCATATAAATTATTTTGATGAAAAATATTGTCTTCAATTAAAACTTAGTGTATTTTTAATATTCTACAAAATTTGAAACTTATCATAAAAATATTGAAAATTCATCCCAACTAAATTTTTATATCAATATTAAATAGAACACATTTTTTTTCATATAAAAATTATTAATGTGTTGAAATCATAATTTAAAACTGGTTCTCTATTAAAAGGCAGAAAAATTTCCCTCTAAAAAATATAGGTTTTTATACATCAAATAGGTTTTATTCATACCCTATGACAAAAATATCTACTAGATGAATGTAAAAATTATTTTATTAAGTATATAAAATATATATTTCATTAATTTAATTTTCTAATAGTATTTCACTCAATTTATTAATATTAATAAATAAATATATAATTAATTTGTATTTTTCATAAATAATTGGCAGTGAATGACTTCTCCATAAATTTTGATATATTTGTTATATTTACCCCTACCAATCTAACTGCTAGGGTAAAATGGTAATTTTATACTAAGGGAATCTAATATTCCATTCAAACTCATGATTTTGTTTAATACAAGCTATTAAGAAATTAAATTTATTTAGAGAATATGTTTCATAAAAACATTTAGGTGTTACATCAACGAAGCAATGCGATTAATTTTTTATTCCACTTTACATGTGTGGAAATAATAGAATCTTAATGAATAAATATGATATATATGATATAATAATGATTCATTAATGATTAAATATTTTTTACCATTATTTATTCTCATTCATCAGAAAGTGAAAACTAGCTTCTGGTGTACATACAACCCACCGTCCCCATGAAAGGTCTAATTCATTTTCTTATCTATATATTTTATGGATCACAATATATATATATAATTAATATAACAGAAATTTTTATCGTGATTAAAATTTTATAGATGATGGAATTGTGATCAATGTATACGGAATAAAGCCACCATATTGAAAAACTCATGAAAAATGGAAACAGTTGACACCTAAAAATAATGATTTTAATAAGGAATTATTAATAATTTGGTATAGAAATTATATAAGTGGATTATATAATATATTAGAAGAATTATAATTTTTTATATAATTATAATATATTATTATTTATTATACTGTAGGATAAAGATATTTTAGTGAAATTTGAACTTAAGGTAGGGGATTTATGTTAGAATCTCATTGTTTATTGGGATTTTGTATGATTAAATTTATGACTAGGAAGTTTTATGATATATCTAAAAAAAGTAGTTAATTTTAGTATATTATATTTATGTTTATATATTTAATGTTTTCCTATCATTTTCCTCCCTTTAAGATGTCAATAGACTACAAAAATATTTTTAAGGAAAACTGTCTTTATTTCTCTCCTTGGTCAAAAATCAATTTTCTTCATTATACATGTTTTATAAAATAATTTTTTTTTAATATTTTATAATAATATAATAATTTTTTTTATCATTGATTGAATTTTAATAATTTTTTATAAATAAATCTTATTATCATATCTCGAATGAGGTATTTTTGACTTTTTTATCAAAAATTTAAAAGGAATCGTTGTTCTAACATACACGACATGAATGGAATTTCCTATAATTATAGCTTATAAATCATTTAAATAATACATAAATATTTAACAAGGTTATTTTTAAATAAATAAATTTCCTAAAGAATTGGGGATTTAATTGTATTTTAAAAATGTGATTTCAAAGTGAAAATGGTATTTTCCTCATGAAATGTTCAATAAAATTGTAATGTTTTTTTCATATATGTTAACATATTTTGATGTTACTTATGATTTAATGGGTTTATGATATAATGATAACATCCATTTACATCCATTTTATGGTTTATTATTATGATTATTTATGGAATATTCTTTAAGACAGGTTTCTTTCTCATTAGTTAATTATGTTTTCAGGAAACCTTTATGAAACCCTGTTATTTTCTATGAATTTTAATATAATAAAATGATGAAATTTTCAAAAAACGCTTTCCTTTTTATTATGTTATTCTATGGTAAATGATTTTGGATATGATTAAACACATATATTTGATTTTAATTATGTGAGTGTTGGGACCAGAATTATATATATCTCTAACTCATTGGGTAAAGAAGGGTATTTTGAGAGATAATAAGGGGTGGAAGGTAGAGTAATCCATTTTTAGAGAGGTAATCTTTCCATTATGAGAGTATTAGGATTAAACTGTGATAATTGATATATTTGAATGGGTAGGGAACCTAATCCAATTTGATATTATTGATAGTGATCCTTGACTATGGAAATGATTTTAATGCTTCTATGAATGCCACATACATATGTCTTATGAAAATATTATACTCTCATGGATCATTTTCTTCGATTACTTTAAAATTAATGATGTTTGATCTTTTAGTATTTATTCCATGACTCGTGATTTTGATCAATGATATATTTATAATAGTTTTCAAATTTTAATCTCTTGTTCTTATACCATTATTCTCATATAATTATTGATATTTATTTTTTAATTCTTAATGAGCATCAGATCTCACCATTTCTATTGTTTCCTTTCCCCAACATATAAATAATGGTTTTATGATTTCTAATAATGGTACTAATAATTAATAACTTATTAGATGGCAATTTATATTTCTTATGAACTAGTTTTTTATGTATCAGAGTTTCCGAACACAATAATTGAAAAATATTATGGTGTGGATCATGATATTATATATTGAATATTTAAAAAATATGATGTAATATTAATAAAAAATATTATGGTTCATTTTTACATACAAAATATTCCATAGTAATAAATTAAATTCAATTTTTAAATAAACAGTATATGGATTTCTAAAATTTCGGTAATCAATAGATGGAATATGTTCCTAGGTGTGTATCCATCAAACTAACACTATACAGAGTATTCTGTACATGGTTAAGTAAATTATGTAATAGCATGATACTAACCCCTTCAAATAATTCTGTATTATGATATCATTCTTCCATATTCTGGTCGAAATATAATGTCTTTGATGATTTTTTACTTAGTGAAAAATAAATTTAAAGAAATAATTTTTGCAATTACCTTTTTGAGAACCACATCATAAAAAGGGTTAATTATAAATCCTTTTCAAAATATAGAAATGGAAATGTAAATGATCCAGGTGATAACACATAATTGGGTTTCCAAATCAAATTGAGAACATTTATAGTTAAGGGAAATATGGAAAACGTGGGGAAACCATCGTCACATAAAATGAGAATTATTCAAAATAATTATATAATTTCATAGAAAGAAATTAGAAAATGTAAAATCAGTTAATTGAAAAGAAATGTTACCTATAAAATAAGAGAATGTACAATAAAATAAATCATATGGTTTAAGAAACCGATATTGGAAGAAATACGTTCAAGGTAACCCATTATAACTTAATGAAAGGGTATTTAGTTAAGAAAAACCCTTAAAACATTGCTAAATTTTGATTCAATAGATCATAATAGTCAGATAATTAAATATAATTTTAAATATGATTAATGAAACTTTATTGATGAAAGTATAATCAAATGTAAAAATAAGCACACCATAAAATAATTTTTTTTTTGTAATATTAAATATGTATCAAGGAGTAATATTAAAGAAAAATAACACTTACCTTAATTTATGGATTCCATGAAAGAAATTTAAACTCCTATAAAATATAAATAACCATATTAATATCCTAATTATGAACATTATTTATATTTATAAACATTTTTTCTTTTTTATAAGTGTTTATAATACATGTGCTAGGTAGTTATAACTTATTTTCCTTAATGGATATTATAATTTTGTATGTTTCATGAATATATTATAATATCGATGTTGATATTTAATTTTATGATAGATTTTATAATTTAATATACTTTTTATGATACTATAATATATTTACCAAAATAGTATATCAATTAATATGTTCATCCGGAGATACTTTTAGTTATGAAATGTAATGGTAAAATCTATAATAAGCTTTTTTTATAAATTTTTAAAGACATTAAGATGTTATATTTATAATAGTAAAATTTTATTATAAAAAGATCAAAAACCTAAAAAAATATTAATATATATTTTTTAGTTAAAATTATTTCAATAATTATCATTATAATTAGATGATAATGAAAATACTGTTTCATGGAGGCAGTAGTCTGCACATACACGCGACAGAAACTCTCATTTGACATATAACATGAGTGTGGTATGTAATGGTTTATAATTTTTGACTATTAATAAGTGTATAAATATCATATTTTTCAATTAAATATAATTTTATATCCATGAATTTAATGAAGTGATGATAAATTAAGAAAATCATTCATGAAGGCGGCATTCTATACGTACTCATGATGATATCACCATTTTTTGAATGATTACAGTAGAAGATGGAAAATGAATATTATCATATTATAATAAAATCTTAAAATATTGATAATACTTATTTTATCCTAATTTCATTGATATAATATGTTTTATGGGGTATAATAATAAAATAATCAAAGGAGCTCGATTGAGAATGTTCCCTCTCCCTTTGGATGTTATCCTTATTGGATTTAATGCCCTAAAACCAACTTCTCTTTACATTATGATAAGCATTTAATCATTGGGTGGATATTAATAATGTCCTTATCAAAGCATGAAAATTATTCCTGGTAACATTGCATGTGATAATGATCAAAGAGTAGTTGTCGCCCTAAAATGTCATAATAGTTCCCAGCTATAATGAGAACCTGGAATTGCTATGACACTACTCTTAGATATATTTTCTATTGTTGAATGATATTATTTGAGGGAAAAATGATACAGGAAATTAGGGGTGGAAACTTATAAGACTTTGAGACACCTTCTCATGGTGTATTCCCTTGGTGATATCCACTATTATATTATGAGAACGAGACCAGACAATAGAAAATAAACATTTCTAAGTCTCATTGGATGTTCTTATTTGAGGGTGTGTGTACTGGTCCTTATAATTTAATATTATTGTTAATGGGTATTATGAATCATGCACCTATATTTATTGGAAACTTTTTGATGTCATATGTTTTTGGGGAGGTAGGATATGTTGGGTGTGTCATAGTAATAGTACATTAAGAAATAATGAGAGAAAGGATTTTCCCCTTCTGTTCCATAAAATATTTATGATATCTTAGTCCCTTTGATGGAAATGATATATCCTAAATATATCCATGTACATGGTGTTCTATAGGCAAGTTCAATTTCTATGAATTCAAAGAATGATTAATCGAGCACATTGGTTGAGGGAACTTTCATGAAACCAAATTTTTTGTAGATGTTAAGACCAAGGTATTATATTACACGGTAAGAATTTATATGAGGTTACATATAGTTGAGTCATTAACTTATTTTTTATGGGTGGATTGGCATGTTGTTAGATGCTAACCTTGTACTTTAGGCTGCTTCACCTAATCCCACTAAAAAAGATTCCTAGATGGTCACACACTATCTATATCCAGTATCTTAGTTAAATAATATATTATTTATTATTTAAAATTTTGATTAATTATTATTCACGAATATTATTTAAAAAATTATTCATGGATTCTTGTTCACATTTATTTCATCACTTGTTATTCGAGAGAATATAATGTGGGTGGAATAATTAATAAAATATTTACTTTCAATTTAATGAATAAAATAATTATATATTTATTGGTGAACAATACATTGATATTCGTTTGATAAATAAATATTAATTATTCAATGTTACATAAATATGGTGTAGGATTGGAAGACCACCTTTCAGGTCGAATGAGAAATAATATTAAATATTATTTTATTAAATAATAATTAAATCTAAATTACAAGGTAAGAACATGACATGGAAATAATGGAATTGTTGTTATTATTGGACATGGGGTTTTCACATGGAATAATAAAATAAGTAACATCACTTGTTCTAATTATTTATTACTACCTAGTGAATTAAATTCTCGATTATGTTGTTATATTCTTATTATCCAAGAGAAAGAAAGACCTAATCACCGATTGTCCACAAAGAAGAGGATAAAATCTCTCAAGCATAAATATTTAATCTATGTCTAATAATTCTCTCAAGAACAAGATAGATCCAACTCCACTGGGTCAAGAAGAACGCTTTGGAATCAGTTCTCAAGGAGATTGAATTCATACATCTCTTTCATAAGGATCCACTGTTCAAGCATCTAGAGACTCCTATAGTGATTTTTGGTGATACGTGGAACACATTTGGATCACCTGTAGAGGAGATCTACTCTTGATCTTAACAACTTAATGATGGTACACTTTTATATTGATGGTCAAACACATCAACGAAAAAAGAATCACCTTGGAATTAATTCATTAATTAAATTAAATTCATTATAAATAAATTTTTTTGATCATCTCTCTTAGTTCTAGGATTCTATTCATTTTTCCAAATCCTTAATTGAATTCTATGGATATTTCCATCCATCATCGTATCGATCCCAAATTGTTCATTGAATATGGAAAAAATTAATGTGGAGGTATCGACCATATTGCGCTTCAAGTATGCTTGAAACCTATAAGTTGTATCAGAGATGGAATATTTTCATTTATATTTATTTAAATAATTTGTTGATATTGTAAACTTTAATAATTTATTTATTCTATTCATGATTAATCATTCTTGTAATTTGAATTTTGAGATCTATTCCTCCGTTATCACTTCTCACAAATCTAACAGAAAAGAATATTTTTATGATTAAAATTAAATATAGGATCTCATCAGGAGGTGTTGATGATTATGTCTACATATCATTATATTAAACACTATGTATTCGTAGTTACATTCCATGTAATCTTTCACAAATGACTTGTAATCTGTATCACACATCGTGTAGTTATGTTCAGTACATCAGGAGTAATTTGGAAATTACTCAATCGATATGTATTAATGACAAGTGGTGTAGTTAATTCTTAAATCTCATGATGACTAGGATAGACTACCATATAGTCATCCAAACTATACGTTGTGTGGCCCACTAGACAAGGTGTGTCGTCCCTTCTGGTCCGGGTCGAGTCATGTATCCCATACACGGTTTTCCCAGTTGGTGATCGTGTAACACAGAGTTTACCCGACATGGGGTTCACTAGACACACCGTGTATTGCAAATATTTATAAAGGACACCTCAAACACCATTTCTCTAGGTTTTTACATTGGATGTATGGTGAGGAGGGTACATGCTATACAGTCGGATATACATGTCATGTACTTTTTCTAGATTATGCAGATTAATTATTTATTATGATATTATGTAACCCTAGAGGCATGTACCTTCATTAGGGAAAAATGTTGGGACAAAACATGTGATAGGTGTTTGATATTTATATATATCTGTGTGTGTGTGTGTGTGCATTCAATTAACCTATTTGTAATGTTCAATGATCTACACATCATGTATGAGTTGTATTATAATTACTATTTTTCATGTATTCTACATGACCCAGTGAATAATATTTATAAAAGTATAATACATGTTGGGTAGTTTTGGACAGGTATTCACCGAGTTTCGTCCAAGGTAAAAGTTATGAAAATTGTTAATTTTAAATGAATTTATTAATTTAATTAAAATTATATAGATGAGAGTCTCAGGGAAAATCAGAAAATTGTTTTAGTTAAAATGATTGATTAATTTAAGATAATAATTAATCGATTAAAGTGAGATTAATCATTAATAAGAAAAATTAAAGAATCTAATGCTAGTTTTATTAAATGTGAAATTTTTTTCAAACATTTGGATGATCATGGGATAGGTAATACAATTTTATGTGATGCATTTCCCTTTTAATTTATTATTAAATTAAATTGTTGTCTATTATGCCTTCTCTCCAAATTAATATATAGGGCCATCATGATGATGGTTTCATTTTATGTAAACCCCTTTCTACCCCTCAACTGATTGTAAGTAAAAGAATATGTAATGGATGGATATCCCAATCTAATTAATGTGGTTAAAGTTAAGAGTTGAGGTGAAACGAATCCAAATATATACAAAGGTGGATAGGTGGAAAGCTGTAAAAACAAACATAATTGGTTCAAGGGCTTTATACCCTTTGTCAAAGGTTAGTTTATCAACAACTAGACAAACTAACCATTAGAACAAGCTCATGATCATACCATTTATTTTATTTTTTAGTTGTATTATTATTCATTATCGATGCTTATCCGTGATAACTTGATAATGAATTAACAAGAATATAAGATAGAACTAAAATAAACTGGATTTTGCGTAAATATTATCTAATACATGGTTCATCACTTAAGATTATACCAATTAATATTAACAATCATGTTAAAATATAATAAATGGAAATGTATGCATAAAAGATAAAATCCATCAATAAGATATTAAGTTGTAATAACCTTCCATTACTTCAGTTAGAATAGATCCATAGTTAAAAGTTCTTGACTTGCCAATGTTGGGGTCATTTCAATTACCAGGGAATTTTAATTTTAGGTTTTGGGTTAAATTGAAATTGTTTAAGTCAAGGGTTGACTGCCAAAGTAGCACATCGTGTAACTTTGAGGAAAAGGTTGAGGAAATCCAAAATTAAGGACTTAAGGATTTGGGAGTCCACCTAACGGATCAAGGAGTTCCGAGTGAAAGTTGTCACTATTTTCAATGACTACATAAAACCTTTTAAATTTTATTTCAAACCAAATTTGGGGTAATTTGAAGGGGAATGTGAATCCTTGTTGTTAGATTGTCTAATAAACATGATATTTTAATGTTGATGGTGAGGGCTATTGGGTTTTGATAAATTAGTGGGAGACTAATGAATATTTATTTATCTATTTTTCTTAATTTTATCAGATAATGTACTAAAACACTATTCATATTATTTATATAAGTGACATTAAAAATGACATCAAGCATATCATTGAGACCAATACTCATGAAGAAAACCCTTCTCACCGACTCTAATTTTCAAGAGTGGAAAAGGTTCACTACCACAAAACTGGGCAATGCCAGCGCCACCCCTTTATCAGCGCTAACGAAAAACCACTGATAAAGGGGGTGCCTTTATCAGCTCTAAAAAAAGTGTTGATAAAAGTAACACTTTATCAGTGATTTTTTTAGCGCTGATAAAGCCCCCCCCCTTTATTATCTCTTTTATTAGCACTGATAAAGGGACCCCCTTTATCATCGCTTTTTTTAGTAGCGCTGATAATGGGGGGGCCTTTATCAGCACTTTTTTTAAAAGTGCTGATAAAGGGTTCAAAATTAAAAAAAATTTAATTAAAAATATTATATTCATATATAAATATATCAATATAGTTTTATTGATATCAATATAATATATAATTTTTAAATATATTTTAGATAAGTATAAATATACGTTTACACTTATTATTCTTAATATATAAGATATTTACTGAAATTGGCTTATAAAAAAATAATAAAATATTTTTAATTAATAATTTTCTAATTAATATTGTGTTATAGTAATTTAATAACAATTTGAAGACTAAAAAAACAAAATAAAATAAAAAAAAGATCCAGAATATGTTGAAAACGCAACTCAATCTTCAAACGGCCATAACATTTGATCCGGGTGTCTGTTAGAGCTGTACCGCATATCAAATCAAATCCTGCAACGAGATCTACATCGATATTACTTGGGATACCCCAATCAAGGGTTTTTCGAGGCCAAAGGAGGCCCCGAAGTCCTCCAAAACTGAGTTTTTAGTCAGGGTGCCCATATTTTTTAACATTTTGTGGATTTTAAGCCTCTTTTAAGGGGTTATTATTGGATTTTTTGGTGTGGACTGAATTTAATCCATGGTATTACATTCATATTGATATTATGTCTTTGAAATTTTATTGTTTTTTATAATTAACTGCTATTTATAATCAAATATATAACTATATGTACATATTTTTTATATATTCACACCTAAAAATTAATTTTTTTTTAAATAAATAATTAAAAATATTTACTTATAAAATATATTAGCTTTATCTAAATAATAACTAATATCCATTTTATTTAAAATACCAATATATGAATATTTATATAACTACTATATATTAATATAACTATATATATATTAATATAACTATATATATATATTAATATAACTATAAATATATATATTAATTTAAATATATATATATATATATGAATATAAATATATATATGAATATAAATATATTTACTATATGAATAAATATAACTATATATATATATATATATAGATATATCATAAATAAAAGAAAAAATCAATATAGCGGAGTGGAAAAGGCTTTAGGTGCGTAGGGGGGGAGGTCTCGAGATCAAATCTGGGTGGAAACAGGGGCTCGTGTACAAGGTTGATTAAGAGGGCTGACATTGATAAAGGGTGTAGGTGGTGCGGGTAGGCACTGGAGATGTGGGAAAGCGTTGATAAAGGGGGGATTAAGCACTCTAAAAGCCTGCCCTAATAATGGAAGTATTTTTTAAATTTTTTTAATTTTTTTTTAAATTTTTATCAGTGCTTCGTTTTAGGGCTGATAAAGGGGACCCCCCCTTATCTTCGCCAGAATTAATAGCGCCTTTTCAAGCGCAGTTAAAGGACTTTTTTAGTGTTGATAAAATCCATATTTGTATTAGTGGTTCCTTCATTTTATCCTTCTACATTAATGGGGAGAATATGTGCTGGAAGAACCATTACAAGTTGCACCTAAAAATGAGGTGCGAAATGTGGAGATCTCTATGTACAAGAAACACCTAAATGATATATGTTTTCATTTCCTCATGATATCATCCATGAACAATGAGCTCTAGAAGAAACATGAAAAAATGGATGCTTATAGCATGGGATTTCACTATAGGTAAATCTATCAAGAGAATTAAATACAAAAAATGTTTGAGTTCTCCAATACTTTGTTCACCACTATTCATGGAGTATAGTACCCCTGGTTTGAGGTACGTAGCCTTTGTTTATGTTTTTATGTGTTTAAAGTGCACGGGAAGAGAAGAAAATAGGTTGGGAGAGTTTGGAATGGTTTTTGATAAGTGTGGAGGATTTTCATAGGGAGCACGGTTTGAGCACGGTTAGGGGAAATCGTGTGAGTTCTCCAGTAAACCGTGCATGGGGAGAAAATAGCCTTTGCACGGCTGATGCATGGTTTTTGAAACTGTGTGAGGCAACCAAGAAGACCCTTGCTCTCGAGGAAGTAGCATGCACATGGCTAGCACACGGTTAGTCAAGCCGTGCAGGCTAACCGTGCGACCACTTAAAAGTAGGGTTTTTAAATCCGGGCTCCCTCGGGGTTGCCTCATTTCTCTCCAAATCCTCTCCCTATCGAGCCTCACTCTAGATTTTGGGTTCTCATGGGGAGAAGGTGATCTCCCCTCATTTTGGAATCGATTCAAAGGGTTTTTGTGGAGGTTTGAAGGTGGTTTCTCCCAGGTAAGTCTCTCCTCTTGGGTTCCTTGTATTTTCCACTAGATCTACATCTCCCTCTCTCTCGGTTTACTAGATATACACTCATTGTGTGTATATATAGGGTTTTGGTTTCCTTGTATGTTAATTGTAAGGCTTGTGTATGTTAGGGATTGATATTTAGAGAGGCTTTGGTGGTGTGTTTGCGGGTTTTGAGGAGTAGTTTCTTGTGGGTCGATTTCTCGGGAACCATAAAGGTAGGTGGTTTATCTATCGACTCAACTTGTTTAGACCTAATGGTTTTGGTTATGATTAATTTTTTCATATTGAAATTAATCATATTTTGATGTGCGCAATTGGTTACAAATATCTTGGGTGATGTTAGGGGGATTTTTTGGAAAAAGTGTGTTTTTTGGTGAAATGCTCTTGTTATGGATTTTAAAATGGAGATTTTAAAATGGGTTGTTGAGTATGATTTTAGAAAATGGTTGATGAGAAATGGTTTTCAATAAATAGTTTTTTTATTGAATTTTTTTTAATGGAAAATGGTGAAAGGTTTTTTTTCAATAAATGGGTGATTTATTAAAGTGGTAGACATGTAATGGGAATGGTTTATTACATGTTGTTGTGGCCTTGGTGCATAATGCATTGTTATGGATTGATTTGTAATGTTGTGTGGAAGTGGGCAGTAATTACCATTATAAAAAGGGGAAGGATAGTGGATGGAAGGACCACCAACAAAGGATAAGTGGTCGGTAAGTACCGCTAGTTGTGAATGGGTGAACGGGTTGAATGGAAGATCCGCCGTTATGGTTGCTTTGTGTGCATTGATTTGAAAGATGGAAATTTTTGTGTTAATGTGTAAATGGTGAAATGGCTTTTGGAATGTTTTCTTTGGCTTTCCAATGGTTGCTTAGTTTGGGGGAGATGTCTTGGTAAGGGTGTGCTAGGCTTATAGTAATGGTTTCACTTGTGATTATTTGATATAAACTATTTTATATAGATGTGATAACGGTTTTATCATAGTGGCGTGTTTATGGAAGTCATTTGGGTAAATCCTACTGGGTATTTGTACTCACCTCCTACTTTATCACTTTCGTGTCTTTTTAGATGTTCTGTATCAAGATACAGGTAAAGGTAAGGCATCTCATTGCTAGTTGTTCGTGGTGATGTTATTGATGTGTTGGTGGAGCTTGAAGCATGGATCATGGTGTAGAGTTGTGGTGGTGTCTGGGCATGTGGTGTTTTGTTGCTTAGTCTTCCACATTTTACTCTGATAACATATTGGATTATATTGGTTTTTGGGTTGTATTGTGGAATAACTTGGTTGTCTTTCGGAAATACATGTTTAAATGGTTTATTGACATGCATCATATAGTGGTTGTTAGTGATGGTTTGGTTGTTTTTTTTAAGGGAAACTCATTCCCCAATTAGTTCTTGAAGCCCTCGGCATTTATTTCCAGCCTTTGGCGCCTTGCGAACGTCTCTTAAGGACATGTAACCGTCACTTCCTCCTCAAGCCGATAAGGTAGGGGCTGGGGGTTACAAGTTTTATCATCTTGTTTGGACCTTTGGAGTTGATTCTCAGATTTGGAGTTGACATTCATTGTGATATATTCCTTGATTCGAGATTGTATCATGGGGTAGGAATGTCGGAACATTAAATTTATATCATAAAAGGACATTGCTAACCCTTTTATGCTAAACTTCAAGTTACCAGGGAGTTGGGTACATAAGTGGTTGGAGACACTTATAAGCATTGGATATCTTATTGTCGTGGGTGTATCCAATTAGATGAGAATGGCATTCATGGTATAAATGACATTCCTCTAGAATGCATATTTCATTGGGTTATAATGATTTATGTTGTGATATGAATGTGTGGATTATGAAAAATTTGAGTTGGGTTTCAAAACGGAAGGATTTGAAACATGGAAACTGGTGGTATTTTAAAAATGGTTTTATTTTAAAAAATGGTGAAACAAGTAAATCTGGAAAAGGAGGAAATCCTCATTGTGATAGTGTTGTGTACTACGATTGGAAATGGGAATTCTTGATGTCTGCGGAAGTGAGACTCATGGTTGTTTGTTTTTTGTTTATAGAAATGGTACCAGGTAGGCGTAATAGACACCAACCGAAAGTGGTCAATGAGAATGTGGTTGCACCTGATCCCTAAGGGAACCAATAGTTACTCCAAAGTATATTGCAAGCTTTCATGTTATGGAAAGTGGAAATAAAGAGGATGAACCAAGGTATACGGATCATGTGGTTCAGTTTCAAAAGAAAAACCCACCCATCTTTATGGGTGATTTAGAGCCAGAGAGGGCAGATGCGTGGTTGAATAGAATGAATAAGATCTTCGAATTCTTAGGAACACCGGTAGAGCTAAAAGAGAAATTGGCCACATATATGTTGGAAGATCTTTCCCTTCAGTGGTGGGAGTTGATAGTCCCAGCATAAATGGACCAGGGTATGATGTGGGAAGGCTTGGAGAAATTGTTTAATAAATAATTGTACCCACATACATTTAGAATTCAGTGCACAAAAGATTTTGTCCATTTGAAATAGAAACACCTTTCAGTAATGGAGTATGCAGTTATGTTTATGAACTTAGTGAGATTTGTACACGAGGTGGCGGGTTTTACATCGTTGAAAGCCCGTATCTTCGAAGCTGGTTTTAGGTAAAAGATTTGTTCCAAGATAGCAGTGTTGTGTATTGATGATTACACAAAGATGGTGAATAGAGCCTCGGTGACTTAGCGGGATCTTTTGGGAGATCTAGGCATGGGATGCATGGTGGTACCCATGTGGAATAGTAAGAAAACTAACGCTGGGTTCAAACGGAGGAGGGGAACTTATTCATAGGGTGGGAGTATGGCACATAATCTGATGGCATGATCGGAAAATCTTCCTCTAAATCCCCTAAGAAAGACAGTATGTTTTCTATGTGGTTCTATGAGCCACATCAAGAGATATTGTATTAAACAACCACGAGCATGTCATAATTGTACGCAGATGGGGAATCCTCATCATTATAGTCAGAATGCTCTGAGGTCGTGTGTTTGTGACAATCTTCATGGATCGCAAATGTTGTATGCATCGACTGGATGGGGACAACAGCATACCCCTCATCAATAAAGAAAAGTCAGTTATGGTGATTCTCAGAAGACCACAACTCCTCAGTATGAAAATAAAGAGCAGAATGTGGCAACCAAGGCGTTGTTCAGAGCCATCCATGTTGTGGTGGATGATCAGCCAGGACCATCCATGGTGCGAGGTACTATTCTTTTAAATTCTACCTTGATTCAAGTGCTATTTGATACGGGTCCCTCACACTCTTTTATTCCTGCACATGTGGTTGAGTTGCTGGGTTTAAGGTTATAAATAATGCCTTCATTTTTGAAACTTCAAACTCCTATGGTTTAATGAGAGTTTCGAGCCATCTTGTGTAGATCATATTGTATCGTTGTGGGAATGGTTGAGAAAATGTGTAATTTATCAGTGCTTGAGACGGATGGGTATGATGTAATCCTTGTAATAGATTGGTTGGTGGTGTTTAAGTCCCACATCGACTGCAATGCACGGACAATGGATTTTATGACACATTATGGCGTTAGACATCTCTTTAGAGGAGGGAGGAATGAATGGCAGGGTGCAACGTGTTTGTTGGCACCATCCGTGAGCATGTTATTGTATCTGTTGGTAGTGTTGTCGTTGGAATCGATATAGGGTGTTGAACAAAGTGTTCTTCCAGCAGTGGTGGATCAGTTCATGGTTGTTTTTTCCCAAATAATTCTCGGGGTTACCTCCCATAAGAGAAGTGGAGTGTGTGATTGATCTCCTTATGGGGACCAATCCTATCTCTTATCCGTCTTATGGAATGGAACCTACTGAATTTCTGGAATTGAAATTTCAGTTGGAAGAGATATAAAACAAAGTGTTAATCTGGCCTAGCATGTCTCCGTGGTCAGCCCCAGTGTTGTTTGTGAAAAAGATAGATGGGACTTTCAGACGCTGTGTTGATTATTGTAGACTTAAACAAGTTACGATAAAGAACAGATATCCACTTCCACGAAGTGAGTATTTTTTCGACCAGTTGAGGGGAGCCCAGTGGTTCTCAGGGCGTATCATCATTCCAGATGGGTTGTTCATCCTAGAATTCAGAAACTGTATAATGTGTTGAAAGTGTAGTTCTGTCAGTGTTGTATTCGATACCAATCCTTGTTTGGAAGTGGGAGCAAATAGCGGTGGATTTTAGAATAGGTCTCTCAAGAATGATCAAGAAGCATGATGCCATTTGGGTGGTAGTGGATCAGCTAACGAAGTCGCCCCATTTCATTCTTATTCGTGAATATAATTCGGTGGAGGATTAGTCCTAAATCTATATCTGGGAGGTGGTAAAGAGGAATTGGGATTTGGTTTCGATTGTATCAGATAGAGATCTGAGGTTTACATATCGTTTTTGGAAATCCTTGCAGTAATCCATTGGGACATAGTTGACTACGAGCATGGTGTATCACCCCAAAAAGGATGGTCAATCTGAGAGGATGATACAAACTTTGGAGGATATACCGCGGTCTTGGGTCTTGTATTTTGGTGGCTCATGGGACGATAACTTGTATTTGGTTGAGTTCTCGTACAACAATAGTTATCATGAATCCATACATATGGATCAGTTTGAAGCATTGTATGGGTGGTCGTGTCGTTCTCCACTATTCTGGGTGGAAACGGGTGAGTCCTTGATGGTTGGACCGAGCCTTGTCCAAGAGACTATATAGAAGATCATGTTAATCAGACAGATAATTAAGATGGCTCAGAGTCATAAAAAATCATATGTGGATCATCGTTGACAGCCGTTGTCGTTCGAGGAGAGTGATCATGTTTTCTTGAGGATCTCTCCTAGGTTGGGACATCGTCGGTTTGGGAAGCCGGTAAAGTTTTCACCAAGGTATATTGGACCTTTTAGATTATTGAGCGGGTTGGTGAGGTTGATTATCCTTTTTCTTTTCCACATAGGTTCAGTTTGGTGCACAATGTGTTTCATGGGTCGTATTTGAAAAAGTGTCAGCGAGATCGTGACCATGTGATTCGATGGGATCATTTTGTGGTAGAGCTGGATGCTTTGTTGGTTCACGTGCCTATGCGGGTTGTGGATAGGAAAGAGAATTTCTTGCATGGTAAAAGCGTAGGTTTATTTCATATTTTGTGGCAGCATGGCCAGATTCAAGAGGAAACATAGGAGTGGGAGAAATAAATGGTTGAGCAATGACCCAAGCTCTTTTAGTAGAGGGCGGGTTCAATACTTTCCGAGGATGGAATGTCCAATGGTGTGGAGAATGTAGTACCCCTGGTTTGAGTTTTGTAGCCTTTTTTATGCCTTTTATGTGTTTAAAGTGCATGGGATGAGTTGAGGTGAGGTTGGGAGAGTTTGGAATGGTTTTGGATAAGCGTGGATGTTTTTATTAGGGAGCACGGTCTGGGCACGGTCAGGGGAAACTGTGTAGATTCTCCAAGAAACCGTGTAAGGGGAGACAGTAGCCTTCACACGGCATGTTCACGGTTTGAAAAACCGTGTGAGTCCACCATGCAGACCCATGCTCTCGAGGAGTAGCATGTGAATGGTTTGTCAAGCTGTGCTGGCTAACCGTGCGGCCACGTAAAAGTAGGGTTTTTAAATCTGGGCTCCCTCGGGGTTGCCTCATTTCTCTCCAAATCCAATCCCACTTGAGCCTCACTCAGGATTTTAAGTTCTCAAGGTATGAAGGTGATATACAACTAATTTTGGAAGTGATTCAAAGGGGTTTCGTGGTGGTTTTGAAGGTGGTTTCTCCTAGGTAAGTCTCTCCTCTTGGGTTCCTTGTATTTTCCTCTTGATCTATATCGCCCTCTGTCTCAGTTTTCTAGATCTACACCGGCTGTGTGTAGATATATGGTTTTGGTTTCCTTGGATGTTAATTTTAAGGTTTGTGGATGTTTGGGAAGAAGATCTAGAGAGGCTTCGGTGGTGTGTTCACCAGTTTTGAGGAGTAGTTGCTTGTGGGTTAATTTCTCATGAACCTTAAAGGTATGTGACTTCTCCCGCGACTCCACATGGTTAGAGCTAATGGTTTTGGTTAAAATTGATTTTTTTTTAGATTGAAATTAACTGTATTTTGATGTGAGAAATTGGTTAGAAATACTGTGGGTGATGTTTTTGGGATTTTTGGGAAAATGTGGGTTTTTTGGTGAAATGCTCTTATTGTGGATTTTAAAATGGAGATTTTAAAATGGGTTGCTGAGTATGATTTTAGGAAATGGTTGATTAGAAATGGTTTTCAATAAAATGGTTGTTTTATTGAAATGTTGTTTGGCGTGGAAAATGGTTAGAGGTTGTTTTCAATAAATGGGTGATTTGTTAAAGTGGTAGAAAAGTAACGGGAATGGTTGATTGGATGTTGTTGTGGCCTTGGTGTGCAATTCATGGTTATGGATTGAATCAGAATGTTTTATGGAAGTGGGAGGGATGTACCATCATAAAAAGGGGATTCATATTGTATGTAAGGGCCACCATCAAAGTATAAGTGGTCGGTAAGTACCACTAGTTGTGAAAGGGTGAGCGGGTTGGAAGGAAGTTCCACCATTATGGTTTCTTTGTGTGTATTTCTTTGCAAGATGGAAATTGTTTTGCTAATTTGTAAATGGTTAAATGGATTTTGGCATGTTTGTTTTGTCTTTCCCATGGTTGCTTATTTTGGGAGAGATGGCTTGTAAAGGGTGTGTTTGGCTTATGGTAATGGTTGCACCTGTGATTATTTTATATGAACTATTTCATATAGATGTGATAAAGGTTTTATCCTAGTGGCGTGTGTAGGGAATTCATTTTGGGAAATCCTACTAAGTAGTTTTAATCACCCCCTACCATCGCACTTGGGTGTCTTTGTAGATGTTGTGTATCGGGATATAGGTAATGGTAAGGAATATCATCGCTAGTGGTTCATGGTGATGCTTGTGATATGTTGGTGGAATTTGGAGCTTGGATCTTGGTGTGGATATGTGGCGGTGTCATGGATCATAGTGTTTTTTTGTTAGTCTTCCACATTGTACTCTTATAATGTGTTGGAATATATTGGTTTTTGGGTTGTATTGTGGAACAACTTTTTTGTCTTTAGGAAATACATGTTTAAATGGTTTATTGACATGCATCATATAGTGGAAATTAGTGATGTTTTTTTTGGTTTTGTCTTAAGATAAATTCATTCCCCAATTTGTTCTTGAAGCCCTTGGCATTTATTTTCAGCCTTTGGATCCTTGGTAATTTCACTTAGGGCTATGTAACCCTCACCGCCTCCTCAATCCAATGAGGTAGGAGCGGGGTGTTACATGGAGAGTCTATGCCATCTGGGCCACATTTAGTTATGTTTATTTGCTCCATTTAACATCTATACATTGAGGGATTAAATTCCAGGATGATTTTTAAACAAATCTCACACTATCATCACATTCCAAAACATTCCCTAGTTTTATTTTGAATTATAATATGAGAAATAATGAGAATAGTCTATTAGAACAACTTACTTTAATTCACCAAGTGGATAAGGATATGGGCTGTGAAAACACATAGACTTTATGGTGAATAGTATGTGGAAGGAAGAAGAAAAGGATCCTAATACTTATAAAAAATCTAAATATGTCGAGCAATATCTAGCTAAGAAGAAAAAGATCCAAAGGAAGAACAATGGAAAAAGGAAGCTTGCATTTCATGTTGCATGTCCATCCACTGGAAGAGAAACTGAAACGAGTTGTAAGGGGAAGATGAAGGTGAGATTTTTTTAAGTGAAATCCCTCAATTATTACACATTGGGTATTTCATATAGCTTGTGGAACTCATATCTATATTCAAATTCCAGAACCAAGTAGATTCCAGAAAATTTCTAGAGGAGTGTGGGATCTGCGAGCTACCAATGGTCCAAGGCTATATGCTCTTCCATTGACAACTACAACCTTTCATTTATGAGAAAGGTGATTTTTTTACATGACTATTATTATGTACTAAGTGTTACCAAGAACAGAATTTTTGTATCATTCTTAGGTACATATGGGATTACTTTCAAATTCAGAACTAAAATTTCTTTCATTTATAATAACAACATATGTTATGGTATGTCACAATTAAATAATGGTCTCCATGTATTAAATTATGAAAAAACAAGTGTTGGAAATCAATAATGAATCAAGATCCCATAACTCATATAACACCCAGTAGTGGCATCGCCATTTAGGGAATGCTAACAAGAAGCACATGACAAAGATCTATAAAGATGGTTATTTAGACTCCTCTGAGCTAAAACTACTTGAAAGATTTCATACTTGTTTTCAATGGAAAATGACCAAATGACCATTTGGTGGATAGTGTGAAAGGGCCATAGAGCTTCTAGTATTGAAACACATTAATGTGTTTGGACCATTTTTAGTAGAATCAATTAGTGGTTATTCTTACATCGAAACTTTTATTAAGGAATTGAGTTGATATGGATATGTTTAATTGATGAGGTATAAGTCTTATTAATTTCAGAAATTCATGGAATTGAATAATGAAGTATAGAATCATCTTGGTATGAAGATAAAGATGCTCTGATCAGATTGATGTGAAGAATATCTTATCCAAGATTTCATTTTATTTTTTCACAAGTTTGGGATTCTATCTCAACTCAATCCAAATTATACACCAAAATGGAATGGTGTTAGTGAAAGGAGGAACCATACCTTATTAGACGTGGTACGGTTGGTGAAGAGTCATGAAGATATTCCATTATCATTTTTGGGATATGAATTAAAAACTACAGAATACAAATTAAACTGAGTACCAATAAAGGTAGAAAAAGGAATTCCCTTTGAGTTATGGAGTGGAAAGAAAACAATTTTTTCAGATACACATGTATGATGATGCGAGGAGTTTGTTATGGATTTATCAGAAAACAAACTAGAACCATTGGGAATGAGGCCTATTTTTATAGGGTACCCCAAGGAAACAAAGAGATACTACCTATACAACCCCTCAGATAAGAAAGTAACTATCTCTAAACAAGATGAACTTTAGGAGAGGGAGCACATACTCAAAAAGGATAAGGGGAGAAAGATTGAAGTTGATTATTTTGATTCTCAAGATACATAGGAGTTGTTATAGGAACAAGTTCCATAGGTCAACATGGAAGAAGTTATTCTTGAAACAAAATTATTGCATATGAGTGTAAGGGAGGTAAGGGAAGCAGAGAGAGATGGTTTTCATGTCACCAAGTATGGTGACTCATTATGATTGGCCAATGAAGAACCTCTCTCCTACATGGAGTCAATAGATATCTTAGAAGCCTCATGATGGAAAGAATCTATGAATATAGAGGTGGATTCCTTATAACATTACCATGTTTGGGTTCCGGTCGACGCACTAGTTGATGTAAATCATATTGGACATCAATGGTTATTCAAGAAGAAACTGGACATGGAAGGTAAAGTAAGTACATATAAACAAGGATAGTGGATAAAGGGGTTAAACATAATCAAGGAATTGAATATGATTAAACCTTTTCACCATTTTCCATGTCTAAATCTACCGAAATCATATTTTCCATAGCATTTTACATTGGATATGAGATTTGGAATAAATATGTAAAAACTGTATTCCTCAATGGGAACCTTTAGTAATAAGTCTATATGAATAAACTATAAGGGTTTATGACACCGGGTTTTTATAAAAGGATTTTCAATGTGTAAAGAAACATTTATGTATTGAAGAAATCATCTAGGTCATGGAAGCTTTGATTTGATGAATCTATAAAAGAATTTGGTTTCATTGAAAACTAATGTGAGCCATGTGTTTAAAAAATGTTTAATGGTAATGTGGTAGTTATCCTGGTCATATATGTTGACAAAATATTACTTATTTGATATGACATACTAGTCTGACTATCAGTTAAAAACGAGTTGAACAAGTTCTTATCCATGAAGGAATTAGGAGAAGTAAGCTACATTATAGGGATCAAGATCATCTGTGATACAAAAAATAGGCTTCTTGGACTAATATAATGTACATATGTTGACCAGATACTAATGATATTTATTATGGAACAATCCATGATGGGATTGGTTCCAGTGTCACATGTCTTAAATCTTTTTAATAATGTGTTCCCCAAACACAATAGGATAATGATAAAATAAGTAAGAACCCATTTGATTATGTTACAGGATCTATCATGTATTCCATATAATGTACTATACATGATGTATTCTATGCACTGAGCATGATATATAGATATCAATATTATCTAAGAGAACAGTATTGGACTACTTTTAAGACTATCCTTATGTATTTGAGAAGAACTAAGGACATTTTCCTAGTGTATGGAGGAGATGAAGATCATTCCATCATTGGGTATGCTGATGTAGATTTCTAGAAAAATCAGAATGATCGAATGTCAAAATTGAGATATATATATTTTGTCTCAATAGAGTTGATGCGGGCTAGAAGATTTCAAAGCATCCAATTGTAGATAATTCTATAGAAGTGTCTGAGTGTACAATGGCTTCTAATGTATCCAAGGAATCTTTCTAGATTTGGAACATTGTATAGGATCTTGAGGTGTTATCTATCATTAATGACCTTATAACATTGTATTATGATAAAAATACTGTGGTGGATCTTGTAATAGATCCCAGGTCACATCAACAGACACATCACATACTCCATAAGTATCACAACTTGATGGATTTCTATCACAGGGGTTAATTTCCAGTGAGTAGAGTATCCACAGAAGATAAAGCGGCAGACCCATTGACTAATAGTCTTTCTCAATAGAATCATGACTATCATGTGAGATCTAGAGGATTGAAGATTATTAGTTTTTGGATCTTGTGAAAGTGGGAGTATATTGGAGTAAGTTCCCTAGAACCAACTTCTTTTTTACCTTATGATAAACATGCATTCATTGGATGAATTTTAATAAACTACTTATCACATCATGATTTTTCTTCCAAATAACATTTCATGTGATAATTTCACAAGAGTATTTGTCACACTAAAATGTCATAGCAGTTCCCCGCAATAATGAGAACCAAAAAGTGATATGACACTACTCTTAAATATATATTCTATATCCGGATGGTATTATGTGAGGGACACAAATGATACAGGCTATCAAGGGTGGATACATATTGGACATTGAGACACCTTCTTTTGGTGTATGACTTTGGTCATATCCATTAGAATATTATGATAATGAGACCAGACCAGGGGAAATCCACACTTATAAGTGAAATTGTCTGCATCTATATGTGGACGTGTGTATTGGTCCTTAGACATTAAGACTATTATTAATGGGTATTATGACTTGTGCACTTAGATGTATTGGAAAAAACTGTGACGACATATGTTCGCGGTGAGGTAGGATTTGTTGGGTGTGTCCCGAGTAATAATACATTAATGAAATATGCTAGAAAGGATTTTAACCTTCTCTTCTATAATAGAGTTTGATATCATAGTCCCTTAGATAGAAATGATATAGCCTAAATAAATCCATGTTCATGGTGTTCTATAGGCATGTTTAATTTTTAGGATGTCAAAGAATGAGAAATCGAGCATATTGGTTGATGGGACTTTTATGCAATGTTCTTTATAAAATATATTGACACAAATGAATTATATTACAATGTATGTGTCCGTATGAGGTGTCATGTTATTGGAGAATTAACTTATTTCTTTACAGTAGCCTTAGTGTGTTTTTATATGATAAACATGGACTTTAGTCTCCTCCTCCTAATGCAACTATGAAAGAGGCCTAGAGGGTCACACACAATGTGTATCCAATATCTCAGTTGAATAATATATTAATTATTATTTAATAAATTGAATAATTATTATTCCCAGTTGTGGTTGACTAATTATTCATGGAATCCAGATCTCATTTATTTCGACTCATTTGAATAATATATAATTTATTATTTAATAAGTTGAATAAATATTATTCCTGGTTGTGGTTTAATAATTATTCATAGAAGCGAGATCACATTTTTTTCGACACTAGTTATTCAAGTGACTAAAATGTGGGTGGAATAATTAATTAAAATTTATGTTCTATTTATTGAGTATAATATATATATATTTACTGGTGAATAATGTAGTGATTTTTATTGGATAAATAAATTTTCATTATTCAATGATCAATAAATATGGTGGACGATTAGTGGACCATGTTTTGGGTCCAGTGAAAATAAATATTAAATATTATTTGATTAAAAAAACATTTAAATATAACTTTTATGTTAATAAAATATCCTGGAAATAATGGTATTGTTGTTATTATTAGACATGTAGATTTCACATCGAATAATAAAATAAGTAATGGTACTTGTGCTAGTTATTTATTATTAACTAGTAAATTAAATTACTAGTTTTCTTATTATTTTCTTATTTTCCTTGGGTAAACAAGAGCAAATCAGTGGTTTCGTACAACTAATTGGAGAAAATTTCTCAAACCTAGAGAGTTCGTACCTCTCCAAGAGTTATTTCAAGGATGAGAGTGATACTCCTCCTCCGGATCATGGAGAACACTTTGGAAGCAGTTCTCCAGGAAATCATATGAGAACATTGTAAGCACAATGATCTTCCATGCTAGCTCTAAGAGACTCCTTCAGCGATGTCTAGAGATACATGGAACACATTTGGATCACTACTAGAGGAGATCTACTCTTGATTTATATAACGCAATAATAGTATACCCATAGATCGGTGGATGTACACATCGAAAAATGAAGAATCACCTTTGTGGTAATTATTTAATTCAATTAATTAATTTTCAAACAAAATAACATCTCAGAATTATTTTAATATTCAAAATTTATTTCTTGTTATTAAAATTCACTACCTATTAATCTTTATTTCATGTATGCAACACATATCATGAATTTCAATTGATAATTAATACCATTGAGTTAAATCTTTATGTTTTATTTGATTGATGGTCACTAGAGAAATGCATGATTCAAGATAAGATATTAAAATCAAGATAAGAAAGGGATCATATCGAGATAGAGAATTAATTAATGACACAAAAATAATAATTTTTTTATATTAACACACTATTTACACTACATGGAATTATATACATTTTTTCAATAGTTAACAGATAATCATGTTTTATAGTAACCTCTATTATTTTAGGTTAAAAAGTTATCTCAAATTTGATCCTTTAAAATTTTATATCATTTTTATAATAACAATTATGATGATCTAATAAAGGTGTAGTGGGTTATGTTTATACTGACAAGGTACTTATATCTTATCTAGTATCATATTTATCCTCTTGTATGATATTTAAAACCATGAAACTTTAAATTATATTTTCCATTGAAACCTATTGTGTTCAATAGCTTGCGGAAAACACAATACCGAACTAAAAATGGACCATAAAATGGTATTTGACGAAGAAAATGTAGTAGTAGACTTAGTTGGTAAAAATAGAATTAACTTAATTTTGAAATATTTTTCAAAATATAATAATGGAAATTTTTATAAAAATTAATTGATCAAATTCCATTATTATAACTAAATTACAAGTAAGATCATTTCTGGAAAAAAATTGTGCCTTTTGGAAAATTGTATTTTTATGCATCTATTCAGAGAAACTAAATATATAATGGATAAATTATATTATTGATTGTAATAATATATTAACATAAAAAAAGATTATTAATTTTAGGGATATAAGAATAATCAAACAAAATATTTTGAAATTATACTTTAATATGGAAACAATATTCATTATAATTTAATGTTTTGTATAAAAAATATACAAAGAAAAATTATTATTTTAATTTGAAAAAATGATCTTTATTTTTTAAATTCATTATTAAAAAATTATTTTATGATGATTTTCATGGAATTTTTCATATATTACTTCATTTTAGGTGAATAATGAAAAAAAGTTTTTACCAATATAGTAATGGTAATAACATTATCATGAAGTGAGTAATATTTTTAAAATTGTAATTAAATTTATTAATAAAAATATTTATTTAATTATTATATTTATTAATTTCAAACACTATGCTGAATTCAAACAACCCATGTTTAATGTTTTATAATCATTAGTAGTATATTACTCTATAACAATTTTTATCTATTTATATTGAAAATTAGTTTTGATCACTTGTAGAGGGTAAATAAAAATAGATTTACTATTTTAGATAAACATGTATATACTATATAATATAACCAAATATCATTTTTAAGAAAAAAATTGGGATTTGAAATATTTATTTTAATGATCATGATAATAATTTATGGGTTATTTAAATTTAATTATATTATTAATGTTGTCTATTTTTTATTTAATAGATTAAATTGAATTATTTTTTATATAAAAATTAATATATATTTTAAAAAATTTATAAAAATATATTTCCACTCATTTAGTCGGTAATTAATCTTATATAACATTAGGAATAATCAATTATGAAAATATAATTTTTCTATGAAATAGTTTTTCTATATATTAAATTATTTAATTTAAAATTTACTATCATATTATATATATATTTAAATAGATTATATAGATCATAAATCTATCTTCATAAAATAATATTTCTTAATATATGTTAGGTAATACTTTCAATAAAATAGCAATTACATGGGAAAAAACTAGTTACCTAGGTAAAAACCAAAAATGAAATACATAAGAATCTTGTTGTAATAGAGTTGGAACATATTTAAAACATTTAGTAAAATGAGTTTTAGATTTTTTCTCAACCTTATCTCACCAAAATATTATTTTTTACCACTTTTGGAACAATATAATTTTGAATTTGGGGGCATCATCTTTAAAAAAATTGTTATTTAAAAATGATATTTTCTTCATTTATAAAAGGATATAATTCCCACCACATTTATACCCCAATTCCAAATCCATATATTATATAAAAAACTAACATAACATTTATTAATCCTGATCCCCATTTCCTAATCATTTTTGTGTTAATATATTATTACAATAAATAATTCAATTTATCCATAATATATTTATCTTCTTTGAATAGATGCAAAAAAATAAAATTTTCAAAAAGGCCCAAATTGTTTTCCTAAAATCATCTTACTATTAATTTAGTTATTATAATGGAATTTGATCAATTCATTTATATAAAAATTTCCTTAATTATATTTATAAAAGTATTTCAAAATGAAGTTAATTATATTTTTACCAACCAAGTCTACTACTACATTTTCTTCATCATATACCATTTTATGGTCCATTGTTTGTTCGGTATTTTGTATAAAACAAGCTATTTAACACAATAGGTTTCAATGGAAAATATAATTTAATGATTCATGGTTTTAAATATCATAGAGGAGGATAAATATGATATTATTTAAGATATAAGTACCATGTCATTATAAACATATCCCACTACACCGTGATTAGATCATCATAATTGTCATTATAAGAATAATATAAAATTTTAAAGGATCAAATTTGTGATAAAATTTTAACCTAAAATAATAGAGGTTACTATAAAACATGATTATCAGTTATCTATTGAAAAAATATATATAACTACAAGTAGTGTACATAGTTTGTTAATCCATAAAAATAATTATTTATGTTTCATTAATTAATTCTATATCTTGAGATGATCCCTTTCTAATATTGATTTCAATATCTCATCATGAATCATTCATTTCTCTAGTGACCATCAATCAGAGAAAACCTAAAAATTTAACTCTAAGGTATTAATTATCAATCTAAATTCTTGATATGTGTTGCATACATGAAATAAAGATTAATAGGATGTGAATTTTAATAACAAGAAATAAATTTTGAATATTAAAATGATTCTAAAATATTATTTAAAAAATCATTTACATAATTATAATTCACATCGCATCTAAATAAGGACAGAATTTAATAGCCTCTTGTTTCAGTACATTATTTTGTTTTTTTGAAATATATTACATATGCATGAAGAATTTTTTATATCATAATATAACACATAAGATATCACTACATAGTCAAATGAAAAAATAATTATCCCACAAAAATTATTTACACAGATCACATATTTTGATAACGAACATTTGAATGATATTGAGATCAGGATTCAAAATCCTTATGTGAAATTCTTTGAACATTATACCCAAATATTTTTACTTCATAATATCCAATATAGGGATGTATTTTAAATTTGTATTTATAAATGGATAAACCTTAGAACTATTTCTAAAAATAGAAACATTCTTTAAATTTTTTTAAAAATGAAATAAAGTATCTCATTAAATTAGGTTCCTTACAATACCAAAAAAATATAACCATTTCACATAATACATTAGTATATAATTCATTGGGACATTCAATTTATGTTAAAATATTATCTTTGAAAATATAATTTCTATAAAATTTCATTCTCAATTTTAAGTATTCAACTTCTCTAAGATATATAATTAAATACATTGATCTCTTAAAAATATATTTATCTGAATATAATTTTTTTGAAGAACAAAAATTGTTTTTTCACTAAAAATTATACCAAATATTCTTTTTAATTTATAGGAAAAATATAAATACCTATATAATATGATTTTTATTACATCCTAGGAAATTATTATTTAGATAAATAACTCACAATGAATATTAAAATATGAATCAATTTCATATTTTATAACATGGATTATGTATTTCAATTAAATAAAAAATAAATAATAATATATACATGTTATTTCTAATGAATATTTTTCAATATTTTAAAGAAAATGAATAATTGGTTTCTATCTAAAATTAATTTCATTATAACAAAATTTTTTATAACAGTAATTATAATCAACTATTAATATAAAAAATTGATATAAACCTAAAGAAAACCATTTAATATTATATAAATAGGGGAATTGATATATCTTTCATTAATGTAGGAACCTTTTATTTCTTCCCAAGAATAAACCACTATTTCTATTCATTAAATGTTCCTCAATTTTAAACACATCTATAAATTAAAAGTAATTTAATAATGTAAAAATGTTGTTTAATAACATATAAAATTGTTTAATTGATCAATATAATATTAATAATATATAAGAACTATCTAAGATGTTTCTCCACATCATCTTGTAATATAATAAATTGAATATCTAATATAAATCTTTTATATAATGGGAATTTTTTTAGGGTGGGATTTTACTTCAAAAAATATTTTTGTAAGAAATGTCACATCAAGGTATCAAAAAAATAATCAAATAAAAAAATCATACTGAATAAAAAAAACCACTAAAATGATAATAAAACCTTCACTAAATATGGTTCTCATTAACATATACAACATATAAATCAAATCTCTCATTCAATTTCCTCGATATTTTTCCTACAAAAACATGATATAAAATTATTGTGTAATTACAATTTTTTCCCTTGATTGACTTATTATTCTTTAAATATGTATAAAAATATTCATCCTCATTTTCATTATTAATTTATGGAAATTTATTTGAAACTATTACTGATGAAGTAAGCTACTCATGGTCACATTAATGTAATGGATCTGGGGTTAACATTCCTTGAAAAAACTCAGTTACATCTATGAATTGCTCTATGGAAGGGTTCAACTGAGTAGAAAATGGAGGACCTTTTAAATTATATGATTGTATCTATATATTATTTATAATATAACCACTATGAATATTTCCATTTATCCTATAATACAATAATGGCGAATCTAAAATCCATTAATGTGGAAAAGTCTAGACATAATAGGGGATATTGTTAGGGAATTTTTAAAGAGCTTGTTAATGTTTTTCCCCATGAAATAATGTTTTTATACCAAGTGACAAACTACTTATTGTCCTAAATATCAGTTTCAAATATTGACACACCGTCCATTTAAAATAATACCTATTACACTACTCTAATTAATAATTTGGATGAGTTGAAATCATTACCTTTTTTACTTTCCCTTTTCCTTCACCTTCCTCAATCCATCATCATTTTTTCATTTTTCCATTTTTTCTACTATTAGGAACTAAAACTACACATCACTCATTAAACCCCCTAAAGCTCAATAAGGAACCAAATTTGATCATGGTATAAAAATTCCACCAAATGGTTTTATATAATACATACATGAGAACTCTTTTTTGAGATATCATCAACCTTTATAGTCTCACTTACTATCAAAGAAACTTTTTCTGCAATAAGATCATCAATATCTCCATTTACTGATACTAATCATTATCCTTTACTATTTTGTTTCTCTTAAATATATATGTTTATTTAATTTCCATTACATATATAATTTTAATAATAAACAATTTAATATCACATGTAGTTATAAAAAATTAATTTTGAAACTATTTTGAGATATAAGCTTTAATGAATAACTAGGAAATAATAGGATGTTGTACAATACATGTTGTTTTAATAGTATTAAGGATAGACCTGACGGAATTACCTAGTGAACAAATAATTTGTGGGATTTTTAACGTTATAAAAACTATTGATTATTCACGCAAACATTTTCCAATACAGGATTCTGATTCATGGGAAAATTAGAATGTCCTCGATATGACAGAATTTAGCCACACCCCATTTAGTGAATTACTTCAAATTGTGTGTGTATACACATGATAAAAATACATAGGACTATTTGTGAGGTATTATGTTAAATCATGTGTAATCTATACACTAAAAACAATCCATATGGTTTGTACTCGAATTATTTAAAAAAGTCAGGAACTATAAGTAAATTTGAAATTCCCAAAACCTATATAATTATAATTCGGATCCAATAGATACATTCATTAGTCTAGTATAAGAAAATAAATTAAAATAATTTATGATTTAATAAAATATACATAAATATTTTAACCATATACATCATAATAAATAAATAAAATAAATATACACTATCACATAGGTTGGTAAATAAACTATATAAATTAATTAGAAAAAATCAACATAATACATCCAAATTAACTAAAACCCCAATAATGAAAACATTAACCTCCTTGATACTAATAATGCAAATAAATATCTCTAACCCAAACATAATATTTTACCTATAATGAATCATAAATTCCACCCATGTGAAATAAAACCAATGTTGGGTATGCATGTAGAGGGTGAGTAAAATTACCTAAAAAAGCCTTCCCCAATACCATGACACACTGAGTGGTGTTATAAAGTGGATTAATGTCGAATTATGTGATCATTTTCACTCAATGGTTCCATAAGAATCACCCCTGAATGATTTTTAAACACCATTATATTGTTTTTTCCATATTGGAAAAAAAGATAAATGCACACCAAAAAACCACTTCATTACGAAATATCTATATTCTTTATCCCAACATCCAATAATCAATGATATTATACCCTCATATATCAATGAAGTATAACACATGGTCAATATTATCTTATTAGAAACTTTTAACAAGATATCAATGCATTAAGAAGGATGGAGGGCTATGAAAGGATAGAGGACCATAATACATGGAATGGCAGGAAATATGAATTGAGGAGTAGCATTAGGATATATCTATAATTAAGTATAATCAATGAGGAAAAAAATATCATTTTGTTTCAGTGATGTAGTGATTGGAAGGATCCCATGGTTTGGGAAGGACAAACACAATGTTGTATGGTGCTACTAGTGTGATGCTTAAGGTGTTTCAGTTTATCCTTGGTTCATACAGGGTAGTGTTTTAGGCTGATTCATAGTGAAAGAGTAAAATCACATGTATTCATCCTTCAAAACAATTATCCTTCAATTTATTATAAGGGATCCGTTTTAAAATAGTTAAAAATATCTATAAATAAAATATTAATTAGAAGGAAAACAGGGGGTAATCAAGTCAAACCATAGGGAATGATTATTCATTACAAGTCATCATCGTTTAGAATTAATAGGAAACTAGTAAAATGGATATCAAATATGAATATTTAAAATTTCATCCAACACAATTTGAGGTATATGGGAAATGATACAAGATTGTGTAACATTAATTTTACCAAAAGAGCACTCACCTCTATTAGAGTAGGTTCATTTTTAAGGGAAAATTACCTAACAAAAAATTAAATCCATCCAATAGTAATGATATATATTGAGAAACCAACATGATAATCCATTCAATATTTTTTCAATACACATAATAGGAAATAATATTTAATCTTTAATTCCCCATATGTTTTGTTGACATATCTTGAAGAAGAGAATGAATTTCAATTATTTGATGATGTTATGTGTTTCCACAGTCCATGAGTTTACAATTTAGTGTGTGGAGTGTCAAGAAATGATATCCTAACATGATTTTAGTGACTAATTCTAAGTGTAGGACTCTAATTTAAACTCTAATAAACTTACTACATTCCATATTTCTTCCACTCAGTTTTTAGTTGAGTGAGTAGTAGGTGAAAGTGATCCAGATCAACAAATACAATACTTACAGTAGAAAACTGATAGAAAATTATGATAAAAAATATCCCATATTTAATTTATTAATTAAAATATATATATTATGTAATCTAATTATTAAGGTTATTAATATGGATGAGATATCTTATAAGACATTTATAATAGTCCATTGAATTGCTTCTCTATATCACTCTGTATTCCCTTAATTATAGTTATCCCTCTATAAGTTTTATCTTGTCTATAAAAAGTATATACCCAACCTATGTTTTCTATTCTCTAATTTATAAAATAATATCCCAACATTTACATTAATTAATCTATATTTATATTCATTTTTTAGGTTTTATTTGAGATCTATCTTAAAATATGATGATTAACACATGTGTATATTGGATGAATAAGATTATCTTATATAGATAGTTTATTACATGAGCGTTTAGGTTCCTCCACTAACATGGATAACAAGATAGAATCATTATCTTATAATCATAAAATATGGATATAGAGTTTCATACATACATATTTAGGAAAAACAACTTTATAAATTGTCATTTATCTTTATGTACGCAATTAGTATCGTAGGATAATGATAATCTCAACAACAACTTATAAAAAAAATCCATTATCAGTTTGAGTTACGAACATGAGTCACATCGTATATGGGTGTGGAATAATCTCCCATTAAGAGACATTTTTTACGGTGACCAAATAATGACAAAATATTTTGGGTGAATCCAAAATTTAATAATATCATAGAGTTGGTAGTTTTGGTTGTACTAAATATAATTAGAGATAGTAACTGGATCAATTCGATAATTAGGCTGTTGGTCCATAGGTGGGATAAATTTTAACAATCCAACACCAATTGTAGTGAGGTTCTTGAAGAACCTATTAATTTAGTGTGGATACCCATCTTATCACATGTCCTTTTTAGTGATCACCCCAGAATGGAATAATATTATTCCCAAAAGATAAATATCATGGTGTGTGTAGAATGGGTCATTACAACCTTCCCTTTTCCCAAAACTTCTCAGTTGATCTTTAATCACATGATTTATGATGGATTAATTAGAGATCATGGGTGGATTCGTTAAAATTATTTCATAAATAGTAATATAATACAAGGTAACATATGATTTAATAGTGACTCAAATAGTGAAATAAAATTTTCTTAGGGTATGTAGGGATCACATGAATTGACATTATTTTATCATTGTCTACATCTTCGTCTATAAAAGTTAAAGGGCGCATGGTTCATCAAAAAAATTTCTTATGGTCTGAAGCGATTACATGACATAAAATTAGTGATGTTGATTAAATAAGGAGTTAAGAATTGATATGAAGAAATGGAAATATTATTGAGGATTTTTTTTATTAAGAGGATGACTATTTTGGGTGAGTTAATTTAATGATTGAAATAAAAAAATATTTGAAAAAAATATATTATTAAATATGGATCGATCATTGGTTATTTGTAGGTCTATACTCGATTGATTGTTTACAAAAACAAATTCTATTAAATTATGATAAATTGATTTATAAAATAATTATTAATTCACCATTCACTAATTTAAAGCCTTAAAATAAAAATTATAATTACCTATACACATATCGATTCCTTTTTATGATCACTCAAAGGCATATGATCATAATATTAGTCAAAATATATAGTATTTACATTGGGAAATAGTGATTAATGTTTAATTTGATAAAAGTAAATATAAAAATAATGAACAAATTTTAAGTTTTCAGTTAACTAAATTACATAGAATCAAGACAATGAAGCTCCCTATATAAACTAATAAGTGTTTTACGACCTCTATTTATGAAAATTTCTCAATAGAAGATTAATTTTCAATTATAGGAGAAGAATTGAAGAATAGAAAAAAATAAAATAACATTAATATATGATTTTTTTTGAATATATTCACATTATAAAAAAATATTTTATAGTGATAAGAAAAGAATAAAACAATAAGGGAAGAATTATGAATTATCATTTAAAATGTTATAGATTTTTGAGAAACCTATAATTTAAGAATACTGATATTAAAAAATAACAACATAATATCAAAAATAATAATTACAAAGAAAATATTAATATTATCCTCTAAATATAGCTTATGAAGATATTTTTTTGGACAGGATATGGATTACCATTTTAAATTTAACCAAATAATTATGTAAAGAAAATTTTGGTGTAATAGTTTGTGTAAAATTGATTCTCCATAATTCCCAATATTTTATGGAAGCTTCTCTCTATTATCACTTAGGTTGCATCAAGACCATGAAAATGGATGAATATTTATTATTCATAGAACAAGTAAATGTTTTTTAATGTTCTTTCAAAAAACACATTTAATTTCTTCTCAATGAGATTAAACATTATTATGTTATGATAATATTGTTTGGTTTTTATTTTGGGAAATGAAATATATCTCAAAATTACATCACTAAATTGGGATTATAGAATACCCTTAAAAATAAAAAAATTACCTTGAGCAATATATCAATTAAATGTTACTAATGAATTTACATTTCCACATTTTTAATTTTAGCCTCATTGGACATGAATTCTGGGTTCTAAATCCATTATTGTTAGCTAGAGACAAATTTGTTTGGCCCAAAAATTAATGGATTTAATTCCCTAAATGTCAACCTTCAATTTTAAATACTCAATTGATATGGATGGAAAAATAATTTGATAAGCGAAAGTAACATATTCCAAAAATTTAAAATTAAAATAACCAATTTGAATTATTTTAACTATATTTGAAAAATTGGCCCGTAATCAATTAATTTTAAATACGAATTTCAAACATGAATGTAATTTAAAATTAAATTGTAAAATAAAATGTTGTCAAATTTAAAAAAAAAAATTACCTGAAAAATATTAAAAATTTATATAAAATTATCATCTTTTAACCACTAATAATCCCACTCCTAACAAACACACAAAAAAAATATTTCTAGTACCTGACATATTATTCACTCATAAAGATCAAAATACAATCCCCCCTCCAAAAAACCAACGCACAATGATTCCCATCAAGTGAAAACATGAAAAATAATGATTTTAAATAAAATAATTTTTAAAAAATATCATTATAAAAGGTTGTAAAAATGAAATTTTATTTCCATTTATAAAACTTTCCAACAACTTCCATCCAATTCCATTTATTTATAATGTATTATTATACATTAGAAAATGAATAAGGTTTCATTTTTATAAATAATGAATAAATGGAAGTTCTAGGTGGGATTTTAATTTTTTAGTTCAAAATAAGAATCCAATTTTTATTACCAAAACAGAATTAAAATGAATAACTCTATGATAGATAGATATATACTCTCAAAACCCATGTTTTGAATGACCCACATTAACACAATCTTTTTATTTACATGATCATATTGTATGCTTTTTTTATTTTTTTTATATACTCAAGTAAAACATAGATGTGACCCCAAAACCAATGTTATGAATTAATTAATTATAATAACTAAATATTACTCTCCATTATAAAATTTAAAAGCATTGTTACTTTTTTTATTAATTATATAAAAAAGTAGTCATTGAAAAAATACATCGGCCAACAATGCTTACCAAAATTTATTCTCATGAACTTGAGATCAAATGAAGATAAAAAACATGGCAGGAAAATTATTTTATATTCAGTTATAATTATAACAATGTAAATTTTAACATAAAATGATACAAAAACTAAATTCTCTTTTTATGTCTAAAAATAATAAAACTCATATTTCTCAACCCAACATAGAATGACATAACCCTCAATGATGAAAAAGAGAAAAAGTGAAGGGGGATTAAGTGATGGAGGAAGCTAGAGAAATATATTTAAAATAAATTCATATAATAAAATCACATAGTATTAGGATTAATACTAAATAATAAAAAAAATTAACATTTCGCCACTATTTGACATACATACTAAATATAAATTATTGAAGATTCGGTTTAAACTCTAGACAGAATGTGGTTCAATTTGAAATCATAAAAATTATTTATATCTAGAATATCTTACCGAACATTATTAGAGTAACATGAAAACCCCAAGTAATTCCCTTAAATAAAAATTATCAATATTAAAAGGAAGGGTAAAACCCATTAATATTGGATAAATAAAAATAAATAATAAAAAACTAAAATAAAAAAACTAAAATAAATCTAGGATTCCCCATAGAAAATACTTATTCTAAATTCAGTAAAAGTTAATAGAAAACATAGATTTTCATATTTTATCCCTTTTCTAGAATTTAATATTCATGCTCTCTTTAGTTTTATATTCATGGTGTGATTGTATTAATGTATTTATCAAATTAACATTAACATGGAAAATCATATCACTAATGGGATCTTGGATTCCAATGGTCCCATTAGGGTAGAGATAATTCACAATAGAGGGGCCCAACTATAATTAAATCAAACCCCCTAGATGAAAATGATGTTAATAAATGTAAATGTGTAAAAAAATTTACTAATTCAAATTGATCAACATTATGATTAATATATTTGTAAACTTGAACTCTCTATTCCTTGATATATGTATTTCCATAAACCTCTATATTAACATTCATAACATCATTAAGGTCTAATTTACAAATTTATTCATTAAAGGATAGGATAAAATTGAGAAATTGTACTTTTGAATAATCCATGTGATCAATATGAAATAGAAAATGTAAATCTCTCAAATATAACAAATTATATAGTTTCATGCCTATGATAGTATTTATATGGTGTTATGTACCCAAATAGAATCTAATAAATTCCTGGAATAATATTTCTGTTATAGGTTGATTTTTTTATGAATTTTCAATATTTCCCTATTTACCAACTCATTTTTTATATTTTATTGAGGGTGATACGATATATACATTTATGGCCCAGACCCCATAATTTTACATGAGTAATGAAAAAGTATGATTCTAAAAATTGGATGCATGATCATTATTTATAGAAATATAAAATTTAAATAAAAAATCTATATTTTCTTTGAGAAAAATATAGTCATATAATCATTGGACTTAGTGTGAATGTCCTAAACCCATTTAGATACATAACCAACTTCTATTAATAGGTATAAATATCCCATATATTTTTTTGAATAGTTCAATAAAATAAATTCCCCTAAAATCATTGATATCTATAATTATAAATGGATTTAATGGCATTTGGTTCCTTTAAGTAATGACTACAAGTTCTTATCATTGAGGAAACATTGAAAAAACATAGAGAAAATAATGATGAGGAATAAAATAAATAAAGAATTTTTTAAAACAATTTCAATGGATTTGTTTATAATCATTTTCCTCAACATGCCTCTAAATGATAAAAATTTAAAATTTCATATTTTTCAACCTCTAAGAGACATATTCTAATGACATGATCAGGATAAAGCATATAGAGGTAGGGATAATCATACACATATTTTTTGAAATTAATAAATCAATTTTCCCCTAGATTGATTTACTGATAACTCTAGAGTGATTATTGTTACAGGGTTTTTTATATCAATATACCATAGGAAATCACTCATACATTAGAAATTATAATCATGAAATAAATCAAACATATAAAAATTGGATGATTTATATTTAACTATATCATAGAAAGGTTTTCTAAAACAACAATTTCAATAAAAAAATTCCTTTCCAATTATTTCAAATTAATATATGAGAATAACCCACGTAAATTAACAAGTTTTACATCTTATTTTTTTGATATTTTATTTTAATACCATCTGATTGTAAGAAATTTTGATGTGTGACTCTAAGAGGTAGGATCAAAACAACTCTATATCAATTAAATGTGAAATAAATTATTCAGTAGTGTTAGTGTAATATATGTTCCCTCACTCGGTAATTTTATCACATATAAATTGAAAAGGATAGTTTTCAATCATCTTCATCATACAAAAACACTAAAAATAGGTCGATCAAAATATATATAGTTTCAAAAGAGAGGAAACGATTAGGATTGATTCATTATTAGTAGAGTTATATTACATTAATTGACAGATAAAAGGGATTAATCATATGTTTACATCCAAAATAAAAGGTTAATATTAGCAAAGGATGGAATAAAGTGGTCGTACAATGGATTTGATGTTCCTAATGTACCTTTTAAAAAAACTAAAATTTACTTTTATTGAATGTACTTAATTATAGTTTTTGGATATTTATGGATTCAATTTATATCAAAATTATCTTAATTAACATTAATCATATAATTAGAGACAATATTCCCCAGGATTAGTCCTTCATTGACCATAATACATCAATTTTCTTAGTTTAGGAAAATATTTCTTCATAAAAAATTGAGATATCCATTTCATAATTTCTCAATATGATCTCAAATATATCCCCAAAAATAGATTATTAATATAAAAATACTTTTATACACTACATAAACATGTATACAAAAATATACATCATCCACTTATGAAATGTACTATTGTAAGTAGGCAACCCAAAGTGGATATATATAATGGAAAATGGTTCTGATACACAATTCTAGGTTCATATTGTATGGTATTTGAGAAAAATATCATTTATATTATACCCCAAATATCAGGGGAGGATGTAGTAGAACTGATGTCTCACCACTATCTCAATGACTTGATTAATGAAGAGAAATGGAAAATATTAATTTTTAATACATGATTTCAAATTTCTATCGTTAATAAAATTATTATAACCACTACCCTCAATTATTGGAAGGTGATATCTATATTAATTATTAATTATATTAATTCCATCCATCTAAGAAACTACATTAATTGTTCTTAGCTAGTCACACTTAGTAATGTGGTGGATAATACAGACATTAAACAACTCAAGGATATACTTTTTCCTCACCAACATTATATTATTAATGATCCTAAACTGGGGTTTCTGGGAATGTTTTGAATTATTTCAATAAAAATAAAAAATGTTCTGATGATTTGGATAATCATAGAAATATCTGTAATGGTTTATCCTATTATATTCCGATTATAAATTATTAAGAATCATTCTATCTTCGTTGGATTAAAATCTATTAAAACATAAACCATGACGATATTTATTAATCAAATTGATTTTATACATAAGATATAATGGTAGGACCTTGAGGTCAATCTTAGGTAAGTTAGAATTTCATAATAACTATTTTGACTTTCAATTAGTCATGGATTCCTTTATAGAATTATAAATGAATTGTCTTGTTTAAATATAACTCTTAGCCTTCTAATTATCTATATTATTAATAGGAATGTGTATAGAATCTAGGATCATGATTTCTATTATATTTTAATTAATTTTTAAACTCTAAAAAATAATCCTAGGATCGATATGGAAGAGATTAAATCTTAGAAGAAAAATTTCCCTCATAAAAATAAATGACACTGAACTCAACCTAACTTAAACATCGTTCAATATTTCTTTGATGTTTCTTAGTCAAACGTTCAATATTATATATTTTATTCTCCCCAAGAACTTCCTCATCATCACTACGTTAACATATATCATTGTATATATTGATATCAAGGATCATCTTGTAGAAAACTATGGTCATATTACAATTACTTACTTAAAAAACATAAATTATTTTTTATAAAAATTATTGAACAAGGATGGTGGTAATTTTTTTCCTAGTACCTATGTTTCTGTTATTATTATGAACATAAAACTATGAAGGGTAAATGAAATTCTTAACTTTTACTATATAATACTTTATTATATCTCAGTTACCCAAATATTATGATTAGTGAGTTGAGGAGGGGTAGATGAGGGTTTGATCTCCCCAATCCCTAATTTTTAGTACATTAATAATGTAATGATAACACTGGATAATTGAAAACATAAGGGGTTAGAAACAGTTTTTTATCCAAGTTACACATTTATTTATAGAAAACTATATAACTTTAACTTTTTATCATGGTTAAAAATATGGTGGAGGTCACATTATCCTCTAAAAGGACTTGGTTTTGTGGAGGAAATCTTATTTTGAAAATAAGAAATTAATTTTGGTACTTGTATCATACATGTACAGTTTAGATTAAATAAAACTAATATATTGAGTTTAAAATGGGGAAATATTTCTCTTAAAATTTAACTCAACTCATATGTGGATTTTTCCAATATTTTTTAAGGGATTGGAGATACATACCAGTTTTTAAGGGCATACTATTTTCTATATTATCTCCTTAGACTTTTAATATTCTATGAATGTATATATAGAATCTTTATTATAGGTATAAGCCTTTTGTGTTGTATGGACAATTGGTTTAGGTTTCTCAATTTCATTCTAAATCCGAAAAACATAGAATTTTTTTTATGAGGGTTTTTAGTAGACTAAAAAGGTGTTTTTATGTTATTCTATGTGTGTGTTTTACATATCTTTTAGGTAATTTTATTAGAAAGGACATATTAATTATATTTTTATCATATGTAATTAAAACCAACATAATAAGATGAAAAAATTAAAACTTTTGATGGTTCTACTTTTTAAATCTAACATTGAATATCAATTTTGATATTTGTTATTTTTATTATTGACATTAATGCACTTATAACATCCATTAGACAAATAACTAATGTTATATGAGTCTGTTTTTTAAAAATATTTCAAATATAATTATCCCTTGGAAGAAAATAAAATATTAATAAAGTATAAATTTTAACATACCATGTGTAATCATGAAAAATAAAATTATAAATTTAGCACAACATCTAATATCATTATGATTGGTATCAGAGAGCTCTCAAAGCCACGAATAGCGATGGAAACCTAGCTCATTCTTGAAGAATATCCCCCCTTCCTGGAAGTGGGAAGGGGAAGATGGTTTTATTGTGATGCCTCCAAAGCCACGAACCCCATTTGTCCCCTTCTTTAACCCTAATTATCTCTTAGAGTGCCCCGTGATTGTGTTAAGTCCAAATGTTCTTGGTCTTCACCTTGGTAACCCTAAGATTCCAATCTCAATATCAGAGTTTTTTGCAGCGACGAGTTATTTAGACCTGACTCTGGTAGATTGATTCAACTCTAGAAGACCATTAGTCGATGAGTTTTATCAGTTTTTTTTTGGAAAATGGGATCTGAATGATCGCGCATTCGTTGGAAATCTGGATAGTAACCACCTAATGATTCGATTCTCCTCAGAGGAAGACTTGATACATGCATGGTCTAGTTCCCTAGGTGTTGCAACGGTTACATGTTTTTCCTCCTTTAGTGGATGTTCGATTTCTGTATGAACCGAGATCCTACCTCCATTCCTATTTGGGTAAGTCTTCCCCATCAACCCTTACCTTTCCAAAATCCATAGATTATACGTATGCTTGGGAACCTGGTAGGTCGTTTCCTGTGTTCTGATGCACGTACATCCACTGTGAGTCACCCCCATCAACCCTCGGTTGTGTGTTGAGGTGGTTATCTTGATTCCTCCGGTGGAATGGGTTTGGATTTTGGTGGGTGAGGAATTTAGATGGAAGCAGGCTGTGGTTTATGAATCATGGACTGATTACCGCTCAACCTGCAGCAGCTTGGGGCACATAGATTATAGGGTTTTTTAGTAGAGCCATGAGTAGGAGGGCATCTACTCTAGAGAAGAGGCTTGGTAAAACTATTGATAGGGGGAGGATACCTTCTGTGAATGTTGGACTTAGAAACACCTCTGACCTGGGGCCCAGGGTTGCATCGGTTCTGGGGAAACCGTTAGGGGTTCCAGCTAATCCATTGGTTTCTACAGTGCTGAACATAACTGGTTAGGATTTGAATCGGGGGGGGGGTGTAAAGGGAAATTCAATCCAGAGTGATTCTACTACTGGTGTAATGGATTCAAGGGGGTCTATGGATGTATGGAAGAGTCAGTAAGAGCCAGAGGCTCCTCAGGATGTCCTTTATCCTCTTGATAATAGCCTGAAGGTGAGTTTTCTACTTGAGGGTAATGTTGTTGTGGCTGGTGAGGGGAAGGGTTGCAGTGGTGGTAGTGTGAGTGAAGAGAAGTAGGGACCTTATTTGGATATAACTGTGGATAGAAGGCTACATGTTTCAATTGATAATTATGTTTGTAGTCATGTTGTGGGGGAACCAGAGGGTTGTACTGATGGGATTTAAGGAAAAACTAATAAGGAAGGTGGTGTGCTTGTCATAGTACCCTCATGAAACCGTTTTCTTGGGCTGGATCATGAGGGAGTGGAAGCCAATTTGCAGATTTATCCTCAGGAAGATGATGCAGTTATTGATGTTTTGGGTAATGGGATATGTGCAGGCCAGGAGATGGATGAACACATGAAGCCAGAGCCTATTCTTGGGGCTAATTTTGGCATTGCAAGTGGTGAGAGTTGTCCCGTGGAGGTGTTGGAAGTTGATGATCGGTCTCAAAGACGGGATGTGTGTGATGATATAGTGTTTATTGAATTTGAGATTGCAAATCAGTTCCAAGGATTGTAATAGGAGAACACAAAGGATGCTGCTCAAATGGATGAAGGTGGAAGTGTGCAGCCAAGGACATTGTAAGGTCGTGAATCATTGGAGAAGCCTATGTGTCTGTCCTTGACTGATCCCAATTGTCAATCCCAAGATGGATGAGGCGGGGATGATGGATTCCATGAGGTTAATATTTCTGGAAAATGGGGGGATTACTCGGACAGTGGGAAGGATAATAAAATAGGCTTGACTAGGCCTTTGTATAGTGAGGTTGGTTAGGGTGGGGTGGATGAAGATAATCAGAAATCAGGGAAACAAGAATTCTCTACCACGTTGAAGGCCGAAGAAGGACTACTTCAACTTACCAAAGCTGATGTCCACCAGGTCATTAGTTGGGAACAAAGAGCTACTATCATTGGAACGAATGAACCTACGAATGAAGTATGCAATGGTTCTGAAACATTATGAGAGTTCGGAATTTGAATCAGCTACTGCGGAGGAGGATTTTTTTCAAGAATGTGATGACAGGTATGGTTTCTTTGACATGTAATTTTCTCTTTTAGCTTGTGGTACATGTTTACTATTCTTTTCTTTTTATTTAATAAATGGTCAGAGGGCTATCGTCTAAGAGAGTTTCTAATATTATTGTGGTATCCATAAAAATAATTTTCATTTTATGAAAGAAATCTTGAATCCCCCAATGTTATGAATGATAAAACATTTTACACATTGGACTATAAATCTTATACTAAAGAATTATATTTTTAACTCAATTTGATGATTTATTCTTCATTATAAGAAATTAAATCATTAAAAAGGTTATTCATTAATAAAACTAGTAGGAAAAAATAAAATAACATGATAATAGTTCAAACTACCATTATAAAATTATTGAACCAAGAACATGGTTAAATATGATACATATCAATAGAGTAGATATGAAATTAATAAACATAGATGGTGTAATATTATATATAATTCATGAAAAAGTGTGACCTGGAGTCCTAAATTTTAGGTAGTAAATTATAAATTGAAATTTATGTTTTATAAATATTAAAACATTAATTTTTTTTTCAATGTGAAATTTTACTTTTAATATTCATTATTCAAATAAATGATGTTATAGATCCATAAAACAATAGTTTTGACATATTTTATACATTAATTGATGTTAATAACCCCTGATACAATAGTTTTAATATTTTTTAATATATTAACTAATGATTAAACATGTCTTTTAATATTGGTTTTGAAATAAAAGTGATTAAAAATCCCTCAAGAATATATTTTAATTATAGTTATTAAAATAACTGATTATAACACCTTTTTACAATCAATAATTAAATAACCAATATTAAACATTATGATGTGAATTTTTTATGTTCTAGTGTGTATACAACTGGATTCTACCATTAATTTTGAGGAAGGAATATCCAAAGTGGGTTAGGGTTTCATACATATTTTAATTTTTTGATATTTATCTTTTATGGTTAAAACCAATAATATATTTTCCACCATTTTATTGAATAGAGTCTCAAGTAATATGATGGGATTTGATTGGATAGGGTTTTGAGTTGCTAGTTTTTCTCTACTTGAAAATTATTATATTTGATGATTTTTTATAATATCTTAGGAAGATGTTATAAATAATATTTTGGGATTGAAATATGTTATGAGTATTAATTTTCTAAGAATTATTGTGATTCAAAACATAGGGATGGTTGGATTGTGGATTATCCCTCTAAAAAAATACAGAATAATCATTGTACCTTGGACTAATTTTTTTTTAACATTATGGATTTTAAAAATATAGGGCAATGAAATTTATTAATGTACCACTAGAATCACCTCGTTAATTAATGTAATTTTATGGAAATTATTTATCTTAATGTAATGTTTGTCACAAATGATTAAAACATACCCAATAAAATGAACTTCGTGGATAATTTTATGATCTATCTCTTCCTCCTTCCTAAAATGTATTATAAGATTATATTAAATACTTATAGTATCCCTAGGACTAGGTATATCCCAATAATTGGGAGGTCTCTAATTATTGGATATTGTTCCCCATTTTTTGGTTTTGATTAGTATGACATTCAAGTAACTTGTAATAATTATTGGCGGGTTTATTTTTAAAGGTCTTGTTCCATAGCATGTTAATGGATAATTTATTTCCTATATCTATCCATTAAAAGAGTATTTGGATTTTTTAATATTGAAAAATAATTATCAAGAACCATGTTAAGGGAGTCTTTAAACAATTTCCATGTTTTATTAGTAGACACTCTTTTTTTAATCATGTTTTGAATGAAATTTTTATTTCATACATTCTTATAGTGGGAAAATAGTTTTCTATAAAAATACATTTGTAATTGATCCCATGAATTGATGGATACTAGTCTTGAATTATTTAATCAGTTATTATAATTCTTCTTATGGAAAATGGAAGAGTTTCATTTTGGATGACGTGCTTTGTGGAGGGGAAACATGGTCTCAATGATTTTATTAAACTCATTCACATGAAGGAAAATAATCTATAACAGCATCCCAAAAAAATTTTGAAGGTTCATTAGGATATGTTGTCTAAAGAAATAATTTTATTCTCTTTTCTGTGTATGTCTAATGCATTATGGGGTATTCATTCAGTAAAGTGTAAGGTAATAATTTTTGCATTGATATACTATATTACCCATGTTAGAGGCTATCTTATTTTGAATTCCCATTTGATTCGTTATTATTTTTAAGATGGTTACATATGGATGACCCACTATATGAGTGAACAAAATTTTTAGGTCAGTAATCTCAAGGGAATACAGATATAAAGGAAAAACCCCTAGTTTCACATGTTCCCCCACCCATATGATTATCCAACCAAACATGTAGATTAAAATGGATTTTAATATAATAGGCTATTTATGGATGAATATTTAGTGGATAAAAGAATATAAATATGTGAAATAATAGATAAATTGGTGGGATAATAGAATGAGAGTCTCCTAGATTAATTACTAGGGTCCACGAATTTAGTGAGAAATTGGTTTCACCAAAATTTACCATACTAGTAAATTTAACCACTTATAGTAAATTTAGTGGTATCAACTCCACAGTGACATTATAATTGATTTAAATACATATATATGTTGTTGAGAGAATTAGATATAAAATGAAAAACATATTTGGGGTGAGATTATTTAATGAAATAAACAAATTTTGAATTTAATTAAAGTGGCTAGTAATTATGGGTCAATCGTTCATTTTTGCATGGGATGAATTAGAAATAATATTTTAATAGATTTTATTTTCATTTGTTTTTATATAAATATTCAAAAAATATGTGTTAAATTGACATTGACTAATTTAATACCAATAGAATCCCAATGATGAAAACATAAATACTCAACGAATTTTATGATAACATAAAATTATATAATCATATTATAACACAAAATATATATATTAATTTTTTAAATAAAAATATATATTATTCCATAAAATTGATATATAAAATTAATTAAATATTTATAAGTTTAATGAAAATTTATTAACATTAAATATATCCCCCAAAAATCCCTAAATCAACCAAAAAGAGGTTTATCACTCTATTGATACAAAATTCTCAATAAAATATGAATGTTGACACGTAGATGAATGATTTTAGAAGGGAATACCATCAAATAAGAACAACATAAATTTCATGGTTAATAACTTCATAGTTTTAAACTAATGGTTTTATATAGATAATGATAAGGGTAATAATATAATTTAATGAGGAATAATTTTTACATAAAATAATAGTCTGATTTTAGAAACATAAAATTGAAGAACTATATTTTAAAAAAATGGTACCATGACATTACATATATGAATAAGAAATAAATTACTTTTTTGTCATCCCAAAATCCACCTTATATGGTCATTTTCCGAATATTCAATCAGGCACACCATTTTAAATTCATCCAAATATTTATAATGGGAATCAAGGTGATGGAAATGGTGGGAGAGAATATATTTTCCATAATTCCAAATATTTCATGATTTTTTTCTCCTCATTAAATCACATGAATGAACTTGAAAATAGATTAATTTGGACTATTTATAAAAGTAAGAATGTGTCCCAATTTATCATATAACAACTTGTAATAATTTATTCCAATTATATTTTGAATGAAACTTTTATGATAAATATTGTGGCCAATCATTTGGGCTATGAAATCTTTCCAAGAATTTCTTATTCAACTTTGGATACATATAACAGAATGAAAATAAATTAATTAGATTAAGACACCGTTTAATTGAATGTATATAATTATTAACAATATAAAAATTTATATTTTTATATTTTTTGACATAAATTTTAGGCTCTACTACTTTTTTAACACTATTATGTCTTATTTTTTCCGACAATAAATTTTTCTGAATTCAAGGCCCACAAATTCATTTCATCCATTACAACAAAATTGAAAATATTTCCCTAAAAATTGAGTAAATTAATCCTAAATTTTGAATTCAAAAAATGAGTTAATTTTATTTTAAAAGTTATTGACATTTTTGTTAAGAATTATTTAATTCTAAAAAATAACTTAAAAATGATCAGAAATGAAGATTAAATTGTAAAATTCATTGAAAACTGGTTTTATGAATAATTAAGTGCATAAAAATAATCAATGTCTAATCACACAGCAAAGATGATTTTTTAAATCCATAGAAAATCACATTCTCACAAAGATAAAAATTGAAGACCCCCCTCAAAAAAATATTAATATAAAACATTTACCCTTAGTTAAAAACATCAAATATCTTGAATTCTAACAAAATCTTTTAAAAACTTCGGTTACATAAAAATATCCAATTACAATGCTCATTTTTATAATATAATTGTACCCTATCTTTAAAATCTTTCCAATTATACATAATGATATGTGGTGTATCAGAAAGTACATGGGAGTTACTTTTTATTTAAGGGGAGTTATTTAAGATTTGTAGAAATATCAAATTTTAATTTTATGGGGCGTACCCATTTTAATTTTAAACAATAGAGATTAGTTTCCTAACATGAACAAAGATAACTATGAGGTCAATATCCAAAATTTATTAAAACTATTTATTAAGATAATACATTACTCTACAAATTCCATTTATTGATTTTTTTAATTTTCATAATTTTTTTTTTCAAATTTCACTGTAATAATACACCATAACCTTTATGGGTGACACATAGAATGTAGTGGTTACTTTCCTAATATTTTTGGCATATAAGTAAGAGATTATTTTTTTGAGAAATTTCCAGGAGGCCGGTGGTGAACCACCATGGACCTCATAAGACATAAAGTGTTTCAAATGGGCTATTCATGACCATAAACAATTAACATGAAGTTGTTTTAATGAGGATAATTTTCATTATTTCCTTATATGTGTATTTTATATTAAATATTTATTTTTCATTCCTAGTTGGTTTGTGGGATAATATGAAAGTTCTCCAAACACTATCAGTCTCCCTTGATCTTATACTGACAATATCTCACACAATTCTTGAAGTAATTATTATTTGTTAGTTTTTTGATCATGTTACTATAAGACTATTATCACTATTATTTATTAATAGGAATATATATTGATTATGAATTGGTTAAATTTTAATTTATTTATATATTTTTTATAAATTTATGATTTATTTTGATTGAGTAGATAATTGAAATTCATTATTGGTGCATATAACTAACTGAATGAGTTTTATGTTATATGAAATTTTTTATCAAGTATAATTAAATGATTTCATATAGATTTTTTTCTTTCAATCTTTGAATTTACTATTGAGTGGGCTAATTAGATAGGTATTATAATTCAATCAAGTATGAAATTTATATTATGAATTAATATGTAGAAATTATGTGGTTCACTCTTCAAAAGTTTCATGAATTTTGAAATAAATATAGAAGAAACATTCTGATTAGGGTTTTATGTAAAATTAAGTGACTAAATGTTTTTTATCGTTAAATTAAATTTAAAAAATATTGATTAAGAGATATTAGCATGGATACAAAATAAAATGGTTTTATTTTGGTTGTTTGAAAGTACTAATGATTCATAAATGTGTATTTTATTTATTATGATTTATTGAATATGTGAAAGGGAAATTTATAAGATATAACATGTTGATATGCAATGGAATATACATTTTATTTCAATGATTAATATAATTTATTATGTAACACATTAATTGATGTTCATAAATATTATGTTTAAATATTATCATGATAAAAAGATAATTATAAAATTAAAGTGTAGGTTTTAAAGCTGGTTTGGGTGTATTTTCATGCTGCAAAATATTTAGTGAATTATGATTTATGATACAAAATACAAATAAATAATTTTTTTTTGTTAAAAGATATAATTTATTTAAAATTTTTTTTATAAATGTTTTGGTTAAAGTACACATGTAATGTGATATTACATTTTTGTAATTTGCGGAAAAATGCTAGAATTATTTTAAAGGATATTCAATAGGGGGATTGAATGATATCATGATATATCATTCTCTTGAAATAATGAATAAAGATTTGATAGAAATGTAAGAACCGTAAATTCAAAAATATGAACATTGTATTGAATAGTGTATGTTACATGCAACAGAAAGCATAAGCAATCCATGAAATATATTTTAGAAAATTAATCTCTTTGATAACTAGTGGAACACGAAACACTGAGTCTAAAGGAACAATAATATAGTATTGTGTTATAAACTAGCTGTTAAGTTGTCATGTATGAATATTAGTAACTAAATTATGAAAATTATGGTTACCTATTACTTAGAAATAAAATATAAATCAATTAATAGGAAAAAGAATTCTGAAAATTAATTTTTTTTCTAAAAGAGGGATTATTTAGGAATTTGACGCATAATCTAAAATTTATTTTTAATAAATTTACAAAATTTATTTGATGAAATAAAATTTAATTTTTAAATTAGGATTTCAAAATTATCTTTCTATGAATTTTTGGGATTTTTCAGAAATATTTTATTTTTAGTGAATAATATAAAATAAAAAAATTTGATTGAAAAATGCCTTTTAGTTGCATTATATATAATGTAAAATTAAATATTTAATTAATTTTATAGTAAAACAAGTTCAATTATATATATATCAATCCATTTTTTCCATTTAAATCATTTCCAAATTTAATTTTGATATAAAATAATTATAACTGTTTTAATATATTCCCTTTGAAAACATCATTCTAATTTTGTTGGTAGGATTAATTTGTTATTAAAATTTTCAACTTCTATGAACGGAATATCGAAAAATTGATTATATATTTAAATTCATAATAATATTTTTTTTAAATAAGGTAAAATTCATAACAACATAATATTCAAGAGTACATTTATTTTTAAATATTTTCAATAGCTTTCATTGTACGTAACTCCAAGTGTGTGCGCATCATGATCTTTCAAACTAGAAATTTAAAAGAGATTTTATGTGTATTATTAACCAAATTATGAAATTTAAAAATTTTATTTTTCAAAATAGACTTCATTTTGGATTTTGGAATATCAAAATTATCATATTGTGTTTTTTTGTAATCTTTCTAGAAATTTTCAATTTTTGATGAATAGTGAAAAAATGTTGCATTTCTCATTAAAAACATACTTTTAATATAAATAATTAATTCACATTAATTTTTTAAGTAAAAAATGATAAATAATACTTATTTTAGTCAAATTTTGGTCATTTTAAAATATTTTATTAATTGAAATATATATTAAAAGTTATTACAATTTCGTACATCGCTTTTACCCGCCTCCCTGCCACATTTGCAGGACTAGCATTAAACATTCTTTTCCTATTTAGATTAATTTAATTTATAAAATTTATATAGCTGATTTTAATTAATAATAATTATTTGGTATAAGAGGAACGCCTATTTTATTAATATTATCTTTGGAAATTTTTTACTTTCCACAATTAAGGGTTAATCAGGTAATTAAAGTTACAACTAATAGTGTAATAGTTTAAAATTACCCTAACATTTATCCCAATTTCATTGTATAGGGGGGTTTATTCCAAAATAAACTATAGTCTGAAATTATGATCTTTTTAGGAAAATTTAATAAGAATAATATGTTTATTTTATTTTATATAAAGATAAGATAAAAATGTCATATTCATAATTTCAATAATTAAATAATTTTTTATATATGTTCATAAATTAGTTAAATTAGACTATAAATATTCCTTATAATTTTAATAAATATATCTTCAGCGTGATAATTTATTTTTAATTTTTAGTGAATAAATAATTTAATTAATGGAATGTATAATAATGAAGCTGTAATTGTTTAATAAATGGAGATGTCAAATAATTGACATTAATAATACTAAAATAAATATAATTGGACATAATTAATGAAATAATAGAATTTTATAGATTACTTATAAATTTTAGTCATATATTTGAATTATTATTTTGAAGTTTTCATGTTTTTAGAAAAATCTTAAAAATAAAAATAATGAATATTATCATAATTGACATAAATGATTCTTTAAAATACATAATATATTATTAAATGTCATAAAAATCAATAATTATTTAAAATAACTATGTTATGTTAAATATTTCATTATTGATAAAATTTTGGTTCTTTTTTCATTTTATATTAACTATATTAGCCCTATAGTGTAAAAAAGACAAGTAATCATAGTAAGAGTTAAATTGTTTAACTAAGGGTTTAATCCAAAATATAGGGTTAATATTTTGAACTAAACATGTATAAAATTCTTTATTTGTGATGATTTAGAAACATCCTCTTATTTTCCCTTAAATAACTCATTTTGGATATATTTTAAATCAAAAATCTATTTATATGAAATTAATTGTTTTGGAGTTTGAAAAAGTCCCACTCGCCATTATTATAAAAGGGAATATCTATTTCTACTTTATTCACAAATCTTATGCCCTTTGGATCATAGAATACCAGAACATATCTCCTCCAAAATTCCCTCAATTCGACCTAGAGGCCATACATTTGGAATAATGCCATCCTATGGAGTCATTTTGTTGAAATCAAAAGAAGATACAAAAAGAAGAGGTAATCATTATATCAAATATTTCAATGTTATTTTCATATTCTATATTCTATTCTTATGTTTTTTCTATACTAATTAAATTAATATCATATCATACATCTATATATATATATATATATATATATATATATTCTGAGATTCTTTTTATTATTATGGGACAACCATGTTATACTTTTTACTGATTCTGCAAAAAAATAATATCACTATGTCTGATTATGTACGACTTGCCTTCTCCATGCCGTGGTGTAATTTTTTCATCAATACACAATTTGAATCGTAATAACGTTGAATATAAATGATATAAATATAAAATCAATATGTTATATTGATTATTTATAATGAATATTCCATCCACTTCCTTATACTATTACAATTAAGGAATGATATCATCGCTCGTGCGTACGTATGACCTACTATCTCCACAATGTGATGAGATTAATCCTCCATATTAACCATTCATGTATAATTTTAAAAATATATATATTGATTGAATATAATATTTATTAAATTAATGACATTTTAGATATGAATAAAATATGTCTTATTCATAATAAATAGAATTTTTATGAAAAAACATACATTAAAAAATGAATTAGTTATCACCCAAAACATTGATAATAATGGGATATTATTAAGATAATTATATAATACGATCTTATTTGATATCATAAATATAGATATAGTTATGATATAATTTATTAACATTATATAACTATTATATAGTAGGTTAACACGCTATTAAATAATGTAAAGTAAGAGGTAAGGTTTAATTTTAGAATCTATTTATTATCAAAGACTGTGTATAGGTGAGTATTTACAGGGAAACATTTATCATCCATGTTCATGTTTCTTTAAAAATTATTTGAAAATTATCTATAAATTATTAAAGTCATTTTAACAATTTTCATATTTTTAGAAAATGGTATTAAAGTAATCTTTTTTTTTTGTTTTCCTTTCAAGGTACCTTTTGGACCTTTTCTACAAATTATGAGAATTTTTTTTGTTAAATTGTACATTGTATGTTCCACTTTCCCCCATCAATATTCCTTAATATTTTATACCTTAGTTTACAAGATTATAATTTTATTTTAAATGAAAATTTATGTATTTATAATTACATGTATTTTTAAATAAATTATTTTAAAATTAAAAGGGTATTTCTCTCAAAATATTTTAATGATTATATTAGTGTATTTTCATCAATGTAAAAATCCATTGTTAAATTTTATATTTAATTGATTTTGATCTCTAAATATATCATTTAAAATATTTCCTTGAACGTTTTATGATTTGTTTTGACTGTGGATGTTATATTTTGATATCATTTATGTCTTATTGTTTAAGTATGAAAATTTTGTATGCTAGTTATAATATGAATGTTTAAGCCGGATATGTTATTCCCCTTTCAAAAAAAAATACATTATACTTTTTAAATATTTTTAAGGTCCCCTTATAGATCCTCGATGCATCATTTGGTCTCATGAGATAAATAAGATTGGGTTATGGCTAACATATTACCTGATTATGTACGGTGTTTGGGATGAAGCATTGATGATATGTTTAAGATCTACCACATTATGAATTACCTCTTTATGAGAATAGTTATTTTTGTTACATTTGATCATTATACTAGAAGAATATCCACATATATGTTTATACGTAAATACTTGATTTATTCTTTCTATATTATACTAATGATTTTGATTAAGAGGGTTATTTTTTTTATACACCATACATTAAATGTTTATTCTTATTTATGATGGCTTCTACTATAATATTTACCCTTACTGATAATCTATTTTCACCCTATAATTATGTTTCATTTTCCCAAGGATATGAAGATATAAATTATGACTTACTTATAGGGGTCATAAAAATGAATAATAATGTTTTTAATGGATTTTCAATGTTGTTTTTCATTTCAAGATGTTATGTAAAACATATGTTTTTATGTAGATTTTAAAAGGCTACTAAACTAATCTGTCATTTGGAATTTGATTTCTTATAATCATTCCAACACTACTGGAAACATACACATAGCCAATGGTTTGAAACCAATTGAAAATGATGGACAACCATTGGTATAAACTATACCAACAGTTGTCCAAACTGTTGGTTGTGTAGCCATGGGGATAGATATATGCCAAAATTTCTATGAGATCCATTGGGATATGGAAGGAAAATGAATTATATACCAATGGTTACATGAAAATATTGGTATAAATATTTTCCAATGGTTTATACCCATTGGAAATATCAAACATCATGTCTATACCAATGGTTTTCAAACCGTTGGTATCAAATTTTACCAGCAGTTCCCCACAAACCATTGGTAAAAGTCAATTAAAATGTTATACATTTTCCAATAGTTTAGATAAATCATGGTTGTATGTCCTATTTAGACACATATTCAAATGGTATACAACCATTGGCATAAGATTTATACACCGGCTGAAAGCCTCCTCCACCTTGTGCACTTACAGTAGTTCCACCACCACTAGGTCTGCCTCCCCCTCTATAGAATTCATATATAATACTCAATACCTTCATAATACATACATAATTCGTACAACACATAATTCTCAGTACCTAAAATTCTCAATTTAATTACACACATACAAATATCATAATTGATAATTCATAAGTTAATTAAAAATTAACACATAATGATTTCAATTCAGAATTCAGGAGTCAATTACCCTATGCAATGCATACTTCTGTATTGAGTACATACAATAATGAATTTTCTTTAACACATACATAATTGAATTAAGAATACAAATTTTAATAACCCCTAAAAATAAAAATTTGTTTCAGGTTTAGGATATGTAATTTTCTATCATTTTCATGGTTGAATTCAGATGAGATTTGAATATTTGGATAATGTGGTATGGCATGTTGAACTAAGAGGTAATGTGAAACGGGGGTGGGGGCTGTGCAGGGGGTTGGGGGCTATTCGCGGGGGTAGGGGTGTCTAGGGGGTTGTCTAGGAGGGGATATCTAGGGGTTGGGGTATCTCTAAGGGGGTAGTTGTGTCTAGGGTGGTGGGTGGGTGTCCGGGGGGATGGCAGTGTCTAGGGGGTGGGGGATATATAGTGTGGTGGGGGGCTATCCAGGGCGATGGGGGTGTTTGAGGGGGGTGTCCATGGGGGTGGGTGTCCAGGGGGTAAGTGGTGTCCAGAGGGTGGGGGTCAGTCTGGGGGTTGGTCTGTCCAAGGGTGTCGGGGTGTCTGAGGGGTTTGTCGCTATCTATGGGGAGGGGTTGTCAATGGGGGTGGGGTGGTGGGGGTGTTTGAGGGGGGGGGGGGGTGTCCAGGGGTGGGGTGATGTCTAGGGGGTGGGGACTGTCTTTCTGTTTGGGGGTGTCCAGGGGGTAGGGGGTGTCCCGGGTGGGTTGTCCAGTGGTTGGGGGTTGTCGATGGGGGTGGAGGTGTCTAGGGGGTGGTGCGGGTTTTCAGGGGGTGGTGTGGGGCCCAGGGGGATGGAGGGGTTGTCCAGGGGGTTGGGGGTAGTTCAATAGGGTAAGGGGTGTCGGGGTGGAGGGGGGGTGTTCAATGGGTGAGGGATGTCTATGGGGGTGGGGTGGTGAGGGGGTGGTGAGGGTGTCTAGGGGGTGGGTTGGTGCTTAGGGAGTATGGAGGGGCTATCTAGGGGGTTGGGGGTTATCCAAGGGGATATGGGGTGTCTGAGGGGTGGGGGATTCAAGGGGGTGGTGCGGTGTCTAGGGGCTGAAGTTTGTCCAGGGGGTCAAGGGTGTCCAGGGTGTGGGGGTGTCTAGTGGGATGTGAGGGATTTCCATGTGGGTGTGGGGCTGTCGAAGGGGGTTGGGGGTGTCCAGGGGGTTGGGGTGTCCAGTGGGTGGAGGCTGTCCGGGGGGTGGGGGTGGGGGATGTTCATGGGGGTGGGGTGTCCAGGGGTGGGGGTGTCCTGGGAGTGGGGTGGTGTCCAGGGGGTGTTGGTGTGGGGAGGGGATTTGGTGTTGGGGGTGGGGGTGTCCAGCGTGTTGGGGGCTGTCCAAGGGGGTATGGGTGTCCAGGGGTTAGGGGAATTCTAGGGGGGCTTTCCATGGGGGTGGGGGTGTCCAAGGGGTGGAGGTGTCTAGTTGGTGGGGTGGTGTCCAGGGGGTGGGGTGTGGGGAGGGGGTTGTCCTGGGGGTGGGGGTGTCCTGGGGTTGGGGGGGTATCCATGGGGTGGGGGAGTCTAGGGGGTTGGGGGAGTCGAGGTGGTAGGGTCATGTCTAGTGGGGTGTGGGGATTGGGGTGTCCAGGAGTTTGGGAGATTTCCAAGTGGTAGGGGTCTCCAAGGGGGGTGGGGGTGTCTAGGGGAGAGGTGAATTAGGCACATCAAATAATCATGTCAAGTTTTATTATTTGTTGATAAATAATTACAGATAATGTGGCCTACCTAATCATGCATACATTCAGGAACAACAAATCATCAAACATCAAATGTTAGTAATATAATTAAAAACTGTAACGAATCAATCTATCCCTCATCACAATCAATATAATCTCTGTCATCATTAGCCTAACCCCCATCCCCATATTCAAACCCATTGTATTCCCTTCCCTCTTCATCACCCTCGTACTCCACCTTGACCTCCTCCTCTCCTTCCTCCTCTTCCTCACCCTCTTAATCATTCTCGGCCTCCTCCTCTCCCTCCTCCTCCTCCTCCGCCTCACCTGCATCCTCACAATCATCCCAACCACAACTATAATTTCCACCTGGTGGACCATATATAGAACACATCAATGAAAGATATTCATCACAAGATGTTTTGTCCTTTGGTATAAGTGTTGGATTTAAAACTTCCATCAATTTCATAAATGCAGTGTCTTCCCTAGTAGACTATTATACCATCTCGATGGCCCTTTATCAGCCTATTCCCACTCTAACAGAACCTACTGGAACTCAGTGGCACAAAAACACTTAACTGAGGAGGTCCAATAACTTTTTGGGACTATACTCTTCTCATGTTGACAACATATTCTGCCAGGGTTCTCATCTCCCAACACCTGATGTAAATGACCATTTGTCCCAAAATTTGCATGTTCATGGGCAACAAGGGACTCTAAAGAATCCTGTTACAAATATTATTATATTATTATGTTACAAAATAGATATTAAAATTTAAAATCAACAATGTAAAACATACAATCTGTTGATGGGTCATTTCGTTTACCACACATCCATCTTTCTTCCTTCTACTCGAGCAAAACAGTTTTACTCGAGGCAGACGTCCTTCAATCTTCAATTTTTGACTCTAAAAGGACATTGAATGTAAGAAAACATAATTAAAAATTGGTTTCCAATAATTAATTTCATAACTAAAATTATATAAAAAACTTTCATACCATCTTCCTCTCAAGATATGGAATCGCATTATGCCCCAATGTGTGGAGGTATTCTTTAGCATCAATATTTTTTATTTCATCCAACGGATTATAAAATAAAATTAAATAATTAAAAAGATAATATTAACTCAAAAATTAAAATTTTCATTTAAATGCATCAAATGTGTTTAATACCCGAAACTGGGTAGTCATCCAATGAGTAATCATCTGCCGATACTATTCTAACGGAATGTCATCAACGACAGGGACCGCCTCTAGCTCTGTGTGAATTCTATCATGCCAACCAATTTACAAATCATTTGTATAGTATCCAAATCACACCTAACTCTTTTAGAAATGCTATCTGTGAACCCTCACCATCGATGAAATTAATCTGAATCTAACACCAAAATATTAATTCCTATAAATACAAAAAATTATATATTTCATTAAATAAAATATATTTTTATACCCATATCTCTTCCAGAGCATTATCCTTGACTACATTTGGCATCTGTCTCTAAGAGAGTAGGTTGATAAGAATGTTGTCGGGGTATTTGACAAGAGTTCCCAAATATTTCAAACATTGCTACCCTATTTTTTCAATCAGTTGACTATCTTCATTGTAGTCCACCATCAACTGCATGTGGTGGTTCCACACTGCACACATGCGTGTACGCCCCTTCCCCCACCTACTATCAGTAGATGTGTCTGTTATGAAATAAAAACAAATATTTTATCAATACATGTTATAATGAAAATAAGTAATGGTATAAATTTTTCTTAGGGTTGTATATATATACCTGCGGTAGTATGATCAATGGGCATCACTGGATTCATTGAAACTGAAGGAACACCATATATATGTGGAGTGGGTCCCAATGTATGCTCCCTAGGGATAGGATCTGGAATAGTAGGACTCGAAGAAGATGGGATATAAAAGCTCATAAAGAAGGAAGAAAAAGTAAAAGAAACTGACACTAATGGCTGGCCAAATTCTAGAATGGCAGTGGCAATTATAATCAGATATGGTAAAGACGAGTGAGGAGGCTCAGATATAAAGGGTGCGGAAAACATGGGGGGCCTAAATATCTCGTGTTTTTTTAACAAAACACTAGGATAAGAATGTGGGATAGATGGTATTTTAGTGGGAGGGTCTGGGTCAAATCGGGTACGCCAAACAGATCGGCTCACTCTAGTACCCCCCCCCCCCATACGAACACCTTGAGTACTAGGACCGATACAAGTCTGCTCATCAAAAAAATTCCTCCTAATAATTGGATCCTACAAAAAAAATTAAACAACATTAATCACATGATATTAAATATTATTTAAATATATATATTTGAAATAAAATACTCACTATGGGCACTAGTAGTGGAATTCCCATCTCAGTCATGCAACGATTGTTATCCATCATCTTTTTCTATTTCCACTATCCAATTGGTGGTATTTCATGCATTTGAAAACCAATATTGAAGTAATTAGAAAGGGTTAACTATTGGGTAACCCAGAAAAACAAAATATATTAGGGGGATTAAGGGGATTAATGGATGATTTTACTATATATTATTTTTGGTGAGTTAGATTTTTTTTGAGAGGAAATGATAAATTACTGATCAAGGAAACCCGGATTACAAAGTCAACTAAAACCAAAATAATTGAAAACATGGATGGATGATTCTTTATATTTCTGAACACAACTTCATGTTCATAGTCAAAAATGAAAATTGTGCTATTGGACTCATCAAAAGTAATAAATGGATCATTTACAATGGTTTTACGGATGGTGTAAATTCCATCTTCACCATCATAAAAAATATATCTTGTAATTAATTAAATAATGACACCAAATTCAGGTCGAAGATGGTATTTGACATAAAAAACATGTTTCTCCATTATTCTAATATATATGCTTCATCTGTAGTAAGAATGTGAGTTATATCTATTAATCAGAATCCACAATCATCAATAAATATGTTATTCCTTGTCATTGAATCAAACTATTGTCATTTTATCATTACAACTCATCCATGACAGTAATAATCCAATATTATTATTTTTTATACAACTCTATAATAACCTAAATTTTCAAATTGAGGTATACTGTTTGATGCACTTGCATAACAGTCTATTTAGGAAGTAACCATAACACCATTAGGTTGTGTTCTCATGTTCTTTTCCCATTCAGTGATAATAAATCTGCACCCATTGATAACAATTGATTTACAGTCACGAACCACGATATTAGGACCAAAATCCAAAGTTCTTATTTCCTTTGAGATAGAGTCATCAGGAAAACTCAATATCTAAAATATAAATTAATATTAAACCTAATGAAATATTATTTTAATTATTTTAAACAGTAATATTATTACCTTCAATTTTAACTAAGTAGAATACTTTTTTCTATGAAAAGTGTCCCTCCTTCTCAAAGATAAAGAATGATACTTCTTATTTATCATCTCTTTATGTTCCCTATAGATAAAAAAATAATTGTATAATATATATATATATATATATGTTCAATTTACATACAAGATTTAGTCATCAAACAAATTATAGTTGAACAAAACTATGTGATGTACCATCTCCCGATCTTCAAGGGTTAATGTCGTCAATGTATATGATCTAGAAATTCCTTTTGTTTGAAGAAGTGATGGAAAACTGGGTTCGATTTTCTCATACATTTCTAGGTCATTTTTCACTGGTCTATTCATTCTTGTTGTAATATCAGACAAATAGATAGAGTAGAAATCCATATATTCTTGATCCAAGTAACTGTTCACAATAGAACCTTCAAGATGATTCATGTTTCAGACATAAGACATTAATGTGTACATATTTATTTTTTTTGGATACATAAAAAACAAAATAGGTCATTTTAAACGTATTTTAGTTGGAAAATGGATAGTCATATGCAACATGAATGTGAAAAATGATAGAGGAAATATTTTCTCTAACTCACAAAAAATTAATGGGGCACCTGCCAATATTTTTTTGCAAAAATGACTTGGGAAACATCTTAGCTCAAAGATCTCTAAACAAATGGAATTACTGAATAACATCCACAATTACATTATTGTAAAAAATATGAAGGATTGCTAATGGAATCAACTAATGCAGAAGGATGTGATAATCAAGATTCTTCAAATATTTTATCTTCAACTTTATTTGGTTGACTTGTTTTGATATGTTTCTTGATTATACTTCAGGAATCTTAATAGTCTCTAGTACTTATATAAAATGTTTTCTTCCTATAGGTTTCATCACATAAGAATCACATGAAACTTTCCATTTACATTCACTGATATGCATAGGTAGCAATTCTGGTCTGATGCCCTAATCCACCAATTGACGTCGAGACCATAAATCAGTTTTTGTTTTTCCCTGAAAATTTTAAATGAATAGAAATCAACATTTCACATATACTTTTTTCAATGTAAATTATGTATAAGCAATGACAAAACAATTTGGTTGACCAATAACACAAATCAGAGAAGATACTTCTCTTCTTTAAATTGTAACATGTTTTAGTGTAAACATTCTTTCTCTTTTGAGATTCCATTTTACCCTTCTTGAATGAAAAACTGAAATCTATAAATTCATTGACCACATCATTTCCAGAAATATTCTGAGGTGGATCATCAACCTCCATGGTATTTTTAATTCTTAGAAGATTTTCTTTATAAGTATGTTCTATTGGAAACAATCATCTATGTCCCATAAAATTGAAACTACAATGATGTTTCAGTCTTCTAGATCATGTATTCTTCATAAAAACTAAACATGATAGTTTTCCTTTTGTGCTCCATCTGTAAATCATTACATAATCAAGAAAATCATCGATCATCCACATAAGCACAACATGCATCTAAAATATGTCTTTTGAACAAGAATTATATGTGTGCACAACCACATCCCAAAGAAGATTCAAAAATTTTATTAAAGGTTACATGTATATGTCTATATAATTTCTAGGATTACAAGGGCTAGATATGAGTGTATTCAAGAAAGTGAAACGTTTTTTCATACATAACCATGGGGGGAGGTTATAAATGTGTATAAAACCAGCTAGGTTCTGGGGAATGTAATCAACCTCCCAAACAGATTAAAACTGTCACATGAAATCCCCAGCCTCACTTTAAGAAAATTAGCTGAAGAATCAGGATATCGAGCATCAAATCCCTGCCATGAAAATTCATCAATAGGGTGATCCAAATCAAAATTGGTCTCCTTTATCTCGATAGAATTTCATCGCATTTTTATTATATTTCATCATACATAAAAAAATTCAAGAGTCTGGGGATCAATAGAAATTGTAACATTACTTTATGTGGCACACGGGGTAGTGTTCAATAAGTTTTTGGCTTCTAGAGAGATGTGACACATTTTATAAAATCATTTCATTCAGCAGTTTCCTCCCAAAATAAACTCTAATCTTTCAGGTAAGCATGAATTTTATTTCTTTAAAATATATGTTCCTCAACTAACTTCCATGCCATATAGTGGTTTGAGGGAATATCTGCATCATCTGTTTGTAAGTCCTTAAAGAAGGTAAAAATGAAATTGATGGAAGAATTAGAAATCCCATACATAGTTTTCCCATGAAACAATCGGATTAAAAATTTCAACTTTTTCATTTTACCACATTGTTGATATACATGAGTTGTGGCAGCATCATTAAATTTTTAAACCCTGAAAACATCATCATTTTCATTAGATGCATCATGTGTGCCCATATCAATGTCTTATTGGGTTGGAATCCTTTAATTTTGAAGAGGATGAATAAATGGAAACCAGTCATATAGTTAAATTTCTAATCCGGTCCTCTCATTTAGATCGTCAACAATTTGAGATTTCATTTTATCCCTATTGTGATACCACACTGAGTAGTTTTCTTGAAAACCATATTTGGTTATGTGGTATCTGACTTCTTTATGGCTCAACCAAAGTCTTACAACACAATTGTTACATGGCCAGTGTATGAGACCACTATCTTAACCATTGTGAAATTGATAATCTAAAAATCTCTCCAAATGGTTTTTAAAATCATTTGAGATCAGATCAGTTTCATACATCCATATTTTATCCATTCGGTAAAAAAATATACAAGTAATTTCATCAAAAATCAATTCACTAATATTGATGTTTCATTGAAAATATATTCAAGTAAATGAGACTTGATCACTTTATATGAAATCATAACAAACACACTACTCTATATGAGAATCAAAATATAAAAGACAAAAAAAAATACTATATTTATAAAAAAAATATCTTTGAAGAACTATACATTAGTGTACATGATCATGTACGCTTGTGGAGGAGAATTATTCAGTAGTTGAGTAAATTTTCGATCGAATAAATTCTATATTTTAGTAGATTATTTTATTGACCACATACACTGCCCAAGGGGGTGGGGGTGTCCAGGAGGGGTATCCATGGCGTGGGGGATGTCCAAGGGGGTGGGGCTTTCCACCCCCTAACTATGGTCATAGAATCCAATCTCTATCCAATTGTACAATGATTTCAAGCCTATTATAGATGACCCAGAAGTCTGTTAGTGTAAACCCTGAATATCATATATATAAATCAAACAACACCTAATCGTAAACACATGTTCAAATATAATACATTGATGAAATTTTATCATCCACTCTAAATATCATACAATAATTCTGAAAAAAGACCTATTTGTAAACTCTCCTAGAAATTTTGAGCTAGGTATGTGGCTTATTGAAGCCTTGAAAGGCTAGTTGAGTGCTAAATCTAGGTGGAGTTAAAAATTGTATGTTTACAAAAATTTGTGTGTATGTCAAATATGATCCAATGTGTGTTGTTTAGGTATATGAGACATGTTTCGATGCGAAACTACTCAAGGGAGTATGAGAAATTGTTATATCATTAGGTGGTATGGAGTTGTACGAATGTTAAATTTATAAGATAAAAATATGGATAGTGGATAAGAAGCTGAATGAGATTTCATTGTAGAGGTCACTTCTTCTAGGAAGGGTAAGAGTGAGTGTTGTTATGGAACATCAAGATAATTCTTAAGTTGTGAAAGAAACTACACATTGGTTATATGTAATTCCTATTTTTTGTAGAGTATCGGAATGGACAACCCTCCCACCTCCATGGACAACCCATACCCCTTGACAGCCCAAACCCCCTCCCCCACCTATATATCCCACCCACCACACCGTAGATAGCTCCTCCCCCACACCTGGACAGCTCTCATCCCCTCCCTTATAGCCCCTACCCCCCTACAGCCCCCAAGACACCACCCACCCCAACTGGATATCCCCCACCCCTGAACTAGACATCCCAACCCCACCCCCACCTAGACAGCCCACACCCCCTCCCCCACCAGAATAGCCCACCCACCACCCCCTAGATAACACCCATGGATAGACAACACCACCTCCCCATATAGCTCCCCCCACCCTACCTGAATAGCACCCCCACCACAACCAACTGGACATCCCCCCCGCCCCACCAGGACATCCAACCCCCCCCCCTCCTTGGATAGCCCATACCCCTCCACCTCCCCCACCTTGATCGCTAACCCAGCAACCTAGATAGCCCACCCCCATCCTGGATAACCCACACCACCCCTACCCTGCAACCCCATACTCCCTACAGCCCCCACACCCCACCTCCTAGAACACCCCCCACCCCGCACCCACCTGGGCACCCCCTATCTAAACATCCCACCCCCTCCACCCCCCACCTTGAGACCCCACCCTCACCCCCAACTGGACATCTCACACCCCCTCCCCCACCTGGACAACTCCCCACACCCCCTAGATAGCCCACACCCCCTCCCCCCTTGGACATCCCAACCCCACCCTTGGACAACCCCCCCCCCCCCCCCCCCAGTACAGCTCACACCCCCTCCAACACCTGAACACTCCACCCTGACCCCCTAGATAGCCCACTCCCCGCCTTGGGCAGCCCATACCCCCTTAGGGTAATTTTATTTAAATCAATTTTGTTTATTAAAAAATTAAAACCATCATGAATTATCTATTTCATTCCATAAAACCCATTTATTTTATCAAATAATAACAATTTAAATTTATAAGGCTCTATGGTTCACTTAGGAAATGTCATTGGGGAAAGGGGAAATCAATTACATGTTTAATTCCAATTTAAAAATAGGTCTGAGCACATAGGATGTGCGGTGGTGTCTAGGGGATGGGGGATGTCTATGGGGGTGGGGGGTTTCCAATGGGGTGGAGGTCGTCTAGGGAGGGTGGGGTGCCTATGGAAAGTGGTGGTGTTTAGGGGGTGGGGTGTCTATGGGGGGTTATCCATCGGGGCTGAGGGGTGTCTAGGGGGTGGGGTGTTCAGGGGTGGTTGTGCAGGGGGTGGGGGTTGATTAATGGGGGGGTGTCTAGAGTGAGTGTCCAGGGGGTGGGGGTTTCATAGGGGGTGGGTGTCCAGGGGTAGTGGTGGTGGGGGTACAGGGGGTGGGGGTTGTCCAATGGGGGTGTCTAGGGGGGTGGAGTTGTCCGGGGAGGGGGTTCTAGGGGGTTGGGGTGTTCAGGTCTAGAATAACCATATAATACCTTATAAATTACATATACCCAATCTAGAGAACATCAAAATTCTAATCCATCACCCAACCAACACCCAATTCATCATCAATATCTATAACCTTCCCATTATTCATTGAACAAAATCTATAAATACAAAATCAAAATCCAATTTTCAACTAAACTAAAGTCCATATAAACTACCATATCTCCTCACTAAGAAAATGGAAAACCACCTATACCACTACCCCAATCGTCCTCAATCCCTTCACATGGAACATCCTTATATCCATTACCCACCCTGAGACCAAATGACTAAACAAACCCATAACCATCTTTCAGGTGTGGAAAAAAATATAAAAGAATTCAAATTGTTCTGTATTTCACATATTGCAGGAACTCTAATTTAGCTCAAATCAAAACAAAAAACAAAAAAATAAATGAAAAAAATTAAAAATAAGGAAAACCATACTAATTTGAATGTATAAATAAATAATATGATTTATTAAAGATGGATCTATTGGTGAAGGGAGGATCTCTACCTAGGGTAAAGAGATACATTTAGGAGGAGCTTCGGATTAGGGTCTGAAATCAGGTGGAGTGGGAGGTGGGTGCTGTTTATTTGGGGGAAATTGTTCCCAACCGTTTTTAATTTTTTTTGTAAAATCTTTTCTATACCAATATTTTATTAAAACCATTTTTTTATGTTAGATTAATTATAGATTTCCCACTGGTTTGAGTAAATAGTTGAGAAATGTTAATTATTTTAACACATTGCCAACAGTTTCTTCAAACTGTTGGTAATTATTCCTTTTTTAAATTATGCCAGCCGTTTCTTCAAACCATTGGTAAAATTCCATTGGTAAAACCTCCTTTTCCAGTAGTGAAATTTCATAAAATAATGCACTAGCTCTCAGATTCAAGGGTCAGGTCATTATATTAGGTATCAATGGATGATTATAATAATAATGTAAACTAGATTTATAAAAACATTGATCAGGTAACATTACCCTATGTTATAATTTGAGAATAACTATATGATAATATAATAGAATATTGGTAAAATAGATATTATGGGGGACTTATAAGAAATATATCCATGTCTGGATAATACAAGAGGAGGTCGTTCTTGTACAAATGTACCTTAGAGTAACAACTCTGATATGATGTTTCAATAATGACTCGGTGTAACCTAGTACATGAAAATGGGTATTACTGTACACCTGGTTTGACACTCCTATGGGGTATGCTTAGCATAATTCCCATTTTCTATATAAACCATTATAATGAATTTAAAAGTAAATCTATCACCATATAAATCATGTTTATGATTATGATATTATATATGCATTAAATTTTAAATTTATATTATGTATTTTAAAATTATGCATTATGATTCATAACACAATCTAGTGAATTTTGTTTTTAATAAATATTTCTTAGTAAAAGAAATCGAATTCGTATCAATTCAAGTAATCTATATTGGTATTTCCCACCTATGCTAGATAATGGTGTATGAGAAGGAGATGAAACTAGTGATGAATAACCTATAACTATACTGGAACAACATATTTAGGTTATGAATAATAACCTTACTTGTATTGAGAAACCTGATCCACAATGTAAAGGATCAATGTTAGACCAATTCATGAGACAACAGGCTCCACCATTCAATGGGACTACAAATCCATTTATAGTTGAGCAATGGATAAGTTCTTTAGAGATAATATTTATTTCTTAGGGGAGTAATGAAAGTGAAAAATCTATCATCAAAGTTTATTTTATCTCATGGGATGAAAATTAATGGTGGTCATTAATTCCAAACATTAAGGAGGATGAAGAAGTAGAAAATAAGTATTGGATGGAATATAAATAAATTTTCATTGAAAAATACATTCCTCATGAAAAGCGTTCACATATTGAAATGAAATTTATGATTCTAAGGAAATATGAGGTTAAGAATGTTGAGAAGTATGAATCCAATTTTACAAGTATAAATATGCATGTTGAAGACTATATACATAACCTATGGAGAAAGATTTAAGAATTATTTGATGGGTTAAAACCATTCCTTAAAAGGTCACTGGTCTCCCAAACATTCTCATCATATAAAGATATAGTCTCATGTGACATAAATATAGATAAATAATTGTCTAAGTCTTATAAAGTTAAGTGGAAGTAAGAGAATAATAGGGCTACAGAGAATTATGAAAAAAAATTAAAGGGGAAGAAGGGAAAGATTTATTTTCTTTCCTACAATAAATGTGGAATGAAACATCCTAGAACATTTTTATAAAGAATATGTGACAATTAAAAGTGTGTAGAAAAATTCCATCAAGACTGTGAATTTAAGGGAATGAAAGAATCTGGTAATGGGTAGTGCCTAAATTATATGGAAATGGTACACTATGCACATAAATGTCATAAGAATCAACGAAACTTTCCCCAAAAAAGGAAAAGTGTCACGTCTAATCTTATGGGATCACACATACTATGGTTGAAGTTATTAATGATGTTTTTTATGGTAATTTAATTATCTCTTCCAATTTATCCAATGCTTCATTTGGTTCGTGATCATTGAATTCATATATATCTTATGAGTTTGAAAAGAAAATAAGACATTTCCCTTTTGATTTAGTAATGGGTTTTTAGTCAAAACCCTTAAGGGTTGTATCATATCCAAAAAAATGTGTCACCAACCCCCTTTATGACACATAAAAAAATTTAGTTGCAAACCATGCCATCATACCTATGATTGAATTTTATATAATCCTCGGTATGGACTATATTTAAAACAATAATTCAAAAATTTATTTTAAAAAGAAAAAATTAATGAATTTTTAGGAAGATTAATAATCCCTTAACATTAAATCAGAATCACCATCATCTATTTCTTGTGTAGATCTACCCCCCATATATTTACGGATTGAACTTCTTTGGGAGGAAGATCAAACAACATATTGTGATGAATAAGTAATTCTCAAATTGATGATGTGCATATTGTAAAGAATACATTGATGTCTTTCTTAAGGACTTACCAGGACACACTCTAGAGTATGAAGTTGAGTTTTTAGTTGATTTAATCCCTGAATAAAAACCAATATCAAAGGCTCCCTATAGAATGGCCATTGTATAATTGGTGGAGCTAAAGAAAAGATTAGAAGATTTGGGTAAAAAGAGATTTATTCACCCTAGTGTTTCTCCATGGAGAGCTTGTGTTCTATTTATTAAGAATAAATATAGATCCATGATATTGTGAAATAATTATAGGGAAATAAATGATATTACAATAAAGAACATGTTTCATCTACCTCATAACAATTATTTATTAGATAAACTTCAATGAGAAAAATTATTTTCAAAGATTGACCTCCATTATTGATATCTTCAATTATGAGTGAAGAAGGAAGAAATTATAAAGACAAATTTTTTGACAAGTCATGGACATTGAGAATTTCCATTAATTTGGTTTGGATTAACTAGTTAACCCTCGTTTTATAGGGATATCATGAACATAGTTTTCATGAAATATCATGATGGTTTTTATTGTTATTCAGTGATGATATACAGATATGTTATAAAACATATCAAGACCATTCCTATCAATTGTGAATCATTCTTGGGACTCTCAAAAGTGAAGATTTATACGGTTAATTTAGAAAGTATGAATTCTAGCTTCATGAAATTTCTTTTGACGACCATATTATATCAAATATTGGAATATCATTTGATCATATAATGAAATATTCAATCCAATAATGTCCAATAAATACGGGCATAACTGAGGAATGAAATTTTCTTTGTTTAGTAGGTTAATATCAAAATTTCATCTAGAATTTTTTCATATTGGGTTACCCATTAACTAATCTCACATGTAATGAGGTTAAATTCTATTGGAAAAAATTTTTGTGAATACTTTTTAAATAATTTAAGAGTAGATTAGTCATTTCTCCTATCTTGAATTTACCATTTATAAATGTTGGGATTATTATTTATAGTGATGCATTAATGAAATAAATTGGTTGTGTCCTTATGAATAATGATAGGGTTATTACATATGAATCATGGAAATTAAAATCATATTGACTGAACAATCCAACTCATGATATTATGTTAGCAACAATAATATATTTTCTGAAGATATGGAAGAAAAATATCCATGAGGAAAGTTATAAATATATACAAATAAATAGTGTATAAAATATATTTTCTCAAAGTAATAACTCAATATGAGATAAAATAGATGGCTTGAGATACTCATGGATTATGATTGTACAATAAACTACCACATAGTGATAGAAAATAAGGTGGATGTTTGTTTTAAAAAGATGGATCATGGATTACCGAACAAAATGAGAGTAGAAAGGGATCCTATGTTTATGGATCTAGTAAAGATAGATATGGGAATTATCATAGAGGGTAAAACATGTCTACTTTTTTACATGTTTTCAAAACCATATTTACTGTAAAGGATAAAAATTTCTATGTCTAATGATCAGGATTTTCAAAGGAAAAGAAAAGCTATAAATGATGGGAGATTGATTGACTTCATATATGAAAATGAGATTTGGAAATTTTGGAAGAGGCTTGGTGTTCCCTCAATACCTAAGCGAAAAGGGGGGTTATTGGATTATTCACATAGACTCAATTTCTCTATACACCCTAGTTTCACTTGGATATATTTATATTTGAAGGAAAATATTTTGAGGGAAAACATTAATAGGGAGATTGCTGATTAAGTGTCAAGATGTTTGGTTTTTCATTAGGCTAAGGATATAAGACATCATCCTAGAGGATTTATGCAACCTCTTCCAATACCTATTTGTAAATTATATGATATTACGATAGACTTTTTCATGGATATTCCAAATAATCCTAAAAGAAATGAAGTTATATGGGTTATTATTGATCATCATAACAAATCAACACATTTTATTGATATAAGATAAGATTTTCCACCTAATAGTTTATCAAGACCTTCATTGATCAATTTATAATACTTCATGGTGTACCCATATTGATTGTTTCTGACCATGATGAAAGATTTAAATCAAGGATATGGAAATTCCATCAGAAGGTCTTGGATATAACGATTCGTTTGAACACTGACTACCACCATCAAACTAATGGACAATCAGAAAGGACTATTCAAATTTTAGAAGACATGTTGATATATTTCTCACATGAATTTCAAGGTATGTGGCATCAGTATTAACCACTAGTATTATTTTCCAATAATAACTGATTCTATTCAAGTATTCAAATGGTACCATATGAACCATTATATGGGAAGAGATGTCGTAAAACCACTTTTTGGGATGATGTTGGCGAAAGAATACTCATAGGACCAAAACATGTTGGGGAAACAGAGGAAAAGGTAAAAATTATTCAAATCCATATTTAAGTAGCTCAATGTAGGAAAAAGAGATATGTTGATAACTAATATATGGATTTGTAATTTCAAGTGGGAGATCATGTTTTCTTGAAGGTATATCCATGGATGGTAAATATAATATTTGAAAAAAATGGTAAATTAAGTCCTAGGTATATCAAACCTTTTGAAATTTTGGAATGAATTGGAGTTCTAGCTTACCATTTTGCAACGTCGTCAAGTCTCTCCAAATTTCATGATGTTTTTAACATATCACCCTCAAGGAAATACATGACATACCCAAAAAATGTAATCACCTATGAATAAATAGATATGGAACCTTATATATATTATTATTAAGTTTCTACTGAGATTCTTGACACTAGTTAATAAGTGTTAAGGAATTAGATGTCCTGAATTGTAAAGGCTCTTTGAAAAAATCGTAAAATTAAAGTGCAACATCGGAACCTAAAGAACATATGATGATGAACCACCCAAAACTTTTTATGAAGTGATATTATGGGAATTTCCAGTTAGATATTTATTGAATAATGGAAGAATGTAACAACCCAAAATTTCATGGTATGTTTTTTTAAATAAATTCAATAGCTTACACTACACGTAACATCACGTTCAATCGCACAATTATCTATCAAACTAGATTTTTCAAAAGAATTTATGAATATTATTAAATAGATAATGAAATTAAAAAAATTTATTTCTCAAAATCGACTTCATTTTTGAATTCGTGATATTTAAATTATCTGAGGGGGAGTTTTTGGTATATCTTGAAATGGTTCAATTTTTTATGAATACTGAAAAATGCAGCATTATTTTTAAAAATAGACCTTATCATTTAAATAAATTTTTAAAATTTAAATTTATTTTAATGTAAAAATAGATAAATAATATTTATATTTACTTAATTTAGGGAATTTGAATTATTTTTATTATAGAATTAGATATAAAAATTTATTGAACTTATGAACATTTTTTCCCACCTTTTCACCACATCGGCGGCATTAACATGAAACTGAATTTTACCATTTATGTTAATTTAATTTTAAAAAATGGAAATATATGGTTGTAATTATTGTATATTTGTTTGTCAAATTGGAACAACTAATGTTTTGGTTAATTGTAACTTTGGTAACTTTTTACTTACCATCGTTAAGGGTAAATTGGGTTATTAATGGTAAGAATAATACTATTATATTTTAAAACTACCCTATCACATGTATTAATTTTATTGTATAAGTAGTATTAGACCAAAATAAACCTTATGTTGATATTATAATCATTTTAATCTACCTAGTTACGAATAAGACATTTATTATATTTTACATTAAGATAAGTTAAAAATGACATATTTATGGATTTAATAACTAAATAATTTTTAATAAATGGTAATAAAGTTGATAAATTAAACTATAAATATTTATTATAAATATAATACATTTATCTCCATTATGATAATTTATTTTTATTTTTAAATAATAAATATTTTATTTAAAGGTGTGTATATTAATGATGTAGTAATTTTATAATTAATATTGATATCAAATAAATGATATTAAAATTACAAAAATAAAAACAATTGTACATAATTAATGACATCCACGAATTTTATAGAAAACTTTTAGATGTTAGTGATCTAAGAGATTTTTTTTTAAGTTATCATGTTTTTATGATATATTTAAAATTGAACATAATGAATAGTATCAAAATTGACATAAATGATACTTTAAAGTAAATAATATATAATTAAATGTTATAAAAATATATAATTTAATAAAATAGTTATGATATGTTAAATATTTCTCATATTTTTCAATTGATATTATTTTGGTATTTTATTGTTACTATATTAACCCTATAGTGTAAGAAGACAAGTTGTGAGAGTAAGAGTCAAATTGTTTAACTAAGGGTTAATTCTAAAAGATAGGGATAATATTGTCACCTAAACAGGTATAAAATTAATTGGTTGAAAGAATTTCAATGAATAATCTTATTATCCTAGACATATATCAATTTGGATCTATTTTAAATCTAAAATCAATTTATATTAAATTAATAGTTTCAATTCCTCCAAAAGTGCCCCTCTCATATCTTATAAAAGGAACATATACTTCTCTTTTATTAACTCCTATAAATCTATTTAGATTAGAAAAAACCTTCCCATTTCCTCTCCAAACATCCCTCAAATATTCATTGAGGCCATGTGTTGGGAATAAATACATAATAGTAATTAATTTTTTTCAAATCAAAATGAGATACTTGAAGAAGAGGTAATTATTTTATCAACTATTTTGAAGTTATTTTCATCTTGTACTTACTATACCTATGTTTTTTCATGATAAAGTAGTTAATAAGGTATAATATATATTTTTATATGTTATTATGATAATGGGACCGTGATATTCTTCTATTCACCCATCCTTCAAAAAACAATATAACCCTGACTTCTTACGTATGACTTATCGTCTCTATGATGTGGTGTAATTTGTTTTTCTTCACTAATTAAATTGAATGTGTATAAAAATGAATCTAAATGATATAAATATTAAATTAATATATGATATATATTATCTATAATTAATATTCCATCCACTTTGTTTCTGAAGCCTTAATGGGGTGCGCGCGCACATCATAGAGAGGACGTGCAGCTGTTCCCCTGCATTCTCTCTTTCCAAAGGCAGGAAACATCTGTTCCTTCTTCAGGGATATCTACTCCTTGATCAAAACCGGGATGATGGGATGTCGGTTCTTCCTTCTGTGGATTCCTCCTTGGATCCCTTCACCTAGTCCGGGCTCCCTCATAGATCTAAGACGAATCTGTAAATCTCTCTCCCAGAACCATATCTTCATGGACGTCGGTTAATTACACTACTTCTGTGAGGACATTCCAGGGGGTCCTAACATGGTAGCAACATTCGGTCAGAGTAGATGACAAAATTAGGCATTCCAGGTCATCACTGGATGCATGAACATCGGGGAACCTGTATTCTTCCTCATAAGAGGGAATCTCAAGGGTGTAGAACCTGAGGAAACCATCATCAAATGCGGGGAATCATATTCCATAGGCATGTCTCTGAGGTTTTCTTCAGCTTCCCATGATTAACACAGGGTATGTCGCGTTTTTAATGTCTTGTGGAGACGGTTACGCCAAGGGCATGTCTTATGAGGTTTTCCTCAGCTTCCCATGATTAACATGGGGTAGGTCGCGTGTTTAACTTCTTACGGAGACGGTTACACCAAGGGATTGTATTCTTAGGTTTTCCTCAGCTTACCATGTTAAACATGGGGTATGCCGCGTGTTTAATGTCTTGATGAGACGGTTACAACAATGGCGGGTCTTTTGAGGTTTTCCTCAGCTTCCCATGTTTAACACAGGGTATGCTGCGTGTTTAACGTCTTTTGGAGATGGTTACACCAAGGTCGTGTCTTCTAAGGTTTTCCTCAGCTTCCCATGTTTAACACAGGGTATGCCGCGTGTTTAATGTCTTGTGGAGATGGTTACTCCATGGGTGTGTCTTCTGAGGTTTTCCTCAGCTTCCCATTTTTAACACAGGGTATGTCGAGTGTTTAACGTCTTGCGGAGACGGTTAATCCAAGTGCATGTATTCTGAGGTTTTCCTCAGCTTCCCATGTTTAACACGGGGTATGTCGCGTGTTTATCGTCTTGTGAAGATGGTTATGCCACGGGCGTGTCTTATGAGGTTTTCCTTAACTTCTCATGTTTAACACGGGGTATGTCGCGTGTTTAACATCTTGCGGAGACGGTTACGCCAAGGGCGTGTATTATGAGGTTTTCCTAAGCCTCCCATGTTTATCACAGGGTATGCCGAGTGTTTAATGTCTTGCGGAGACGGTTACACCAAGGGCGTATCTTTTGAGGTTTTCCTCATCTTCCCATGATTAACACGGGGTATGCCGCGCATTTAACGTCTTGCAGAGATGGATACGCCAAGGGAATTTCTTCTGAGGTTTTCCTCAGCTTCCCATGTTTAACACGGGGTATTCCGCATGTTTAACATCTTCCGGAGATAGTTACTCAAAGAGAGTGTCTTCTTAGTTTTCCCTCAGCTTCCCATGTTTAACATAGGGTATGCCACATGTTTAACGTCCTATGGAGACGGTTACACCAAGGATGTGTCTTCTATGGTTTTCCTCAGCTTCCCATGTTTAACACGGGGTATGCCACGTGTTTAACGCCCTACGGAGACAGAATGAGGGTGATCAGAACGTCCCCTAGAGACGGATCAGATTAGTACATCCCAAGGATGTAACACCTGTAAGATGAATGGATCAGAACACCCAATGAGAACGGATCCATGGTGGTGCGCCACATATAGTGGAGATGCCACACTGTAATGGCTAATCTGAACACCACAAAGGGTAGATTAGGGAGAGTGCACCCCAAAATGGGGACACTAGGGTTTACTATTAGATGGCATTGAGCCTCATGGAGGTTTCCTACATACCCTGTGTAGAGGATAGGGATCCAAAACCAAGTAGTTCGAAGGGGTGATGATCTGGGGTGTAAACAAAGGACAGCGACCTGGAGACATGATGGGGCTTACACATGGTTAGCTGCCCGGGTGCCGTAAGGAGCAGCGCTGGGGTGAATGGCATGATCTCACTGGGATGTGGTGGCCCGGGTAAGAATCAGAATGGGTGGTGGATGGATTAACGAAATTGAGTGGAAATGAAATGGGACCATCACAAGGGTGACAGTGTAGTTGGGCTTGAGCCTCGAAGAGGCTTCCTACGTATCTTCGTGGAAGGGAATCAAAGTCCGTATAGTTCATGTGGAATGGGGATTACGCTCTGAGGTGGACCAAAGTGGTTGGTGAACTGACGTGAAGAGGTCGGAATGACCGGTTGGTGGGCTTGAACCTCGTGGAGGCTTCCTAAGTATCCCCGTCGAAGGGAATCAACGTCCACGTAGTTCGTGTGGAAAGGGGCTTACGCTCTGAAGCGGCCCAAAGTTGTATGGGGCTTATGCTCTGAGGTGGCCAATGGTGGTATGGGGCTTACGCTCTGAGGCGGCACAAAGTGGTATGGGTTTTATGCTCTAAGGCGACCCATGGAGGTATGGGTCTTACATTCTGAGGCGGTCCAACGTGTTATGGGGATTACGTTCTGAGGCAGCCCATGGTGGAATGGGGATTATGCTCTGAGGTGGCCCATGGTGGAATGGGGCTTACACTCTTAGTCGGCCCAACGTGGTATGGGGATAACACTATAAGGAGGCCCATGATGAATGGGGCTTGTGCTATGAGGCAACCCATGGTGGTATGGGGCTTAGGCTCTGATGTGGCCCAATGTGGTATGGGGCTTATGCTTTGAGGCGGCCCAAAGTGGTATGGGGCTAACGCTCTAAGGCGGCCCATGGTGGTGTCATGGTCGGTGCTCACTCTAAGCACACGGGAGTCATGCTTGGTGTGAGAAACACTAGCTACCAGGGACCTGAAGATCACAGAGCATAGGAGCATCCATGAATGGTGGTGAATAGGGCTTATGCAAGGAATCAGCCCATGATGTATTCCTCATATCTGGTCATGAGGTCATCCCAACCCACTAGTGGGTTGAGGCCTTCACCTATGTGCTAGCGCACAAGAGGGATAATGCCAACGACAATGGAATAAGCCCGAACAAAGGGTGATGAAAAATTTGAATCACACGCCCGACATTCGGAATGCAATGAGGGTGGAATGGCGATAGAGGATTACTTTTGACTATGTTCGAAACATAGTATCCATGTCGGGTTAGCCAGAAATGGGATCAAACAAATGAGGGTCGACCGCTGACCATGTTTGAAACACAGTACATGGCTCAAAGTGTTGTCTGAAGCCTTCCGGGGCGTTGGCCCAGGACGACAGGAGAACCATAGGTCAATCACCCATACTCTTACAGCAGGAGGACCATAGGTCAATCATCAGTGCTGTTAAAGAGGGCAGACCGTAGGTCAATCATCCATAATATTACAGGAGGCAGACCATAGGTCAATCACCCATACTGTTACAGCAGGAAGACCATAGGTCAATCATCCATACTATTACATCAGACGGACCATAGGTCAATCACATGTACTGTTACAACAGTCGGACCACAGCTCAATCATCTGTACCGTAAGGGGGTCCCTTCAGACATGAAAGAGGATGAAGATCCAAATGAAGGACATGCGAAGCATGAAGTAGAGTGATGGAATGTTTGAACAGATTCCAACGCTCTCAAGGTTATGCCACTATGATCATGGCATAATGCATGTTATTCTTGGCGCATAAGGCATCTCTTATTTGGAACAAGATGCATCCTATGTTTGGCACATTGGGAGTACTAAAGTTTAGAGTCATGTAGAGAGGACCGTTGTAATAAGGCACTTAGAACGGTTGATGTTGGGTCTTATGTAGGGGCGACCCTTTCTGGTTCATCCTTGCATAGGAGCCACGTGATAGGGTTTGGAGGAGTTGCTTGAGGAATGGTTCGACTCAAGGTACTCGGGAAATTGATGATGAAAATCTCAAATCACGACACGTAAAAGGGACCAAGAGGAATATGTCGACTCAAGGTAATTAATATTGTGCATAGGAGTATCTCAAATCATGCTATTCCATAGGTGGAAAGAGGCTGCACATAAGGGCGCAATGGAAAATCCTGATGTCCCAGCCCAAAACGTTTGCGGCACGACTCTCCATTTTTCATGGGGGTCTATGATGGTAGCAAAGGGACCGACCCGACAATGACCCTGAGAGGGGGTGTGGGGGCGCAGCCCCTATGGTATGGACTAGCGGGTGCAGGCCTGAACACTATTGCACGTAAATATGGAAGGCATGCGTGCCCTTGGGGATGTTGCGTGCAAAACACTAGGCCAGCGCACAATAGGGGCGCGACACATGCAAGAGGTGTGGAGGGCACACAATACATGATCCGGGTGCCCAATACCGGATATGGGCACACAATACGGGATGCGGGAATGCAATATGAGGTGGTGCACGTAAAAGGGATGTAATTTCGGGCAATAGGGATTCCTTCTGCGTAAAAGGATGTGGTGCGCGCAATAGAGAAGGCTTGCGCGCAATAGGACCGGTGCAGCACTGGCGCGAGAAAAATCAGGCTCAGCAGCACTGTTGAATGCAAAAATTATGTGTTGCATCGAAAACTGTGCAGGTTGGCCCTTTTTCGCACAAAAATAATGTTTTTTGTGTCAGAGGGGGGTTTTCCGCGCTGGCGTGGAAAATTCAAACTTACACGCATCAGATTGGTGGCCGACCTCCAGGATCCCCCCGAATAAGGGGGTGCACTTGTATTTATAGGTGGAAACCCGGGCATCGGGGCGTGTAAAATTCAGCACATGCAAATGGTTTTCCGCGTGCCATGCGGTGCACATAAAATTGCGCGCGCTCAAGGCAGGGCGCGTAAAATTGCGCGCGCGCAAATCCAGGAGCATAAAATTTCACACGCGCAATGATGGGCGTGTAATATTCCGCGTGCGCAAATTTTTTTCCGCGCGAAACTCCTTTATTACGCGCAAACCCATACTTTGCCCAAAAACTGTCCCGGATTGCCATTTCCAGCAACCCAACTTCAAATAGCCATAACGTTTGATCTGTAACTCCGTTTGGGCTCCATGACCAGTCAAATCGAAGATTTCCGAACGAGCTACGCTCCAGGAGCATTTATGGGAACGTTTGGAAAATCTTGGGGACGAATTTTTGGGGTCAAAACACTCCTTACACCTTTACAATTACATAACGATATCATTGCTCGTGCTTACGTACGACCTACCATCTCCACAACATGATGAGATTAATCCTCCTTGTTAAAAATTCATTTATGAATATAAAAATGAATATTATGAGTGAATATAATATTTACGAACTTAATATAATTATGGATATAAAGATAATATATCATATTCATAATAAATAGTACTTACATTACAAAACATACATATGAAAATAAAGCAATTAACACCTAAAACAATGTTAATAATGAAATATTGTTAACAAAATTACATAATAGGATCTTATATGATATCATAAATATTAATATTGTTCTCATATAATTTAATAAAATTATATAACCATTGTATAGAAGTTTTTCACACCCTCAACTAAAGTAAAGTATGAGATAAGGGTTATTTTTGTTATATCTTTATTATCCAAGATTGTTTATATATAATTATTTATAGAGACCTATTTATTATCCATGTCCATGATTCTTAATAACATGTTATAAAATTATCTAAAAAGCATTAAAGACATTTTACACATGTTCTACATTTTATAAAATGGTATGAAATGATTTTTTTTGTTTTCCTTACAAAGTACTTTATTTGACATTTTCAACAATGTACAAGAAAAATATTTTATTTAACTTATATGGCATGAGTGTATCTTTCCACCATCATGATTACGTTAATATTTTGAAACTTACATTACAATATTATAAGTTATTTTTAAAATAAAATTTTTCCATTTATAATTTGATGAATTTTTAAATCAACAACTTCAAAATAAAACGGTAGTTCTCTCTAACTATTTTAAGGATTATATTAGAGTATTTTAATCTATGTCAACAAAATTTGTTGAATCTTATGTTTAATTAAGGTTGATCTCTTAAGATATCATTTTACATATTTTCCTGAATAGTTTATGATTTAGTTTTACTATGGATGTTCTGTTTTGTTAAAATTCTTACATTATAGTTTATGTATTGATATATCAAATTATAGTTTTAATATGAAGGTTTATGTTTGTTATGTAGTACCTATTTCATAAGAGGAATGCATTGAAATTTGTATGTGTCGAGTGGGGCCCACTATACCCCCTTGATGCATCTGTAAGTCTCATGAGACAAATAAGTTTGGGTTTTGGATAATGTATAACCCAATTATGTATTGTGTCTTGGTCAAATCGTTGAAGGTATTTTTAAGATGATCCACATTATCAATTCCATATTTATGAGATTATTTATTGATATTACATGTGATTATTCAACAAGTTGAATACTCAGGTGTATGTTGATATGGAAATATGTGATTCATTATTTATATATTATTCTCAAGATTTTGTTTAAAAGGATTTTTTATTTTGAACTATACCATAAAAGATTAGGCTTATTTATGATATATTCTATTATATTATTTACCCTTATTGAGCATATGATATCACCACTTTCTATGTTTTTTTATTTCAATTTGTAATGTAATACTTATGTTGGTATATAGTATTTCCAAGGCTACTAAACTAATAATTCATTGGGATTTTATTTTTTATTATCATTCCAACATGATACAATAATTCCCAATCTCTAGGATTATAGGGTTGAGGATTTAAAAAATTGTATTTTTACCAAAATGAAATGTGAATATATTAAAATTTAATTTCAACAGTTAATGTAAAAATGGATTTAAATAGGGGTAAACTAAAATTATAAGGGTATAAATGACCTAAACACCATTGTAAAATATATTTTATGGAAATATTTAAACATTTTTATTTATAAGGCTCACGAAATGTCCATTTGGGACCCTTGTGGAATGTGAAAATGTTGGATACACAATTTTCTTTCGAAAAATTACAAGTGTTCCACTCATATCACGTTTAAATGGCCACACCCATCCACTCTTATTCATACATTCAAAACCTTTATATTAATAAAAAAATCCCAAATCAATTTAAAATATCCATAAAATCATAATATTTCCCTTATTTTGTGTATAAATAAAACATAGGAGAGAATTTTGTGGAGACCTAAAGAGTTTACTCAAAGAAGAGGTAGCATTCTTCAATGAGAATTTTTATTTTATTTCACCTTCCACCTCCCTCAATTATTTTTATTCCATTATAATATAATGGAATATTATATTAAAAATAATTATATGTTTTTATAGTAAGTTAATTACCTACAACTATCCCCACTACCATCAAATAGTTTATAAAACAATCATTAATGTATACGGTGGACTACCACCTCGTGAACCAAATCAATTATTTTTTCGGTAACCACCTCTCACGATTGGATATGAGGATATATATATGTTTCTGACGCTCTCGCCGGGGCGTGCGCGCATCCGTCCGTGGAGGGGGGACGCGCGGCTTTGTTGCCCCGCATTCCCTCTTTCCAAAGGCGGGCGGCATTCGTTCCTTATTCAGGGACGTCTGCTCCTTGATCGAAACAGGATGATGGGATGTCGGTTCTTCCTTCCATGGATTCCTCCTCAGAACTCGTCGCCTAGTCCGGGTCTCCCTCATAGATTTAATACGTAGTTCGTGAAACTCTTCCCAGTGCCATGTTTCCATGGACGCCGGTTAATTAAACTGCTTCTGTCGGGACATTCCAAAGGGTCCAGTCAGGGCAGTAACCTTCTGTCAGGGGAGTAGTCACGTTGAGGCATCAGTAGCGTGTCTGGATGCTGGGGTACCTGGCATGTCTGTCTGTTATCCTTGATCACAAGGCTTCTCGAGGAAGTGGAAGCCCGAGGCATCCCACATCGAGTGCGGGGAATTACATGTCATAGACACGTATATGAGGTTTTCCTCAGCTTCCCGTGTTCAACACAGGGTATGCTGCAAGATTAACGTCTAGAAGAGACGGATCAATCCAACCAGAGCATTAGCTGGGATAAATTGGATTGAGGGATCCTCCTTGAAGGGATATCGACACCGGGGCTAACCCGTGGGAGACAGTGAATGGAGTGGAAGGAGAGTGAAGTGGAACCATCGCAGGGGGCGACAGTGAAGTCGGGCTTGAGCCTTGACGAGGCTTCCTATGTATCCCCATGGCAGGGAATCAAAGTCCGTGTAGTTCGGGATGGTGCCGGTAAACCGACGTGAAGCTGGACCTTGGCCCGATGAATGTCGTCAGCGTACCGACGTGAAGGTGGACCTTGGTCCGATGGGATTTGGGCTTGAACCTCTGGGAGGATTCCTACGTACCATGCCTTGACACGGATCAAAGACCTCGTAGTTCAGGTGGGTTTCGCCGGTGAACCGACGTGAAAGTAGACCTTGGTCCACTATTGGTGGGCTTGAACCTCGTGGAGGCTTCCTACGTACCATGCCTTGACATGGATCAAAGACCTCGTAGTTCAGGTGATGGGTCGCAATGGCTTACCACTGGACCGGAATGGGACCCGACGTGAAGGAGCGACGGGTGGGTGTGTCGGTGAACCGACGTGAAAGTAGACCTTGATCCACTATTGGTGGTCTTGAACCTCATGAAGGCTTCCTACGTACCATGCCTTGACATGGATCAAAGACCTCGTAGTTCAGATGATGGGTCGCAATGGAATACCACTAGACCGGAATGGGACCCGACGTGAAGGAGCGACGGGTGGGTGTGTCAGTGAACCGACGTGAAAGTAGACCTTGGTCCACTATTGGTGGGCTTGAACCTCATGAAGGCTTCCTACGTACCATGCCTTGACATGGATCAAAGACCTCGTAGTTCAGATGATGGGTCGCAATGGATTACCACTGGACAGGAATGGGACCCGACGTGAAGGAGCGATGGGTGGGTGTGTCGGTGAACCGACGTGAAAGTAGACCTTGGTCCACTATTGGTGGGCTTGAACCTCATGAAGGATTCCTACGTACCATGCCTTGACATGGATCAAAGACCTCGTAGTTCAGATGATGGGTCACAATGGCTTACCACTGGACCGGAATGGGACCCGACGTGAAGGAGCGACGGGTGGGTGTGTCGGTGAACCGACGTGAAAGTAGACCTTGGTCCACTATTGGTGGGCTTGAACCTCATGAAGGATTCCTACGTACCATGCCTTGAAATGGATCAAAGACCTCATAGTTCAGATGATGGGTCGCAATGGCTTACCACTGGACCGGAATGGGACCCGACGTGAAGGAGCGACGGGTGGGTGTGTCGGTGAACCGACGTGAAAGTAGACCTTGGTCCACTATTGGTGGGCTTGAACCTCATGAAGGCTTCCTACGTACCATGCCTTGACATGGATCAAAGACCTCGTAGTTCAGATGAGGTTTGTCAGGGTCGGTGCTCACTCTAAGCCCACGTGAGTCATGCTCGGTGTGAGAAACAAGAGGTTGCATGGACCTGACGATCACGTCGCGAAGGGTGCGTCCGTGAGAAGCGAAGAGGGGCTTACGCGTTGGGCGGCCCATGGTGTTGGGACTTACTCCAGGATGGAGGCCCATGGCACGACAAAGCGCGGGAAAGATGGACCTTGGTCCGACGATGGGAGGTGCCTCGTTCCCTATCACGTCCTCCACTGACCTTGGTAGTGGGGAAGTACCGAGATGCACGGGTGCAATCATTTGTACCAAAGGTTAGGGGCTTACGCTCTGAGGCGACCCTTCCCCTGTGAAAATACGCCACTCCGACAAGGAGGATCTCATTCCATGTGCGGAAGAGTTCCATTCCCGTGGAGACGAGTGGTGTAAAGAATGTTCGAGCTGGGGGGACCCTTCGTGAGGGAGATGAGGTTGGGTCACAGTTTAACGTCATGTGTTGAGGACGTGGTGCTTGGCAGTTTAACGTCCTGCATATCGGACGAGGTGGGTTCACTCCACACCCCTAGGGCTTACATAACCGGTACCCTCTGGTCCTTGGGGAAGGGAAGGTGCCAGTAAGGCCATGGTAAAGGGGGGTCGTGGGACGAACCATCGAGGGGTCCACGTTAGAGTGGCTATGTGAAGAAGCAATAGCCGTTAGCGTGCCTATGCGAAGAGGCATTAGGCGAAGCAACGCTACGGGAGGTGTTGTCCATGGGACTTTGAAATCACATCATGCAAACCTGGAGGGTCGCACGGAAAGAGGAATCGCTAAGCAGAGGAGTGTGCTTTGCAAAGTGGGGTGCCTTGGCCTTAGCATGGGGCATAGGTGGGAGTGGGAGGTGCTTCGCGAAGTGGAACAGTGTTCGCGGAGCACTGCCTCGCGAAGAAGGAGTGGTTCGCGAAGCAGGGTCCTGCCAAGAAATGTGCTTCGCGGTGTGGAGCGATCCTGCCTTAGCATAGGGATTACTCGTATGGGTTGGGTGTTTCGCGAAGCACGAGTGCTCCGCGGCTGCCCTGGTTCCCTTTGGAATCCCCTTCCTTCGCGAATGCCCTTGAGCTTCGCGAAGGGCATCCCTCTCGGAAGAGGGGCTGAAAATGAAACAACTCAGAGTCGTCTCGCGAAGTAGAAATACCTCGCGGAGCTCATGATTCCCGGGGAAAAGCGTGCTTCGCGATTCGGGAGAGGAGAAGCCGAAAGGTCGGGTTGTCCCTCGTCGGGACTCAGGGGGAGTCGAGTATTTATAGGGAAGGGGCGCCGCGAATCAGGGCTCGCGCGCCGCCTTCGGGGCTTCGCGGCGGCGCGCGAACGTCAAACGGGTTCGCGGAGGATTACCGCCTCCGGAGCTTCGCAGCGGCTCGCGAACGTCAAACGGGTTCGCGGAGGATTACCGCCTCCGGAGCTTCGCGGCGGCCCGCAAACGTCAAACGGGTTCGCGGAGGATTACCGCCTCCGGAGCTTCGCAGGGTCGCCATGGTGGGGGCGCTTCGCGGCGGGGCTTCGCGGATGTGCTTCGCGAGGCAGCGCGCCGGCTGTCTTTTTCGTTCCTTCCTTTCGGGCCACATTTTTGGCGCCAACAAATGCCCCCCCTCAGACTTGGAGCCGCGGAGGGCGAAGGGTCGAAGTTTGAGGGATAATCGCCAAAATTGTCGGTGGTTCGCGATGCAGCATCGCGCATGGGGCTCGCGCTGCTCGCCAGGGCCGCGGTTCCGGACGCGCCGTGATGCTTCGCCCGGGTGAGGCGCGCCGCGATGCTCCGGGGTCGTCGCCTATAAATAGGGGGTCCGCCCTATTTTGTCTTTACGTGCCTTCCTTGTTTTTTTGTGCTCTCGATTTCACGAAGCTCCGCGTACTCCGCGCCAGCCCTCCGCGAATCGAGCTTCGCGGCGAACCGCGGGTCTCCGACTCCGCGTCCGCGCCAAGCAAACCTTTACTTGTCTGCCTTGGCCGGACATCGCGGTTTGAACTTGCGACCGGCCTTCGCGATCCGGCTTCGCGATCGATCTTCGCGATCCATCCGAAAGAATCCTTTTCTGAGGGCCAGAGTTAAAATGGCCCATCAAGAAGCTGTCTTGGGGGTCCTCGCAGATGCTGCTCGTCGAGATGAGATGGCCAACCGTCCAGGCTTGGGGGAAATGGTTCGGAGCCACTCAGACCACACTTCCTTGACAGACCTGCTGTTGGAAGGTCATAAGGATTACCCGCAGTGCAAGAAACTGCCGTTGTACGGCTTCGGGCTGAGGGATGACATCTTCATCCCTGAGGCAAGAAGGGATGAACCAGCTTGCTGGTTCAGGAGCACACCATGCCAGCACGAATGGTTCAGGGCGGCCGATGGTCATGCACAGGAGGATTTCACACCCGTCACCGCTGATTGCCTCTACAATCATGTGAACGACATTGACGGGAGGCCACTGCAACCAGAGACGTCCCCTCCTCTCTACCGCACCATGCTGAAGGCGGCTCTGCAGGATCCGAAGAAGGGATGGTCCGATGAGTGGGACCTGCGCCAGGGCAGCAACTTTACAGATGACTGGGCCTGGGCCTACTGGGTAGGCACCTCGTGCGAGGAGTTCGAGGCCGAGCTGAGGAGAGTGGGACTGTATGAGGCGGCATGGGCCTCCCAGTTCCACATTTACCAACCAAAGCAACTGATGCCGGAACTGTTGAGTAGATGGTCGTCCAGAACCAACACTTTTCACCTGCATCACGGGGAGGTGGGCATCAGCCTGTGGGATGTCTACCAGGTTTCTGGGGTCCCGATCTTGGGGGCCATGTATGATGAGTTCCTCCCCGTTGCCAGCGTGTGGGGAGATGCTGAGCAAATGCCACGGCTGGCGTCAGCGCTGATGGCGCTTGTCCCTGGAGAGGACAAGGAAGCAGTGAGGGATGTCCACTTCAGAAGATGGTTCAAACGCTTCCTGAACTTCCCAGAAGATCGAGAGTTCCCTCCAAGGCCTCTAACTTGTCCGAGGGCAGCCCAGCGGGGCAAGGGACACTCGTACTGGCGGGTCTTGGAGGAAAACCAATGGAAGACTTGGGGTTTCAGTGTTAGCACTGAGCAACAGCCAATAGTCAGGCTGGCGGCATTTATCGCGGCTCTCATTTGTGGGTGGATCCTACCGGTGAGGGATACAAGCATGGGGGTACGGCCCAACTCGTTTATCACAGCATCGATGTTGGACATGGGGCAGCGGATCAACTAGGGGATCCCGATGCTCGCCAAACTATACAGAATGCTGCGGCGTATTAGTGAGGGCAAGAAGCCGCCAAGAATATGCGGGCCCTTCCACCTCCTGTATGGGTGGATCGCGGCGCATATCAGGGGGATTTATGAGTATCCAAACCCCATTTCACCGTCGGGATCAGACTTTCGCCCCGCCATTCTGAACGCAGTTGGGAGCTTCCCATTCAAACTGGCCGTTCCGATGGTGCTGAATAGGGCGTGGAGGGCGGACGAGTTCAACTTTCATCCCTTCCCACTGCCGACGGGGAGGCTTACTGATGATGGACGGGGAACGGAAGAGAATCGGGCATACCTCCTGGCCTTCCGAGGTGGAGTTTTGGTGGCTCGGATAGATCGTGAGCCAATCTGTGAACCATACACCCCGCATCGTTTTGCGAGGCAGTTCCGGTGCCTCCAGCGGCTGACCGCGCAGGTATACTGGGAGGTGCGTCACGAGGAGCACCCGTGTGTGATGAGGTAGCTGTGGCTCATGTTCACACGTGAGGATGGGAAGATGCAGATCGCATTGCCTCCGTCCACCGCCGCCTTCGGCTTAGTGAAGGAGTACGCCATCAGCTGGGAGGCCGCTTATCCCGGGGAGATGCTGAAGCAGCCAACGATTCGGGTTGGTGACGGTGGGCCTCCTTAATCTCGAGGTCGGGGTCGGAGGGCAGCTAGGGCCGCTCGCGGCAGCGGGATTTCCATGGCGGCGAGACCCGCATTGGCCGAGGGTATGGCAGCAGCGGCGGATCCGGTGGTTCCGGGAGAGCAGGGTCATCCAAAGGGGCGGCCACCGAGGGGGTTCCGTAGGATACCCACTCAGGCTCCGGGGAAGCGGCTGCGTCACATCGATATGGCAGAAGATGCTGTCTTTCCGGAAGCGTGGGACATTTGGGATGTCATACAGCAATTCCTCAGCCCACCTGAGATGTGGGCCCACCTGAATCGCCTCGGGATGGAACTGCCGGGCATAGGCCCAGTTCGGGCTAGATTCATGGTGTCTCCGGTGGAGGCGGAGCAATACTTGAACGAGCTGGAGGATTACGTCCACTCCAGTGGTGTTCCTCACCCAATGACGGATCGTGTGAGGGTACTGTTGAATCGGACGGTGCCCCCGCAGCTATCGGCTGCCGATCTGAGGGAGCGCTTCCCTTTGCCGGAGGAATCAGGGGACTCTTCTCAGGGGGACGAGGCTAGAGGAGGGAGACCGTTGGAGGAGGGTGAGGACGGAGACCGAAGCTCAGAATCCGACGACTTCGTGGAGGCTCTCGAGGTAGCATTCCGAACTTCTCTCCTTACGACCTGTTTTTGAATCCCTACGGACATCTCACCGATGTTCGAGCCATGCAGGAGGTACTTGTTCGTAGGCCTCGTTCTCGCTCCTTGGCGGGTGATGTTGCGGGACCTTCAGAACCTGCGCATATGGTTGCGTCCAGTTCTGCGTCTGGTGGGACCAGGGGGTCTGAGGCGGCTCCTCCGGAATCTCCAGACCTTCCAACAGTATACGGGGGGCCTCGTCTCGGGGTCCCATCAGTACCAGCCCAGGAGCAGCGCTCAGAAGTCGATCTTCGTAAGTCTCCTCCACCGGTCTCCTCGTTGCCACATGTGGGCCATGCCAACTAACGTTTATGTCTCTTTCTGTCATACAGTTCTCCGACTGGCGTGGGCTGCTGCAGCGAGGCTGGTCGGGATGTCTGGTGGCGTCCCTCCCAGGGGAATGCCGGTGATGGTGACGATAGTCTCTTCACCTCCTCAAGCTGCGGCGCACACCATCACTGGCAGGACCACCAGCAGGGCCATACCTGAAGTCATCGAGGTGGACTCTGAGGAAGAGGATCAACCGGTCAGTCCCAGTCCTGTCGTGCCTGCGCCGGTGTCAGGTGTCGTATCAGACTCAACACCAGATGCAGATCCCGCTGAGGAATTCCTGCAGGCATATCCCGCGTACGAGCCTGCCGACCGCGCGGATTGGGACGAAACGACCTCTGATGAGGAGGACAGCAGCATAGTCCGCCGCCAGTCATGGAAGATGATCATGCGCTTTATCAGGGACACTCCCCAAGAGCAATGGCTGGCCGAAATGGATAGGCTCCGCTCGCGGTTGCGCGAACTGTGTGCCGGGGGAGTGGATGCCCAACGCCCTCACGCGCTCATCCGAGACCTCATGGATGAGAAGATCCGGGAGCATGCTCGTGGGCTGAGTGTGGGATGGCAGTGGAGGAAGGCGACCAGCATTAGGAAGCTCCAGGAGGCTGAAGGCGAGGTCCAACAGATGCGGATCCGGGCCAACGAGCTTTCAGCCACTCTCGATGCGCAGTCCGAGCTGGTCTCACGATTGAAGTCCCAGCTAGCGGAGGCTGAGGAACATATGGGGAAAACCTCTGGAAGGATGGCTGCCGTTCGGGCCGAGGTGGAAAGGGCCAGGGCCAGAGTTGACGAATTACGCCCCACCGCTGCTGAAGAGGAGCAGGAGTTGAATCAGCGGCAACAGGCTTTGGATGCCGCAAGTCAACGGGTGGCGGAGCTGCAACGCTCTTTTGACGGAGTCAACCCGTCCATGGGGGAAGTCAACCCCCGAGTATTGTAGCGAACCCGAAAGAAACTTTTATTAACACTTTTGTGCTTCAGCTCTTTCTTTTTCCTCTGTTTTGAGTGTCGTGGCACGCACGATTTCCACGGTTGAATTGCCTTGTTACATCCCTACAATGTTTGCGGGACGTTTGACGACAATTACTTAAGCCAGTCTAGATTCCTGAAAGATGGGGAAGGCTTGATCGGAGGAGTAACTTCTAGGATATCCGAATTACCGTTTCTCCAACGTGCTCTTATGCACGAACGGGGAAACACCAGAGGCGCTGAAATCGGTTCAAATAGATGAAAATGGGAAGTGTGAATCACGATACCCAAATTCGGAACACTGTGGGGATGGCGTGACAATAAAGGACAACCGTTAACTGTGGCGGACAAACGGTATCCTTACCGCATTAGCCTGAAATGGGGACAACAAATGAGTATCGACCGCTGACCATATTCGCAACGCGGGATTTTATCAATTTGTTGTCGATCAATCTTCCAGGACGTTGGCCCAGGACAGTTTGTGGACCATAGGTCAGACATCCATACTGTTAGGGGGTCCTTCCAGACATGACCAGTCTTCTGAAACGTTGGCCCAGGACGGTAGGTGAGCCGATGCGGCGTAAGACCAGGCCGTTAGGGGGTTCCTTCGGACATGAAAGAGGACGAGGGTCCGAATAAGGGACACGAAAAGCGTGGAACATGAAGTGGTGGTTTTTTAAAACAGAATCCAACACTTCGGTAATTGCACCACCGTGGTGGGAGTACGCCAGATGGGCGCATCGGCCTAATCACGGATCATTCTCTCTTCCAGACAGGGCCTCTGGCGAGGGATGGAAATGGGGAGGAACAAGATTTCGTGATCCCGGGGGCTGAACCCTAGGTGAAATGCCTGGGTGTCTCTAAGTATCCCATGTGATGATGGGAATCAAGCCGCACGTAGTTCTGGAAGTGCAGTTTAACGTCATACTGGACGAGGAGCAGCCTGACCGTGTTGGTACACATCCAGCCAAAACTACTAAGCCCACGTGAGTCGTGCTCGGTGTGGGAAACAAGCAGTAGTGGTGGGAATTTCCCGACGCAGAGAGGGGCATGTTGGGGAAAAGGGATGATCGGTGACTACCGGCCCAATGACACTAACACGATCATTTAGCGCACCTAGATGGGTGAAGAGAAAGAGCCGAGTATGATGGAGTTCCACTTGAACATGAGGGAGTGGAAATGTGTGAATCATGACGCTCGAGATTCGGATCACGACGATGGCGGCATGGCGATAGAGGATTACTGCTGACCATGTTCGCAACACAGCATCCTATCGCGTTAGCCTAGAATGGGGACAGACAAATGAGGGTCAACCGTTGACCATGTTCGAAACACGGGACCATGTCACAAATGTTGTCAGATATCCGTAGGTACGTTGGCCCGAAACGATTGAAGGGCCCTTAGGTCCATCATTCATGGAGAGACCTTAAGCTTAGTATCCACGTCGTCCGAGGGTCCTTTTGGAATGTGGAAGAGGATGAGGATCCAAATAGCGAGCTCACAAAGCTTGGTCATGAGATGAGGGGAATGTCCCTGTGAAAATCCCATGCTTCGGGCTTTTTGTCAAAACACATCTGAATACGTCAACGAAACGTATTAGAGAGAGGGAGCAAATTCCTTTCCCTTGGGGTGATCTTAGTTTAGGGTCATAGAATTCGGACCATAGATGGGTAAAGGGATCAGGGGACGCATGACATCAGAACCTGAAGTGAATGAGGACATAATCCTACTTACCATGCATTCTCTGGGGAAATGCTCGAGTCGAGGGACCGAACACCAGGGTTAGGCTGGGCCCGCGGCGAAGTACCCGGGCGCTCCTACGTATCTCATAAGGATGAGAATCAATCCATATGTAGTTCTGGAAGGTGGCACGGTAAGGTACCAGTGCCAGGGGAAAAGGGAAGTGTGGGCATAGCCCTTACACTAAAAGAAGCGGAATTTGATGTATCTTGTTTGTTCTTTAAGGTGAATGGTTTTTTTTGTGAAGCAACAGGCCTAGAACTGTATGTCGTGATGTCGCCACAAGAATCAAGCTGTGATGGGCGTTGACAGATGGCATGGCATGTGACCAATACCCAACGTGATGTCCTCTACAACGAGGTCACCATAATGCAGTTCCGTTTTTCGTCGTGCGGCCAGGACGATAATGTCACAGTTTAGGGTCGTATGATAGGACCAAGCATGCATTTTATCGTCATGCAGCGCAGACGTAGCAGAGACGATGCTAGGCGGGGAATGTGCGCAGTGTTATAAAACACAATTGACGGAGACATGATCCCACATCAGATTGTACGCCATCCGGAGAGGGAAACCTTTGGCCGAGGGGCCTACACAGAGGTGAAACAGGGAGAGAGACTGGCTTCCTGAATGGGTTGTACCCGGAGACAGGGCGTCTGGGCGGTCCTACGTATCCCATGAGGATGGGAATCAAGTTGAACGTAGTCCCGAATAGATCTTAGTTTATGGTCTTAGAGCTCGGACCATGGGAGTCCCAAAGGACGCCAGATTGCAGCTTTGTCCCCCTAGCATGCAAAGGTGCACTGAGGGATAGCGCCAAAAGTGTCGAGATTCCACCTGGACATGATGGGGTGGAAAATGATGTGAATCATGCAACCAACATTCAAGGACTGAAGGGGTTGGCGTGACGATAGAGGATTACTGCTGACCATGTTCGCAACACAGCATCCAGTCGCGTTAGCCTGAAATGAGGACTATCAAAACGAGCATCGACCGCTGACCATATTCGCAACGCGGGATTTTATCAATTTGTTGTCCGAAACCCTGGGGGGCATTGCCCGTATCGGTAGGAGAGCCCTTGGGCGTAGTATCCAGGCCGTTCTTGGGGGTCCCTCCGGGTGTGAAAGATGATGGAAGTCCGAATAGAGGGGAACACGAAGCTTGACAAGTGGAAGGAACTTGATCAAGTTGAATCAGACACTCTTGGTCCTAGACTAGAGTGCTCTTAATACACGAGTGAACCACTGCAAGGAGTCAAGGGACTCAACTTTGAGGGTGATCGGGAGATGGGAGATCCCCAGGGGAAGGGGGCATGGCGCTCAAAACTTTGTATCATACCTACACCCCCCCCCCCCCCCCGCTGGAGAGGGATGGACCAAGTGGCCTAGGTGACCGGGAAATCGGGAGATCTCCCAGAGGTGGGGCTGGACCCGAATCTTAAACATTCAGGTGGTCCTACGTATCCCATTAGGATGGGAATCAAGCCACACGTAGTTCTGAAGGGTGCCTTTTAACGTCATGCAGGACATAGAACAGGAGGACTGAACCTCAGAATGGGGCGTGCGTGGTGCAAATATTGCAAACCCGAGGCAAATGAGGACGTAGTCCTACACTGCGCCACGCAGTCCTGTGATCAGGGTCCTGAAGGCAGGATTAGAGAGGTAAATTTTCTGAACTCAGGCTGGGTCCGAAGACAAGGGGTCTTGAACGTAGTTCCAGATGAGAGTCTTAGTTTATGGTCTTAGAGCTCAGACCGTGGATGGTGACAACTCCCGAGTAAGCACAGATGTTAACCCAATCCCTAAGCCCACGTGAGATAAACTCGGTGTGGGAAACAAAGGGGGGTATCCCCATTGCAATACTTGGGGCGTCCACCAATGGGGAGTCAGCAGAGAGTTCCGAAGGACACTTTTGATGTAGCTTGTTCCTCCAACGCGCAGACGTGCACGGGGGAAAAGTACCAAGAGTCCCGAGACTCTACTTGGACATGATGAAGTGATGAAGGGTGTGAATCGTGTACCCGACATTTGGGCTTAATGGGTTGGCGTGACGACAGAGGAAAACTGTTATCCATGATGGAAACACAGCGTCTGTATCGCGTTAGCCTGAGGTGGGAACAACAAACGAGCATCGACCACTGACCATATTCACAACACGAGATTTTATCGATTTGTTGTTCGAAACACTTGGGGGCGTTGGCCCGTATCGGTAGGAGAGCCCTTGGGCGTAGTATCCAGACCGTTCTTGGGGGTCCCTCCGGGTGTGAAAGATGATGAAAGCCCTGATGCGAGGATATGCAAAGCCTGGAGAGCGAGTGCGGACGTGTCCGGGTAAAGCTTGGCATTCCAGGTAATAAATCAGAGTACTCTTAAGCACATTGGTGAACCGCCGAAAAAGAGGGATCGACGAAACAACTCAGTAGGGGGTGGGAGCATGGCGTGGTCATCACGAGACCGTCGTGAATGAGGACATAATCCCATTCCACACCATATGATCCCCTCATGGAGGAAGGATAGGCCATGGGGCCAAGATGGGATGGGGATTCCCGAAAGATGGGGCTGGACCCGAAGCTTAGACATTCAGGTGATCCTACGTATCCCATTAGGATGGGAATCAAGCCACAAGTAGTTCTTGAAATGTAGTTTAACGTCATACTGGACGAGGAGGGGAGTAATATACCCCTAAACAAGGGAGGTGTATGGCATGGTAAAGAAGTCGTCGTGAATGAGGACGTAGTCCTACATCACACCATACGATCCTATAAGATAGGTCCTGGGCCGCGGCCCGGAAAGGCCAAGGGGCCTGGGGCTGAGCCTCGGTCAGGAAGGCATGACAGATTTGTAGTTTAACGTCTTACATGAGGACGGGGGTCGGGGACCCGAGGAGGCCATGGGGCCTGAGGCTGGGCCTCGTAAAGGGAGTTGCACGACATGGTACATGGTCCCGACGTGAATGAGGACGTAGTCCCACACCACACCGTACACTCCGGGTAAGAAGGGACCTAAGCTGTGACCTGGAAAGGCCAAAGGGCCTAAGGTCAGGCATCAGTCAGGAAGGCCTGACTGGTTTGTAGTTTAACGTCTTACATGAGGACGGGGGGATAGGGGCCCGAGGAGGCCAAGGGGCGTGAGGCTGGGCCTCGTAAAGGGAGTTTCACGGCATGGTACATGATCCTGACGTGAATAAGGACGTAGTCCCACATCACACCGTACACCCTTATGAGGAATCCTGGGCCGTGGCCCAGATCGCCAGCACCACCTGGGGGAAGTTTGTCACCTTGGGATGGGGCAGAGGGGATCACTGTTCTTGATGCCTGGGGCATCTCGGGGTGGACCCGAAGATCCAGGGCAATGTTGACCATGTTTGAAACACAGCGTTCCTATGGTGACCCGCATGGGGGCAACAAATGAGCGTCGACCACTGACCAAATTCGCAATGCGGGACTTGTGTTGACTTGTTGCTTAAGGAAACCCTCGGGGGCGTTGGCCCATATCGGTAGGAGAGCCCTTGGGCATTGTATCCAGGCCGTTATCGGGGGTCCCTCCGGGTGTGAAAAGGTGACAGAATCCCAGTCAAGGAGTGGGTGAAGCTCAGTTGCGTTCATCCACGAAAGGGGCAAACACCTCCAGGGAGAATGTGCAGCCGGGTCGAGGCTTGCTCGACGTGGGTCGGGGCAAAAGTGTGCACCCTGCCATGTCTTGACCCGAGGGGAAGATTTTGGCTTTTGGGCTGGGCCAACGGACGAAATGTCCGGGCGTTCCTACGTATCTCATAAGGATGAGAATCAAGCCACAATTAGTTCTTGAAGGCCATGCAGTTTAGCGTCATGCGGTGAGGACGTAGGGGGGATAGAAGAACAGGAGTGGGCGCATGGCGCGACCTTTACAATCTTTGCACGAGTGGGATTGCATGAGCGAGGACAAGAAAGCCTACTCCCTGCTACACAAAGATCCTACAAGGAGACTATCCCCAGGGGGAATAGCGGAAGAGAAAAGCTTGGGGCTGGGCTCGAGACGAGGCGTCCGAGCGTTCCTACGTATCCCATGAAGATGGGAATCAAGCCATACGTAGTTCTTGACATGAAGTTTTAACATCATGCGGGACGAGGGGCATCTCATTCGGGGATGTGTACGGTATGGTACATGATCCCAACGTGAGGACGTAGTCCCACACCATACCGTACAATCCCGTAAGAGGGTAAATCGGAGAGAAACGAGGGGGCCTGGGGCCAGACCGCGGTGGAGACGGGGCCAGGGGCCCAAAGAGGCCGAGGGGCCTGAGGCTGAGCCTCGGTCAGGAAGACCTGATTGGCTTGCAGTTTAACGTCTTGCAGTGAGGACGGAGATGCAGTTTAAGGTCATGCGGGACCAAGTCGCAGTTTTGGGTCGTGCAGGACCAATTTTTTTTTTTTTTGCCCTAGGAAAAGTATCGCTTGAGGAATTTGGCATTGGTGGGAGGGGTTATATGCTCTCCATCTGTGGTCACCAAGGAGTATGCTCCATTGGGGTAAACCTTATGGATGATATAAGGCCCTTCCGATTTGGGTTCTAACTTGGGAGGTTTCCTACCGGGAATCATTGGCGCTCGCAGGGCCAGTACCAGGTAACCCTGTAGAAAAGAGCAGAGACGAACCTTCTTGTCAAAAGCTCTCGCTATCTTGTCCTGATGCCTTTCCAGATTGTGCAGGGCACGAAGCCAGTTCTCGTCCAGTGCCTCTAATTCAGCTAGACGGATCTCGGCTACCTTATCTGATGTCTGGTGATCATAAACTGCGGTGTGTAGCGACGTCAGCTGGATCTCAATGGGTAGGACGGCCTCAGCTCCATACACCAGGGAATATGGGGTCACCTGGGTAGAGTTGCGAGTCGTCGTCCGGTAAGCCCAGGGGGCGTTGGGGAGTTTGTCCGGCCAACTTTTCTTGTTCTGACCAACCATCTTCTTCAGAATGTTAGAGAGGGTCTTGTTGAACGCCTCGATCTGTCCATTCACCTGTGCGTGGTAGCGGGAGGTATGGTTCGACCGGATGTCGTACTTAGCGTACAATTTCTTCAATTCAGCTGCCCGGAAGTTGGTGCCGTTATCGGTGAGGACAGCGTGAGGGACTCCAAACCGGTGGATAATGTTGGAGCTCACAAAGTCAACGATGGAACGGGCCTTGACCTCTTTGAGCGGAACTGCTTCTGCCCACTTGGAGAAGAAATCTGTAGCAGTCAGGATGAACCTACATTGGCGGGCTGTTGCCGGTGGATACGGTCCCACTACATCAAGTCCCCATACCGCAAATGGCCAAGAGTACTTGGTGGGGTGGAGGGGTTCTGGCGGCCGATGCAAGAAGTTGGCGTGTACTTGGCACGCGTGGCATCTCATGGCGTATCCAATACAATCGTGGATCATGGAGGGCCAGAAGTACCCTAACCTCCGGATTTTCTGGGACAGCTTCGGCCCAGCTTGATGGGCGCCACAGGAACCGGCGTGAACCTCTTGCATAACTTGAGGTATCTCTACTCCCTGGATGCAACGGAGGAGGACACCATCGAAGCTCCACTTATAAAGGGTCTGCTCAAGACTGGGGCCGCTCTGGAGGGTAAATTGCAGTGCGCGGCGTCGTATTCGCTCGCGTTCGGCCCGGTCGTCCGGGAGCTGACCATTTTGGAGATACTCGACAAAAGGTGCTCTCCAGTCGGGGGTGGTTTCAACCACTGCGTCTGACGAACCCGGGACTCCCGATATGGAGGGTCCGGCGGTGAGATGACTTACCCGCAGGCCATCACGGTCCTCTTGGGTGACGGGAGCAATGACTCTCCGGTGGGCCACGTGTAAGACCAAATCATCTTGCTCGGGTTCTGCGAGCGACGCGGCTAAGCCAGCCAGGGCGTCCGCTTGGCCGTTCTGCGATCGCGGGACATGGGTAACCTCTGGCCGAGAAGAGAACTGGGCCATTAGGAGGAGGGTGTACTCCAGTAATGGTGCAAGCTCTGGCTTCCTGACGACGTAGTCGCCATTAACCTGTCTGATTACCAGCTCGGAATCTCCCTTCACATGCAGATGGGGAACATGGATCTCAAGGGCCAACTCGAGGCCGGTGATGAGAGCCTGGTACTCTTCCTCGTTGTTTGTACAACCTTCTAACAACAGGAACGAGTACGGCAGGATGGCTTGTGCCGGGGTAATGAAAACAATGCCCAGACCCACTCTGTTGAGCTTGGGGTCGTTGAGCCTTCTACCGGTGGGGCTCCGGGAGGCGCCATCGAAATGCATTTGCCAACATGGGGCAGCATGATCGACTGAGAGGATCGTCTCATCGGGGAAGTCCAGGTCCGGGGATTGATCCACGGGGGTTGGATGGGCAGCTAAAAAGTCTGCCAACGCCTGTCCCTTCATGGCCTTCTGAGGTATAAACCTGATATCAAACTGCTGGAGAATCACCGCCCACCGTGCTAGTCAGCCAGTCAGCATGGGGCGGTTCAGGATGTACTTCAGCGGATCTACCCGAGAGATCAGTTGTACCTCGTGGTGTTGCAGGTAGTGCCGCAACTTCTGCACGGTGAATACGAGCGCAAGGCAGCTCTTTTCGATAGGGGAGTATCTGACCTACGTATCGAGAAGCATGCGGCTGAGATAGTAGAGACTGTTCTCAGTGCCCTCGTTATTCTTCTGGGCGAGTAGTGCACCGAGGGATCTCTCCAGAGCGGTCACATAAAGGACCAGCGGCTTTTCGGAGACGGGTGGCATCAAGACCGGAGGTTGGAGCAGATACTGCTTGATTTCCTCGAAGGCGGCCCGACACTCCTCATCCCATTCGTAGGCAGCGTCTTTCTTCATGAGCCGGGAAAAGGGCTTACACTTGCCGGCCAAATTCGCAATGAATCGGCGTATATAGGCTAAGTGGCCTTGTAGGCCTCGAAGCTCCCGAATGTTGCTTGGGGGAGGCATTTGGCTGATGGCCTTGATCTTCTCCGGGTCGATCTCGATACCTCGGTATCTGAAAACGAAGCCCAGAAACTTCTCGGAGGTAACTCCGAAGGCACACTTCAGTGGGTTCATCTTCAGGTGACGGGAATGGAGGAAACCGAACACTTTCTCAAGGTCCTTGAGATGGTCCTGGCGCTGGCGCGATTTGACTACAAGGTCATCCACGTAGCATTCCACCAATGTCCCGAGGATCGGTTTGAATATGCGATGCATGGCCCTCTGATAAGTGGCACCTGCATTTTTCAAACCGAATGGCATTACCCGGTAGCAAAAGGTACCCTGGGGATCCCTGAAGGCAGTGGACTCCTCGTCTTCGGGGGCCATCCGGATCTGGTTATACCCGGAATACCCATCCATGAAAGAGAGGGCTTGGAACCCGGCCATGGCGTCAATCAACTGCTCCGTCACTGGGAGTGGGAATTCATCCTTTGGGCAGTGGCGATTGAGATCGCGGAAGTCGATGAAGACTCTGATCTGCCCATTCTTCTTCCTAACCGGCATAATGTTGGCGAGCCATTTGGGGTACTGGACCTCCTTAATGAAGTTGGCTTTGATAATCTTGTCAACTTCGGACTCCACCATAGCACCATGAGAAGGGTGCATTTTCCTGGGAGGCTGCTTGAACCCACGGTGTTTTTCCGGGAGACCCAGACGGTGGACGACCACTTGGGGATCCAGCCCTGGCATCTCATCGTAACTCCAGGCAAACACATCGCGGTGCTGTTTGAGGAAGTCTACATACTGCTGCCGCTCCTCGAGGGACATGGCCGCACTGATCAATGTGGGTCTCGGATCTGCCTCGCTACCAAGGTTCACATGTGGCAGTTCATCAACCGTGGTAGAGACGCCTTCTTCAAAGGATGGGGGAGCATCCTCCAAGTCTTCCTCCCCAGCCGTGGGGGGACTTCCCGCAACGGAAGATACTTCTGGGCTCTCAAAACCCGAGGGGAAGCTGGTGCCGGCTTGGGCAGCAGCGATCATCACATCAGGAGACTCACTTGTCGTTGAGACCATAGCAATGAATGCATTTGATCCGATCCCATCTGGCCTTCGGCCTAAGGGGCCACGCTTGATGATATCAAAGCAGTGGTGACGCGTCGGCCTGAGTCGGTTAATTCCAGCCCGGCGGAATAGACACGTATGGCGCACCGCCGTTGTCATCAGCTTGACGTCCTGGTACCGTACAGGGGAAGGAGGTTCCGGGATCACCTCAGCCTGGTTGATGTAGGAGTACGAGGTGATTTTCCGCCGTCGCTTGGACACGAGAACATGCCTCCCTTGCGTACCCGAAACAACGAAACATTGCCCCATGTCGGGGGTCGTGGCCTCCAACCGGTGGATCGGGAGGATGTAGGCGTCGTCCATGCTTGCCCAGGGATCACTTGTGATCGGGGCAGGCTCATCCTCGCTTACCAGGATTTTCTTGTCCTTACTTTTGTAATAACCCGCATCCAGATAGCGGGCCTCACAAGAAGCGAAAAGGGACGCGTCTCCTTGGAGCACGCCTACTCGACCGTTGAGCGAGTACTTAAGGCACTGGTGATATGACGAGGGGACCGCTGCATGCAGATGGAGCCATGGCCTACCCATCAATGCGTTGTAGGCGGTGTCCTGAGAAACAACCATGAACTCGGTGCTAGCAATTAAGCCACCGAACTGGGTCTTCAGGAGGATCTTGCCGACTGGGGTTTGCTCTGTCCTGTCGTACCCCTGGATCCTGAGGTCAGAGGGAGTCAAATCACCTTCGGACAGACTCAGCTTTCGCAGCATCCGGGTCGGAATTAAGTTGATCCCAGAACCCGTGTCAACAAGGCATCGGCGGACTTCCACACCGTTGAAGTGGCCAGTGATATACAATGGGCGAATGTGTCCCTGTATAGGGGGGCCTCATCTTCGCCGGAGAATGAGATAACCGCCTGACATTCGGCGTTTTCAATCGTCTCGGTATGGAAGGCTTCCGTAGCTGCCACTTCCGTCTCGAACTGGAGGGGGCTCCTTAGGGCCTCGGCAAGTGCCTCGCGCATTTCAGATGACAGACGCAGGGCTTCGAGGATGGAAAGCCTCACCGGTATACCGGCCAAATGCCTCAGAACACCGTACTTTCATGCCAAACGCGAACCTCTGCTTACAGGAGGTCGTTCGGCATTTGGATGCACAGCAGGTCCGGCTGGATGAACCGGTGAGTAACTAGTACTAGGTACATCCTGCTGCCTACCAGTAGAATCCTGAAGAGTAGTTTCCGGGCTAGGATCGGACAGCAGAGGCTGGCCTGTCGCCGGGCAAGACTGGCTGTGATATGAACAAGGCGGCTCTCCCTGATCCAGCAACACGAACGGCGGTGGAGGTAGAGCCGAGGGTGCTGGATGGGTCTGCGCATGCTGAGATCTGCGCTGGGCCTGCTGCCTGGTCTCGGAAGCGTGCACGGCTTGGTCACAAGTGCCTGCTGACGTACCTCGATGACCGGCGCGATTGCGATTCCGCCGACGTTGACGTCGGATGGAAACGTTGGGGAGGTCTGCCTGGGGTTCCCCCTCGTCAGGGGTCATATAGGGCTTTACCAGCTCCACGGTGTTAACCGAAGCGTACCCTTGACTGTCGCTCGAAGAGTCATCCACCTCTGGGCGGATTCTGGGAGGAATGACCATTTCGGGAGGCATAAAGTCGCCAAGAGTGCGGGATGACGACGACACTGGCGGTGCACGTTGATTCTTCTTGTGTCGCCGCTGCTTGCCCTTTTGGGCAGAGGTCGACTGTGAAGACGATGCTGAGGCACCAGCTACTTCTTCTTAAGGTTCCGACTGCTTCAGGCGTGCCCGGATGATACCCAGGGCACGGACGACGGTTTTTCGAGCCATCCAGTTGTCATATTTCTGAGACCCGCGGCTAGGGACCTGCTGCCACTCACCTTCGCTATCGCTGCCGATTTCTGATCCCGCAAAGACACCTGCCACTTGCGCTGGCGCTGGGCCCAACTTGACTATGTTGTTGTTGACCTGGTCCTGAAGCCAGTATTTAAACACATAGCATCGCTTGAGGGTGTGCCCCATGATCCGATGATAAGGGCAGTAGTTGGGGTGATCGGTGAGATGCGCCTCTGCCGGCCTCCTGCATTCAGGAAGACGCACAATCCCTTTCTCTAGAGCACTTCGGAAGTAGCCAGGGACCTGATTTTCGTTGAACGAATAGGTATGGTACTTTCTTTCCGGGTAAGGAGCCCTGGGGGCCTGGTCCTGTCGAGGGACCGGAGGGGCCTGCCGAGGAGGCGGCACCTGGTTGTCTCGCCTAGGTGGAGGTGGCGCATTGCGTGGGGGAACCTGTCGGTTCTGAGGCGGTCGCTGCTGGGCGGGAGCCTGTGCTTGAGGTGGAGGACCTCTGCGGGGTTGCGAGGGTGGTGTCGCCGGTAGCAATTCCAGCTGCCTCGGGGCTTCTATTTGAGCCACCGTAGTGGGTTCAGCCCTGGCGGCCCTCCTGGCTGGGATCATAGGGGGCAGCAAACGTGCCTGACTAGCCTGTTGCAGGGCCTCCTCGAGGCGCTGGGCCTTATCCGAGAAATCTCTGAACCCTCCAGGGTAGTTCTGGGTAATCAAGGAGGGTACCAGCTTTGTCTTGATGTTCCCCACACACATCGTCAGTAATTGCTCCTGAGTCAGTGGCATATCGAGGGAATATGTAAGTCCTTTCCACCGGGCGATGAAGTCCGCAACCCGCTCATCAGGCCTCTGTTTGCACTTGAAGAGGTCCGCAATGCTAGTCTTTCGCGTGGTGGAGCTAAACTGGTATAAGAACTGCCGGCGAAGATCCTCCCAACCGGTCACTGATCCGATAGGGAGCTGGCTGTACCAGACGAATGCCAGACCTTCCAATGTCTGTACAAAACACCGGAGCTTAGCGGCTTCTTGTTGAGCCGGGGTCCCCAGCATGGGGCCACACCTGGAAGAGAAATGATCCAAGTGCTAGGGTGGGTCCCCTGTCCCGTTAAAAGGCGAGAAAGCGGGGTTCCCAAAACCTGGAGGTGCAAGCATATCATCCACCCACGCGGGATAAGGCTTTCCATCCGGTGGGACCGCCACCTGCCGTGTTTCCAACGCCTCGAGGCGGGCCGTGAGTGCCGCAATAAGGTCCTCCGGGTGGGGGTCCCTGTCTTTACGGGGATCCCTAACCACAAGCGCATTGCCAGGCTCTTCAACACGGTAGACGGCTTCGGCCGCTCGCAGGTCAACTAGCTGGATGACCTGCTGGCAACTGGGGGGACCCGGGTTGGATTCTTCAGATTGCCCCGTTGCTCAGGGGGGTTTGGCGAGACGTATCACGCCATCTTGCCGTATGTTCCGGCTTCCGCCCTGTCCGTGGAAGTAACATGATCAGGGTTGCCCGGAGGCATCTCACCGAGGGGAAATTGTTCCTGCCCCTGCTGCCCCGGCCTGGGATTACCATAGTCGGGTCACCGCTCTGCGGCGCGTTCAGCCAATAGTTCGTCAACCAGCCTCTTCTGCTCAGCAAGCTGCTGGCGTAACGCGGCCTTCTCAGGATCCTCCTCTGTTTTCTGCACAGAGGCGGACGGGTCGGAGTGCTTGACTATTCCGACGTGCTCCTTACCCTTGCCAGTGCTTCGACCGAGTGCCAGTGACTCGGTGGGTACGGGGAGGCCTATTAGGTTCCTTTGCTGACGGGTGACTCTCCCTGATGGGTCGAGTAGTGGCGGTACACCCTCAGATGGTAATTCCCCATCAAGGAACTCAAGCTCATCTTCATTATCCACAACGTTGGCCATGTGGACTGTGACCCCTCTTGAGGGCATATCCTCAATGTCGCATAGCGAATCGGGCTGTCGTCGGATAGGGTCGAAGAGGAGAGCGGCATAGCGTCCCCAACCACGGACTTGCACATGGGGGGTGGCTTCCCTGACGATCTTGCGGAGTGCCTTGAAACTCTGAACGCATTTTCGTTGGAGGGCACTCTGGTGACCGGGCGAATCGGGGTGCTGGGCCACAAGGAGCGCGGCTGCATCAATCAGGCGGCACTGTTTTCCAATCTCCTCGAAGTGCTCTCGACTCCTGGGGTATACTACCCGTTCCCAGCGGAGGCGGAAGTGCGTCGCCCACAGGGTTCGACAAAAGCATCCCACTTCTTCTGGGGTAAGCGACTTGGGTACGCGGAAATTCAGTGCCGCCGTGGGCCCGAACTTCTCTGGGAAGTAGTCCGCTGCAAGAATACTCCAGAAGCTCCTGGGTTCATCCTCGGGGTTCGGCCCTACATTTCCCCACTCATCAACCGGGGGCGGCTGAGGGACCGGTAGCGGTACCGAAGCGGACCTCTGGGATAGCAAACTCGGCGATGGAGAATACGGCGAGCGAGCAGACTGGCCACCGAATTCTGGGACTTCCTCTGAAGAGCGAGGTGACCTGACCACAATGTCGCGATAGGACGGGCTAACAGCCAATGCTTCGGGTACGAGAATCGCCGTTACCAGTGTCCGGTCATGTCGGGGCTCTACCACCGTTGACCCCCAAAATAGCTCCTCGTGATCCCGAGTAGAGGTAGAGGGCGCTTCGGGTGACGGTGGCGGTGACTGCGCAGTCGAAACCTGCGGAATTCCCAGGATTTCTTCCTCCTGGATGTACCTGCGGAGAGAGACGAGAATCCGGTGGACCTCAAATTCTGGGAGAACGAGGCTGACGCGTCTGGTTCCTGCCCCAGTCCTTGATACGGAGGAGCTGGGAGAAGGTTCCATCGCTGAATCGCATTCCGCATCCGAATCGGAGAAGCGGGCAGGTTTGATCTCCCCATGGGCCTTCCCAGGATTCTTCTTGTGGTGGCGACGACCCGCTCTTCTGCCCCTGGGTGGCTCTTCGGGACAGGGTTGACCCCTATTAGGCAGCCTAGGGGCGGCGGTGGCGCCGTGGTGGAGAGGGCCTCCACTCGAGACAGCCGGGGTGCGGGGGGCACCAGGGAAAATGTCGAAGGGTACATGGGGAGGACCTCCATGAACAGTACCCATGTGGGCGGGGCCTCTGTTGGAACTGGCAGGAGCATGGGGAAGGCCTCCATGGTCGATGCGAGTGGAGCGAGGCTGACCTTCACTCCTTGAGTTGCTGGGGCGAGGAGGACCTTCTCCAGTCGCGGAGAGGACGTAGGGGGGACCCCCACGCTGAAGAAGGACCGGATGGATGGTGCCTTCAGAAGGATGGACTCCATACCCTGTATAGCGGGCGCGGGAAATGTTTCCGCGCTGAGCATCACTGCCACGGGGCAGGTCTTCCTGCAGGATGGGGGCAACACGAGGCATGCCTCCATGACAAACCTCGGAGCGGGGAAGGCCCACGCTCTGTGGAGTAGTGGTACGGGGAGGACCTCCGTACGGGGTGGCATCACCGCAGGTTAGCTCGCGGCGATCACTACTTGGGCCTGCAACCCGAAGAGTCAACCCAGCCTGCCCATGGGGCGGTTGGGGTCTCAATCTTGGTTGGGCGAAGGGGTTCCCCTGCTCAATGTACGCTGGGGCTTCATAATGTACGTCGGCGGTGGCTCGGGCCACTGTAGCTGTCGACGTGGACGCACCTAGGCGAGCGTCCTCAGCCCGGGCCCGACGCTGACGTCGGGTCAGGCGGGCCGGTGCAGGCGGTGCAGGGACGTAGTCCGCCTGCTCTTCCTGTGGGGCCGGACGGCGGCGCTGACGCGGCCGGACGGGAGCTCTTGCCCGGGGTCCCTGGGTCGGGACCCTGAGCGGACTGAGCCGGACGGCGCCTACCTCTTCAGCGTAAGGCGAAGAGTCGTCAAGGCATTCCGGAGATAGGATCCCGAAACGGTTGAATGTCTGGGTGGGGAGCAGGGGCTCCCTGCACGGCCGGTTAGGGCAGCGTTGATGACGGGGCCTGGAGGCCTCCAGGTCCAAGCGGGCCATATCCCTAGTCGGGATGACCCCTTCGTCCTCGTACCTGCGCACGAGGCTGTTGATCACCCTTCGTTGGATGACCTCTAATGGGGAAAGGGGACATGGAAGTCCCGTATTCCGTGATGTGGCAGCCGTCGTGGCGGTGGTGGTGCCATGTGGAGTGGCCGTCGTGGTGTTTTCCCTGCCCCTGCGCGGGCGAGGAGCTGATGGTGACCGAATCTCTGAAATAGCAACATGGTTCCTGGAAAACGAAGGGATCAACTCATCAGTGCTGAGAGGAAAAGGATTGACAGCCAGTGCCCCAGCGTTCTTCCATCCTCCATGTCTGTGAGAAGGATCCACGCCAACACACTGCAGAGCGGAGTGCCCCACGTTCTACTACCCCGACTGCCGGTGAGTCTCACGACAGGCCCGCTATTTGCTTGGCGGGACCAGGCACCGGATATCTAGATTCGGAGACACGTCAATCTACTGGTGTCTCGAACGCTACTAATCTCCATGATGAGGAGAAGAATTTCACATCGGGTTCACCATTTCTGTTTCCGACGCTCTCGCCGGGGCGCGCGCGCATCCGTCCGTGGAGGGGGGACGCGCGGCTTTGTTGCCCCGCATTCCCGCTTTCCAACGGCGGGCGGCATTCGTTCCTTATTCAGGGACGTCTGCTCCTTGATCGAAACGGGATGATGGGATGTCGGTTCTTACTTTCGTGGATTCCTCCTCAGAACTCGTCGCCTAGTCTGGGTCTCCCTCATAGATTTAATACGTAGTTCGTGAAACTCTTCCCAGTTCCATGTTTCCATGGACGCCGGTTAATTTCACTGCTTCTGTCGGGACATTCCAAAGGCTCCAGTCAGGGCAGCAACCTTCGGTCAGGGGAGTAGTCACGTTGAGGCATCAGTAGCGTGTATGGATGCTGGGGTACCTGGCATGTCTGTCTGTTATCCTTGATCACAAGGCTTCTCGAGGGCGTGGAAGCCCGAGGAATCCCACATCGAGCGCCGGGAATTACATGTCATAGACACGTATCTGAGGTTTTCCTCAGCTTCCCGTGTTCAACACAGGGTATGCTGCAAGATTAACGTCTAGCAGAGACGGATCAATCCAACCAGAGCATTAGCTGGGATAAATCGGATTGAGGGATCCTCCTTGAAGGGATATCGACACCGGGGCTAACCCGTGGGAGACAGTGAATGGAGTGGAAGGAGAGTGAAGTGGAACCATCGCAGGGGGCGACAGTGAAGTCGGGCTTGAGCCTTGACGAGGCTTCCTACGTATCCCCGTGGCAGGGAATCAATGTCCGCGTAGTTCGGGATGGTGCCGGTAAACCGACGTGAAGCTGGACCTTGGCCCGATGAATTTCGTCAGCGTACCGACGTGAAGGAGGACCTTGGTCCGATGGGAGTTGGGCTTGAACCTCTGGGAGGATTCCTACGTACCATGCCTTGACACGGATCAAATACCTCGTAGTTCAGGTGGGTTTCGCCGGTGAACCGATGTGAAAGTAGACCTTGGTCCACTATTGGTGGGTTTGAACCTCGTGGAGGCTTCCTACGTACCATGCCTTGACATGGATCAAAGACCTCGTAGTTCAGGTGATGGGTCGCAATGGCTTACCACAGGACCGGAATGGGACCCGACGTGAAGGAGCGACGGGTGGGTGTGTCGGTGAACCGACGTGAAAGTAGACCTTGGTCCACTATTGGTGGGCTTTAACCTCATGAAGGCTTCCTACGTACCATGCCTTGACATGGATCAAAGACCTCGTAGTTCAGATGATGGGTCGCATTGGCTTACCACTGGACCGGAATGGGACCCGACGTGAAGGAGCGACGGGTGGGTGTGTCGGTGAACCGATGTGAAAGTAGACCTTGGTCCACTATTGGTGGTCTTGAACCTCATGAAGGCTTCCTACGTACCATGCCTTGACATGGATCAAAGACCTCGTAGTTCAGATGATGGGTCGCAATGGCTTACCACTGGACCGGAATGGGACCCGACGTGAAGGACTGACGGGTGGGTGTGTCGGTGAACCGACGTGAAAGTAGACCTTGGTCCACTATTGGTGGGCTTGAACCTCATGAAGGCTTCCTACGTACCATGCCTTGACATGGATCAAAGACCTCGTAGTTCAGATGATGGGTCACAATGGCTTACCACTGGACCGGAATGGGACCCGACGTGAAGGAGCGACGGGTGGGTGTGTCGGTGAACCGACGTGAAAGTAGACCTTGGTCCACGATTGGTGGGCTTGAACCTCATGAAGGATTCCTACATACCATGCCTTGACATGGATCAAAGACCTCGTAGTTCAGATGATGGGTCGGAATGGCTTACCAGTGGACCGGAATGGGACCCGACGTGAAGGAGCGACGGGTGGGTGTGTCGGTGAACCGACGTGAAAGTAGACCTTGGTCCACTATTGGTGGGCTTGAACCTCATGAAGGCTTCCTACGTACCATGCCTTGACATGGATCAAAGACCTCGTAGTTCAGATGAGGTTTGTCAGGGTCGGTGCTCACTCTAAGCCCACGTGAGTCATGCTCGGTGTGAGAAACAAGAGGTTGCATGGACCTGACGATCACGTCGTGAAGGGTGCGTCCGTGAGAAGTGAAGAGGGGCTTACGCGTTGGGCGGCCCATGGTGTTGGGACTTACTCCAGGATGGTGTCCCATGGCGCGACAAAGCGCGGGAAAGATGGACCTTGGTCCGACGATGGGAGGTGCCTCGTTCCCTATCACGTCCTCCACTGACCTTGGTAGTGGGGAAGTACCGAGATGCACGGGTGAAATAATTTGTACCAAAGGTTAGGGGCTTACGCTCTGAGGTGACCCTTCCCCTGCGAACATACGCCACTCCGACAAGGAGGATCTCATTCCATGTGCGGAAGAGTTCCATTCCCGTGGAGACGAGTGGTGTAAAGAATGTTCGAGCTGGGGGGACCCTTCGTGAGGGAGACGAGTTGGGTCACAGTTTAACGTCATGTGTTGAGGACGTGGTGCTTGGCAGTTTAACGTCCTGCAGCTCGGACGAGGTGGGTTCACTCCACACCCCTAGGGCTTACATAACCGGTACCCTCTGGTCCTTGGGGAAGGGAAGGTGCTGGTAAGGCCATGGTAAAGGGGGGTCCTGGGACGATCCATCGAGGGGTCCACGTTAGCGTGGCTATGTGAAGAAGCAATAGCCGTTAGCGTGCCTATGCGAAGAGGCATTAGGCGAAGCAACGCTACGGGAGGTGTTGTCCATGGGACTTTGAAATCACATCGTGCAAACCTGGAGGGTCGGACGGAAAGAGGAATCACTAAGCAGAGGAGTGTGCTTTGCGAAGTGGGGTGCCTTGGCCTTAGCATGGGGCATAAGTGGGAGTGGGAGGTGCTTCGCGAAGTGGAACAGTGTTCGCGGAGCACTGCCTCGCGAAGAAGGAGTGGTTCGCGAAGCAGGTTCCTACCAAGCAATGTGCTTCGCGGTGTGGAGCGATCCTGCCTTAGCATAGGGATTACTCGTATGGGTTGGGTGTTTCGCGAAGCACGAGTGCTCCGCGGCTGCCCGGGTTCCCTTGGGAATCCCCTTCCTTCGCGAATGCCCTTGAGCTTCGCGAAGGGCATCCCTCTCGGAAGAGGGGCTGAAAACGAAACAACTCAGAGTCGTCTCGCGAAGTATAAATACCTCGCGGAGCACATGATTCTCGGGGCAAAGCGTGCTTCGCGATTCGGGAGAGGAGAAGCCGAAAGGTCGGGTTGTCCCTCGTCGGGACTCAGGGGGAGTCGAGTATTTATAGGGAAGGGGCGCCGCGAAGCAGGGCTCGCGCGCCGCCTTCGGGGTTTCGCGGCGGCGCGCAAACGTCAAACGGGTTCGCGGAGGATTACCGCATCCGGAGCTTCGCGGTGCCTCGCGAACGTCAAACGGGTTCGCGGAGGATTACCGCCTCCAGAGCTTTGCGGCGGCCCGCAAACGTCAAACGGGTTCGCGAAGGATTACCGCCTCCGGAGCTTCGCGGGGTCGCCATGGTGGGGGCGCTTCGCGGCGGGGCTTCGCGGCTGTGCTTCGCGGCTGTGCTTCGCGAGGCAGCGCGCCGGCTGTCTTTTTCGTTCCTTCCTTTCGGGCCACATTTTTTGCGCCAACAATATAATTTATATATATTTGATATTTATAAATTTATTATACATAATTATTCATTATATCATATATATTAATTATTTATGTTCCATTCTATACGGGACATGATAACGCCACTCATCCGTATGGAAGACTATGGCCTCACAAAGCGATGTTATTCGTATTTCAAAAATGCATTATATGGAAGGTAATAACGATAATCATAATAAACATATGTGAAATAAATTTAATAGTAATTATATTAAGGAAATATTTATCATTATTAAAGGATAATATATCATTTTTTCTTACATTTTCACTTATTTAAAGTTGATAACATCGTTGTTATATGGGTGGATTACCACCTTCCTGAAATGATAGATATCTCTTCTCAACACCACAGTACATGGATGACATGTATAAGTATATTTAAGGAAATAATATGGTATTTATGATATTATTATAATTCAAGATAGATAAAATATTACTTACATCCTTTCTATAATGAGTTTTGAGAAATTGGAACATTACTCATGCGTACATGGAGCCTACCATCTCCATGATCGTGACATACTTAATTCTTGAAGACCATTACTCGGGATTTTTCATAAAAGTATTATTTTTTTATAATCATAAAAATTAGCTCATTATTTTTATTCTATAGATGATAAAATTATATAATATTCACAAGTATCAAAACATTCTTGAAAATGTATGAATGGGTAAAAAAGGCAATTAGCAATCAAAATAATGAAAATAATGAATAATTATTAATTAACAGGTGATAAGATGTTGTAATAGGATCATATAAGATATTATAAATAGAAATATGGTTCTATAATATGTAATAATTTTTTTAAACCACTCTATAGTAAGTTAAATAATTTTCAACAAATATTATTTGTCCGGTAAGGGATTTTTTCTCAATTTCATTTCATTGAGACATATTATAATGATATGTAACTAATTTATTTTTTATGGTTTATATACCACCCATTATATATATGTAATTTCATTAATAACTCATAATTTATGTTATTATGAGATTAAATTTAAATTATTTAATCTAATGGGTTTTAAATTAAATGTTACTAAGTGGTATGGAATTTCATAACTCAATTTCATTTTAGGGGATTATATTAAACATTCAATGTCATTGATATTATATGACTATTTATATAATGACTATTAAATATATATCATTGTATCTCAACTTTTTGTATTTGGATTTACATTTCATACACATAATAGATTCATTGATTAATCCTCACTTCAACATCATGATGTTTGTAACGGTTTGTTTCACAATTTCATTTTAATCATGATTATTTATAACTGCACGCCAATTGAATGAAATTATTCGATCATTTTCTAGTAAACACTTTCATTTTCTTCACCAATGGTTTTTCCTGAATTATTTTCAAGAAATAGAAACATTTTTTCCATAATTTGGTACCAAAAATAATTGATAAAATGTTTTTAATAAACCACAAATTATTTTCACTATTTAATCAAAAATCTATTTTTTACCAAAACCATGTTTTCTATAAATTTCAAAAAAATATATTTTATCCTTTTCATAATAATTTATTTAATTAATTTTATAAAAAATTTTACTTTTAAATTTTTTTTGATATGATTATTTATGTTGTTTTCAATGTAATTCTTATTGTCTTTTACCTTAAAGGTGAATAGAATATTTTTATAACATGTAAGAAATGATCAAAATTAATATCTTTTATGAGAAAAAATATATTTTAAATATTCCTTTATAACTCTTAAAAATAATTTTTCAATAAAATTATTTAATTTTTTTTTGTGAAATTTTAGTTTCAAAAGTGAATTTAAAAATAAAGGATTTATTTTCCTAAATAATTTTTTTAATGAAATTTTAATGATATTTGAATCCATCAATTATAAAAACACATCTTTTTTCTCCAAAGGGTTTATGATGTATTGATTCCATATTTATTAAATTTATTGATGGTTTATTATCATAAATACCAAAGAATGTATTGAAATTAACTTTCATGATTATTTTTTTAGTCATCATATTTCCCTTAAAATATTAATTGTATTTCGATCATTGGACATAAAATTTCCACTAAATATCTATATTATTTACCATGGATATATTAATTTCTTAAATATTATATCATTTTTAACTATAGTTTTCATCATTGGAAGATATTTGTTTATCTGGGGAAATGATGGTCAATCTGTATTCTATAATCAATATAAACAATTGAGGGTAAATCACATTGTTCATGAGTTATATATATTATTAGATATATGATGAATTTTTGGGACATGCAGATAGAAGTGGGACCTTATTATAGACATCTTCTTGATGAATAAATGGTCACATGAGTCAAATCAATAGGATAGCATCAAATCAGTTGGAAACCCCCAATGGATTTTTACCAATGGGTATTAAATTGGATTGAGGATAGATCTTGATGGTAGAGATATCATTTTCATGATGCACAATGTCCAATAATTAATCAATTTATTCATTGATAATTTAGTTATTGTTATACATGTGATTTTAATAATGATTTTTACCTATAGATTCATTTCATTGTCAATTTTTGACAAAATGGAATGTGTGCTCAGTTATTTAATATTTTATATTGATTACACCATATATATTTATGAAAGTAATGTTATTAATTAAATTGAAGTTTTTTTCAATTATTTTCCTTTTCATATTGATTATTATCCAAGATATTTTTTCATTGATATTATCCTTGGATGAACTTCCTTATGAGTTTCTTGACTAAATGTAAGGTGTGTTTAGTTATTTAAAATTTCCTATTGATTATGATTATTTATTCATAATATATTATGTTATATTTAACCCTTACAACGAATTTGAGATTTTTTTTTCATTTTCCCATGAATTCATGAAGTGTTATATTATTGATATGTAATGATATGATATAGGTAATAATGATATACTTTAACAAAAATATGTTGATTTTTTTTCAAATTGTAATATGGGAATCATGTATGTCTCTATTTTTCGAAGACTGCTAAACTATTTAGTCCTCAAATATTTGATTCCACATATCATATATCAAAGTAATAATATAGACACGGGCTCATGGATACTCGGTTCAGGGTCACAAAAATAGGTATTAGAGGAATTTTATTTGAAACCCTGGAAACTAGATTTATGAAAACAAAGATTACGTAACACAACTCTATTATAAAAATTGAGGATAAGTATAGAATATTATACCAATGTTTTTGTAATTTATAATTTTGTGGGTTTCTGACACATTGAACCCCTATATGTATTCTATAAGTGGACGTGGTTATAGAAAAGATGTACCCAAAGGTAATAACATTGAAAATGTAGAATTCATCTTAACCCAATGTTTACCCAGTTCCTAAAAACATGCCTTAATATGCACCTATTATAAAACTCCAATGGGATATTATAAGGTTTATTCACATTTTTTTAAAAACAATCATGAAGGATTTGAAATATATATCACCAAATAAGTAATTTTTATGATTATGATATTAGTTATGACTAAATTGATACTATTTACGTGAAATATTTTACTAGTTATAGGATATTAAATTATGTTTCAAAATGATATGATCCAATATAGTGTATTCCATAATATTTAAATGGTGCATAGAATATGGAATTGGAAGAATATTAATTCATATAATTGAAATATTAAGAATGATCATTTATTTGATAAACATAATCAATTGTTTAAAAGTGACATAGTCTCCCCAACAATCTTATCATATAAGGACATATTGTCCTGTGCAAACAATATAAAGAAATAATTATCTATGAATTATTTCTTTAGAGGTAAAAAAAAGAAGAATTAGATTTCCAAAAAAATGGTGGATAAGTGGATAAACAGAAAGAAATATTTACCCACATGTGATAATTTTTGAATGAAAGACCCTAGTACTTGATTTAAAGGAATGTGTGTTTGTTATATGTGTTGAGAAAAAGGACACTATTATTTTGTATTGTAAGGGTACTAAAATCATTTCGAATATAAAATGATTCAGCTGTAAGGATATAGGGAACTATGAAAATCAATAATTCCAGTGTCGAAGGAATATATCCAAAAAGAAGCTAACAAATCATTGATAAGCTTATTAAATTACCACAAAGCTTATTAATATTATACTGCTTTCACAACATTAATTTTTTATTATTTATCAACATTCATATATTAAACAGTTCTGATGACCAATAAAAATGATTCAGTGGCAAGTTGAACATATTTTAAAACACATTATTAAGGTAATGATAACCCTTAATATGTTCCTGATGTTGGGATAATGAGATGGCTAATATGGATAAAGTAAATTGAAACGTTTTGACTATATTGTCACTAATTAATGATTTGTTTGAAAAGTGGTTTATATTATCATTTATGTTGTTAATAATATATTTATATTCATGGAATATATCCAGTAATCTATTTTTTTACTAAAGGAATATGGAATCACAAATGTTTTTTGTTGGGTTTTATGGTAATTCATGTTATTAACATGTTTCAATAAAATACATGATAAAGTTATTTCCATGTTTGACATGTAGTGATAAAGATATAATACCTATTTTTGGTGGGATTAATGCTATGTTAATTTTAGAAATTCAGTGAAATTATTTTTATATTCAGATATCTTAATATTTTATAAGGTTCATAAAGATAATGATTTATTAAATAGTTTAAGTCCAAATATGAATGAGGTTTTAGATATTAATGTATTACTTCACCATATATAGATTCATCCATGTTGGATAACATGTGCTACCCAAGATTTCATAATAATAACTAGAAATCAAAGAAATGACTTATCAATCTAGTATAGATATTAAGATACATTAAAATTGAATTTTATTTATTTGTGCATAAAAAAATTATTTTGGGATATTCATTTCTTAGAGTAAGTGATGAATTTGAATTTGATCAAAAAAAATCAAAGGATTAAAATGTGATTACGAAATATTAAAGTATCATGTATGTATATTTACTTATAATCATATACAGTAAAATAATTCATCAAAATTCATAAAATTATCTTAAAATAGAAATGTTATCCTAAAACCATCATATATAATGAATCATATGGTCTTTTAAATCATCACATGGTTATGGATTTTAGGTCCATAGCTTTCTAATGATCATTCAACTTCTTCTGATCAATGACCTATATCACTCTCTATAATTATTTACACTTCATTTCCATTTACATGTTTTTTGTTTCAACCTATATTCTCCAACTTATAAACATAGTTTTGTGTTAGTACAGATAACCTCCTTACATAATTTTATATCTTGTTAAATTATGTTTCATTAATCATTTTCTGATGTGGGGTTTACGACAATGGAATTTATAAATTTCAAATCCTTGATTTCCAAGAGAAAGTCAAAATTGTGAGAATAAAATTTATTTAATGTGGGGAGAATATGAATACCTAAAATTGTAATATAAGAACATTGTGTGGGATTATATTTTATAGATACAACACCAAGAATATACAACCCATGAAAAATATTTCCTTAAATTTAATCTCATTAAAAAATTGGGGAACATGAATCACAAAGACCAAAGAACCCTAATATAGTATTCCATTATAACCTAGACATTATGTTTTTAAGTATGAATAATTGTAATTATGTTATAAAAATTATGTTTGTAGACTAATGATAAATTACATAATTATAATTTAAAATAACATGAAATGAATTTAGAAAAACAATATTTTTTAAAAAGATAGTTTAGTCGCCATTGTGCACATATTTCAAAATATAAATTTTACCAATTTTAAAGTATTAATTTTATAAAATGAACTGATATTATAAAATCAAAATAAAAAATATATCTTATGGGTTTTTTTTATTTTTCTGAAATATTTCAATTTTTGAAGAATAATGAAAAATATATAATTCTAATTGAGAAGTGTCAATTTGTTTAAATTGTTAAAAAGCTAAATTATTTTTTCAATTGGTTTTAAAGGAAAATTAGTCTAATTATATATATATTAATCCATTTTTTTTCATTGGAATAATTTTCATGTTTAATTTTGATATAGAATCATTGAAAACATTTTATAAATTTTCCTTTAAAATATCACTTTCCCATTTCATCTACATGATTATTTTTAAATTAAATTTTGCCAATATTATGAATGTGTATGATCCTAATCTTTTCTAAAGATGTCTCGATCTCATATTAATGTACTCTATTGAATTTTTTTGAGTATTACTTTATTATGTTTTTCTATTGTGAGTTATTGTGTGAAATTGGGGGAATTTTGTAAGGAAGAGGGGATTTACATGAGTGGAGCATGATTTTCCAAAACAGTGAACCCATCCTAGAAAACTTTTGACACCCCAAAAATGGGATTTTTATGGATGGGGAAAAAATTTCAAAATTTTCACCCTATTATTAATAATGAAGTTACACCAACATGTTAGGCTTATGGTTTGGGTGCACGGTTAGGGAAAAATGTGTACCCCGTTTGGGAAAATGTGCGCGTTCAAAATTAATCCCATGGAAATTAGTATTAAAATTCCCAAACCCACTGGCTTCATCTTATTTTGACCTATCTCAACCCTAATCATTTTATATAGTTTATGGGGGGGGGGGTAATATGGATTCCATGGAATTAGAACATTTGTTCTTGATGAATCGAATCCAGATTGAATATCCTCACCTCTCCCAATAAGAGGTTCTCATCCTGAATAGCTTCCTCCTTCTCTCCCATATTTCTCTCATCCTTTGATGGGATTTTTTTCATCCGTTAGAAATAAATGTAGATCTTGGTTTTTATTGATATAATTACATTGTTTTTGGATCCAGTTTGTGGATATAATTCTCATTCTTCATCATGTTCTTGGTTTTTTTTCTTTATATAGGGGGTTTGTGTTTGTGAGAATTCATCATTAGTCTCGAGGTAGGTGGTCTATTAATAAATTCCCAAAATCATGATATAATTATGTGTGCATAATTTTTTAATTTCATTTTCCATGATTGGGAAATTTATACTATAAATTTATTGGATTATGTTGAATTTATTTGTGATAATTTAACTAGTTGGAATTAGGTAAATTATAAATTGGTTGATTTAGATTAATTAATTGGATAATTAATTAATATGTTGTCTGGATTAGGTAAATTATGGGATATTTGAATTTTCTAATGTGTAAAATTATGGTATTATGTATTTTATTGATTAATTTAATGAATAATTTTAGGATGAACGTGAATTAAGTTATGTTTTTCCTTACCATTAAGGGTTAAAAATTATATTATTAAATGATTCTAAATGGTTTAATATTGATTTCTTCATATTATTCTTTGAAATTAAACAATTTATTAATTTTTTTAGTTAATGGAAATGGTAAACCATGATGTGAAATGTTGATGAGTGGGTTGATGTTGATTAACTTGGTTAAATGTGTTATGTGTTATATATTTTCATTGATTGATAAATGGGTTTTGGAACCGTGACTGATGCTTCAAATACCCATTGTAACACCCCAAGATTCTACGAAAAATATCCTTTTTAATTTCATTAATGTCTTGTGTTATACGCTACACCAAAATGATATTTCACAACACACATCTCTGTCCTGGCTTGAATAACACGCAATCGCGACCTTTCACGATAGCGTGTGTTGTACGCAACACCAAGTTTCGCTAAACAACGATATGCTATTAAAATATTATTAAAACTAGCCGTTATGAATAGTAATAAACAATTTTTGAAATTTTGAAATTTTTATTTTTCAAAATGAACTTCATTTTTGGAATCGGAATATCAAAATTACCTTAGGGTGAAATTTTGGTACTTTTCGGATAACTTTCATATTCTGATGAATAGTGAAAATTACTAAATTATAATTAAAAACAACCTTTTTAATCGAAATAATTAATAGTGATCAATTTTTAATTTTAGTGGTTTTAAAGTATATTTAGAATATATTTTTACAATTTAATACAATGTTGTTCATTGGATGTAATTTCACTTTTAAACCAGTTATAAACAATTGTCAATCTTTTGATAGTTATTATCTTTTAAAAACACGCTATTTGTTTTGACGACGGGAATTAATTTTTAAATTAATTATTGCAACTGATATTTTTTGAATTTTGTGAAATAGAAATCATTTTTGAGTTCATAATATCAAATATAGCTTAGGCCTAATTTTTGGTATTTTTCTGAAAACTTTCAATTTTTGATGAATAGTGAAACCACTAAGTGGTAGTTAAAAAAACTGAATTTTTCATAAAACTTAATTTTAGCGCTTCTGTGAGTGGAATTTTAAAAATCCGAGAGACATGGTTGATGTCAGTAAGTAAAATATGGTTCAATGAGATGAAAATAATTTTTGGTGAATAGTAACTTTTTACTTTTATTTACCACGGTTAAAAGTAAATAGGGTAATTAAGGGTAAAAATGATATTATTATTACCCTAACACATGTACAAATTCTATTGGATAAGTGTAATTCGACCAAAAACAAGATTAGGAATAAAATATGACCATTTAGGCCCACTTGGATTAGATTAGGACATTTATTATTATTTAATTTAAAGAAGAGTTAAAAGAGTTAAAATCAAAGATTATTTAATAAAACATTTTTAATATAGGGTTATAAATAAGATAAATTCGACTATAAATATTAATTAGAAATATAACAAGATTTCATACATAATGGTATTTTATTTGTAATTTTTAGACATTATATAATTTAATTTATTTATGACACAACGATGATGCAGTAATTATCTTATTAATGAAATATTGACATAATTGATGTTATAAATACTCAAATAAATATAATTTGAGACTTTTTATGAATTACACTAATTTTATAGGTAAATATGACATGTTATCATTGATTTAATTAACTTTTTTCGAACTTATCATTCTGTTAATATTTTTAAAAAAATCAATTACTAAATAGTGTCAAAATTGACATAAAATAGTTTTTAAAACAAATATTATATTATTATTTGTTATGTTATTCCTAAAAATATAAGGTTCTGAAAAATGACTTAGATAAGGGTATATATATTAATAATAAACAATTTGGGGTTCGTTTGGCTTCTTATAGTAAGTTTATTTACTTTATAGTGTAAGAACACAAGAAGACACGGTAAAAGTAAAATTATTTAACTTAATGTTAAATCTAAATGATAAGGTTAAAATAGGAACCTAAACTTGTCTAAATTATATTGGATGAGAGGATTTAGACCCATCCCCAACTTAGCCTCTAAATAAATCAATTTGGAGCTATTTAAAACCGAACATGACTTTATAATAAAATAATATTTTTCGTTATTCCAAAGGTGCCCCTCTCCTCCCTTATAAAAGGACACCTCCTCCCACTCTTACTCACACAACTTTGAGCCTTCAAGCTCGGACAACCCCTTCAAAAATCTCTTCTCCACTTCCCTAGAAACATCCTAGAGGTTCTGGTCTTCTTCAAAGACCAAGTTTAGTGCCCTAAGAGGAGGTCTCAAAGAGGTGCTTCAAAGAAGAGGTAATTTCTGTTACCAATTCTTTCACCTTTATTTCTTCTTCCACTTCTTCTTCTTAGGTTGTTTAATTATGAAGCAATAACATCAGTATCACTCATATAATGATATGTTATTATAAGTATGAAACAATCGTAATTCACCATCTATCCATCCTACGGAAAACGAAATCACCGCGCGTGCGTACGTACGGAATACCGTCTCCACGCCGTGGTGTAATCTGTTTTTCCACCAACACCTTACATGGATGGGTATTATAGTGTAAAGAATAAATATACATAGTTATTATAACATCATAATGATTCTGATATATTTTATCATCCACTCCAATTCAATTCAATAAATATGGAAATGATATCATCGCTCGTGCGTATGTGCGGACTACCGTCTCCACGACGCGATGAGATTCATTATCCACTTTAAACCATTCATGAATGATTATAAAGCATATATAAGCAATAATAATGAAATATATGAAATTATAAAGCAACTGGATTTATGTATATATATGTATTTCATCTACTTTATTCCACTCAATTCAATAAGGAAACGAAAACAGCATTCATGCGTACGTACGACCTACCGTATCCATGAACGGTGTATTTCTTTCCATTTACTGATTTATTATATATATATATATTCTGAATATATATTATATATAAATCATGTTTTATATTCTGGAATTAAGTAATCATTATCTAAGTAATCATATGAATAATTACAAGTTAAAACACGAACGACAAATGAGATGATTTTACCCAAAATGCTACTTTAACATGAATTTACAAAAGAACGGGTAATATAAAGTTATACATGAACCATATATGATATAATAACAATGAATATGATTATGTAATAAGTCAATGACATTATTTAAATCATTATACAGGAGGTTCGGACACTTACGAAGCAAATCGGACCTAAGGTAAGGGAAATATCACAATCTCATTTTTATCCGAGATTGTTTGTACTTTAGTATTTACTGGGGTGTATTTTATCATCCAAATCCATGTTTCCTTAATATGTAATATTATTTCCATCCACCTACAATTGTTTAAATCCAATTTTACCCTTCGGTGAGTTTTTAGTAAAGAATATGAAAGGAATCTTTTGTCATTTTTCGTATGAAGTACTTTTTGACTTTTCCGACAAAAGTACGAGAAGAATGTTTTTTTTAACTTTTACGGCATGAATGGATTTTTAAAACATTATTTCCAAGAAGCTTACTTTACATGTTTTCTAGTTTATTTTTAATCAACTTCTTTTAGTTTAAAGTTGTATGACATGTTAAGAAAGGAAAAAAATGTTTTTGAAGTAGAAAGGATATTTTCCTCAAGAATGGAGTTCAAGTGTTTTATCAAAATTATTTTCCATCTATGATAATAAAGGGTTCTGTTTCTATGCCTATTATTACATGGATTTGATTATGTTGTGATGGAAATATTTTTATGAATTCCTTTATCCTATATGAATTGTTTTATGATGTCATGATGTTTGAGATTCCCATTTTTATTACATGGCTTATGCAATGATGTATGATTTATGATTTTGTGGCACACATAAGAATGGTATCATTATGAGATGCGTGGGACCTATATCTCCCTCTAATGAATTGGGTAAATATTTTATATCTCATGAGATAGATATGGCTGGAACGGTAGGTTATACCGGTTCAGTGAAACAGGACTGAAACGAGGGTGACTCGGTTCAGAAAGGGACTTTGTCCACAAAGATAGTCTTGGCAATGAGTCTTGACTAACAAGAAACGATTCTCTATGATTATGTGTGTATGCCACGAAGTTTCATGTTTTATGTTATGATTATTGTGATTACATTTTACTACTATGATTTATCCCATGTTATAAAATTATTCTCTCTTTTGCAGGTTAAGATTTACAAAATGTTATGTTCTTATGAATATGATGTGATTGATATTTCTTTTGTTTAACCTTACTGAGCATTTGAGCTCACCCTTTTATGTTTTCTTTTCCCCAGGATATAAAGAAAGGTTTTAGGTAAAAAAGGGAAGATCATTATGGGAGATGTTAAAGATCTTTCACCACGATTAGAAGATTATATTCGGAGTTTCCAAAGACACTAAACTATTACGATCCTTGTGTGTGTGTTTTTGTTATATAATAAGTATTCCGCAAAAGTAATGTAATGTCCATGTACGTCAGGCTTCGGGTCTCTACAGTTGGTATCAGAGGAAAGGTTTAGTTAACCTTTGGAAACTAGGACGCGAAAACGTTAGTGAGATCCCTAGAGATATTTCTATGGTATGTCTAGGGATGTCCCTAAGGATAGGTATACATATAGGATATAGTCCTAGCACTATGGTAACGATCTTAGAATTTAACCTAAGATGTTAGATATTGAAGTCACTCCCCCTTTATTATGATTTTTTCATCTCACACTATTCTTTTTGGGTTTTAGAAAATGGCTGGAAACAAGATGATTCACGATAATGGAGGATATGATGGACAATGGAATGATATTCTTCATAAGCAATCAAATGAAATGGGATTTGGAAGTCCAAACATCATTATTATGCCGAATCAGCAATCTCATAATATGATCAATAAAGTAAAATTTGGTATGTTTCCTGACTCGTCTAATAAGAGAAAGATGGAGTATCATGATGATCATAGAGGAAAGAAAGTTCAATTTCCCCTATGTAAATCATGTGGGAAGAGGCATCAAGGAGAATGTTTCAAAGGAACTGGAAGATGCTTTGGGTGTGGAAAAGAAGGACACAAAGCCAGTAAGTACAAAGGAAAAGGTTCAGTTAACACCAGGGATGAGGATAATGGTATTTCTACGACATCAGCAATGGTTAAATGTTTTAAATGTAGAATGTATGGGCATTATGCAAACCAATGCCCTAAGGGAAAGTCTCGTGAAGAGAATCAGTATGGTCATATGGGTAGTATTTATGTGGATGATGATAAAGAGACTACAAATGATATGTGAGATGAAAGAATTGTTGAAGCTCGGTCAATGGTTTAAGAATGTAGTTGAATGATTACATGTTTATCATGTGTAATGTTGTATAAGTAATCTCATGGTACTATAGAATAAAGATACATCTAAGGATTGTTACACTGTTGTCTTTCCTTGAGTTTTGAAAGTGTATGATTAATGGTACTAGTATCCATGAAAGGTGATTCAGATATTTTTGGGATGTAGATGATATGCGAATAATGAAGGGATAAGGAGAAAATTAAACGTTTGATAGTATTCATGACTCATGACTGATATAAGGAGAAGGATATATCATGGTTTGAGTATATAGAATTTTTGGATTTTGGTATGTGGAAAGAGTTATCTTTTTACAGCACTCATGTTTTCACTAAGATTCAATTGGTATTCATTTTTCAAGAGAATACATGATTATGGTATTCACATGATTGGAATCTGACCAACAAGATATATCTTATGATATATGGGGATCAATGATGGTATTAAATCTCTGGTAATTGTTTTCACTATATTATGAGAGTGGACTGCAGTATTATGGATAAGCCTAAAGATTGGAATGGATTATGTTGGACATAAGATAGTATTGTTTAAGGATAGAAGTTTTTCAATATTATTGATGGGATGTTATAGTAATATAGCTTTAGAAAAAGGACATCCTGCAGGACGGGCGATAGCCCATCGCGTCGGACAAGTCTGTGGGAATCGAACCCACAACCGAAGTGCGACTGGCCTTTATCGCCTACCACTGGCCTACAGGAAGTCCCTGTTTAGTAGAAACTAGTTTTATTATATTAAGCAGTATGATATATGAAGTATAAGTCCATTTTAGGAACCATATATGATTAATCTCACTATAGAATGACTTATGTATATTTAATAACTTTTTCTAACCTTTTGAGACAGATGGAATGACCCGTCATTCTATCACATGATCTGCTAACACTTCACGAATAACAAATTCAACTTCATTTATTTAAGAGATGAAGTGGAAATTGTTCAAGGCACAAACAACAATGAGATTGTACCAAAATAAAGTATGTATTTATTCTAATTCAAATTCTTCAAATTTAGGGAAATGATCTTGAAAACCAAAAATGTTTTCCTAGTTCTCTTATATCTGATTAATCAGATGGTACCTTAGATCGTCACAAATTTATGGATTTGTGATTTTTGTCTTTTCCATAGCCATGTTCTCTACCACTCTCCATCAGAACATGATGGTTAGATTTTTCTTCCATATCCATATTTTCACCTATGTGGAAACCCAGTGATTAGTTTATTTGGGAAACCGTTACGTTTCATACTTTTGTTTTTAAAGATTGGTTTTGGTATTCCTTTTTACGATGTGGTTTTCTATTAAAGAAACTTTCGAGTAGTAAACCATTTATAACCCCGACGAATTTCGAGGGAGAAATTCATTTTAAGGGGGGTAGAATGTAACACCCCAAGATTTTACGAAAAATATCCTTTTTAATTTCATTAATGTCTTGTGTTATATGCTACACCAAAAGGAGCTTTCACAACACACATCTATGACCTGGATTGAATAACACACAATCACGACCTTTAACGATAGCGTGTGTTGTACGCAACAACAAGTTTCGCTAAACAACGATATGCTATGAAAATATTATTAAAACTAGCCGTTATGAATAGTAATAACCACTTTTTGAAATTTTTTAATTTTTATTTTTCAAAATGGACTTCATTTTTGGATTTGGAATATCAAAATTACCTTAGGGTGAAATTTTGGTACTTTTCGGATAACTTTCATATTCTGATGAATAGTGAAAATTACTAAATTATAATTAAAAACAACTTTTTTAATCGAAATAATTAATAGTGATAAATATTTAATTTTAGTGGTTTTAAAGTATATTTAGAATATATTTTTACAATTTAATACAATTTTGGTCATTGGATGTAATTTCACTTTTAAAATAGTTATAAACAAGTGTCAATATTTTGATAGTTATTATCTTTTAAAAACACGCTATTTGTTTTGACGACGGGAATTAATTTTTAAATTAATTAATGAAACTGATATTTTTTGAATTTGGTAAAATAGAAATCATTTTTGAGTTCATAATATCAAATATATCTTAGGCCTAATTTTTGGTATTTTTCTGAAAACTTTCAATTTTTGATGAATAGTGAAACCACTAAGTGGTAGTTAAAAAAAACTAACTTTTTCATAAAACTTAATTTTACCGCTTCTGTGAGTGGAATTTCAAAAATCCGAGAGACACAGTTGATGTCAGTATGTAAAATGTGGTTCAATGAGATGAAAATACTTTTGGTGAATAGTAACTTTTTACTTTTATTTACCACGGTTAAAAGTAAATTGGGTAATTACGGGTAAAAATGATATTATTATTATCCTAACACATGTCCAAATTCTATTGGATAAGTGTAATTCGACCAAAAACAAGTTTTGGAATGCAATATGACCATTTAGGCCCACTTGGATTAGATTAGGACATTTATTATTATTTAATTCAAAGAAGAGTTAAAAGAGTTAAAATCAAAGTTTATTTAATAAAACATTTTTAATATAGGGTTATATATAAGATAAATTCCACTATAAATATTAATTTGAAAGATAAAAAGATTTCCTACATAATGGTAGTTTATTTTTAATTTTTAGACATTATATAATTCAATTTATTTATGACACAACGATGATGCAGTAATTATCTTATTAATGAAATATTGACATAATTGATGTTATAAATACTCAAATAAATATAATTTGAGACTTTTTATGAATTCCACTCATTTTATAGGTTAATATGACATATTAGTATTTATTTAATTAACTTTTTTCGAACTTATCATTCTGTTAGGAGTTTCACAAAAATCAATTACTAAATAGTGTCAAAATTGACATAAAATAGTTTTTAAAACAAATATTATATTATTAATTGTTATGTTATTCCTAAAAATCTAAGGTTCGGCCAAATGACTTATATAAGGTTATATATATTAATAATAAACAATTTGGGGTTCTTTTGGCTTCTTATAGTAAGTTTATTAACCTTATAGTGTAAGAACACAAGAAGACATGGTAAAAGTAAAATTATTTAACTTAATGTTAAATCTAAATGATAAGGTTAAAATAGGAACCTAAACTTGTCTAAATTATATTGGATGAGAGGATTGCGACCCATCCCCACCTTATCCTCTAAATAAATCAATTTGGAGCTATTTTAAACCAAACATGACTTTATAATAAAATAATATTTTTAGTTATTCCAAAGGTGCCCCTCTCCTCCCTTATAAAAGGACACCTCCTCCCTCTCTTCCTCACACAACTTTGAGACTTCAATCTCGGCCAAACCCGGCCAAAATCTCTTCTCCACTTCCCTAGAAACATCCTAGAGGTTCTGGTCTTCCTCAAAGATCAATTTTAGTTCCCTAAGTGGAGGTCTCAAAGAGGCGCTTCAAAGAAGAGGTAATTTCCGTTACCAATTATTTCACCTTTATTTCTTCTTCCAGTTCTTCTTCTTAGGTTGTTTAATTATGAAGTTATAACATAATTATCACTCATATACTGATATGTTATTATAAGTATGAAACAATCCTAATTCACCATCTATCCATCCTACGGAAAATGAAATCACCGCGTGTGCGTACGTACGGAATACCATCTCCACGCCGTGGTGTAATCTGTTTTTCCACCAACACCTTACATGGATGGGTATTATGGTGTAAAGAATAACTATACGTAGTTATTATAACATCATAATGATTCTTATATATTGTATCATCCACTCCAATTCAATTCAATAATTATGGAAATGATATCATCGCTCGTGCGTACGTACGGACTACCGTCTCCACGACGTGATGAGATTCATTCTCCACTTTAAACCATTAATGAATGATTATAAAGTATATATAAGAAATAATAATGAAATATATGAAATTATAAAGCTACTGGATTTATGTATATATATGTATGTCATCTACTTAATTCCACTCAATTCAATAAGGAAACGAAAACAGCGTTCATGCGTACGTACGGCCTACCGTCTCCATGAACGGTGTATTTCTTTCCATTTACTGATTTATTATATATATATATATATTCTGAATATATATTATATATAAATTATGTTTTATATTCTGGAATTAAGTAATCATTATCTAAGTAATCATATGAATAATTACAAGTTAAAACACGAACGACAAATGAGATGATTTTACCCAAAACTCTACTTTAACAAGAATTTACAAAAGAACGGGTAATATAAAGTCATAAGTGAACCATATATGATATAATAACAATCAATATGATTCTTTAATAAGTCAATGACATTATTTAAATCATTATACAGGAGGTTCAGACACTTACGAAGAAAATCGGACCTAAGGTAAGGGAAATATCACAATCTCATTTTTATCCGAGATTGTTTATACTTTAGCATTTACTGGGGTGTATTTTATCATCCACATCCATGTTTCCCGAATATGTAATATTATTTCCATCCAGCTACAATTTTTTAAATCCAATTTTACCCTTCAGTGAGTTTTTAGTAAAGAATATGAAAGGAATCTTTTGTCGTTTTTCGTACGAAGTGCTTTTTGACTTTTCCGACAAAAGTATGAGAAGAATGATTTTTTAACTTTTCCGACATGAATCGATTTTTAAAACATTATTTCCAAGAAGCTTCCTTTACAAGTTTTCAAGTTTATTTTTAATCAACTTATTTTAGTTTAAAGTTGTATGACATGTTAAGAGAGGGAAAAAATGTTTTTGAAGTAGAAAGAATATTTTCCTCTAGAATGGAGTTCAAGTGTTTTATCAAAATTATTTTCCATCTAAGATAATAAAGGGTTATGTTTCTATCCCTATTATTACATGGATTTGATTATGTTGTGATGGAAATATTTTTATGAATTCCTTTATCCTATATGAATTGTTTTATGATGTCATGATGTTTGAGATTCCCATTTTTATTACATGGCTTATGCAATGATGTATGATTTATGATTTTGTGGCACACATAAGAATGGTATCATTATGAGATGGGTGGGACCTATATCTCCCTCCAATGCATTGGGTAATGATTTTATATCTCATGAGATAGACATGGATGGAACGGTAGGTTATACCGGTTCAGTGAAACAGGACTGAAACGAGGGTGACTCGGTTCAGAAAGGGACTTTGTCCACTAATATAGTCTTGGCAATGAGTCTTGACTAACAAGAAATGATTCTCTATGATTATGTGTGTATGCCACGAAGTTTCATTTTTTATGTTATGATTATTGTGATTTCATTTCACTACTATGATTTATCCCATGTTATGAAATTATGCTCTCTTTTGCAGGTTAAGATTTACAAAATGTTATGTTCTTATGAATATGATGTGATTGATATTTCTTTTGTTTACCCTTACTGAACATTTGAGCTCACCCTTTTATGTTTTATTTTCCCCAGGATATAAAAAAAGGTTTTAGGTAAAAAAGGGAAGATCTTTATGGGAGATGTTGAAGATCGTTCACCACGATTAGAAGATTATATTCTGAGTTTCCAAAGACACTAAACTATTACGATCCTTGTGTGTGTGTTTTTGTTATGTACTAAGTATTCGGAAAAAGTAATGTAATGTCCATGTACGTCAGGCTTCGGGTCTCTACACCCATGGGGTGCTAAAAATGGAATTCTATGTCCAAAAATCATGAATGTGATAATGAGTGTGGGAAAAAGGCTGATTCTTTAAAATACCACTTGTGTGAAGCTTTTGATAATGAGTTTGGGACACATAATACTAGTTCAAAATCCCAATTGTGTGATTATTTGAAAAATGGGTTGTGGGACACAGACTGATGCTAAAAATACCTATGGGATCCGTGCTCCTACATTCATGTCCCAATATTTTGGCATTAAACTATGGTGATAATTAGTCCTATTATAAATTGAAATTAAATTCATAATTTAGGGCCATGTGATAATTAATTATAAATCCCTATCTGATATATTTCCGGATCCAACATAGGCCAAAGTAAGTATTGATTGGTTGAGTGTCTTTTTGAACCCAAGGAAATAATCTGGTAAATTAAAGAATTATATAATGTGGTACCTACTTAATTTATTCAATATAAATAATTGTTTTTAAAAATTCATACACTATTATTTATTGTTTATTGTTTTATACACCGTTTTTTGGTGGCCTAATGAGTTTTAACCACACCATATGCAGAATGATTGGAAGAAACTTTAAGTTACCCATTTAGGAACCTCTAATGTTATTGTAATAAAAAGAGCTATTCTTAGAGCTAAATACCTTGGTTTTTTATTTCCTTACAAAGAACATGTATGAAAACTTCAACAATGGTTCATGACTATCGTAAATAGCATTCAATATATGGGATAAAAAATACTTGATGATTAAATTATTATGTATATGGTAATAGATATTATGCCCAATGAGTGGGAATATAAAAGGATAGTTATTTCTGAGAATAGGAATGTTTCTAACATCACTATTTATGAGATATTTGGAAATCTTCTTCAGTATAAAACAATAATTGATAGATATGTAGAAATTAATAAGAAGAATATGGAATTGGAATTGTATCTATCACTACTACATCAAAATCAAAGACTCCTGAAATAGTTACTAGGTCAAAAGCCTAGAAAGCTACTATTATATTGGAAATAAGTGATAGTGATCAGTCGGAGAATGAACTAGGAAATATTGCTCAAAGGATGAAAATGATTGTGCGAAAGAATGATTTTCAGTATATATATAATATGAAAGAAAAAATTGATAATAATTATTCAGAAGTAACTTGTTATTAATGTAAAAGGGATCGACATATTAGACCTAATTGTCCTATGTTCAATAGAAAAGGCAGAAAGGATAATCATTCCAAAAGGAACAAAAAAGTATTATAAATCAAAGGTTAAGAAATTCTTAAAGGATAATGACACCTGGATTGCCAATGGTGGTGCCTCTTCAGATGAATCCTCGTAATATTAATCGTATGGATAGAATATTATTGGTCTTATAGCCATAATTCTTATTGAAAATCAACATCATATGGGTATAGTAAAGAATAATGAATCCTTAACCAATATTTATTTATATTCTAATTATTTTAATGAAAAATATTATTAATCTTTGGATGAAGAATCTTTCTCAAAAAAAGATAATACATTAACTTATTTTGAAGAAGTATCTAGGTTTTCCAAGTTACATGAGAAGGAAAATAGTAAGATAAAAAATAAATTTGATAAGGGAAATTATAGAAAATCTATTTTAACAAAATAAGTATCAGATCATTCAAAATATCATCATCAGAAAATTATTGATTTTTAAACTTTTTTCAAAAACCATAAGGAAGCTAATTCTAAGAAGGATAAACCTTCTAAGGATCTTGAAAATGTTATTTCTAAGAAATTTTTTTTAGTGAAAAACATAAATTAAAAAACTAATGACTATAAGGATAATAATTTTTTCATTAGAATAAAATATGAAATATTTTCCTTAATGATACATTTTTAAAAAATCACTAATTTGAAGGATGGTTTTGATAAACTGTATTCACAAATTTGTCTACATAGAAATTGTTTTGGATGTTGTTATTCTCATTCCAAAACTATTTTTCATCATAATAATTTTCCCCCCCAAAGTGACACTTTTTGAACTAAGTGTCAATGTGGTGTAAATTCGGAGATAAAATTTTCCTTAATAAGAACAAAATCCTTCGGTTTTCATAAAAAATAATTTTCTAAGAAAATGAGGCTACTGAATTTTTTACATTTGAAAAATTACAAATTCAAACAATTTTGGATTCTAAAAGTCAAACTATTTAATTTTCAAGAAACAAAGTAAGTACAAAAAAAACATGGAAAATGGATAGTGTATGTTCTTGTCATGTGAATGGTAATAAAAAATTCTTTGAATAGATTATATATATTAAAAGTGGAAATGTTACTTTAGGAGATATTGCTCAGGGAGAAATTGTTGGTTAAGGTAATATTGTTGTTCTTAGAAATGCATTAATTTTGAATGTTTTAATTGTTAAAGGTATTAATAACAACCTTATAAGCCTGGAAAAATTATGTAATGAGGTGCACCTTGTGAATTTTAGGAATCATAAATTATTAGTACACAATTCCCTGGAAGAGTGTATTTCCTCTTCCCATATATATGAGACTATTTATTCTCATAACATAGAATAACATAGGTTCTAGGACCTACCATGACATAGTGAAATGGAAGATAAATCATGGTTACGGTATATAATATTGTGGAACTATATCCATAGGACATATGTAAACTCTCAAAGAAAAAGACTTGTTAAGGATCTGTGGGTGCTTAGATTTTATTCTTCAAAAGTTTGTGATCCTGGGAAATATGGCATGAAACATAAGTCTAGCTTTAAATAAATTTGTGAAGTATTAAAAATTTATGAATTATAGGTAGTTTACATGGATCTTTTTCTTCCCACACAAACTGGAAGTAATATAGGAAAATACTATGTATTTTTTTAGTTGACGATTACACTATATTTACATGGATTTATTTTCTAAAAAAGAAATCTGAAGCCTTTTCTTATTTTAAATCTTTTTCATCCAAAGATAAAAATGAGAAAATCCATCCATTGGTAACTATTCATAGTGATCACGGGGTATAATTTAAAAATTCATATTTTCAAACTTTTTGTAATAATAAAGTCATTACACATAACATCTGAGCTCCATGATCTCCTCAACAAAATGGTTTTGTAGAATGAAGAAACTGAATTCCTTAAGACATAACTAGAAAAATGTTGAGTGAATATTATATTGCTAAACAATTTTGGGATGAATTTGTATGTACTATTTTCTATAATATAAACTGAGTTTTAATCTGATGTTTTCTTAATAAAACACCTTAGGATTTATGGACTGGTCAAAAACCTAACGATTCATTCTTCAAAGTATTTGGGTGAAAAATATTCATCTTGAATTCTAAATATGAATTACATAAATTTGAACCGAAATCCAATGAATGAATTTTCGTGGGCTACTCCACTAATTCTAAGGATTATAGTGTATTTAAAAAAATTATTGTACTATTGAAAAAATAGTAAATATTAAATTTGATGAAACTGGTCATTTTTTTAAACAATCCCAATGTTCATCTTCATATGTGTTTTCAAAAATTGATTACCATCCTCTTAAGAAAGATACTTCTGATTAGGAAAATAATCAATAAATCATTTCTGAAGTATTTACCCCAAAATATGTTTTACCTTATGTTGGTGAAAAAGTTTTAAAAAACCTAAATTATTTGTTTCATAATAATCATCCTAGTGATAGTTTCATTAGTGAGGTAAATCAGCCTGTAAGGAATAGAAGTTCTCTAATAAATTATGTAGAGAATCTATCATTTCTTTCCCAATTAGAACCTAAAATAATTGATGAATCTTTTGGTGATGATTATTGGATTAAACCTATACATGATAAATTAAATGAATTTGAAATGAACAAATTCTAGAACTTGGATGAAATACCGAATGAATCTTCTATTATTGGAGTAAATTGGGTCTTCGGAAATAAATGTCATGAAAATGGAATCATTGTAAGAAACGAAGAAATATTAGTTTATATATAATATAATCAAAAAGAATAAAAAGACTATGATGAATCCTACTCTCCATTATATACACTTGAATATATTTGTATTCTACTTTCCATTGCATCATTTTTCAATTTTAAATTTTTTTCAAATGATTATAAGTGTTATTTCCTTAACAGATATGGTCAATATAATGTTTATGTTGAAATAAAATCAGGTTTCGAAGGCAAAAAATATTCTGAGTATGTTTAGAAACATACCAAAGATTTATATGGGCTTAAAAATGTTCCTAGATCCTGGTATTATGGACTTAATGATTTTTTGTTACAAAACAATTACGTTCAGGGAACTACTGCTCCAACCATTTTTTATAATTAAAGATATGAAAAAAATTAATTTTTAAGATTTGTGATGAAGAAATAATATTAGGATCAACTCAACCATCCTTAACTGATTCATTTGTGAATCTTATGAAATCTAAGTTTGAAATGAGTATTATGGGTGAGTTAACAATTTTCATTGGTTTTCAAATTTCTAAAAAAAGAGAAGTAACATATATATCACAACATAAGTATATTAAATACATTCTTAAGATGTATATATATGAAAAAACCAAAAGTATAAGTACACCAATCAGTAGATAAAATACTATTGATCTTGATAAAGCTGGGAAACTAGTAGATCAGACATCATTTGGAGGTATGATAGGAATGTTGGGCATGTATTGTCTCAACAATACTTGATAAATCTAATTGATTTTGATGCTCAAAATACCATTTTTTGTTTTACTAATGATATTAAATTATGTGTATTTCGGGAAATTAATATTTTTTATATTCCATATTTTTGAATTATATTCAAGATTATTATTCATGTGAAATATATTTCGAAGTGTATGAAATGCTCTTAAGCATATTTTGGAAACAATTTTAATATAGTACTTTGAAAAACGTAACGTAAGGAACAAACCGTACATTTGTATTATACCATATAATGAAAGATCAACGGGCATGGTCAATCAACCCTAAATTGAATGAAAGGTATGGATAATGCACCTTACGTTATAGATGAAACATTACATTTCAATAAGAGAAAAAATTATGGTTAAAGAACCCTACGTAAGTATGGATCCTTATGTTTTAAAAGAAAATGTATGGATCGTCAACCTTACTTTTTTAATCAAACATAAATTGTCAACCATGCATTCATATAATTAATTATATGTAGTTGACCCCTATGTTTGGTATTTTTTAATTTTAAAGAAGGAAACTTACGTTTGACTTTTCATCATCAAAGATTTGAATTTACGTTTTTATCGGAGTTTCATGCAACAGTCTTTACAAAATATTAGTATGATTTAAAGAAAAAAAATTTAACAATTCAAAGAACATTATGATTGATTAGAATAATCATATTATGTATATAAATTATTTCCTATTATTAAAAAAAATTATAAGAATACTTTGAACTATCTCAATAATTTGAATTCTTATGATTTATCAAGCCATTTTCTTGGATCTAAAATTGAATGACACGTTATCTGTATTATTTATTCTATCAGTTTATTTTTTTCAATATATATGTGTGTATGATTCAGAGAACAATATATATTGGTATATATATATTTATCCATATATTGTGACAATTATTCATGAATGAAACTACATTCCTATGAAGATGTTTTTCACATATACTACAACAATCCATCAGACTCCATTTTCTATAGAAGAGGATAGAATGGATATATACATATGAAAAAGTTGGTATTTTTTGTAATTCCCATGTTGATATTCTTTGTTGTCTTTATTTCAAAGATCTATTTGAACCAGATCACTTCAGAACAGTTCAATCATGAATAAACTATTTTTGGAAGAAGAATATCCCTTTACTATCAGTTGTTGATTGAAACGTGAAGTTCAACTGAATCCTTTTTTAAGTCAATAATATTTTATTTAGAGTTACAAATACTCTTAATGAGTTTTTGTGGAGTATCATCTTCTAAATATAATCAAGGTTTTATCAGTTCTCTATTATAGAACCATAAGACATTGTTTTTCATCTTGTTTGTAATAGTTTCAACTGCCTTCACTCAGTTGTGGATTGGTCTTATCATATGGGAACCTGACAAGGGAATATCACCAAACTTGTAGAGATGGTAATTGAAGGGGTATAATAGGGGATATTGATTCCTCAAACCATTTTAAATAGTTGTGTTCTATATTTCTTTTTTTATCCACTTCTCATAATTTGATACATAAGATAAACAATTCTTACCTACATAATCATTAGTCAACATCAAAAGGAAGAATTGTGAAATATGTTTAAAAATATTGAAAAGACAAAATTCACCCCCTCTTGTGTATATTTTTATATTCCTACCAAACAATTGGTTTCAAAGGAGAGATTTTGGAAAAGGCTATAACAACCTACAATTATAAGTTCCATACAGTGATGGAAATGACTAATCAGAGAGAAGAAATGCCAATGGTGTGTGCTCCATATTTCAATTGAGAAAACTATGGATGCTGGAAATCATGGATGATTATATATTTGAAGTATCTGGGATTCAAATTATACTCTATGATCATTACACCTTATATAATTTCTAAAAATCCTATAACTTGGACTGATCCAATAGTGGCTATGTATGACATGAAATCTAAAGCTATGAATGCTATTATATGTGTTCTTAGACATGATGAATTCTAATGTACCTCACAATTTCCTACTACTTATGATATGTGGAAAAACATTTCAGTAGATTATGATGGAATTGAAAATGAATGGCAAATGAGGTATGCAATAAAAAATTGAAATTTTATACATTTAGAATGCTTGATGGAGAAAGTATGGCTCAGATGAATGAAATTATTATAGAGTTTATTAATAAAATTATTGCCTTAGGTGATCCTATCAAACAAGAATATTAAGAATTGAAAGTACTCAAAGTAATTCCTACTAAATGGAATGTTATATTAGATGCAATTCGATAATCATCACCTACCAAAAAGTTGACAATGTGATAATTAATTGGGAAACTGATGATGTATGAAGCTGATATGAAAGATTAAGCTAAAGATCATAAAGTAGTAGTGAAAATGATAATACTTAAATGTAATGTCTTATAGGAAAATGAAAAGAATAAAGAAATAAATAGGAGAATAACAGAATTTAGATACATCTGATTCTGAAATGGAATTGGCTCAATTATCCAGAAATTTTATCATGTTTTATAAAAAGAAAAAAGGATTCAAAAAACCATCAAGAGGGATGAAAAATACTCCAGTGAAGTCAGATGATATGAATGAAGGAAACGAGGTCATATAAGACCCTATTGTCCATAGCTAAAAGGTGAAAAGATAAATACAGGAAAGTCATATCAGAAAATTGATGATTATGAACATAAAGAAAAAAAGAGAAACAAAGGCTAAATAGAGTGTTTCTAAAGACTCATGTAGATCATCAGAATATGAATCAAGAAATGAAGAATCAAATCTTAAATCAACTATTTTATTTATTGTAGAAAAATATAACGTACAAACCAATTATTCATCTAATTCTGATTTTGATTCATATTATTCAAATTATAAATTGGCTACCTACTTCAAAATTATAGAAGGAAAATATGACTCCTTATTAATGATACAAAAATCATGAAAAAATATTTACAATGGTATTTTAGGAGAAAACTAATCCTTACTTAAAAAACATTCAGATTTAATTGAAAAATTTACCTATTTTACCACAAATTGTGTTGATCATGAAAATAAGAGAAAAGCATTACAAGATGAAGTAGAAACTTATAAAAGGGTTGAAATGTTGTTTACAAAAAGAGTAAATATTTTAAATGAAATTATTGATAAAAATTTCATTATAAAGAAGAAAATTTTTATAGGAAGTAAAGGTGAAAAATCTAAACTATATTAGAACCATTTTGTTCCCAACTCAAAAATTGTTACATGTAATTTTTCTGGAACAGAAGGACATATAAAAAACATTATTATATAAATCCTCAAATAAGTGGAATTAAAAAGGATATTATCTCACATAGACTATCTAAAGAAAATGATATGAGTTATGAAAAAAGAAGATCTAGATTCCCAGATCATTTCTAGATAACACTGCTCGACCCAAAAAAATATGGGTACCATAAAAATCTTGTTTGAGTTGCCTTTATTGGAAACATGTCACTAAGAATTACAAGATATATGGTACATGGGTAGTGGATTATGAAATAATATGAGCGGAAACTCTTAAAAAATCAATACACCGACTCAAATAGATGGATGTATAGTCACTTTCGATGATAATTCCAAAGGAAAGATAATTGGACTTGGAACTGTTGGAGATCCAAAAACAGTATCAATCAACAGAGTAATATTTTTCCAAGGGATGAAGAAAAACCTGTTAAGTATCTCTCATATTTGTGATAATGGATATTATTTTTATTTTTCTAACAATTCCTACTATGTATTTAATTATAAACTACATAAGTTTAGAGCACCTAGAACTGATAATATGTATACTTTGGATCTAATTCTTTTTGTGTCAAAAAGTGAATTGTCTAACTGCTACAATAAATTAGTCTAGGATATGGCATAAGAGGCTTTTTCGTTGTAATATTTATGTTTTACCTAAATTATATAAGAAACAATTAGTTTCTGATTTACGTAGTCTAAAGATTAGAGTGACAAATTTTGTGATGCATTCCAAATTGGAAAACAACACATATATTTCTTCAAATCTATTAAAAAAATTTCTACTTCAAAACCACTAGAACTTATCCACATGGATATGTTTGGAACATCATGAGTAGCAAGTATGGCTGGAAAATTATATGTATATGTTTTAATTTATGATTATACTAGATTTACTTAGATGTTTTTATAAAAAATAAAAGTTATGCTTTTGCAATTATTAAATGTTTCTGGGAAATTGTTCAAAATGAAAAAGGTTTTAAGAAAATATGTTTACGAAGTTATAATGGTAATGAATTTGGGAATTTGGAATTGAATTCCTTTTGTTCTAATCTAGGTATTAAACACACGTTTTTTACACTATGAACACCTCAACAAAATTGTATTTTTGAATGACTATATAGAAATATTCAAGAAATGGCTAGGACTATACTGAATGAATACAGTCAACCTACCTACTTATGGGAAGAAGATGAATGAAAAATCTGATATATCATGAATATTGTTATAATTTAACCTATATTAAAAAATACACCTTATGAAATTTGGAATAACAGAAAACATAAGGTAATGTACTTTAATGTTTTTGAATGTAATTTGTATATTCTAAACAACGAGGATAATCTTGGTAAGTTCATTCCAAAAGATGATGAAGGAATATTTTTAGGACAGTCCTTTTCCTCTAAAGCCTATAGAGTGGTTAATAAAAAGTCAATAATTTTTGAAGAATCAGTTCATGTGATTTTTGATGAAACCGATCATTTTATTAAAGATAATTAATAAACCATTGAAATTAGTGACACTTATAACCACATTAGACTTGAAAACCTGAAAAATTATTTTGAATTTGATATAAATAAAAATCAATCAAATTCAGAAGAACATGATACTGATGAACTTAAATATTTTTACCAAGGTAGTCTAGAACCACAAACAATCGTCCTTTATAAACTATTATAGAATACCTATATATAAGATTAAGAACTATAAGAAAACAGGAAATCTAGTTAATTATTTGAAATTCTATCTCAACTAGAAACTAAATCTTTTTAAGAATCATTAGAATATTAGAGTTGGATGATAACAATTCAAGATGACCTAAACCAATTCAAAAGTAATTAGTGGAACGTTATTCTAATTATCTAGTTATAGGATGTAGGTGAGTCTTTATAAATAAAAAAGATGATCAAGGGATTGTAATAAGAAAAAAATATATATTAGTAGCTAATGGATATAATCAAGAAGAATGTATAGACTACGATGAATCGTTTTCCTGTGTAGATGCATTATAAGTAATTAGAATTATTTTATCTTATGTATCTCATATGAAATTTAAATTATATCATATGGATGTTAAATATCTCTTTTTAAATGTCGATTTAATGGATGAAGTTTAAGTTGAACAACCTTATGGTTTTGAAAATTTCCAAAAACTAGATTCTTTTTTTAATATTACTAATGCTCTCCATGGCCTTAAATAGGAAGCTAGAGCTTGGTACGAAAGAATAAGTTATTTTATTTTGAAAAATAGATTTATTGTTTGAATGGAAGATCCAACTCTTTTAAAGAAAACCATTTGTTCTAATATATTATTAGTTCAAATATTTATTGATGACTTTATTTTTTGTTCAACAAATAAAAACATGGTAATGTTTTTTCAAAACTAAAGGAAATGAAATTTGAAATGATTATGATGGGAAAATTGAAATTATTTTTAGGAATTAAAATTTATCAAAAGGATTAAGGAAATGTTTTAAAACAATGTAAATATATTACACATTTATTGAATAATTTTGGTCTTGAGAGAAAAAAGATATATGCAACTCCATTGAGTACTAATATAAAACATGATTTGGATGAATCTAGAAACCAAATGGACAATATTTTATATAGAGGTATGGTTGGTAGTTTATTATATCTTTCTGCTAGCATACTTGGTATTATGTTTTAAATATGTTTTTGTGCAATATTTTGAACAAATCCTGAAAAACCTCATCTTACTTCTGTAAAAATTATTTTTATATATTTAAATGGAACTGTTTATCAATATATTCTTTATCAAAAAAACATCTGATTTTAATTTAATATCATATTCTGATTATGATTCTGGAGGTTGTATATTATATTGAAAAAGTACCTCAGGAACCTATAACTTTTTAAGAAAATATTTATTATCTTGCTCAAGTGAGAAACAACGCACAGATTTCCTATCAACATCCAAGGCAGAATATGTATCTGTAGTGAGTTACTATGAACATGTATTGTGGAAAAAAACATTAATAGAATTTGGATTAAATTTTAATAGTACACATATTTAATGTGATAATAAATGTTCTATAAATATTTCAAAAAAACCAGAATTTCATTCATAAACTAATCATATTGATAGGAGAAATCATTTTATAAGAGATCATTTCATAAAAAGGACATATCTTTTGAATTTATAAATACTGAATATCAACTTGCTGGTATTTTTACTAAATTGCTTCCCACTGTGAGTTTTGATTTTATTGAGGGAGAGTTGGGATTATTTAATTTTTAAAATATTAATCTTTTTATTATTTTTAATTTTAAATATTTATTTTACTTTATTTTATTTATTTATTACAATATATTTATGTTCAAATTTGTTAAATATTAATTTAAATTTGATTTGTTTTAAAAAAATTGTCGCATTACATTTTAGTTAATTTATTTTAATGTTAAATTTATTTGCAATGTGTATTTTAAAAAAAATTAATGATTATCTTACATCATGACATAGGAAACAAGGGACTATTAGAAACGTTTTCAATACCAAACCTTTTTGACATTCAAACCCTTTTCAAATATGAAAACCATCATTTACCTTCTTCTACCTTTATTTTCCTTCGTATTTTTTTCAAATCCCTAAAACAAGAAAACCTCGAAGCTATCATTTCTCAAAAATAATGAAAACTATGAGAACCAAAGAAGGTGAAGCTAGTGACTTGAAGAATCAGAAAAATTCTAGAATAAATATTCTGCTGGGTAAAGTAGTTTATTTTGAATGGATTTATCAAACAAATCTACTCCCAAAGAAAGCGATGGAATTTCAAGGACTGTAATTTGTATTCAGTGATTTTAACACATAATTTATTTATGAGGTAGAATAGAAATATTTCTATAAAAGTTTTTATTTTAGATTTGGTGATTCTAAAGATACAGTTTTTGAATGAATAGAAGATAATAATTTTTTTGTTTCTTCATCTGAAATTTCCCAAATATTGACCTATCCTCATGAGTGATTTTTTAGTTCAATATATGGTCTATCATTGATAAGGAATAAAATTTAGAAGACTTTATGTCTTTTTTTTGGGTTCAAAATACTTTCGAAAATGTTTTTCAAGGATCTCAAGGAAGACCGGAAAATCTTAGTTATGTTTATTCAAATTTGATTTGCTCCTAGAATAGATGAGATGATGAATATTCTATATCCAGACACATATATCATGTTTCAATTTATGAGTGACATAAAGCTGAATTTTCTATGGTATTTGTTTAGATATTTAAACTACTCCCTTCAACCAGATTTAAGGAGGAATTTTTATCCTTATAGAAGGATTATCTCTTAAATTTTGTTTAATATTTAAATTATTCCTTTAATATTTTCTCGAATCAAATTCCATCACAACAATGTACTCAATGTGGTATAATGGAAAAAATTAGGATTTTAATAGAGTACCATCAATGAAATACACTTGCTGGTAGGTACAGATAACCATAAATAATCAGGATATTTTCCTCAATGCAGAGAATGTGATATTAGGAATGATGAAATTGGGGAATCCCAAAGTGAAATAATTTTTAAACCAACCTAAAAAAATTTAGAATTTTTGAATATGAAGAAGAAGAATAAGAATAAGAAGTTGTTGTGCAAGTAGAATTGGTTTTATGACCATAGAAAAGAGTAGATCCACATGTTATAGAATCAATGTTTGGTTTATGTGAGGATACCCAGTTGGTATATTTAGAAGATACCATTCGTTAGTATGTCCAAAATGTTTAAATTCTGGTAAGAGATCTAGAGACTATTGATTTACCAGTTTTCCCAGAGGAAGAACCAGCTGTTTAGGAAGAGAAACAATTTATCAGATCTGAAAATGTGGCTACAGAAATTGTTAAGAATTTACATTTCTTTGTTTTTAATCATGTGGACGAGGGACAAGAATCATCAAAATAAGATAAAATGGAATTTCTTGATATTTTGTCTTATTCAAGTGAAAAATACATTGAAAACAAGTGGAGATGTCTATAGAAAAGTCCCATTCAAAATCTCTAGCAATTGGGGCCGATGGTTAGTCACAACATCCATGTGAAGGGACATCTAATTACCTATCAAATCAGGTTGAGAAGCATGTAAGGAAGTTTAATAAGTCTCAAGAAGAAAATTTCAATCTTGAAAAAGAGATAGAAGTTGAAAAGAAAAAGTTACAGGATCTTAATGAAAATTATGTTTCTAAGATAAAATTTGATTATTTCAAGATAGATGTGTTGAATGAAGTTGGAAAGATAATGTCTGATGTTGTTTCTAAGTCAAAATTTTTTGATCTAATGTGGTATTTGGGTAGTCAATTTGAATCCATCAAAATTATTGTTGGTCAGACTAGTACATCTACCATTACTCCTACTACTAGTCCAGATCAGATTCTAATATTTCAGGCAATCACCACTATCAAGGTTTATATGAATGATCATCGTAAAGACATGGATTTTCCATGTAATTTTTTTATTATATAGAAATATTACAAGTTTTAAAAAATTGACGGTCATGATTATGAAGCCCTATGTGCCCATAATGAATTTCTGAACTTTTTTATGTGCTTTCAGTAATCACGTGAACGGCGTGTTGTAACTTTTGAACTGGTTCTCAGAATTGAAATCTAAGAACACTGTTGAACTCGCAGCGCTAATATATGCATAAGAAGACCTTCACCTCAGCCATAGTAGGTCGAGGGTGGAATTTAGTTTCTTAGTTGTTCATGGAAGAAGAAAAATAAAATAAATAACATTTTATTTTTCATTTTGAACCAACCTTTTTGAATTGTTGAGGTGGGGACCACACAAGGGTGGCCAGGCATTTAAAGATGGCCATTAAATGACTTGTTACACAAATTATGTAACCACAACTCTCTTTAATTAATAGTGTTAATTAAAACATTTTTAATGAAACAAATTGTTAATGAAAAGTTATTTTATTAACTTTTATTCAGGGAATTGTGTGTTGTTTTTTTCATTGGAGAAAGGGTGAGGAGGTCATTGCTGGATAATCCTCCAATGAAGAATGTCCTTCAACAAATAGCTTTCTCCAGAACAAGAATAAGGATGACGCCCGAGCCTGGATCAGAAAGGTGTTGCAGGAGCGATAGGCATGGGCGTCCCATTCATCGACTTCATCATCTTCCTCACACCACCTCCATCAAGAAAATGATGTAGGAGGTTTAATTTGAAGTATTATTAAAAAAATGTTTTTGATTCTTCATATACATGATTATCAATGATGATGGCCAAACAAACACGGCCATCGATCCACTCATTTAATATAACCTTTTCTATTCATTCATTATGCGTTCTTCGTGCATTCTTAGACGCCAAATAAATAAGCGCGCTAGAAACACAAAGTTTCATTGAGTGCGACATATAGACACAGAGATCTCGACTCGAGGATCGTGAATATGCAAACTTCATAATTTCTGTGCTTGGAATGAAGCTTCAATGGCTCGCAAAAGAAGGCAGTGGCCGACACCTGGACAGCCACGTTGAAGTAGGGTGGCGTGCGTCCGTGCCACCTGAAGAGGAGGTCATGGCATGTCGGCCGAGGCAGAGCAGGGTGGTGGCCGACACGAAGGCCAACCTCATCGCAAAGTGGTGGCGTAGCTCCATGCCATTGGAGGTGGAGACCGCAGCTGCTTGGCCGCGGAGAAGGCCTAGGTGTGGTCAGCACCGGGTCTGCTGCAGGTGGACAGTGGCACCGTCGCACCGCTGGCAAGGTGACTGATCGTGAATCCAGCTGGCCGTGACACTCCAAACAAGATCTGCTCTAGCGGGTCCCCCGTTCCAATAGGTCGAATGTCTCGATGTATCGTTTGGTAATTCAATGGGGGCGCGCATCCCCCCGGTGCGGCTAGGGTAGGCCCCGCCATGGTGGACCACACCCAGCCAGGTGGACTGCACCCAACCCAGCGGGCCGCACTGGGTGGGTTGCACCCATTCTAGCCGCGCCCCGTGGGCTGCACCGCGGGCCGCCCCAGAGGGTCGTGCCCATCGCGGGCCGGGTCGCGCTCGGCGGGCCAGGCCAGATTATGGCCCTACAAGCTAGTCCCGCTGCGACCTGGCCCTTCCGAGCCGGACCCGGCTTGGGATAGGTCAACCCAAACCGAGTTGGACTGGACCCGGGCCCATCCAAACCCAAATACACCTTTTTGGCTATTTCATGAGAACATGGCGTCCAATTGACGAAACATCTGTGGCGCTGGAACCCTTGTATCGAGAAATTCCTTTTGGCATACTCAACATGAGTTTTGGATAAAGATTGAGTATGTCCTGGTTGGATCGAACCTGAATCCAACCAGGCCCTATGAGCTAAAAGGATATTAACTTAAAGGTCATGCGTCTGATTGACGTGATGTCTATTGCATTGGGTTCCCTATGATGTGGAGGACCATTGAGATACTTCTTCATGGCACTTCATGGGAGTTGATGTATCAACCAATGTCTTGAAGAGAAGAACCTCCATGAATCAGGTGTGATTATTGCAAGAACCCTATGGCTATCTGTACTTAATGAGTCTTCAAATTATGTGTGGGTCATCTTTGGATCCTATGTGGGCCAGCGCTCAGTGATCCTGTGTGGGTCAGTGCTTACTGATCCTGTGTGGGTCATCTATATATCATATGTGGGTCATCTCCAGATCCAATGTGGGTCCTCATCAATCCTATGGGGGTTGTCTCTAAATCATGTGTGGTTCATCATCGATCTTATGTGAGTCAGTAGTAAAGCTTCTCGACAATGTAAGAGGATCCAGTAATTGAGCTAATCATCTATACATCCATACTTATGTTATACATGGCGTGAGATGAGTCTTTACATTTGTTGTATTCTTTTGTGTGGTGATACCTTTGTGGTACTCTTCTTTGTGGTGTTACCTTTGTGGTACTTACCTTTGTGGTGTTACCTTCGTGGTATTCTTTTCTTCGTGGAATAGTTGTTCTTTGAGATAATGAGTTGGGATTTCTGTTTCCTCATAAATGATATGGGTATACTCGATAACATAGGTATATGTATGGGAATATACCTAAGTAGGGTTGAATTTTGTTTTCATGCCTTGTTTATTATCCTTTGTGGATTTTGAGAGAATTTCGGGGGTCTTAGGGTCCCTACTGAGTATTGTTATACTCACCCCTACACGGGCTATGACCACACCATGTTGTATCTTGTGCAGATGACAGACAGTGCTGACTAAAGAGGAGGGTACCAAGACCGGAGGCAGCCCAGAGGTGGACTATTAGATGAGATGTACCAAAGAGATGATTGTTTGGGAGTTGTACCTACCATTTAGGTAGGATCCTTGGCGGGTGTCCAAAGGAGTTATTTTAAGTTTCACTTGTACTTTCCAGTTCCACTTGTATTCCGACCCCCTTTACTTACTGTACAAACCCTTTTACTGTATAGTTTACCTTGTTCTGGTATCTTGATGTGTGCTTGGACCGTGTGGTTTGTAGGTTAAAAAGGAATTGCCTTCCCAGTTTTAGGGATATGGATTTCCGGTGCTAGTCACCATTCCCTGACCTATGGAAGGCAGGTTTCGGGTAGTCATGGAAGGGGCCCCGGGGGATAGGTCATGAAAAATCGGTATCAAAGGAGTTAGTTCTACTGAAGAACTAGGAATATGATATTTACTGTGTGATAATAGTGTTAACTGTGATGAGTGTGGTTTTCAGTTTGGGGAATCCAATGATGGTGTGGTGGCAGACCAATCCATACACCAGGACCCTAACATCTGATTTCCAACTCAGTGCCCAAAAACACTGATTGCATGTGTGTTTTTGAAAAAATTTCATTGTGATCTCATTTAGTCAGCACATCAAGTATACCATATTAATCATGGTGCACCTGTTTCGTTGAGTATGCCTCCACGCAGACAGTCAGCCAGGGTTCCAGGTACAGTATGTGATGATATCCCACTGATCAACGAGGCTTTGGTGCAGGGATTCCTTACGAGAATTGTACCATCAGGTTGTGTACTAGAAGCATCCCTACCCATTGGGATTCTGATTCCACTAGCCCCATTAGCAGATGGTGCATGTCCCTTGAGCACGTTTCATGAGTTTTAGTGCTAGAGGCCACCGTGGTTCCGGGAAGAGACCGATCCACAGGTGGTTGATGACTGGATAGAGGCTGGGGTTAGAGTTTTCTGACTCGTAGGGACACCAGCTGATCTCTTGGTGATTCTTACTGACAGTCTTCTTAAATCAGTAGCTGGAAGATGGGGCACCTTGATGCTCTAGGTTCACAATGAGGTCACTCTCATCTGGGTGGACTTCGAGAGCCTTTTATGGTGTAGTTCGTCCCAGTGACCTTACGCTCAGTGTGTATACAAGAGCTTCTCCACTTGCTGTAGGGTATCATAACTGTGGTTCATTATTCAGCAAGGTTCACCAACCTCTTACGCTACTCCACTGACATGGTAAGAGACCCTTTATTTTGGACTCGGACTATCAACCAGGGGATCAGATGGGATGTTAGAGATTCTATGATTTCTCACAGCATCCTAACGTAGGTAGGGGTGTTAGAGTGAGAACTCATTGTAGAGATCTTCCTTATTGAGTTGTCACTGGCTGCGAGACCCACCACTGGACATCACATAGTAGAGTCTTCTACCACTGGCAGCAAACAGATGATGCAGAGGTCTATGAGGACCAGACCTATAGGTGGATGACTGTAGGATACAGGGTCGATCGTGTGGGTCTCCCGAGACAGAGCATGACATGCAAGTAGCAAGCAGTGTTACTCATGCGGAAGGTTGGGTCACATGGCTCGTGACTTCTTCAACCGCCGTACAGACGACCAACATATGTTTGAAGGACCACCTAGGAAATGATAAATATTTGATGAAGGAGGTCTGCAAGAAGGAGGCATACTTGGAAGAAGAGCTTCCCATGTAGCAGACATTGGGCAGCGATTGGAGGTCCTACTACCACAACCTCTAGGTTGTCCACCCCAACCACAATGAGTAGGTGGAAAGGGACAAGCTCAGCTCCAGGATACTGAGGCCTAGGATCACAAAACTCTAGAGATGATATGAGGTATGATCTATGTCTACTGCATCTTATTTGCAGTACTTATAGACAATGGTTCTAGTAATTCATTTATTTCCACGGCCCTCATTTGGAGCTCAGATATCCCAGTGGATTCATTTACTTGATCCGTAAAGCTAGAGACCCCTACGGGAGGAAATTCAATGAATACACACTGGTTCCAGATGTGTGAGCATTCTCTAGTTTGCAATATCTTCAGCTGGGATATTCTAGTAGCGGTATCGAGGCCTTATGACTTCACCTTGGGAATGGACTGGTTATCCACAGTCTATGCTCAGATTGACATTATTCGGAGAAAAGTACAGTGTGTCCCCACTTACGGGGCCAGGTTTTACTTCACTAGTGAGAAGGGAACCTTTGCAGCACAGGATGGACATACCTAGAGGAGGGTGTAGCCGATCACACATAAGTAAGATAGCCTTACTGTAAGAGCAGTTGGTGTTGAGAGTCCGAGGTATCCTGTAGTGGTGGACCAGTACGTTGATGTTTCTCTAGATGATGTTCTAAGTCAAAAACCTCGAAGAGATGTGTAATTTTACATTGAATTGTACCCCGGGATGTCACTGATATCTACACCAGCATATGGGAAGGCTCCCATGGAATTTCAAGAGCTGCGAGTACAGCTGGAGGACTTGTAGAGCAAGGGGTTCATATGTTCTAGTGTTTCTCCTTGGGCAACCCCAATTTTGTTCTCCAAGAAGGTGGATGGGAGTATGAGACTCTTTTTAGACTATCGGAGGCTAAACCAGGTGACTGTGAAGAACATGTACCCACTCCCGAGGATTGACGATTTCTTTTATAAGCTAAAGTAAGCACGATGGTTTTCGAAGATAGACCTCATGTTAGTCTATCACCAACTCAAGGTACAAGACGAGGATGTGCGGAAGGCGGATTTTAGATGTAAGTATGCCCACTATGAGTTCTTGTTTATGCCATTCATTGTGACCAATTCCATAGAAGTGTTCATGGGACCCATGAGGAGGATATTCTATACATACCTCAATCGCTTTGTGGCAGTGTTCATCGATGACATTTTGATATACTCTACTATAGAAGAGGAGCATGCCTATCATTTGTTGATAGTTCTGGACACACTCCCACACCACCATCATTATGGTAAGCTCTCGAACATCCAATTCAAGATAAAAGAGGCCCACATTATGGGACACATCATCTCGAAGGCTAGATTTGCGGTGGATCCAGCGAAGATTTAGGCTATGATTTCGTGGGAGCCACCCTGGAGTGTGAAGGAAGTGAAAACATTCATGGGATTGGCTAGTTACTACAGGAGGTTGGTGTCGGACTTTTCAAAAGTTGTGGAACCCTTATTAGTATTGACAAGGAAGTGGCAACCCTTCCTGTGGTTGGAGAGATGCCAGTGGAGTTTCCAATTGCTGAGGTAGAGACTGACGAGTGCCCCCATATTGAGGCTATCGGAGGAGGGAGTTGGGTTCATAGTAAACTGTGATGAATTGTGGACGAGCCTTGGATGTGTCATCATGAAGGTGTGAGTAGTGATCGTGTATGGTTCTCGACAGATAAGAAATCTTGAGCAGAACTATACTGCCCATGACCTGGAGTTAGCAGCAGTGATCATCGCCTTGATGACGTGGTGACAATACTAGATGGTTAAACATTTTATAGTCTACTCTGATCACAAGAGTCTCATATATATCTTTTCTTATAAAAACATAAACTTGTGATAGCAGCGTTGGCTTGATTTCTTCTAGGACATTCACTTCGAGATAGTCTATACTCCGGGGAATGGGAACATTGTAGCAGATGCACTCATCAAGAGATCTAGTATACAGTTGATGAGTGAATCCACAGAGAAGCTAGCCACTTTGTGGATATTATATATGGAACAAGATGGAGAATCTTATCTTTAGTCTCTAACAGTCCATCCCCCACTCCATCTGTGAGTTAGGGAGGAAAAGCATGGGGACACAGACTGTGAGGCTCGACGTGCTCAGATATCCAGAGGACAAGCACCTGGTGGATTTTTTGAAAGTGGGGAGCACGTCGTCTTTTTCAGAGGGTGTACTTTGGTATTGGTGGAGCTTAGAGAGGATGTGTTGAGGGATTTACATACATCCAATCTAGCGGTACATCAAGGAGTGGAAAAGAAGTACCAGGACCTTCGGCGTCAGCACTGCTGGCCAGAAATGAAGAAAGTAGTGGCGTAGTTTGTGTCACAGTGCCTCACTTATCTGCAAGTGAAGGCAGAGCATCAAGTTCCAATTGGATTAGTTCATCCACTTGATGTTACTGAGTGTTAGTGGGATGGAATTTTCATAGACTTTGTTATAGGATTTCCACACACATCCTAGGGTCATGATTCCTTCTAGGTGATCATTGACCAACTCACCAAGTTGGCCTACATCCTACCAATTAGAGAGTAGGGATTAGTAGAGGTCTTGGGATTCCTCTATGTGCAAGAGATTGTACGACATCATGGGGTTCCTTCTAAGATTTTCTCCAATCATGATGCACATTTTACTTCTCGACTATGGAAGGGGTTTCAGGAGGCATTCAAGACTCAACATCGATTGAGCATTGCATTCCACCCAAGGACGAATGGTCAGACAAAGAAGACCATTCAAACCCTTGAGTAAAGTTTATGTGCTTGAGTCCTTGTTTTTTACTGTAACTGGGAGGATCACTTGCCTTTGGTAAAGTTTTCTTACAATAACAGTTATCACTCCACTATCTATATGGAACCATTCGAGGCACTGTACGGATGACCCTGCAGATCACCTCTGTACTGGACTGACCCTGGGGAGTCAGCACTCATGGGTCCGGAGATGGTATAGACAACCATGTAGAAATTGCAAATCATCCAGGAGAAGATGAATACTGCACAGAGCAGACAGAAGTCTTATGCTGATTGGATACAAAGACCTCTGGAGTTCGAGGATGGTGATCATGTCTTTCTATGAGTCTCACCTCGACAAGGTTTGTGGCGATTTGTCTTGGGTGGATAGTTATCTCTGAGGTTCGTCGGACCCTTTCAGGTCCTTATCAGAGTTGGAGATGTGGCTTTCCTCTTAGCTCTTCCACCTCAGTTACACTGGGTGCACAACGTCTTCCACGTATCCCAGCTGAGGAGATACGTAAATGATCCTACGCACATCATAGACTGGGGCGAGATGGACATCAATGATGGGGATACGTTTTCAGAGGTTCCAGAGGAGATTGGGGATCAAAAGGAGAGAGTCCTTAATGAGAGATCAATACCCTTGGTGCATGTAATTGGAAGCAAGAGAAGCTCCAGGAGAGAAAATGGGAGGCGGTGGCTCAGATTCGTGCTCAGTACCCCCACTTGTTTTCCTAGATTGTGTTTTGGAATTCGGGGACGCAAATCCCTGAGGTGGGGAGAATGTAAAGACTCATATTTCTTCCATGTGATTTTTTTACTATAGATAAATATTATGAGTTCGTGAAAATTGATGGCACAAGATTCTGAGGCATGGTGTGCCTGGAATGAATTTCTGAACTTTTTTAGGTACGTTCAGTAATCGTGTGACCAACATTTTGTAACTTTTGAACCAGTGCATGGAATTGAAATCTGAGGACACTATTGAACTTATAGTGCAGATATTCACTTAAGGAGACCTTCACATTGACTATAGTAGGTAGATGGTGGATGTTAGTTTTTCATTTTATTGTAGGAGAAGAAAAATAAAAAAAATAAAATTTTATTTTTATTTTTGAAACCTCCTTTTTGAATTGGGGAGGTGGGGACCACATTAGGGTGGTTGGGAACTAATGGCTGGGAATTAAATGCCAAGTTACACAAATGATGTAACCACAACTCTCTTTAATTAATAGGGTTCATTAAATCTAAATTATTGAAACAACTTGTTGATGAAGAGTTATTTTATTAACTCTTATTGAGGGAATTGAGGTTTGTTTTTTTTCCATTGGTGAAAGGGAGAGGAGGCCTATATTAGAGAATCATCCAATGAAGAACATCCTCCAAAAAATAACTTTCTCCAGATCAAGAATGAGGACAACGCCTGAGCCTATAGTGGAAACATGTTGCGGGGGTGATAGGCAACAACGTCCCCGTCATCGACTTCATCGTCTTCCAATTCCACCTCCAACAAGCAAATGATATAGGGGTTTAATTTGAAGTATGGTTAAATCTATTTTGTTGACTCTTAATATACTTGATTCTCAATGATAATGGCCAAACAAAAACGGCCATCGATCCGCATATTTAACATAAACCTTTCTATTTGTTCTTTTCACATTCTTCATGCATTCTTTGACAACAAATAACTAAGCGTGATAAAAAAAAGTTTCGTTGATCACGACATATGGACACAGATATCTCAAACCGAGGAATGTGAATATGCGAACCTGATAATTTTTGGGCACAGAACGTATCTGTGATGGTTCGCGGAAGAAGGCAGCGGCCAACACCCAGTCGGCCGCGTGGAAGGAGGGTGGCACATGTTTGCGCCGTTGGAAGAGGCGGCCGCTACAGAGCAGGGTGGTAGTCGGCACGCTGGTAGACCGTGCAGCGAAGAAGTGGCACGCATCTATGCCATGGGATATGGAGACTGTGGACTCTTGCCCATGGAAGAGGCTAAAGGGTGGCTAGCACCCAGCTGACCGTAGGTGGACTAGGGCACCATCATGCCACTGGTTGCGGAACTGGGCCGGTATCAGCCCGGTGGTGACGCACCACGTAGGACACGCACTGACTGGTCCCGTGTGCGAGCAAGTTAAACGGTCCGATGAACCATTCGAGAATCAGAGGGGGTGCCTCCCCCCAGTGTGACTAGGGCGGGCCCCACCACAGAAGACCACACACGCCCAGGCGGACCACACCTAGCCAGCCGGACCGCACCTGACAGAGCAGCCCACACCCATCAAGGTGGACCGCACCCAGCCGAGCGGGCTACACTAGGCAGGCCGCACGCGTGCAGGCAGCGTCGGGCATAGGCCGGGTTTCACCCATCGGGTCGGGTCGACATGAACCGGGCCGAGTCTGCCCAGGCTAGGGTGGGCCAGGTTGGACTCGACTGGTGCCCATACGGACCTAGATATTCCTTTTTGGTCATATCTTGAGAATCATGCATCTGAATGATGAATAGTCTGTGGCGTCAGAATCCGTGGATCGAGGCTTTCCTTTTGTTATACTCCATATGAGTATTGAATAATGTATTAGTACAACCGGGTTGGGTCAAACCTAAATCCAAACGGGCCCTCATAACTAAAATGTTAATAACTTAGAGACTGAGAATTTGATTGACAGGCCATCTATTGCATTGAGTTCCATATGATGTCGCGGTCCTTTAGGATACCTCTTCATGGGAAATCTTGGTAGATGAATTATGGACTGATGGCATGAGGAGTGGAACCTCACATAATCAAGCGTGATAAGTTCAGGAACCCAATGGCTGGATGTACTTGAGGAGACTTCAAAAACTATTTGGGTCATCTTCGGATCCTGTGTGGGTCAGCGTTAAGTGATCTTGTGTGGGTCAACACATACAGATCATGTGTGTGTCATCTCTAGATCATGTGTGGGTCATCTCCAGATCTTGTGCGGGTCATATTCAATCCTATGTGGGTCATCTCCAGATACTTTGTGGGTCATCTTCAATCCTGTGTGTCTCAGCAACGAAGCTTCTCAACGAAGTAAGATGATATAGTAATACATCTAATCATCCATACTTCCATACATATGTTATATCTGGTGTGAGATGAGTCTTTAGCTTTGGGGTATTGTCCTATGTGGTGATACCTTTGTGTTATTCTTCTGTGTGGTGATACCTTTATGGTATTCATATATGTGGTATTACCTTTGTGGTACTTACCTTCATGGTGTTACCTTCGTGATATTATTTCCTTAGTGGAACAATTGTGATTTGGTTTAATGAGTTGGGCCTTGTGTTTCCTCATAAATGAGATTGGTATACTCGATAACTTAGGTATATGTATGGGAATATACCTAAGTAGGGTTGACTGTTATTTTCATGCTTTTTGGATTATCCTTTGTGGATTTTGAGAGACCTTTGGGGGTCTTGGGGTCTTTACTGAGTATCGTTATACTCACCCATACATGGGCTACACCTACACCATGTCATGTCTTATGCAGACGAAAGACAACACTGACTAAGGATGAGGGTTCCCGGACCGGATGCTACTCAGATATGGACAATTAGACGAGATATACTGTAGAGACGACTGTTCGGGAGATATACCAACCCTTCAAGTATGATCCTTGGCAGGTTATCATGGGATCTATTTTCAGTTTCACTTATACTTTACAGTTGTCCATGTATTCAAGACCCCTTTACATACTATACAAATCCTTTTACTATATAGTTTACATTGTGCTCGTATCATGCCGTGTTCTTAGACTGTTTGGTTTGCAGGTTAAAAAATAAAATGCCTTCCCAGTTTCAGGGATATTCCTTTCTGGTTCTAGTCTCCAACCCCTGGCCTATGGAAGGTGGGACTGGGGAAGACACGTCATGGGCACTATAGGACGGGTCGTGACAATCATCTTCAAAATCCTTACTGAAATAGTGCTTTGCTATTTTTTCAGTTGGATAATCAGAAATTTCTAGTTGAGAAACTGACACAGAATGAACCGGTTATCAGATTTCTGTTGAACCAATTCACAAAAAAGTTAGTTCAATTTTTGAACTAAGAGCAGAGTTTTTATGACTTTTGAAAGTCATTCTTTTTGAGATTTTTCATATCATTCAAGATTCTAGTATTTTGATTATGCTATTGGGGGATAGTCTAATGAATAAGTTTAGGTTACAGTTATCATAGTCGAAAGATATGTTTGATGTTGCTCACAATCCATAGAACCTTAACCAATCCAACTCCTACCCAATATTTTTTCCCATAACCATTTCAGTTGACTAAACATGTTTCCCAGTCAAACTGATTATTTTATTTATACATTTTTAATTAATAAAATCTCCATATTTTTATTTTTGTGTATGTTATTTCATATTATTTTATGTGTATTTCTAGAAGACAAAAATCTAGTATTATTTATTTAAATTGAATATTATAACATTCACTTACACATCTGTGAAAAATGAACCATGTTTTATAAATTTTTTGCACTTTTATTTTAATCTCATGAAAAGGAGGAGAAATTTGGGTAAACACAATAATTATTTTTATGAAAATATTGTTTTTATAAAAATAATTTTATAAAATCATATTTTAAATTTTTTTTCTTTTAAATTGTTTTAAAAATTCAAAATTATAATATTAATTTTATGGGTTTTTTATCATCCAAAAGGGGGAGATTTTTGGGCATGTATTGTCTCAGTAATACACTATAAATATTATTGATTTTGATGCTCCCAAATAACCTTGTCTGTATTATTAATGATATTACATTAAGTGTATTTTAGGAAATTAATATTCTTAATATTCCTTATTTTTTAATTATATTAAAGCTTATTATTCACATGAAATAGGAATCAAAGTGTTTGAAATGCTCTTAAGCATGTTCGGAAAACACTGTTCATACCATACGATAAAGAACATAACGTAACGAACCAAACCTATGTTTGTATTAAACCCTTTACTGAAATATCGGAGTATATAGTTAATCAAACCTACGTTGATTGAAACATATGGATAAAGAACCTTATTGTTTTATGAAACATTACGTTTGGAAAAGAGAAAATGTATGTTTAAAGAACCCTACGTAAGTATGGAACCTTACGTTTGAGAAGCAAATGTATGGATAATAAACCATACATTTGAAATCAACATTAAATTGTTAACCTTATCTTTGGAGATTGAATTCTATGTAGTTGAACCCTATATTTTGTATCTTTTTATCTATTAAGGACCCTTAAATTTGACTTTTCACCATCATAGATTTGAATTTACTTTTTTATCAGAGTTTAGTGCAATAGTCTTTGCAGAATATCATGATGATTTAAATCTTTTTTTAGAATGATTCAAATCTTATAATGATTTATTTGAAGAATCATATTATGTAGAAAAATTATCTACTATTATTAAGGAAAGATATGACTACTTTGTGTTGTCTCAAGAATTTCAATTCTTACGATTTATTAGGTGATTTTCCTGGATCTGAAATTTAAAGACAGGCTCCCTACTTTATTTATTCAATCTGTGTATTTGTTTATATATATATGTGTATAATTCATAGAAGAATAAATATGTTGAGATATATATTGAGCCATATATTTTGACACATATTAATGATTGAAAATAAAATTTTTTCATGATATTTTATAGATCCACTACAATAATCAATCGAATCTATTTTCTATAGAAGCAGCTACAGTGGAGATAAACATATTCAAAATTTAGAATTTGTTGTAAGTCTGGTAAAACTATTCATTGTTGTTTTTATTTCAAAGATCAATTGCAACCAGATCACTTCAGAACTAATATTCCCTGATGAAACTATTTTATGAAGAACAATATCCATCTAACATTAGTTTTTGTTTCAACTGTGAAGTTCAATGAAAACCTTTTTTTAATAAATATCTTTTTATTGAGAGTTTCAACTCCTCTTCCTCAGTTGTGGTGGAGTATCAGCTTCATGATCTAAGATGTGGTTTATCGATTCTATTTTATAGAACCAGAAGACAATTTTTTTAGTCTTTTATGTAATGGTGTCAACGACCCGCACTCATTTTTGGATTCGTCTTATGATATGAGGACCCGACTAGTTAAATTCATCAAACTCATAGAGAGAGTAGTTGGTGGAGTCGACTAGGGGAACTTTATGCCCCAAACCAATATAAAAAATCTTATTGTATATTTCTGTTTTTATCTACTCCTCATAATTTCATACATAATGTAAACACTATATACATTAATAATCATCAGTTTATATCAGAAGGCATAATTAGTAAATATATTGAAAAATGTTTAAAAAAACCCATTTCACTCCCCCCACATGTGTATATTTTTATATTTTGACTTAACAAGGAAGTCTATTATACTTAACATCTAGTCATCCAGACATAATTTTTTCAGTATGATTATTTGAAATATATCAATCTAATCTAAAGGAATCTCATTTAAAAGTAGTGAAAAGGATATTCACTATTTAAAGGTAACCATGGATTTAGGGATTTTCTAATATTATAAAAATGATTTTGTAGTAAAAAGATTTTTGAATGCTGACTTTGTGGGATATAGAATTTATAGAAAAATCAAATCCATAACTTTTCATTTTTTTAGTAGCTTCATTAGTTTCAAGGTCATTTACGAAACAACACTTAATAACACTTTCCACTACAGAAGCTGAATATGTACCAGCTGGAAGTTGTTGTGCTCAAGTGTTGTGGATGCAGCAGACACTCGTAGACTATAGAATAAGATTTACTGAATCACAAATAATGGTTGATAATACCAGTTCTATTTACCTAAGAAAAAATCACACACATCACTCTCATGCAAAGCACATAGACATTATGCATCACTTTCTTAGGGATCACACACCTCATGTAGATATCATTCTTCAACATATCAGAATGCAAGATCAAATTGTAAAAATTTTTATAAAATATTTACCAGCCAAAATATTTGAATACATTAAACAAAATATAATAATGATAACCAAAAGGTAAAAATACATATTAAATTACTTTCAAACCAATATCCTAACACTAATTTTCAACTTTTATAGGGGGAGTAAATATCTATATATTTCCTTAAAAAAATTAGGAACCTAAATTTTTTGGAAACTAAAATCTTTTCTTTTCCAATTAAAACATTTTTGAACTAGAGATTTTAACATATCAAAATCATAAATTTTAACATTACCGAACCATAAATTTTAAGATTTTATAACCAGAGATTTTAACTTTTCAGAATGAGATTTTTTATGGAATCTAAAATTTTCATTTTTTAGAAAATAAAATTTTAAATTTATTTTTAAAACTAAGAAGAACCTTATAAATATTGAAAATTATTTATAAGAAATCTAGAAGGTATGTTTCATTACCTAAATCTTCATAATTGCAATTTTTTCCATGTTGTCATTTCTATCTTGTTTTAAGAAAACATTATCAGTTTCACTTTACTTAAATATGATTTTTGTTTCAAACCAAAAAAAATAAGAACCTATAAAACCTTCGCCGACATTCATCTCAACAATCAAATCAGTTTACACTAATATCCACCATTAAATGGATTCAAGAATCGAAACTGTCATCTGGAATCCTATTTAAAGGGATCTTGTGTTCAAATTCCACATCGGTTATCTATGCATCTTGCATTGAAGCTTTGTCCTTATTTAAGTGCGCCATTCTGTTTTTTCAATTTCCTTACATTCCGAATTTCTCTTGAAGATTATCCTAAGACTCCAATGCAGTCTCATTCCATAAAAGAACCTATGTATTGGTTAATGTTATGAGAAAGGTTAGTGGATCATAATTTCTTTGCGAAGTATTATTCCTTGATTTCAAATATTATCAAGTTGAATTGATGGAAAAGTTTTTGTGTTTCCAAGGAAAAGAATCAACATCTTGTCTAAAAAACCTTGTTGTAAAATTATATTAATCAGTTCAATTTTATAAACAAGGTGGGAGCGATATGTTCTGGTTTAGAGGATATGAGAAGTCGTATTCATTATCTTTAAACAAGGTCCCTAGCATCCTTGACATTCTGTATAAAGGTGAGGCAATCCTCGGTTCACATTGTTTTCCTGATAATAAAGGTTATTTCATGTAGTTAAAGGCTATATAGTGCTTTGGGTTGAAGAATGTCAAAAAACCCAAAATTTACCATCTCTCGTCAAACAAAATTTGGGTAGCTTTGTGGATGCAAGGTTTCGTTATCCCAAGGAATGGTGATAAGGATTCACTCAAGATTTGTGATATCTTTCTCTTGGATTTCCGGGTGAACCTAGGGAAGATAAATACGGTGATGTAAATCCTTATAAAAATCAGTAACATTAAGAATGGAAACATAAAATCTCAGATATTGATGTATTCACCTATCATATCAAAGATTATAGTCTTGTGTTTAGAATATTTCAAGATCCCATGCACCTCAATGTGTATTAATTTTAAGATTATGTTACTCAGTGAAGACACACTAAGAATGATGAAAATAGCATTTAGTGTTATGTCTAGCGAGTTTTATGATCTTGTTGATAAATATGTTTAGCCTGAGGCTAAGAAAGGTGAATTTTTTGAACAATCTATGAAAAGAAAAGCTAATGAACAGAAAGCCCAGCTAACCAAACCCATTCCAGAAACCAAATTAGCACCCCTTAATCCAGAAAATCCAAAATTTAAGAAAATTTAGTGGTGTCTAAATGGACAGAGAAGAAGAAGAAGACAAAGGAAGGTGATCATATCTTTGGTATTTACCATACGGAGGCTACGGCCTTGAAAATTGTTGAAGAGGAAAATATTGAAATACAATAAAAGGAGAAGAAAATCAGAGGATTAGGTTTTTTAGACGTTGTTTAGAGATGTTGATTAAGCTTCGGAACTGATTTTAGTACTGGAATCCTTATTGTAGAATGTTTCACTTCAGGAAAATATTGTTGAGGTAAAAAAAATTCAGCAACACGAAGATGAATAGGAGGAGGAAAGTGATGACTTGATCAGAATGGTTGAAGAGTATTATGAGAAGGAGATTCCTTCTGGTAAACATTCAATAATAACTTCTCAGGAATCGTCCACCAAACATTCTTCAGAAAAGAAGAAGGAAATATCTAAAGAAGAGGATGTTAACAAATGCCATTTCAATGAAGAAATTGAAGATAATGATGATATTGTTCAGGAAGATGAAGATGAAGATAATGTTGAAGAAAAAGAATGTGAGGTATCCTATGATGTTGAAAAGGATACTGCATAAAGAAAGTTAGTCCTTCTAGATACACATCAAAAGATATTGCTAGAACATCTTATTCAAATAATGGTGGAGAAGTTAAAGATACTCTTCTAGGAAATGTTGCCTCAGACTCTAGATTATCCTCCTCCATGTGACATGTTTTTTCTGAACAGTCTATAAAGAAACTTGTTGATTCAATTTTTTCTTTCCAATCATTGAATCACAAATCCAGCTAATTCAGCAGTCAATTAATTCAAAAACAGAATCTACAAATCTTTTTATGGAGAAGCTCATAATGGTACACTACAGGAAAACCCGTTATTTGGGATAAGATTTATTCCCATCGCAAATTGTATGTCGAAGAGGTTATTTGCGACGAGAATAGTCTCCCCGTTGCAAAAACTTATGTGTGGTTTGGCATGGTTTGGCACGCAAACCGCACGAAAGGGTATTTGAGATGGGTTGGCACCACCGATCTCAAATGTCGGGAGGCGGTTAGACCACGTTGCGATGGGGGATCCCCCGTCTTAACTAGTTCGACCCCCGGAGGTTATTTACGACAGGTCACATCAAAAATAACCAGCGACGGTAAAAAACTATTTACGACGGGATGTTGTCCCTTTGCAAAAAGTTCATTGGAAGGTGCCTTTTTTGTGGCTAGGCCCGTCACAAATAACCTTTTAACCACAGATGGTAATTAATGAGGCCGAAGATATTTACTACGGGCCCTGTCGCAAAAAGTACTATTAGCGATGGAAATCCCATCAATAATACTCTCGTTGCAACTAATCTATCCTATATACCCCCTCTGTATTTTCTTCTCTCCGCCTGGATATCTATTCCTCTGCTTCTATATACTCTAATTTTAGAGTGAAATTTTTTCAGAGTTAGATTTTTTTTAACGAAGAATTTGTGAAGCTGCGTACAATTATAAGAGATCACCTCTAAAGTTATTTATGTTTTATTTAATTTTGCATTTAATGGGAATGGTATGCCTCTGTGCCTTCAGGTCATGTATTACGGGTCATGTCGGGCCTTGTGCCTTGGGCATACGGGTCATGTACGGGTTCCCCTTCAACCCTTAAAAGGGGGATTAACGATAATAAAAATAAAAAGAAGGCCTTCGGGCCATTCGGGTTATGTCATCAGTATTTATATGTAACAATAAAATTAAATTATTAGTACTAATTCTTAGTAATTAGTAGTAATTAATAATTATTAATGATAATTAGTAACATATATAAATAATTAATGCTATTTAGTAATTATTAGTTGTATTTTTGCAGTAATTAATAGTAATTAACACTAATTAGTAATAATTAGAAATAAAAAGTAATAATTAGAAAAAAATAGTATTAAATATTAAAAATTAGTAATAAATAGTATTAATTAGTAACAATTAGTAATAAATACTAATAAATAGTAATAAATACTAATGAATTGTAATAAATACTAATAAATAGAAATAAATATTAATAAATACAAAAAAATACAAAAAATATTAATAAATACTAATAAATACTAATAAATAGTGACAAATACTATTAAATACTAATAATCAGTAATAAATACTAATAATTAGTAATAAATAATAATAAATACTAATAAATACTAATAAATAATAATAAAGACTAATAAATTCTAGTAAATAGTAATAAATATAATAAATAGTAATAAATATAATAAATAGTAATAAATATAAAAAATAGTAATAAATATAATAAATAGTAGTAAATATAATTAATAGAACTAAATACTAATAAATACTAATAAATAGTAATAAATTGAAATAAACAGTAATAAATACTAATAAATACTAATAAATAGAAATAAATACTAATAAATTGTAATAATAATAAATAGAAATAAATAGTAATAAATAGTAATAAATAGTAATAAATAGTAAGAAATAGTAATAAATATAAATAAATAGAAACAAATACTAATAAATAGAAATAAATACTAATAAATAGAAATAAATACTAATAAATACTAATAAATACTAAGAAATACTTATAAATAATAATAAATAGTAATAAATAGTAATAAATAATAATAAATACTAATAAATAGTAATAAATAGTAATAATTAGTAATAAATAGTAATAAATAGTAATAAATAGTAATAAATAGTAATAAACAGTAATAAATAGAAATAAACCGTAATAAATATTAATAATTAGTAATAATTACTAATAAATGGTAAAAAATATCAATAATTAGTAATAAATATTAATAATTAGTCATAAATAGTCATAAATAGTAATAAATAGTAATAACTAGTGATAAATAGTAATAAATAGTAATAAATAGTAATAAATACAATTAAATAGTAATAAATAATAATAAATTGTAATAATTAGTAATAATTAGTAATAATTTGTAACAAATAGTATAAAATGGTAAGAAATAATAATAAATAGTAATAATTAGTAATAAATAGTAATAAATAGTAATAAATAGTAACAAATAGTAATAAATAGTAATAAAAAGTAATAAATAGTAATAAATAGTAATAAATAGTAATAAATAGTATTAAATAGTAATAAATTGTAATAAATTGTATTAATTAGTTATAATTAGTAATAATTAGTAACAATTAGTAATAATTAGTAATAAATAGTAATAAATAGTAACAAATAGTAATAATTAGTAATAATTAGCAATAATTAGTAATAATTAGTAATAAATATTAATAATTAGTAATAATTAAGAATAATTAGGAATAATTAGGAACAATTAACAATAATTAGCTATAATTAGCAATAAGTAGCAATAATTAGCAATAATTAGAAATTAGTAGCAATAAGTACCAATAATTAGAAATAATTATTAATAACTAGCAATAATTAGCAATAAGTAGAAATAATTGGAAATAATTAGCAATAATTAGTAATAATTGGCAATAATTAGCTATAATTGGAAATAGTTAGAAAAAAATGGCAATAATAAGCAATAATTGAAATAATTAGAATTAATTGGAAATAATTAGAAATAATTGGCAATAATTAGAAATAATTAGAAATAATTGGCAATAATTAGCAATAATTAGAAATAATTTTCAGTAATTAGTAATTATTAGCAATAAATACCAATAATTATCAATAATTTACATTGGTTAGAAATAAATTCAATTGTAATTAATTTTAATAACTTGGCACATTTTTCAGTGGATTAACGACACTCCTTTTGGTCGACTACTCTTCTCTTTTCAAATTTCACTTACTCAAAACATTATGAAAAGTATGCTTCTACGTATTCATATCCAATCTCGTACGCACGAGTTTGAATATGCATTCGTATGACCACATTTTTCATAAACTTTTCAGGTGGTGAATGTTCCAAGAAGAATGTTCATCGACGAAAAGGGGGATCTTTTGTTTGACGACTCATTTACGTGCATCTTTGTCGCATTGAAATCAAAAATAAGAAACTGATCAGAGGTATGCTTATGCATTCTTGTATTCACGAGAATGAATAAGCCTACCTCCAAATAGATTCTTCGTTGTGATTTTAGTGTGAGAAAGTTGCAGGAAAATGAGTTGTCAGACAGATGTGTAGTCGTCAATCCACTAGAAATTGTGTCGCCCACAATTAATGGTAATTATTATGAAGTAGTTGTAATTATTTATCTTCTTTTTTGGATAAAGTTCTTATAATTTCAAATTATTCAAAAATAGTAATGACTTTATATTTTGCAGAAAAATATGGAACAAGGAAGTCGAAAAAAGTCATTATTATATGATTTTACTTGGATAAATCAACACAGAATTCGAAACGATTCTGGTTTAAATCCTCTATATATTGTGGGTATTAATGATTTCTTATCATTTGCATCATCAAAACTAGAATTTTTTTCCAAAGGAACAATTAAGTTTCCTTGTATAAAATGTGCTCTGTGAACGTTTGACACATTTGACAAGGTTGGAGGACGTCTCTTGCAATTTGGATTTCAACTAGATTATGTTTTTTGGTATCAGCATGGTGAACGCAGTTCTAGAGAAGATACTAATAACTTGATTCTGGATACATAACGGTTTCAAAATTTACTACATGATGTTGCAGGTCCATCGGTTCAACAAACTGAAACTCGGGATGCTATTGATTAAACTCTTGAGTTGGAACTTTCTGAATTTTATGGGTTTTTGAGGTCTGATGAGGATTCATTATATTTTGGTTTCCAGATAAGAAAATTAGAATTAGTTGGAAAATTTTTGGCTATTAAGTCAGATAATGTAATTTCAAACAACTGTTTTGATCCAATATTTTATTTGGTTAAAACACTGTTACCTGAAGTAAATGTGTAGCCTGCAAATTACTATAAGAGCAAGAGGATGGTTCGTAATATGGGATTAATTTATCGGAAGATTCCTTCATGTGGAACTAATTGCATCTTATATTCTAGTGAAAATTATTCCTTGGATAGTTGTCCCTCATGTTGAAAATCAAGGTATAAAGAAGCGCAACTAGAGAAGTCTCGATCGATTCCTGTGAAACAGTTGAGATATTTCCCCCTTACACCCATCTTGCACCATTTGTTTATGTCTCAGAACATAGCATCAATGATTTCATGGCACGAAACCAATATTTTAACTGAAAAAATCTTGACACATCCATCTGATGGTGATTCATGGAAACATTTTGACCGACTGCATTCGTCATTTTCTTTAGAAGCATAAAACGTGCAATTGGGTATTTCTACTGATGGTTTCTATCCATTTGGTTCTTATGGTAGTCAGTATTATTGTTGGTATGTCTTTGTAACTCCATATAATTTAACTCTATGGATGTTTATAATGGAGCCCTATATCTTTTTGATCTTATTAATACCAGGACATCTGAAAAAAATTGATTTTTATTTGAAACCATTGATTTGTCAGTTAAATTCATTGAGGAGTAATGGTACTAGTTCATATGAAGTTGTTTTAAAAAAAATTCATATTATAAGCTGAATTTATATGGATGATTAGTGACTTCCCGGCTTATGGAATGTTATCTGGCTAGAGTACACATATTATGAAATCATGTCCTTACTGTATGAAAGGAAAATCTCATTTTAGAAAAGGCACAATTGAAAGGGACGAACCTCCAAAAATGATCTCAGGTACAGAGTTTAAATTAGTTATATTTTCATTAACTACCATCACATTTGGGCCATCAGTAAACCCACAAGAAAATACATGGCTTTGGGAAAGAGCATAATTGGATAAAATAGATCATTTTTTGGGATCATCCATATTGGTCTGATTTGTTGATCTGCCACATATTGGATATCACACATATTGAGAACAAATGTTTTGATAATTTATTTCATACAGTTTTAGATACACTAGGTAAGACCAAAGATTATGTAAAGGCACAATTAGATGTTGCCCAAATTTGCAAACGACCTGAACTTGAACTATTTCAAAATATCAGACCACAAAGTTTAATGAAGCCAAACGCAGCTTATACACTATCTAAAGAGAGTCTATTATTATTTTGTTAGTGGATTGTAGATTTGATACTTCCAGATGGCTATGCTTCTGATTTGGACCGATGTGTTAAGAATGCTCATATTACCAGATTAAAAAGTCATGATTGTCATGTTATAATGGAAAGACCTATACCGATTGGATTCAGAGGTATGTTGAATTCTATGATTTTGAATTCAATAACATACATATCATATTTTTTTGAGATTTTTTTTAGTTGACAACATACTATGATGTACTAAGTAAATTGGACGAAGATGTTGTTGTCATTATATATAAACTGGAAAAAATATTCCCGCCAACTTTCTTTGACTGAATGGAACATTTGATATTAAATTTTTCACATGAATATAAATGTGGAGGTCTGGTACGGTTTCTATGGATGTACCCATTCAATAAGTGAATGCATAAATTGAACAAAAAATTATGTAACAAAGAATTAGTTGATGGTTCAATTGTTGAAGCTTACTTGCAAGAGAAATTGCTTTTTTCTGCACTAATTATTTTGAATCTGAATATCCATCAAAACAAAACCACATTCGATGGAACGAGGGGAATGCTGATGATGAAATGAAAAATCAAAAATCAATTATTAATTAGTCAAATATTGGATTCAGTGGAGTTCATGAACGATGGATTTTAGAAGATGAACATCATAGGAGCTCATACATATGTTCTGGCCAACTACGAATAAATAACAACATTTGTACTGTGAGATCTTCGATCACTTATTCTATAAGTTATGTTGTAATAGGTAAACGTATTTTATTTTTAGGTTATAAGATTATCATATCAAGAAATATCTTCCAAAAATTATATAATTGTCTCTTGAAGAATGATGATTGAAAAATTTATATCAATTGTTTCAAAAAATGGTAAGATAAATTATTGATGGTGTAACATATCAATTCAGTTTATTATTTATTATATTGATTATAGTTTTACAAATTTTCAGGTGTCTCAACATGCTGCTAAAATTGATACGATACTATGTATATTGAGTATCCCACCATCCAAAATGGTTAAATATTATAATGCATATGGGGCTAATGGTTTTCGATTTAATACATGTGCATATGGGGAATCAAAAAAACAATGAACATTGGAGTTTTCTTGAGAGGATCACATCATAGAGAAACTGAAGTTGACTTTTACTTCACGCTGGATGAAATTATTGAACTGTGTTATCTATGGAAAAATCACATAACAATGTCTAAATGTCAGTGGTTAGATACTAATAGAGGCTTGCATGTCCATCCGATTAATGGAATTGTTGATATTAAATATAAAAATCTTCTTGAAATAAATGAACCATTTTTACTGGCTCAACAATAACATAAAATGTATTACACAAAGTATTGTGCTACATCAAGAGACCATAGTGATCGGTGGAGCATAATAAAAATGAAATCTTGATAAAATCAGTTTACTCAAACTAAATGTGATTCTGATAAAGTACAAGAAATTTAAATTTTTTAAGAGATTACTCAAAACCCATATTTTTCACAAGGAGACATTAATATCAATGATAAAACCCCAAAATTAAGGGTCGAAGGTGATGATGATGTCAATGATGTTACAAATGAATTTGAAATGGAATGAAATGATGAAACTAAAAATCATAGTCTTATTGATGACATTTTTGATGAATATGAAGACATTGACATCGTCAGATATAAAGGTGATGATGAAGGTAAACATTGACACAATTAAATAATGGTTAAAATCATAACATATATATATCTACATGTAATAGTTATTTTCAACTATATGCTAACAACAATTATTTTCTGATTTAGATATACCCTAATCAACTTCGTGAGTTGGAGGAGGCTGAAATACCATTGGATGAGGAGGATTCAGGATCATATTTTCTTTGGATACTGACAATTTTGTGGGTATGTGGAGGGGGTGTGGTCTTGTGCGACTTATGGTTTTGGGCCCTATCCCTGAGTGGCTTCCACATCTTGGTTTCGATCCACGCACACAGAGGTATGAAAACCTATGTATTTTAGTTAGTATTCACTAATTTATTTATATACTAATTGTTTTATTTTTTTTTCTTTTTTCATGGTTTTGCACATATAGCTGTTGGACAGGGGAGAGCTATGTTGCACAATTATTTTTCTCAGCCATGGATCACATTAGAATATATTCTCATTGATTGTGACTTGGAATGTTAAATCATTGGTTGGTAAATAAATAAATAATGTTTATTTAGAAATTTATTTCATTAATAACTTGATATTATAAATTATTTTTAAGGGTTATGGTATCCCATCAATGATAGCATGTGTAACACTATCCACAAGGCATGAGAGGTGTCTATACATGAGTATTTCCATCAGTTTTTGAACAATTTGAGAAGGATAACCACTAAAAAAGCAGAAGAGGTAGTATTTGATTAATCATGTATAGCTCATCGACCATAGTACATTTCATCTCAGGTTTGGGATGAATTATGTTCACACTGGTTGAATAGTGGATTTCTGAGGAGATCATCATTAGGTTGGTTGAATTGGGGGAGATAGGATGTGACACATCGAGCTGGTAGCCGTACATGAAGTATGCATAGAGAGGATCTGGTAAGTATCATTTTTAAATATTTTATATAACATTACATAAAAACAGTTTATTTTATATTAATATAGGTAGTCAAGCATCCCGATATTACAGAGTAAGACGTTTATCAGAGGATGTATAGTGATCCAACCACAAGAGAGATTAGTGGTGATCACCAGCATCAGATTGTAAACAATATTATTTCTTTTTCAATTTGAAAAATAACTACATATAATATTTTCATTATTTTAATTTTAAATTGAAACTGAAGGAGTCATATGACGCTGAGACCTCTCAGAAACAGGGTGAGAGCTAGACTAAGCCGGATAATCAGGCTAGTGCCCACCATTTCGATGAGGCGGCATGGATGCATGCGACCCAATATGCCTTTGAGAAGCGCTGAGTATTTGTCATCAACTATCATTTAAGTCATGGGACTTATTATGGTACTCCTGAGATATCATCTCCCAACTCGAGAAGAGCTTGTGTAGAGGCATCATCTTCTGGATCATAGTATTTAGAGCAGTTGTGAGCTAAAACTGAACTTATATAGAGATTGCAGAAGTAGCAGGAAGAGATATGTTAGTAGCAGCAACAACAGTAGCATGCGGAGGTCATGCATCGATGGTAGCAACAATACAAGCAACAACATGAGGAAGATATGTGTAGATAGCAACAACATCACAAGGAGGAGGACATGCATCGATGGAAGCACTAGCATCACGATCTGATGGAGTACATGCACCGTCTTACTTGAAGATTAGTAATGGAGTTTCCTCCACCATCTCCTCCAGCTCCTCTAAAAGACAATCCCCTAGTGATTTTTTTGTTCTGCTAAAAACAATTGAATTGAACATTTTATGAAATATAAACTATTTATAATTTTTTTCTTTTATATTGGTGCAAATATGGCATAATTTGTTTTATTATTTTTAATAATTTAATATTTTATTATTTATTATTAGTATTATATTTTTTAATGTTTGTTTATTTTACTAATAATAATAATATTATATTATGATATTTTATATTTTTTTCTGAATATTGAAAATTTTAATATATTTTAATTATTTATTATTTTAGTAATATTAATATTATTTTTTTATTAATCATAATTTATTTTTATTAATTATTTTCAAATATTGTGAATTTTAATTTTTTTTAGTTAAATAATATTAATATTATTTTTTTATTAAGTATTTGCGACGGGCCCTTTTGTGATGGGGCCCCTTCACAAATTGATTATATATATATATTAAAAGTTTGTTGCTACAGGTTGATTTACCATCGCAATGACATTGTTGCGATGGGCCCATCACAAAAGGCTTATAACATATAAGCAATTTGCGACGGGTTGGTATCCTGTCACAAATAGTTTTTGTGATGGACCTGTCACTAAAGGTTCTTGTATATATAATGTATTTAATTTGATATTTATTTGCGACGGTCCACTTCCCGTCACAAGTAGTAGTTTTTTTGACGGGCCCATCACAAAAAATACATGTTGCGACACCATTTTCTGAAACATACTCATTGCAACGGGATCCCATCGCAAAAGGGTTTTGGAAATGGGATCCTATCCCTAATAGCCGGTCCCAAAAGGTCAAAATTTCAGTAGTGGTAGAATTAGACTTCAAAAAATTATTTGAAAATTATAAATCCCATATGAAGTCCTATAAGATAATAACAAACAGGTTGAAGTCTTTTATTGATGATATTAATATGATTGATGATTATATGGATTTAGTTAAAGAATCCTTTAAAAAATCTGATTAAAGTAACAAGAATCATTCTGAGTGGCTAAATGAAGAGCATGTTTTCCAGATCCAAGAGGGCATAGATGTAAATGGAAAAATCATTTCCACTACTACTTGTCTAGGGAGAGAAAGAGAATCTAAGGAATAGTGGAAATAAAAAGTTAATTTCCAGGAAGAAGTGATCAAGACACAAGAAGATAGGATTCAGACCATTGGGAAGAAGTACCAAGAGCAAGAAGACTTACTCAAGATGTACCAAGAATATCATAAGGAGATAAATAAGGTGAAGGACATACTTAAGAAGCTTATTGCAGAGAAGAAGGACGTTTGATTATATTAGAAATCTGATATTTTGTTGTACTAAAACCATTAGTCCAAAGTTAATGAAATATTTTTGTACTTTGTTTCGAATGAATCTTTTTATAAACATTCAGGTACTAATTTTTCACATACATTCCTTTTTGAAAATCAAAAAGTGGTAGAGATGTTTAAAAATAATATCATATTAAGGGGGGATAACCCAAAGAATAATTTTCTTATGAAATGGGAGACTAATCTAATGAATACATTATTATGAAAAGTTAAGTTATTTTTAGGACAATTTCTTAAGACAAAGAATATGATCCATAAGGTCTTAAGGTGATATAACCTAAGATGAACTTAATCATCTTCACCATAAACCAAATATAAGGGTGATAAGTATTTTTATCCTATGATTTAAAAACATAATACTCCTTTTCGAAAAATGGTTTGCGCTTTCCAAAATAGGTATATTATTATGAAAATGAGCCTCTTATGAATATTCCATTCTTTTTGTTTTGAAAATCACAAACACTTTTTCATTAATTATTTTTTTCTTTCTATAAGCAAAATTTTCATGGTTAAAATTTATCATGCATTTACATGTTTTACTAAATGTTCTTTATACTAGATTAATCATAAATCTTTAATACTGAATTTTTTTATTTATAATAAAATTCTTATCTAAAACCCAAAATCATATAGTTCCTTAGATACTAAGTCTCACTATTTTTAGACTCTGAATCCATTAGCTTTCATACTCTGTTTCATCCTGAGTTTTGACTTTGATATTCAAACAAATTTGATTCTGATTTCTCATAAAATCAGACTCCGAGTTATCAGATTTTCTAACTCCGAATTCTCATATTTTTTTTAAAAATAATTCATAAAAAATATGGCTCCAAATTCTCAAAAAAAAACCCAACATTGAATTTTCATAATAAATGACTATATTTCTATCAAAATGTTGACACTGGGTTCATAGATTTTCTGACTCTGAATTCTCAGAAAATCAATCATCGTTTTCTCTAAAATTTGAACTCTATTTTCTCTGAAATCTAAACCCTGTTTCCCTATATATTTAGGATCGATTTTTATAAATATTCAAACTAGATTTCCCACAATATTTGGAATCCAATTATTCGTACTTATTAATGTATCATATTTTCTTTAAGATATTGTTCCAATATTATCGGATCCTAGTTTACTTATGTTTCATAAAATTAATAATATTTTTCTTATATGTTATTATTATTTTTTCAAATGATTATGTTATGATTAAACAATGTCGTACAATCTATTTTCTAACTAACCATTTCCTGAGTGAGACCTATCCAGGTCCCTCTGAAATTCAAGGAAAAATACTACCGTTGGAGGAGGAGATGAATATTTGGATTTTTGCCAATAAATACCCCAGCCATTTGAAGAGATCGAGACAAATTGAGAAGTGATGGTTGTGCTGATACTCTATGATATCCTTTATCAATCCTACCTTGTGAAAATTTGGTGAACAAATTTTTCAAGATAAAGAACAACTGGTTCAACCTGGTTAGTGCGACTCTGATTGTTGCTATGTACAATATAAGGATTCTGAGGATAGGAAGATTAAGGTACCAATCACTTTTGAGATTGAGGGCTTATGGGGATAGAAATACTAATTCCGATATTCTTATCAATTGAATACCTTGGTGTGGGTAAGTTAGGCTTTCTTGAAAGTATAAATAAAGGGACCTTTATCCAATGTTGTTGGATACCCCACTCTTTGGGTCAAAATATTTTTTATTACTTGTTCAATTTTAAAATTTTGTTTTATTTCTAATGTTTTAAGTTATAATTAGAAAGTATAAATTTCTTCTACTTTCTTATACTTTTACTTTCTCTTATATATTTTATTCTATACACATTAAGGAAGAATCATTCTTTAAGATAAACATTCTTAAGTTTCCTTGTGAGAAAATTGTTTAAGTTTAGGATATATATAATTGGACCTGGGCCCATCCAATTATCCATTTTTTTAAGAACTAAATAGGTTTTATGAATATATATTGTTTAAATTTGTTAAACATATATTTTCTTAAGTATAAAAATTAATGATTTTAAATAGAAAATTAACCCCTCGTGTAATTGAGCATCTTCATCTACATTTTGATCCTCAAAAATATGTTGACCTTACTGGTTGAGATGAATTCTGTGGTTTAAGAGAGCCATGAGTACATGAATCTTGTATCAGTTTTAGTGGAATCTACACTTTTATTCAGATCAAAAAGAGGAAGTATCCTGATATAGAGTGTTTGGATATGGGGGAATGTTTTGATGGTGGGGAGTCACCTTCTAAGTAAAAATTATAGAGGATGAGATCATCCATGTTAGAAATTTGGTTGTGGTGCCTTAGAGTGTGCAGGAGTATTTGATGTGTACAATTCATGCCTTAATGTGGGTAGTGCATTCAGGTGTGACCAAAATTTACTTTGACCTACGATGACTGATTTGGTGATTGTGCATTAAAAATGTGATTGTGGGGTTCGGAACATGATTCTGCACCTATCAATAGGTAAAGTATGAGCACCAATGACTCTGAGGTTTATTACAGTCATTTCCCATTCTGGAGAGGAATTAAGACAATATCACTATGGTTTATTGTGGGTCTCCTGAGAATGACTCGGTGAATGATTTTATTTAGGTAGTCTTTGACCGACTGAAAAAATTATCACATTTATTGCCTATACAGGATAATTTTTTAGTCGATTAGTTGAGAGAGAATCATGTTTGGAAAATATTCCATCTATAGAGGGTGACATAGATTAATGTGTAAAATCATGAATAAAACATTACTTCATGCATCTAGAACATCTTATAGAAGGCACATGTTACATGGTTTTTACTGGGAATGATATTTTACCCATAGAAATATGGTTAGTCATAGAATACTCTTTAGAGGCTTGAGGATATATTATGAACGTGCGTTTTTTAATTTATATGGTCTTGGGAGATGCACCTAAGAAACTATTCAGATAGAACCATATGTGGATTTTTATGGTAGGCTTTTAAAATCACCTATATATTGGATGGAAGAAGGTGAGTTTGAGTTTTGGGGACTGAGTCTCATGTAGGAGACATTCGACCAGGTTGCACATATTTGGGAACATATTTATATGTATTAGATTTGGTGTATGTTGTATGATTATAAATGTTGAAAACCCATAGGTTTTATAGAGGGAGATTGTATTTTCCTTTGAGTGTCACCTAGATTGGTTCACTATAGTATTCAGTGACATGGAATATTGGAACCCCATTTTTTTGCCTGTTTGTGGTTCTGGAGAGAATCAGGCCAGTGGAATACCAATTGGATCTCTTATATAGGTATAGTGCCATGAATGATGTTTTTAATTCTCTATAACTTCGTCAACATCACCCTAACCCTTATCATGTGATTAATGCTGTTTTTGTTGTGCTTGATACTGATGTGTCCTTTTAGGATCATCTAATACGTGTTGTGGATCGTAGTGGAAAATTTTAGAAGGAAAAGACCATGGTGATACTTTGAATATTATGGAAGCATGGACATGTATCAGAGACAAGATGGGAGAGAGAAGTAGATATGAATTCAAAGTATCCCAATATTTTTGACAAAGAATCATAGAGATTCTTGGGAGTACATCTTGTGGGAAAGATGTTATAAGGTGGGGTGATTGAGGATCCTGACCATTTCTGAAGGCATCTCCAGATAATTTTTCGGTACACTGTTTATTTATATTGTGTATATCATGGTTGGGTTTCTCATTAGGTATTTTTTTGGATGAAATTTCTGGATTTTGGAAAGAAGTGGGGCTATGCACGGGTGGCACATGGTTCACCCAAATCATGCGCCCAACCCAGCAGGCCATGTGAACCCAACCAGAAGAAATTAGCATGGTTGTCACATGGTTTTCCAAACCGAGGTCCATTTTTGTAGTAATTAAGTGACATCCCTAAGTGTGGTTCATTTGGTCCCACAGTTTGGGTAAACCTTGATCCACATATAGGAAACTATGTGTGCAGAAAATTAAACCCCCCCAATTACTTTTATAATTCCCAAACCCACCTGACTTCACCCTATTTTGACTCAACTAAACCCTAAATGCTCCTCAAATTATTTTTGGCTACAATATGTATTCATAGGCATTTTGACCTATGTAACTAACGAATCAAAGACAAGATTTATGATATGCACTACTCCTAGTAATATATTCTCATTCCTAGTAGTTTCCTCCATCTCTAGCATCTTTCTATCGTCTTTTTAAGGGATGTTTCTCATCCATTGGTAATTGATCTAGATCTAGGTTTTTATATATATAATCTTTTTGTTCTTTGATCTAGGATTTGGATCAAAATCTCATACATTGTTAGGATATTTTTTGTATGAATTGAAATGGGGGATTTTCATTAGTGAGAGTTTATCATCAATCTTGTTGTTTGTGGTCTATTAATCAATTCCCATAGTATTGATTTAATTAACTATATGCAACAGGGATATTAAAACTTTCATGATTAGTAAAATGCATTAGGTATTTAATTTTATTAATTTTAATTTCAAGTTGGTAATTTAATTTTTTGAAATTGGGAAAATCTTAAATTTGTGGAATTGGATTCATTAAATATTTAATTATTTGATGGAATTATGCGATTGGTGAAATTATGGGAAATTAGAAATGTGAAATTGGTCAATTTATGGGATTTTTGAGTGGATTAATTAATTTAATGACAAAAAGATTTATTAAAATAAATTAATATAATTTTGTCCTTATGTAGAAGGGTTAATGAGTTATATTATTAAAGGGTGATAAATGGTTTAAAATTGATTTTTTTCATATTATTCTTTATGATTGAAGTATTGAATCGTGTTTGGTATGATAATGGAGATTATAACCCTTGATGTGTAATTATGATGAGAGGGTTAATACTGACTAACATTTTCAAATATAATATGTTCTATATATTTTTATTGATCAATAAACAGGTTTTTGGATATGTAATGACACTTTAAATACCCATGGGATGATAGACACAGCCTTCAACTCCCAAAATGTGTTCATGCGATAATGAGTGTGGGACATGTACTGATGGTTCAAAAGATCAAATGTGTGATTTATGTGATAATGAGTGTGTTTCATATACTGATGCTTCAAAATCACATATAGAGGGTCTACTTTTTCTTAAATTACAATTACATTAATTTAAAGATAAACAATATAATACTGTTACAAAACCAGGATCCAAAGCATTAGTGTATAGTGAAAATTATGACCAGACACAACATTTAAATAATAATACATAAACATTAATTTAATTCCTTCTTATGTATCTTATTATTGTCTCTCATGGTATACTTTTTATATGTAGTCACCTATGAATATACATCAAAGAAAGATGTGAGATAAAATCCCTATTGGATGAAAGATAAGAACATTAATCAATATAACATGGGTTCTGCATAGTTTTCATTATCATAACATAATAATTGTATCAACATCATAGTAATGATAAGAAGAATTATATAAATGCATGGAATGTGGGAATGTATAAAGATGAAACATCATGTCATTGTGGTCAAATACCACACATAGTTGTGAACAAATCTAGCATCATGTTCACACATAACATATGTGCATAATCATAACATAATAATTGTGAACAAATATATCATCATATTTACACATATTTCACCTTATCTCATGAGATACATCACATTAACCAATGAATAGGAGTGTAATATAATAATGGGTACACTCATCACATTATAACATTTACATGATCATGCATGACACATCGAACGTATGACAATATTTTCAATAAAATAACCCATAGAAAGAAAATGGGTTCCATGAGAATTTAATAAATCCTAATCTTAGGAATAATAATTAGGTTTTTCAAAATAAAAAGTTAATAACATACTTGTTGTATAGTTCATCAATCATGAGTGAAGAAGAAATAATCTCAAGAGAAGAAAAATATTTGTTTTTTTTAGAAAGAAGAGTTAATTTGGAAAAATATATATATTTTCAATTCAATTATATTATAAAAATGTGCATCCTAGAAAAAAAATGTAAGAAAAAATAAACTGTATTTGAGGAATATTAAAGAACATTCACACAAAAATTTAGAATGAAAGAGGAATAACCCAAAGTAAGGAAATTGGGTATGAGAATCCCATTGCCTTAGTTCTGAATTCTGAATTCACTTTAAAATCTACGATAATAATATTATATTATTCAATTAATTAATATGTAACATATTATACATTAACTTTATTTATTATAATTTTATTAAGTTAATCTATGGTCCTTATAGAGTTCAATTCCATCGTTCTGAGAGTGTTCCATTCTTGGTTTTCATGACCGGTTCTCTTGTATATAACTATAGAAGTTCTTGTAAGATGAATATCATTATACATAATATGAATTAAATGTTATCGGTGAAATATTGGACATTTAAATGGTATTAAATTTATTTTTTTGGATATAAAGACGATTCATAAGATAAAATGATAATGATAGTCATTTTGATTAATTTTAGGTTTTCGATCACAACAAACGTGTTTTGATTTATTATTTAATATTATGAATATTAGTTAGTTCCAAAAAAAATGGGTTATAAAAATAATTTTAAAATATATTCAAACCATTACTTTTCTTTGTTACCGTCCCTCATGCATGTAAAGGAAAAATAAAATTTGTCATCCTCGAAGGCAAAAAATCAACACCTCATAGGCAACATTTCCATTTTTAGAATAAAGGGGATTGAAGAATAGGTTTGATAATTGATTATTCCATTAACATAAAAAAAATTAAATAATATGTAATATAGTATATTTATTATTCCACTTGTGTAGGTTTTAATTAATAGAGAGTAAAAAAAGAAAATAAATTAAAAGAAAAGAAAATGATATTACATATAGATTTCTTATCCTTGAGAACTTCATTAGAGAAATATTTTCGACTTTGGTTGATACCAAGGCTCATAGAAACTGATATGTGTATTGGGAATATAATTGGGTATAAATTGGTCATGTTTCATGTTTATGGATGTGTGAGGAGAATGATTGGCGAGGGGTGGTATTTAAAGGGGATACGCGGCTATTTTTTGATTATTTAATTCATTATTTTTTTATTTTGGATGAATATTGTTAATAGATTGAAGTATATCACTAAATATATTAGAATAATTGATTATAGTCTGAAATTGTAAATTTACATCAATCATACATCATCTATGACTTAATAATTCATGTATTGTTCAAATACAGTCACAAAAAATTCCTCTATTTTAGAAAAATAAAAAACAATCGCCTTGAACATTCTTTGACATGTTTAATTAAATAATGAAATCTATTTTATGAAAATTATTTTATAAATTTGAAAATTTTAATTTTTAAATAAAATAATAATTTATACAAAAAATACAAGTTTAAAAATTATAACTGATTTTATGACACTTTGAAAAATAACATAAGGTCTCATAAAAATACCATATAATAATTAGGTGAAAAATTATTCATTAATGAATACATTTAACAAAAAAATCATATCTATTAAATCATTATATTAATTACAAAATTCTATATAAATGTTTATGTTTTTTAAAAATTTGAATACTTACTTTTTCATCTTTAAATCATTTATTTACTTATACTATGATATTATTATGTCATTTTTCATTTAAATGAAGAATAAATTTTTAAAATTTCATAATTTAGGTTACAATTATATTGGTTAGATTGTTATTTCTAATGGTCATAATCCTATTCCAAGTGTCAAGTTACTATTTCATCTGTATATGTTCCTTAATTTCAATGAATATTAAATATTTGATTCATAATTTAAGATAATGACGTTTTATTGGGATCTCCAAGATATTTTTGTGTTTTATATGATATAACATAATTATAAGAGTGGAAAAATTCCATTGATAAATGTTTGTGTCATTATATTCTTCCCCACTTTTAAAATTTCTCCCTCGAAATTTCATTTAAAAAAATAGGTGATGGTATTTCTCCTACATCACTTCCTCTAGTTCCCATGTTTCCTCTTCGTACTTATGGTTCTTCCATAGTACTTTGATTAGGGGAGTTGTCTTTTTGTGTATAACATTATCTATATGGTTTAAGATCTTCACAAGGTTTTCCTCGTATGAGAGTTCATTTTCTGACTGTACATCCTATGGATTTTGTATATGTGAGGGATCTGGTCTGTGCTTCATAAAGAGAGATACATTGAATAAATTGTTAAATTTAGACAAAGTTGGTGTAATTAAAAGTAAATAATTCATAAATACGACCCATTCAAGAATCATAATGGGGCCAATGTACTTGGGACTCAGCAATCCTTTCTTCCAAAATATCATGATCCTCTTCTGTGGAGATATTATGTGGAATACCATGTCCTCAAACTCGAACTCTAGGTCATGTCAACTATAGTCTACAAAGAACATTTTTCATCTTTGGTATTCATTTATTTTCCGCTGAAAGGTTTTAACATTTTAAAAAAATTCATCAACAATTCAAGGTATTAGAATCTTACGTTCACCAAAATAATCCCATCATACTGATTTTATACATATTCTATCATAACAAGATTCATATGGTGCCATTTGGATGCTCGAGTGGAAACTATTATTATAATATAACTAGACCTAAAATAGATATTGTTCACATCCTTCTTTGAAGTCTATAGAACATGATCTCATTATTTCTTCTAATATCTAAATAAGTTGTTCAGATTGGCCATCAGTTTTTGGATAAAAATATATACTGAAGTTCAACTCAGTGTTTATATAATTTTGTTGAATTTTATAGATCTTAGAGGTGAATCTTGGATCTCTATAGAATTCAATCGATAGTGGTGCTCCATGAAAGCTTACAACTTCCCTGATTTATATCAGTTCAAGTTGATCTAGTGATTAGTCTTCTCTAATTCTACAAAAGTGATCTGTCTTTGTGAGACGATCCAGAACAACCCATATAGAATTATTTTTTATGGATGTCTTTAGATGTCCAGTGAAAAAGTCCTTGGAGATGATGTATAATTTCCATATTTGTATGGTTAATGGTTTTATCATCCCTTATATATTTTTTATTCTATCTCTCACTTGCAATCATACCAGACACTTTGATGTATAATCATTTAATTCATTATTTATATTATTCCACCAATAGTTCTTTTTAATATCTCGATACATCCTTATGGTACATTAGTGAATAAATAAGGTCAATCTACCTGTATCACTCATAAGATATTTTTTATCTCTATATTGGGTGGTACACATAGTCATGACTCAAATCATACTACTCATTTCTCATCAATTTTTATCTCTTATTATTTTCTCCTATCACTTGGATTCCACCTTCTTTTGAATATCAACATCATTTATTTGATGATCCATTATTTTCTATATGATTGATGATTTAGAAATCATTTGAGAAATAATTGATGATGTTCCTTCCTTATTGATTCTCATGTCCATTATTTTCAAATCTATGAAGATTAGATCCTTCTCAATTCTCATCATTAATTGTGTTTCAGGATCCTTTATAATTATATCATACGACACCTTATTCTATTTTCTATTATGGTAGTGGATTGACCATATATAATACTTAATGAGATGTAACCATCTTCCATAGTTCATATTAAGCTCATTCAGTGTTAACATATATTTTAGGCTCTTATAATCATAATATTATTAACACTTCTCCCCATAGAGATAATGTTTCCAGATTTTCAATAAGAAGGTCATAGCTGCCCACTCCAGTTCTTATGTCAGATAATTTCCTCATGAATTTTAAACATCTTTATGGAGTAGTATTTCAATTTTCCTTTGTTGAATCAATAAATATCCCTTATTTAGAAGTGTGAATAATGTCATGATGATAAGCCTCTTTTTAATGTATTTCTATAAATCTTCACAATCACTAGTCTAGAAAGGTTTTCACCCTTCCAAGTCTTCTTTGTTAGTGGGTTTTTAATATCATTAGAAGTTCTTCACAAATCACCGGTAAAACCCAACTAGTCAATGGAAACACTTGAATATTCATTACAAATGTTGTTCTAGACCACTCTTTAATTATATTTCTTCTATAATGGTCTATAGATATTACTTTTCTGGTGATAACATGCACATTAATGATACTTATTCCATACTGAACTCAAATTTATTGTACTTTTCATAATTTTTTCCCTTATTAAAATCTTTAGCATAATATTCAAATTCTCCTCATTTTACCCTTACTCTTATAGTATATTATAATATCATCTTTAAATACTACCACAAATTTTTTGAGGTAATCTCTAATGACTCGATTCATTGAGTCCGTGAATATATCTATAGAATTAGTGAGTCCAAAAAGGATCATTATAAACCCATTGTGTCTACACTGCATTCAAAAGGAAGTCATGGGAATATCATTCTTCATCACATTGAATTGTTGATATCCTAACCGATGGTCCACATTAGAGAAATACTTGGCCCCATGTAGTTGATCGATCAAGACATCTATCCATGATAGGGGTTATGTTATGTTTATCATGATTGTTTTGATCTCTTTATTGTCAATTAATAGGACCTTTGATCCATTATTCTTCTTGATAAAGTGGATTATAACACACCATGGTGAAGTACATGGGTATATAAAATGCTTGTCTAGGTTTTCTTGTAACTACTTCATTAGTTCTACCAACTCAATTTTGGCCATTCTGTAAGGGTTCTTCGATATCAGAAGATATCTATGAATAAATTCAATCGTGAACTCAACCATTCGGTCACGAGGAAGTCCATGTTATATTTCATGGACCGCATCAGTGTATTCCCTCATAATGTGCATGTATTCGGGCATGAGTCTCTATTTTGTATCAATAATTTGAGCAATATATGATTTCTCACTGGGAAATAATATCCACAATTGAGACAATTACTATAAAGGAAATTTACCATCCTACTTATAATTTTATAGAGTTGGAGGATAGCTCATGATGTTAAGATTGATCATCATTTATTGGTAGTTGGTGTGTTATTTTTATAAAGATAGCCAATACATGTCCAATATAGAATCAATCTTTACCAAAGTATGTATGAAAATATCTTCTTGGAGGTTCAGCCCACAAACATTAATGGGGAAGGAGTTATATAAATTTTATGAAACAATTTTCCCATTTTATATTCTCACAGATAACTCATCCTCCATATTTTGATGTGGTTTGAGAATTGTTCTACTACATTTTACTGATGTAAAGTATTTCATACAACTAGAATAAAATAGATTTTTTTCCATTTTTTAATGAATAACCAACCTACCTATCACTATATAATTGTTTGGATCCACCTTAGTAGTATTGATGAAAGAATCATTACCTTACACCATTTTATTTAGTGTTTTGTGATTCTATTTAACCTAGAGGAATAAAAGTTTAATTCACCATCTTGTAAAGTACAATTTCTTCTTAAATTTGAAGCATTGAACCATGAGTGGTGCTCTCCTCTTATCCACCACATTTTAAAAATTCTTCATGTATCTTCAATATTCATGAGCTTATTGGTATTCTCTCCCACACTTGATGAATTTCCATATCCCTTTGAGGAAATCCCCATGATTCTTATCCCTGCATTTTATATATTTGAGTGGTTATGTTTTATTTCCACCTTTATAAATGATCCTAGGGCTTGAAACTCGATATTTTGTTTCTTATCTCTATATCCATGGGATGATTCTCCAAACTCCATCTCCACTTTATGATCACATCAAAAAACATCTTCATAACTCACAAAGTCTCAAATTTAATGATAATTTCTAACGTGTGTTTTATTCAACTAAATAATATATTTATTTTTCTATCATTATTGATAAAGAAACATGATGCATACCTTTGTAGCCCTATGAAATTATTTTCATAAGATGTGATAGATTCACCATCTTTTCTCTTTAGATTTTTGAATTCTCTCTCATTTTTTGTATGATGAGTTTGAGGGAAATACTTATTATGAAATATTTTATTACTTTCATATGACTCTATAAATTCATTTTTTTCATTGAAATGATATAACTAATCAATCCCCATGATTGATTGGCCTCTCAATTTAATTGATTAATGTCTTGAGACACTATCTCTATCTCAGATCAGTGAAGCATAGAAAACATTTTCCCTATTGAGTTGATTCACGGTTTGAAGACTAGTGGATCAAAAGATCCACTAAATGTAGGTGGCCATTGTTGCATAAAAGGCACGATTGCGAGTTTCTCCCTCTTAGGGGAAGGTAGGTGTTCCAAATTATTTAGGTAATTTTTCATAACATGTTACAACTGGTTAAGAATAACCATGAAATTTTGAAATCCACATCCCATGGAATTGGGGATGTCATCCGATAATTCACTACATTTTCCCTCGTAATGATTTTTGGCCTTATTGCTCCTAGTTCACACCATATTCAAAAATATAAAAGGATTTAAAAAAGATAGCATCATGTTCACACAGATAATATATTCATAATAAAAAAATCATCATTAAAAACAATGATATAATAATGTTCAATAATATTTTAGCTTATATCATGAGATAAATTACATTACCCAATGCATTGAAGCACTATATAATTCCAAGTGTCGGCGTCACTTTATAACATTTACAAAATCTTGTATGCTGCATTGAATGTATAAAAATATTATCCATAAAATTACCCATTAAAATTAGATGGGTTTAATGAGAATTTAATAAAGAATAATTTCTTGAATAATAATTGGGTTTCCCAATATAAAAATGCAATGACATCCTTGGTATGAGAATATTCAATATTGAGTAAAGAATAAATAGTATCAAGAGAAGTAAAATATGTTTTTTAGAAAGAAGAGTTATTTTTAAAAAAACATTAAATTTTTAATAAAATAATATTCTAAAAATGAATATCCCATAAAATAATAGGTATTAACAATGGAATTATTTCTGAGTAATATTTTTGAAGAGACACAGAAAATATTTTCACGAAAGTGGAATAACCCTATGAAAAAAATTAGTTTCGAGAATCTAAAAACATTATGTATGAATGATTTATTAAAATTACTATCTGGGATAATAAAATTAGATTAATTAATTAATAAATTAATAACCCCCTTTAAATTTATTTTATTTATTATAATTTTTTATGATCATTTATGGCCCTTATAGTGTACAATTTCATCATTCTGAGAGTGTTCGTTTCTTGGTTTTCATGATCAGTTCACTTGTATACACTTATAGAAGTTCGTGTAAATGAGAATAATTAACAAGAATTGAAATTATATTTTATTAGTGATCTTCCATAATTTTAATTTTTCTTTTATATTATTTTTTTTCTAGATTTTAGGATGATTCATTTGACAAAATGTTAATGATATTCGTTTAGAAAAATTTTGGCAGTATCCAATCATAATAAACATGTTCTATTTTATTATTTAATATTTTGTATATATAGTAGCTATATACCTTAAAAAGGGTTATAAAATACCCTTCTAAATTTATATCAACCATTATAATTGTTTTTAGACCAACCATGAATGCAGAAAGGGAAAATGAATTATTTTTTTCCTTAAAGTCGATAAATCAACACCTCATGGAAGATGTTTCAATTTTTAGAATAAAAGGGAGAGGAATAGAGGATAAACAATAAATTATTCAACAAAAATAATAATATTCTAGTATTTATATGTTAATGTAGTTATCATTCCACTTGGATAATTGTATATAAGGATTGAAAACGAAAAGAAAAGTTATTGAATGGAAATTAAATGAAAAGAAAGAGGATTTAACCTCTTAAATTCTTATCCTTGAGAACCTCCATAGAGAAATTGGTTTTTTAATTTGGTTGATAAAAAAGTATCTTGGATGTGGGAAAGATTATTGGGACTAGTAATGGCCATAAATTAGACATGATTTGAGACTTTGGGGGTGTGAAGAGAAGAGGTGGTGAGGGGTGGTATTTATAGGGGAGGATGGGTGTTGTTTGATTATTTAATTTATTATTTTATTATATTGGATCAAGATAATAAATATTTTAGACCTTATAATTTAATATAATAAAATAATGATGTATATTTCAGTATTATGGGATTTAGACACCCATACACCATCTATGACACAATATTACATGTATTTTTTAAATAGAATAAATTATATTATTTCCCTATTTGTAAAAATTCAACTATTTTAGAAAATATCAAAATGTCATCCTAATAATTTTTTGATGTTTATAATTCAAAAAATGAAGTCAAATTTATGAAATTAATTTTCTAAATATGATTAATTTGTTTTTTAATAAAATTCATAATTTATTTATAAAATACCTCTCTTAAAAGTATAACGGATTTTATATCACTTTGAAAAATTACTTAAGGTCTCATAAAAATATATTATAATCATAATAAAATAAAATATTGATTTATGAATACATTTTATTAAAATAAATTTTCTGTTAAATCATCTTATTAATTATAAAACTTAAAAAAAACATTTATATTTTATAAAAAATCCATCACTTAATTTATCATTTTTACAATATTTATTTACTTAAACTATGATATAATTATATAGTATTTTGACTTATAAGATTTATAAATTTTATTTGTAATTTCATAATGGAATTTAATATTGTATTAGTCAGATTACTATTCTCGATGGTCATGATACTATTTCAAAGGTCTAGCTACTATTCTATCAGTATATGTTTCTTAATTTGTATGAATATTTCTTATTTCATTATTAATTTATGAGAATGATGTTTTTATTGGGATCTATGTGCTCTATATATGTTTTATATTATATAAAAAAATTATAAGTTTGTAAAAAAATTCAATTTATAAATGTTTGGGTCATTACAGCCCACTTTTGTGATTGTTTGCTAAATGGGTTGTGGGACACATACTGATGCTTAAAATACCCACGGTGTCAAATTCATGATGTTCTAGCCCAAGATTTTGTCATTGGACTATGGTTCCAACTATATTTGTTATGAATTGAAATAAAATTCATAATTTAATGCCATATGACAATTATTATAAACACTTATGTGATATGGTTCAGACTCAATAACTAGACGATGAAGGTATTGATGGGTTATGTGTCTTCATGAACCCGAGGATATAATGAGATAAATTAAAGAATAATGTAATGTGATATCTATTTAATTCTTGTATTGTACATTAATATTTATAAAACTAAATACCCTATTATTGATTGGATATTTTTAGACACTGTTGGTGGTATACTACTAGGTTGTACTCAAACCCTACATAGGAAACCTGGTCAGTACCTAAATAGACTTCATGGTTACATGACATGTTATGGGAAAAGACCTTGTGTTAGATGAACGAATCAGTATCGAGAATGTTTGAGAGAACCTGAAATGGTGATGACACCTGGTTGGGGGATTTTTAATGTCAATAATTTTAGGTTTTCAATTCGACAGTTGAAACTTATTTGGCATGACATACCCCATGTTTTAGTTTTTGATATTATAATTTCTTTTGATTCATCATTTATTATTGACTTTTTCTTGTTATTGTTGTAATCTAATTATTGGTTATTGTCTTTTTGTTTTTTATTTAATTCTACTATTGTGACACTTGGATAAAGATATTATAGTCTCACCATTATATATATTATACCCTCATAGCTAGTCATCAACCTCCGGCATATAGGGAGGCATGTTCGACGTAATATGACTGATCAACATGAGGCACTGATGTGTCAAACTTGAGTCAGGATGTTATAGAATGGAATTTGAAAGAAATGGATTAAATATTTCACATAATGTTTTTTATTCTAATAGGTTCAACTTATTTTTTGACCAAAAATAATATTGAAAATGATAAATGTTAATTACATGGTTTTAGGTAAAAAGTGGTTTGATGGGGTTAAACTAAAAATATATGGTCTAAAATGACATAAAAACCTTACGAGAATCAATTTTGTTTCCATATATCAAACTTATAATGTCTAAGTACAAATAATTTTAAATTCAAGACCCTTATAGCATGTGAGAATATCTTGTAAACCCTTTTCCTTCTAAAAATTAAAAGCGTTCCACTCACCTCCCTTATAAAATTCCACCCCATCACCACTCCTATTCGGAAATTAAAACCATTTTGGTTTTAAAAAAACCATTCTGAATTAGTTCTGACCATTCAAATAATAATTCTTGAATCATTAATTTTTTATAAAGGAATCCTTGGAATGATTTTTGTGAAAATATAAGGATTTTACCCAAAAAGATTTAACATTCTTCAATCAGCATTTTCATATTATTTAATACCAACCTTCATCAATTCTTATTAAACCACCATGATATAAAAACCTCAATATGATCTGTATACCTCGATGTTTCATAATATAGGAATGTCCTATAATAATCCCCAATTCAATCAAATTGGTTATGAAATCATCATTCGTGTGTATGGTGGACAATCTTCATACGAATTGATGTCATTCATTATTCCATTACCACCTTTCACGGTTGGGTGTGATAATTGATATAAATTATATCAATATAAATTATATTTATTATATAATTATACATATATGCATTATGTCAAAAACATTAATTTACATTTCATTCCACAGGGGATACAATTACATCACTCGTGCATATAGTAGACAACCACCTCACGAAGTGTTGTGATTCGTTTTTTCACAAATGATTTACATGGAAGGTAATAAGGATAATGTTAATAATTATATGAATTATACATGAAATAATTATGATATTTACGACATCTTTATAATTCTTAAAAGATAATATCTCATTTTATTTCTTACCATTAAAATCATTTAAATATGGTAGTATCATTCATGTATGTGAGGACACTACAAAAAAAAATTAAATTAGCTATGTTTATTAGCAATGTTTTTCAAACGTTGCTAATTTAGGGATGTTTCCAAAAAACATCCCTTTTTAGGGACTTTTCTTGAAAAATTTTGATAAGTGAGTGAAGTTTCGTAAAAAAGGATGCTAAATTAGTAACAATTTCTGCAAAACATCGCTATATTAAGGATGTTTTCAGGAAGCATTGCAAAAAATATTTATCTTTATATAGATCAATTCCCCACCTCGATGTAAATATATATTTAGATATATATATATATTAATATATATATAAACAAAAACACACATATATATAATCATATATATGTAAACAGATATATAAATAAAAATATATATTTATATAGATATAAACACACACACACACACATTTATGTATACACATATATTTATCTGTAAAACCCCATATATATTTTATATTTAGTCATTTTTTTAAGAAACATGTCTATTTTAGTGACTTTTTAAGCAATTTGTTTATAAGTGAGTAATTATATATATATATACACAAACACATATATATTTATACACACACAGACAAATATATATAGACATATATATATATATAAACATATATATATATATAAACCTATATATGTAAACATATATATATATATATACATATAATTCATAGATATATAATATAAAAAATTAAAAACATTAAATATGGACATTTATATATTTAATATAAAATACGAACATATTTGAAATATAAATATAAATATATATATAAACATAAAATAATAAATAATAAATACATACATACATAAATATATAGATATATATATATATATATATATATTTATATTTATATATGTATGTTAATATAAAAAAATTATATATATCATATATTAATTGTTTAAATACTTACACATATATATAAAAGTATGTAAACACAAACACATATATTTCGAAATATATATATATCTTAATATATATAATAATAGAAATATATTTATATATAAACACATATATATATATATATATAAACAAACACACACACACATAAATATTAAAATATATTTATATACATATATATTTTAAATTTAGATACCTTTAAAAAAATGTCCTATTTTAGTGAAATTTTTACCAGTGTTTTAAAACATGACTAATTATATATAACTATTAACACACAAATATTTTTATACAAACACAAACACAAATATATAAACACACACATATATTTACATATATACATATATAGGAAAATATATATAAAATACATACATATAAATAATCATAAAATATTAACATATATATAAAATATATATAAACACACACACACACACACATATATATATTATATAAAATATAAACATACACATATGTATATAATGTGAAATATGAATATATATATATAATATAAAATATATACATATAATATAAACATATATATATATATATATACATAATATAAAATGTAAACATATATATCTATATGATATAATCACATATATAAGATATAAAATATAAACATATATATATTATATAAAATATAAACATATACATATATAATATAAACACATGTATATATAACCATAAAATATGAACATATATATATATAATATAATATACAAACAAATATGTAAAATATAAACGTATAAATATAATACAATATGAATATATATAAATATATATAGACCTAATATATTAAATAGAAAATATAAAAATATAAAAATATATATTAATATATGTATATTAATATAATATATATTATTTACAATTACTAAATTTTAAATATTTTAATGTATATATATATATAACATAATATAATTAAATATTTATAATTTTTTCTTGTTTTTAAGAAAAGGTGACTAATTTAGTGATATTTTTACCAGTGTTTTAAAAGGTGGCTAATTATACACACAATCACACACACACCTAAACACACACACACACACACATATAAACATAAAATATTAACATATAATATAAAATAAATATTAAAAATAAATATTTTATATATACAATATATATATATATATTATATATATATAATATATTAAATTCCTAAATAGTGATACTTATTTTTATATAAATTAAAATAACAGAATACCTTTGTATAATTAAAATATTAAAAGGTGACTTGGTCCTCTTCGTATTGATGATGGAAATACAAGGATCAGTTCTACCATAGATGTTTTTATTGTGTTGGGTGAGGCAGTCATATGGGGCCATCTTGATGTTGAGGTGGGGGGAGGGGTGAGCCAGAGCCAGTAGCTAGAATTGTGGGGTCAAACCTTCAAGACGTGGTGGGAGGCGAGGTGAGACAACATCTCATGTGTAGAGAAGATGGGTTTAGTAGACGAGGGTCGAAGGCAGGGAGGGTTGGGAGGGGGAGGCGTGGTGTGGGGTTATAGTTAGAGTGGGGGTGGCATGGTTGGTTGGTATGAGAGAGGGTTGGTCGAAGGGAGGGCATACATGGAGAATGGGGAGAGCAAGGTTTTTATGGGAGAGGGAGTACTGGGTGAGTGGGGAGGTAAGGGTGAGTAGTTGGGGAAAGGAAGACGTACTGAATGGAGGGTCTATAAGGTGAAAGGGAGGCATATAAAAGAGTGGGAGGGAGGTGTAGTAAGAGATGTGGGGTCACCTTAGTAAATGAGATGTTGCTAAATATGTTCATTTATAAACATTGATAATTTAGGAATTTTTATAAACATTTCTAAATTAGTGAATCCTCATTTAGTGACATTATTTGAAACATCTATAAATTAATTAGAGACATTTATAAACATTTCTAATGCATAATATGTCACTAATTAATGTTTTTATAGTGGAACTACTACCTTCACGAACCGATGTGACTTACTTTTCATCACTATACCACATTTATGATATATCTATATATTTATATTTAAATAAATAATATTGAATTTATGATATTATGTTAATTCATTAAAGATAAAATATTACATAACTTACTTCTATAATGACTCTTGAAAAATTTAAATGTTATCATGTGTATGTACGACCTACTATCTACATGATCATAACATTATAAATGATTTTTAAAAACCATCATTAATGATTGGTCATTATAGTATAATTGATGTATAAATATGACATTTATTTCATGATTATTATATTAGAGGCGATGGAACTATATAATATTCAAAAAAAAATATGAATATTCATGACAATCATGAATGAGAAAACAAGGAAATTAACACAGAAAACATTGAAAATGATGAATGATTATTAACGAACGGGTGATAAGATGTTATAAAACGGCCATATATAATATTTTATATATTAATACTGTTATTTAATAAGTTGATAACACGTTTAAAACCACTATACATGAAATTTAATCATGTTCAACCAAAAAGAGGTATGAGGTAACAGTTCATCTTAATTTCATTTCATTGATTCATATTTTAATTTTACGTAAATAATTTCATTATATCTACCTATTTGAAATGTATAATCACGAATCATTTTTTATTCATTTTTTTTATGATGAAATCTTAATTATTTCTTCTATTGGGAACTCAATTAAAAGTTACTATGTTGTAAATAATTTTATAACCCAATTTCTTTTGATTATGTAATAATAATCCTTAATGTTATTTGATATTATAAAGCTATGTATGTTATTTATTTTTGATATATATATTTTTATCCTAATATATTTTATATAGATTTAAATTTTATAGACATAATTTATTTATTTATTAATCATCACTTTAATGTTATAATTTTTGTATGATTTTATTTCATCACCCCATTTCAATTGGGATTGGTCATACATGAATTTCCATTAATGGGAATTGTTTGATAATTAGAAAATAAAATATTTTGTTTTATTCAAATATAGTTATTCATTAATTATGTTCAATAAATAATACTATTTTCCACTATTTGGTACATAAAATAATTGAGAAAAACCTTTTAAGAAAATATGACTTCATTTATCTCTTGAGTTGGAAATTCAGTTCTTATAAAACAAAAATTCCTAAAAAATTAATTATTTAATCTTTCCAAAACTATTTATTAAATATATTTTTACCCACTAATTTTTTTAAATTTTTATGAAATGAATATTCAATCCATTTTTAAAATAATTCCCCCATTTAGTTTTCAGAAAAATTGAATGTAATCATTGTTTTAATGTGTATGACATGAACTGAATTTCCAACTATCATGAGGAATAAAATTTTTTCTATATTATTTTATATGTTTCAAAAATTATATACAAATCAATTTAATTCCAAAATATATTCTAAACATTTAGTTTTAAAATTAATTTTCCAAAAGAAAAGTATATATTCATTAAGATTGATTTTAAGTATCTATTTACGGTATTTCTATTCATCGATGACAAAACCATTTAATCTAAATCCCTTGTCAATATGTTTTTATGATACCATCCTTATTATTTATATGGATTTATTATTTCCATTTTCACAAAATAAATTATTGGTGTTCAATTTCTTGATTCATTTTTGTAATCATTAACATTCCATTGAAATATTCACTTTCTTATGATCATTGGACATTAAATATCTTCTAAATATCCTAGATATTTATCATGGACTGGTTAATTTTATAAATAATATTTAATTTTTACATATTATGTTCTTCATTGAAAGTTATTTTTTTATCTGGTGGAATATGGATAAACTTATTTTCTCTACCCTATACAAATATTTGATTGTAATACACATTATTTATGAATTGAGTTGATTGATAAATATTTTTGGAATGTTTTGGACAGGAATACATGGGTGGATACTAGTAATAGTAATCCCCTAAATGAATTGATATTATCATGAGGCAAATTAGTAAGAAAAAAAAATTATTCTCCCAAACACGATGGGTTTGTATCCTATAGTTTGGAACCATCCTAAGGAAATATATTGATGATATATGTATCATGTTATTGAGACATGAAATACAATAATTAATCATTTATTTCATTTAGAATTTAGTTATTATTATACATCATATTTTCCCAATTATATTATCTATGGATTCATTTCATTCTTAGTTATTGATTAAATGAAATACGTGTTCAGTTATTTATCTTTCCATATTGATTAAGCCTTTTCAATTTATGGTCATCATGTTATTGATTATTTTTAATTTTTTTTCAATTATTTATCATTATTTATTGATTATTATACCTGATATTTCTACATTGATATTACTTCTAGATTCACTTTGTTATAATTTTATCAATTACCTGGCAACTATGTACAATTTTGTATATTACCAAGTTGATTATTTTTATTGATTCATGATAGCCTTCATTGTACGTAAACCTTATGGGAAATTTAATATCACAATTATTTTCTTCTGTTTCCATAGGAATTCCTGAAGTTTACTATGATTCATATTCAAGGATATGGTCGAGGGAATCATGTTATTCGAAAAAAATTATGTTTTAATTTTTGATTTCAAATGAAATAACGTAATCGTGTCTGTATATAGTTTTCCAAGACAATTAAACTATTTACTCATTTGGGATGTTATTCCACATATTTTATCCCTATATTATTAATAGGACACTATCTCTATGTTTATTGGGTCGGGGTCACTACAATATAAAAATTAAATTGGAAATGAATGCATTCTTGATAAAAACATCTGTTTAAAATGAAAAATTCTTCGAGAATGATTAATTGTCTGTTAAATTGAAATGTTAAAATGTCAATTTTGGGAAAAATATTAGTAAATTTAAAATGATTTTATACATTAAAAAAGTATTTTGTTGACTTATGAATTATAATATTTTCATAAATAATTATATATGTGTTTAAAAATGTGGTGAATAATATAAATGTTTGTGACAATTGATTTACAACAGCTTAGTGTATTGATATTTTTTATGAATATATTTATGTGCATCATTATTGATAGGAATAATTAACCTGTAACATAATGTGAAATGAAAATGCGATATGAATATTCTTTTAGAAGATGGTTTTAGAATATATAATACCCGGGTTGACCTTTTGTTATGTTACCCCTTAGTTGGGTTAACCTTTTATTATGTTACACCTTAGTCCTTTTATTATTATGATGCATCGGTCTAATATAAAGGTTTTATTCATGATTTGATGCTATGATCTATGATTTGATAAATTTAAGTTTGAGTCATATTTTTGACTATATTATTACATAACTCTTGAGCTATGATATGTTGGAGTGTTTTTCTAGTATAGATATTAATTATTCAATGTTATTTACTATGATGTATTTTAATAGAGACAATAAATATATATATCAATATTTTTAAAATAATATAGAAATGGTTTTAGGGAGGCTTGTTAAGATTATGATGTTTATTAATGTATATTTTCTTGTGAAATTTAAAATATGTTAAATTCAAAATAGGATAACATTATGGACATAAGTTTATATTAACATCCATTTGATACTTGAAGTCAGGTGATTTTCTACTAAAATATTTCTCACATCCTATACATAAACATCTCATATATATACATATTATATTTTTGGTGATACATGCAATGGAATGAGATCATTATTGGTTTATTATCGAGGATTGTTATAAAATTAAGGTAAATTATGAGTGACTTTGGATAATCTTGATGGGTTATTTTGGTATTTTATTTTGAGTTATTTTAATTATATTTTATTCTGACACATTTATTTCTTATAAACTTGTCATTATTGAGAATTAATATAATTTTAAAATATATCATTGATGGTAGAATTTATATTATTACATTAGTGTAATATACCAACCCACCTAGAATATTTAATCATTTCCCAAATATAAATTAAAATGTTACTTAGCTCTAGAATCCACCCTCTTACCAACAAAAGAAATGTAATAATTTCACAACCACTAAATTTAACGGGAAATATTGTTATAACCCAACACAATCAACCTTAGTAAATATATAATACACAACACAATAAAATAATTAAAATGTAAAATATATATAATAATAATACAAGTACCCATAATAAAATTACATCCATCTAATGTTTTCCAAACCAATTGCGATGACAAATAATCTACTAGTATTCACTAGGAGACTATATATACTACATTGAATTCAATGAAACAAATTACCATTCCACCAAAAATAAATGAGAAAATTATATGTATCTGCACCATGATGCATATTTATGGGAGAGAAATAAAATAGTAAGATTTACCTGATCACTACCCATTACCCCATTCACGTGAAACCCAAGAACCTCCACAGTTTTTTTTGAAAACAATTTCCCCTTATTACAATTAATATAATTATAACATATTTATCAATAAAAATTAATATAAAACCATTTATTAAAACACAAACCAAACATGTCATAACACTATTAGTTCTATATCACCCTACTCACACAAACCTTTTCACATATTGTATGATGTAAATATAATACCATTATATAACCCCTGAGTAGAACCTCCAAGATAATATGATATCAAGATTAAAAAGGATTTATGATGTTAAAAGGGACTCACATTAGATCCTTTAGTCTTAGGGGGCTGTAAATCACTAAAGATCCCATTCAAAAATTCCCACAAAGGATCATTTAATAACCTTGTTTTGATATTTGGGTCATTTGTGTGATTCAATGATGGATTTCAATCATTGAAAAAGTCATAATAATGTTAGGGTGTGTACGATTAGAGTTGGGGGGGTTATGTGATTTATAGGAGTCAAGGGATGCATAGTTTATTATATATAATTACATGATTTTTATTAAAAATCATTGTTTTCCCAATAAAATAATCACTCTTAATGTTTTGTGGATAATGGAAAACACATGGTATATACAAGGTCCACTATAAGTTCATTGAAAGTGTTTATTTCCTTGGACATTATTTATTCACAACCCCATTTCATCTAGTTTTTTTGTCCCTATACATAATAAAAAATTAAAAAGATGTGCATGTTGGTACTTGGTGTAATTTTTTTTGGCTAAGTGATAGATGTTCGAAAATGTGCGTTTTTTTTGAATATACTACCTGTCCCCAAATTAATAAATTTTACCAGAATAATAGAAATTTAGAAGTATGTGGAAACAAAAATAATGATTGATTAATGATGAAAAATTGTAGTAGCATGTCACAACCCTTCCACAGGGGCCCGTTCCGTGAGTACCCCAAGGCTACCTTCCATAGGCCAGTGGCAGAAGACTTACACTAAAGGCTTATTCCCTAAAAATAGGAAGACATTGCCTTTATAACCAATAAGACACACAACCAAGCACACAACAAGATACGAACTCATGTAAACTGAATCGTAAACAGAGTGAGTACAGTAAGTAAAAGTGGCCATAATACAATCCCAACTGGAAAGTGCAACAAAAACTGGAAAGTAAAAGACGATTGATAGGTGAAAAGTATCTCCAAGATTGTCAACCACGAATCCTACATGAAGGGTAGGTACAGCTCACGAACGACCGTCGTTGTAGTTCGCCTCATCTAACGTCCAGCTCCAAGCCACCTCCAGTCCTGGTACTCTCGTCCTCAGTCAACGTTGTCCATCGTCTGCACCAAACACAATAGGGTGTGGGTATAGCCCGTGTAAAGGGGAGTATAACTATACACAATGGGGACCCAGAGACCCTTAAGGTCTCACAAAATCCACCAAGGATAAACCATAGAACATGGAATCAACTGACAACCATACATAGGTATAAGCCCATACAAATACCTAAGTTATCAAGTATACCCATCTCAATCATGAGGAAAACATAGAGTCCAACTCAAAGCCCAAATATAAACTATTCCACAAAGGAAGGAATACTACAAAGTCAATTACCACACAGGTACGCCACAAAGAAGAATACAACCAAGGTATTTCTCCGAAGGAAAGTACCTTAAGGCACGGACTCATCTCACACCAGGTATAACATAGGTACAGTAGTAGAGATGATTATATGTAACTACTGAATAATATTACTATGTTAATAGGTAGACACATGAAGGATTTATAATCATCATCAAACCCACATAGGATCTCTAGGTGAAGACCCACACAGGATCGCTCGGTGTTGACTCACACAGAATCGCTCGGTGCTAACACACAGAGGGTCGATCTGTGGTGACACGCACAGGATCGCTAGGTGCTGACCCACACAGGATCTCTAGGTGATGACCCACATAGGATCACTTGGGTAGTCCCACATGGAATCCTAGAGCGGTTCCATGTGGGACACTCAGTCCCAGACCCATGAAGGATCTCTTCCTTAAGTCACAACTAGCTACTGGGTTCCCGTGCTAAGCTTGCTTGTCTCCAAGAGGGTCTGCTCCACTAGCCACTGGTCGATACTCCAACTTCCATGATGTACCATGAAGTAGTATGTAAAAGGAACACCATGTCATAGGGATCTCAATGCAATAGACAGTGTGTTAACATGACTCATGGTCTGTGAGTTATTAGCCTTTTAGTCCCAAAGGAGGGGTTGGAGTCGTGCTCGATCCAACCTGACCATTCCCCAAATTTATCCAAATCTTCAGTGGAGTATACCAAAGTGATTGTCTCATTCCAAGTTTTTCAGTGCTACATACGGTTTGTCAAACATATTACCGATGCTAATGATATGGCCAAAAATGCGTAAATGGGTCAATGTGGGTCTTGGTCTGGCCTGAACAGGTCGGACCAAACCGACATGACCTAGACGGGGCTGAACCGGTATTGGTTGACCTGGACCGACCCGCTAGGTTTGACCCAGCCTAGCTCGCGCTGGGTAGCCTGGCATGGCAGCATCGCGGTGGCCGCGAGGGACCACGGGGGGGTGGGGGGAGGCCGCGAGGGCGCAAAGGCCGCGAGGTGGCACGACTAGGCCGTGGGGAAAGATTATCCATGGGGGGCTACGGACGGAAGAGGCCGTGGGGCAGCAGTGCCCATGGGGCAGCACCGTTGCGTCATCACCATTGCCACAACCGGAAGTAGTGTCGACCGACATTCTCGAGTTCCACCGGTGCCAACTCTAACACCGGTCGCCATCACCAATGTGAAAAACACACCAAAGAAGAATGAAAGATGTGTCAGACCATGTTGTTTGGCCTGCACCCTCCGTGTTAAAGCGGTAGCATGCGGCTCAACAAAAACATTGAATCAAGAATGTCAAATTCAATAATTTCATACGAATCATGGATCAACTCATTTTGGATGATCCATGTTCTCTATGGTTTCCATGAATGAGGAATTTAATCGAGAAAATTCCTGAATTCAATAACAACCCCTACCTCATTAATTTGATTCATGGAATATAGTTTGCGGGGAAGGAGACGATGTCATTCGAAATAGACGGACGTCGGTGACGTCGGCATTTCCTCGATCATCAGTTTGTTGACATTGAAGGCATTCCTCGTCAACAACATTCCGAAGGAAGATGTTGGAGTCGAAGTCGAGATTCTTTATTTGTGTTCTTAATTAGAGAGATTTCTCCCAAGTCTCCTTCCTCCCAATTCCACCAAAAGGAAGAGGTATCCCAAATAATAGATTATGTTATCTATAATGTTGTTGGAATAATTTTCAAAATTTATGAATTAATTAATTGAGTTGATAAAATCAATTAAAGGGGTGGCACCATTAATGTGGGGAAGCTCATGAGGTATCTACCCATTAAGAGGGGAGTTCAAGGGGGGTTAAGTTTCTGGTGGTCCCCACCAACATAACCCACATGGGAGGTTAGGCTTGAGTGTTCCCCACCACCATAACCTATGTTGAGAGGTTTTAGTTTAGTTGGTACCCACCATTAATCATCTACAATGTAGTTCCAATGAAAAATAAAATAAAATGTTACACAATTTAATTTTATTTTATTCTTTCACGAAAAATCCAAAAAATTAACTTTCACCCTTGACCAGCTTCCGTGAAGGTGAAAGTCTTATTAAGAGAATACCGGTGCTGTGAGGTCAATGGTACCCTCAGATTTAAATTCCGAGCACCAGTTCAAAAGTTACAAAAACACACTCGCATGTTTATTGAAAGTACCCAAAAAAAAGTTTAGAAATTCATTCTAGGCACACCGGGCCTTGGAATCACGCGCCATCAATTTTCACAAACTTGTAAAATTCCAATATATTTAAAAAAAATAATACATCGAAACTATGGTTCATTATAATCTCCCCTCTTTAGGTCTTTTCTTCCCCATAATCCATAACTCAAACTAATTTAAAAAGTGGGGGTATTGAGCACTCATCTGATCCTCCCTCTCCCATGTGCTCTCATGGAGGTTCTCGTGCTACCAACGAATGCACACCAGATGTATCAACCGCCATTGAAGTACTCTCTACTATCGATTCTAAATCTCTATCAGAACCTCCATTAAAGTCACCCAATCATCAAATTCCATCTCGCCATGGTCGATGATGTGAGAAGGGTTGTGCATGTATCTCCTCAGCTGGGATATGTGGAAGAAGTAATGCACCCGGTGCAACTGATGTGGAAGAGCTAAGCGGTAAGACACCTCACCAACTCCGTTGAGGACATGTAAATATCCGATAAATCTCAGAGATAACATTCCACCTCGGCCAAATCTCCAAAACCCTTGACGAGGTGAGACCCATAGAAAGATGTTGTCACCATCCTCAAAATCTAGAGGTCTGCGTATCTTGTCGGCATATGACTTCTGTCTACTTTATGTTGTCTTCATCCGCTCCTAGATGATATGCACCTTCCCTGTGGTGGCCTATACAATCTATGGTCTCACTAGTGCTGACTCCCTTCGGTAAGTCTAAAATAAATGTGATCTGCAAGGTCGGTCGTACAATGACTCAAAAGGTGCCATCCCAACGGTGGAGTGATAGTTGTTGTTGTATGCAAAATCCACCAAAGGCAAGTGATCCTCCCAGCTATGACTGAAGTCAAGGGAACAATCACGTTGCATGTCCTCATGGGTCTGAATGGTCTGCTCAGTCTGACCATCCGTATGAGGATGGAAGGCGGCACTCAAATGAAGTAATGTCCTGAAAGCCTCCTGCAACCACTTCCATAGCCCGGAATTGAAACATGCATCACGATCGGAGACAATCTTCGAGGGTACTCCATGTAACCATAGAATATCATACACATATAGGTGTCCCAAGATTTCTACTGAACCCTTCTCTTTGATCGGTAAAAATTGTGTCGAATTGGTGAGTCGGTCTTCGATCATCCAAATCAAGTCATGTCCCATGAATGTATGTGGAAGTTCTGTCATGATGTCCATGGATATCCCATCCCACATCCACTCTGGGACCTCTAAATTCTAAACCAGGATTGTTGGTACCTGATGCTCTGCCTTCACTTACTAACAAGTGAGGCACCGAGAGACATACTCTAAAACTACTTTCTTCATTTCCAGCCACCAGTGCTATTGTCGGAGATCCTAGTCCATCTTCACCACTCCTAGATATACCTATATAGGGATGTGTAGAAATCCCTCAACACTTCTTCCCGAAGTGACACTGGTACCATGTTATGTCCTCTAAAGAGGATGACATGCTCCCCAACATCATAAAATCAATCATGTGCCTTCCCTATAAATATCTGAGCATGTAGAGCCTCACAGTCAGCATCCCCACACCATACCTCCATGGCTCGCAGAAGAAGTGGTGATGTTACTGTAAGAGACTAAAGAAAAGCTGCTCCATCCTGATCTAGAAAGGATATCTGCAAAGATTCCAGCTGCTTTGTCACCTCGTCTACTAGCTATTTACCAGATCTCCCATCGAGTGCATCTGCTACAATGTTCCCCTTACTAGGAGTATTGACTATCTCTATGTCAAGGTCCTAGAGGAACTCAAGTCAACATCATTGTCTCAGGTTAATGTTCTTCTGATAGAAGATATACCTGAGACTCTTGTGATCCGAGTAGACTATAAAATGTTATCCCATGAGATAGTGTTTCCACATCTTCAAGAAGAAGACCATTGCTACTAACTCCAAGTCATGGGTAGCGTAGTTTTTCTCATGTTGTCTCAAATATTGAGAACCATATGTGATCACTACTCACTCCTACATGAGGACACATCTGAGCCCTGTCCTTGATGCGTCGCAGTAGACTACATACCCTACGCCCTCCTCTGGAAGCCTCAAGATGAGGGTAACTAGTCATCCTCTGCCTAAAATCCTTAAAACACTATTTGTATCTTTCTGACCACATGAAGTGTTGTCCATTATATTTCAGTTCTGATAGTGGTGTTTCAACTCTGGAGAAATATGGCACAAATATTTGGTAGTATCCAGTGAACACCAGAAATCTTTTTACATCCGTCACACTCCTGGGTACCTCCCAAGAAAGTACCGCCTCAATCTTCACTGGATCAATTGAAACTCTAGCCTCTGATATGACATATCCCAGATAGTGAACCTCTCGGATCTTGAACTGGAACATCCGGAGCTTATCATAAACCTGGTTCTCTCGAAGTGTGTCTAGTACTACCCGAAAATGATAGGCATGCTCCTCCTCAGTAGTTGAGTAGATCAGAATGTTGTCGATGAAAATACTACAAAGTGATCAAGGTATGGCCGGAATTCCAGATCATGAGTCCAATGAACATTGTTGGGGTGTTGGTTACATTGAATGGCATTCCCGTGAACTTGTAATGGTTGTACTGACATCTGAAATCCATCTTATGCACATCCTCATATTGTACTCTGAGCTGGTGATAGCCTGATCTGAGGTCTATCTTTAAGAACCATCGTGCTCCCTTTAGCTGATCAAATAGGTCTTCAATCCTCAGAAGTGGGTACTTGTTTTTCACTGTCACCTAGTTCAGGCATCGATAGTTGACACAAAGTCTCAAGCTCTCATCCGCCTTCTGGGTTAATGGAATTGGGGTTGCCTAAAGGGGACACTGGGCCAAATGAATCCCTTCCCCTAAAAGTGCTATAACTATAGCCGCAACTCACAAAGCTCCACGGGAGCCATCCGATACGCTGGTGTGGATATAAGTTCCATCCGGGAGTACAAGTCAATGAAAAAGTCCACCTATCTGCGAGAAGGTAGACTCAGAACATAATCAGAGAAGACATCCGCATAATGGTATACCACTATAGGATAAATCAGACTCTCTACATCAACTGATCCCAGGGTAACGCTAGTCAAATAATGTGTAATCCACGACACCCTCCTCTGGGTAAGTCAATCATGTTCTGTAAAGGATCCCTTCTAACTGGTGATGTTTAACCTAGTCCCATCAGTGGGGACACACCGCACTTTTCCACTAATATAGTTATTCTGAGCATGGACAGTAGATAACAAGTAAATACTGAAGATGGCATCGTAAGGCCTGGACACTGCTACTAGGATATCTTAGACGAAGATCTCTCCTCCTAGAGTAGGCTCACACTACCAGAACCAGTGCGTAATCATCGAATTCACTACCGTTTGAGTCTCTAACCGTAATAATCGACCCAAAAAATCTGTCGGAATCTTAGAACTCTAAATGAGGGCAGTTTCAATAAAATAATGACTAGCACATGTGACTATAAATACAACAGCTAAGGTATAATAGACACAGATCATACCTCGTATCATCTTCGGAGCACCATGATCGTAGGCCTCAGCTACGAGGAGCTAAGCTCACCCCTATCCACCTTCTCCCTATTGTCGCGGTGGACCTACAGGTGGTGGTGATGGTAACATATCAAATCATCACCCACTTCCAGCTACACGGACAGCTCCTCTTCAATGTATGACTACTCCATACAAACCTCCTCGGTCAAATCTATGTCTCTTCTTGGGTGGTCCTTCTCTCTTATTCTGATCATCCGTATACCAGGTTGGACAGTCACGAGCCATGTGACCCTGCCCACTGCATGTTTAACACTGCCCACTGCTGTCATGACTGGCTCTACCTTGGGTACCCCACACAACTGATCATTAATCCTGCAGTCATCCATATGTCAGTCTGGTTCTCTTGGACCTCTGTGTAATCTGTTTGCTACCAGTGATAGAAGATTCCGCTACGTGAGGCCTGGAAGTGGGTCTCACTGCTGGTGATTGTTCAGCAAGGAAACTCTCCCCTAGGAGGGCTCTCTCAAAAATCCCCGCCTAATTCGGGAGGCTATGTGAGATCATTGAAGCCCAGATGACCTGCCTGGGTCCCTGCTCGATGGTCCGGGCCCTGAAGAATGTGTCTCGCACCATATCTTTGGTGTATCGTGAGAGGTAATTGAACCTCATTGATTACTAAGCTATAGTCATTCTTCCCTGCTGCAGATTAATAAGCTCTTGAATGTGCACTGTGTGTAGAGTCACTAAAACAAACTCTACCAGAAACAGGCTCTCAAATTCTTCTGAGAGAAGTGTTACCTCGTCGTGAGCCTAGAGAATCAGTCTCCACCATCTTCTTTCTACTGCCTATAGAGGGATGGAGTCAAGGATCACCGTGAGATTGTCTAGTGTCCTTACCAGTCATAAGACTCTCACTATAGCCTCCAGGAAATCCTCAGCTGCATGTGGCTATGTCTCTCCCCTGATCTTGGGTGGCCTCCGGTGCTGGAACTCATGAAACACACTCAAGAAGCATGCACTCTCTGCTATTGGGGATGGTGGCATCGGTGGCCCAATGGGTAATGGTACCACTAGTGCCTCCACAGGTGCCTCAACTGGAGGAGTGCCCTACACCAAGGCCTCATTGCTCAGTGGGCTGTCAGTACGTACTATATCTGGAACCCTAGAAGGATTTCTATGTAGAGGCTTCCTGAAAAAATAGTTTAACCACAATCAATAAGTTATCCCCAGTGAGCTGACTCAAGAGGTCACAAAGAAGACTCTTGAAAACACACACACAATCAGTGTATTTTGTGCACTGAGTCGGAAATCAAAAGTCAGGGTCATGGTGTTTGGATTCGTCAGCCATTGTACCAACACTGGATTCCATAAACTGATAACCACACTCACTACACATAACACTATTTCCATTAAAAAGATCAGATTCATATGTTCTATAGTAGAACCAACTCCTCTGATACCAATTTTCATGACCTATCCCCCGGGGCATGTGTCGTGCCTACCCCAAGCCTGCCTTCCATAGGCCAGGGGCTGGCGACTAGAACCGAAAGAGTATTCCCTAAAACTAGGAATCCATTGCCCTTATAAAATGTAACACAATAAACCACGAACACATCAAGATACAATCTCAAGTAAACTGAATAGTAAGCAGAGTGAGTACAATATGTTAAAGCGGCCAGAATACAAGCCTAACTGGAATGTACAATGAAAACTGGAAAGTACAAGACAACTGATATGTGAAAAGAAGCACCTCAATCGTCCACCATGAATCCTACCAGAATGGTAGGTACAATTCATGAATTTACTTCTCTGTGGTTGGCCTCATCTAACGTCCTCCTCCGAGCCACCTCCATTCTGGGTACTCTCATCCTCAGTCAGTGCTATCTATCATCTGCACCAAACACAACAGGGTCTGGGAACAACCCATGCATGGGGTAGTATAATGATACTCAGTACGGACCCCGAGACCCTTAAGGTCTCACAAAATCCACCAATGATAAACTACACAACATGAAATCAACTGAAAACTCTACTTAGGTATATGCCAATACATATACATATGTTATCAAGTATACCCATCTCAATCATGAGGAAAAAATAGAGTCCAACTAAAATCCCAAAGTTCAATTGTTCTAGAAATGAAGGAATACCATGAAGGCAAGTACCACACATGTACGCCACATAAGAGAGTACCACCTAGGTATTACTACAAAGGAAAGTACCACAAGTTACAGAATCTTCTCACAGCATGTATGAAGTAAGTACAATAGCAGAGATGATTCTATGTAACTACTAAATCATCATACCCTGTTAAGAGGCAGACCCATGAAAGATCGAAAATCCTCATCATACCCATATGGGATCTTTAGATGCTGACCCACACATGATCGCTCGTGGATTACCCACACTAGATCCCTCGGTGCTGACCCAGATAGGATCACTCGGTTCTGACCAACACAGGATCACTAGGTGCCAATCCACATTGGATATATAGGTGCTGACCCACACATGATTTCTCAGGTAGTCAGGCATGGAATCCTAGAGCGGTTCTATGTGGGACCCTCAATCTCAAACACACAAAGGACCTCTTCCTCAAGTCACAACCTGCTACTGGGTTCCTGTGAAAATCTTTCTCATCTCCTAGAGGGACTCCTCCACAAGCTACTGGTCCTAATACAACTACCATGAAGTCCCAGGAAGAACTATCCCAAAGGACTTCCACGTCATAGGGGTCTTAACACAATAGACGGTGCGCCAATCGGATGCCCAGTCGATGAGTTATTAGCCTTTTAGTCCCGAGGGCCCGGTGGGATTCATGCTCAATCCCACCAGACTATTGCCAAAATTATCCAACTCTCTACTGGATTATACCAAAGGGACTATCTCACTCCAAGGTTTCCATTTCCACAGAATGTTGATCAAATGGAAGACCGGTGCCAAAGATATTACCAAAAATGCGTAAATGGGTTGAAGTGGGACCTGGTCTGGTCCGACCCGGTCGGGCAGACCCGGCCAGGGTTGACCCCGATTAGGTCAATGTGGGCCAAACCATTTGGTCCAACATGTCTTGGCCCGCACTGGGTGGTCCATCCTGGTAGCAGCGCGTCATCCGTGAGGGCCCTAAGGGGCCGCAGGGGGAGAGGCCTTGAGGGCGAGAAGGCCGCGAGGGGGCCACAGATGGCCGATTGGCGACGTTGAGGGCCGCAGGCAGTGCTGAGGGGTGTGAAGGGCCGTAGGTGGCATTTAGGGACTTAGAGTGATGAGTCCGCGGGGCGGTGTGGCATGTCCACGGGGCGGCAGGGGCCACGGGGGGTCATGGACGATGGTGGTCTCGAGGCGGTGGGGTTCGTGGGGCGGTGCTATTGCCCCGTCACCAGCGCCGCGACTGGTGGTGGTACCGACCGCCATTCTCGAGTTACACTGATGCCAAACGTCGACACCGGTCACCATCACCAACATGAAGAACACAATAAATAAGAACAGAAGAGGGGTTGGGCCATGTTTGTTTGGCCCACAACCTTTGCGTTAGAGCAGTAGAAAGAAGCTCAACAAAAACCTTGAATCAAGAAAGTCAAATTAAAAATTTCATGCGAATCGTGGATAAAATCATTTTGGTTGATCCACATTCTCCATGATTTCCAAGAAAGAGGAATTTAATAGAGAAAATTCATGAATTCAATAAAAACCCTACCTCATTCGTTTAATTCATTGAAGATTGTCTGTGAGGAAGGAGATAATGTCATTTGAAATAGACAGACATCAGTGACGTCGGCATTTCCTCAATCCTTGGTTCAGTGATATTCAATACATTCCTCATCAACAAATGTCCCGAGGAAGAAGTCTGATTCAAAGTCGGCGTTCTTCATTGGAGTTCTTCATTGGAGAGCTTTCTCCCAAAGCCCCTTCCTCCCAATTCCACCAAAATGAAGAGGTATCCCAAATAATAGATTTTGTTATCTATAATGTTGTTGGAATAATTTTCAAATTAGTTTAATTAATTAATTGAGTTGATAAAATTCATTAAAAGGGGTGGCACCATTAATGTGGGGAAGCTCAAGAGGTTTCTCCCCATTAAGAGGGGATTTAAAGGTGGTTTAATTCTCGCGTGGTCCCAACCACGATAACCTACGTTGAAAGGATTTAGTTCATGTGGTCCCCACATCTCAACATCCACATGGGACTTCCAAATAAAAATAAAATAAAATTTTACGCAATTTTATTTTATTTTATTCTTTCACAAAAAACCCAAAAAATTAACTTTCAACCTCGGCCAACTGTCATCGAGGAGAAAGTATTTTAAGAAAATATCGGCACTGTGAGTTTAACAGTGCCCTTGGATTTCAATTCTGAGCACCGGTTCGAATGTTACAAAAACATGCTCGCATGTTTAGTAAACGTACCCGAATTGTTTTTTTGAAATTCATTCCAGGGACATCGGAACCTGGATTCGCGCACCGTCAATTTTCCCGAACTTGTAAAATTACCATATATTTAAAAAAATACATGGAAATTCCAGGTCATTACATATCAGAAGGATATTATTCTAGACACTTAAATATGTTTTGTATAGGAGTAAATATTAATATATGTTATAATAACCTAAGTATTTTTATGTCCTCATTAAATTTTTATAAATAAAAGAAACTAATAATTAAAATTTTAAATTTGATTTGTTTAATTCAGTGTGACAGTTAGCGGAAGGCTAGATTGAGTGATAGATGTCCATAAATACTAGAATGTGGTGCAACCAAAGAAACCACTTTGATGATGAAGATTATTTTTTATAAAATGGTTTGGGTTTGTAACTTTTTTTATTCTAAATAGAGTACAAATATAGAATATTTTTCTTGAGTGGGGGGAGAGACAAACCAATTTTAAAATTCCTTGATGTTGAAGATTATGGAGAAAGGTGATCTTGAATCAGGAAGGGAGGAATACCATAATTAGACTAAGAATAATTAGAAGAAAATGATCATATATATAGAATTATTTATTATAGAAAATATCCAATATATACCACATGTGTAATCTTGGTGGGATCATATGTGATAGGTGTTTTCATGGGAGAATTGGAGTAAGATTCTCAAACATATTTGGTTGGATTTACCAAAGAAGGATCCATCGTAACTTAAATGAAGTGTTAAATAATTTTAGGATGATGCGTTCATTTGTAACTCAGATATTATTTCTCTACATATTTCATTAATGAGTAAAGATTAATTGATTCATCCATAGAGTGACACTAAGTTCTAAATGACATTATCGAGGTTTTTTAATTAATTTTTTTATTCGATTTTATTGTGATTTAGAATATTTTCTAGCAAGGTAGGGTCCAAATTTAGAGGCTAGTGATTATGTTCTTATTGGTTCAAAAACATCTATGTTCTATACCATCTATTTTTTTAACATCTACAATCCTTGTTCTGTAAGTAAAGTTACGAGATTATTTTTTAAATCAAAGAAAAGTTTTTTTCCAAAATATATTTTTTAGAGAAATAGGTTCTATCGAAACATGTTTCCAGTATTTGGTACATCATACACTAGTTAGTTTTTTCAGATCTTTATGAAGGGAGATTAAATTTGGACATGTAAGAGACTTATAGAAGCTAGCTACTACTGTCGAACATTTTTGTTTTAATATGAGCTTTACTTTAGGTAGATGCCATTATAAATGGTATAATATATGTTTCTTATATCCAATTTTATGTATGGTCAAGGAATAATGTTAAAACTGGATTATAAGTCTCTTGAATGATGTATGGATTTGTATCCCAGAATTTTTCCTTTTTTAGTATCCATATAATGGAAGGTCAATTATTATGTTAAGGGAAACACTGGATAATTTATTTAAGTAAACAAATTTAATGTGAGATGGATAGTCCCAATTTTACATTATATTATTACAGAAGAAAGGGGTATTTTCAAGAGGTGTTATGCATGTACTAAAATGTTATCCTGTAAAATTTTGATTATGATGGTTATATTCTGATATATATTTTTATAATCTTTATAAATAACATTTTTTTAATGTTACTAGTATATTTTAGTCATGGGCCTTTTACTCTAGAGATTTTCACTTTATGAACATAAATAAACCACTCTCACAAAGGTCCAAATCACCCTACATCACCTTGCCAAGTATTTTTCATATTATTTAGAGAAAATCATATGATTAAATATCACTAATTTTTTACAGTTTTATTTGTTTCTACCACTCTAATTTTCTCTCAATTGAACCACATGAACATAGTTGTTCTTCCATACAATCTTGGATCATTTGTAAGTTATGAGAGAGTTATATAATATAATTTGTTTTTTAAATCTAATATTAGAGCATTACTTCTCCTCCCTATCTATTTTCATTTCCCTTGATGGATGATTTTTGGGGATTTTGACTTTTATTGTATTTTTGAAGGAGAAACCATATCTTACTTTAGGAAATTTTTTAGTGACATGGTATAAGTTCTTTGTGTGATATTGTCGTGTTGTTTTCCTATTCAATCATAAATGATTACAATGAAATGGTTTTTTCTCTCTTTTATAATTATTTAGAAATTTAGCAGGAATTTTTGATGATATTATATTTGGAATTCAATTTCCTTTGGTTTTAGAATTATGAAGAGAGAGTGTCTCATTAATATTACTGTATGTTTTGAATTTTAATTCTAGTTGAAGTAGGCATACTTTTATCCACTAAACTTATGCTAACATATTATGTGTTATTTATTATAAATTAATATTTATATTTATAATTTTTTTATTCATATATTATATTTTTCTATGGTGTTGTGTTTATGAATAATATTTTTATAAAGAGGTGGCAGGACACCCACCAAGGGTTGTGTAAACAATCTTAAAGAGAAAATGGGTTGAAACCAATATTTTTATGTTAAAAACTTATCTTTGTTGTTGGATTGTTTTGTGTGTGTTTGTTTGTTTCTTTCACCAATTTTTATTAAATAAAATTTCAATATACATATAAGTGTTTTATGGAATATGAATTTAGAATTTTGGTTGAAGTAAATTATCATGATTAGAACATGTATTAAATATGGATACATGTGGGGTCTTTTCAAGAGGGGCAAGTATAATGTTTATTGGTTAGGAAATTTAATTGTACCATAGGGTGATGAAATGGGATAGGGGGATGTGGTTCTTGATCACATTATAGAACCTTTTTGTTAGTCCCACTTTGATTGGGATTTTATTAGATTGATAATGACATAGATCATTTGATGATAGATTGTAAGTAATCATTGTTTATGAGATACCCCATACTCACACTTCAAGATATGCTTTCAGAAATGCATTATTTAAAAATAGGATTTGATAAAAACAGATAAAATCAAATAATACATACATTATTTAAGATTAATTAAAGATTAGAATTCATAAATATTCCATATTCCTTGAACAAAAAATTTTATGTTGTTTAGAGATTAGTTATATTAAAATAAAATTTCATATAATTATAGATGTTTCTTCATAAATTAAATTATACTTGACCTTATTCCAAATGTATCATATGTAATAATAATCTCCACAACTTGGGGAATAAAAATCAAAGATGAGAATACATGAAATTATCAGAAAGGGTAAAACTTATCAATGAGTCGAAAAGTACAAAAGATGGTCATGTAATCTCAAATTATAAAATATATAACTTGGAATAAGTGTGTAGAATAATGATATTATAATAATGGACCATGGAGCATAACATAAGCATATCTAATAGAAATTTATCATTCACATAATCACTTGAAATGAAAACATTGTGAACATAGACTAACTATAATTATATCCGTGAAAATTCTTGTGAAGAAATCTTATCCAAAATTATGTCCATACACTATTTCATAAACACAGGTTAACTAAAATTATTTCTCCTCATCCTATTGTGAATGTAATGAGACCATACACCTGTCATTGTACAACCTTTGGAATATAGCTTAATCATAATTATCTCCACATATAATATCATTGACTAATGAGATATAACTGATTAACTAGTGATTTAGAAGAAGGTATAACACCACTATAATCACATAATGATTATCCATACATATGTATGACACATTAAACCAATCGTATCATAAATAACCCATGGAATGAAAATGGATTTCAAATTATTTTCAAATGGTATTAAAAAAATAACATGTAAAATTCAATTAGATGATAGAAAAAATCCAATAACCCTTAAATCATAAATCATAAGACTGTTTAAATAGTTAATTTTGAAACATAACTCCATAAGAGAAAGATATTTTTGGGATACTGTGGAAGATGAAATCTAAATCCGAAAATATATTTCATAAAACCATTTTAATATTATAATAAAATGAGAAAGTTATGGGTAACTTTAAAAAGATTATAAAAAGAGATGGCCTAAAAAAATTTTCAAACACCATTTCAAATGAAATATCGATAATAGACCCCTAAATAGTATGTAATGGTTTCCCAGTAGTAATGTGGAGAGTAAAATAAAACATAAAATCATGAATGGATAACCCCTTTTAACCTTTTATCAGAAACATTCATTGAAAACCACATAATGAAAAGGATATAAAACATCATTTTAGATATGTAACAGTATATAATAATGTTAGATGTAATAATACATATTGTTGTTTTAAAATAAGAAAGAAAAATGTTGTGGAATAAAAGAATATGGTTATGGATGGAAAAAAGAAATTATAGAGGATAATAGTTATTCATAACAATATAATACATTTATAATAAATAAATTCATCAAAGAATAATATTTTGATCCAACGAGCCTCTACCCAAGTGGTAGAGGATCTTTCTTGGCATCCAAATCACCCAGGATCAATTCTGGGTATAGGTGAATTTATAGGTTACTATATTAGTACAATAACAATTATTGTAGTATGTACTATAAAGTACTATAATATCTATACCTCTTCATATTATGTGGGCATTCGGGCCACTAGTTTGGGACTACATTTCTCAAGGAATTCAAACCAATAATGGGATTTGGGCCATACGTCATTTGGGTCATAGGGCTTTTGGACCACCAATGGCCTTAGGCCACAATGATTTTGGTCTATAGATACCATGAAGCAGCCAGGGTAGACCACACAGGATTAGGCCCATAAGCGGATTCAGAGAAAATTAGTAACCAAAAGATAATAGCTAACCATGTTGGAGGAATGAGAGGGCATGGAAACATACATCGGTACATTTCACTGTGGAGCACTGCATGGGTATTTTCTATCTTATTATCGAAATGTGGTGGGGAGAGAGGAACCTTCACGGTGAAGGTGTTAGGTAGGGATTTTTTGATTTGTTTCGGGTCTTCAATCATTCAGGTAATTTGTTGGGCCTTGTTCCTCCAGGATTTGGGTCATGTATTGGCCTTATTCCATAGTCTTATAGGTCATGTAAGGCTTCCCGATCATCCCATAAAAGAGGGGTTATCCAAAAATCAATAAAAATATAAGGCCTTTGGGATTTCAGAGGAGGAAGAATATTTGGATGAATTTCTTAATTTTTCTTATGATAAGAAGTGGTAATATCAAATGAAGTAATAAATTAAAGAATATAGGGAACATAAAATAATGGAGTTTATGAATTAAAATTATAACATAATTAAAGAAATTGTTGATTACTAAAAAACTTACATTTATATCTGTATTCCATTAATGCAAATTAACTTCATTTATAAGAAATATAACCACATTAATAAATTATTTCATAAAATTATTAATAACCATTATCCTTTCTATTCTATAATCAAAATCACCCATTATACATTTAATTGTTGTTTAATATTTATTTTTATCCTTAACTCTTACTAATTTCTATTATTTCATACATGTGTCATAATAGCGATATATATACTAATTATATGATACTATGTTCATTATTACATGATTTTAAAATCATTTAAATCATTTATCATCAGATATTTATGTCTCCCCGTCTTTATTTTATGGAAACTGTGGGCATCGTTTTTTAAAACAAGATCCATGATGAACTTATTTCAGGTACTTTTTTGATATAAACAAATTATTTTATAATGACCATTAATTTTTTATGTAATATATTCAGAAAAATATAAATTAAATATATTACCCCATAGTGTCATATATATTCATGAAATATATTTTAGAACCATCCATGTAGTTTGATGATACAAATTGAAATATGTTTTTCAATGGAGGTAGTAGTCTGCATATGACATGACTAGAATATTCATTTTCATATAGTTAGAAGAAAGGCAAAAAAATGTTTCTTCCATAAGAATAATAACATTTTAGAACCCTGATGATAATAATTTCATTATTATATCATAGGTAGGATATTTTTTTTGAGGTGGAAGGAGGAAATATTATGAGAGCTTTGTTAAAAACATTACCCCTTCCATTGGATTTAACCTCTTAGATTACACCGTATGTCACCCTGAATTAAGATTTTGTGAGAATAGAACCTCTATATTACAATGAGTTACCTTTATCACGGTAATTATTTTTAAACCTCAATAACTTATTTTTAAGAATGTAAATGAAATTTATCATATTAAATTATATATATATATATTAATTATATATATGAGAAATATTTTATAATATTATATTTGTAAAATTTATAAAAAATAATTCTAAAATAATAAATTCATAAGTCATTAAAACATTTTTAGAAAAAATATAACTTAATATATATAATTTCAAATAAAATTTTATAATTTTTACATAATATATTTTAATGCGTATAATTTTACATAGTGAATACATATTTCTAGTATATTTTTTATTTATTTTTACCTTATTATTATATCTTCATAATTACATGACATTTACAGTATTTATAAATAAAAAAATATGATATTATTTAGAAAAAAATAAATCCATTTAAAAAAATACTATCTATTATGCCTATATGATATTTTAATTCTAGATCCCAAAAAATGTTAATTTTGTTAAATTAAAAATTAAAATTTTAAGAATCTACCATTTAAATGGAAGTATAAAATATAATGAAATTTTTTATAGGAAAATGTCTTTTTAAAATAGTACAACTCTTATTCAAATTTTCTATGAATTAAAAATCAAATTACTTTTCATTTACTTTTCATACTAATAATATGATTTATCATATTCCATTTATAATATAATTTGTTTCTTAAAATATAAATTCATTTCCCATAAAAATCCATTTTTTAGTAAAATACATTTAGAATCCTAAAATGAATATATTCTTATTACTGGAATAGTAATAACAAATTTATAGGTGTATATATTATCATTAAAATTTTTGTTAAAAACAACTTTTATTTACATTAAAAGTTTAAAATCTAAAATGTATAAATATACATGTGATATATGTATATATATATAATTTAATACATTGAAAATTATATATTTATATCATCTAATCTTCTACCTAAAAATCCTATCATGATTTATATATAAGTCCTCAGGATAAGATAATAAATTCTGGTCATTGAAGGTTATTTTTTTCAACTATATCTCTGGACGTGTTTTCAATGAGTTTGAACTTCTCATGCACCTGATTTCACTCAAGATGTGTCTACAAGAGTTAATTTTAGGATTGGAAGAGGTAAAATATTTAAAGAAACCACCTTTCATTCATGATATAAACAATGGGCTTCATACATACGGTTTCTACTACTTTTTTTCAATTATTCAACATTATATTTTGGTTTAATAATATGGATACATTTATTTATAAAAATTGATTCAATAACTATGTTAAATAAATTATATATTAATCATAATATGGATCATTTTGAATTTAGTAAGGTGTATAAAATAAGCTATCATAACTTTAATGTATAATAATTTCTATGGTGTCACATCAACCCCACTAAAAATATTTTTTTCTAAGAAATTGTATTATTATGATATAAGCAATGATGTTAATTTTTTCACTTTACATCTTTAGGTCCCCATGTATAAAATTTTAACTTATGATTTTTCCAAAAAAATAGACTAATTTATTCGTATTATTATACACAAACTTATATTTTTAATCCAATGTCTCCAATTATTTTTATTCATAGGGGAGAACATGTTCCAACTACACAAATTTTGAGTTTAGTACATGTGATAAATATATTATGTAATTCCTCAAAAGTTATACCTGGAACAAAACATCACATATTAGAGGCATGGAAGAAGTGTTAGGAGATAATCTAAATCATACACACCATCAAAAATATCAAATGGACTGATGTACTTAAGGTTCAATTGGATTTCTTCCGAAATCCCATAACCCATTTATATTTAGTTATTTGAAGGAATAAATTTTCTCCAACATCAATAAAAATATCTCATAAATGGTAATTAGTGAAGATAACATTCCATCTTATTCTCTCTTTCATATACCATTGAACAATCTAAACCATTTCTATCATTTCATATACAATATTAGGCCCTAAAATATTCCTTTATCCAACTACTATCCAACTTATTTGTGTTTAACATATCATCCCATATAGAGCCTCAAATAGAATCATTTTGATTTTTGAGTGGAAAATATTATTATACCAGAACTCCACTGTGGAAACATGTTTATCTCAACATCTATTAGAATTCATTGATCAAAGTTCACAGTATATCATGTAATGTATGAATGTTAATTTTAGATATACACTCATTTTCAGTGTAATAGTTGTACTAAATCATAGCTCTGTTTCCAAAATCTATTAAAGACTCCCATAAAATTTTGATGTTAAACAGGTATCAAATTGAGAAACAATATAAATTGGTACTTCATGATTTCTTAAAACATTTGTTGTGTATAACGTAGAAAGTTAATTAAGTGAGTATGCTTTCTGAATGGAAGTGATGTTTGATCTATTTCTATGTCTAAAACTTTCAATAAAGATAAAATTAAATTCATTAGATGTATTTGGAAGCTCAGTAATTAAATAAATGGTGATTTTCTACAGTTTCATTATATTAAATTTAATAGTGAATCATACTTTTATATTTCATATGTTTAGTCATTACATTATAGTATACAATGAATCAAGATAGCTAATATTAAATATCTCATTCCATGTTGTCTTATTATAAGTAGTGTTTAAAATATATATACTTATTTAGGCTTCCATGATTAATAATTAAGTTCGAGTTTTGTGCATCGTCAAAAAGATGCTTCTTCAATAATGGTATGAATGGGGTATATATCCAGGTTCCAAAACTTATAACGATATCTCTATCAATATTATACTCTCGAAATTTTTCTATCTTATTCTATAGATCTATGTCATATTTTTAAGACTCATTGATCCTTATTTTGATTTATGGTATAGATTTCATTTATGAAAGGTATAATTTCCCCCCTTATTTATGATCTTCATATCAATACTTTGAATATCTATATTGTTTGCGACTCTTTCAATAAATATCACAGGTAGTGTATAACAGTAATTTATCTATTGTTCATATACCACCTTTTTCACCTTCCCATGTTGGAAATGTATTTCCTAGTCATATTACTTGATAATTTCTAACAATACACTTTGGTACATGTTAAATAATATTTTTTGAATATATAAATTAATCTCTTTTAGTTAGTGTATATATCACACATTTCTATACAAAGATAACACCAAATAATTTTCAATATAATGACTACCTCTGATGTCTCTATATCATGAGATTGGTAAATTTTCTCACAAGTCATCAATTAAAATATTGAATAATGTTTTTCCTTATATTTTATCCTTAGGAAGATCCCCTAACCCTTTCCCACAGTAGGGTATTATATGTAATAGTGAAATGAAAAATATCTTCATAATATCCTTGATGAATTCATGACATTATTATATCCTTATGAATTTCACTTAAATAAATTTTAACTTTGTTAAAGTATTATACATGCATGATAAATTTATTATTAATACCTAATAGTGTCAAATTAATCCATGAAACCCATAGATTTGTATCATATTCTTCATTCTTGACCATTATTCAATAACATTGGTTTTCTGTAGACCCATAGATATATACTCACTTATCATCACATACTTGAATGATATTTCTTGTAACCAAAATTATACCTTGTAAAACATTGAATATACCATCTCCTTTCTTAGTGTCAACAACATAATCATTAAATGAACATAATATTCTTCCCTTATCCTAGAAAATTTTATCATTTCACCAATAATTATTATTAACAATTTCTCAAGGTAATTTTTAAATATTATAATCCATAAATCAATAAATATAGTTGAGAAATTTTAGAGTCCAAGAGGAATCCCTATGAATTTATAGCATCTATACCTTGAGTGGAAGGATGTATTGGGTATTTATTCTCTATTTACCATTTGATTATGGTATCCAGATTGATGATCCACTTTTTATAAGTATTGAACTCATAAAATCATTTCAAACAAAAAAATCAATTTGTGGCACACGACACATATTCTTGATAATGATCTTGTAAATCTCGTGATAATCTATGAAATGATTCATTGATCTAGCCTTATTCTCAATAAATAGGATTGGTATTACCCATGTTAGAAAACTTGATCAAATTAATCCATTATCAAGACTCCCCTAAAGTTACGTTTTTAAATTATTGTAATTCAATGGGATCAATTTTGTATGGATTATTCAATACAAACACGGATCTAGGAATGAGTTCTATTGCAAAATCATCCTCACATTTTGGGGAAAGGATAGATAAATATTCAATAACTATAAGAGCATACTCACATAAGATTGGTATGTATTATATTTTGAGTTCTTCCATGGTCATATGAGCTATGTATCCTTCATTATTTGGTATCAAGATCAAAATTAATGTGTTTTATTCCAAAGGTATTTTCATAATTATAATTTCATTGAGATTTTATAAAAAAATGAATAGGTATATTAAATGAGATTTCCCTATCCTGATAGATTATATGATCTTTATATAAGGAAAGATAGTCCATTCCCAATATCACACCAAATTCTAGTAAGGAAAGGATAACATTACCCATAGGTTTTATATTCTAACAAAAACTAATTAGAAATGATTTATATACCTTGGATGAAATCATTCAACCAAATAGTGTTTTAATTTACAATTTTGTATCCAATGATTTAGGTGTTGAATCACAATTAACAAAAAATAAAGAATTTTATCAAAAAAAGAAATGAGACAGAATAACAAATATATTCAAGGATATGGAATAGATAATTATTGTACATATAACAAATTCATTATCATAGTGTACCTCAGTGGTAGTTATTTCATAATATATTTCATGTTCCCTTTGTTTAGTATATCTTTGATGCCTATTACACTCATTATCTACTGTGTTGGGGATTTTATTTATATAATACCCAAACTCCATACATTTTTTAAATTAATTTGTGGGTGTAAAATAATATTGGACCTTCTTTACCATTATTAGTTTTATTGGATCCTTCATATTTACATTCTACTCACATGCTCTATGACTAATCCTACACCATTTAAAACAGTTTCTTATTCCCCTTCAAGATTCACCCAGGTGTCTTTCCCGATTATAATGTATATAGATATTTAAACACAATTCCCTCTATGATATTTAGTATAAATTCCATGATATTATACTTTCCTTTTACGATCTACAAAATGTTAAGAGTCTATGGTTTCTATTTCCACCTTAATTACACAATAAACAATCTCTTCACAGCAACCAATGTCTCTAATAACTACTATTTTTTGAAGTCATAGTTTTAGGCCACTAATGAATCATATGATATTAGCCACATGGTAATTAATAAAAACATAATTATACCTTCTGTGTCTTTTTATGTTTGATTCTTAAGTGAACACTAATTTCCTCCTCCATTAGTTTCAAATATAATTATCCCCTCTCTATTTTTCAACAAAGGTTTTGGGTAAAGTATTTAGTAAAAATTATTTTCCTAAAATACATATATTCCATAGATTCGTCTTCTTCCTTCTTCCTCATATTAGTATTGAGTGTCTGCCATTGATAAATCACACATTATAGATGATGAACAACAACAATGACCATCCTATGGTTTGATCATTGGATAATAAACAATATATTCTGTATCATGTTAATAAATCTTTCTATAATTATAGGTACCAAATACCCCTGAAAGAGGGTTGATGTTTCCACATTAAGCACTCAATAACAAGTTATTCGTTCCTCAGTGAGTTAAATAGATCCAAATTATTTTTTCCATTCTACATAGTTTGGGAGAGTTATCTGAGAATTTCCATAAGAGTTTTTTAATCTAGCATGTTTCTACTTATATTACTCATTTAGAAATTCACTATATTTTCCATCACACAAAATTTTACCATAATTTTTCCAAACTAAAACCATTACATTAAATGATGTAATTTTTAGGTATGAAAATATTATTAAATTTTAAAAAAAGGAAAACTATAAATAGAGATAGTGTAACTAATAAATGGCATGTAGATCCTAACTAATGATTCTCAAGGTTTAAATCTATGTTATCCATGTTCATTTTCAAATTTGGTTCTCTTACATAGTCGTTATATATTTGTTGATGCTCTTTTCCATCACAGAGTCTAGCAAATGAAAAGAAAAATACCTTGAGCACAAAGTGATTCATCCTTTGAAGAAACATCAAAAATCGACAAAGGAATGAACATGGATTGATTTAAGCATGGGACGTGCATGTTCCAAGATGGTTGCGCAGGTATACCTATGCGCCAAATTTTTGGCACGTAGGTGACCTGTGTGACCTATTTAATTTTTTCCCAAGGTCTTCAAAAGCCTATAAATACCCCTTGTTGGACCCCTATTTTTGGGATGAAAATTTCCAAATGTCATATTTAAGCTCCCGGCACCCTAGTCTCTACATAAATTCTTTAGATCACTTCTAAAGTAATTTCTTACCTATAACAGAACATCTAAAGAAGAGTAATAAGGCCTAAGTGTTGAAAGTCATCAACACATACGTGCCTAAGTGTCCAGCCCTTATGGTAAATGGTCACACTTGTGCGCCACCTTATCCCTTTACCAGAACCTATGTGCCACCCTTTTGGAAGCCTATAGAGATAATACAAAGGGATTGAGAAATGTCCCACCAAAGTATTACCCTATGGGTTGATCGTCGCACAAGTACACATGTGTCACGCAGGTATACCTGTGCGACCAAGACTTGCGCACCTACCTCTTTTGGGGTGCCCCTCCTTCCTATTCAACTCATTTCATCAAATCCACCTCTTCTATTCAATATTTACCCTTTAAAACATTCTTCAAAACCATTTATGGCATGGTTAATTTATTGTCTTCTTTATTTGAAAGTAATTATGTGGAACTTATCTCAAAACCAAGTGATTTACATATCTTTATTTCACTAAGGTAATAGATTTCATTGTCACAAACTGGCACGGGTACCCTGGTAACCAGATAACTGAGCCGGCCCTGACATAGCCCGAAGGGCGTTCTCGATCCCCACGGGTCGGTGGCTAGCACCTAACATCATACAATATACAAGTGGGAATGAATTTTCCACAAGGACGCGGAAGCAATATTGAAACAAACAGTATGCATAACAAAGAAAATCCACTGGGAGCATTGTACCAGAATACAAAGAGGCACAAAAATCCCAAATTACTATAACCCAAGTACATAAAACATGAAAAACAACCCTAAATTCCCCAAGGGAACAACTCACTATGTTGAAAACTCAATAGCTGGATCCACCTCCAAGTGATCCTTCCCCTTGCACAAACCCAGAAGAAGGAGGTCTACAAACACCTGAAGGCAAAAGTAGGGTGTGAGACTATGCCCAGTAGGATACCACCAGATATTCCATAACAGATGCCAAATAAATATTATCCAAATAAAAACTTTAAATATTAAAGTAAAAATGTTTTGCAATAGTAAAGAATATTTTAACAAATCATGCTATACATTTTCAAGTAAAGGAATGTTCACGATGCAAGGTTTTACAATGATGAAATTCTTTTAAGATTTGTCTTGAATAAAAACAGTTATATAAAATAGTTTATGCAAAAATCAGCAGGCATGTAAAGCAGTTTAAAAGCATTGGAAAACATTTATACATCACATATAAATATTTAGGCGAGAAACATGGTCTTATGCCAAAAGGTGTGATAGTATTAATCAGTTATGGGATTCCACACTATCTATGTGAACTCAGAAAAATGTGTATACACATGTCCCTATGACACTGGACAAAGGAGACTCGTCACCAACCCAACGGGGATGTGACCCACCGAAAGTATGTTTTAGAAAGTTTTCGTATTGTAGAGTGTATCCAAATAACTAACTAACTACCTAAGGCTTGCATGCACTCTTAAATTATGGGAGAACAATTTTAATAATTCTTAAAATACGATCAATCTCATTCTTCCATTTCAAAGTGCCTATTCCATTCCATTTAAAACCACAACAGGTTTTATTCAAAAACATGCCTTCTTCGCAAGAAAAACCCAATGGTTTCTATCAAAAAAATTTAATCCATTTTCACCAGTTTGAAATCCATTCAAAACCAATTCCATCATTTCACTATTTATATCCACAGTTGAAATCAAAGATTCAATTAAATACATTTCCATCAAATACAAAACTTAAATTCCACAATTTAAATTATCCAATTTCCATAAACACACACACACACCCAAATTCAATGGAATTGGGGGTTTTCCAAATTCTCATGCCAAAACCTATTCAAATATCACAATTCAAAGGAATTGAATTAAAATAAACAACTAAAATAAATCAAGAAATGAAGATAATCAATTCGGAAAGTCGGGATGAAACCACCTACCTTGAAGGTTTTGACCAAAACCACAATTGTTGAAGAACACTCATGAATCTCAGTTGATTCTCCAAAAACCCATCCTAGATCCCTTCCCCTAGCAAGACCAAGACCAAAACTCATCATTTTGGCATTTACAAACTTATATCTACCCATAACGGGCATAGATATAAGAAATAAAGTGAAGAGGGGAAGTAGAGCTAAGAACATCTAAGAAACTGATCAAGAAAGAAGAAGAACGATCTCATACCTTGAGAATCCCACTTCGATTTACCAAGAGGATCTTTTGGTTCACCTTCAAAAAAAGGGAGAACCTTCTCTGACCCCAGGAGAAGACAAATCCCGAGTTTGGGCCACTTAAAAGGAAAATGAAGCATTTAGAGGCAAAATGGTCGAGATCCACAATTTAAGGATCTAATTGTATGTGACCGCACAGTTTGTCCACACGGTTTGTCAAACTGTGCGCTCACCGTGCGGATCTCACTGTCCAGGGTTTCTGGTCCGCATGGTTTAGTCACACGGTTTACCAAACCGAATGCACATCATGTGTACCCCACTGTCCAGTGCTGCTAGGTTGGCACGGTTTGATTTCATGGTTAATCAAACCGTGCACTAACCATGCACAATCCATTGCCTTTTCGTTTTATTTAAAATTTCACCCAAACACACCACCACCAAGTCACTACTCCAAAATAGAGGCACTTAGAGATATCAAAAGTACCTGAAAATGTAATGGGATGTTACAACCTCCCCACCATAAGACCTTTCTGTCCCCATAAAGCCTATGAAGAAACCTCCACACCAAAAAGATAAGGCCACTTCATTCTTATTAGTGCCTCACATTCCCACGTCTCAGGAGTATCTGAACCATGCTGCCAAAGTATACGGACCAGAGGTATCGTTCTCCCACAAAGTACCTTGGTCTCAGAATCAATAATCCTGACTGGTCGTTCAGTCACAGATAAATATGGTTCAATTTCAAGACCAATCTAGCTCACAACATGAGATGGATCGAAGAGATAATTACACAGCTATGATACATGTAACGTGTTTTTTTATCGACGTCAGCTGTGACGGTAGAGCTAGATGGTAAGCAACGTTTCCCACAAGACCAACAACCTAGAAAGGTCCCACCAAACATGGAGCAAGCTTCCCTTGCCTCCCAAGTCGTCGATGACCTAAACGGGGTGAAACATTCAAGAACACCTGGTCACCAACTGTGAACTATAATGGTCTATGGCGACGGTCATCATAAGACTTGCACCGACATTGCACTGCCATCATTCTCTGACGAATCAACTGGATCTTAGCTGTCGTCTTTTGGACCAAACTCGGTCCTACCAAAAAAAATTCACCAATATCTGACCAACATAAGGGAGATTTATATGGATGACCATAAAATGCCTCAAAAGGAGCCATTTTAATCGCAGATTGATAACTGTTGTTATAAGAAAACTTTGCTTATCCCAGATGATCATCCCAAGATCCACCAAAGTCGAGAACACAAGTGCGGAGCATGTCCTCATGGATCTTACTAGCTCTTTCTATCTGGCTATCTGACTGTGGATGGTAGGCCATGCTCAAACGGACCTGAGATCCCAGTGCCTCCTGATGGTCTCTCCAGAAGCGAGAAGTAAACCAAGGATCCCTATCAGAGACTATTGCATATGGAACTCCGTGAAAACAAACAATTTCTTTCACATAGATAATTCCCAACTCCTTAACATTGTTTGTATTTCGAATAGGTATAAAGTGAGCCGACTAGGTCAGTCTGTCGATCACAAACCATATCACATTCTTCTTCCTCTGGGTTTGAGGTAACCCAACCACAAAGTCCATTGAGATTTTATCCCACTTCCATGTAGGGACTAGAAGTGGATGAAGCAAACCTGATGTTTTCTGGTGCTCGGCTTTCACCTGTTGGCATGTATAGAAACGATATACGAACTCAGAAATGTCTTATCTCATACCTGGCCACCAAAACTGTCGCCGCATATCATAGAACATCTTCGTGGTCCCCATGTGCCCAACCCACAGAGAGTAATGGCAATCCCTCATCACATCCTTCCTTGACGATACCGGCATAATGTAACGGTTTTGATAACATAGAACACCCTCTTTGGAGAACGACCACAAGGTGTCAGTCTCCCCACCATAAGGAGAGTCCCTATTACCGTGGAATTCATCAACCAGTTGTTGTTCTTTAAGAATTAACTCGAGGAGAGAAGAAGTCAACTGAACACTGGCTAAAGAAACTTCATTCCCCTTCCACTGAACTCCAATATGAAACTGTGAAAAAAGAGCCCTCAAACTCCACTCTTCTGAAGATTCTTTCATCGCCTGTGATGGATGTTTTCTACTTAACGCATCTACAACTACATTCCCTTTCTTTAGCATGTTGACAATTTCAATGTCGAAAGATAGCAGGTACTCCACCCAAAGCCTTTGGCAAAGATTCAAATGTTTTTGAGAGAAGATATAACTCTAGATCTTGTAGTCTGAATACACAGTAAACCTTTCTCCATAAAGTTAATGTCTCCATCACTTAATTTTGTTCATTACAACTGCATGTTCAAGTTCATGGTTAGTATAGTTATTCTCATGAGGCTTAAGCTAACGAGATCCATAGGATACAACATGATTACCTTGCATAAGGACACATCCCAAACATGAAACCGATGAATCACAGAAGACCACATAACCTGCCCCAGCCTTAGGAAGAGTTAACACCGGTGCAGTAGTAAAAATACTCTTTAGCTCAACAAAAGAACTCTAAAATTTTTCATTGCAAGAAAACTTCACTCCCTTTCGAGTCAGATCAGTCATTAGAGAAGCTAACTTTGAGAATTATTTAACAAATCGATGATAATATCCTGCTAAGCCCAAGAATATCTAAATCACAAAACCATTCTGTGGTTGTTCCCAAGTCATAACAGCCTTAACCTTTTCAGGATCAACTTATATTCCTTGCTCTGACACCACATGTCCCAATAATTTCACTTCCAAGATCCCGAAATCGCACTTCGAAATCTTGGCATAAAGACGGTGATTTCATAAAAGACCCAGAACTATTCCCAAATGAAGCACATGATCCTCCTCAGACATGGATTATAAAATAATTTCATCCACCAAGACTACCAAAATTGTATCCGGATACTCATGGAAAACGTGATTCATCAAGGCCATGAAAACTGCAGCAACATTTTTTAGGCCGAAAGGCATGACAAGGTACTCATAATGTCCATACCTACTTCGAAAGGCGGTTTTCTGAATGTCATATTCCTTTATCCTCAACTAATGGTAACCAGATCAAAGATCAATTTTATAAAACCACTTTTCCCCTATCAATTGGTTAAAAAAATCATCAATTCGTGGTAACATATATGTTTTCTTTATCGTAACTCGATTCAGCATTCGATAATCAACACATAAGCATAGAGAACCATCGACCTTCTTGGCGAAGAGAGATGGTGCTGCCCAAGGTGACACACTCGGGCGTATAAAACCTTTCACAATAAGATCATCCAACTGAGACTTCAGTTCTTTTAATTCGGCTGGAGCCATTCGGTAAGAAGGGATAGAAACCGTTTGAGTACCAGGCATTAACTCAATTGAAAAATCGATCTCCCTTATCGGTGGCATACCCGAGAAGTCAGAAAGAAACACGTCTGGAAACTCAATGATGACTGGAGGATGATCACAACTCATTGGATCTTTCTCTAAATCAAAATCAATCAATGATATAATTTTCCCCAGCTCTGGATAAGAAGGTCTGGCTCTACCTGACAGGTGGTCCCATTCTCCTTTAAACACAAGTGGCACACCACTGGGTGTAGTAAGGTAGACCCGTCGGAGGTGAAAATAAATCCTGGCTTTATTGGCAACGATCCAATACATCCCAAATATGACGTCAAAAGATTTAATGTCGAGAAACAAAAAGTCCCAAAACAAGATCGACATTTGATAGAATGAAAATGCAAGCAGGACTACCGAGACTCTTCTCTCTCACCGTACCAAGAGGTGTAGTAATATCCATCGCACAAGCCAAAATTTCCATGTGTAGATTAAGTAGATTAACAATATGAGTTGAAATAAAAGAGTGAGATTCACCAGTATTGAAAAGTGATGTCACTAAGGATGAAGATATAGTGATGGTACCTCTCACAGTCACTGGACCTGCTTCAGCTACCTCTGGTGATTCTTCCACTGAGTGATGAAGCTTCGTTCTTGATGCCTTTGGCTGGAACCTTTTATCATGTGAAGAATTTGATTTCCACATATTTTCTAGAGGTTCTGATGATCATGTTCCACTACATGGAGTAAGGAAGTGATGGAATAATATCTATAAGTTCCCCAAACATCCGCATGTGCTACAATTATTGGGTTCCTCAATGCAAACCCTCTTAGAATGCCCCGACATTCCATACTGATAGCAAGTCCAAGAAGTCCCTCCTGGTGCTACCGGAGGTCTAGATTGACTTTGATGTCAAGAACTACCATATGAGATGTCGCGCTTCTGTTTCCCTTTAATGGGACTAACACTGTCACAAGAAGGAAAAGAAACTCCCTTTAACCCTGAATTTCCTGCCAGGTCTATCTCAACCATCACCGCCCTATCCAACACATCGGCATAAGTTGGCAACTTCAATAAGAAAACTTGAGAACGATTATCTGATCAAATCCCCTACTCAAATCTCCAATCCTCCATCCTCTCATTAGATAAAATTTTAGGAGAAAACTGTACCAATTCAGCAAATTGATTTGAGTAATCAGTCATGGTTTTGTTGGCCTCCTCAAGCTTGAAAAACTCTGTATCTTTGGCCAACACCGTAGATTCTTGATAGAACTGATCAGTGAAAAGAACCCTAAAGTATTTCCACTACAAACCCTTGTTTTTTCCTGCCACAACCATCATGTCCCACCATCTCCTGCTTGGTCCCTCTAGCACGAAGGTGGAACACTTCACCTTGATCACTTCAAGTGTCTCCAAGAACCCAAACAGATGTTCAATCTTACTCAACCATTCCTCAGCATGTTGAGGGTCAGTGGATCCTTTGAAAACTAGTGGCTTCTGGCATAGGAACTCTTGAGAATGACTTTGGAGAATATCACTTTTAGGATCTAAATATGGAGTCTGAACATGGACTGGAGGTGGTGCCTGTCCTAGAGCTTCGGCATTGAGAACGATAACCTCAACCTGAATCGGATCCACAATAGGTCTCGCTTGCTGAGGTTCAGCAGCAGCCTCTTTTTTGGATCTGATTCCCATGTCTTTTCGGAGGCATGATGGTAAACAACAATAGAAAATAAAGAGATTAAGACACCAACCAGGTAACAAGGAAAACTACTCTTGAAAGAAGTAATAAACATGATTTGGATTCCACTCTATCTAAATCAAAATAATAAAAATACTAGAACTAATACACAAGTCAAATTTCCCTAACTACCCCTGGTGACTTTAGGTTCATTGCGGTGAGAGATGGCCAGAAACTCAATCACAACTACCTCCAAAGTCCCGACAAGGAAACTCAAATGCATACTGGAATCAAGGAAAGATGTTGAACAAACATGCCTTTGATACCAATTTGTCACGAACCATCTCGGGTACCCTGGTAACCCAATAACCGAGATGACCCTGACGTAGCCCGAATGGTGTTCCCAATCCCCACGAGTCGGCGACTAGAACCTGGCATCGTACAACATACAAGTGGGAGTGAATTTTCCACAAGGACATAGAAGCAAGAGTGAAAAAAATAGTACGCATAACAAAGAAACTTCGAAGGGAGCATTGTACCAGAAAACAAGGAGGCACAGAAAGCCCAAGGAACTACAACCCATGTACATAAAATAGGAAAAACCACCCCAAAGTCCCCAAGGTCACAACTCACCACGTTGAAAACTGAACAGCTGGATCCACCTCCAAGTGATCCTTTCCCCATGCATGAACCTGGAAGAAGGAGGTCTACAAACACCCGAAGGAAAAGGTAGGGTGTGAGCCTAATCCCTGTAGGATACCACTAGAGATTATATAAAAGATTACAAATAATGATTATTGAAAGAAAAACTATAAATTTTAATGTAAGCAGATTTGGAAATAGGAAAGAATATTTTAACAAATCATGCTATACATTTTCAAGTAATGGAATTTTCCCAAAGCAAGGTTTTACAATGATGAAATTAATTTAAGACAATGGCTTGAAAAAAAAACAGTTACATAAAACAGTTTATGTAAAAACCAGCAGGCATGTAAAGTAGTTCAAAGGCATTGGAAAACATTTATACATCACATATAAATATTTATGCGAGAAACATGTTCATCTTCCAAAAGGTACGATAGTATTAATTAGTTATCATATTCCACACACTCTATGTGAACTCAGCAAAATGTGTATACACACGTCCCTATGTCATGACCCGTCCTCGGGGCCCATGCCATGACTACCCCAAGACCGCCTTGCATAGGCCAGGGGCTGGCGACTAGCACCAAGGCGTAAATCCCGGTAAAAGGGGAAGGCATTGCCTTTGTAAAGTAAACAAGAACCACAGAGGTCAAGTGGAAGAAGTAAACACTAAATAAAAACTGAGTACAACAGTAAGTATGGAAAGTAAAAAGGGGATGGAAATAAAAGCCCAACTGTAAAGTACAACTCTAAAGGGAAAACAGCAACAGTAGAGTAAAGCCGCTACACCGAGATGTCCACTGGAATTCCCACCTGAAGGGTAGGTACAGATAGCTCCTCTGCTCCTCGGGTCCCGTCGTTCGCTCCGAGCACGTCCCGCCCAGTGGTCCACCTCCACGTATCGTCCTGCTCTGCAAGCCTCAACCACGATCGACGCTGTCCGTCGTCTGTAACCAACACAACGTAGTGCGGGCATAGCCCGTGAAGGGGTGAGTATAAGCTACTTAGTAGGGACCCCGAGACCCCCGAAGGTCTCCCAAAATCCACAAATGATAAACCACAAAGGAAGGATACAATCACGAAGTAACAACCGACACTGCTTAGGTATACGCCCATACATATACCTAAGTCATCAATTCCAATACGCTCCAACCTCCGAGCATAAGTACATCTCAGTCCACACAGGAAATTATATGTATTCCACACAGGAAAGAAAAACGTAATCCACACAGGATAGCACAACACAATCCACAAAGGAGAGTAAACATTATTTCATCTCACACAGGTAAACATCGTCGAAAAGGTGAAAGAGATGGTCAGAAATAGATAATGAATCATCTAAGCTGGGACCCACATAGGATACAAGACCAGCTATCTTCATTGTTTCATCTATACTGGGACCCACATAGGATACAAGAGCAGTATTGAATCATCTATGCTGGGACACACATGGGATACAAGACCAGCACAGCTAGGACCCACATAGGATACAAGACCAGCTGTCTTCATTGATTCATCTATACTGGGACCCACATAGGATACAAGACCAGTATTGAATCATATTAGCTGGGACCCACATAGGATACAAGACCAGCATAGCTAGGACCCACATAGGATACAAGACCAGCTGTCTTCATTGATTCATCTATACTGGGACCCACATAGGATACAAGACCAGTATTGAATCATCTAAGCTGGGACCCACATAGTATACAAGACCAGCATAGCTAGGACCCACATAGGATACAAGAATAGTTGTCTTCATTGATCACAGTCCTCTGAGGATCTCTGCACAGTCGTCATCATCGAAGTCGCAGCTAGCACTAGGGTTGCCGCACACAGCAAGCTCGTTCGGGAGGGTCCGCTCCATGAGCTGAGAGGCTGATACATCAACTGACACAAGGTCTTAAGTTGATGTATCCAGAAGTTCCATATCGTCAACAGGAACTCAACGTCATAGACGGCGCGTCAATCGGACGCCCGGTCTGAGAGTTATTGGCTTTTTCGTCTTAGGGGCCCCGTTGGTTTTTAAGGAAAAACCAACCCGACCATACTCCACCTGTGTCCAAACCTCGGGCGGAGTGATCCAAAAGATACATCTCACTTAGAGGAATTCAACAAAGTCGACGGCACGTCAATCGGATGTCCGGAACTCAAGTTACGAGCGTTTCCGCTCCGAGGGCCCGGTTGGTTTCGTGTACGAACCAACCCGGCCGAACTCAAAGTATTCCAAAACCTTGAGTGTGATATACTGAAACGACCATCTCGATCAAAGGATTGCATCGCCGCTGACGGCGAGTCGTTTGGAGACCCGTAGCTCAAGTTACGGGCATTTGACCGAAAGTGGCCCGAAAACGGGGGTCTGGGCCCGGGGCGACCCGGCCCGACCCCCCCCCCCCCCCTTGGGATGGCCGAACCGGGTCGACCCGACCCGGGTCCGACCCGCGACCGAGCGGGCGCCGCGGTGCGGCGGGGGTGCGCACAGCCGCCACCCATTCGCTGCTGATTGACACCGGCGGCAACCGCCACCGTCCACTTGAGGCGGCGCGCCGCCGCTGCCTTCCGCGGACCACCGGAAGCGCTCCGGTTGTCCGTTTCTCTTGCCGTCTTCGCCTATGGTACCCTCGGGACCCTACCTTCCCCGCGAAGGCCTCAAAATTACCTTGCGGCCTCGTTTGTCATCACCCATCAAACCGCATGTCAAAAACGAAACGCGCCGTCTTCGTGGTTCTCCGGCGCGGCGTGCTGGCGCCGCGCCCCTTCGCCGTGGCTCCGTTCCGGCCGTGGCGCCTTCGACTTCCTTCGACGCAGCTCGACGGTGTCGCGTTCTTGTTCGACTTCTCAGCGTTGCGTGATGGCATCGCGTAATACTTGCCCAACGATTCTCGCGTGGTGCAACAGCACCACGCCATTCCATTCCATCCATATTAGAAACAATATCAACAATGGACGAGGTTCGGCCGTGTTTGTGCAGTCCGGCCCCCTCTCGTTAATCGACAACAACTGGTTGTAAAATCACGAAGGATGACAAGGTAGAATTCACGAACGAAATAATTAAATAATAAACTTCAACATCAATACGAATGAACGAACGATCCTCGGATCAACCTAGAATTGGTTGGTCCGTGCTCGTCGTTCTATTCTCAAAAGATAAGAGAATTCCAAAATAAATTCCCCTACCTCGGTTTCAAGAGTGGAGCATGTCAACAAGCCACGGAAGACAAGCGTCGCGGAAGTCGGGCGTCGCGGTAATCGTACGTCGATTCCGTTGACATCGAGGTGCGTCCGAAGAGGTACGTCGCTGGAGAAGCTTCATAAGCTGACGGAGAAAGCCCGAGGAAGAAGCAGTGTCTCCTTTCGTTGACACGGGAAGAAGATCGAAAGAAGTGGCATCGTCGATCTTCGGAAACACACAGGCTGCGAAGAAGAGAAGAGATGACACGTCTTTCTCTTCTTATGGTGACGACGTTCTTCGTCGGAGCCTAAGCGTTCTTCGTGTTCTTCGTTGAGGTTGAAGAAGAAGAAGAAGATTCTTCCCAACTCTCTCAAAGTGACAAAACTCTAACCAAAAAAAATAAAATAAGACTCTTTCTTATTTTCTTAACACAACAACACATTTGAATTTCAAGAGTTTGAAATTCAAAACCACCCACAACTCACCTCATTAAACTCATCACATTTGAGTCATAGGTTATAACTTAAGATAACAAAATTAACGTGGGAGTTGAGGGGGGTTTTAGAGGATATGAAAGGGTGGGATTCGTGTGGGCCCCACCACCCTCATAAACTCCCAAGGGAGGTTGGGTGGTTACCCAACTTCCATCAAGACAACACTTAGAGTAAAATAATAAAAATTGTAGTGTAAGTATAAAATAAACTTCCACAATTTTTATTATCAACACTCGCGTAAACGCAACTCCAGAACAGGAGTTCCTAAGAATCTACTGGCGCTGCAGTTCCATCGGTGCCCTCGGAATTCGATTCCGGGCACCGGTTCAAAAGATAGATATTCCTGCTAGTTCATTCACTGAACGTACCCGAGCCAAACTTCGGAAAATGATTCCGGGCACACCGGGCCTCAGAATCAGGTGCCGTCAGAAACTGCGTTCTTGTAAAATCCCAAATAAAATTAAGAAAAAATTTCCCTTGAATTTTACGGGTCTTTACATTACTCCCACCATAGGGATTTACGTCCCTGTAAAGTTTCAACAAAAACTAGGGATACAAAGGCGGTAGAGCTAGGCGGTAAGCCACCTCGCCAATCCAGCTGAGGACCTGGAAGGGTCCGATGAAGCATGGAGACAACTTGCCACCTTGGACAAATCTCCGTAAACCACGTCGAGGTGAGACCCGCATGAAGACATGGACGCCATCCTCAAACTCTAGTGGCCTCCACCTCCTGCCAGCGAAAGACTTCTGTCGGCTCTGAGCTGTCTTCATCCGCTCCTGGATGACCTGGACCTACTCTATCGTGGCCTGGACCACCTTTGGTCCCACAAGAGCTACTATGATTTCTTCTTTGCCAATTAAGCGAAATCCCGTCTCATACCTTGGATGAACCACGTTCTTTGCCTAATACAATCAATCTAATATGGATGATACTAATCCATACAAAGGATGACGTCGTAAGGCCTCGACGCTACTACTAAGAGATCCAACTGTTACTCTCGCCTCCAAGGGTTGAGTCACACTGTCGGCATCAGTGTGTGGTAACTGGGTCTCCTCCATTAGATGTCTCACAAGTAAGGTTCAAGTCAACAGTCAAAACTGGAACCTCTTAGTAACAACACAAAAGAGGATAGGAATGAAAACATCACAAAGGTATGCATCTTTTATTATTGCAGCTCATAATAAAATGACGTTACACAATAGCAACAAGGAACTAGAAGTACAAAGGACGTATCCACTAGTTCTGCTCCTGTCCATTTTCTCCCAGAGCTCCATGATCGAAGGCCTCAGCTTCCTGAAACTGAGCTCTCCCATGTCCACCAACTCCCTGCGGTCGGGGTGGACCTCCTGGTGGTGGTGGTGGAAACACCTCGAAGTGTCTCCCACCATCGGCTACTCGTCCAGCTCCTCTTCCTCATCCTCCTGCACCATGTGGACCACCGTGGCCGAACCTCTGCCTGGGAGGTCCCTCTACCACCTGCTGCTCATCTGTAAGATGAGTCGGGTAGTCTCGAGCCATGTGACCTTGCCCGCCGCATGTGTAGCAATGCATTCCCCTTGTGTAGATGGCTCTCCTTCGTGTGACCCACACAACCGAATCTTCATCCTGAGTCTGCCCATCTGATGGTCTGGCCCGCTTGGACCTCTATGTCACCTATCTACTGCCAGTTGCAGAAGACCCTGCTACGGGCCGTCCTGCGGAGTGCCCTGTCACTGGAGCCTACTCGGCGAGAAAACTCTCTACTAGAAGGGCTGTCTCCAACACCTCTGCGTGCGTAGGAATGTTGAGGGAGATCATCAAAGCCCTGATCTCATGCCTCAGTCCCTGCTTCAAGGTCCGGGCCTGGAAGAACGGGTCCCGTACCATATCTGTGGAGTAGCGCGAGAGATCAGTAAATCTCACCGAGTACTAGGCCACTGTCAAGCTGCCATGCCGCAGCTGAAGAAACTCATGAATGTGCACCGCACGTAGGGTCGCTGGGACGAACTCCGAGTGGAAGAGGCTCTTAAAGTCCGTCCAAAGTAGAGATGCCTCATCATGCACCGGGAGAATCATGCTCCACCATCGGCCCGCTACTGCGTGCAGTAGACTCGCAGTGAGGATCACCATGAGGTCTGTTGGTGTCATCACTAGCCTGAAAACTCGTACGACTGCCTCCAGCCAGTTCTCGGCTGCCTGGGGGTCCGTCTCCCACAAAACCTGGGTGGTCGCTAGCGCTGAAACTCATGCAGTGCGCTGAGGTGACGTACGTCATGAGCGGCTGGTGCTGGAAGTATCGGTGGCTCGGCGGGTAAAGGTACCGCCGGTGCCTCTGCTGACAAGGATCCCTGCACCGAGGCCTCAACGCTTGGTGGGCTGTCGTCACGCTCAACTCTCGGAACCCTAGATGACTGCCGTCGTTGGTCCATCCTGAAAAGGAATCAGGTGCGCCATGGTCAAATAGTATACCTGGTGAGCTGACATAAAGTAATCACAAAGAAAACATGAAACACACATGCAATCAATGTTTTCGTGCATTAAGTCGGAAATCAGAAGTCAGGGTCCTGGTGTACGGATACGTCGGCTGCCGCACCAACACTGGAATCCCTGGACTGATAACCACACTCAATACACTAAACACTATTGCTTCACATAGAAAAGATCAGAGTTCGCGGTAGAACCGAACTCCTCTAATACCAATTTGTCACGACCCGTCCTCGGGGCCCGTGCCGTGACTACCCCAAGCCCGACTTCCATAGGCCAGGGGCTGGCGACTAGCACCAAGGCGTAAATCCTGGTAAAAAGGGAAGGCATTGCCTTTGTAAAGTAAACAAGCACCACAGAGTACAAGCGGAAGAAGTAAACACTAAGTAAAAACTGAGTACAACAGTAAGTACGGAAAGTAAAAAGGGGCCGGAAATACAAGCCCAACTGTAAAGTACAACTCGAAAGGGAAAACATCAACAGTAAAGTAAAGCCGTTACACCGAGTTGTCCACTGGAATTCCCACCTGAAGGGTAGGTACAGATAGCTCCTCTGCTCCTCGGGTCCCGCCGTCCGCTCCAAGCACGTCCCGCCCAGTGGTCCACCTCCAGGTACCGTCCTGCTCTGCAAGCCTCAACCACGATCAACGCTGTCCGTCGTCTGCAACCAACACAACGTAGTGCGGGCATAGCCCGTGCAGGGGTGAGTATAAGGTACTCAGTAGGGACCCCGAGACCCCCGAAGGTCTCCCAAAATCCACAAAGGATAAACCACAAAGGAAAGATACAATCACGAAGTAACAACCGACACTGCTTAGGTATATGCCCATACATATACCTAAGTCATCAATTCCAATACACTCCAACCTCTGAGCCCATGTACATCTCAGTCCACATAGGAAAGTATACGTATTCCACACAGGAAAACAAAACGTAATCCACACAGGATAGCACAACACAATCCACAAATGAAAGTAAACATGATTTCAGCTCACACAGGAAAACATCGTCGAAAAGGTGAAAGAGATGATTAGAAATAGATACTGAATCATCTAAGCTGGGACCCACAGAGGATACAAGATCAGCTGTCTTCATTGTTTCATCTATACTGGGACCCACATATGATACAAGACCTGTATTGAATCATCTAAGCTGGGACCCACATAGGATACAAGACCAGCACAGCTAGGAACCACATAGGATACAAGACCAGCTGTCTTCATTGATTCATCTATATTGGGACGCACATAGGATACAAGAAAATTATTGAATCATCTAAGCTGGGACCCACATAGGATACAAGACCACCACAGCTAGGACCCACATAGGATACAAGACCAGTTGTCTTCATTAATTCATCTATACTTGGACCCACATAGGATACAAGACCAGTATTGAATCATCTAAGATGGGACCCACATAGGATACAAGAGCAGCACATCTAGGACCCACATATGATACAAGACCAGCTGTCTTCATTAATAGCAGTCCATTGAGGATCTCTACACAGTCGTCGTCGTTGAAGTCGCAGCCAACACTAGGGTTCCCGCACACAGCAAGCTCGTTCGGGAGGGTCCGCTCCACGAGCCGAGAGGCTGATACATCAACTGACACAAGGTCCGAAGTAGATGTATCCAGAAGTTCCGTATCGTCAATAGGAACTCAACGTCGCAGACGTCGCGTCAATCGGACGCCCGGTCTGAGAGTTATTGGCTTTTTCGTCCTAGGGGCCCGGTTCATTTTTAAGGAAAAACCAACCTGACCGTACTCCACCTACATCCAAACCTCGGGCGGAGTGAGCCAAAATATCTGTCTCACTTATAGGAATTCAACAAAGTCGACGGCACATCAATCGGACGTCCGGAACTCATGTGACGAGCGTTTCCGCTCCGACGGCCCGGTTGGTTTCGGGTACGAACCAACCCGGCCGAACTCAAAGTATTCCGAAACCTTGAGTGCGATATACCGAAACGACCGTCTCGATCCAAGGATCACATCTCCGCTGACATCGAGTCGTTTGGAGGCCCGTAGCTCATGTTACGTGCATTTGACCAAAAGTTTCCCGAAAAAGGGGGTTTGGGCCCGGGGCGACCCGGCCCGACCCCCCTGGTTCGGCCGAACCAGGTCGACCCGACCCGGGTCCGACCCGGCTGGGCCTGGCCCGGGCCGGCCGCGGTCGAGCGGGCGCCGCAGAGTGGCGGGGGTGCGCGCAGCCGCCACCCCTTCGCCGCTGATTGACACCGACGGCTACCGTCGCCGGCCACTTCCGACGGCGCGCTGCCGCCGCCTTCCGCGGACCACCGGACACGCTCTGGTGGTCCGTTTCTCCTTCCATCTTCGCCTATGGTCCCCTCGGGACCCGACCTTCACTGCGAAGGCCTCAAAATTACCTTGCGGCCTCATTTGTCTTCACCCGTTAAACCATATGTCAAAAACGAAACACGCAGTCTTCGTGGTTCTCCGGCGCGGCGTGCTGGCGCCGCGCCCCTTCGCCGTGGCTCCGTTCCGGCTGCGGCGCCTTCGACTTCCTTCGACGCGGCGCGACGACGTCACATTCTTGTTCGACTTCTCAGCGTGGCACGACGGCGTCGCGTAATACTTGCCGAGCGATTCTCGCGTGGTGCGACGGCACCACGCCATTCCGTTCCATCCATATTAGAAACAATATCAATAATGGAGGAGGTTCGGCCGTGTTTGTGCGGTCCGGCCCCCTCTCGTTAATCGATAACAACTGGTTGTAAAATCACGAAGTATGACAAGGTAGAATTCACGAATGAAATAATTAAATAATAAAATTCAACATCAATCCGCATGAACAAACGATCTGCGGATCAACCTGGAATTGGTTGGTCCGCACTCATCGTTCTATTCTCAAAAGATAAGAGAATTCCAAAATAAATTCCCCTACCTCGGTTTCAAGAGCGGAGCACGTCAACAAGCCGCAAAAGACAAGTGTCGCGGAGGTCGGGCGTCGCAGTAATCGTACGTCGATTCCATTGATGTCGAGGTGCGCCCGAAGAGGTACGTCACTGGAGAAGCTTCCTAAGCTGAAGGAGAAAGCCCGAGGAGGAAGCGGCGTCTCCTTTCATTTACACGGGAAGAAGATCGAAAGAAGCGATGTCATCGATCTTCGGAAACACACCGGCTACGAAGAAGAGAATAGACGACACGTCTTTCTCTTATTATGGTGACGGCGTTTTTCATCGGAGCCTAAGCGTTCTTCATGTTCTTCGTCGAGGTTGAAGAAGAAGAAGAAGATGCTTCCCAACTCTCCCAAAGTGACAAAACTCTAACCAAAAAAAAAATAAAACAAGACTCTTTCTTATTTTATTAACACCAAAAAAAAACATTTTAATTTCATGAGTTTGAAATTCAAAACCACCCACAACTCACCTCATTAAACTCATCACATTTAAGACATAGGTTATAACTTAAGATAACAAAATTAAAGTAGGAGTTGAGGGGGGGTTTAGAGGATATGAAGGGGTGGGGTTCGTGTCGGCCCCACCACCCTCATAACCTCCCAAGGGAGGTTGGGTGGTTACCCAACTTCCATCAAGACAACACTTAGAGTAAAATAATAAAAAATGTATTGTAAGTATAAAATAAACTTCCACAATTTTTATTATCATCACTCGCGTAACCGCAACTCCGGAACAGGAGTTCCTAAGCAACTATCGGCGCTGCGGTTCCATCGGTGCCCTCAAAATTCGATTCCGGGCCCCGGTTCAAAAGTTAGAAATTCACGCTCGTTTGTTCACTGAACGTACCTGAGCCAAACTTCAGAAAATGATTCCGGGCACACCGGGCCTCGGAATCAGGTTCCGTCAGAAACAACGTTCTTGTAAAATCCCAAAGAAAATTAAGAAAAAATTTCCCTTGAATTTTACGGGTCTTTACACCCTATGACACTGGCCAATGGAGACTTGTCACCAACCCATTGGGGATGTGACCCGCCTCAAGTACATTTTAGAACGTTGTCGTATTGTAGAGTGTATCCAAATAACTCACTAACTACATAAGGCATTCATGAACTCTTACATTATGGGCGAACTATTTTAAGAATTCTTAAAATACGGTCAATCTCATTCTTCCATTTCAATGTTCCAATTATATTCCACTTAAAACCACAACATGTTTTATTCAAAAACATTCCTTCTTCGCAAGATAAAACCAACGGGTTTCTATCAAAAAAATTTAATCCATTTTCATTAGTTTGAAATCCATTCAAAACCAATTCCATTATTTCAAAATTTCTTTCCACAATTGAAATAAACAATTCAGTTGAAAACATTTCCATAAAATACATAACTTAAATTCCACAATTTAAACCATCCAATTTCCATAAACACACACACACACCCCTATTCAATGGAATTGGGGGTTTTCCAAATTCTCATGCCAAAACCAATTAAAATATCTCAATTAAAAAGAATTGAATTAAAATCAAAAAGTGAAATAAATCATGCAATAAAGATAATCAATTCAGGAAGTCAGGACAGAACCACCTACCTCAATGGTTTTGACCAAACCCACAATAGTTGAAGAACACTAAAGAATCCCGATTGATTCCCAAAAAACCCATCCTAGATCACTTCCCATAGAAATAACAAGACCAAAACTCATCATTTTGGCATTTACACACTTAGATCTACCCATAACGGGAGTAGATATAAGAAATCAAGGGAAGAGGGGAAGTAGATCTAAGTAGATCTAGGAAACCAATCAAGAAAGAAGAAGAACGATCACATACCTTGAGAATCCCACTTCGATTTACCAAGAGGAGCATTTGGATTGCCTCCAGAACAAAGGGTTAACCTTCTATGACCCCAGGAGAAGAAAAATATCGAGTTAGGGAAACTTAAAAGAAAAAACGAAGCATTTAGAGGAAAAATGACCAAGATTCACAATTTAATGATCTAATTTTATGTCACCTCATGGTTTGTCCGCAAGGTTTGTCAAACCGTGCGCACACTGTGTGGATCTCACTGTCCAGGGTTGCTGGTCTGCATAGTTTAGTCGCACGGTTTACCAAACTATGTGCACACCGTGCGTACCCACTATCCAGTGCTGCTTGGTTGGCACGGTTTGATTGCACGGTTTATCAAACCATGTGCTAACCGTGAACAAGCCATTTCCATTTTGTTTTACATAAAATTTCACCCAAGCACACCCCCAAGTCCCTACTCCAAAAAAGAGTCATTTAGAGACATCGAAAGTACCTGAAAATGTAACGGGATGTTACATTCATTCATTAAACCTCATCCTTTAAGATGAGAAGATCTTTAATACGGGCATCCTCTTTAGGAGTAATCCCCAATATTAATTTTCTTCTTAACTTGGGCCTCCTTTTTAGAAGTAATCCCCAGTCAAAGTTCTCTTAATATGGTCATCCTTCTCAAGAGTAAGCCCCAATCACAAGTTCCCAAATCTGGGCATCCTCCGTAGGATTAAGCCCCAAATTCCAAATTCCCTTAACATGGGCCTCCTTCTCAGGAGTAAGCCCCAGTCTTAGTTTTTTTATCTGGGCTTCCTTGTTTAGAATAAAACCCAATCATAAAGCCCCCTCTAAATTGGTCATCATTCTCAAGATTAAGCCCTAAGTTAAGTATCCAAATCTCCATAAAGCACACATACCTTTTTGGAACTTGTTCCCGCGTATCTTCTCTGAAGTAAATCCCAATCCTCATCTATCTGGGCAGTCATTCATATAGAATCCCCACATCATTTCTTATGGTTGCATCTTTCATGGCCCAATCGTCAGGTTTTACTAATACCTCTTGTTTCTCACACCGAGCATGACTCACTTAAGCTTAAAGTGTAAAAGTTATTATGACATCTTTATTTGGGTCATCAATCATGCATACACCATATTTCTTCACATGATCTACGTGCGTTATGATTCCTTTTATAAATAAGGATACGTAGGTAGCCCATCTGTGGGTATGATCCCAACTCTGAAATAACCCATGTCATTATGAATGACATTAATCATCAAGTTCCCCACTGAGTGGCTTTAAAACCAGTATGTTCATCATAATGACCAAGATATTTCTATATAATTTGTTGAAGGATACCATTTTCTAAGAATCTATAAACAAATAAATATGATTCTCTATCGATGAAAAAACTCAAATACATATAATATATTCACTAAATTTCATACATATTAATCATTGATTGTCAGATCAAAAGGAAATCTCATTTTAATAATTTGTAATTCAATAAGGGTTCACAAACATAACTCAAATATATAAAGAGAGTCCCAGAGTAAAAACTAATTCCCTCCAAAAAAGGTGTGAAGAATCTAACCTCCCATCCTCTCGACCAATTCAAATTCTTAAGCCTCATCGGTTTACAACTAATGAGCACCTACCTTTGGAAAGTAGGTCCAAATGGATATAGAATCATTGGATGTTTCCGGTTCTACAAACAAACCCGTTAGAAACCGATTGGAATGATTTAACCTTAAACAAACAAGGTCATGCCCATTTCTAGAGGAAACAAAAAATGGTGAACTTGACATGAATCCTTAACCAAGTGAAAATGGGGTTTTACTTATTTGTCAGGCCCCTATTTAAACTCAATGAGAGGGAAAAGAAATAAATCAATAACATATATGCTCATCCAAAAGATGTAGGGGCCAAACTTATCTTGATTATGTCTGTTATATCAAACATGCACTCTTTTCCAAGATATTCTGCATTATAGAAATGGATTCTCTAAAGTTCACACCTGTGAATGCATCTGCTTCTACTTCTGATGGATCCTCATCCGCTCTGAGGATGACATCACCTACTCCGCATCTTCAAAGCTGGGTCTCAAATGCACAGATTAAGGAATACAGTCAACACGGTACGATTCCGACTTAGGAGGCCGCTAGAGAATCCCTCCAAGTCAATAATTCACCCTGGTTGTTCAAACCGCGATGACCAGTGACCAAGAAGCAGGTGGTGCCAACCATTGTATTCAACCATTTTGGGTCATTATCCCCGGAACGCAATCACCAATCCCTCCCATATTACGAGGAGGTGAATGAGAAGGTCACTCAAGGACTTAATTCAAGGATATAGGAGTCCTTGCCGAGGGCTCCCATCAACAATCACTGCCAGGCTCGTGCAGTAGTGTGCCATCAACATGATGAGGGCATCGCCTTTAGGGGATCGGCTCAGGTTCCTCAGACCCTAGCACGCAAGATGAATTTCGAGAGGCGAAATCTGGTCAATAGGGAGTAGGTTCATACTAGTTCCCCCTCCGAAGAAGTTCATCAAGCCAACTTGATGGCAAGAAACGAGTGGGCATATACACCCGTCCATCCCGATATTACTACCCAGCAGACTCATCTGGAAGTAGCACGCCAATCCTACGAGGAAATTTCTGCAGAGTATTATAGGAAGTCTTATAAACCTGTTTATAACTCATCAGTTAGTCTGCAGGCTCGTCTGACTACAACTAAAGAATCTCACCAGTATAATATTGTTGCAACTAATAAGAAGGGACATACACCTGTTTACAATCAAAAATTCTGTTAGCAGTCTCGTCTGCAAGTATTAAAAGAAAGTCATCAACCATACATGAAGAAAAATAAACAACATGCACATAAAAGTGCCAATTTTAATCAAGTATTCTAACAGTATCATTTGGTAGCACTCGGATAAGTCATTCGGAAAGCTCCGACGACATATTTTGAGCAGACACAACTCTCTGCCCCCACACATTAGTACTGTCAGAATTCACTGACAGGAAAAGGAAGACAAGATAATGAATACCCACCTGCTCCAAACATAGAATGGATGTATATTCCCGTTCCGGCAGCTAAAGTCATGATGTACATTCTAGCAATTATGAAAGAGAAGAAGCAAATCCCTGCTCATATTCTGGATGCCTGTCAGAATATTATAACAGTTTCAACAGCATCACAGGGAAAGAATTAGAAAATCTATCCCTATCAGTGGAGTGACACATCAGCATATCACTCTATAACACACTAGTGAAGAAAACATTATTTATGTCGGTTATTTTTCATTTTTTACGTCGGTTTTTAGCCGACATTAATACAGACGACGTTATAAATAAAATTTTTACGTCGGTTATTTAAAAAACAACGTAAAAAACATACCATCACAGTGTTTATCACCTCAGTTAATTAATAAACGACGAGACAAAACCTAGGGGGGTTTATAACGTTGGTTATTATATAACTGCCATGATAACCCGGGGGTGGGGGTTTATCACGTCGGTTATATAATAACCGACGTTATAAACATGTTAGGGGGATTTTATTAGGTCAGTTATTAAATAACCGACATGATAAACCCCAGGGAAATGGTTTATCATGCTGGTTATATAATAACCGACTTGCTAAACCAGTCCGGGGGGGGGGGGGGGGTTTATCACATCAGTTATTTAATAACCGACGTGATAAACCATTTCCGAAGAATTTTATCATGTCGGTTATTTAATAACCAACGTGATAAACCATGCCATAGGTGATTATCACGTCGGTTATTAAAAAACTGACGTGATAAACCCTTCACAATTTCTTTATCATGTCGGTTATAAAATAACCAACGTGGAAGACAATTTTTTTTAAATCGAATGTAGTCCTCTACTCTCCCCCGGAAACCATGTCAAGAATTCGTACCACAAAAACAGGAGATCAAAACAATAACTAAAGAAAATTTAAGCATTTACATTGATAACATATAAAACACAACCCACTTGGCAGCCCCCACCCTCCTGTATACCCCCTGGATATCCCCAAACACCCTGGGACCCCCCCCCCCCCACCCTCATGTATACGCCCCACATCCTGGACAGCACTCCCCCACCCCATTGGAGCCCCCACCACACCCTTGGACTTCCCCTCGACCCCCCGGACAGCCCCGAACAACCCTGGACAACCCACCCACCCTCCTAAACAGCACCCCCTCACCCCACTTGACAGCCCCCACCCCATTGGAGCCCCCAACACACCCCTGGACTGCCCCCCTGACCCCCTGGACATCCCCAAACACCGCGGGACAACCCCACCCTCCTGAATCGCACCCCCTCACCCCCTCACCCCACTTTCTAACATATAAAACATACCCTACATGACACCCCCACCTTCATGTATACCCCCTGGACAGCCCCAAACACCCCAGGACAACCCCCACCCTCATGTATACCCCCCCACACCCTTGACAGCCCTCCCCCACCCCATAGGTTCCCCCACCACACCCCTGGACTGCCCCTGACCCCCTGGACATCCCCAAACACCCCAGGACAACCCCCCACCCTCCCGAACTGCACCCCCTCACCCCCTCACCGCACTTGATAACATATAAATCTTACCCCACATGGAATCCCCCACCCTCATGTATACCCCTTGGACAACCCCAAACACCCCGGGACAACCCCCCCCCACCCTCATGTATACCCCCCACACCCTGGACAGCCCTCCCCAACCCCATTGGAGCCTCCACCATAGCCCTAGATATCCCCCGACCCCATGGACAACCCCAAACACCCCTGGAAACCCCCCCCTCCTAAAAAACACCCCTCACCCCTCACCCCACTTGACAGCCCCCACCCCATTGGAGCCCCCACCACACCCATGGACTGCCCCCCGACCCCTAGATAGCCCCAAACACCCTGGGACAACCCCCCCCCCCCCACTCTCTTGAACAACACCCTTGACATCCCTAAACCTCATGTATACCCCATGGACAACCCCAAACAGCCCAGGACAACCCCCCCATGTATACCCCCACACCCTGGACAACCCTCCACCCCATTGGAGCCCCCACCACACCCCTGGACTGCCCCCGACCCCCTGGACAGCCCCAAACACCCCTTGGTAACCCCTCCACCCTCTTGAACAACACCCCCTCACCCCACATGACAGCCCCCCCCATTGGAGCCCCCACCACACCCCTGGACTTCCCCCCGACCCACTGGACATCCCCAAACACCCTGAGACAACCCCCACCCTCCTGAACAGCACCCCCTCACCCCCTCACCCCACTTGACAGCCCCAACCACACCCTTGGACTACCCCGACCCCCTGGATAGCTCCAAACACCCTGGGACAACCCCCCCCCCCCCCACCCCACCCACATCTATACCCGCCCACACCCTGGACAGCACTCCCCCACCCCATTGGATCCCCCACCACATCCCTTGACTGCCACCGCCCCCCTGGACAACCCTAAACACCCCTCGACAACCCCCCACCCTCATGTATACCCCCCATCCCCTAGACATCACTTCCACGCCCCTGGACAGCCCTCCCACACCCCTGGACAGCCCTCCCACACCCCTGGATAGCCCTCCCAGCCCCCTGGACACCCCCAACCCACTGAACACCCCCCACACCCTTGGAACCCCTCCCCCCCAGACCAGAATATATACCATATAAACTATCATTAATAGACCAAAACAAGAAGTAGAGAAAAATTATACACTCACATATATAACATTCAAAACTTACACTGTCAACTTCAAAAAAAAACCAACCAAACGACTACCAAATACACAATTACAATGGAAATATTTAAAATTACATTTTACATTACAAACAACTAAAATTCAATAAAACCTGTAAAATAATTTGACCAATCCACTTGTAAGTATTTGATGTCTTTATTACTATAGGGTTGAGAGTCATCAAATATCTACAAATGAAAAGGAAAGTAGTTAACGTGTATAATTAAGAAATCAAATTGAAATATTATGGAAATGTTTAAGAGGAAATCTTACCAGGTCAAAATTCACAACTGTCCCAGTTGTTATTATTTCATACATAAATCTTAACATATAATATCAGCATTCGATGACGCCTTGTTGTTCATGACAATTCTGTTTGAATGAGAGTAAATTCAATATATTATTTTTATGTAATAAATCAAAAAGTACAAATTATAAATTGATATTTACCTTCGCATTTACATATTTGATCTATTAACTCCTTTTCTTTGTGTTTTTTCAAAAATATGCCCACGCCCTATTAGAAAATAATAAGAATGGGGTAAATTTAAAATTCATTATAATATATAAAACTATTTAGAAATTGAAACTTACTTTTCAAATATATTCATAAAACTTTCCCGCACATCATCATGGACAGAGCATATGCAATAAAGTGCTTTCTCCCATAGGAAAAAACCCCTAACATCCAATGATCACTGATAAAAGGAAATTTAATGTTAGTGGTTTTTTATGTTAAAAGATAATTAACTCTTTGAGAGAGATGTGTTTCATACCTCTCACAAAAAGGCATCATCCAACATTGTGAGACTATATTCTTTTCATGTCTTTCATCAAAATAAAGAAATATTTGTTCCTCATCCAATGCACTGGCTTTAGGGGAAATCAATTTTGGGTCCATGAATCCATATACATTTGTCAGCTCATTCCTCTCATAAATTTTATAAAGATACCTAATACAAAACAGACATAAGTATACATTTTTAGTAAATATAACGCAGGGAAAAGGTGTTAAGACATACATGGGAAAAAAATTCACCATGTTGATGCCCAACTTATCTCCATTAACAAGCTCCATGATATCAGTTTTCATAATCCCCACACATATTTCACATCCACAAACATGAGCTTCCATTGGAAACTCATAATGACCTGCCAACAAATTTGAATATCTTGACAATCTGTCAAGACTAATAGAATCTGTATCTGATGTCATAGCCATTTGTCTTTGTTGTTGTCTATAGAGTATTTCTTTATCTTTTAAGTATTCCTGTAAAAATAAATTTCAAAATATATTAATTTTCAAATGATAAATCAAATTTAATAAAAAAATAAAATAAAAGATATAACATTCATACCTCTATGGTAATGATTCAAAGAAGTCTGGATGGACAAATTAAAAAATGGCTGATACTATGCCCAACTATCGCCACCTAATCTGTAGGTAATGGTACCCGAGCTGATCTATCTATAATATCATGTATAGTGACCCTCTAATTCTCTACCTCTAATTATTGATGATGAACTATATCTCCTATACAATATACCAACCCATATGAAACTATATGATGCCGAGGATCATCAACATACAACTCGCAATAAGTAGGAAGTTGCAGTGGAGGATTAGGATAAAAAATGGGGTCCGTAGGCTGAGGTGGGGGAGTGGGAGCTAGTGGTAGAGGTGGAGGATAAATAATGGGGTCTGCAGGGGGAGGTGGAGGAGTGGGAGCTGCAGTCTGAAATTGTTTTTGCATGTCTGAAAACATCGACTGCACCGACGCTCTAATCTAGTCCTCCATCGTCGCATTAATATTAGGAACATCAACCTACAAGGATTCTATTTTTTTATCAACCCCCTCAACATTAGAAGTTGAATAACGTGGAAATAGTTTTCTTAGAGATACACCTACCAGATATCCACTTACAGGACCAGGATGTTCGGGCTTTCCCAATGCTAAAGATAAAATATCTTCCCTCCCAGTAGCTGTAAACGTCACCTGTGAACTCTTCTCCTCAAGATAGTCCTGTATTAATTAATTGAACATTTCTATAATGATTGAAATTATATGAAGAAAATAGTTAACTTAAATAAATAAATTAGATATGTTACAATCCTCTCACCTACAATTCTTGATTCTTTCGAAAGATATTGCCCTTTTTCCCTTCCGAGCTCTCTTCTATTTTTCATGTCTAGATGGATGGGATAGTGGGGACACCTCTGCAGAGATTGAAGACTCATCTCTTAGTTGTTGAAATATTTCCGCCGTCATTTGTTCTTCCAAAAATACATACCCTCCCCGAGATAAACTATGATGACATACATTTTTAGATTGGATATCCTAATGAGATTTCCTTGTTTGCTGTAAATTAAGAATAAGAAATAATTAAAAAAACATTAATAAGATCATTTATATAAGAATGCATATAAAAGTTTACATTTCCCTTACCATAAATGAAATCAGATGAGAGGGTTGATTTGAAATCCCTCCATCTCCTGGCAGCCAACGATAAGCATTTCTTCCAGACTCCTCTAGTGTTAGGAATATCAAATGACATCTGATAAAGAAGAGGTTAACCATATTATATATACTAGAAACATTTAATGAATAGTCAATCAATATCAAAATATCTTACCAAAATCATCTCCTGAAAGTGACAGATTTTCTCTTTATCCACACTTCTCCAGTCATCATACAGAATGCTTACTTTGCTCTTAGACTGAGTTTCTACAAAACTCTTAAAATCTTTTGCATTTTGACCTCTATGAATATCATCATCATCAAACTCAATGAGTATCCTATGATCCTGCGTACAAGAAAGTGCTAATTTTGGTAAACGTGTGCACCCATGTTTACCAACCTTTGAACTCTTAGTCGTAATAGGAGCATGTGAATGTTCCTCCCTAGAGGTATGACCAATATGCTCATCTCCAGAATCATGTGGTTGATCAACTGAATGATCTGTCATTATCCTTCAAATCAAAAAAAAAAAACAAATGTTAGTTCAAAAATATACAAATTCAAATATCTTAATAATACTATAATCGAAAAATAGAAAAGTGTACTACGTTACATAATAATAAACATTGGTAATATGGTAAGCATTTTAAACAATGGTATAGATGGTCAAGATGGTCAATATGGTAAACATGGTTAACATGGTAAACATGGTAAACCTAGTAAACATGGTAAAGTAATTGTTACTGAACAAAAATAATAGATATATAATTCATGTAATGGTAAACATGATTAAATAAACTAAAAAAACATAAAACAAACAAAAGGTTATACTTATTTTGTTTTAATACATGTTTTAATAAATAATAAACATACAATATCTAATGTTTTATGAAAAAACTAAATGTAAACAAGAAATAAACATATGTTACCTGTAATTTTAGGAATGTACAAATGTATTGTTTTCCCAAATTCCTTCATCGTGATCATTCCTTATGGAACAAACCATGTCTTTAACATGCTCATCATTATGTTCTGTTAATCATTCCATGGAAGTACAGATCTCACATAAATCAGAATCTTCATCAAGTTCATCCTCACCAACATATTGATTTTTCCTTTGTAAAACAACAGCCCCCTGCATATCTGATTGATCTACTACATAGAATTTTTTTTTTCATGTGTTTCTATTATAGACGAATCAGTTGTGTCTTCCAATCTATTCAGATTAACAAGTCTCATTCCAAATTAATTGTGTCTCGCACTTTTGTTACCGATAAACCATTTACAGTTAAAAACAGGAACTTTAATTTTAATGTAATCAACATCCCATATGTCTTCAATCACTCCATAATATGCACTTGATGTAGAAATTGGGTTTTTGTCCTTAGCACTCGAAAAATGCATTGCTTCTACAAACACCAATACACCACTATTCTGAACTTCTCTTCTGTTGTCTTGAGCTTTCATATGAAATGTATAGCCATTAATGTCATAATCGGACTATGTTATCACATTTAAACATGGACCACCCACTATCCATTTTAATGTCTCTGATACATCTGATCTACCAAGCAAGGCCTTTTTAATCCATGACAAAAAATTATTGTTGTGCTCATTCAAAATCCACATTTCTTTCTTCTTTGGATGACATTGTTTCAACTCATTAATATGAAATGTGATATACGGTTGAGCGTCAGCTATGTTATTCGAGATGTATGATTCTAACTTCTTCATCTGTTCAGCTGGAAATGATTTTAATTCCAATCCATGAATCCCATTTCCCTCATTATTAACTCGTTCTTGGCGAGATGGAGGCAAACCTATGTGTTGCGTCGTAGCCAAGTAGCCCATACAAAACTCTACTACCTCATCAGAAATATACTTTTCAATAATGGAGGCTTTAGGTCGATATGGATTTTTCACATACCCCTTTAATATTTTGATATTACTTTCAAAAGGACACATCCAACAAAGATATACAGGTCCAAAAAGATTTATTTCTCAAACCAGATGAATCATTAAATGCACCATTATATCAAAACAATTTTATGAAAATACATTTCCAATTGGAAAAGTATAAAAATTGAATCATTTTCCAAAATGTTCAAAGCATTCACATCAATCGCCATGTTACAAATTGAATTTAAAAAATAACACAACTTCATTATAGTATTTCTGACACGAATGGGAAATATTCCACGCAATGAAACTGGTATAATTGGTTGCATCATGATGTGAATATCATGTGATTTCATACCAATCAACTTAAAGTCCTTAAATAAGTCTTCATTTGATTTACTACATCCCGAGCATCATCAACAGCCACTTGAGGTTTATGCACTCGACCAGCTTCACACTTTTCAGTTTGATGGAGTGCATTCTTGGATTCAGCAATGGCTTTCATACCATTTGTTTGAACACATTACAGTGAATTGTTAAGCTATTCACGTTCCCCAGTAATAGCATCTAACTGTTGCTGAATGTGCATCTACTAGAAAACATTCTCCTTGATCTTATGCTTCAGCTCCTTCAACTTGGCAGCATTATCAGCCTCAGCTCAGGACACTGGAGACTCAAAATTTTTTGACATTGGTCAACAGCCTCACACTGGTCAAATCATAGTGGTACTTTTTTTTCCTGATCCCTACTTAATATGACTTGTTTCACCAAGGCATGGATTTCTTGATATCCAAAACTGCTAGGTCCCAACATGGAGAAAAGGGATGACAGTCATGGGATCTTTGAAGACAGCTCTTATAGAGCCACTTCAAATATGATCTTCTATATGTTCTTCCATGCCTTGCGATGTGAAAATTGGAGTGCATTTTGTACCTCTGGGTATGACTCAGTATCACTTTCACAGGGGGGGATATAATTTGGGATTAACGCACTTAGAGAAGTGTCATGTTCTTCTCCTTACCATGACCCTTGTTACATCAATTATCATTGGGATGGAGGTTGAGGCTTTACCTCTTAATTTATCCACTATAATGGATGGCCCTTCATAGTCAATTGAATGTTTTGGTTAGTTTCAAAGGATAAAAAAAGTTGATTGGAAATCTTGAAAATTAAGTGCAGCCACAAATATTGTTATCTCTTTCCCAATGGTAGATCATCAATATGATAAGGATCCTCCCTGTCTTTTCTAGATTTAACAAGATTTTCAGGATGTGTTTTAGTAAGCTCTACTAGGTTAAGATCCACTTGAGCTAATGTCTCTTCAATAGTAGTGTTGTCTATACCCCCTTCAGGCAATGGTAGTTCAGCAGCTTGCTCTGATGAAACTGCACATTTAAACCAATCATGGTCAGAGATGTAATAAGAAGTTATTTTAACAGGATAAAGGATAACCCTCACATCCAAAATCTTCTAAATTACATGGTAATTTAACATGATCTAAAAATCTTCAAAAGATGCACCAATTTCAATCATTTCATCCAATGTTATCTCAGATTCCTGGTTAGTCTCACAAATGGGAGCATTCGATACGTCTTCTTGGTGACCTTCATCCTGCAACTTCAAACCCCGGACAACTTCTTCTGATAAAATTACGGCCTCATTTTAAATGGCCACCGAATGTTCTTGTGCAGGTGTTGAACCTAAAGTATCATAGAATGGAATTCAGTTGATGTTTTCATTCAACATCTTATGAAGCATTGTTAAATTACCAGAAGTAGGCTCTTCTCTCCTTGCAGCAATAACGGGAGTGGTATTGGGAACAGACACTGGCTCTTCTCCCGGAGTAGCCAAGTCAGTATGAACTTGTGATTGTTCACTAGTACCCTCTGTCATTCTCATAGGAGGGTCAGTCCTCTTCCTTAGAGTGGAAACTGAAGAATCCCCTACAATCCCAAGAAGAATTAGCAATATTCTTATATTAGAATTCATGACCATCTGAAGGACATACCACTACTAATGAATCATTTAGCTGTGGACTTCTTCCTTAGATTCCTTTGCTTCTTTGGATTCATAGGAGTGTTGACATCATCATCTTAAAATATAGAAATTGGAGAATGAAAAGCCATGTCCAACTCCACCTCCATGGCTTGCTGGCCTGGAGATATTTCACCTGACTAACAAGGAGATTCATTAGCCCCAATGGCAGTACCACTAGGGCTATACTATGGTGAAGGAATCTCAACAGTTCCTCTCTTTGCATGCTGCAGGATGAAGAAAGTAATTTTCTTGAGTAACAAATCATTAACTGGAATCAAGTTACAAAGTAAATAAGGAAAGAAACGTACATCCTCAGAAGCCATGTAATCATGACACTCCTCATCTCCAGAAGCACCAGTCTCGTCAGTTGTTCCACGATCTATCATTTCCTTCACCCACTTGGTGACAAGAATGGAATTATCAGTGGCATATATGAGCATCTTCAGCTCTCTTATGTAAGCCCGCACTTCATCAGGTTTATCCTCAAAATGGATATCAGTGGTAGACCGAAGATTCCCTATTCTAGGGATGTGTATCCCCTTGCACAGATCCAGCCAGGTAGTTTCAACATTGCAATATAAACTCCACAATGTCTAGACAGCCTCTGGTCATAGATATTCTGCCTGTGTACCAGAAGGCTGCGAGGAGGGTCCTATAATATTAGACTTCAGCTTCTTCCCAAATCCTGCAAGTACAGATAAAGGATCAGAAAATAATATTTGTTTCTCTATAAAGTAATGGTGATTAAATTTCCCCAATTAAGTAACTCACGAGGATTTTATAGAGTGGGTATCTTGATTCTAACAGGAGGATTATATCTGGCATGCGGTCGCTTTGGCACATGTCATGCCTCATCATCCCCATCCTGAGAATCCGGCGAGTCAGCACTGGGTGAGGAACCCGGTGAATCAACTCTAGGAGTTGAAGAGTAACCTTCCATATGAAGGGTTTCTATAAAGTTCTTTTCTTCTTCCCCACATGATAAACCTGATAATTCAGAACCCCTTCAGGGTAGCATGCTATCCAGTTCTCGGCATACCATGTAGTCATGTTACTCTCCGCTTTAGCAACTGATAGATCAAACACTGCACCGGTCTTATCCATAGATGTCAGAAACCATAGTTATCGTGAAACCATTGGATGTTGCTTTGATTTGACATGCATAGAAGGAGATACAATAGTCTTATGTAGACACTTCAATTGGTGTGTAAATTTATATGGAGCATGGGCCTTGCATATAATATCTCCATCAATCCTGGTGGCCAATACACCATCTCTGCAGGCCAGCATGTATAACCTCAATTCTAGGCTGGATATTCAATCATCAAAAAACTGCCCGGTTGTAGGGATTCTATAAAGAATGAAATGTAATTCCTTGAACATTCTCAGCCTCACCTTCATATCATAGGAGTTGAGGGCTGACGGAAAAATTCTATTAAATCTCTGCACTGATGGACTGAAAGAACTTCCATGAACCTGTACTCCGTTATGTACAACATATGTCCTGAAATGAGTGGAACTACATCCCCACAAAACTTGGACTGGTCCCACTTTTCTCAAAGGATACTTACCCATAAAGACATGGAGTAAGCTCCTGTGAATCTTCACTAAAATGGGGGTGGCCAACCCAACCATTTTATTCTCTGCCAACTTGGCTACAACAACGAAGGTCCCTGTCCTGATGCCTCCCTTAGAATCCCTGATGGGCAGAAGATAAAAACTAAGCCACAAGGCTAAGAAGCCCACCAGAAGGGTCTTTTCCGGGATTCTCTGATCCACTTCATACCCCCACTTCTCAAATTCTCCCGCTTCTAGAGTCGGCAAGAATGTGCAAATAGCACCCCTAATATTTGTTCTGAGGCAAATAGATGGATGTGTAAAGGTGGACCACTCCCACTCATTCCTAGAAAGAAACATATCCAACCACTCCTCTGGATGAATATCCTTTCTAAAATGAGTAATGGAGGTCTTTTAGTTCTTGTGCTTGTAGAAAATTTTCAATAATTCCTGAGACAAACCCAGAGTCTTCTTCGAATAATTCCAAGTCACCTTGGGGGGGGGGGTGAATTCATCATACATGTATCCTAGAATTTAATCCCACGATAACTTGTATAAAGCTCATAATCTGATGCCTAATTCTCCATGAGTCAGATGCAAAGAATTGGTTTCTGGGCTCCAGCGGCTGATTGGATCTGGCACAAATTCATCATTCCTATCAACATATGTCTACCCAGCCGAGATGTCTTAATATATTGCAGCGCATTTGAAATCCTCGACAAACTCTACACACGTTTGTCGCACTCAATATGCCCACATCCAAGTTGGATTCACACCTCCTCCAGGACGGAAGTCCCAACTCTTCTTCCATCCTTTGGATTGATCCATCTAAGAATTTCAGAAGATTGAAGGATAACAATGTGGTTGCAGCTCAGGCTTATGGGGCTTCGGATCTGGGGATTATGGGCTATGATGCATTATGTATGCCTTCTCCACTGTTCCAGTATTTACAAACGATCCTCCAATTGAGCTATTTGATGAAGAAAAATTGGAATAAGTCTGAAACCAAGAATGCGGGAGATAGTTCTATGCCTATGGAATGTTGAATTCTGCAGATGAACACGCCCATACAGAAGTAAGTAGATGCTCTGTGGAAAATTACGATGATACTTCGTCAAGTACATTTCCAGATCTAGAAGTGTGTTGTCGTATATATCATAATAATCATGGCCAAAAATTCTCATCATGACATAAATTCGCTTGGTAGCCTGTTCAATAGTCATTCCAATTCTTCTAGGATCCATTTAATCTACAAAAAGGTTGAATAATTAACTCTTATGTTTTTTCGCGCTAGTATCACCGCAAAATTCCAAATACCTCTGTAGAAGAGTGACACGAATAGAAGAAATGAACAGTAGAAAACAAGTTACTTGCATGATGAGAGCAACCTGCGCGGCGAGAGCTCAGAAGCGTTCAATGATGGGTGATTTGCGCGAGAATGTGGAGCATATTTATAGACCCAGCCGCACCCCTGCGCGCACCAGCCTGCATGCCACTACCTACGCGCTCAAAACATGCGTGTCGCCCTTCCTTGGTTTTCTCGTTTACCTCAGAGTCAAATCCTCATTCCTTTCGGATCCAACTCTGTGGGGGGACTTTTTTTAGTGCTCCTTTTTATCACAGATTCTATCAATTGAAAAGAGAAATACCTTGGGCACATAGTGATTCATCTTTTGAAGAAACATAAAAAATAGACAAAGGAATAAACATGGATTACTTTAATCATGGGCCGCACAAGTTCCAAGCTAGTCGCGCATGTATACCTGCGCGCCACATTTTTGGCGCCCAGGTGACCTACGTGCCCTATTTTATATTCACCGATGATCTTCAAAAGTCTATAAATACCCCTTGTGGGCCCCCCATTTCAGGGGCGAAAAATTCCAAAAGTCAAATTTAAGATCCCAGTGACCTAGTCTCTGCTTAATGTCTTACAATCACTTCTAAGGTAATTTCTTACCTAGAATAGAAGATCTAAAGAAGAGGAATAAGTCCCAAGTGTTGAAAGTCATCAACAACAGTGCACATAAGTGTCCAGTCCTTATGGGAAATTGTCACACTTGTGCTCAATGTAACATCCCAAGTAATTAATGAATAATAGATATTTTTATCTATGTCTATTAATGAATTAGATATTGTTTTAGAGGCTTAAAATGAAAATAAATCCAATCTAAAGCATGGAATACACTAACATTTTTTAAAGGATTATTTTACTGCCTTTTGATGGAAAACCCTTTTTAAATCAAACTTTTGACAATTTTATAATCTATATTTGTCAAAATAAACATATTAATTATGATTGGGACATTGAAATTTACATTGGATAAAGTTTTGGTATTTTTCTGACAATGTTCCTTTTTTAATGAATAGTGAAAAAATACTGCATTTTACAACAAAACTGCTTTTTCATTTAATTTAATTATATGGTTATATTATCTTTTTAATTGGTCTTAAAGTGTAATATGAATATATTTTTACCATTTAATCCAATTCTGGTCATTAGGATTAATTTCACTTCGGAATTGGTCATATACTAATGCCAAACTTTTCATAGATATTGTTTTAAAAAAACCCACTATTTGTTTTGACAACGAGAATTATTTTTTAAATCATTTATTGCAATTTATGTGTTTGGAATTTGGTAAAATGGATTACATATTTGGAATCAGAAGTTCCCAATTATGTAATCAAGACTCTTTTGTTTTTGGACATTATGAATAGTAACGAGAGTAATTATCTTTAATTATCTTGATTAATGAGTAATCAGGTAGTTAAATATAATAAAACGATATCATAATAATACAAAAAAACCACAACATGTGTCCTAAGGCTACTGGTTGTCTCATGGACGACCATGGGATGCCTTGTTCCAAACTTGGGGGCCCCATGGAATCACTTTTGTTAGAAAGTGACTTTTTATCTTTTTATTTTTAAAGAATGTTAAATGTGACAAAGAATGTATCACCTAAGTAAAATATTTTTAGTTTTGTCCACATAAATTATATTTTGGACTATAAATATTCATTAGAAAGATAAAAATATTTCCTACATCATGATATATTTTTTTATAATTTTTAGACATTATATTTATTAAATTATTTATGACATCATGATGATGTAGCGATTACCTCATTAATAAAGGATTTAAATAAAATGGAAAGATAATGTAAAATCTAAGACCTAAAAATGTCCAAAACCTATTGGGTGGGTATATTTAGAACCCTTATCACCTTATCCTCGAATTATATTAATGTGAGACCTTTAAAATCCGAAACTCATCTGAAAATAAAGTAACATTTCTTTACTTTCCAAGAGTGCCCCTCCTCTCCTCTTTTAAAAGGCCCCCACCTCTACCTCCTTAACCACATTCCCAAAGCCTTTGGCTCGGCCAACTCCTGCCCATTGTGTCTCTCCACATCCCTCTATTACTACTTGAAGCCTCACATTGGGAAGAAGTCTTTCCAAGGAAGCCTTTGAGCTCAAACCAAAGGGAGTTACCCGATTTTAAGGTAATGTCTTCACTTGAGTCCTTTTGTTTTATTTTGCTTCTCCAACCCCTAAACAATTTTTATTCATTTATTTTTTAACAACTCCAGTATCTTAAATATACTAGGAAGTTTGTTTAAGAAGGATTCGAGCTACACTTACACACACCTACATCTAATGGTTAAAGGACATACTGTTTCTGTGGATGGTGAATTTATGCCTCCCGAAACGATGATTGTTCAACATTCTTTTAACACCTTAAAAGGTGGACATTAAGATGAAACTTTATTTATATATGATATATAATATGTTTATGTTTTCCTTATGCTTCTGTATTTTTCATTTTGGTCATACCTTTATGGTTTCCATTATGGGTAAACACAATATCTTCATTTAAGGAAGTGCGGACTACCGCCCCCTCAAAGTGATTTGATTCGTTAAATACCATATGTGGGATGTATAAAGGATGGAGTTATGATATTATATATTATATTACACTGGAATTATAATATACCTTTATATCATTATGATTCCATTCTATAAAATACGAAATTGAAATGAAAGTAGCGTTCATGCGTACATACAGCTTACCGTCTCCATGAACGGTGCATTTCATTTCATACCTCTAAATGATTATATAATATTATAAATGCATGTATATACTGGATATATGTGATATATATGATATATACATCATTATTATAATTCTGGATATAATGGATACACGAACAACTTGTAATTATAAAGGGTTTATTTTTGACTCAAGTACCAATGATCGTTAAAACGACCGTTATTAACTTAAATAATTACATGGTGTTCATGACATGGAAACAAGTGATATAAAATAAATAATGAACTTGAAAAAGGTTCTTAAACAAGTATAAATTAACTCAAGTTTATTATTCAGGACATTAAAGAACGATCGAGTCAAGTCGGACCCGAGGTAAGGGACTTCGTCTCAATCTCCTTTCATTGAGGCATATTTTGTTTTATAAACAACCTTCTTTTATACGGTGTATAAACCCCTTTGACTTTTACTTTTATTCAAAAGGAATATTTTTTATATGAAGCATTTACTAAACGACAAAAGGGAATGTTTTTGTCATACGTATGCGGCGACAATGACTTCTCCGCTGTCATGACCATTATTTTAGTTTCGGCTTCCTCTACAAGCCATACCATTTTAAGAGAAAAATATATACCATGTTTTAATTTACTTTTGTTTTGGTATTGAAAATGGTTTTCATAATGTTTTTATATCAATGTGTTGTATTGATATCTTGTGATTGAAAGGTGGAAATGTTATGTTTCCTTTATGCATGTTTTATGTGATATGATTATGTTGAGGTTCTTGGGAATTATTATGAAGACGGGTGGTTCTGTGATAAACTAAGGGAGGGTGAGCCCGATATAGCTCTCCAATGCATTGGGTAACGTGAAGGAGTGAAACGTTAAGGTTTCTCCGAAGAGATTTTGGGAATATACTGTGATGGGTATTCCAAACGTAACCAAGAGGGTTACTCCCTACGTAAGAATGTTATGAATGCCTCAAGTTACCTTTATGTCTTATGATTTCTATGATTTATTCATTTTATGATGAGGTATGTTAAAGTGCTTATGTTTTATGGGTAAAGTATGATTTCAATCTTATGTACATATGAACTCATGTTTCCTTTCCATATTTTTATAACCCATACTGAGCTTTTTATGCTCATCCCAAGATTTTTTTAAATTTTTTTCACAGTTCAAGTGAATGGTACATGATATGATGATAGTGTCAAGGAAGTGTCAAGAAAGAATCCATGTTTTATTTTAAATATGTTTCCATTGATGGGAAAAATGAATACTATCTTTATGTAACCACTTTTTTTATATGTGGAATGTAATGCAAGTTTTATGATCTAATTATCTAAAACTATAAACCCGAAAAGATCCTCAAGGTGTAATCTTGTAATAACTCAAGATTAAGTAAGTATTAAGGCTGGGGCCTTATAGTTGGTATCAAAGGTCGGTTTAGATAATTTTAGGAGTTATAATTCTATTAAATTATTATCCAAAAATATATTTTTTTGTGGTCAAATTGAAATGATATAGCATTTGAATATTACCATGTTGCTTCATCTAAGACATGTTTGTTCAGAATGGTTTTCCGCAGAGGAAACATAGAAGCAGTGCTAGGAAGGCATATAGAAGGAAATATCCTTCTGAATCATCATCCTGAGATGGTCGGAATTGGAACTAAATAGTTTTTTTGTAGTAATGGCGCTGTTTACTCAAGCGATAAATGGTGGTGGTATCCATGCATGAGATCAGCCAGATCAACCGCAGAGGAACATGTCAGTGGTGGAACATTTCATGAGGCAGCATCCCCCATCATTTAGAGGATCATATGACCTTGTGTTAGCTGAAGGGTGGATTAAAACACTGGAGGAGATTTTCGATGTCAGGTGGTGCTCAGACAATCAAAAGGTTAGTCTTGCTATTTACCGTTTGGAGGGTGAAGCAGATCAGTGGTGGTTGATGGTTAGAAATATCAGGGACGCTGATGAGATTTATGCTCTTTACTGAGATGAATTCAAAGGTATGGTTCTTGAGAAGTATTTTCCTGAGGCTGTTCAACTTAGGATGGAAAAGAAATTCTTGGAATTGAGGCAAGAGGAAGACTCAGTGGCTGCCTATGAAGAAAGATTTACTCGATTGGCAAGGTATGCTACAAATTTAATCCGAGACCTTGATAGTAAAATCAATCGTTTTTACTCAGGATTAAAGCCAAAATATCAAAGGTAATTAGCTTCTCGTGAGTTTAGAAGTTATGAAAATCTTGTTCGATGTGCTGAGAAGGTGGAAATGGAGTTTGCCGGTGATCAAGTGTTCTATAACAACCAACCGAAGAAGAGACCGAGGTGGCAATAAAAAGGTAAGAATTTTTCAAAAAAGTCTGATGGTAAAAAAAATAAGTTTCCAGTTTTTGATAAATGTGGCAAAAGGCATGCTGGGGAATGTATTCTGAATTCTGGAAAGTGCTTCTGATGTGGTAAGATGGGACATAAGGCTCGTAATTGCACTGAAAATGATCAAGGTGAAGGTAAGACCAAATTTGATTTACAGTTAGTGAAATGTTATAAGTGAAATGAGATGGGTCACTATGCAAACGATTGACTGATAAAGAGCTTGAGTGATGGGAAGCAGTTAGACTACATGAAGAAAGGGGTGGTGAAATCTTTTGCAACTACTTCAGCAGATGTCGGGCCGTCAAATGAAGTTGTATCAGGTTCTTTGTTTATTTTTTCAGATTATGCCAATGTGTTGTTTGATTCGGGGTCTACACATTCTTTAATCTCTGAAAAATTTTCTAGTAAAATGGGAATACCATCTCAAGAAATGACTCCATAACTATTGGAAAAAACACCTGGGGGAAATGTTGAGGAAAAAATAATTTATATGAATATTACTATCCTTATCTGTGGAATGAACCTACTTGAAAACCTTATTGTTCTACCTCTAGTAGAGTTTGATGTTATCCTGGGTATGGATTGGCTCTCTATTTACCATGCTAAGATTGACTACAGAGCTAAAGATGTTTCTTTTCAGAAATACTTTCAGTTTGTGTACAAGAATGAACCCTTACCGTTGATAATTTATCAAGAGGCCAATAAACTTGTAAAAGATGGAAATGAATGTTACCTTGCACACATCATTGAAAATAAAGGAACTGTTCAGATTAATGATGTGCCAGTGGTAAATGAGTATCCTGATGTTTTTCCTGATGAGTTTCCTGGAATAATACCAGATCGGGATGTTGAGTTTACCGTTGACTTAGTTCCTGATTCTAAGCCAATTTCAAAACCCCCTTATCGAATGGCTCAAATTGAACTTTTAGAGTTGAAGGATCAATTGCAAGATTCATTAGAGAAAGGTTTCATTCGACCTAGCACATCACCATGGGGTGCTCTTGTTTTATTTGTTAAAAATAAAGATGGTTCAATGAGACTTTGCATTGATTATAGAGCCTTGAATAACATCACTGTTAAGAACAAATATCCTTTTCCTCATATCGATGATTTGTTTGATCAGCTGTAGGGAGATCAGTATTTTTCAAAGATTGAATTGAGATCGGGGTACCATCAGCTGAAGGTAAAGGAAGCAGTTGTTCCGAAGACCGCGTTTCGTAGAAGATATGGCCATTATGAATTTTTAGTAATGCCTTTTGGGCTAACCAATGCACCTGCTGTATTCATGGACTTAATGAATAGAATTTTCCATGAGTTCTTGAATAAGTTTGTGGTGGTTTTCATTGATGATATTTTGGTGTTTTCTAAAAGTAAAGAGGAGCATGAAAGACATTTAAGGGTTATCTTGCAAACCTTAAAAGAAAAGAAATTGTATGGGAAATTCAGAAAGTGTGATTTTTGGTTGCAACAAATTTCTTTCCTTGGTCACATTGTTTCTAAAGATGGGATAACTGTTGATCCTGCAAAAACAAAGGTTGTTGAAGAATGGCCAAGACCCACAAATGTAACAGATATTTTTAGTTTCCATGGTTTGGTAGGCTATTACTGAAGGTTTGTTAGAAAATTTTCACGGTTATCTAGTCCAATGACTAAGCTAACTTGGAAGGGTGTTAAGTTTATCTGGACAAAATAATGTGATGATTGGTTTCAGGAATTGAAAAGAAGACTGGTGAATGCTCCAGTTTTGGAACTACCTTCCAGGAATGGTGAGTTTGTTATATACAGTGATGCTTCATTCAAAGGACTTGGTTGTGTCCTAATGCAGAATGATCAGGTAATTTCTTATGCTTCACGTCAGTTGAAAACTCATGAGGTAAATTACCCTACACATGATTTGGAATTAGCTGCTATTGTTTTCTCTTTAAAAATTTGGAGGCATTATTTGTATGGAGTAAAGTGTGAAATATATACTGATCACAAAATTTTAAAGTATATATTCACTCAGAATGAATTGAACATGAGACAGAGAAGATGGCTAGAATTAATCAAAGATTATGATTGTACAATTCATTACCATCCATGAAAATCAAATAAAGTGGCGGATGCTTTGAGTCGAAAAAGTAATGCTTCATTAGCAATGTTGCATTTGGAACGTGATCCTATGGTTAAGGATTTGATGAACTTTGGAAAAGAAGTTGTTGGTGCAGGATGTTCTTATTTTTTGTTTCAGGTATAAGTGAAATCTTTTCTATCAGATAGAATCAAGCAAGCACAGAAGCAAGACATTGAGTTTCAGAAAAAGGTAGAGCTGGTTCAGAAAGGTAAGTTGCCTGAATTCAACATTGATAATGATTGCATTTTGAGATTTGGGAAGATATTGTGTGTGCCTTGTGATTCACAGTTGAAGAGAGAGTTGTTATGTGAAACTCATAGTTCTCCATTTTCAGTTCATCCTGGCAGTACTAAGATGTAGAGAGATCTGCGGGAGTATTACAGATGGGATGGAATGAAAAGAGATATTTCTGATTTTACTGTGATGTGTTTGACTTTTCAACAGGTTAAAGTAGAGCGAAAGTTACCGAAAGGGATGCTTCAGCCTTTACCAGTGGCAGAGTGGAAATGGGAGAATATATATCCATGGACTTTGTTGTGGGATTACCGAAGACATCTCTAGGTAATAATGCTATCGGGGTTATTGTTGATCGCTTGACTAAATATGCTCATTTCCTTGCAATAATAGATAATTTTTCCCTATATCAACTTTCCCATTTGTATCTTAAAGATATAGTCAGGTTACATGGAGTTCCCCTCTCCATTGTATCTGATCGTGATCCCAAGTTCACTTCTAACTTTTGGAAAGGCCTTCAGAAGTCGTTGGGTACTGAATTAAATTTTAGTACACCATTTCATCCTCAATCAGATGGGCAGTCAGAATGAACAATTCAGACCTTGGAGGATATGCTACGAGCTTGTTCGATGGATTATCAGGGAATTTGGGACCAACATCTTTCTTTGGTTGAATTTTCATATAATAACAGTTTTCATTCCAGTATACAGATGGCACCATTTCAGGCATTATATGGGAAGCGGTGTCGAACTCCAGCATTCTGGGATGAAGTGGGTGAAAAGATGTTGATGGGACCAGAATTGGTAGAAGAGATGGTAGAAAAATTTCATCTGATTCAGAAACACATGAGAACAGCTCAGAGTATGTAGAAGAGTTATACAGACAACAGGAGGAAGGATCTATCTTTTGAGGTAGGTGATCATGTTTTTCTCAAAGTATCCCCATGGAAAAGTGTGATGCGATTTGGCAAGAAAGGAAAGGTGGGTCCAAGGTTCATTGAACCATATGAAATTCTAGAGAGAGTTGGATCAGTTGCTTATCGAGTGGCTTTACCTCCGAGTTTATCTCAGGTACACAATGTTTTTCATGTTTCGATGCTGAGAAAGTATATGCTAGATCCATCTCATGTTTTGAGCCCAGAGGTAGTTTAGCTGGAAGAGAACCTATCTTATGAGGAACAACCGGTCTAGATTCTTGACCACAGGGAGCAAGTGTTACGAAATAAGGTGATTAATCAGGTAAATGTTTTGTGGAAAAACCACATGATGGAAGAGGCAACATGGGAATCTGAAAATGCAATGAGGGATAAGTACCCCCATTTATTCGATAAGTAAATAAATTGCGGGGACGCAATTTTCTAAAGGGGGGAAGGATGTAACATCCCATGTAATTAATGAATAATAGATATTTTTATCTATGTCTATTAATTAATTAGATAGTGTTTTAGAGGCTTAAAATGAAAATAAATCCAATCTAAAGCATGGAATACACTAATATTTTTTAAAGGATTGTTTTACTGCCTTTTGATGGCAAACCCTTTTTAAATAAAACTTTTGACAATTTTATAATATATATTTGTAAAAATAAACATATTTATTATTATTGGGAAATTTAAATTTACATTGGATAAATTTTTGGTATTTTTCTGACAATGTTCATTTTTTAATGAATAGTGAAAAAATACTGCATTTTACATCAAAACTACTTTTTCATTTAATTTAATTATATGGGTAGATTATCTTTTTAACTAGTATTAAAGTGTAATATGAATATATATTTACCATTTAATACAATTGTGTTCATTAGGATTAATTTCAATTTAGAATAGGTCATAAACTAATGCCAAACGTTTCATAGACATTGTTTCAAAAAAAAAACCTCTATTTGCTTTGACAACGGGAATTATTTTTTAAATCAATTATTGCGATTTATGTGTTTGGAATTTGGTAAAATTGATTACATATTTGGAATCAGAAGGTCCAAATTTTGTAATCAGGACTCTTTTGTTTTTGGACATTATGAATAGTAATGATAGTAATTATCTTTATTTATCTTGATTAAAGAGTAATCAGGTAGTTAAAGATAATAAAATGATATCATAATAATACAAAAACACCAAAACATGTGTCCTAAGGCTACTGGTTGTATCATGAACGACCATGGGATTCCTTGTGCCAAACTTGGGGGCCCCATGGAATCACTTTTGTGAGAAAGTGACTTTTTATCTTTTTATTTTTAAAGAATGTTAAATGTGACAAAGAATGTATCACCTAAGTAAAATATTTCTAATTTTTTCCACATAAATGATTCTTTGGACTATAAAAATTCATTAGAAATATAAACATATTTCCTACATCATGATATTTTTTTTATAATTTTTATACATTAAATTTATCAAATTATTTATGACATCATGATGATGCAGCGATTACCTCATTAATAAAGGATTTAAATAAAATGGAAAGATAATGTAACATCTAAGACCTACACATGTCCAAACTCTATTGGGTGGGTATATTTAGAACCCAAATCACCTTATCCTAGAATTATATCAATGTGGTACCTATAAAATCCGAAACCCATTTGAAAATAATGTATCATTTCTTTAATTTCCAAGAGTGCCCCTCCTCTCCTCTTATAAAAGGCCCCCACCTCTACCTCCTTACCAACACTCCCAAAGCCTTTGGCTCGGCCAACCCCTGCCAATTTTGTCTCTCCACATCCCTATCATACTCCTTGAAGCCTCACTTTGGGCATAATTCTTCCCAAGGAAGCATTTGATCTCAAACCAAAGGGAGTTACCCGATTTTAAGGTAATGTCTTCACTTGAGTCCTTTTGTTTTATTTTGCTTCTCCAACCCCCTAAACACTTTTTATTCATTTATTTTGTAACAAATCAAGTATCTTAAATATAGTAGGATTCTCTTATAATAAGGATTCGAGCTACACTTACACACACCTACATCTAATGGTTAAAGGACATACTGTTTCCGTGGATAGTGAATTTATGCCTCCCAAAAGGATGATTGTTCAACATTATTTTAACACCTTCAAAGGTGGACATTAAGATGAAACTATATTGATATATGATATATAATATTTTTATGTTTTCCTTAAGCTTATGTATTTTTCATTTTGGTCATACCTTTATGGTATCCATTATGGGTAAACGCGATATCTTCATTTAAGGAAGTGCGGACTACCGCCCCCTCAAAGTGATTTGATTCGTTAAATACCATATGTGGGATGTATAAAGGATGGAGTTATGATATTATATATGATATTACACTGGAATTATAATATACCTTTATATCATTATGATTCCATTCTATAAAATATGAAATAGAAATGAAAGTAGTGTTCATGCGTACGTACGACTTACCGTCTCCACGAACGGTGCATTTCATTTCTTACCTCTAAATGATTATGTAATATTATAAATGCATGTATATACTAGATATATTTGATATATATTATATATACATCATTATTATATTTCTGGATATAATGGATACATGAAAAACTTGTAATTATAAAGGGTTTATTTTTGACTCAAGTACCAATGATCGTTAAAACGACTGTTATTAACTTAAATAATTACATGGTGTTAATGACATAGAAATAAGTGATATAAAAGGAATAATGAACTTGAAAAAAGTTCTTAAATAAGTATAAATTAACTCAATTTTATTATTAAGGACATTAAAGAACGATCGAGTCAAGTCGGACCCGAGGTATGGGACTTCGTCTCAATCTCCTTTCATTGAAGCATATTTTGTTTTATACACAACCTTATTTTATACAGTGTATAAACCCCTTTGACTTTTATGTTTATTCAAAAGGAATATTTTTTATACGAATCATTTACTAAACAACAAAAGGGAATGTTTTTGTCGTACGTATGCGGAGACAACGACTTCTCCGCCGCCGTGACCATTATTTGAGTTTCTGCTTCCTCTACAAGCCATACCTTTTTAAAAGAAAAATAAATACCATTTTTTACTTTTCTTTTGTTTTGGTATTGAAAATGGTTTTCATAATGTTTTTATGTCAATGTTTTGTATTGATATCTTGTGATTGAAAGGTGGAAATGTTATGTTTCCTTTATGCATGTTTTATGTGATACGATTATGTTGAGGTTCTTGGGCATTATTATGAAGACTGGTGGTTCTGTGATAAACTAAGGGCGGGTGAGCCCGATATAGCTTCCAAGGAATTGGGTAACGCGAAGGAGTGAAACGTTAAGGTTTCTCTAAAGAGATTAAGGGAATATACTGTGATGGGTATTCCAAACGTAACCAAGAGGGTTACTCCCTACGTAAGAATGTTATGAATTCCTCAAGTTACCTTTATGACTTATGATTTCTATGATTTATTCATGGTTTGATGAGGTATGTTAAAGTGCTTATGTTTTATGGGTAAAGTATGATTTCATTCTTATGTATATATGAACTCATGTTTCCTTTCCATATTTTTATAACCCATACTGAGCTTTTTATGCACATCCCATGTTTTTTTGAAATGTTTTTCACAGGTCAAGGGAATGGTACATGATATGATGATAGCTTCAAGGAAGTGTCAAGAAAGAATACATGGTTTATTTTAAATATGTTTCCATTGATGGGAAAAATGAATACTATCGTTATGTAACCACTTTGTTCATATGTGGAATGTAATGCAAGTTTTATGATCTCATTCTCTAAAACTCTAAACCCGAAAAGATCCTCAAGGTGTAATCTTGTAATAACTCAAGATTAAGTAAGGTTTAAGGTCGGGGCCTTATACTCAACCTTATCCATTCAATAGAACCTGCGCACCACCCTTTTTTTCTTTAGAGATAATACAAAGGTCTAGAGAAAAGTCTCACCCATGTATTACCCTACGGTTTGACCGTCGCGCAAGTACACGTGTGTCATGTAGGTATACTTGCGCGACCAGGACTTGCATGCCCAAACAGGACCTACACCCCTACCTCTTTTTGTGTTCCCCTCCTACCAATTCTACTAATTTCTTCAAATCCACCTCTTCTCTTCAAGATTTATCCTTTAAAACCTTCTTCAAAACCATTTATGGCATGGTTCCTTTGTTGGATTCCTTATCTGAAAGGAATTATGTGGAACATATCTCAAAACCTAGTGATTTTTATATCTTTATGTCACTAAGGTTAGAGATTTCAATCATTCAACCTCATCCTTTAAGATGATAAGATCTATAATACGGGCATCCTTCTTAGGAGTAAGCCCCAATCCTAATTTTCTTCCTAACTCGGGCCTCCTATTTAAGATTAATCTATAGTCCATGTTCTCTTAACATGTGCATCCTCCTCAGGAGTAAGCCCCAATCACAAGTTCACATATCTGGGCATCCTCCTTAGGAGTAAGACCCAAATTGAAAATTCCCTTAACCGGGGCCTCCTCTAGAGTAAGACCCAGTCTTAATTTATTTTTATCTGGGATTCCTTCTCATGAATAAGACCAAATCATAAAGTCCCCTATAACTTGGGAATCCTTTTTAGGATTAAGCCCTAAGTTATGTATCCAAATCTCCATAAAGCACACATACCTTTATAGACCTTGTTCCGAGGATTCTTCTCTGAAGTAAATCCCAATCCTCATCTATCTGGGCAGTCATACATATATAATCCCCGCATCATTTCATATGATTGCATCTTTCATGGAGAAATGGTCAGGTTTTACTAATAACTCTTGTTTCTCACGCTGAGCATGAATCACATGATCTTGGAGTGTAAAAGTAATTATGAAATCTTTCTTTGGGTCATTAATCATGCATACTCCATATTTCTTCACTCGAACTATGTGGTATCTAATTCCTTTTCTAAATAAGGATACGTAGGTAGCCCATCTGCAGGTATGATCCCAACTCTGAAATAACCCATGTCCTTCTGAACGACAATAAACTTCAAGTGCAACACTGAGTGTATTTAAAACTAGTATGGTAATCATAATGAACAAGAGATTTCTATATAATATGTTGAAGGATACAATTGACTATGAATATATAAACAAATACAAATGATTTTCTATCAATGAAGAACCTCAAAAACATATAAAAGATTCTATAAATTTCATACATATTAATCATTGATAGTCAGATCTAAAGGAAAGCTCATTTTAATACTTGGTAATTTTATAAGGATTGACGAACATAACTAAAATCTATAAAGAGAGTCCCAGAGTAAACAATAATTCCCCCCAAAAACGGTGTGATGAGTCCGACCTCCCATCCTCTCGACAAATGAAAATTCATAAACCTCATCGGTTTACAACTAATGACAACCTACCTTGGGAAAGTAGGTCCAAATGGATATAAAATCATTGGATGTTTCTGGTTCTACGAACAAACCCCTTAGAAACCGATTGGAATGTTTGAACCTTAAACAAACAAGGTCATCCCCTTTTCTAGAGGAAACAATATTATATTGACATTTTCTATTTAAATCATTTATAAAGGTTTATAAAGGGAATTTAAATCACTTAACCATATCTCTTGTGAGTTTTGAAAAATATGTATAGTTTAAAATACATGTTTTTAATGGGTGAATATCACTTCTATACCCAACAATCCCTTTTTAGGGTTCTTACATGTAGTTTTATTTATGATATGGCATGAATCTGGTTGTTATTTTCCTGACATAGATTTTATTTATAAGAAACCGAAGAGTCGGTAATTTATATAAAAAATTATAATGTTTCCTTATATTTTGTCATATCTATAGTGATTTGAACTAATGTTATCTTGTCCTAACCACCAATAATAGATTAATTAATACCCAAAACATCTCTAAAATAATCCCCAAAAGCAACTAAACTCTTCTCTGAATCCATCTTATTTAACATAAAATCACAGTCCTAAATCTATTTCTAAAAATAAATTCATTAAAAAATATCTTTAATTATACTAGGAACAATCAATATTAGTTGAATCATTTCCCATTAATCAAAAATTATGTGTCACAAAAATAACTCCATACCTGAACCCAAATGTTTTGTTTCTTTGGGGATTAGTTATATAAAAAACATATTTTACGTAATTTTAAACATTTATATGTAAGTTGTACCATAATAGAACTTATATAAAATATCTCATATGTTATTCAAATCTCAATAACACGGGGAATGGATATAATAATATGGGTGGCCTTAAATTCTTATCAAGGAACAAACATATCAAGGAGTCACAAAGGATAATATAAATTCATGTATTCTACAATGCTAAAACATATACCCTAGAATAAGAGTGTAGAATAATGAGAAAATAATTATGATCCATGGAGGATGACATAAAAATAAAAAAATTTAATCATTACCCTTTCATATGAATATTAAATCACGGTATTTTAAACATATATGATTCAAAATTATCCCCTTGAAAAACCTTATAAACTTATCTTAACAACATTTTTGTCTACACAATGTCTTTTAAATATATATTAATCACATTTACATTCAATAATATACTTGTCAAAATAAAATAAACATATTTTTTTCCACATAAGGTCTTGTATACACTAAGTGTTTTGGAGATCATAGTTTTTTATTTTATTTGTGCATAATGCTATTATTAACAGGGTTCAGTAGGAACCCATACATGGATTGAAAGCCACATGGAATAAGGTCATACATTGGACCTAGGGTCAGAGACATAGAGTCCAATTAGATAAACAATAATACAATCTCTTAAGACCCCATACTAAAACTACTCATTCCTTGTATCATGTATTCTTCTCTAAATCGTATAGTTGAAACAACACATTCTTGGTTGGCCATCATGACCACCCCTACCTAAAGACTTGTACCTTGTGTTCTATATCATCTATTAATATCCCCCTATATCAAATGGTCATCAAGAACTACCTTTTCATTTTATATTTTCCATTGGTTTGGTAATACTCCATTATTATGTTTTTAGATGTTGTCCCTAACATGAATGCATTATGGCCTAAGAGACTATTGTTGAATAAAGTCTCTATTTCCTGAATTACCACATATGTGTCCTAGAATATCATTTTGTATGAAGAGTATTGTCTTGATAGTACCTTGTTACATAAAATTAACCACTACATTTCAATAATATATGCTATAGTACTGCTCAGGTGCCTTAAAAAATTCACTTCTACCTTATTTTGAACGTGGGTATGATACATGTAACGACCCAAAATTTTATTAATGAAAATTAATCTTGATCTAATTAAATGTATTATTATGTAAAATGATTATATAAAACATATGCACTTCAATGGTTTTATGTTTTAGGATTTTAAAATACTGTTAATAATTGTTACCATTGATAAAAATATCTTTGAATAGTGGCCACGTGATTAGTATAAATATTGGGCTTTAACAAATCCAATTTTCTTAGACAAAGGAAGAAATGGCCTCATCCTGAAGAATTTCTCCATATGAAGCCCATTTTTTGGAGCTTGGAAAGGAGGTAGAATCACTGGGATTTTCACTTTACCAATCCCAATTCGATCTTCAACATGTTAATCTTGAACAGAACCGACTACCGGAGATGTTGAAGATGATATAGATTACCACCTGAGCGATGCTATCCAAGCCAACCCAAGAGTCTGTCACCATCAGTCACCTGACCCTTAGGTGTTATGCGATTGTTATATAGGTTTATGTTACAAGACCCTAGAACTATAATTATGTGCATTATTTTTTTTATAGAAAGTATACTTTCATTTTATTATTGTTAATTTGTAAATGATTTTTAAAACTGAAATAGTACTTTTGGTTAATATTTAAATTCAATTAAAAAAATCTATTTTGATGAAATAATGGATTTTTTATTTAAAATAATATTTTAATAAAATATTATTACTAAATTAATTTTCATTAAATATAAATAATCATATAAATTTTATGAAAACAATAGTAATTTTTATTATGGTTTGAGAGAAATTTTGGTCAAAACCCACAAATTTTTGATAAATATCAGTTTTTTTAAAACAAATTCACATATTTATAAAATTATTTATATAAAATGAATATTATATTTTAATCAGAATGTCTAAATTATCCAAATGTTAATTTTTCCTAATTTTCTGAGACAGTCGAATTTTTGGGTAAAAATTAAATACCGTTTAATTATATAATGTGTTTTATGGCATCATAATGATCAAATAGTGATGCAATAAAATACTATAAATGGGTTTTATTTAAAATATATTATTTTAATTTAAAATAATATGTTTTAGGTTTTTTGATTTATTTTAAAAATCCTTATTAGACCTTCCAAGACTAATAAAACATTTTAAATTTTATAATGATTTCCTAGAGAGTATAACTCACCTCCACATAAAAAAGCCTAATATGTTAATAAGTTAAGCCAATGGACTTATAAAATATTGTTTTACACTATACTATGAAAAAATACCATGGGAAAAAACCATTGTATGGTTTGTGGTTTTTATTATTTTAATGTGTAGTGTCAAAATGAAAATAATAAAGATTTCCCTCTATTTTCCTTTATAAACCCACCCAAACTCCCACTATCTTCACTCAAAACCCTTGAAGCATGTACCTAATATTCCCTCATCTTTCTATTATCCTAAAATTTCTCCCCAAGATCCAATAATCCTCTCTCAAGCCTCTCCCAAACCATTGTGATCACACTTCCAAGTAAGGTATTTATTCTTTCTCTTTTTTGTCCAAATTTCATGATTTTGTTATACCATTTTTTCAATTAAAAATGTCAAGGTATGATTTTTATCCTCCCCCATACTTCCCTCCATATGTTTGAATGATGAGATATCTCTTTCTCTCTAATTTATTACTCCCATGAACACCCGCTACCATGCAGAAATTCGGTAAGGAATTTCCCTCTTCTCATTTACATTTAAGCGATTATTTTGAATTATAAATCTAAATTCCAATACATATGATGTGACATGTATCTATATGACCCCTTTATTGTTCATTTCATGTAAATATTATTGGACACCCCTTTCTCTCTAACCAACCATTTTTTGGAATTCGTATGTCACATCGTTATGCTGACGAAATTGCACTGCGATTTTCCAAGCCAAAGTCATTGTGTAGTGAATACCATGATGATTTATTTATCAAGGGTATTCAACTTTATGCACATTTACATATTTATTGTATAGTTTAATGTATGAATTCCACATTCTTTTATCGTGGAATAAATGATAATGTTTAATGAATCCATGTTATATGATCTATGTGTCACACTTATGAATAAACTGAAAGGATTAAGAAGGGTGCAACATAATATCACTCCAATGCATTGGGTAAAGATTAGTATCATGATACTTCATGTGAAATGAGTGTTTACTCATGATAATTCATGTTCAATGAGTGTTTACTCATGATCCATGTGAAATGAGCCTTGTATCATGCTAATATCATGTTAAGTGTTATTGTCACATTTCCATGTTATGATAATCATGCTATATCATGCCATTATGTTTGTTTTCTCTTAAAATCCACTGATATTCCTATTGACTAAAATTTACTGTATTATTTATGTTATGAATTTTTTACTCCCTTAATGTGATTTATATCTCACCCTTTTTTATGCATGTCCTGAGGTTATCACATGCAATGTTGTGTTCGAAGGAATGTGTGTGGTCATGTAAAAGATGTTTTCAATAAAGATGTGTATTTAATGTTTTAAGTTGTTATGTAATTTCCCTAAGCCTCAAATACCATAGAACTATTGACCTTTTATGTTGTAACAAGTTAATATTTTATGTAATAAATAATGTTTAGATGTGAAATAAATAGGAGGGTTGTTATATTTTGTATCATAGGATATGTTTAGTCATTTTTGGGATTAGGATTAGAAACCCCTATTAAAATCCTTAGGGATAATAATATATATAATAAAAATATCCATAATTTTTTTTGAGTATTGGGTATGTGGTTTATTAAGAAAATACATCCCAGTCTAGATAAAAGCATGTATAGGTGGCTCTTACACAAATGTATCTAGGGGTAAATCCCGAAAACACCGCTTTGAGCTCGAATCAAAAGTTAACTATAGCTTAAAAATAGGTCTTGCTGCACTATTGGTTATGACACTCTCAGTGGATATGCTTTGGTAAATTCATAATCTTAGTATAAACTATGATTATGGGAATAAAAAAATTCCCTAATAATATATGTTGGGATGTAGATCTTGGATAACATAGATTCAAGCTTATAAATTCCTAAGTCAAGGAAATAAAATTAATTTATATGTATTTGTTTTTATATTTGGATTACCCTTAATGTATTATCCATAACTTTCCTTTTATTCTATCCAATGGCTGAATATATGAGGAATCAGTCTAATAACCGATGTAAAGATCAATATGATGACTATTCTTATGAGATGATTAATCCGATGGGAGGAGGAATCAAAAACTTTGTCATGATAATCCCTTATTTAACTCATGTTTTGAATAGAATCATGGGTCAAGTGGAACATTCAACCCCCCTAAGAAAGAACTAGTCTGAATCGAGAGCTTCATGAGATAAAGGCCTCGTACTTTTAATGGACCATATGATCCCCAATTACCGAACAATGGATCAAATCCATTGAAAAGATCCAATCCATCCTTCAATATTACGAAAAAGAGAATGTTCTTCTAGAGGCATGTTGTCTGGAGGGTGATGATGATCAATGATGGACATGATGAAAAATACCAAGATTGAGGAGGATATTGATGCGTTGGAATGGAAGGATTTATAGAAAATGTTTTTTCATAAAAATCTTCCCCATAACCTCTATCTTATGATGGAAAGAGGCCTCCTTTCCCTCATGAAAAAAATTCAATGTATCCACTTGAGAATATGAGGAAAACATCACAATTATTTCATGATATTCCTCCAACATTTTTGTTACCCCCAAATGCAATGTTTACTTCTTATTTGGTGGGAAAAACCATAGCCTGTTGAATGCGCTACTAATCCATGAATTCGTGAGCTATGAAAAAATTGTCTGATGTGCCCTGAAAGTCAAAATGGAGATAGGTGAATCTTAGGAGTATCATGGGGATATGAAGCATAAGTTAGGCCGTAATTCTAGTATCCCAATGGATAAATCCAATGGTGATAAGAAAATCCAACATCTCACTTTCCAATTATGTAGAAATAAACACCCTAGAAATTTCATGAAGGGGATGAGGAAATTCTTTACATGTGGAATAGAAGGGAACCTTCCCCTTAACTACCGACAAGAAAAACTCATAGCTGAAATATAGGTGAGGAACACTCTATTCGACCCTCATTGCATTGTTCATTACTTCAACTGCAAAGAACCAGTGAAATTTGAAAACCAGTTCCTTAAGACAAGGGGTTTTAGAGGCAACCAACAACCTCCAAGGTAGCTAGGGTGAGATTTTATAATCAATACCACAAAAGTGAACCATGTAATAGAAGTGGTGATAGCTACCATTGTTATTCATTCAAGAATAGAGAACGTAATTTTTTATTCTGGTTCTACACATTCTTTTATATCCTGAACATTTAGTAAATCAATCCCCACACCACCAAAAAATCATGGCAGTAAAGTTGTTGATAAGAACGGAAAATGGGGAAATCATTGCAACCCATAAATATAACTCCTCCCCTATCACAACTTTTTGGTTTGAAATTATTGGAGAACCTATTTATACTCCCTTTGGTGGGATTTGATATAAATATTTCCATATATTGGATTTACTTATATAGAGACAACGTAAATTTCTGTATGAGGGAAATCACTCTCCCCCTGGAGAATCGACACCTAATTCTATACAACTACAAAGAGTAGGATGAATCTACTTTATTACCATAATATCATGTTTGGATATTACTACCCTATGAGCATGTGAATCGTTATCAGAGGACTGAGTCTATTGAAGAAACCATCCTTTAAGAAATGGATATTGTGAGGGAATTCACTGAAGTGTTTCCCGAGGAATTGTCCGGTGTTCCTCTCAGAAAAGATTTTTAATTCTCGATTGATCATATACTTTGGGTTTGAAAATATCCAAGACTCTGTATAGAATGGATGTTGTGGAGCTTGATGAGTTGAAGAAACAACTACAGGAGAATCTGGATAAAGGGTTTATTTGCCCAAGTGCTTCACCTTAGGGTCAACCCATCCTCTTCTTCATGAAGAAGGATTGTTCAATGCCCCTTTGCATTAATTATCGTGAGCTCCACAAAATCATGATAATGATCAAGTATCCTCTTTCATGAATTTATGACTTGTTCGACCAGCTATGTGGGGAACAATCATCTCCAAGGTGGATTTGTTGTCGAGATATTACCGAGTATGGGTAAAGAAGGAGGATATCCCCAAGAATTCTTTTCATACAAGGTATGGGCACTATGAATTCATAATAATGCATTTCAGACTCACTAATACTTTAGATATATTCATGGACATGATGAATAGAGTCTTTAGAGATTACCTCGACAAATTTTTGGTCGTCATTATTGATGATATTCTAATATACTCCAAATCCAAGGACGTGCATAAAGAGAATATAAGAACTATACTAGAGACTTTTCAAAATGACAAGATCTATGCCAAGTACATCAAGTGTGAGTTATGGCCGAAGGAAGTCTAATTCCTAGGTCATATCATCACAAGCAATAAGATATCTATGGATCACTCCCAGAAACATGGAACTGAGGGATGGTTGAGGCTAAAATCAGTAACAGATATCCGTAGTATCCTAGGGTTAGCTGGATATTATCACTGATTTGGGGAAAATTTCACACAATTGTCCTAGCCTCTTACCAAGATAACTTGAAAGGGTGCAATGTTTTCATTGAATGATGAATGTGATGATAGATTCTGGGAGTTGAAAAATATTCTTATCACTGCACTCATTCTCACACTACCCACAAGGGGATAACATTTTTTGTGTTTAGTGATGCATAGAAGAAGGGAATGAGTTGTGTGTTGATAAAAAATGAAAAATTCATTAAATATGCTACAAGGAAATTGAATGTACATGATATAAACTATCCAACATATGATTTTGAGTTGGCTGCAATAATCTTCACATTAAAAATCTGGTGAAATTACCTCTTTGAAGAGAATTGAGAAATATATATGGAAAAAAAATCCCTAAGTATATATTCACACAAAAAGAGTTGAACGTGCACCAGAGAAGATGGTTAGAGCTGATCAAATACTATTACTTCTCAATCCATTACCACCCTAGGAAAGAGAACACAGTTAAATAATATCTAAGTAGAAAGGACCCAGTGATTCTATAATTTATGATAATTGAAAAGGATACAATCTTCTTAGATTTGATAAATATGGACATGGCAATCATAAATAATGGAACATCATCAACTATTTTAAAAATGATTACTCAGCTATCCCTTTTGGAATGGTAAAAGGATGTTCAAAAGGTTGATGTGGGAATTTAAAATAATGTTGAAACTATCAGAAAAGGGAAATACTAGGAGTTCAATGTTAATGAAGAATGAATTGAGAGATTTGGGACAAGACTATATGTTCCATCAAATATGGAGTTAATGAATAATCTTTTGGATAATGCAAATAGTTTGAATTTATCCATTCACCTAGGAAACAAAATGATTTATCGTAATATTTGAGAGAATTATTGGTGGGGTAACAAGAAGTAGGAGATTGTTGAGTATATATCAAAGTGTCTGGTATATCAACAAGTGATTGTTGAGAGGATGAAGTCTAAGGGGATGATTCAACTATTTCCCATACCAGCATGGATATGGGAGAACATCACCATATACATTGTCACCGAACATCCTAATACATCCAATGGAAATAATTCTGTCTAGTTTATTTTGAATCATCATACTAATACTTCACACTTCATTAAATTTCTAGAGGATTTATCATTGGATAAACTGTGGTGGATATATATCAGTGAATTTTAAAGGCTACATGGAGTACCACTATCTATTGTATCCAATCGAGATCTAAGATTCACCTCTATGTTCTGGATGTGTCTTCAACATGCACTGAATAATGATCTGATCTTCAGTACGACTTATCATCCTCAAACTGATGGACAATATGAGGGGACTATCCAAACAATTGAGAAAATGTTGAGAGCATTCTAAATGGACTTCAAAGGGGGATGAGATAAACATCATCCTTTGGTTGTGTTCTCTTACAATAATAGTTTCCACGCAAGAATCCAAATGGATCCTTATGAAGCTGTATATATGAAGAGTTGTAGAACACTAGCATGTTGGGATGAATTTGGGGAGCACAAACTCCTAGGTCCAGAAATGGTTGATGAAATGGTGGAAAGGATAATACAATCCAGCATCACATTAAAGTTGATCGGAGTAGAAATAAGAGATATGTGGATAATCGCCAATGAGACCTAGAGTTTGATGTCAGCGTCATGGTATTCCCCCATATATCACCATGGAATAGTGTTATGAGATTTCAGAAGAAAGAAAATTTTATTTAAAGGCATATCATCCCTATTGAGATCCTTGATATCAATGGAGTGGTGGCATATCGACTATAACTACCACCGAACCTATATTAAGTACATGATGTATTCCATATATCACTCTTGAGTAAGTATATACCAGAACCATCACATGTACTGAGTTGATAGTTTGTACCACTGGAGAATGGCCTCTCCTATTATGGGAAGATGATGAAGATATTAGATCTTAAGGAAAAAGTTCTATGAAATAATACAATGCCCTTATGAAGGAGTTGTAGAAAAACCAAAAGTTTGAAGAGGCAATGTGGGAATCATAGGAAGTGATGAAGCATAGTTAACTGCATATGTTTTAGTGTGGGAAATTGAAATTTTGGAGGGTGAAATTTCTTAAGGGGAGAATATTATAACGACCCAAACTTTTATTAATGAAAATTACTCTTCATCAAATTAAATTTATTATTTTGTAAAATGGTTATATAAAATATATGAACTCACATTGTTTTATGTTTTTGGATTTTAAAATCCCATTATAAATAATTACAGTTGCTAATATAGCCGTTTAACAGGGTTGAAATGATTAGTATAAATATAGGGCTTTAACAAATCCAATTAACTCAGAAAAAGGAATTGATTCCCCCATATAGTATAATTTCTCCATACAAAGTCAATTTTTTGGAGCTCAGAAAGAAGGTAGCATCATTGGGCTTCGCTCATTACCAAGCCCAAGATGATATTCAACAAATTAAGCTTCAATGGAACAGCCTAGAGGAGAAGTAGAAGTTAATAGGGATTACCATCCGAGCAATGTTATCTGAGCCACCCCAAGAGCCTTTCACCATTGCTCACCTTACCCTTAGTTCTTATGCGGGTGTTATAATGTGTTATGTAACAATAACCTAGAACTATGATCATGTGCATTATTTTGGTATAGATAATATACATTCATTTTGTTATTGTATATTTGTAATTGATTTTTAAAGTAGAAATTGTTTTTTAATTAATATTTAAATTCAATTAAGAAATCTATTTTGACGAATTAATGGAGTTTTTTAATAAAATATTATTTTAATAAAATATTATAAATAAATTACTGTTTATTAAATATAAATAATCATATAATATTGATGAATACAATTTTTTTATTATGGTTTGAATGTTTTTTATGTCAAATCCCATTAATTTTCGATAGAAGTCAGTTTTTAGTTTTAGGAATTCACATATTTAGAAATTTATTTAGATAAAATTAATATTTTTTTGGAATCTAAATTTTTAAATTATCCAACTATGATTTTTTAAAAATTTTCTCATACTGTTTAATTTTTGGGTTAAAATTAAAGACCTTTTAAATGCATAATATGTTTTATGACATCATAATGACCCAATAATGAAATAATAAAATAATATAAATGGTTTTTCAGCCAATATATATTTTACATTTAAAAAAAATGTGATTTTAGGTTTTATTTATTTATTTTATAAATCCATAGTGGATCCTGAAAGAATAATAAAGCATTTTAACTTTTAAAATTGTTTCCTTGAGAGTGTGATCACCTTCACATAAGGAAGCCTAATATTTTAATAATTTCAGGCATTGGAAATATAAAATAATTTTTCCAGTCCCTTTGAAATAAACCATGGTCCAAAACCATGAGATGGTTTTTGGTTTTGATTAGTTTAATGTGTAATGTCAAAAACCAAAATAACAAAGAAATTCCTCTCTTTTTCTATATAATCCCACCCAATCTCCCACATCTCTTCACTAAAAAACCTTGGAGCACGTCCCTAATTTCCCCTCTTCTCTCTAGTATCCTCCCAAGATTCCCCAAGATCCTAAGAAGCCTATGTCAAGCCTCTGTCAAGCCTTTTGTATGACACTTCCAAGTAAGTGATTTCTTCCTTTCTCCTTTTTGTCCTAATTTCATGATGATTTCATACCATCTTTTTTTTTCAATTAAAAATGTTGGGGTTTGATTTAACTCCCCCATAATGCCCTCTTAATGTCTTAATTATTATATACCTCTTTATCTCTCAATAATTTCTCCTATGTACACCCGTTTTTAGGCTGAAATTCCGTAAGAAATTCTTCTCTTCTCATTTACATTCATGAAATTATTTTGTATTATGAATCTAAATTCCATTACATATGTTGGGAAGTGTATCCATATGGCCTCTTTACTATAAATTCATGTAAATATGATGATACACCACTTTATCTCTTATCAACCCTTTTTATGAATTCTTTTGTCACGCCGTTATGCTGTCGAAATTGCACCGTTATTTTCCAAGCCATAGTCATTATATCGTGAATACCAAGCTCATTTCATTATCAAGGGTATTCACCTTTATGAAGGTTTAATTATTTATTATAGATTTTCATGTATGAATTCAACATTCCTTTATCAATAAAAAGATGATGATGTTTAATGAATCCATGGTATATGATCCATATGGAACACTTATGAATGAGATAAAATTATTACGAAGGGTGCGCCCTGATAGCACTCAAATGCATTGGTTATAGATTAGTACCAAGATAAGTCAAGTTCAATGAGGTTTTACTCATAATAATGAACATAAAATTATTATTTACACATGCTCCAGGTGAAATGAGCCTTGGATAATTCTAATATCATGTTTGAAGATGTTGTCAAATTTCCATGTTGTGATAATCATGCAATATCACACTGTTATGTTCATTATTATCTTATTCCCCATTGATATGTGTATTCACTAAAATGGATTATATACTTCATGTTATTCCTTGTTTACTCAATTACTGGGCTTTATAGATCACCCTTTTATTATAAATGTCCTCATGATATACTATGCAATGCTAAGTATGAAGGAATGTGTGTGGTCATGTAAAAGATGTTTTCAATAATGATGTATATTTCATGTTTTAAGTTGTTTTGTAATGTTCATAATACCCAATGAAACTTGACCTCTTGATATTATTTGTTGTAAAAAGCGAATATTTTATTTAATAAATAACGTTTAAGTGTGAAATAAAGACAAGGGTTGTTGTAATACAAGAATAAGAGGTGTCATTACAACTTGGGTGAGCCCCCAATTCCTATAAAAAATATTTCCAAAATATCTTAACAAAAATTATATACTACAAAAATATAATTACCCCATGAGATATAAAACTCTAACCACGAATTTTAATGGATTTATAAAACCCCTCCCATTAAAAAATGATCATCCATACATGTGTGTGCCACATGAGACAAATCATATCATAATGAAATCATTGAATGAAAATGTCTTTCATAACATTTCACAATGGTGTCATGTAAATTTAAATCAAGAATATGATGTGATGTTACCAAAAATACAATCACTTAAAAAATATTATTTTAATAAGAGAATTTAGAGGATGAATCTTCAAAAAAATCTCCATAAAAATTAGATCTTTTAGAGATTATGTGGAAAATGTAAGCAAAATAATATTTGAGATTTCATAATATATTTTAATATTTATCCTTAAAATATAAAGTTATGAGTCACATTTTAAAGTTTCATTCAAGTAGTGATCATGAAAAAAAATTCAAACATTATTTTTAAATAAATTTATATATTAAATCCATTAAAATTATAGAAAAGTATTATATAGAAAATGTGGTGTGGATGATAAAAAATATAATCAGGAAAGGAAAACCAATTCCCTCATTTCAAAAATATATTTATTGAAACCCATATAATAAAAAGGATAACAAAACTACCTTTTACAAATAGATAAACGTAAATAAGATGGTAATATTTGATAATACATATTAAGGTTTCAAAACAATAAATAAAAAATTCTATGGAAATAATTAATTTGGATTTAGAGGAAAAAATTATTTGAGGATGAGAATTAAACTTAACAACATTATAATTTTATGAGAAACAAATTCATCAAGGAAATATAATTTGATTAAAAATTTAACATCACATAGAATGAGATGAGATACTATTATATGAAACATGTTATGGGAATATATTTAGAACTTATTATAATATTGTTCATGAAGTAACACTTTAATTCAAAGAAAGGAAATTTGTGTAAACCAAATATCTTACATTTTCTATTAACATTATTGGAATCACATTAACCTCCTATAATATAAATATAATCTCTTTAAAAACTTATTAAATAACCTAGTTCATATCAGTCACCTGATATCTTAATTAATTATAATTTTTTTTATTAATTTATTAGCTATTTAATGTTTATATTCTTCATTAGATTTTAATGATTATGAATAATTTCACATTTTTCATAATGGAGAAGTCAAACCCCATTCATTGAATACAATTTCTTCTTTACTAAATTAGCAAATATACTGAAATTATTTTGTAAAGGCATTTTTTATCTCCATGTTTACTTTATAGAAACTATTAGCTTACTTTTGGAGAACGGGATCCCGGACAATCTTGTTTCATGAAATTTAACAATATAAAGGAATTAGATTATAATGATAATTTAAATTTGTTTTATTCATTCCAATTTTTTTATAAATATATGAATCAATAATTTAATATATATTAATAAAATATATTTCAAAAAAATCCATGGAGGCTGGGCATAAAAAAATCATCATTCAGGGAGGTAATAGTGGGAAAGTAACAGAAGCGATGATTTAATTTTTTGAACATTATGGTGGAAGTTATAAAATGGTTATTCCATCATCCTAATAAAATATTAGTATATTTATTTTCCATTTTTAATTATATTATCATGGGTGGGACTGATTTAGAGTAGGTATACTAAAATATTAAGAGACATTAGTTAAGAACATTACCCATTCCATTGGATGTCTCCACATTCACTACAACATAATGATCCTTGAATTGGTCTTTTAGTGTGAAAAATACCTCTAATACACATGGGAGAGAGTTAAGGATATATTTAGGTAGAACATAGTTGAACAAAAAATTTGTAGTGAGGATATGTCAGTAGTGAACAAATCTTTTTAAAAGTGAGTTGGTTGATACTTTTATAAATAATCATTACATTATATTAAATTAATTCCACTTTCAAAGGATAAGGGTACAAAAATGGAAAATAATTCAGAAAATATAAATATTATTCTACCTACATCCCTTCCACACAATAAAAGGATATTTTTTGAATTATTTTTGGCCTTTTCCATATTCTTAACTTTTTTTAATAATATACTTTTATCACAATAACACATATTTTAAACAATATAGCTTATTTTATTGTCTAATAACTAATTTTACATATTATTTAATTTGGATATTTTAATTCAAAACATAAAAACCAATTAATAATATTAAAATAATAAATACAATAAAAATTAATTAAAAATAATAAAGAATTAGTTCATAAAAATGTTTTATAGAAAACATAAATTAACTTTTAAAATGTAAAACATAGGTTTCTAAACTGAAAAAACTATATTGTTTAAGAGTATAATTTTAAATATTAAATAAATCATTATTCAGTAAAAAAATTCATAAAATTTTAAGGGATTATTTAATCATAATGATTTCATAAAATTCATCATATTTATAATAACTATATTTGTATCCTTCTCCTAAAAATCATTATTGTAGGGAAAAAAAATTCCAATATAATAAAATATTTTTCAAACTGAATATAAAACAAGATGTTCAATTTTTTTTTTCAAATTATAACTCTAACAATTTGAAATTATTATTTGATATTTAGACATTAAATATTATGAAAAATCCCTTTTATAGAGAAATGAATTTTTATTATACTAATAGTTCTTGTTTCTATCCTATACCAATTTTAAATTAAATTAGTGTAAATATTTTATTAATAGTAAAAATAATGTTTATAATCATTTCACGATAACATATTAAGTTTCCTAAAATAAAAATTTAGGTGTCACAAAATAGAATCATTGAAAAATACATTTAAAACACTAAAATGGATTTATTATGAATGCATGCCTAGTAATAACTATTTTATAGGTGTATATATTATCATTTAATTTTTATAATAATATCATTACCTTACATTTATAAATAAAAATTTAATATTCATAAATTTAAACATGAATTATATGTAAACAAAGAAATTATTACAATGATAATTATATGTTTATAACATTCCAACATTTACTAACTTATCCTCCAAGAATTTTTAAATTAGTCTAATGGATAACATAAGTAGTAGTGGTCACATTAGGCGGTGGCTAAATTAATATGGATATTTTACTGATTTCCCAAAGTTTAGACTTCTCTTGGATCCAATTTCACTCATTGAATGACTATGTAACAACCGTTATGTTTTAATTATAATTTTAATAATTTCCCTTCTAGAAACCATGTAAAATTATCTATTGCAACATTAATATATTATAATTTATAGGTTGATACATTTTGTACTTGGGTTAATGAGTTTGTTGGGTATCTTTACTTTAAAAATAATATGGATTTCTAAAGAATGATGGGTTCTAATTTTCAATGTGTGTTTTTACTACTCATATTTCATTTTATATATTTCATTATATTTAATAGATAATGTAGAATTTTTTTTAAGTGGATGTTGTGGGATATTTGGGAGTATCCTACTTGATATGATTACTCATTCCTATTATGTTCATCTTAGTGAACAAGAATTATCATTATTTTCTTTTTAGAATAGAGTTTGATAATTTTTTCAGATGGTCATTGGACCTAGGTTTTAATAGAGACAATTTGAGATTTTCTTAATTTCCGTTTAAATTATTTTTATTTTCTTTAGGGGTACATAAATTTTCAATGACCTTACAATTTTATTTTGGATGTCCCATGGTTCAGTTGTGGTTTTATAAAATCTTGAATTCACTCATATTATTAATTTATTATTTATAATGAGGTTTAAAATGTTTTACAAATTATAGATGTGATATAAATTATTTAGAATCTTATTTTGATTCTAGATTGAGAGTTTTGGAATTGATATCAAAGGCCTATATTAATTATTTATAGGTTTTTATTTGTGATTATTTAGTATTTTCAGATTAACTATTACCATTACGCAAGTCCTTGCTTATGTGTAAGGATAATGGTTCTTTTTAGGTTATGTAAAGGTAATAGATCATTTTAATATATTTAATAATGGTAAAGGTATGTTTAAAATTCTTAAATATGGTTTAGCCAATGTTTTCAAACTTTGTGTAAAGGTATGTTCAATGTTTATTATAGCTATGTGTGAGTATGAAATACACAAACAAGGGTAATCCTGAGTTTGTAAGGGTTTTGTAACAGTAAACAACAATTTTATATGGGTAGGAATTAGTTTTATCTCCTTCATAAGGGAAATATATTCTATTAAATGGTTATATAAGGGTAATACTGAGTTTAAAAAGGTTTCATCAGGGTAAAATACTTAACCTCATGTGACAGATAGGATATGTGTTTGGGTAAAACCATGTTATTCTTATGTAGAACTCTTATTGTAGAAAAAGATATTTTTATATTCATTTTTCATTTTTATATTCCAAAATTATACTATATTTAATTTTTGTGGATTCAAAGGAAAAAACCCTAGAAATTAATGTTTTAACACATTAAAAAATTTATCTACCATTTCTAATAGTTAAAATTGGATTTAAATAATGTTTTTATTTAAAAATAAATTTAAATAGGAATAAATGTAATGTTTGATGAAGTTTATACAATATCCATACAGGGATTTTTGTGAGTATTAAAAATGAGTTCATTTCTATATTTTTAGTCAATTCTAGTTTCTATTGAAGCCTGGTTATACAAAAACCAAATTTTCTAGATTGAAAAGCCTCATTTGATATTTTCTATGGCTACTTTTACTTTGATACTTTCGTTTTCTAAGTTCAAGAATTCTTTCTTTATCCATTGATTTGGGTATAAAAAGAAAGATTCATTATTTCCAAGAATGTTTTACTTCTTCTATATTTTAGGTACAAATTTGACTAAATAATGATTTATTATCATCGTGGATTCAATTAACCATAATAAAATATAAATATTTCAATTAATTTCTCTATTTATGATTGTACAATAATCTATAAATTCCAAAACTGGGGGATGAAATACATACATTATTTTACTATTAATGAATTATTATAATTTAGATAATTTAAATGGTGGAACAATTTATGCATTAAAATATACTTGATGTGTTAATAAATAAATTGAAGTTTATTTCATGCATATCATGATTAATATGTTATTGTTATTAAGCCAATAATTAAGTAGATATAATATTACATGTGGTGGATAAATTTTATTTGTAAATCACATGTGGGACTAGATATATATATATACATACATACATATATATATAATATTATTGATAAAAATTCTAGGAATTGGTTTTGGTTTTTATTTATATAAAATAAATAATAAGATTATTATAATAATAATAAATAAATAAATTTATGTTTTAGAATAATGATAATTACTCTAGAAATTATCCATGAGAGAGAAGAAGATAATTTCATTTCACTGTCTAATTAATATTTGGTAAAATAAATGTGAAAAACTTCTAAGGGGTTAAACCGAATGGAAATTTTATAATGATACAAATTTATACAAGTATTGATGGATTATATTTTTAATGGGAATTATCACATTTTTAGATATTTTAATGTTGAGAATAAATTATTATGTGAGGCTTTGTGATCAAATGTGTTTAATGTAACCTCTCAAAATTTAAAATATAGTGTGAAATATTTTTTTAATATTATGAATTATTTTTCTTATTATTTGAATTAAATAAAATTGTAAAGATGGTAATTCATTCATAATAAAAAAAATAGAAATGTTGATTTAATATAGAGTTTGTTGATATGTGAATGAGAAGCTTAAGGTGGAACACCATATTAATTAATTAATATTTAGACTTCAATTATTTTTATGGATAAATCTATATAGATTTATTCTTTTTTAATCGGTTAATTAAATACAGTAATCAGATTTACCTATTGATTCGATCATTTATTTTAGGTTTATAAATCTCATCATTTTTTGATAAGGGCTAGAATGCCATCATTTATTTCTCCATATTTTCCAATGAAATTATAAGTTTATTATAAATTTGATATAAATTTATTCAATATGTATTTATAGAAATGATATGAATAAATTATAACATTGTGTTGTTCGGAGAAATAGTTAATAATGCAGGGGGATACCCAATCCCGTGATAGTGAAAAAATGTGCTAGTTATGATGATAGTGGTTGAATGTGGTGTTAGATAAAATGATGGTGGTGGAATGTGGTTTCAATTATGGTGATGATTTTGGTATGGGATGATAGATGTGATTTTTTATGTAATGGAATTGGACACTATGGTGATTAATATAAGTTTAGAGCATGTCTAGATCAATAATTCTTACTTGCAGATTATTGTTTATTTGATCACTTGATGGATAGATGTTATTTATATGACCTGTTTACAACTATTGGATGCATGATTATACTATTAACCATGAGTGGATGTTTTAAGTGGAAGTTAGGGGTCTTTCCTAGAGTTCTCTATTGTTTATGAAATGACAATTAATTACAGGAAGAATGATATTTATTTTCAATTTTAATTTATGATGATGATATACATGATAATACATGTAATGAATAAATAGTTCCATCGATAATAAGATTATAATATTATGATGTTAATATTGGAATTAAAATTGAGTAATATTAATTAATGGATAGTGAATTAGATGAACTTTATGATTTTTTTATTAGAGGATATCTATTTCCTAGTAGTGGATATCGGGTGTATGTGTGGAATTGTTGGAATATTAGTTTAAGGCATGGTAATTTCTCATAGTGTGGTTGTGAGAAAAGTATATAATGAATTTTCCTAGATTTTATATGCTCCCATGGCTTTTCCAATATGGTTACTAACACCCAATGGTCTCTAGGAGGGTGTTTTCCTTATAATCTAGGTTAGTGAGGAATAGATGGTTGAAACCCCCTATGGATATTCTCTCTAATCCTAATAAGTATATGTATAGGTATGAATAGTGGATACCATTCCCATATATGGGTGTATAAGGATGTAATATATTGTGGTTATTTTACACACATTTATATCCAGATATAGTATTGTAAGAATTATCATAGGTATATCATGTATGAGTTGTGATGGATTGAGGTATAATACACCACATACAAGTTGTGGTTGTTCTAAAAAACCACTTGGTTAGTATTTGGATATGTATATTGGGATGATGAGACAATGTGATGATAGTATAACGACCCATAATTTACATACATTGTTATTTCTTCAGAGTTTAAGCATACTTATTACAACATATAACAAAACCATGAAAGGACCGTATAGGTATATTGTCTTTAGAATCTGGGAAACATAAACAATTTGCTCATAAAATCAACTACATTGTCTCCCATTTATTTCCTCATATCTAGAGTCCCTTTTTGGCATATCCTACGTAATATCCTTTTTCCTGAACTGAGGAACAGAAAACATACAAAAGGGTGAGCTCAAATGCTTAGTAAGTGTAAACAAAAGAAATATCAGTCATATCATATTCATAAGAACATAACATTTTGAAAATTTTAACCTATAAAAGAGGTCATGATATCATGTCCTGGGATAAATCATAGTAATGAAAAGTGATCCAAAATAATCATAACATAAAACTTGAAACTTTGTGGCATACACACATAATCATAAAAAATCATTTCATATTAGTCAAGGCTCATTGCCAAGACCATCATAGATGACAAAGTCCATTACTGTACTGAGTTCACTCTTCATTCCAGTCCTGTATCACTGAACCAGTTTAACTTTACGTTCCATCCATGTATATCTCATGATATATAAATCTTTAACCAATGCATTGGAGGGAGATATAGGTCCCACCCATCTCAAAATGAAACCATTCTTATGTGTGCCATAAAATCATAAATCATACATCATAGCATAACCCATGTAATAAAAATTAGATTCTTAAACATCATGCCATCATAACATAACCCATATAAGATAAAAGGAAATAATAAAATTAATTCCATCACAAAAAAATCAAATCAATGTAAAAATAGGGATAGAAACAGAACCTTATTTTATATTAGATGAAAAATAATTTTTATAAAACACTTGAACTCCATTCTTGAGGAAAATATCCTTTCTACTTCAAAATTTTTTTTCCTTACTTAACATGTCATAAAATTTTAAACTAAAATAAGTTGATTAAAAATAAACATGAAAACTTTTCAAGGAAGCTTCTTGGAAAAAATGTTCTAAAAATCCCTTCATGTCGTATAAGTTAAAAAAACATTCTTCTCGTACTTTGGCCGGAAAAGTGAAAAAGTACCTAGTATGAAAAACGACAAAAGATTCCTTTCATAACATTTACTAAAAACTCACCGAAGGTTAAAATTGGATTTAATCAATTGTATGAGGATGGAAATAATATTACATATTGTGGAAACATGGATGTGGATGATAAAATACACCCCAGTAAATACCAAAGTACAAACAATCTCGGATAAAAATGAGATTGTGAGATTTTCCATTACCTTAGGTCCGATATGCTTCGTATGAATCTGAAACTCCTGTAATATGGTTTAAATAATGTTAATTGACTTATTATATAATCATATTAATTGTTATGATATCATATATGGTCATATTTGTATCTTCTTAGTATTAATATTTCATTGCTACTTTTTATTCGGGTGTTTATTGCTTTATGTTCTTATGCGTGTATTGTCCAATAAATTTTTATTCCTCTTTATAGGATATAGATACATAATTTACTGAATGGTATTAGTGTAATATATATCATATTAATTCATTCATTTTATTTATATAATCATTATTCAATGAAGATCATATAGAACGAGTTGCATCAAATCGTGGAGACGGTAGGCCGTACGTACGCACGAGCGATGATATTGTTCCTATGATCATGGAATTGTTATTGAAGTGTATGTATAATATTTCAGAATTAATACCACTTTAAAATAATCATATATAGTTATTTATTTACACCATTATATCCATCCAAGTAATGTGGTGGTGGAAAACATATTACACCTCGGCGTAGAGACGGTATTCCGTACGTACGCACGCGCAGTGATTTTGTTTACCGTAGGATGGATAAGAGGTGAAATAGGTTTGTTTAATATTTATAATAACATGTTATCATATTAGGGATTCTGATGTTATTACCTAATAATGAAACAACTAATGAAGAAGGAGTAGAAGAAGAATGGAACTAGAAGAAAATGGTAGAAGGTATTACCTCTTCTTCGAAGTGCCTCTCTTAAACTTTCTCTTAGGGCACTAGAGTTGACTTTTGAGAAGACCAGTACCTCTAGTAGGGTTCTAAGGAAGTGGGGAAGTGAAATGGTTTAGGTTTGGCCGATCTTCAAGGCTCCAAGTGGTGTGACGAGGAGAGGGAGGAGGTGCCCTTTTATAAGGGAGGAGAGGGGCGCATTTGGAAAGTGTGAAATTATTATTTTATTATAAGCTTATATTCGGTTTCAAAAGGTCCAAAAATCATTATATATGAAAATAAGATGACTCATGGTCGAAATAAAATCATCCAATCAGAATTGGGCATGTTTTGGAAAATATTTTATTCATTATAATCTTATTTATTTAAATCATTTATTAATGAGGTAAATACTGCATCTTTATTGTGTCATAAATAATTCAATTTATTTGATGTCTAAAAATTATAAACAAATTCCAACACGTAGAAAATCTCTTTATCTTTCCAATTATTATGTATAGTCATAAAGATAATTTATATAGCCCCATATAAAAATTAATTACTAAAGGATTTTTTGATAATGCCAATTTTGTCTTTACATTAAATTATTTAATCTAATGTGTCATTGTCTTTCATAAGTGCCACCATGGGGTCCCAAAATCGAACCAATGATGCCCATGTTCGGCCATTACTCATCCAATAAGGTTTGGAAAAGTTTTAAGGTAATTTTAATTATTATAATTTTCTTTTAACCATGAATTACCGTATTTACTTTTAACCGTGGTAAATAAAAGTAAAAAGTTACTATTCATCAAAAATTATTTTTATCTAATTAGACCACATTTTACTCCTTGATATTAACCGTGTCTCTCAGATTTTTTAAATTAAACTCACAGAAGTGGTAAAATTAAGTTTTATGAACAATTGCAAACGCTCCTAGGAGGTGTGTAAAAGACGGTGAAAAGTTCAATACAATTTTTTATAAATCTAACATTATTATAAAATGATTCCAATAAATATCATTGAACTTATATAAGTATTATGTATCTATTTTGACATAATAAATTTTAAATCAAATAAATTATTATTTAAATAAAAAGTCGGTTTTAACCAAAAACTCAATGTTTTCACTATTCATTAAAAATTGATGTTTTTAAGAAAAATACCAAAAATTCATCCGAAGCTATATTTGATATTCATAATTCAAAAATGATGTCTATTTTTCCAAGTTTAAAACATAGAAGTGGAATTAATTAATTTTAATTTAATTCCCGTTATCGAAACAAAAAGCATGTTTTTAAGAAACAATAACTATCAAAAGATCATCACTTGTTTATGTCCAATTTCAAAGTAAAATTAATTCCAATAAACAAAATTGGATTAAATGGTGAAAATATATTCTAATTACACATTAAAACCAATTAGAAAGATAATATTTCCATATAAATTATTGCGATGAAAAAAAGTTGTTTTTAATTAAAATATAGCGTGTTTTTACTATTCATCAAAATATGAATGTTACCAGAATAATAATACAAATTTATCAAAAGTAAATTTTTATATACTAATTCCAAAGAAGAATTTTATTTTGTCAAATTTAACTTATAAATATGTCAACAACTGGATTTAAAATGTGTGTGCCATCAAAAGGCGGTAAAACTGCATTTTTTTAAAAATACTTCTTTTTTCTGAAAAACTGATTTTGTTTTCATACCTCATTCTAGAAAATGTGTAAGATGATTTATAATGTTATAAAATTTAAAATTCAGTTAATACGATTCATAACGGCTTGTTCATAACATTATAATAATATATCGTTGTTTAGTGAAACTCGATATTGTGTACTACACACGCTATCGAGGAAGGTCGCGATTGTGTGTAAAACAAGCCAAGCTAGTGTTATGTGTAGTGAAAGATTCCTTTGCGTATAAAATAATACATAAAAAATACATACTTCTCATAAAATATCAGGGTGTTACATTCTACCCCCCTTAAAATGAACTTCACCCTCGAAATTCGTCACTTCGTAACAAATAGATGATGATATCTCTCCCTCATCATATCCTCAAGCTCCCATGTAGCTTATTCTAATTGGTTGTTCCTCCATAAAACTTTCACCAAGAGAGTGGTCTTGTTCCGTAGAACTTTTTCACTACGATCCAGAATCCCTATCGGCTGTTCTTCATAAGAAAGATCTTGCTCCAGCAGTACAACTTCTGAGCTTAGTACACGTGAAGGATCAGATATTTACTTTCTCAGGAGAGATATGTGGAACACATCATGAACTTGAGAGTGATTCGGTGGAAGCTCCAATCGATAAGCTACCATCCCAACACGATCTAGTATTTCAAAAGGACCGATATACCTAGGGCTCAGCTTTCCATTCTTCCCAAATCTCTGTACTCTCTTCCTTGGAGATATTCGTAAGAACACTCTATCACCCACTTCAAACTCTAGGTCTTTTCTTCGGTTGTAGGCATAAATTTTTTGTCGACTCTGAGCTTCTCTTATGTGTTGTTGAATAGATCATAATTTTTCTACCATCTCATCAACAAGATCATGTCCTAATAGATTTCTTTCCCCAACTTCATCCCAGCATGTTGGAGTTCTACATTTCTTTCCATAGAAGGATTCATAAGGATCATTATGAATACTAGAGTGAAAGCTATTATTATTGGAAAATTCCACCAAAGGTAGGTGTTGATCCCAACCACCTTTGAAATCCATAGAGCAAGATCTTAACATGTCTTCTAGAGTTTGAATTTTCCTCTCAAACTGACCATTTGATTGAGGATGATAAGCAGTGATGAAACAAAACTCTGTATCTAGATTATGCTAAAGACTTCGCCAGAACTTCGAGGTAAACCTTGGATCCCAATCAGATATAATGGAAAGTGGTACTCCATGCAATCTTACCACTTACCTTACATATATCCCGGCAAGCTGATCCAGAGAGAAATCTTTCCTAATAGCAATGAATTGTGCTGACTTCGTAAGACTATCAACTATAACCCATATAGCATTATTGCTTTTGGATGTTTTAGGAAGCCCAGTGACAAAGTCCACAATGATGTTTTCCCATTTCAATTCTGGTACGGGTAATGGTTGTAACATCCCGTTAGACTTCTGTCTCTCTACTTTAACTTTCTGACAAACCAAGCATTGAGAGACATATTCAGCCACATCTCTTTTTAGGTCATCCCACCAGAAGTACTCATTCAAGTCCATATACATATTTATGCTTCCAGGATGAATAGAGAATGAAGAACTATGAGCTTCATCCAGAAACTCCTTCTTTAATTCGGGGATTGGAGGAACACAAATCCGATTCCTGAACCTTATTATCCCATCACAATCAAGGTTGAATTCAAGAAGATTTCTTACCTTTTTTGTAACTCTACATCTACCTTTTGTGCCTCTTTTATCTTCCCATGTATAGATGGTTGAACATTCATTTGAGAAAGATAATATTTTTCCCCTTGCAGTATAATTCGAAGATTCATCCTTTGTAAATCCATAAATATAGGATCTTTTTTATCCTCATCATGGATAAGCTAACATGGTCTTGTCGACTAAATGCATCCTCCACCTTGATTGCTTTCCCAGGGTGGTAATGAATTGAGCAATCATAATCCTTAATTAGCTCCAACCATCTTCTTTGGCGCATATTCATCTCCTTTTGTGTGAAAATATACTTTAAACATTTGTGATCAGTATAAATTTCACACCTTTCACCATAAAGATAATTCCTACAAATCTTTAATGAAAAGATTACCGAAACTAACTCGAAATCATGAGTTGGGAAATTTTTCTCATGGATTTTCAACTGTCGTGAGGCATAAGCTATCCCCGTATCATTTTGCATGAGAAAACACCCCAATCCCTTCTTGGATGCGTCACTATAGATGAAAAACCTTTATCCACTACAAGGTAGTGTGAGAACAGGTGCACTGGATAACCTTATTTTCAATTCCTTGAGATTTTCTTCACACTCCTCCATCCACACGAACTTTACTCCTTTTCGAGTTAACCTGGTGAGTGGATTAGATAATCGTGAAAAATCTTTCACAAAACAACGATAATATCCATCCAAACCAAGAAAACATCGGATCTCAGTTATTGTTGTTGGTCTCGACCATCTTTCGATAACCTCTGTTTTTTCTAGATCCATATATATCCCCTCTTTTGAGATTATGTGACCATAAAATGCAACTTTTTGAAGCCAAAATTCACTCATGGTAAATTTGGGATAAATCATCTCCTTTCTCAGAGTCTTCAATACAATTCTCATGTGATCTTCATGTGCTTCCTTTCTCATTGAATAGACAAGAATATCACCAATAAGGACTACCACAAACTGATCAAGATATTCTCTAACGACTATATTCATCAGATCCAAGAAGATAGAAGGGGCATTAGTAAGACCAAATGGCATCACTATAAATTCATAGTGTCCATACCTTGTACGGAAATCCATCTTTGGTACATCCTCCCTATTAACCATTAATTGATGATACCCTGAACGAAGATCAATATTGGGAAAGTATTGAGCTCCGTGTAATTGGTCAAATAAGTCATCAATGCGCATGAGAGGATATTTTTTCTTGATCGTGATCCTGTTAAGTTCTCGATAATCAATGCAGATTCTCATTGATCCATCATTCTTCTTAACAAATAGAACAGGTGCTCCCCAAGTTGACGCACTAGGGCATAAGAATCCTTTATCAAGATTCTCTTGTAGTTTCTTCTTCAATTCCTACAAATCAATTGGGGCTATTCTATAAGGTGTCTTTGAAATAGGCAAAGCACTCGGTATGAGTTCTATTGAAAACTCAACTTCACGATTTGGTGGAAGACCTGTAAATTCCTCTGGAAAGACATCATCAAACTCTCGTACAATGGAAATATTCTTAATCGTGAGTTCCTCACCAACCATTTGAGATAAATAACATTCATTTATTAGAATCAAGACCCATAATATGGAATACATTTCCTCTGGAAGGTTATATTCATCCTTGCATCGATAGACGATCATAGATTGATCAAGAATATTAAATGTGATTTCCCTTAATTGGCTATTGATATGAGCTCCATATAAAGAAAGACAATCCATGCCAAGTATCAAATCAAATTACACTATTGGAAGGATCACAAGATTTGCAGGAAGCACATTCCCACAAACTTCAATCAGAGAATAATTATTAACTTTTGATGCGACCGTTGTGCCCTTACGAGTTGTCACAGCTAACTCAACATCTAATTGTTGAGGTAATACGACGATACCCTTAGAAAATTCTTCAGAAATAAAAGATTGGGTGTATCCAGAATCAAATAAAACATTTTCTACTTTAGAGTGGATGGTATGTGTACCTTTCACCACTTTGTTATCGTACTCCACATCACCGATAGTAATTGAATGTGACTTTCTTTGTCATTGGCCTTAAGAGATTGTTGACGTCGATCATCATCAACAACCCTTGGATTTGGGAATTTATTGGCATAATGCCCAATCTCTTTGCACTTGAAACATTGAAGTGTAGGAGGTGTATTCTGTGTATCCTTTTCTTTGTTCACATCATTAGACATCTTCTTCCCATTATTTCGACATTCAACTATCCGATGACCTTCTTTTCCACACTTAAAACCTTTTCTTGTCCCTTTAAGACAATTCCCTCCATGTTTCCTTCCACAATTTGAGAATAAAGGAATACTCATCTTCTTTTCAGTGTGGTCTTTAGATTTTCCTTTGAATTCCATTTTCCTCTTCTTATCAAACCCATATGACTGATGGGTTACTCCAATCTACATCTCAACCTTGAGAGCACATCAAAAAATTTCCTCATAGTTATTGAAGTCCCTTATGGGTAACGCCCTTCGAAAACTTGGTTTTAAGCCACCAAAAAATTGATCGATTTTAATCTCAGGTTGGATAATAATTCTTGAAGCGTACCTTGCAAGTCTTGTAAAATTAGCTTCGTAGGTACCAACTGATTCATCATCGTTTTTCTTCAGTTCAAGAAACTCCTTCTCCATATTTGTTCGAAGAATACGAGGGAAGTACTTATTGAAAAATAAGTTCTTGAACTCGTCCCATTCCATGGACTCAATTTCATCTCTTTGCCTCGTATTCTTGATAATATTCGACAATTGATCTACATCACCATCCAAATGATACAATGCTAAGATGACTTTTTCATGTTCAGAACATTGTAGAATTGAAAATATCTTTTCAGTGGTACTAATCCATTGTTCAGCTAGTAATGGATCAGAAGACCAAATGAATGAAGGTGGACGCTGCCTCATGAAGGATTCAACAGAATGTTGCTCCTTCCTTTGCTCATTTGGAAGTCTTGCATAGTTCATAGCTTGAGAAAGTTGTGTGAGCATGGCTACAAGATTTTTCATTCCAGATCCCATAACATTTGGTTACTCAGGGGGACAATCATTGCAATTCCCATCGCATTTAGCATTGACATGGTTCTTTCGGGTTCCATCCATTGACTAAAACCAAGAAGCATAGAGTGAGAAACACTAATCATAATAGGAAAACCACATAATCAAGAATAAAATTTCACACTCAAGTTATTATCATAGGTCGTTCATGGCCATTTCTAAAACACTTAGATTGTGTTATATTCTTAGAATTATCCTTAGGGTTCTTACTAAGGCTTTCACATCCTAGTTTCCAATGTTTGGCTATACCATTCCTCTGATACAAGCCATAATGACCCATACATTACAGACATTGTTATTTCTTCAGAGTTGAAGCATACTTATTACAACATATAACAAAACCATGAAAGGACCGTATAGGTATAGTGTCTTTAAAAACTGGGAAACATAAATAACTGGTTCATAAAATCAACTACATTGTCTCCCATTTATTTCATCATATCTAGAGTCCCTTTTTGGAATATCCAACTTAATATCCTTCTTCCTGACCTGAGGAAAAGAAAACATACAAAAGGGTGAGCTCAAATGCTCAGTATGTTTTAACAAAAGAAATATCAGTCATATCATATTCATAAGAACATAACATTTTGAAAATCTTAACCTGCAAAAGAGGTCAAAATATCATGTCATGGGACAAATAATATTAATTAAATGTAATCCCAAATAATCATAAAATAAAACATGAAACATTTTGGCATACACACATAATCATAGAAAACTATTTCATATTAGTCCAGGCTCATTTCCAAGACCATCATAGAGGACAAAGTCCATTGCTGAACTGAGTTCACTCATCGTTCTAGTCCTGTATCACTGAACCAGTTTAACATGCCATTCTAGCCATGTCTATCTCGTGAGATATAAATATTTACCCAATGCATTGGAGGGATATATAGGTCCCACCCATATCATAATGAATCCATTATTATGTGTGCCACAAAATCATAAATCATACATCATATCATTACCCATGCCATAAAAATGGGATTCTTAAATATCATGCCATCATAACATAACCCATATAATATAAGAGGACATCATAAAATTAATTCCATCATAATGAAATCAAATCAATGTAAAAATAGGGATATAAATAGAACCCTATTTTATCATAGATGGAAAATAATTTTGATAAAACACGTGAACTCCATTCTTGAGGAAAATATCATTTCTACTTCAAAAACATTTTTCCTTTATTAACATGTCATACAATTTTAAACTAAAAGAAGTTGATTAAAAATAAACTTGAATACTTGTAAAGGAATCATCTTGGAAATAATGTTCTAAAAATACATTCATTCCTTATAAGTTAAAAAAACCTTTGTCTCGTACTTTGGCCGAAAAAGTCAAAAAGTACCTCGTATGAAAAATGAAAAAATATTCCTTTCATATCTTTTAATAAAAACTCACCAAAGGGTAAAATTGGATTTAAACAATTTTAGGATGATGGAAATAATATTTCATATTGAGGAAACATGGATGTGCATGATAAAATACATCCCTGTAAATACCAAAGTACAAACAATCTCGGATAAAAATGAGATTGTGAGAATTTCCCTTACCTTAGGTCCGATATTCTTCATATGAATCTGAACCTCCTGTAATATGGTTTAAATAATGTTAATTGACTTATTATAGAATCTTATTCATTGTTATGATATCATATATGGTCATATTTGTATATTCATATTAGTAATATTTCATTTCTACTTGTTATTCGGGTGTTTATTGCTTTATGTTCTTATGCGTGTTTTGTCAAATAAATTATTCTTCCTCTCTATAGGATATAGATACATCACTTACAGAATGGTATTAGAGTAATATATATCATATAAATTAATTAATTTCATTTATATAATCATTATTCAATGAAGATCATATAGAACGAGTCCATTACATCGTGGAGACGGTAGGCCGTACGTACGCATTAGTGATGATATCGTTCCCATGATCGTGGGATTTTTATTGAAGTGTATGTATGCTATTTCAGAATTAATACCACTTTAAAATAATCATATATTGTTATTTATTTACACCATTATATCTATCCATGTAAGGTGTTGGTGGAAAACATATTACACCACAGCGTGGAGATGGTATTCCGTACGTACGCACGCGCGGTGATTTTGTTTACCGTAGGATGGATAAGAGGTGAAATAGGGTTTTTTCATATTTATAATAATGTATCAGTATATGAGGGATACTGATGTTATTACTCCATAATTAAACAACTAAAGAAGAGGGAGTAGAAGAAAAATGGAACTTGAAGAAAATGGTAGAAGGTATTACCTCTTCTTCGAAGTTCCTCCTTTAAACATTCTCTTAGGGCACTAGAGTTGGACTTTTGAGAATACCAGTACCTTTAGTAGGTTTCTAAGGAAGTGGGGAAGGGAAATGGGTAGGGGGTGGCCGATCATGAAGGCTCAATGTGGTGTGAGGAGGAGAGGGAGGAGGTTCTCTTTTATAATGGAGGAGAGGGGCACCTTTGGAAGGTGTGAAAATATTATTTTATTATAAACTTATCTTCGGTTTCAAAAGGTCCAAAAATCATTAAAGATGAAGATAAGAAGACTCATGGTCTAAATAAAATCACCCAATCAGAATTGGACATGTTATGGAAAATATTTTAATCATTATATTCTTATTTATTTAAATCATTTATTAATGAGGTAAATACTGCATCATTATTGTGTCATAAATAATTTAATTTATTTGATGTATAAAAATTATAAAAAAATACCAAAATGTAGGAATTCCTTTTATATTTTCAATGAATATTTATAGTCAAAATGATAATTTATATAGCCCCTTATAAAAATTAATTACTAACGGATTTTTTTGTTAATGCCAATTTTGTCTTTACATTAAATTAATTAATCTAATGTGTCATTGTCTTTAATAAGTGGCTCCATGGGGTCCCAAAATCGACTCAAGGATGCCCATAGTCATTCATTACTCATTAAATAAGGTTTGGAAAAGTGTTAAGGTAATTTTGAATTATTATAATTTTCTATTAACCTTGAATTTCCCTATTTACTTTTAACCGTGGTAAATGAAAGTAAAAAGTTACTATTCACCAAAAAATATTTTTATCGTATTGAACAAAATTTTACTCCTTGATATTTACCGTGTCTCTCGGATTTTCGAAATTCAACTTAAAGAAGCAGAAAAATTATGTTTTATGAACAATTGCAAAAGCTCCTAGGAGGTGGGTAAAAGATGACGAAAGGTTCAATACAATTTTTTATAAATATAAAATTATTATAAAATTATTCCAATTAATTTCATTGAACTTATATAAGTATTATGTATCAATTTTGACCTAGAATAAATTTTAATCAAATAAATGATTATTTAAATAAAAAGTCGGTTTTAACCAAAAACTCAGTGTTTTCACTATTCATTAAAAATTGATATTTTTCAGAAAATACCAAATATTCGTCCTAAGCTATATTTGATATTCTGAATTCAAAAATGATGTATATTCTTTCAAATTCAAAACATAGAAGTGGCATTAATTAATTTTAATGTAATTCCCGTTATCAAAACAAATAGCGTGTTTTTATGAAACAATAACTATCAAAAGATCATCACTTGTTTATGTCCAATTTCAAATTGAAATTAATTCAATGACCAAAATTGGATTAAATGGTAAAAATATATTCTAATTACACTTTAAATTCAATTAAAAAGATAATCTAGACATATAAATTATTGCGATGAAAAAAGTTTTTTTTTAATTAAAATATAGCATGTTTTTACTATTCATCAAAATATGAAAGTTACCACAAGAATATGAAAATTTTATCCAAAGTAAATTTTTAAATCCTTATTCCAAATAAGAATTTTAGTTTTTCAAATTTAACTTATAAACATGTCAAAAACTAGATTTAAATTGTGTGTGCCATCAAAAGGCGGTAAAACTGCATTTTTTGAAAAATACTTCTTTTATCCGTAAAACTGATTTTGTTTTTGCACCTCATTCTAGAAAATGTTTAAGATGATTTATAATGTCATATAATTTAAAATTAAGTTAATAATATTCATATTGTCTAGTTTATAATAGTATAATAATATATCTTTGTTTAGTGAAACTCGGTATTGCGTACTACACATGTTATCGAGGAATGTCGTGATTGCGTGTAACAGAAGCCAAGATAGTGTTGTGTGTAGTGAAATATTCCTTTTAATATAACATAATACATAAAAAAATATTTACATCTCATAAAATATCAGGGTGTTACAGATTGGGTTTATGATATGATACAACATCCCAAGATTCTTTAAGATGGTTTATTTTCAAAGAGACACCACATACGACAAGCCAAATTGGGGAAGAGTATATAACTAGTGGTAAAGTGGTAGAATGATATCTTAATTTGATATTATATTCGATATTATATAATTTTTACTATGAGATACATAGTGAGTAATCCATAATTAGAGTGGGAAAATAATAGTGAACATCATTCGATGACGAGTTATTTTGATTGTTTTATTCACAGGGATTTTATATGATTATTTAACATTTACATAAGAGGATTCTGGGAGGATCCTACTGAGTATACATGTTATGCTCACCCAATGTATATATATACTTTTTTTTCATGTTAATAATTTTTCTTTGGGGATTAAACTATACCTTTCCGGTTCAAGGAGTTGTTCGTTAAATGTTGGAGATTTATTGTCACTACTGAGGATTTGATGAAGTTTTTTTAGTTGCCTCATTTTTATGTCATCATATTTATATAATGGGGATTAATAATTATTATTTTATATGTGGGAGTTATTTTTTGGTTTTTCTCATCTTATCTATATATTAAAACTCAAAACCCATTATCCTGTAATTCAGTTCTTAAATCATAATCTTTAAATTTTTATCTTTGATACTAATAAATGTAACCCAATTCCATCCATACGAATTATTCAAAATCAAAATGAAAATTTATATCACTTATATTCTTGGTGCCATTTTTATGTTTATAGTTTTTGAGATTTAGGGAAAAATATTTCAAATTGTTCATTTCTACACATTATTCAATAATCCCTCAAGACACGTTATTTATAAATACATTCTTGCTTCATTTAACAAAACTTCCATATCGGGAAGTCTGAATTTATTAAATTTTCTCCTCATCCTCAATCCCTATAAAAAATTTATTAAAAATGTGGGATTAAAAAAATTTATCAATAGTGGGAATATAGAAAAATAGTGGAAATACAGGTGCCCATTTCAAAACCATGAGGTTATATAAGATATTATTTCCCTTTATTATAATAAATTTTGAGCACTAATAATAATTAACTTCCATATTAAATCACCTTTAATACAATTTTTAATAAATTAATTTATAAGAAACATAATAGAAAAATAATAATCTTGATTCTTTCCTCAGAAATCATGAGAGCCCTTGAAATTTTTTTTCTAAAAAACATAAATTTTTACACAAATAGAAATAATAATTCTATTAAATCAATAGATCAAAAATCATCCATTAAAAAGAAAAAATATATATGAAAACTCATTAGAAAAATTATAAAATTCATGTGGGAAAAATAATAGATCATTTTTATATCACTCTTAAAAATAGAATAAAATACCCGATAAATTTCAATAATTAATTATTAGAAATGTAACTGATTAACATCATCAATTTACCTAATGCATCATAGTTCTATATCAGGCTCACACATTCATGGATTATAATGGAACCAATAGATATTGATTTCTAATGAAACTACATATCCGTGGATTATAACAGAACCACCTGTCATTATAAAAATCTTATAAAGAACCATAATATAATTATAATGCATGAATTATTGTATATATTATATAATATTGTTTACACCCATATTTTGAACATTTCAAGATATCGAAATATCCATATCATTTGAAACACTTTTTTAAAATACCTATAACAATAAGAAGGAGTGATTTATTTGAAGAAAATATAAAATCATTTAATGTAACTAAAACATAAAATAATGGTAATGGAGACCATAAAAATAATTTCTTTTGTATACATTAAAATAGAACATTACATTTTCCTTTTTACAAAACAATATTATAAAGTAGAAAAAATTATTTCATTTTAGACCCATTAAAATAAAATAAAACATGAAATAATATTTACATTATAATTCATTTATGTAAATTTAAATACATCCTTAAAAATATTTTTAATCACATGGTCATTGAATAAAATGATTTAGAAAATAACCATTGAAAACATTTTAGACAAGGTATTCATGTTATATCATTCCCAAAGGCGAACCTCATCCCATAGAATCATTATCATCCTACATAGTAATATATGTTATTTATATAATTTATTAATAAAATTATTCACGTTTATTAGTCATTTTATTTTATTTATTACTATTTCATATATAATTACTTAATCAAATGAGTTTACATCAGATAATTTGTTGATATTTGGTTCATATATCAAAAATGGATTCAGTATGATGACTTTAGTCAAAGAAGGCATTATTAAATTCACACTAGAATAATAATATGGAAATTATGACTATTATTATACATAAATTATAATTTTTAAAACCAATCACGATATATGGTTTCAAAAATTAATTTACATTTCAATCAAGCAGACAATATGTTGTACGTATGCATAAGTAATGTTTCAATTTTCAACAAAAATTATTGAAAAAATAAAGTATTATTTTATATTTCTTTCCTGATTATTATATAATAGATATCCTATTATTTATTTTAACAAATTTATATATATCCCCAATGTTTTTTACTAACTGAAAATAAATTTCCTTGCTTCATATAGGTAATAATTCACACGTATGCCTGAATGATGTAATCATTTTTCAATGGATGGAAGGGAAAGAAAATAAATTATATATTATATTTTAATGATGAAAATTATATCATTAATATTTTTATATAATTTAAATTCATAAATATTTACATTCATGGGGGGTATTGATGCAAAATGAATTACATCGGTTCACAGAGCGTTAGTGCTCCTTACAAAAGAATGTTGGTTTCATTTCCAATTTTAATGATCATGGGATGTATGAAGGTTATGAAATTAAAATAATGTCATCAATGTAAAGTTAATATAATTTTTTTATTATTTTATAATGTTTTAATATGATTTTAAGTATGTATAAGAATAAATAAAATTAAAACATTCAGTTAAAAGTTATGCCTATTCTTCCGACAACCTTTTTTTCATTACACCATAAGCCATATAAGGATTGAATTATACCCAAAATAAGACCCGTATAATGTGGGAAAATATTTTAGTATTTTTTCATAGTATTGGATAATACAGAGTTCTTAAATGGTGTGAGTAAGAGAGGATACGAGGTTCCCTTTTATAAGTGAAAGGTGGGCCACTCTTTGTAGTTCATAATGTTTTAAATTAATATAAATTAATTTTCATAGACACTAAGATAACAATTGATTTAATCCCATTATAATATTGTTATGATAGTAAATAATCTCATCCAATTAAATTTTTACAATTCTATGTGATGTTTTGACCCATATATATTATTATTAACCCACATTAACCCTTTTGATTATTATCGTAATATCAATGTTTTTTACTTATTAAGGGTACAATAAAAGAAAAATGTAGCCCAAAAATTTACCATGTTTAATATATTTAACCATATTCTATTCACATGTCCTAATTTATGGTTTTATTTATTTTAATTCATTTTAAAGAAATATAGATTATTATATAGTATCATTAATTTCATTTTCAGAATTATTCAATTACATTATCATTAAAGTAATAATGATAAAAATTTAATTTTATTATGAATTTTTAACACACTACTAATTTTTTATATTTGTCTATAAAATTCTTGGGACACTATAACTCACCCAAAAAATTACTCGTAGAGTTTTTAGAATCATTCAATTGATTTTTCTACTACATGAATAAGCACTGAATTAGTGTTGTGTAAAAATTTAAGGTAATTATTTAATGACTAAAAAATAAAATAAATTTCAATCATAAAAATATATAATTAAATTTCAATATAAACTTATATATTCATTAAAAATTTATATTTAATCAGATATTTTTCCTCGAAAATTATTTAACATGTTATTTTGACGTTTCCTGCCTTGTGCAAGAATTGAATAATCATTTGGATAAGTCAATAATTATATAAATAAATAATTATAATCTATCCATTAATATCATTAATAGTAGTTTATATTTATTAAAAAATATGAGAAAAGACTTCTAATTTGTAAAATAGTATCCTTAGGAAATTGTTTTTGACATTTTTAATGACACACAAGCATCGCATCGACACTGAAAATGATTTTTATATTTATTATGAAATAAATTATAATTTTTCATTTATACTACCCCCAATGTGTACCCCACGTTGTTATAAAAGTAGATAATCTATATGGTAACTTCCTAAATCCTACCTTTAATAGGCCCTGGGTAGGAGACTAGCACCAAGGGTATAAGAAACATGGATATAAGAGGCATTACAATCCAAGAGAGCATAATGAAGAAAGAGATAAGAACAATTAACCAATAAAAACAAGGTTAGACATATATATTAAAGAAAAAAAAAGTGAAAGTAGGTAATTTAATATAGTACTAAACAACTACAAGGAAAACTACAAGTAAAAAAAGGTAAAGACAACATTGACCATGGATCCCAAAAAGCTCCCAAAAAACCATGAACTAGATTAATCTAGTCAGATCTCTAACTTGATCTATCTAGACTAATATATATATATATATATATATATACATTGAGAATAACAATATATTAATTAGAATCCTCCCTAGATCCTCTCACAGAAAAGTGAAAGAAATCCTTCTAAAACACATTGATCAATGGTGAAAATAACAAATAACATAAATAGGTATTCCAAGTTCCCAGCCTCCCCATGAATAAGTCTTATCAATTATCACATACAAGAATAAATATAATATAATAATAAATCATTAAGTGTTCCCCACTCTTACTTCCCAACTATTTTTCCTCTCTACCCTAATGTTGCACATCCTCAACCATCACTTTTCAAAATAAGCCATCTCGATGATAACTAATAAAGGGATAAAAACATAAAAATCATACATCACATCACCACATCATCACATATCACATTAAAACATATATTAACTAAATATTTTTTTGAAACCCCTCAAAACCTAGATGACATGTATCATACATCATGTAGTATACCTCAATCCATTATAACCCATACACCGAGTAAGGTACAACAATACATCACATACTATACACATCATATCTATAATAATCTTTTTGAAAAATATCAGGTAATACTTGTGTGTGAAATAACTACAAGAAATCATATCCCTCAAAACAAAAATTAGGGAAAAATAATGGTTAAAAATAGCCATAAAAGTATATTTCAAGATAATAGAGAAGGGACATATTGGGTAGTCATCCATCCATCCTCCCACAAGAATGTTGAAGAAAACACCCTCATAGAGTCCATTGGTTGTCAGTCAACATAGCCAACATGTGTAGGGTATCAGATGAAATCAATGAAAATAAAATATGTAATATAGCACATAAACACACTATGGATGTAACCTAGATTTTGAATCAACTACATCTAATGTTTATTGGACTCTCAGTTACCACCACTAAATCCAGATATCATATAATAACACCTGAATTTAAAAGAGATATGTTAACCACTTCATTTAATTAATTCATTTTTCATCCATAAATTAACCATTAACATTATTACACATTTCATTACATTAATCATGATATTAAATCCCATTACATCCAAGAATAATGCAATCATAGTCCATGGTTTCTCAAGATTATCATCTTTTCTGCATTTCATTCAATCAACACCAACCTCAGCATTTAAGAATTATTTATTCATTTCTAGAATCATTCCATAATAAAAGTACTCTAGCAAAACCATCCTAATAAACCACCAAGAGGAGACATGTAACCATGAACATCCATGTATCTCGTGTTGTTGGGACAAGGAATGTAGATAAAACAAGTAACCCGACCAACATCCATTAAAAAGATTCATAACAGAGAATCCCAGATATTAATATCACATAAATAGGAAAGATCATATTTTACCCATTCCCACATATCTTGTGTCATCTCAAACACCAACATGCATATCCCAACACATCTTATCATCAATGTTGTGACCTTCTACAACATCAAATGAACCTCCCTTCCCCACAGATTATTCATCCCAAGATCAGTAATTTATGGATCATATCACATTGGGGCCTGCCCGCCTCATATTATTTCCATTTATTAAAAAAAATTTATTTTAGTGTAGGAAGAACACAAGTTTGAAAAATTTCAAGTTGGTCTAAAATAATGGAGACGGAGTAGATCTTCCCAAACAAAACCACCACATGAATGTGGGAGATATCCAAAACTAGAAAATAAAAAGCACTAATTCTCATTAACTGCCAAAGATGCTTGGAAATATGAAACCTTATTCCCTTAATTCCAAGTATGACTAAGGGATGAATACAGATGAATTAGCATTTTTCATTTTCAAATGAGATATGTGATTGACCATAGAATTTTAATATTCACATATAGAACTCCAGGGAACATAATCGATTCAATTTCCACTGACTCAATCACTATTTTGTGTTCATAGAAAAACTCAATACCCATCAATATCAAGTACGCATCCGCGATATGGGAGTTTCCATATCCATATCCATCCCAGAAATCCAGAATCCCTATCCCTTGATGTTCATGAACCCCCTCAATTGACCCCAGAAATTAAGGATCAATCCATGTTGAATTTATGTCCACTACTCGGGGAACTCCACCTCACCCATATTCCATGTCTGTAAATATTCATTGAAGAATAAATTGCTTTTTTTCAGTCTCGAGAATTCTAAATTATGGAGAACCATTCCATAATTTAGAAAGTGGGATAATATATATAATGATGATTCATAGATTTTACCAGCATTCTATAGTAACGAGCTAGATATTCCATTTTGATAGATGTTTCCGACACTTTTCCCTGGGCGTGCACATCCATCTGTGGAGGATGTGTGGCTGTTTCCCCACATTCCCGCATTCCAAAGGCGGGTGACATTTGCTTCATTCTCAGGGACGTCTGCTCCTTGATCAAAATTGGGATGATGGGATGCCAGTTCCTCCTTCTGTGGATTCCTCCTCGGAACTCATCACCTAGTCCGGGTCTCCCTCATAGATTTAATACGTTGTTTGTTAAACTCTTCTTAGTTTCATGTTTCAATGGTTGCTGGTTAATTACACTAATTCTGTCAGGACATTCCAAGGGGTCCAGTCAGGGCAGAAACCTTCAGTTGGGAGAGTAGTCATGTTGAGACATCTTTGGCATGTCTTAACATTGGGGAATTGGCATGTCTATCTGTTGTCCCTTATTATAGGGCTTCTCGAGGGTATGGAGGCCCGAGGGATCCCATATCGAGCGCAAGGAATAATATTCCATTGTCACGTATATAAGGTTTTACTCAGCTTCTTGTGTTTTAGATGGGGTATGCCGCAAGATTAACGTCCAACGGAGATGGATAGGGATGATCAGAACACTTGCTGGAGTGGATTAGATTGAAGAACCCCCTTGAGGGATCTCTGATATTGGGGCAAACACATGGGTGGCTTCCCGAATGCTGTTGAGGGGGGAAAGAGGTGGCATTATCTCACCAGGATGTGGCGGCCCAGGTAAGAATCAATATGGGTTATGGAAAATTGAATGGAGTAAAGTAGGAATGAGATAGGACTGTCATGGAGATGACGGTAGATATGGGCTTGAGCCTCGAAGAGACTTCCTACATATCCCCATGGTTGGGAATCAATTTCTGCATAGTTCGGTTGGTGAGAACCAACGTGAAGGGGGTCGGAACGACCAACAGGTGATGGGATTGAACCTCATGGAGGTTTCCTACGTACCATGCCTTGACATAGATCAAAGTCCTCATATTTAGGGTTGAAATGGGTATGTCAAACTAGCATGAAGGGATGTCGGAACAACTGGGTGACGGGATCACAATGGCTTACCGCTGGATTGGGATGTAGTTTAACATCATGTGGGATGAGGGTGTGTCCGAGAACCGACATGATGGGGGACCTTGGTCCATTGGGTGTTGGTCTTGAACCTCATGGAGGCTTCCTACATACCATTCCTTGACATGGATCAAGGACCCCACAGTTCAGAAGGGATGTGGGTGTCGGCGAACCGACGTGAAGAAGGAACATGGTCCGATGGGTGATAGGCTTGAACCTCAGGGAGGATTCCTATATACCATGCCTTGTCATGAATCAAAGTCGTCATAGTTCAAGAAGGGCTTCATCAGCGAACCGACGTGAATGTGAACCTAGGGGTCCACTGGTGGGGGGTTTGAACCTCGTGGAGGCTTCCGACGTACCATGCCTTGACATGGATCAAATTCCTCATAGTTCGGGTGGTGTAGAATACATTTTAACGTCATGCGGGATGGGGGTGAACCGATGTGAATGTGGTCGGAATAACCGGGTGGTGGGATTGAAACTTTTGGAGGCTTCCTACGTACCATTTCGTAACATGGATCAAAGTCCCCATAGTTCAGTTGTGCATTTTAACATCATGTAGGATTGGAGTTTTGGGCTTACACTCTGAGGAGGTCGAGGGTGTGTCACGGTCAGTGGTCACTCTAAGACCACGGGAGTCATGCTCGGTGTGAGAAACAAGAGGTTGCAGGGACCTGACGATCACGTCGTGAAGGGTGTGTCTGTGAGAATCGAAGAGGGGATTTCGCGTCAGGTAGCCCATGGTGCTGGGACTTACTCTAGGATAGAGGCCCAAAGGGAGACAAATAACATAGGGAGAGGGGATTTGGGACCGAAGAGCGGAGGTTCCTCATTCCCTATCACGCCCTCCACTGGCCCAGGCGGTGGGGAGGTATGGAGGTGTATGGGTGCTACCTTATGTACGAAAGACTAGGGGCTGACACCAAGATGGCCGCCCATCCCCATAGACAAACTCCACTCTGAGATGGAGGATATCATCCCATGGGGGGGTGATCCCATCCCTGTGGAGCTGAGCAACATAAAGAATGTCTGAGATGGGGGACCCTGCGTGCGAGGCACGGGGACGAATCATAGTTTAACGTCATGTGTTGAGGAAGAGGGTGATTGGCAGTTAAACATCCTATAGCTCAGACGAGGTGGGTTTAATCTGCACCACTAGGACATACATAACCAGTACCCTTGGCTCCTACTGGGAGGGAATGTAACGGCAGTGCTGTAGTAAAGGGGTGTCGCAGAGCGAACCATCGAGGGGTCCACGTTATCATGGCTATGCGAATAAACAATAGCCATTAGCGTGCCTATGCGACGAAGCATTGGGTGAATTATCTGTACGGGCTATATCGTCTAGGGGACTTTGAAATCACATCGTGCAAACCTAGAGGGTCACACGGGAAAAGGAATTTCCAAGCAGAGGGTTCCGTAGGCAGAGGCCTTACGGAGCTCAGTTGCTTTATGTGGTGAAGGGCACTTGGGAAGGGGTGTGTTTCTCGAAGTGGGGTGCCTTATCCTTAGCATGGGGTGGAGGTGAAAGTAGGGGGTGCTTCATGAAGTGGAAGGGTGTTTGCGGGGCACTGCCTCGCGGAGCAGTGTTGCCTCGCGAAGCAGAGTGCCGCGAAGCAGTGTGCTTCGCAAAGTACAGTGGCCCTGCCTTGGCATGTGGATCACGTGTACAGTAGGGGTGTTTCGTGTCGCATAAATGCTCCATGAAAACCGTTTCCCCTTAAGGATCCTATTCCTTCATGAAATCCATTAGGCTTTGTGAATGGAAACCCTCTCAGAAGATGGGAATCAAAATGAGACAATGTGGAGGCTCCTCACAAAGACAAAATACCTTGTAGAGCTCATGGTTCGCAGAGCAAAGGGTGCTTTGCGATTCGGGAGCTGAGAAGCCCAAATATCGGATTGTCCATTCTGTGGGTTCAGGGGGAGATCGGTATTTATAGGAAAGAGGCGATGCGAATCAGATATTACGCGGTGTGAAGGGGGCTTCATTTGCTTCGCGGTGGGTCGCGAACGTCAACCGAGATCACAGAGGTGTACAACCTACTTTGCTTCGTGGCGGGTTTATGAATTTTAGGGGCGCTCGCGGGGAGCCCCACCTCTATTGCTTCATGGCGGGTTCACGAATGTCAGAGGCGCTCGCGAGGCGTCCCGCCTATATTGCTTTGCGGTGGTCGCATTTCTTGGGTGGCTCCGCATCGTGGCTTCGCGAGGCAGGCCATGAGGCCTTCTTTTCTTCAATCTTTTCATCCAATATTTTGGTGCCAACAAATTCCCCCCCCCCCCTCAGACTTGGAGCCGCAGAGGGATCAAGGGTCGAAGTATGAGGGAAATTTCCAAAATCATCGGTCGTTCGTGGTGATGACTCGCAAAGAGGGCACGCGATGCGGATAGGGGCCATGCGGGCCGGACGCGCCGCAATGCTCCGCAAGGGCTGGACGCACCGCGAAGCTCCGAGGGCCGCCACCTATAAATAGGTGAGGACAACCTCTATTTTTTCCTTTCCTTTCTCTGAAATGTTGTTCTTTTGTGCTCTTGATTAGAGAAGCTCCGCGTACACCGCGTTTTCTCTCCATGAATCGAGCTTCACGGCCAACCGTGAGTCTCTGACTCCGCGACAGCGCCAAACGAACGTGTGCTTGCAGGCCACGACCAGGCCCCATGATTCTGCTTTGTGAAGGAGCTCCACAAAAAGGCTTCACGGCTTGAGCTATAAAATTTCCAAACCCTTTAAAAACAAATGGCCCATCGAGAAGCCGCCCAGGGGGTGCTTGCAGACGTCGCCCGAAGGGATGAGATGGCCAACTGTCTGGGCCTGGGGGAGCTAGTCTGAAACCACTCGGACCATAATTATTTGAAAAAAGTATTATCAGAGATCCAAAATAACTATCTGATATGCAAGAAGCTGACCATATATGGCTTCTGGATAAGGGATGATGTCTTCATTCCTGAGGCGAGTAGGGACGAACCAATAAAATGGTTCAGGGGCACATCGTGCCAGCGCCAATGGTTCAGGGTGGCTGATGTTCATGCATAGGAGGACTACACACCTTTCATCACCGACTTCCTGTACAATCATCCGAACAACATTGATGGAAATCCATTGCAACCAGAGACGTCCCCTCCCATGTACCACACAATACTGAAGGCGAACGTGAGGTATTCTAAGAAAGGGTGGTCTGATGAGTGGCACCTGCTCCAGGGCGGCAACATCACCAATGATTGGGCGTGGGCCTACTTAGAAGGTGCCTCATGCGAGGAATTTGGAGCCGATCTGAGGATAGTGGGCTTGTATGAGGCGGAATGGGCCTCCCAAGTCCTCATTTAACAACCGAAACAACTGATGCTGGAGCTGTTGAGCAGATGGTCGTCTAGGACCAACACATTTCACATGCACCATGGGGAGGTTGGCATCAGTCTGTGGGATGTCCATCAGATTTCGAGGGTCCCGATTTTGGGGGATATGTATGATGAGTTCCTCCCCATCATGAGTGTGTGGGAGGATCCGGATCAAATATTGTGGCTGGCGCTGGAATTGATGGGACTGGTCCCTGGATAAGATAAAGTAGTAATGAAGGATGTCCACTTAAAGAAGTGGTGCAAGCAGTTCATGAACTTCCAGGAGACCCGAGAGTTTCCCTAAAGGCCTCGTACTTTCCTGAAGGGTGCTCACTAGGGAAATGAGAACTCATATTGGAGGATCTTGGAGGACAACCAATGGAGGACCTAGGGTTTTAGTGTCAGCACTGAACATTGGCCAATAGTCAGACAGGCGGCATTCAACATGACCCATATCTGCGGTTGGATCCTACCGGTGCGGGATACCATAATGGGGATGCGGCCTAGCTCGTTCATCATGGCATCCAATCTGGCCACAGGTGGACGGGTCAATTTGGGGATTCCAATGCTCGCCATATTGTTCCAGATGCTTCGGCATGTTAGCGAGGGCAAGAAACTGTCGAGGATATGCAGGCCCTTCCATCTTCTATATGGGTGTATCACAGTGCACATCCGGGGGGCTTATGAATATCCGAACCCCATCTCAACTCCAGGGTCAAACTTTCGTCCGTCCATTCTGAATGTTTCCAGAAGATTTCCAGTCAAATTAACTGTGTTGTTGGTACTAAACCAGGTGTGGAAGGCAGACGAGTTTAAATTCCACCCGTTTCCATTGATGATTACTGACGACAATCAGAGAACAGAGGAGCATCGAGCTATCTCTAGGCCTTCCGAGGTGGGTCTTGGTGGTGAGGGTGGACCGCGAGCCGCTCTGCGAGCCGTACACCCCGCACCGGTTTGCAAGGCAATTCTGATGCCTGTAGCAGCTGGCCCCGCAGGTATACTGGGAGGAGTGCCACGTGGAGCACCCGTGTGCGATGAGGAAATTGTGGCTCATGTTCACACGAGAAGATAGGAAAATGAAAAATGCATTGCCTCCATCCACTTCCGCCTTCGGACTAGTGAAAGAGTGTAACAGCCCAAGATTTTATAAAAAATATTCTTTTTAATTTTATTAATGTCTTGTGTTGTACGCTACACCAAAAGGAGCTTGCACAACACGCATCCTTGACTTGCCTTGGATTACACACAATCGCGACCTTCCTCGATAGCGTGTGTAGTACGCAATAACGAGTTTCACTAAACAGCGATATGCTATTAAAATGTTATTAGAACTAGCCATTATGAATAGTAATAACCACTTTTTAAAATTCTGTAAATCTTATTTTTCAAAATGAACTTCATTTTTGGATTCGGAGTATCGAATTTAGCCTAAGGTGAAATTTTGGTACTTTTCGGATAACTTTCATATTCTGATGAATAGTGAAAATTACTAAATTTTAATTAAAAACAACTTTTTTAATCGAAATAATTAATAGTGATAAATTATTAATTTGAGTGGTTTAAAAGTATATTTAGAATATATTTTTACAATTTAATACAATGTTGGTCATTGGATGTAATTTCACATTTAAACCAGACATAATCAAGTGTCAATCTTTTGATAGATATCATTTCTTAAAAACACGCTATTTGTTTTAACAGCGGGATTTAATTATAAAATTAATTAATGAAAATTCTATGATATGAATTTGGTAAAATAGACTTCATTTTTGAATTCGGAATATGAAATATAGCTTAGGATGAAATTTTGGCATTATTCTGAAAAACATCAATTTTTGATGAATAGTGAAACTACTAAGTGGTAGTTAAAAAAATTAATTTCTTCATAAATCTTACTTTTACCGCTTCTGTGAATAGAATTTCAAAAATCCGAGAGACACGGTTGATGTCAGTAAGTAAAATGTGGTTCAAGAGATGAAAATAATTTTTGGTGAATAGTAACTTTTTACTTTTTTTTACCACGGTTAATAGTAAATAGGGTAACTAAGGGTAAATATGATATTACTATTACCCTAACACATGTCCTAATTCTATTGGATAAGTGTAATTCGGCCAAAAACAACCTTATGAATATAATATGACCATTTAGGCCCACTTGGATTAGATTACGACATTTATTATTATTTAATTCAAAGAAGAGTTAAAAGAGTTAAAATCAAAGTTTATTTACTAAAACATTTTTAATATGGGGTTATACATAAGATAAATTCGACTATAAATATTCATTAGAAAGATAAAAAGATTTCCTACATAATGATAGTTTTTTTTATAATTTTTAGACTTTAAATAAATTAATTTATTTATGACACAACGATGATGCAGTAATTACCCTTTTAAGGAAATATTAACATAATTGATGTTATAAATGCTCAAATGAATGTAATTTGAGACTTTTTATGACTTAAACTAATTTTCTAGGTTACTATGATATATTAGTGTTGATTTAATCAACTTGTTTCGAACATATAATTCTGTTATGACTTTCAAAAAAATCATATATCAAATAGTGTCAAAATTGACACAAAATAGTTTTTAAATCAAATATTATATTATTAATTGTTATTTTATTCCTAAAAATCTAAGGTTCGGCCAAATGACTTATATAAGGATATATATATTAATTATAAACAATTTGGGGTTCGTTTGGGATGTTATAGTAAGTGTATTAACCATATAGTGAAAGAAAACAAAAAGACACGGTAAAAGTTAAATTATTTAACTTAGAGTCAAATCTAATTGATAAGGATAAAATAATACCCTAAACTTGTCTAAATCCTATTGGTTGATAGGATTTCTACCCATCCCCACCTTATCTTCGAAATAAGACCATTGGGAGCCATTATAAACCGATTTTGACTTTAATATAAAATAATATTTTGAGATATTCCTAAGGTGCCCCTCTCCTCCCTTATAAAAGGACACCTCCTCCCCCTCCACCTCACACCAATTTTAGCACTCAAGCTCGGCCAAACCCTGTCAAAATATCTTCTCCACATCCCTAGAATAATCCTAGAGGTCCTGGTCTTCTTCAAAGACCAATCTTAGTTCCCTAAGTGGAGGATTCAAAGAAGCGTTCCAAAGAAGAGGTAATATCCATTACCGATCTTTTCAATTTCTTTCTTCTTCAACTTCTTCTTATTTAGTTGTTTCATGATAAAGTAATAACATCAGTATTTCTTATATACTGATATGTTATTATAAATATGAAAAAACTCTAATTAACCTTCTATCCATCCTACGGAAAAAGGAAATCACCGCGCGTGCGTACGTACGGAATACCGTCTCCACGCCGTGGTGTAATCTATTTTCCGCCACCACCTTAATTGGATGGGTATAATGGTGTAAATAATAACTACACATAGTTATTACAAAATCATATTGATTATGATATATTTTATAATCCACTCCAATTCAATTCAATATTTATGGAAATGATATCATCGCTTGTGCGTACGTACGGACTACCGTCTCCACGACGCGATGAGATTCATTCTCCATGTTAACCATTTAAGAATGATTATAAAGTATATATAAGAAATAATAATGAAATATATGACATTATAAAGTTACTGGATTTATGTATATATATATATATGTATGTCATCTACTTACTTCCATTTCAAGACAATAAGGAAAGTAAAATAGCGTTCATGCGTACGTACGGACTACCGTCTCCATGAACGGTGTTTTTCATTTTATTTATCTATCTATTATATATATATATATACTGAATATATATGATATATAAATCATATTTTATATTCTGGAAGTAAGTAGATCATGATATAAGTAATAATGATGTCAAGAACAACAAGTCAAAACACCTACGATAAATGAAACGATTTTACCCAAAACGCTTCTTTAACATGGAATTTACAAAAGAACGGGTAATATAATGTCATAAGTGAACCATATATGATATCATAACAATGAATATGATTCTGGAATAAGTCAATAACATGATTTAAATCATTATACAGGAGGTTCGTACACTTACAAAGCAAGTCGGACATAAGGTAAGGGAAATATCACAATCTCATTTTTATCCGAGATTGTTTATTCATAAGTATTTACTGGGGTGTATTTTATCATCCACATCCATGTTTCATCAATATGTAATATTATTTTCATCCACCTACAATTGTTTAAATCCATTTTTACCCTTCGGTGAGTTTTTAGTAATATCTATGAAAGGAATCTTTTGTCATACGAGGTACTTTTTGACTTTTCCGACAAAAGTACGAAGAATGTTTTTTTTATACGGCATGAATGGATTTTTAAAAAATTGTTTCCAAGAAGCTTCCTTTACAAGTTTTCAAGTTTATTTTTAATCAACTTCTTTTATTTTAAAGTTGTAGGACATGTTATGAAAGGAAAAAATGTTTTTGAAGAAGAAAGGATATTTTTCTCAAGAATGGAGTTCAAGTGTTTTATCAAAATTATTTTCCATCTAAGATAATAAAGGGTTCTGTTTTTATCCCTATTATTAAATTGATTTGTTCATGTTGTGATGGAATTATTTTTATGAATTCCTTTATCTTGTATGAATTGATTTATGATGTCATGATGTTTCAAGAATCCCATTTTTGTTACATGTGTTATGCGATGATGATTATGTGGCACACATAAGAAAGGATTCATTATAAGATGGGTGGGACCTATATCTCCCTCCAATGCATTGGGTAAAGATTTTATATCTAATGAGATAGACATGGATGAAATGGTAGGTTATACCGGTTCAGTGAAACAGGACGGAAACGAGGGTTACTCGATTCAGAAAGGGACTTTGTCCACTAAGATAGTCTTGGAAATTAGTCTTGACTAACAAGAAATCATTCTATATGATTATGTGTGTATGCCACAAAGTTTCATGTTTTAAGTTATGATTATTGGGATTACTTTTTCACTGCCATGATTTATCCCATGATTATGAAATTATGCTCTCTTTTGCAGGTTATGATTTCCAAAATGTTATGTTCTTATGAATATGATGTGATTGATATTTATTTTGTTTACCCTTACTGAGCATTTGAGCTCACCCTTTTATGTTTTCTTTTCCCCAGGATATAAAGAAAGGTTTTAGGTAAAAAAAAGGAAGATCTTTATGGGAGATTTTGAAGATCTTTCACCACGATTAGAAGATTATAGTCCGAGTTTCCAAAGACACTAAACTATTACGGTCCTTGTGTGTGTGTTTTTGTAATGTAATAAGTATTCCGCAAAAGTAATGTAATGTCAATGTACGTCAGGCTTCGGGTCTCTATAGTTGGTATCAGAGGAAAGGTTTAGTCAACCTTTGGAAACTAGGATGCGAAAACGTTAGTGAGATCCCTAGAGATATTTCTAAGGTATGTCTTGGGATGTCTCTAAGGTTAAGTATACGTATAGGTTATAGTCCTAGAATTGCTCTAACGATCTTAGAATTTAACCTAAGATGTTAGATATTGAGGGTACTACCCCTTTATTATGTTGTTTTCCCTAGCATGATTTTTGCCTCTCACACTATTCTTTTTGGGTTTTAGACGATGGCTGGAACCCGAAGGAACCGTGTTGATCAATGCAATGGACAATGCAATGATTGTCCCCCTGAGCAACCAAACGATATGGGAGCTGAAATGCAAAATCTTGTAGCCATGCTCACACAACTTTCTCAAGCTATGAATCATGCAGGACTTCCAAACGAGCAAAGGAAGGAGCAACATTCTGTTGAATCCTTCATGAGGCAGCGTCCGCCTTCTTTCAGTGGGTCTACTGATCCATTAGTTGCTGAACAATGGATTAGTACTACTGAAAAGATATTTTCAGTTCTTCAATGTTATGAACATGATAAAGTCATCTTAGCAGTATATCGTTTGGAAGGTGAAGCTGATCAATGGTGGAATCTTATTAAGAATACGAGGCAAAGAGATGAAATTGATTCCATGGAATGGGATGAGTTCAAGAACTTGTTTTTCAGTAAGTACTTCTCTCGTATTCTTCGAACGAAGATGGAGAAGGAGTTTCTTGAACTAAAGCAAAAGGATGATGAATCTGTTGGTATATACGAAGCGAATTTTACAAGACTTGCAAGGTATACATCTGGAATTATCATCCAACCTAAAAGTAAAGTTGATCAATTTTTCAGTGGCTTAAAACCAAGTCTTCGAAGGGCATTAGCTATAAGAGACTTCAGTAGCTATGAAGAAATTGTGCGTTGTGCTATCAAGGTAGAAATGGAAGTTGGTGTTACATATCCATCTCATGGTTTTGACAAGAAACGAAAGATGGAGTTCAAGGAGAAAACTCAGAATAATGGTGAAAAGAAGATGAATGTTTCCTTATGCACAAAGTGTGGAAAGAAGCATGGTGGAGATTGTCTTAAAGGGACTAGAAAATGTTTTAAGTGTGGAAATGAAGGTCATCGAGCAGCTGAGTGTCGAAGTAATGGAAAAAGGGATTCTAATGAAGTGAATAAAGAAAACACTGCAGAGAACGCACAACCAACACTTCAATGCTTCAAGTGCAAGGAGATGGGACATTATGCCAATAAATGCCCTAATCCAAGGGTTAGTGATGATCGACATGAGCAACCTCTTAAGGCAAAGGACAAAGGGAAGTCACATGCGATCACTATTGGCAATGTTGAATATGACAACGATGTGGTGGAATGATTAAGTTTTTATGTAATGGGATTCCAAAATAATGTTGTATCATGGAATATTGGTGATATTATGCGCATAATGAAGGGAAAATGAGAAAATGAAATGTTTAACAGTATTCATGAGCTCATGATTGATATAAGGACTAAGTGATATCATGGTTTGAGTATATAGAATTTTGAGGATTTTGGTATGTGGAAAGTGTTAACTTTAAACTACATTCATGTTTTCACTAAGGTATTCAAGAGAATACATGATTAAGGACTTTGAATGTTTGGAATGTGACCAACAAAACATATCTTATGATATATGGGGTTTGACGATGGTGTTAAATCTCTGGTAATCGTTTTCACTATGTTATGAGAGTGGACTGCAGTATTATGGATAAGCCTAAAGATTGGAATGGAATATGTTGGACATAAGTTAGTATTGTTTAAGGATAGAATTTTTCTCGATATTATTGATGGGATGTTATAGTAATATAGTTTTAGAAAAAGGACAACCTGCAGGACGGGCGACAGCCCATCGCTTCGGACAAGGCCGTGGGAATCGAACCCACAACCGAAGTGCGACTGGCCTTTATCGCCTACCACTGGCCTACAGGAAGTCCATGTTTAGTAGAAACTAGTTTTTTTATATTAAGCAGTATGATATATGAAGTATAATTCCATTTTAGGAACCATATATGATTAATCTCACTATAGAATGACTTATGTATATTTAATAACTTTTTCTAACCTTTTGTTTGAGACAGATGGAATGAACAGTCATTCTATCACATGATCTGCTAACAGTTCATGAATAACAAATTCAACTTCATTTATTTAAGAGATGAAGTGGAAATTGTTCAAGGCATGAACAACAGTGAGATTGTACCAAAATAAAGAAAGTATTTATTCTAATTCAAATTTTCAACTTTAGGGAAATGATCTTGAAAACCAAAAATGTTATCCTAGTGATCTTATACCTGATGAATCGGATGGTACCTTAGATCATCACAAATTTATGGATTTGTGATTATTGGCTTTTCCATAGCCATGTTCTCTACCACTCTCCATCAGAACATGATGGTTAGGTTTCTCTTCCATATCCATATTTTCACCTATGTGGAAACCCAATGATTAGTTTATTTGGGTAACCATTACGTTTCATACTTTAGTTTTTAAAGATTGGTTTTGATATTCCTTTTTACGATGTGGGTTTCTATTAAAGAAACTTTCAAATAGTAAACCATTTATAACCCCGACGAATTTCGAGGGCGAAATTCATTTTAAGGGGGGTAGAATGTAACAGCCCAAGATTTTATAAAAAATATTCTTTTTAATTTTATTAATGTCTTGTGTTGTACGCTACACCAAAAGGAGCTTGCAAAACACGCATCCTTGACTTGCCTTGCATTACACACAATCACAACCTTCCTCGATAGCGTGTTTAGTACGCAATAACGAGTTTCACTAAACGGCGATATACTATTAAAATGTTATTAAAACTAGCCGTTATGAATAGTAATAACCACTTTTTAAAATTCTGTAAATCTTATTTTTCAAAATGAACTTCATTTTTGGATTCGGAGTATCGAATTTAGCCTAAGGTGAAATTTTGGTACTTTTCGGATAACTTTCATATTCTGATGAATAGTGAAAATTACTAAATTTTAATTAAAAACAACTTTTTTAATCGAAATAATTAATAGTGATAAATTATTAATTTGAGTGGTTTTAAAGTATATTTAGAATATATTTTTACAATTTAATACAATGTTGGTCATTGGATGTAATTTCACATTTAAACCAGACATAATCAAGTGTCAATCTTTTGATAGATATTGTTTCTTAAAAACACGCTATTTGTTTTAACAGCGGGATTTAATTATAAAATTAATTAATGCAAATTCTATGATATGAATTTGGTAAAATAGACTTCATTTTTGAATTCGGAATATGAAATATAGCTTAGGATGAAATTTTGGCATTATTCTGAAAAACATCAATTTTTGATGAATAGTGAAACTACTAAGTGGTAGTTAAAAAAATTAATTTCTTCATAAATCTTAATTTTACCGCTTCTGTGAATGGAATTTCAAAAATCCGAGAGACACGGTTGATGTCAATAAGTAAAATTTGGTTCAATGAGATGAAAATAATTTTTGGTGAATAGTAACTTTTTACTTTTTTTTTACCACGGTTAATAGTAAATAGGGTAACTAAGGGTAAATATGATATTACTATTACCCTAACAAATGTACTAATTCTATTGGATAAGTTTAATTAGGCAAAAAACAACCTTATGAATATAATATGACCATTTAGGCCCACTTGGATTAGATTAGGACATTTATTATTATTTAATTCAAAGAAGAGTTAAAAGAGTTAAAATCAAAGTTTATTTACTAAACCATTTTTAATATGGGGTTATACATAAGATAAATTCGACTATAAATATTCATTAGAAAGATAAAACGATTTCATACATAATGATATTTTATTTATAATTTTTAGACTTTAAATAAATTAATAAATTTATGACACAACGATGATGCAGTAATTACCCTTTTAAAGAAATATTAACATAATTGATGTTATAAATGCTAAAATGAATGTAATTTGAGACTTTTTATGACTTAAACTAATTTTCTAGGTTACTATGATATATTAGTGTTGATTTAATCAACTTGGTTCGAACATATAATTCTGTTATGACTTTCAAAAAAATCATATATCAAATAGTGTCAAAATTGACACAAAATAGTTTTTAAATCAAATATTATATTATTAATTGTTATTTTATTCCTAAAAATCTATGGTTCGGACAAATGACTTAGATAAGGATATATATATTAATAATAAACAATTTGGGGTTCTTTTGGCATGTTATAGTAAGTGTATTAACCATATAGTGAAAGAAAACAAAAAGACACGGTAAAAGTTAAATTATTTAACTTAGAGTTAAATCTAATTGATAAGGATAAAATAATACCCTAAACTTGTCTAAATCCTATTGGTTGATAGGCTTTCGACCCATCCCCACCTTATCTTCGAAATAAGACCATTTGGAGCCATTATAAACCGATTTTGACTTTAATATAAAATAATATTTTGAGATATTCCTAAGGTGCCCCTCTCCTCCCTTATAAAAGGACACCTCCTCCCCCTCCTCCTCACACCAATTTGAGCACTCAAGCTCGGACAACCCCTATCAAAATCTCTTCTCCACTTCCCTAGAATAATCCTAGAGGTCCTGGTCTTCTTCAAAGACCAATCTTAGTTCCCTAAGTGGAGGATTCAAAGAAGCGTTCCAAAGAAGAGGTAATATCCATTACCGATCTTTTCAATTTCTTTCTTCTTAAACTTCTTCTTCTTTAGTTGTTTCATGATAAATTAATAACATCAGTATTTCTTATATACTGATATGTTATTATAAATATGAAAAAACTCTAATTAACCTTCTATCCATCCTACGGAAAAAGGAAATCACCGCGCGTGCGTACGTACAGAATACCGTCTCCACGCCGTGGTGTAATCTATTTTCCGCCACCACCTTAATTGGATGGGTATAATGGTGTAAATAATAACTACACATAGTTATTACAACATCATATTGATTCTGATATATTTTATAATCCACTCCAATTCAATTCAATATTTATGGAAATGATATCATCGCTTGTGCGTACGTACGGACTACCGTCTCCACGACGCGATGAGATTCATTCTCCATGTTAACCATTTAAGAATGATTATAAAGTATATATAAGAAATAATAATGAAATATATGACATTATAAAGTTACTGGATTTATGTATATATATATATATGTATGTCATCTACTTACTTTCATTTCAAGACAATAAGGAAAGTAAAACAGCGTTCATGCGTACGTACGGACTACCGTCTCCATGAACGGTGTTTTTCATTTTATTTATCTATCTATTATATATATATATACTGAATATATATGATATATAAATAATATTTTATATTCTTGAAGTAAGTAGATCATGATATAAGTAATAATGATGTCAAGAACAACAGGTCAAAACACCTACGATAAATGAAACGATTTTACCCAAAACGCTTCTTTAACATGGAATTTACAAAATAACGGGTAATATAATGTCATAAGTGAACCATATATGATATCATAACAATGAATATGATTCTGGAATAAGTCAATAACATGATTTAAATCATTATACAGGAGGTTCGGACACTTACAAAGCAAGTCGGACATAAGGTAAGGGAAATATCACAATCTCATTTTTATCCGAGATTGTTTATTCATAAGTATTTACTGGGGTGTATTTTATCATCCACATCCATGTTTCATCAATATGTAATATTATTTCCATCCACCTACAATTTATTAAATCCATTTTTACCCTTCGCTGAGTTTTTAGAAATATCTATGAAAGGAATCTTTTGTCATACGAGGTACTTTTTGACTTTTCCAACAAAAGTACGAAGAATGTTTTTTTATACGGCATGAATGGATTTTTAAAACATTGTTTCCAAGAAGATTCCTTTACAAGTTTTCAAGTTTATTTTTAATCAACTTCTTTTATTTTAAAGTTGTATGACATGTTATGAAAAGAAAAATTTTTTTTGAAGAAGAAAGGATATTTTCCTCAAGAATGGAGTTCAAGTGTTTTATCAAAATTATTTTCCATCTAAGATAATAAAGGGTTCTGTTTTTATCCCTATTATTAAATTGATTTGTTCATGTTGTGATGGAATTATTTTTATGAATTCCTTTATCTTATATGAATTGATTTATGATGTCATGATGTTTCAAGAATCCCATTTTTGTTACATGTGTTATGCGATGATGATTATGTGGCACAGATAAGAAAGGATTCATTATAAGATGGGTGGGACCTATATCTCCCTCCAATGCATTGGGTAAAGATTTTATATCTCATGAGATAGACATGGCTGAAATGGTAGGTTATACCGGTTCAGTGAAACAGGACTGAAACGAGGGTTACTCGATTCAGAAAGGCACTTTGTCCACTAAGATAGTCTTGGCAATTAGTCTTGACTAACAAGAAATGATTCTCTATGATTATGTGTGTATACCTAAAAGTTCCATGTTTTAAGTTATGATTATTGGGATTACTTTTTCACTGCCATGATTTATCCCATGATTATGAAATTATGCTCTCTTTTGCAGGTTATGATTTCCAAAATGTTATGTTCTTATGAATATGATGTGATTGATATTTATTTTGTTTACCCTTACTGAGCATTTGAGCTCACCCTTTTATGTTTTCTTTTCCCCAGTATATAAAGAAAGGTTTTAGGTATAAAAAAAAGGAAGATCTTTATGGGAGATTTTGAAGATCTTTCACCACGATTAGAAGATTATAGTCCGAGTTTCCAAAGACACTAAACTATTACGGTCCTTGTGTGTGTGTTTTTGTAATGTACTAAGTATTCCGCAAAAGTAATGTAATGTCAATGTACATCAGGCTTCGGGTCTCTACAAAGAGTATGCCATAAGCTGGGAGGAGACATAATTTGGGGGAAATGATGAAGCATCCAACTATTCAAGCTGGTGTTTTCAGGCCTCCCCTATACAGAGGTCGAATAAGGAGGTCAAAAAGGGCCTCTTGCGGTGGAGGGGATGCTGTGGCGGCGAGACCTGCACCAGCTGAGGGTGTGGAAATGGTGGCAGATCCAACTGTGGCAGCAGATCTGATGGTACCGGGAGTGCAGAGCCATCCGGAGTGGTGACAACCGAGGGTATTCCATAGGATATGCACTCAGGATCTAGGGAAGTGGCAGCGCCATATCGACATGCCAGAGAATGTTTTTTCCCGGAGGCCTGGGACATTTGGGACGTCAACCAGCAACACCTCAGTCCGCCCGAGATGTGGGAACACCTAAACTGTCTCAGGATGGATTTACCGGGTATAGGCCATGTACGAGCCGGTTTCTCGGTGTCTCCGATGGAGGCTGAGCAATATCTGGATGCGCTAGAGGACTATGTGCATTCCAGTAGTGCCCTACGTCCAATGATAGACTGGGTGAGGGTACTGCTGGATCGGGCAGTTTCCCCACAACTGGCAGCCGCCGAGTTGAGGGAGTGCTTCCCCCCATCAGATGATTCAAACGAATCCTCTCGGGGTAAAGAGGCTGATGAAGAGAGCCTGTTTGAGGAAGGTGAAGTCGGTGATCAAGGCTCGGATCTCGATAATTTCGCAGAGGCCCTTCAGGTATCCATACAAGTTTCTTTCCTCAGGGTCTGATCTCAGGCCATTATGGACTTCTTACAAAAATCTGAACCGTGCAGGAGGACCTGGTACACATACCTCGCTCTCCCCCCTCAGTGGGTGATGATGTAGGGTCCTCGGAACCCGTTCCTATGGCCATGACCAGTTCTGTTTCTAGCGGGCCTAGGGCACCCGAGGTGGCTCTTCCAGAATTTCCAAACCATCTGACAATATACAGAGGGTCACGCTCTGGGGTCCCATCAGAATCAACACAAGATCAGTACGAGGAGATCAATCTTTGTAATTCATTCCAATAAATTTATTACTGCCATACTGCCACACGTGGATCAGCTAACTGCCGTCCATGCCCTTCTCTGCCACGTACAGTTCTTCAACTGGCATGGGCCACTACGGTGAGGCTGGTTGGGATTTCTTGTGGCATTACTCCAAGGGGAATTCGAGTAATCATAGAGATAGTTACCCTACCCACCTAGGATACAGCTCCCCCATCATTGGCGGGACCACCAGTGGGGTCATGTCTGAGGTTATTGAGGTGCGATCTGACGATGAGGATCTGTCAGTCAACCCAAGTCCTGCCACGTCTAGTCTATTGCCAGATGTCGTGCCTGATCCGGTTCCAGATGCAGGTCCCGCTTAAGATTTCTTGAGGGCGTACACTGTATACGAGCCTGCCAACCGTGGGGATTGGGACAAAATGGCCTCTAATGAAGAGGACAGTGACATAGTCTTCCGCTGATCAAGGAATATGATCATGTGCATTATCAAAAAGACCCCCCAAACACTATGGATGGATGAGATGGAATGACTTTGCTCATGGATACGCAATCTATGTGATGGTGGAGTGGATGGCCAGTGCCCTCATCTGGTCATCCGAGATCTCATGGCGGAGAAGATCAGGTAGTATGATCTTGGCCTCAGCATGGGCTGGCAGCGGAGGAAGGTGATGAACATCAAGAGGCTCTGGGATACTAAATATTAGATCCAACAGCTACGGATCTGGGAGGATGAGCACTCAGCCTCTCTTAATTCATAACTAGTGCTAATCATGCAATTGGAGGCCCAGCTGGCAGAGGTGGAAGAGCATATGAAGAAATATTTCGAAGAAATGGCCGTCATTCAGGATGACATAAAGAGGGCCCAAACTAAGGCTGATGAATTGCGCCCCATCGCTGCGGAGGAGGAACGAGAGCTGAGCCGGCGGCAGCAACTCTTGGACACCGCACTTCGGAGGGTGGCGGAGCTGCAACGCTCTTTTGATGAGGTCACCCCATCCATGGGAGGAATAAACCCCTTGAGTGCTGTAAGGATCACAAAATATGAGACATTCTTTCATGTTTTGGTTTTCAAATACATGTGTTTCATTATCGAGGTTGGCTCCACATGTGTCTGTTGTATTCTTGAAATGTCCAGTGGTCAGTCCCTATGCTCATGCGGGCCGAACCCAATTTGAGAAAAAGGGTTGATCACCATGCTACTCCATATGAACATAACGCATATACCATGTTCTGGGTATCTGAGGTTCATGTAACCAATACAAATCTTCCGAGAAAACATGGGAGAGGTGCGATCGGAGGATTAGATACTAAAAACAATCAACGAGCCATTCTTCCGATGTGCTCTGGGGCACGAGCAGGTTAACACCAGGGGAATTGGGATTAGTCCGGATATATGGAAGTGGGAGTGTGAATTACGATACTGAAAATTCAGAACAGTATGGGGGTGGCATGAAAATAGAGGATAACTTTTGACCATGGTGGAAACGTAGCATCCATATTGCATTATCCTGAAATGGGGACATCAAATGAGGGCTGACCACTGACCATGTTCACAACACAGGGCCTAACTCTAATATCATCGGTCAGTCTTTCGGGATATTGGCCCAGGAGAGTAGGAAGACCTTAGGTCTATCATCCATACTATTATGGGGTTCCTCCAGACATGGAAGTGGACGGGAGTCCGAATAAGGGGTACGCGAAGCGTGGGATATGGAGTGATGGTTTGTTTGAACAGAATCCAACACTCATTAAGTCATTCCACCATGGTGGGATCATGCTATATGTGAAAATTGGTTTGATCATAGATCATTCCTTCTTTCAGGAAGAGACTCTATGACAAAGGGGTCGTCACTTCCCAATGTCATCTTGGGGCATCCCGAATTTGTTCGGGGAAAAATTGTAGTTGCATGGTTCCCACTGAGGGGTCAGTCTAGGTGGCCAGAAATAGGGAGGAATAGGAATTATGATTCCTATGGGCTGGACCCTAGGAAAAATACTAGGGTGTCTCTACGTATCCCCTGAGGATGGGAATCATGCCACATGTAGTTCTGTAAGCACAGTTTAATGTCACGTGGGACGAGGAGAAGCCTGGTTGTGTCGGTATATATCTCACCAAAACTACTATGGCCACGTGAGTCATGCTCGATGTGGGAAATGAGAAGTAATGGGGGACTTTTCTAACATAGTAAGGGACACGGTAGGACAAAGGAACACTCGGTGAATACTGGCCCAATGATGCTCACTCGTCCATGAGGCGCACCTAGATGCGCGAAAAGATAGATCTGAGTATGTTGGAATTCCACTTGAACATGAGGATGTGGAAATGTGTGAATCATGATGCTCGATATTTGGATCACAATTATGGTGGCGTGACAATAGAGGGTAACATTTGACCATGGCGGAAACACAGCATCCATATCGCGTTAGCCTAGAAAGGGGACAGACAAATGAGGGTCGACCATTGACCATGTTCAAAACATGGGACCATGTCACAAATGTTGTCAGAGATCTGTAGGGATGTTGGCCCAAAATTATTGGAGAGCCCTTAGGCCCCACATCCATGGAGAGACCTCAAGCCTAGAATCCATGTCATCCGAGGGTCCTTTTGGATGTGGAATATGATGAGGATCCAAATGGAGAGCTCACGAAGCTTTGACATGGAACGAGGGGATGTCCCCATGAAAATTCCACACTTCGGACTCTTTTTTAGAACTCATCTAAATTTGTTAATGAGATGCATTAGATAGGGGGAGTCGAGTTCCTTCCCCTAGGGAGATCTTAGTTTAGGGTTGTAGAATTTAGAACATGGGTGAAAGGAAACACAGGAGGCACATGGTGGGGTAACTCAAATACCTGACATGAATGGGAACCGGGGGTTCCGACAACCACGTGCTTCTCGAAAAGGTTTAGGTGGAGGGACCAAAAACGAGTGTTGATCTGGGCTTGATGAAAAGTGTGAGAGAGTTCCTACGTAACCCATGAGGATGGGGATCAAGCTGCACGTAGTTCCTGAGAGTGTCTTAGTTTAAGGTCTTAGAACTCGGACCATGAATGGGTAAGGAGAGGAGGAGACACACAGTAAGGTGGTTACAAAACTTGACGATGAGGGCATAAGACCTACTTACCATGTGTTCTCTGGGGAGGTGCTCGAGTCGGGGGATTGAACACGAAAGTTGTGCTGGGCCTGTGGGGAAGTTCCCTGGCGCTCCTACGTATCTCATAAGGATGATAATCAACCACACGCAGTTCTTGAGGGTGGCACGTTAAGGTACCAGTGCTAAGGAAAAAGGGGAGTGCAGGCATGGCCCTCGTACCAAAATAACCAGAATTTGATAAATCTTGTTTTTCCATTAAGATGAGTGGGAGTTTTTTTTTTGAAGCGGCAGGCCTAGGGTAACAAGCCGTGGTGTCGCCATAAGAATCAATCCATAGTAGGCGTTGACAAATGGCATGGCATATAACCAATAACCTACATGACTTATTCTCTGTTGAGGTCATCACAATGTAGTGTTGTTTTTCATCATGCAGCCAGGACGATAATGTCACCATTTAGGGTCATGTGATAGGACCAAGCACACATTTTAACGTCATGCAACACAGAGGTAGCAGAAACAATTCTAGGCGAGGAATGTGTAGGTTTCCATGAGACATAATCGACCAGGATGGGGATCTGATCCCACATCACACCGTACGCAATTATGAGATAGGAACCTCAGGCCAAGGGTCCCAAATAGGGGTGAGAGTGAAAGGGGCAAGAGGAACTATCTCCCAGTTGAGCTAGACTCAGAAACAAGACGTCTGGGTGACCCACCGCATCCCACGGGGATGAGGATCGAGCCACACATATCCCTTAATAAGGATCATAGTTTATGGTCTTAGAGCTCGGACCGTTGGAGCGCCGAAGGACACCGTATTGCAACTTTGTCCCACTGACGTGCAGCGGTGCACTGAGTGATAGTGCCAAGAGTGTCGAGATTCCACCTGGACACGGTTGGTTGGAAGATAATGTGAATCATGAAACCAACATTCAAGGTTTGAAAGGGCCAATGTGATGACGGAGGATTACGGATGACCATGTTCGCAACACAGCATCCTGTCGCGTTAGACTGAAATGGGGACAAACAAATGAGCATCGACCACTGAACATGTTTGAAACATGGGATTTGTATCAATTTTTTGTCTGAAACCCTCAGGGATGTTGACCCGTTATGGCAGGAGAGACCTTAGGTGTAGTATCCAAGCCGTTCTTGGGGGTCCCTTTGGGAGTGAAAGATGATGGAAGCCCTAATGAAGGGGAACACAATTCTTGAAAAGTGGAGGAAACTAGACGAAGTCGAACCTGACACTCCTGGTCCTAGACCAGAGTACTCTTAACAGATGGGAGAACTACTACAAGGGGTCGAGGGACCCAACTTGAGGGCGGCCCAGAGATGGCGGATTCCCAGGGGAAGGGGGGAATGGTTCCAAAAAACCTGTACCACACCTATATATCCCCCTCATGGAGAGGGATAGGCCAAAGTGCATAGGTGACCGGGAGATCGGGATATCTCTATGAGGTGTGGCTGGACCCGAAGTCTAGAGATTCGGGTGGTCCTACAAATCCTATAATGATGGGAATCAAGCCACATGTAGTTCTAGAAGGATTACTTTTAATGTCATACGGGACAAGAAATAGGGGGGCTAATTTTTAGGATGGGGTGCACATGGTGCGGCTTTCGCAATCCCGATGTGAATGAGGGCATAATCCCACACCACACCATGTAGTCTTATAGTCAAGGTCTCGAAGGTGGGACAAATAAGATTAATTAGAAGAACTCAAGATGGACCCATAGATAAAAGGTCTAGGAATTCCTACGTATCCCATGAAGATGGGAATCAAGCAGAATGTAGTTCTGAGAAGATCTTAGTTTAGGGTCTTAGATCTCGGACCATGATTGTGGGGAGACAACCATCCAAGTAAGCACAGACCTTGACCTAATCCCTGAGCCCACGTGAGTCAAAATCTGTGTGGGAAACAAGGGAGGAAGATCATTGTTGCAATACATGGAATGTCCATCAAATGGAAATCAGTGCAGAGCCTCGAAGGACGCCCTTACCATGGATTTGTTCCCCTGACATGCAGATGCACACTGAGGAATAATGTCAAGAGTGTAGAAGATATACTTGTACATGAGAAGACGAAGAAGGATTTTAATTGTGTAACCGGAATTTTGGGATTAATGGGGTTGGTGTGGTGATGGAGGATAACTGTTAACCATGGAAGAAATATAGTCTCTATATCACGTTAGCCTGAAGTGGGAACAACAAATGAGCATCAACCACTGACCATGTTCACAACATGAGATTTGAATCAATTTGTTGTCTGAAACCCTCGGGGGCATTGGCCCGTAACGGTAGGAGAGCCCTTTGGTGTGGTATTCAGGACATTTTTTTGGGGGTCCCTCCGGGTGTGAAAGGTGATGAAAGCTCTGATGAAGGGGGAAAAATCCTGAAAAGCATGTGAGAACATGTCCGAGCAGATTCTGACATTATAAGCATTGTACCGGAGTACCCTTAGGCACATTGGTGGACCGACGACAAAGGCCGACGAAGTGGCTCAGGAGGGGGATGTAGGCCAAGGGGCCAAGGTGGGATAGAGATTTAATGGAGATGGGGATGTACCTGAAGCATAGACAATCAGGTGGCCCTACGTATCCCATAAGGATGGGAATCAAGACACACATAGTTATCAAAGACACCCAGAGGTCAGGATACCATAATAAAGATGTGTACGGCGTGGCGAGTAACCCGACATGAGTGAGGACATAGTACCATACCACACTACGCAGTACTGTAAGAGAGAACCTAGGCTAGGGGCCCGAAAAGGCCAAGGGGGCTGATAGATGGCTTTGGTTAGGAATACCTGGCCTACTCGTAGTTTAACATCTTGCAGTGAGGACGAGCGTTGGGGAATAAGATTCCCTGGATAGGGGATGTGTACAGCACGATGGGTAACCTGACGTCAATGAGGATGTAATTCCACACCACACCGTACACTCCAGGTATGAACTTAGGCTAAGAGGCATGAGAAGGCCAAGGGACCTAAGGCAGGGCCTCGATTAGGAAGGCCTGACCAACCTATGGTTTAACGTCTTTTAGTAAGGATAGGGGGTCGGGGGCCCGAAAAGAGTTTGTCACTTCGGGACGGGGCAGGACGAATCACTACACTCAATGTTTGGGACATCTTGGAGTGGACCCAAAGATCCAGGGTGACTGTTGACCATGTTCAAAACATAGTGTCCCTTCGGTGATTGGAGATGGGAGCAACAAATGAGCATCGAACGCTGACCACATTCGAAACGCGGGACTTGTATCGGCTTGTTGCTTGGCATCTTCGAGGGTGTTGGCCTGAAATGGCAAGAAGGCCCATAGGCCTGGTATCCATACCGTTCAGGGGCCCTTTTAGATGGGGAAGGTGATGGAATCCCAGACAAGGAGTGGGTGAACCATAGTTGTACCCATCTATGAAAGAGGTGAACATCTCCATGGAGGGGGGACGTACAGCCGGATCGAGGCTAGCTCGACGTGAATTGGGGTAAAAAGTATGCACCCAGCCATATGTCTTGACCCGGGGGGAATATTCTTGCTTTTGGGCTGGGCCAACAGACAAAATGTCCATGCATTTCTACATATCCCATGAGGATGAGAATCAAGCAATACATAGTTCTTGAAGCACGGTTTAACGTCATGTAGAATGAGGAGAGGATAGAAGAACAGGAGTGGGAACATGGTGCAACAATTATAATCCTCGTATGAGTGAGGATAAGGAAGCCTAATATATATCATGTGAGGACCATTCACGGAAGCTATAACCAGGAGGGATAGTCTAATAGAAGAGTTTGGGGATGGCCTCAAAACAAAGCATCTGAGCGTTCCTACGTATCCCATGAGGATGGGAATCAAGCCATACATAGTTCAAGAATCACAGTTTAATGTCATGTAGAACGATGAAATGCATATCAGCTGAGGATGTATATGGTATGGTGAGTAACCCAGCAAGAATGAGGACATAATCCCATACCACACCATACAATCCAACAAGAGATCCTGGATCAGGGAAGGCCATGGGGCCTGAGGCTGGGCCTCGTTCTGGAAGGCCTGGCCTACTCACAGTTTAATGTCTTGCAGTGAGGATGAGAGAGATCATAGTTTAGGGTCATAGATCTCGGATCATTTTGCAGTTTATTTCCATGCAGGGCGATAATGAGAAGTGTAATGTCATGAAGGACAAAGATGAACTGTTTAATGTCATGACGGATGATGATGTAATTTAGCATCGTGTAGGATGATGGTGCAGTTTAAAGTCATGCATGAATGGACAGTTTAAGGTCATGTAGGACTATCATGCAGTTTAGGGTCAGGCGAGACCGTCCAGTATAAGGTCTTGTAGGACCATATAGTTTACGGTCCTGCGGGACCGGGGTGAAGTTTTTGGTCATGCAGGACCTAGAGGTTCAGGAAAAGTATTGCTTGAGTAACTTTTCATTGGTGGATGGAGTTATGTGCTCACCAACCATGGTTATCTAGGAGTATGCTCCATTGGGCTAGACCTTATGAATGATGTAAGGTCCTTCCCATTTGGGCTCTAGCTTGGGTTGTTTCCCACCGGGGATCATCGGTGCTCAGAGGGCCAATACCAGGTTGCCTTGCAGAAAAGAATGAAGGCGAACCTTCTTACTGAAAGCTCTGGCTATCTTGTTTTGATGCCTTCCCAGATTGTGCAGGGCACAGAGCCTATTATCATCCAGTTCTTCCATTTCAGCTTGACGGATTTCAGCCACATTATCTGGCACATGCTAGTCATAGACTGCAGTGCGTAACGATGGCAGGTAGATCTCGGTAGGCAGGACTGCCTCATCCCCATACACCATGGAATATTGAGTCACCTGGTTTTAATTGTGATTCATCGTCCGATATTCCCATAGGGTGTTGGGGAGCTTGTCTGGCCAACTTTTCTTATTCTGACCAACCATTTTCTGAAAAATGTTTGAATGGTTTTTGTTGAATGCCTGAATCTGTCCATTTGTATGTGCGTGATAGCGAGAGGTATGATTCGAATGGATATTTTACTTGGCATAAAATTTCTTCAGCTCGGCTGCTCGGATGTTGTTGCCTTTATTGGTGAGGGAAGCGTGAGGGACTCTAAACTGGTAGATGACATTGGAGATCATGAAGTCAATGATGGAATGAGCCTTGACTTATTTGAGTGGAACTACCTCTATCACATCAAGAAGAAATATGCAGTGGTCAGCATGAACCTACACTGGCGAGCTGTCGCTGGTGGATATGGTCCCATGACATTGAGTCCCCACACCGCAAATTTCCAGGAGGACTTGGTGGAGTGGAGAGGCTCTGGCAGCCAATGAAGGAAGTTAGCATGCACTTGAAACGCATGCCATATATTGGAAAACTCAATATAATCATAGATCATAGTGGTCTAGAAGTACCCCAGTCTCCAGATCTAATGGGACTACTTTGGCCCAGCCTGGTGGGAACAGCAGGAACCAGCATGAACCTCTTGCATGACATGATAAATCTCGACTCCTTGAATGCAATGGAGGAGAACACCATCAAATCCCCGCATATTGAGTATCCACTCAATACTGGGACCACTCCAGAGGGTAAACTACAGTGTGCAGTGTCAAATTCGCTCGTTCTCTACCTGATCATCTGGGAGGAAACCATTTTGGAGATACTCGACAAAAGGTGACCTCTAGTCGGGAGTGGCCTCAACCACTACATCTGATGAACCTAGGGCTCCTGGCGCAGAGGCTCCGGTGGTAAGATGTCTTACCCGTGGGTCATCTTCATCCTCTGGGGTGACAAGGGAAATGACTCTTCGGTGTGCCACATGTATTATAAGATCATCCTGCTCGAGGTTCTGTAAGTGATGAATCTAAATAGGCCAAATCGTCCGCTCGACTATTTTGTGACCAAGGGACATGAGTAACCTCTGGTCGAGAAGGGAACCAGGCCATTAGGCAGAGGGTCCACTCCAACAATGGCACGAGCTCTGGCATCCTAATGACATAGTCTCCATTGACCTACTTGATGACTAGTTTGGAATCCCCTTTCATGTGAAAATGGGGTACATCGATCTTGATGTCCAGCTCGAGGCCAGTGATGAGATCCTGATACTCTACCATGTCGTTGGTGCAGCCTTCTGACAACAGGAATTAGTATGGTAGAACGGCATGTGCCGAGGTGATGAAGAAGATACCCAGACCCACTCTATTGAGCCAAGGATCACTGATCCTCTTACTGGTGGGGCTCCAGGAGGCACCGTCAAAGTGCATTTTCCAACATGAGACGACATGATCGACTGAGAGGATTTCCTCATCACGAAAATCCAGGTCCAAGGATTGATCCAAGGAGGTTGTATGGGCATCTTGGAAGGCTTCCAATGCCTGCCCCTTGATAGCCTTATGAGGAACAAACCTGATGTCGAACTTCTGAATAATTACATCCCACCATGCTAGCCGGCCAGTCAACATGGGGTTGTTCAAAATGTACTTTAGTGGGTCTACCCAAGAGACCAATTGTACCTCATGGTGTTGCAGGTATTATCACAATTTCTGTATGGAAAACACGAGCAGAAGGTAGATCTTTTCGATAGGGGAGTATACGGTCTTCGTATCAAGGAGCATGGGGCTGAGGTAATAGAGGATGTTCTCTATCCCCTCATTATTCTTCTGGGCGAACAGGGTGCTAAGAGACCATTCTTGGGTGGTCACATAAAGGACTAGCAGCTTTCTGGCAATGGGTGGAATCAGGACCAGAGGCTGGAGAAGGTACTGCTTGATTTCCTCTAAAGTAGTCTGGCACTCTTCATCCCATTCAAAGGCATAACCATTCTTCATATACTAGGAAAATGTCTTACACTTCCCAGTCAGATTTGAAATGAATCATCATATGTAGGATAAGTGGACTTGGAGACCTCGATGATTCCGAATGTTACTCGGGGGAGGCATCTGGCTGATGGCTTTGATCTTCTCTAGGTCGATCTCGATACCTCAGTACCTGACAACAAAGCCCTGAAACTTTTCAGAGGTGACCTCGATGGAACATTTAAGCGGGTTCATCTTCATGTGGAGGAAATGGAGGAAACCGAACACTTTCTGAAGGTCCTTGAGATGGTCATAGCGCTGAAGATATTTTACAACCAGATCATCTACATAGCACTCCACCAAAGTCCCGATAATTGGATTGAATATGTGGTGCATGGCCCACTGATAGGTCGCACCCGCATTTTTTAGGCTGAAGGGCATAACCTGGTAACAGAAAGAACCTTGGGGGGCTCTGAAAGTGGTGAACTCCTCGTCTTCAAGGGCCATAACGATATGATTATATCCTTAATACCCATCCATGAAAGAGAGGTCTTAGAACACATCCATAGCATCTATCAAGAATTTCTTCACTAGAAGGAAAAAATCATCCTTCGGAAAGTGGCAGTTGAGATCGCGGAAGTCGATACAGACTCTGATCTGCATGTTCTTCTTCTTAAATAGCACAATGCAGGCTTTCCACATGGGGAACTAGAATTCCATGACGAAGTTATCTTTGATAATCTTGTCAACTTCGGCCTCAACCATGGCACCGTGAGAAGGGTTCATCTTTCTGGGAGGCTACTTGAACCCTCGATGGTTTTTCGGGAGCCCAAGGCGATGGAAGGCTACCTGGGGATCTAGTTCTAGCATCTCGCCATAACTCCAAGCGAACACATCTCGGTGCTGCTTAAGGAATTTCATGTATCACTGCTGCACCTCGAGTGACATAGCAACACTGATCAATGTAGGTCTCGAATCTGCCTCGCTACCAAGGTTCACCTATACCAGTTCATCGACCGTGGTAGAGACGCCTTCTTCAAAGGTGGGGGAGAATCCTCTAGGTCCTCTTATCCACTTATGGAGGGATCTTCGGTGCGGGGAGTCACTTCTGAGCCATTAGACTCTGATGGGAGGATGGTTCCGGCTTGAGCGGCATTGGTCATCATATCAGTAGATTCATGCACCACTATGACCGTAGCGATGAAGGTAGTCGATCCAATCCCATCCGGTTTTTGGCACATGGGGCCGTGCTTGATAACATCAAAGCAGTAGTGGCATGTCGTCTTGAGAAAGTTAATTCTAGCCTGGCAAAATAGACACATAAGACGTACCACCGTTTCCATGAGCCTGACATCCTGATTCCGTAGAGGGGTAGGGGGTTCTCTGATCAACTGAGCCTGGTTGGTGTAGGAGTACGAGGTGATTTTCCACCGCCACATGGACCTGGGAATATTACTTCCTCTTGTACCTGAAATTAAAAATCATTGCCCCATGTTGGGGGTCATGTCCTCGAGTATATGGATTGGGAAGAAATAAGAATCGTCCAGACCTGCCCGGGGACCACTTGTGACCGGGGTGGGTTCAACCTCACCTTCCAGAATCTTCTTATCCTTTATCATGTAGTTGTTAGACTCTAGATAATGGGATTCACAAGAGGTGAAAGGAGATGCATCTCCTTAGAGCATGCCTAATTGACTATTGAGGGAGTATTTGAGGCATTGGTGATACGATGAAGGGCCGCTGCATGCAGGTGGAGCCATGGCATGACCATCAATGCGTTATACGCGGTGTCCTGGGAGACGACCATGAATTTGGAACTGGAAATTAGGCCACAAAAATGGGTCTTCAAATAGATCTTCCCAACTGAGGTTTGCTCAGTCCTGTCGTATCCCTAGATTCTGAGGTCGGAGGGAGTTAGATCATCCTCAGACAATCCCAGCTTCTAGTGTGTCCGTGTCAGGATTAGGTTAATCCCATAACCCGTATAAACAAGACAGTGGAAGACTTCCATTCCATTGAACTGGAAAGTGATTTATAGTAGGTGAATGTGCCCCAATATAGGAGGGTCTTCGTCTTCAGTAGAGAATGAGATAACAGCCTGTCATTTGGGGTTTTCAATTGCCTCACCGTGGAAGGCTTCTTCCACTGCTACCTCCATCTCGAAATGGAGGGGGCTCCTTAGGGCCTCGGCAAGGGACTCATGCATTTCAGACTACTGGCGGAGATCCTCAAGGATATAAATCCTCAGTTTAATACCGGAACGGTGATTCAGAACATCATACTTCTGGGCCAGACATGAGCCTCTGCTTATAGGAGGTCGCTCTACAATTGGAGGCATGACGAGCCTTGCCTGCCGGACCGACAATTGTCTAGTGATAAGTATTCTCCATTGCTCGCTGGTCAAGGCCAAAAGAGAGGCTTTTGGATGTGGGTTGGACAACTGAGATTGTCCTATAGTAGGCCGAGACTGGCCGTGGTGCAGCTGAAGCGGATCTGCCTGATCTAGTAGCACAAATTGTGGTGGAGGTAGACTTGAGGGCACCAGATGAGGAGGTTGCACATGCTGAGCTCTGTGATGGGCATGATGTCTGGTTCCAGTAGCATGCATGACCTGGCTAGAGGTTCCAACTGATGCACCCTAATGACCCAGGTAGTCACGGCTCCGCTGACATTGACGTCGACCGGGGACATTGGAAAAGTTTGCATGGTGTTCCCCTTCGTCGGGAGTCATATATGGACTTACAAACTCCACGGTATTAACCAAAGCATACCCCTGACTATCACTTGACGAATCATACACCATTGAGAAGATTCTGGGAAGGATCCCCATCCCAGGGGGCATGAAGTCACCGAGAGTGCGGGATGACGACAGTAGTGGTGGAGCGTGTTGCTTCTTCTTGCACCACCGCTGCTTGCTCTTCTAGGAAGGGGTTGACTGAGGTGATGATGCAGAGGTACTAGTAACAACTTCTAAAGGAATCGGCTGATTCAGGCATGCCTGAATAATAACATGGGAATGGGCGACCATTTTACGAGCCATCCAGTCGTCGTACTTCTGGGATCCGTGGTTAGGAACCTGCTACCACTCGCCTTTATTGTCGCTACCGCTTTCTTACTTCACAAAGACACTCGCCACTTGCGATGGGGCCAGGCCCATCTTGAATATGTTTTTATCGACATGTTCTTGGAGACAGTATTTAAACACATAGCATGGCTTGAGGGTGTTCCCCAGGATCTGATGATAGGGGCAGTAGTTGGGGAGATCGGTGAGATTCAGCTCTACTGGCCTTATGAACTCGGGTAAGCACACAATCCCCTGCTCTAGGGCACTACGGAAGTAACCGGGGACCTGATCCTCATTGAACTAGTATGTTTGGTGCCTCATTTATGGATAGGTGGCTCTGGGGTCCTGACCCTGATGAGGGGCCAGAGGGGCCTACTGAGGAGGCGGAGCCTGATTGTCCCGCTTGGGTGGTGGTGGCGGGTTGCACAAGGGAATCTGTCGATTCTGAAGTGGTCGCTGCTGGGCATGAGGCTATTCCTGGGGTGGAGGGCCCCTGCGAGGTTGTAGATCTAGTGTTACGTGCAGTAATTCTAGCTATCTAGGGGCCTCTATTTGGGCCACCGCAGTGGGATCAGCCCTGGAATCCCACCTTTCCGTGATCATAGGGTGCAGCGGACACACCTGACTAGCATGTTTCAGAGCTTCCTCGAGGTGTTGAGCCTTATCTGAGAAATCTCGGAACACTCTAGGGTAGATCTGAGTGATCAGGGAAGGAATCAGTTCTACTTTGACATTCCCTATGCACATCCTCATTAATTTCTCCTTAGTTACTGACATATCGGGGGAGTATGTGAGCCCTTTCCACAGGGAAATGAAGTCCACAACTCTCTCATCAGTCCTTTGTTTTCACATGAAGAGGTCTTCAATGCTGGTCTTTCACGTGGTGCAGTTGAACTGATATAGGAAGTATTGATGAAGATCCTCCCAGCCGGTCACTGATATGATACGGAGCTTGTTGTACCATACTAATGCAGGGCCCTCCAACGTCTACAGAAAACATCGGAGCTTAGTGGCTTCCTACTGTGCTCGAGTCCCCAACATGGGGCCACACTTGGAGGAAAAGTGGGCCAGGTGCTGTGGCGGGTCCCCTGTCCCGTTAAAGGGAGAGAAAGTGCGATTTCCAAAACCCGGGGGTGTAGGCATATCATCCACCCACACGGGATATTGCTTGTCATCTGGTCAGACTTCCACCTTCCAGGTTTCCCAAACCTTGAGGTGGGCGATGAGTGTGGATAACGGATCATCCAGGTGGGGGTCACTGTCTTGGTGGGGATACCTAACCACGAGTGTGTTTCTGGGATCCTCGACATGGTAGTCAGCTTCAATGGCTCGTGGAGTGACTAGCAGAGCAGCTTGCGGTGCAGCTGGGGGAACCTAGGCTAGATTCCTTGGATTGCCTCGTCGTTCGGTAGGGTTTTCTAAGACATATCATGCCCCCTTTCCATGATTTATGACTTCAGCTTTGTTCATGGGAGTAGCATGATCGAGGATGATGGGAAGAACCTCACCGGGGGAAATTGTTCATGCCCCTGCTGCCCCGGCCTAGGATTACTATAGTCGGGTTGCTGCTCTATAGAGCGCTCGACTAAGAGTTCGTCTACCAGACTCTTCTGCTCAGCATGTTTCTGGCGCAACACAACCTTCTCGGGGTCTTCCTCCACCTTCTTCACTAAGGTGGATGGGTCGGAGTGCTTGAAAGCTCCGACATTCCCTTTTACTTTACCGTCTTTCCGACTGAGTACCAGCAACTCGTTGGGTGCAGGGAGACATAGGAGGTTCCTCTTCTGACGAGTAATCCTCCCTAATGGGTCCAATAATGGTGGCACAAACTTAGGGGGTATGTCTCCATCAAGAAATTCTAGGTCGTCCTCCTTGTCCACTATGCCAGTCATGTGGACCGTGACCCTTCCCGAGGGCATGTCCTCTATACCCATAGTGAGTCGGGTTTCCATTGAATATGGATGAAGAGGACTGCATTGTACTTCCCCTAGCCATGGACTTTCACATGGGGGGTATCCTCCCTGATGATTTTGTAGAGTACCTTGAAACTTTGAACGGATTTTTGTTGGAGGGTGCTCTGGAAAACTAGTGAATCAGGGTGTCGTGCCACAGATAGTGCATCCAGATCAACCAGACGTCATTTCTCACCTATTTCCTCTATGTGAACATGGATCCTGGGGTACACCTCCATTGATAATGAAAAATGAAGTTCGTCTCCCATAAGGTTTGATGGACGCACTCAACTTCCTCTAGGGTGAGAGATTCCGGTGCAGGAAAGTTCGATGCTCTTGTCGGCCAAAACTTCTCTGGGAAGTGGTCTGCCACAAGAATGTTCCAGAAGCTCCTGGGCTCGGATTCAGGGTCTATCCCCATATTTCCACACTCGTCAAACTGAGGCGGCTGAGGAATCAGTAGTGGTACTGAGGCGGACTGCTGGGATAGTAAAATGGGTGGCAGAGAATACAGCGAACGAGCTGACTGGCTGTCGAATTCCGGGCCATCCTCCAAAGAGTGCGGTGACTTGACCACAATTTCACGATACGACGGGCTGATAGCCACATCTTCTGATTCATTGATCATGGATACCAGCGATGGGTCACGATGTTGCACCCACTGGCATCGTTCCCCAACATATCTCTCTGTCACCTCAGGTCGAGGTAGATGGCGATTCTGGTGACGATGGTGGTGACTGCACAGTCGGAACCTGTGGGACTCCCAATATTTCTTCTCCTGGATATACCTACGTAGAGAAGAGGGAATCCAATGGAATTCACATTCTAGAAGGATGAGGCTCACACGCCTTATTCCTGCCCTGGTCCTTGACACAGGTGACCAAGGGGGGGGGGGGTTCCACTGCCAAGTCATATTCTACTTCAGAATCCAAGAAGCCGGCCGGTTTGATCTCCGTCTGGGCCTTCCCAGGATTCTTCTTATGGCGTCGACGACCAGCCTTTCGGCCCCTAGGAATCTCCTCGGGACCTGGTTGATCCTCGACATGTAGTCTTGGGGCAGCGCTGGTGTCAGGGCGGATAGGACTTCCACTTGAGACAGACTGGGTGCGAGGATCACCCAGAAAAATGTCAAAAGGGACATGGGGAAGACCTCCATGAACATAAAATGAGTGGGTGAAACCTCCATCTGAGCCATTGGGAGCATGGGGAGGACCTCCATGTTTGGTGTGGGTGAAGCGAGGCAGACTTTCACCCCTTTGGTTGTCAGGGCGATGAGTACCTTCGCTAGCTGCGGAGAGAACGTTGGGAGGATCCCCACATTGCAGAGGGACCGGATTGGAAATTCCTACACATCGACGGTCTGGGTATAACGACCCATACTTTACATACATTGTTAATACTTCAAAATTGAAGCACACTTATTACAACATATGACAAAACCACAAAGGACCGTATAGGTATAGTGTCTTTAGAAACTGGGAAACATAAACAACTCGTTCATAAATCTTCTACAGTGTCTCCCATTTATTTCATCATATCTAGGGTACCTTTTAGAATATTCTTCTTAATATCCATCTTCCTGACCTGGGGAAAAGAAAACATAAAAGGGTGAGCTCAAATGCTCAGCAAGGGCAAATAAAGGAAATAAAAATCATATCATATCTTTTTTAAAATCATAACCTGCAAAGGAGATAATAAAATCTTAACATGGAATAAATCATAGAAGTGAAAATGAGATCCCCATAATCATAACATGAAACTTAAAACTTTGTGGCATGCACACATAATCATGGAAAATCATTTCTTGTTAGTCATGACTCATTGCCAAGACTATATTAGTGAACAAAGTCCCTTTCTGAACCGAGTCACCCTCGTTCCAGTCCTGTTTCACCGAACCGGTATAACCTACCGTTCCAGCCATGTCTATCTCATGAGATATAAAACCTTTACCCAATGCATTGGAGGGAGATATAGGTCCCACCCATCTTATAATGAATCCTTTCTTATGTGTGCCACATAATCATAAATCATACATCATCGCATAACACATATAACAAAAATGGGATTCTTGAAACATCATGACATCATAAAACAAATCATGTAAGGTAAATGACTTCATAAAAATAATTCCCTCAAAACATAATCAAATCAATGTAAAAATAGGGATAAAAACAGAACCCTATATTATCTTAGATGGAAAATAATTTTGATAAAACATTTGAACTCCATTCTTGAGGAAAATATCCTTTCTACTTCAAAAAAACACTTTTCTTTTCTTAACATGTCATACAATTATAAACTAAAATAAGTTGATTAAAAATAAACATGAAAACTTGTAAAGTAAGCTTCTTGGAAATAATGTTTTAAAAATCCATTCATGCCGTATAAGTTAAAAAAAACATTCTTCGTACTTTTGTTGGAAAAGTCAAAAAGTACCTCGTACGAAAAACGACAAAAGATTCCTTTCATTTCTTTTACTAAAAACTCACCGAAGGGTAAAAATGGATTTAAAAAATTGTAGGTGGATGGAAATAATATTACATAATTATGAAACATGGATGTGGATGATAAAATACACCCCAATAAATACTTACGAATAAACAATCTCGGATAAAAATGAGATTGTGATATTTCCCTTACCTTAGGTCCGATTTGCTTTGTACGTGTCCGAAGCTCCTGTATAATGGTTTAAATAATGTTATTGACTTATTCCAGAATCATACATATTGATATGATATCATATATGGTCATATTCTTAGCTTCTTGTTAGTAATATTTCATTGTTACTTGTTACTCGGGTCTTTATTGCCTTTGGTTCTTATGCGTGTTTTGCCGAATACATTCTTATTCTTATTTTAAGGTTATAGATACCTTGTATCCAGAATGGTATTAGTGTAACATATATCATATTTATTCATTCAATTCATTTATATAATTACTATGTAATGATGATCATGTAGAACGAGTCGCATCACATCGTGGAGATGGTATTCCGTACGTACGCACGAGTGATGATATCGTTCCTATGATCGTGGAACTGTATTGGAGTATAAATATATTATTTCAGTATCAATATTACTTTATAATAATCATAAATAGTTACTCATTACACCATTATACCCATCCTTGTAAAGTGATGGTGGAAAAATAGATTACACCACGGCGTGGAGACGGTATTCCGTATGTACGCACGCGCGGTGATTTCATTTTTCTGTGGGATGGATAGAAGGTGAATTAGGGTTGTTTCATATTTATAATAACATATCAGTATGTAAGTAATACTTATGTTATTACTTTATCATGAAACAACTAAAGAAGAAGAAGTTGAAGAAGAAAGAAATTGAAAAGATCGGTAATGGATATTACCTCTTCTTTGGAACGCCTCTTTGAATCCTCCACTTAGGGAACTAAGATTGGTCTTTGAAGAAGACCAGGACCTCTAGGATTATTCTAGGGAAGTGGAGAGGAGAAAATGTCAGGGGTTGGCCGAGATTGAGTGCTCAAATTGGTGTGAGGAGGAGGGGGAGGAGGTGCCCTTTTATAAAGGAGGAGAGGGGCACCTTAGGAATATCTCAAAATATTATTTTATATTAAAGTCAAAATCGGTTTATAATGGTTCCAAAGGGTCTTATTTCGAAGCTAAAGTGGGGATGGGTCGAAATCCTATCAACCAATAGGATTTAGACAAGTTTAGGGTATTATTTTAACCATATCAATTAGATTTAACTCTAAGTTAAATAATTTAACTTTTACCGTGTCTTTTTGTTTTCTTTCACTATATGGTTAATACACTTACTATAACATGCCAAAAGAACCCCAAATTGTTTATTATTAATATATATATCCTTATCTAAGTCATTTTGAAGAACCTTATATTTTTAGGAATAAAATAACAATTAATAATATAATATTTGATTTAAAAACTATTTTGTGTCAATTTTGACACTATTTGATATATGATTTTTTTGAAAGTCATAACAGAATTATATGTTCGAACCAAGTTGATTAAATCGACATTAATATATCATAGTAACCTAGAAAATTAGTGGAATTCATAAAAAGTCTCAAATTACATTTATTTTGGTGTTTATAACATCAATTATGTCAATATTTCATTAATAAGATAATTACTGCATCATCATTGTGTCATAAATAAATTAAATTATATAATGTCTAAAAATTAAAAATAAAATACCATTATGTAGGAAATCTTTTTAGATTTCTAATGAATATTTATAGTCGAATTTATCTTATGTATAACCCCATATTAAAAATGATTTACTTATTAAACATTGATTTTAACTATTTTAACCCTTCTTTAAATAAATTAATAATAAATGTCCTAATCTAATCCAAGTTGGCCTAAATGGTCATATTGTTATTCCTAAGTTTGTTTTTGGTCGAATTACAATTGTCCAATAGAATTAGGACATGTTTTAGGGTAATATTAATATCATATTTACCCTTAGTTATCCTATTTACTATTAACCGCGGTAAAAAAAGTAAAAAGTTACTATTCACCAAAAAATTATTTTTATCTCATTGAACCACATTTTACTTACTGATATCAACCGTGTCTGTCAGATTTTTGAAATTCCATTCACAGAAGCGGTAAAATTACGTTTTACGCAAAATTCAGTTTTTAACCTACCACTTAGTGGTTTCACTATTCATCAAAAATTGAATGTTTTCAGAAAAATACCAAAATTTCACCCGAGGCTAATTTCGATATTCTGAGTCCAAAAATGAAGTCCATTTTGAAAAATAAAATTTATAAAATTTCAAAAAGTGTTTATTACTATTCATAACGGCTAGTTTTAATAGCATATTGTTGTTTAGTGAAACTCGGTATTGCGTACGACGCAAGCTATCGAGGAAGGTCGCGATTGCGTGTAAAGTAAGCCAAGCAAGTGTGTAGTGAAAGATTCCTTTGATGATATATAAAAACAAAATATTACTCATAAAAATCTCGGGTGTTACACTGGAGAAGGAGGCGTAATTCCATACCCTTTATGGTGGGCACGAGAGAGGCTTTTGTGCCGAGTGTCACTGCCATGGGGCATGCCATCATTCGAGTTGGGGGTAGCATGGGGCATACCTCCATGACGAGCTTTGGAGTAGGGAAAGCCCATGATTTATGGGACAGTGATTCGAGGAGGACCTTCGTACGGGGTGACATCACCGTGGGTTGGTTCACTGCGATCACCACTCATGCCTGCGACCCGTGGAGTCGACCCAGTCTGCCAGTGGAGAAGTTGGTGTCTCGATCTCGGTTGGGCGTATAAGTGCCCCTGCTCAGTGCGTGCAGGGACTTGATGATATGCACCGGCGATGACTCAGGCTACAGTAGCTATCATCATTAACAACCCTTGGCGGGAGTCCTCAGCTCGGGCCCTACACTGGCGTCGAGTCAGGCGAACCGGTGCTGGTGGTGTGGTCACATAGCCTACCTACTCCTCTGGTAAGGCCGGGCGGCGGTGTTGGTGCAGCTGGGTGGGGGACCTTGCTTGGAGCCCTTGAATCGAGACTCTGACCGGGCTGAGCCAGATGTCATCCACCTCATCAGCGTAAGGCAGGGAGTCATCAAGGCATTCCAGGGACAGGCTCCCGAAACAATTGAATGTTGGGATGGGGAGCAGGGGCTCCCTGCGCGGCCCTTGAGGGTGGTGTTAACAGTGAGGCCTAGATGCCTCCAGGTCAAGGCGATCCATTTCCTGGGTTGGGATTATGTTCTCCTCCTCGTAAAGACATATGGGGTCGTTAATCACCCTTCGTTGGATGACCTCTGATGGTGAGATGGGGCATGGGTGCCCCACGTTCATGGATGCAAATGCCGTTTTGACAGTAGTGGAGCCACACGGAGCGGTTGCGCTGGTGCTACCCCTGCCCCTGCGTAAGCGGGTGGGAGATGATCGTGTCCCTGTAATAGCAACCTAATTCCTGGGAAGTAGGGAGATTAACTCATCTGCAATACAAGGAACACAAATCAACAACCAGTGCCCAAGCGCCATCTCGACTTCCGTGGCCAGTAAGAGGGATCCACGCCGACAACGTTGCAAAATGGAATTCCCAACGTTCTACTGCCCCAACTCATGGTGAGTATCATGCTAGGCCCCCTATTTGCTTGGCGGGACCTGGTGTCGGATAGCTGGATCTGGTGACACATCAATCAACTGATGTCTCGAGCACTTCTAATATCTATTTTGAGTAGAAGAACTTCATGTTGGGTTCACCATTTTTTTAGACGCTTTTGCTGGGGTGCACACATCTGTCTGTGGAGGACGTGCAGCTGTTTCCCTACATTCCCACATTCCAAAGGTGGGTGGCATTCGCTCCTTTCTCAGGGACATCAACTCTTTGACCAAAACTGGGATGATGGGATGTCGGTTCCTCCTTCCATGGATTCTTCCTTAAAACTCGTCACCTAGTCCGGGTCTCCCTCATTGATTTAATACGTTGTTTGTGAAACTCTTCCCATTTCCATGTCTCCATGGTCTCCGGTTAATTACACTGCTTCTGTCAGGACATTCCAAGGGGTCTGGTCAAGGAAGCAACCTTTAGTTGGGGGAGTAGTCACGTTGATACATCTCTGGCGTGTCTGGATGCTGGGGAATTGGCGTGTTTGTCTATTGTCCCTTATTATAGGGCTTCTTGGGGGCTCGGAAGCCCGAGTAATCCCACATCGAGTGTGGGGAATAATATTCCATTTGCATGTATCTGAGGTTTTTGTCAGCTTCCAGTGTTTAAAACAGGGTATGCTGCAAGTTTAACATCCAACAGAGATGGGTCGGGCGGATCAAAACACTACCTGGAGTGGATCATATTGAAGAAACCCCTTGAGGGATCACCAATATTGGGCCCAACGTGTGGGTGGCTTCCCGAATGCTATGAAAGGGGGAATGAGGTAGAATGATCTCACATGGATGTGGTGGTCTGGGTAAGAATCAGGATGGGTGATGGAAAATTGAATGGAGTGGAGTAATAATGAGAGAGGACCATCATGGAGATGACAGTAGAGATGGGCTTGAGCCTCGAAGAGACTTCCTATGTATCCCCATGTAAGGGAATCAATGTCCTCATAGTTTGGATGGTGAGAACCAATGTGAAGGGGGTTGAAATGACCAACAGGTGATGGGCTTGAACCTCAGGGAGGCATCCTATGTATCATGGATTGACATGGATCAAAGTCCTCATAGTTCGGGTTGAAAAGGGGCTGTTGAACTGACATGAAGGGATGTCGGAAGAACTGGGTGGAGGGATCACAACGGCTTACCGCTGGATTGGGATGCAGTTTAACATCATGCGAGATGAGGGTGTGTCAGAGAACCGACGTGAAGGGGGACCTTGGTCTATTGGGTGTTGGGCTTGAACCTCATGGAGGCTTTTTATATACCATACCTTGACATGGATCAAAGACCCTGTAGTTCAGAAGGGATGTGGGTGTCGGCGAGCCGACATGAAGAAGGACCTTGGTCTGATGGGTGATGGGCTTGAACCTCAGAGAGGCTTCCTACGTACCATGCCTTGACATGAATCAAAGTCCTCATAGTTCTGAAAGGGTTTTGTCAGCGAACTGATGTGAATGTGAACCCAAGGGTCCACTGGTGGTGGGCTTGAACCTTGTGGAGGCTTCCTACATACCATGCCTTGAAATGGATCAAAGTACTCATTGTTCGGGTGGTGTAGAATATAGTTTAACATCATGCAGGACAGGGGTGAACTGATGTGAATGTAGTCAGAATGACCGGGTGGTGGGCTTGAACCTCGTGGAGGCTTCCTATGTACCATGCCATGACATGGATCAAAGTCCCCGTAGTTCAGGTGTGCAGTTTATCATCATGTGGGATGGGATTTTGGAGCTTACACTCTGAGGCGGCCTAGGGTGTGTCATGGTAGGTGCTCACTCCTAGCCCATGGGAGTCATGCTCGGTGTGAGAATCAAGAGGTTGCAGGGACCTGAAGATCATGACGCGAAGGGTGCGTCCGTGAGAAGCGAAGAGGGGCTTATGAGTTAGGAGGCCCATGGTGCTGGGTCATACTTCAGGATAGAGGCCTGAAGGAGACAAAGTGCAGAGGGAGAGGGGATTTGGGACCATATAAAGGAGGTGCCTCATTCCCCATCATGCCCTCCACTGGCCCTGGTGGTTGGCAGGTACGGAGGTGCATGGGTGCTACCTTCATTAAGAAAGACTAGGGGATTACTCCAAGTTGGCCGCCCTTCCCCACGGAAAACTCCACTCCGAGAGGGAGGATATCATCCCATGTGTGGGGGGGGGGGTGATCCCATCCCTTTAGAGACAAGCGGCGTAAAGAATGTCTGAGCCGGGGGGGACATTGTATGCGAGGCAATGGGCCAGATCACAGTTTAACGTCATGTGTTGAGGAAGAGGGTGTTTGGCAGTTTAACATCCTGCATCTCGGATGAGGTGGCTTTTCTCCACACCCCTAGGACTAACTGGTACCCTCTTCTCCTTGTGTGAGGGAAGGTACCGACAATGCCATAGTAAAGGGTGGTCATAGAGAGAACCATCGAGGGGTCCACGTTAGTGTGGCTATACAAAAAAGAAATAGCCATTAGCGTGCCTATGTGAAGAATCATTTGGCGAAGCAGAACTATAGGTAGTATCGTCCATGGGACATTGAAATCACATCATGAAAACCTGGAGGGTCGCAAGGGAAAAGGAATTTCCAAGAAGAGGGGTCCGTAGGCAGAGGCCTTGCAAAGCTCGATTGCTTTGTGTGGTGAAGGGAACTTGTGAAGGGGTTTGTTTTGTAACGTGGGCGCCATAGCCTTAGCATGGGGTGGAGGTGCAAGTGGGGGATACTTCAAGAAGTGTAAGGGTGTTCGTGGAGCACTACCTCACAGAGCAGAGGTGCCTCGCGAAGCAGAGTGCCGTGAAGTAGTGTGCTTCGCGAAGTACAGTGACCCTGCCTTGTCATGTGGATCACGTGTACAAGAGGGGTGTTTCGCGAAGCATAAACGCCCCGCGACATCCTGATTCCCCTTGAGGATCTCCATCCTTCACGAAATCCCTTAGGCTTCACTAAAAAAATCCCTCTCGGAAGAGGGTATCAAAATGAGGCAATGCGGAGGCTCCTCGTGAAGAAAAAATACCTTGCGGAGCTAATGGTTCACAGAGAAAAGGGTGCTTTGCGATTCGAGAGCAGAGAAGTCGAAAGGTAAGATTGTCCGTCCTATGGGTTCAGCAGGAGCTCGGTATTTATATGAAAGAGGTGCCACAAAGCATAGCTTATGAGGTGCGAAGGGGGCCTTGGTTGCTACACGATGGGTCGCGAATGTCAACCGGGATCGCGGAGGGGTACCGCCTCCTTTGCTTCACGGTGGGTTCGCGAACGTTAGGGGCGCTCACAGGGCATCCCGCCTCTGTTGCTTCGCGGCGGGTTTGCGAATGTCAGGGGCGCTCGTGGAGCATCCCGCATCTATTGCTTAGCAACAACCACATTTATTGGGAGACACTGTGTCGTGGCTTCGCGAGGCAAGCCATGTGGCCTTCTTTTCTTCCTTCTTTTCGTCCAATATTTTGGCTCCAACAATAGCTTTGGTTCCTCACACTCCAGATGATATATTATCCTACTACAAGGAGTAACACCCATGAATTCTTCTCAATATATTTATTCTAGGTACCCATAAACCAAGCCTAATGAAAATAATATTATTTGATTCCATGAGTCCTCATTTTAATGACCTCCCCCATTCCACTCTAGACATCCTCAACCTAATCACTGTCAATGAAAAGATGAGATGGAGATTCTTCTTTCGAATTACTTCAACACATAAATTTAGATTCCCTTGTTATTCATTTTTTAGAACGTGATCATATTTGGGAATGGATTATTTATGGATTATAAACACTAGGACGTTATGTTTTTATTTGATTTTATTTCACAAGATTTGTTCATTCCACATATATTGCACACCACATAATTATTTCAATGAGAAATATCATTCCTCTCAAAACTCACCTCATGTTGATCATATAAATATTTGTTTAGATTTTACTTTTGTATTATTACAATTGAATACCTTAAATTGGAACATATTGAGAATAGAATGAAAGAATGGCCCTAACTTATTATATTGGGAGAATGTGATCACTGGGGTTGGGTATCAAGGAAAAAGAATCACTAATAGAGACCAATTTTCATTCCAAAATATTATTTGACCACATCTAACCATAATATTTGAATAAATCCATTTAATGGGTAAATGAATAGAAGTTGTGATCCAATGCTGAGAATTACCCTCACCCTTATATGGTCACTCTTTTTTTTATATAACTCCACTCCATTTTGTCATATGCTTTAGGAATATTATCCCTAATCACCATGTTTGAACAAAGTTATTTTTTATTAATGCACACAACCATTTAATGCACCATGGATATGGAAAACTGAGATGATATTCCTTTGATAAAACCCTGTAGATTATCCAAGACCCATTGAGGAAGATGAGCCATGGGTATTCTATTTATAATGTTTCCAATGAATTTATATAAGAAATTACACATGTTGATGGTACAATATTTATTTAGTGGGGATGAGTCCTTCACCTTCAGAACGAGGATCATGGTTGGCAAAAAATACACCCATGTAAATATACCGCCTCAAAAGAAATTTTAAATGTCCCCAAATAGTTCTCCTTTCACATGATCGTAGAATGATATGTAAAAACAACCCAGGAAGAAAATAGTCCATGAAGAACTCTTTGTGTTATGTGACCGAACTGCCTCCCAATTATCAATTTCCTCTAACATGTTTTCAAAAAACTATTGATCTCATCGGACACTACCTTTGGAATATCATCAAATTAGCATGTTTACATATTCTAGTATCATCCTTTAATGCGAGGATTAAGGTCAGCCAATAACATTTTTAAATAGTTTGTACCATACCTCACGCAACATCTACATCTTGTGTGAAAAGCAAATCCTCCAAGTGGATATTTGGAAACTTTGAACACATTCTTTCATTTATAAATTTGAAAAACAATGTTGTATTCCTATACCCCTCTCATAGCCAAGTAACCCTAGAACTAACACTAGTGGTTATTCCTTAATTTGGAATAAATTAAAAAAAATATTTCTTTTATCCATCAGTGTGAAAAAATAACATCTTTCTAGTTGTCTTCTTGAATCACCTAAATTTTTTCAATGTCCTCCTGAATCCCATCTAGGATGAAAAAAGGTTAGTCGTTTTAATATTACAATATTGAAAATCATTTTTGAGGCATCATAGCCTTTTGAGAATGACCCATATATATACTATCTCGAGTGTGATTCCTCCAGGACTCATGAACCATAATATGAAAAATAGTATTAGATATCTATATATTCAAATAAGAAAAACACATATTGACTCTCAATTCATGAAACAATGTAATGATAAGGGGAGAATCATCTAAAAGATCTCACACCAGATTCTTGACCCTTTCATTTTGAAATTATGACGTTTCATGAATATTAGAGGAGAAATTGTTTAATATACACAATGTGCACTGATTACCCTTTTGGTTGTTAAACCAACTAATTTGTTTCCTATAGAACGCATGCCAGGGAGACCATTACATGTAGATAAGGACTAAAATTCCCGATGGTCTCTTCTAGGGACAATTCCACATCTTTTCTACTTCAAATAATCAAATTTGATATTACAGTCCCCCTAAAAATCATAATTAGTTCCTCAGATCACAGATATCCATTTCCTTCAACAAATATTCCCTTTCCCCAACCTCACATTTTGCATAGACAACAAAGAAGAAGAAATCCTGATTAACTTTATTGATCATCATGGGTATATTTTTGTTAGAAACGCCCAATAAATCCACTAATATGTTGTTCCCCCAAATATCCTAAACACACTACATAAAATGATCTACATGAAAAAATATACAGTGTCCAATGAACAAACTCCGAATCTTATAAAAATATTTTTGGGATCAAGGGTCACTATAACAGTTACCAAAGAGTATTTAATTTTTTATCATAGAATGTTAGTCTTAACTTGTTCCCATAGGTCTCAAACATTCAAAATGATAATCTAGATAATTGGATGTTAGCAAACCTGGTTTTGACCACATGTATCAAAGATCCTTTCGTATGACTAGAATAGAAATTGTGGTTACATATTTCTTGATACCTAGTAAAAACTCCAATGTAAGGAAGAGGGAGGACACCAACCTCTAAATTAGAGTCCTCCAAAGAGTATAGAAATGTACTTAAGTAGTTAGAAAGAACCAAAAGTTAATATAATTCCAAATAATTATCCACGTAATGATATACATACTCAGGTACTCTAATAAAATGAACCCTCTTTAAATCATCAGAATAAATGAGAAGTTACCCTATAAGAGTATTTACAAAGACTGTGGCCTCATAAAGCTTATTCTTCTTTAATTCCCTGCACTGTAAATATGAGGGAGATCCATTTGACGTAACCTATTTTCTAGATGGTGTGCAAAAAAAATCCAACAAATATATATGGGACCCAATAAACTAAGTGCCTAAAAAGAGCACCCCTGGAATTTCACTACTGAAAAAAATGCTAGGTTGAACCATCTGTGAATGAAACAATGCACTCTTACAAGGTGAGACTTGAATAGGTTATGTATATGGCTTTCTAGGAAAGGGAATTTAAAAAATAAATGTGATATGGCTGTAAGGGATTAGATCCATACAAATATTCTCTATTGATGGATATTGTTAGCATCTTCCCACCACTTCTTTAATGGTATTTGGTTCACCAAACCCAACTACCATGGCTGGGTGCAATCCATGGGAGAAGTCCATGATATGTGGGGGGAATTGGTCGGAGTTGTGTCAAAATTGACACCACCAACAATTAATTTAAATGAAGGGCCTAGGATGACTTCCAACATCATTAATCAGATCCAAGAGACCACTTTCAATCTTGAGAGCCTTGAGCGCACCATTTGAAAGAATGAAAGGGATGATTGGGAGGGGTTCATTATAAACATTTTTTATGTAATAAAAGTTCAGTTTCCACTTACATTTATCTCTCTTAATGTTAACCAGAACCCAAAAAGTGTTATCAGAAGGAGTTATATTAAAATTGTGGGGAGAAGTAGATATTTTCCAATGACTGAGAAATTCAGTTTTCTTGGAATCCTATTTTTGACGGCATATTCTAAAAGAACATTGTGAGATGATTCCAATGATGCCAACAACATAATAAATGGATCCAATGTGTGGTCACTAGACTTGGTCTAAGTTTGGTCAAACTTTTGGAGCCACATTACCCCCATGATGGAGAAGAAGGTACTATTCTGACGCTAGAGAGTTTCAAACTACTGGTCCAGCATGCAACATTAGCACCACATTATCGCTATGTTAGTGCCATGTCATCAGTTGATATCATCCGTTGATACTATTTTTATCATATAATGAACAATTGGTGATTTATTTCGATGATACAAGAGTCTATTCTACCATTTTCATCAATTTTAGATGAAAATGTGAGATCTGTTTTCCCATATTATGCACCAAATTTTTCAGAATTAAAATTCATTCGAGGGATCATTTACGGGAGGGATGATCATGTTGACCTCTTCAAACTACTCAATTTGGAAGCCTTTAATGGAGTATCTCTACAATGAAAATGATATGTTTGACCCCAATAAGAATGGTGTAGTGAACCCCAATGCCACTAAATAAGTGGAGTAGAAAAAACATAATAAGAAGATGATCAGTCAAATCTGCCAATGGATCAACCACACCATTTACCCCCATGTTTCTCAAGAGACTACTTCATACAAACATTGGATAAAGATGAAAAATACATACCAGTCAAAGATCACTCGAAACAAGATGCTCTTATTGAATAGTATGATGAATCTTAGATTACATAGTGGAATCTCTATAGCCAAACACACTAGCGTGTTCCAAACCATGGTGAACCAGTTGGTGGATACCGATATGACTCTAAATGATGAAGATCTGGAAAACCACTTACTCGGATCACTTCCTGAGTGTTGGGATACAATTTTTATCTCACTCAACAACTCGGTGACAAGAGGAAAACATACTATGGCAATGGTAAAAGTTTAATTTTTCAACGAGGAGTCCCAAATGAAGGATGTGAGATACATGCAAACACAACAAATCAATCTATAGAAGCGAGGGTGACAATAAGGAGGATGTCATGGTGCAGGAACCAGAGGCTGAAGAAAGAATGAAGGAAGGTCCACAGATGGAAGGAGGCCAATAATCAAATGCTACCATTAGGGTATATAAGGACACATAAATAAGAATTGCCGAAATTTTCTACAAGTAAAGGGACAAAGTAGATACCAACAAAGAATAAATAGAGGCGTGCATGTGAGAATCATCGGATAAGTTGTTCTTTTCTCTAATGATGAATAAGAGGCAAACATTCATAAATCTGGGAAATACATGGAATGGTTGGTCAATACTACTCTATCCCACCTTGTCACTTTGCATCGTGAGTATTACTTGTCTTATCAAACTGGTGAATTTGTTGTATTCAAGATGAAGAATACCAGTTCAGTGGTGATTGTTGGAATGGGAGATATCCAATTCAAGAAGAACCTTGGATACACTATCACCCCGAAGGATGTTCGACATGTTCCATACCTTCGTCTCAACATGTTATCTGTAATATACTTTGATCGACAAGGTTATGTCAACATATTCAGAATTGTAGCATGGAAGATGTTTAATGGATCCATAGTCATCTTCTATGGACACATATTCCATATTTTATTCAAAACTCATGTAAAGATATGTGTAGAATTCCTCAACACGGAGGAATGTGAAATGTCTTCCAAAATGTGGCATAGGATACTCGACCATGTTAGTGAAAAAGGGATATATACCCTATTGAAGAATAAGTACATCAGTATTGATAAGGATGCATCACTTGATCCTTGTAAATTTTACTTTTATGGGAAGCAACATAGAGTCTCATTAAATACCACTACATCTAGTAGATCAGAGTTTTTGGATCTACTCTACTCTGATGTATGTCGTCCCATGGAGGTGGATTCACTCAGAGGAAAAAATTATTTCCTATACATTATTGATGAAGGATCTCGAAGGGTGTGGTAATCTTCATGAAGAAGAAGGATAAAGTACTGGACTAATTCAAGATGTTCAACCACTTGGTGGAGAATGAAATGGGAAGGAATCTCAAGTGTATTCATTAAAACAATGGAGGAGAATACACATCCCGGGAATTTGATTCATATTATAGTAGTCAGGGCATATGACATGATAGGATGTTCCCACACACCCCAAAACACAATGGAGTTGGTGAAATGATGAACAGAACCATCTTGGAGAAGGTCAGAAGAATGAGGATTTTTGCTAATTTCTCTAACCCATTATGGGGAGATGCTATTCAAGTTGTGTGATACATTATCAATATATCACCGTCGGTCTTGCTGAATATTCAGATTCCACAGAAGAAATGGTCTGATAAACATCTCTCTTACTCTCATTTATGTGTATTTTGATGTTTGACATTTGTACACGAATCAAAGGGGCTCATGAATAATCTATAAGGGATATCTCCTCAGTGCGTCTTCATCGACAATGAAGATAAAGAGTTGAAATATAGGCTTTGGGAATTAAAGGAGTAGAAGGTGATCAAAGGAAGAGATATCACATTCTATGAGAACCAAATGATCGATGAGATTCAAAATCCTATAATTTATTAAAGGCAATGTGTATTGAAATCAATTCAGGATCCTAAACTTGTAGCAACACCACCTGTCAATGAGGAGGAGGTGTGAGAAAACTCATCAGTAGCAGAAACAAATGTAGTGGAAGAGGATATTGAGCTGGGGGTGACTATATCCTCTCCTTAAGATTTTTCAAAACCATCATAGGAGCTAGGTGATTTTGTGACTCTTGAACCTAACATTAGAGAGGTTTAAAGATCTTCTTGAGGAAGGATTTCATCAACAGAATACTTGGTGTCCGAGTACATGTTTCTAACTAATGAGGGGGAACCAGAAGGGTATCTGGAAGCAGTGTCTCATCATCAAAAACTCATGTGGATTCATGCAATTGGGGATGAGATGGAGTCATTGAAGAAGAACCAAACATATGATTTGGTGGAGTTACCCAAAGTAATAAGGCACCAAGGAAAAAATGGGTGTTCAATTTGAAGAAAGATGGTGGAAAAAAGGTCTAGAATAATGATAATTTAGTTGTCAAGGGATTAATTTAGAAGAAATGATTTTAATTTGACCCGATCTTCTCACCCATGGTTTAGATGTACCAATCCCAGTCATTTTCGGATTGGTGTCCATCTTGGACTTGGAGCATGAACAGATGGATGTGAAGACATCTTTTATTCATGGTGACCTCTTCGAGGAGATCTATATGAATCTTCTTGAATGATTTTAGGATTCTAGACTAGAAAACATCATCTAAAAATTGAAGAAGGGATTATAAGGACTAAAATAGGCTCCCAGGAAGTTGTACAAGAAGTTTGATTCAATCATAGTGAGTTATGGAAACAAGAGGGCACATGCAGACCAGTTTGTCTACATTCAGAGATTTAAGGATGGTGACTATATTTCCCATCGACATTATGTTGATTAAATTTTGATCATGGGGAAGGATAATATAAAGATTATATGTTGAATATGGAGATATCCAAGTCATTTGATATGAAGTTCTTTGGATAAGATCAATATATTTTGGGGAAGAAGATCATTCATGAGAGAAAGAAGAAGATGTTATGGATATCTTAGGTGGAGTATATTGAACGTGTTCTGAAATGTTTCTACATGGATAAAGACAAACTATTGAGCATCCATATTCCTACCCATTTCAAGTTATGAAAGTCTTCATTCTCATTATACATTGAAGTAATCGACGCAATAGAGATGATACCATACTCCTCGGTAGTTTGGATATTGATGTATGTTATAGTGTGTACGAGACCTTACATTTCCCATGTAGTAGAAATTGTGACCTAGTTTCTTTCCAATTCTGGGAAGAGACATTGGGATGTTTTAAAGTAGATTATGAGGTATCTAAAACATACGTCAAAGCAATTTTTGTTCTTTGGGGGATTTGAACCTCTCTAATAGGGCTAAACAGATAAAGATATGGTCATAAGCCATTATAGCAGGAATTATATATCAAGAAACAACTGTACTTTTTCTAGAGGAGCTATATCATGGTTTTCAAGGTTTTGGAAGTGCGTTACTTTATCCATGATGGAAGTAGAGTACATTTTTTCTTTAGAAGCTGGAAAAGAGATATTGTGGATTAAGTGTTTTTTTCAAGAGTTTGGATTTAGCTGGAAGGAGTAAATGGTTCATTGTGATTGTCAATAAGCTTTGGACTTGATAAAGAACTCTATATACCATTCGCGATTATATCACATAGAAATTCCCTATCATTGGATATGTGAATTGATGGATCAACAAATGTTGAGACATGTGAAGATCCAAATGAAGGAGAACCTGAGATATATTTTGACAATGATAGTTGGCCAAGAGATTCTATACCTTTGATAATACTCCAAAAGATTGAAGTTGTAGGGGGATAATTGATGGATATTTCTATCTACTTCCACCACTTCTTCGAAGAGGTTAGTGCACCAAATCCACTCGCCATAGTTGGTGGTAGCCATTGGAGAAGACCATGGTATGTGGGGGGATTGGTGGAAGTTTTTTCAAACTTGAAACCTCCCACTATCCATTTAAAAGGATATCCTGGGAGCCTTCCAACATCATCAATAAGATCCAGGATTTCTCTTCCATTCATGAGAGCCTTGAGTGCCCCATTTTAGAGAAATAAACGGAGGTGTGGGTGGGGTACATTGTTACCTTAGTATTGGGGTAATAAAAGTTTAGTTTCTTATTCTATTTATCTCTCTTTGTGGACAGAGTACTACATCACATACATCATGGGAAAGAATGGTATCAATGGTGGTCGATACGGTCCCTTTAGGAAAGATCAAAGATTTACCTACTACCATTATCAATCCATCACTCAAAAATGAAGTTATTAGCTGTGAACCATGAAGATTCAATGATTTTAACTCACCATCATGACATGGTATCTTACTATTATATCCATATGGATGAATCTGACTCCACCAATGACATATATGTTGTGTATTTACTTGGATATGTCATCACACAATATACTTCAGCACCATGGGATAATCCAGATATTTCATCTGTTCCTCCATTCATTCCACACTAAGAGAAATCATCAATGGAAGGGGAAGTCCAGGTCCAGGTTGATACATATGCATTCCCCTATCACATATTCAAGATATATGGTTCATTCATTATTTCATAGGATGGAATTTAGTATGTTCATGATCCCCAAAAAAAATTCAGCTATCAGAAATGGTAGCGTAAAACCTGGTAGAAAGATCCAGATTTTTGTACATGAACAATATGTCCCAAAATGAGTCTGCTTCGACCAGAAGAATAGATGGAATCAACAATAACTAAAGGATCTGGGGATCAAAATCCAATACCTGATGAAATATTTTCTGGAATCCAATATGATGAAGAAGGCCCGTCGCTTCAACGATGAGACCTTGTCTGGGTAAGTTAGATCCCAATAATATATAAATATTTTCATCACATTAATATGGTGTTTATATTGACTAATTCTTGTAACTAGGGTCCACTTGAGATTTATCATTGATTCCTTAAGGGAATATTCTGATACAAATAGAGCTGTTGAACCACCTTACATGGATGACACTAACCCCCAAGGAAGCTCATTGAAGGATTCTCCCCCTGACTCTGGGTTAAATAGTGGCTGATAGAGAACATCTTTTAAAGAGGTCCCAAACTACAGAACAATTTTGGAAAGGATGGGATACCATCCAACATTGGATACAATTGGACCAACAGAGATAATAATTCCATGGTTACCTAAAAACATGACACCCATGAATTATGGTGACTGGAAATATAGAGAAATGGTAAATCATGTCCCTAAAAACATGGCATCTAGCCTTTATACATAAAAAATCTTCTGCAAAACTAGAAACAAGGAACTATACCTTCTTAAACAATGAATGAACTCAAGAACTATAAATTACCTTTATAAAATACTTGTTTCGTTTTATCTTAAAGTAACTTACTCATTATTCATAGGATCCATTATAGAAAATCCTATCGAATCAAATTATAAGAAGAAATCCAAAAATAATCATGATTTTTGAATTAAACCAGTTTCAAAAAATTGTGAGAAGAATAATTCATAATAAACGTGCATTTTTATTATTATAAACACACTCATTTTTATGGTTCATATTTTTATCATTCCATTAACACATGGAATATCACATTTAATTATATATTCACATTGAATCAATCTGATCTTCATCAAATCAGAAGAAACATTGGATTCAAAATATGCATCTTATTTAATTTATTATGAAAATTATTTATCAATTAAATTTTGGTTTTTTCTCTTTACCAATTTTCATCAATAATAACATGATAATCCATGACATTAGAAGATATAATTACTATAATACCATTGTTAATAGACTATTTAAAAAATAAGTAGGAAAACTATCATAATTCTATAAAGCGAATAAACATGTGATCACTAACTAATTATTTATTAATATAATTCAATCATTATTACATTAATTAAATTGACATCCTAAGGGTTAAACCAATCTCAATTTATAATTGAATGTAAATAAATAAAGTATAAAAAAATCATTTACCTCCAAGGATTCAATGTTCTTCACATGATAATAGAAAAAATTCTTGGATCCTAATAACCTCTCATATAACAATATACATCCCTGCATGTAAATCATAGAAAAACTACACTAATAACCAATGATGGAAAACTTCATTAGAAACATAGATACTATCCTCCATCGCATGGAAAAAATACACTATACAAACTAGATAAAAGATAAATGAGTAACTATTTAGAGCATACATAAAATCACCACAGATCTAAGATAAGAAGATAATAATCGATCACCATCTATGGAATCCAAAAACGCCAAAAAAAAGAATCGATAGACTCCTGGAAATCAATATAATACACATGGTTTAAGGAAAAAAAAATCTACTGTAACATGTATAGGAGAACTACATAGTTGATTTTCCGAGTGAAAAACCCTTTATCACTGTGTAAATATCTCTCTTTATATCTAATTAAAAAATAAATAACTAAAAATGATTTAACCCTGATTATATAAATATTGTGTTACACCCCATGAAAATGGACTAAAATAAGTTATGAATTAATTTCAGGCTATGATCCATCTCTCACACAATACGTGATCTATGAATATATGATTTGAAACACTTGCACACTGTGTATTCTCGCTACTAGATTTCTGCATCCACGCACCTTCATACCCACTATAAGGCACTTCTGAGAATAAAAATGATTATAAATACATAATGGGTCAGATTACATAGTTTGGGTCCCTTCTCTTATATTCCTCCCAAACAATTATCATCCTTGATAATCTAATACAGAAACTAGAGAGAAAATGGAAAAGTGTGTTCTGAAAATCCCCCCAATCAGATACCCCTCAAGGATCATGACATCCTGGGATCTCAACAAACTCATTAGAGGAAAAAATAGAAAAACCACGAAACAACAACAAATAGAACTTAAAAACTCTCCCAAAAGTGATACCACTCAAATGAGAGTAATGTAATAATAAGAAAAATGGGAAAACCATCTAAAAACTAGAAAAGTCATCTTAAAATTAGAAACAACATTATAAGAGAATAGATAAAAATAAAAAATGGGGTACTAAGTTCCCCTATTTATCTTACATTCATAGATACTCTACACCTTCCAACCGTTCCACCACAAAAATTGATCCAAGGGAATAACATTCCCACACAACACCATCCCCTGGTTATCTTGGATAACCATAAGTCGATCCTCGAAGGTATCATCATTTTAAACATTAATATCTCATTATTTGATGATATGTGTGCCATCATGAAGATAACAATGGATATGAGACATTTGAAAAACATCTTGTATTCCACCCATCTGCGGGGGATGTGTTATATGATACACCACAACTCTAACACAAGACAACATTTTTGAAGGCCTAGAAAACTTAAGAGAATTCTTACTCACATGACCAAGACTTTTCTACCCCTGACGAGGATTCACCTTCAAGAACATGTGATCTTCATTATCGAATTCCATAGGTCTCCTATAATTATTGAAATAGTATTTCTATAGATCCTGCACTACCATCATCCTCTCACAAATTTCTTTCAACATTTATCTCTTATTTTATACCTGTTCTAGCTAGATAATTGATGTCTCTCAAACCACAATCCATAATAATAGGTAATTTAATGGACATCCATATATATAATCAAATGGAATAATACCAACATAGGAGTGGAAACTATTATTGTATGAAAACATGACCTTTATAAGGTTCCTCAACCACAAACCTCTAAAATCACGGACCAAAAAATTCGACATGTCCTCTAGATTTTGGATGGTCCTCTCTATCTGACTGTCCATATATGGATGAAATATAGTGCTAAGTATTAACTAAGATAAAAAATCATGTTGTAGTCTTCTCCACAACCGAGAGATAAAAAATGATCCAGATTAGAGATTTATACCCTTTGGACTCCTTGTATTCACACCACCAACTCTGTATTCTACCTCAAAAAAATCTGTACTGAAATTGACTGCCTGATCACTACAATGTTATAATTTTTTTTCAAATACTCCACCATCAACCATATAGATTCGTACCCTCTATGTATAGTGTTAAACTAGCAACTGATTCAATTGATATATAGTGCCACTTTCACTAGGTAATATCAAATGGATAGAGAAAACAGAAGGTTGAAAGATACTCATCCTTCACCTTCTGACCGACCAAACATCGAGAAAAAAACTCTAAAACTACAGAATTAATCCCAATCCACAAAAAAATACATGTTAAAGCTCATTAAATCCCTACCACACTAGTTTGTATCTCTAAAGGTGATCTATAAAACTCATGGAGAACCATATCATGCATCTCTTAAGGAATGAAAATACTTCCCTATAACAACCCCTAGTGCTATGGATCCTCAGACCAACCATCATGGGAATAAAAAAACAACTCGATCCCTCTAGACTTCCACCTCTGAATCACTAAAGTAGGAATCCGCCCCCAATTTCACCAAATAATAATGCACTGACATCTAGAAAAAACAACCTCTACATCCAATATCCCCCATATCAAGATGCATCACTAATAGTTCTTCCATCACTCTCTAGTAATCTCTAGATTCATATATGGCATCACTACATGACATACATGCCATTGAATTGACTAAAAAATTTACCTTTAAGGGAATATAAAAAATCTCTAATTCATAATCATATAGGAGTTCCATCCCCCATTGTTCACCAAATTTCTTTTCACACTTGTGGAATACATATCTTAGGATCATATGGTTGGTAGAAGCGACAAAAATGATAATTGATGATGATATTTGAGCAAAAATGCAAAGAAAAAAATTACTCTATATTACGATCATGGGTGGAATAATTCAGCTCATGGGAATGTAACTACCATTACCCATAAGAAGAAACAAATCTCTACAACATCAAAACACAACCAGTTCCAAGACATGAAGTATCATAGAAGAACACAAACTAAAAGACCTTTAATTGTAAATAAAGGTATAGGGAACTAACCATATTCTCCTTAAAGTATTCAAAAGATGTATCACATTAGTCTACATGGAATAAATCTTGATCCTTATTGTTCAAGGCTGTTAGAAGAGCCATAACCCAAGAGATATCAACAATTAACCTTCTATAATAGCCTAAAAGTACAAGGAAACTCTACACATCATCCACTATCATAGGTGATTTCCGAGACCAAAACCCCTCTATCTATGGAGGATTTATAGATAGTACCTATTGGGACATGTCATTCCCCAAGTAACGGAGATAAAAACCCTATAACTCTTACTTATAAAACATCCAAAACAACTCCTCAATATTAGGAACACCCAAAATAGTAGGAATTTTCTTTTCATTCTCTTCATAAAATGTTGAGTACATATTGATTTTATCATTGAAAAACACCTTCAAATTATCCATGGACTCTCTAAAAACTATATTTATCGACCCCATCAACATAGATTGTGCATTTGTCACTCCAAATGTCATAAAACAACTGCTAATGTCCTTGAAGACAAATAAAAGAAATATTCTAACCATCCTCATCCTTCACCCACATCTAATGATATCCCAACTGAAAATTAATTTTCAAAAACAAACTCAGTCCCTTTATCATATCGAACAAATTATGAATCCATGGAAGTTGATAGTGTTTCTTCACTTTCACTTTATTCGGGTAATGATAATTGATAAAAATCCCCACATCAACATTGGCCTTGTTCAGGAAAAAAATTGGTGCACCCCCATGTGACACACTAGAACAAAAAAACCTCACTGTAAAAAAATTATAAATCAATAATCCAAGATTTATAAACTCAAAAGTAAATTTGATCATTATCAAATCACAAAAAACACTATATTACAAACATGCATCTTCATCAATTTATTATTCCAGTTAATTATCAATAAATTCTGTATTTACATTCATTAAAAATTTTCATCAACCACAACATGATAATAAATAACATCACATGATATTATAAATAAATATCATAAATATTACACTACCTAGAAAATTAATAGGAAACATATCATAATGGTATAAAACACGTCAATAAATGATCACTTAAAAATTATTTTTTAATATTACTAAATAATTATAATGTTTATTCCATTTCCATCCAAATGAATAATCCATTCTCAATTTTTAAATTTAGGTTAATAAATAGTGAAACAATGAATCCCCAACCTTTATGGTGTCAAGAGTCATTAATGGATGATGTACCAACTCCATAGATCCCGAAAACCTATCCCGCAAGAATCAACATCCCTCAAAGGATGTCATGGCATAACCAACCCAACAACCAATTAGAAAAAACTCCATTAGAGACATGTATATGATCTCTTATTGAAATTAAAAAAGATACAGGATGAAAAAGATTGAAAATTCATGATTAAAGATCTAGAATGCAGCTTAAATTACCACAAATCAAAAGTGGAAAGACATGAATCAATCTGCATTAATGGAATCTATAAAATCATGAATAAAGGGTTAATGAACACCTAGAAATCAATAGAAGTCATAGGGTTTGATGAAAACATGATCCACTATAGAATTTACTGGAGAACATCATAGCATGTTTACATAGTGTGAAACCCATTCACGTGTAAATTTTGGGAATTACGTCATTCAAAAAACATCTCATCTTGAATGATTTAATCCTGGTTATTTACACGTCATGCAACACCCAGTGAACAGACCTCAATCAAGATGTGAATGGATTTCAAGCCATGAACTAGCTCTCACACAGGCTTTGAACTACGAATAATTGTTGTGAATCAATTAGAAGTCATGTATTATCCCTTCTTCAAACATTATGTTTCCATACACTTCTATACCCACTCTACGCCTCCTATGACTGCCTTGAGCTTGGAAATTTCACTAAGGGTCTGACTATATGGGTTTGGGCAATTACATAATTTATATTTATTTTGAATTTTTTAAGATATTTTATTATATTATCATATATTTTCTATAAATAAGTTTTATATATTTTTATATCAAATTTATTTGTTGGTGATATAATATATGATTTTGTATTTCATTAAAACTATATTTTTTTCGATTCAAATAAATAAATTTTTTAGAAAAATATAACAATTTAAACTAGGATATATGTGAATTTATAAATATAAAAATAAATTATATTTCATCTATATGAATTATTATATTTGACAAATGTTTTTTATATAAATGAGTAAAACTCAACGAAAATATTTTTTTAGAAAAATGTGTTTTATTCATAAATAAAGTTCTACAAATAATCATGTAACAAAATAATTACAATTTAATAAATATTATTATTTTTAAATAATATAAGCCTATATTAATTTGAGATAAAATTCAATATATAATTTTACCTTTTTATGATATTATATTGAGGTTTTCTAAAAATACATATTATAACTATTCATTAAAAAACCAATCGTTCCAAAAAAATCCCATTGTATCAGAATAATAAAATTTAATATATTGATTTCAAAAGATATATATTTATTAAAAAAAGATTATTTCTAAAAGCGAATAAAATTAATTATAATATTTTTCACAAAAGGATGTAGAAATAATTTTTTTAGAAAATGTATATTTGAATCATAAAATAACTTTTCTGAAACAATATAGTGCTTATTTACCTGGGATTAATCAATATATTTCTATTGACTAAAAAAAATATATATAATGATTATGTTATTCTAATTCATAATCATCAATTAAATGGTTATATTATAATGGTAATGTTAAATTAATATTATTTCAGGGTTCATTTAACCCTTGATGTTGTGTGTGGTATATGCTATCGAATGTAGTATTCTTTTTAAAATCTCGAGGTGTTACATTATCACCCCCATTAATCAATTGCATCATTTGAATTTTATATTTGGCTCGGTAATAAAGGGATTGAAATGTGGAAATACCGTTTTTTAAATCCCACATCCTAAAAGGGGTTAATAAAAATTATTTTAAAATTTTGGAATGAGAAATATGGTCATTTAGAAAAATACATAAATAGGTTTCCAAATAGGAGAACATTAGTGGGAAAGGAAAATATAGTCATGGAGTAGAAAAGTATTGTTCAGATGCTAGAAAGTCACAAAGAATTAAGTCACAATAATGTTCATGACACACAAAACCACAAATCAATAAATGATGAAGAATACCATAAATTCACCACAAATAAAGAAAATATGAGAAATTGTTTGTTTCAATATCCTTTTACTCAATTCAAGTAATAAATTTACAATATAGACAATGAAAATAATAAAATAAACCTACTTCATTTTCTTTAAATCCATAAACATAGTTTTTTCCCATTATTTTCTTATTTTAATTTGTTTCTACTATTATCTCACATTTGAATCCAAATTATGAGTCATATTATTTAATAAATAAAGCACTATAATCAAATTATAATTGAACATGAGGTATTTAAAATGACTAAAATCTATTTTTATACATCATATAAATTAACCATTTTTTTGCACAAGTTATGATTTTATACAAAAAAATTAAATCTTCATATAAATAAATAATCTCTAAAATGGATAAAAACCCATAGAGGATTAACCTAGATCATTCCATAAATATCGTACAATAAAACTCTATAATGTATTCCAAAAACCTATAGATAATAAATAATATATCATTCAATGCTCAAAAATAAACCTAACATGAATATCTAAACAACATTATTCAATTATAATTTCATATAAAAAACAATTATATTCCCTAATCATACAATGTCTAAAATTATCAAAATTACTATAATTCCAAAATAAAATCATTCAAACTTCTTAAACATAACTAAATTTTCCTTAAATTAAACCATAGTCTTAACCAAAAGTATTTCCACTTATCATAACCATAAAATTTTCTAAATTTTATTTATTTATTAAATAATAGAATTAATCAGTTAGGATTCAAATCAAATTTCAATACCATGGTTATCTCTACAGTTAATCTTATATTCCAAAAATATAATAATCTTCTTATCCCAAATTACCTCAACAACCTTGGTATTAATGAATGTTTTAACATAAAATGATATATCGTACCATTCATCATACATACCCTGAAATGTAATAAAATTAATCCCATATAACCCTTCATGATAAACCTAAGGTTTACATATACCTCAACCTAATGATTGTTTTTTCCAACATATAATTAATATAAAAAAACATCCCTCACATGAAACCTCAAAAGGGGGTGTATTTGGATTTAAACTTATGATAAAACTTAAAAATATAATCCTATGGTGGTACTCATAACTATTATGTTAACCTTACATTATGTCTTAATAATCACTAATGTTAAATACACCATTCTATGTAAATAACTATAACAACCATGAAAATGTACCCATGGAATCTGGTGCCTAAAATATAATCCATACATGTATATCGTTGATACTAATTAATGTGGCCCAATTTAGCCATCCTATGACTACAACATCAAAAATAAATTTGTGATCATTTATATATAAAAGTACTTTTTAGGTTTAGATTTTTTGAATGTTAGGAAACACTCTTTCATTGATATCATTTCTACATAGTATATATTTTTCCCAAAAATAAATATTGTTTATAAATACATTATTGATTCATTTAATGTAACTTCTTCATCAGAAACTCTGACTATGTTAACTTTTTTATTCAACCTTACGCTCCATTAAAAGTAATTTTAAAATATGGGATGAGATAAAAAATATCCAAAAGTTACATAAAGAAAATTAAAGTAAATACATAGTCCATTTCAAAACCATGAAGTTATATAATATAGTTTTTCCTTTGACATAATAAAAACTGATTTCAAATAATTATTTTCATATAAATAATGTTATCAATACACAACAATGTTTTTCGTTAAACAGTTTACAAAAATTACTAAAGACAAAATCCTAATCGGGTGGGTTTCTTAAGAAAACATGATAACACTTGAAAAAAAAATTATTAAAAAACATACCTTTTTACCCAAAATGCAAATACATTCTTTTAAACTAAAATAACATTATCATATATTGTGAAATCAAAATATTTTCCTAAAATATCGTTAGAATTTATTGAAAATTAATGTTTGTAAAGTGGAAGAAAATTTTCAAATCACTAATATATATGGAATAACATACCCTGTAAATTCCAATAATCACATAATCGACACATAACATGTTATACTTATGGATTTACCCAATGAATTGGAGAGCTATATCAGGCTCACCAATTCTATGTTTATAACAGAACCACCCATACTTGGATTATAATGGAACCACTGATACATGGTTTATAACAAAACCACACTTCATTATAACCCTTTACCAAGAAATATAATATAATTATAACACATGAAAGGTTTCATTTCAATAAAAATATTTTTTTCACCCATAAGTCAAACATTTCCACATATCAAAATATCCATTTCATTTAAAACAATTTAGGTAAATACCTAGACAAAATATAATGATGTTTTTTCTTTAAATAAATGATAAATTTTTTAAAAAATACAAAGAACCAATAACAGGTTTGGTGATCGATAAAACCGGTGATGTTGTAAAATTTAAAATAGATCATTCCATTTTCCATATTATCGAAATGTTCCATATAAAATATATAAAAAAATCCTATGGAAAAATATTAAATTAAATTTAAAAGTTAACGATTTTTTTAAATTATTACCATATAAATAAATCATTAAAATAATTTTAATAATACCAATATGGAAGGAAATTATTTAGCAAATTAAACCTGGAAATCATTACAGGTGATGTTTTAAAGGTAAAGTCTCTCATGCCTCCATTCTGACACATCACACACAATATTTATCTTCTTGAATAATAAAGTTATTTTTAATATTTACATTATTACTAAAATATTACTTTTTTATTAATACATTTTATTTAATTATTAACATGTTATATTCTATTACATAATAATGTACATTTTTTTAGATGTTTTAATGATATAATGCTTGAGTATCCAAAACAAATTCAGAATGATGACTATAGTAAAAGTGTTAATTATTATATTATCTCTAGAAAAAAATATTTAGGAAATTATTATCATTATTATACCTGAATTATACTTTTAAACCCAATCATTAAATATAGATACAAAGGTGAATTACATTACAATGAGGGAGATGGTAGGTTGTACATTGGCTTGAATAACATTTTGAGTTTTCCAAAGAAACATTATAAAAATAAGTATAGTGTTATTTATACATTTATAAAAGAGGATTATGTCATAAATATTATATTATTGATTTAAATACACTTATATATACCATCCATGTGAAGCATTGATGAAACATGAATCACATCGGTACATAAAGTTTGTAATCCACTTGTATTCATAAACAATATTATCATTTTACAAAGGATGAAAAGGAAATAAAATAGATTATATCATATATTTAAAAAAATTATAATTATGTCATAAATTTAATATATATATAAATATATATATTAAATATGTCATTGTAACCAGAAGTGAGAGGTGTTGATGGAAAAAAATTACATTGGTTCGTTCGACGTTAGTTCGTCGTACACACAAATGAAGGTTTCATTTCCCATTTGATAGAAGTGAATAAAGATTTTGGTCATATTATGAACATAATTAAATAAAAATATATTAAATATTATTTTGTTATTATTTTATCGTGTTAAAATAAAATTTTAATGTGGTAGAAGAAAAAATAACACTAAAACATTCGGTTAAAATCTATACCCACCCTTCAGAATACATCATTCTATCTACACCATAATCACTCTATGGATATAATTACAGAAATACTAGGTCCTATATCACATAATTAGGGGTTTTAGGGGGGTATTTAGGTATTTATTTGAGGATATTGAGTTATTAAATTTGGTATGGAAGAGAGTAGAAGAGGTTCCCTTTTATAAGTGAAGGGAGGGTCACACATGGAATTTCATAAAGTATTAAATTAATATAAAATGTTTTTAGGGATAATTGGAAAGAAATAATATAAATTTAATATAATATAAGTATGATTATAAATATTTTCATCAGGTAAAATTTATAAAAGTTTAGGAATTTTTAATTCTTATCTCTTATATTTATCATCTTGTAAATCCTTTTGACGATCGCTATGGTATCAATGTTTTTCATTCATTAGGGGTTCATTAAGTTACTATGCAATAAAATTTTACTAAAAATAGAACATAGTTTAAATAATAAAAAATATCCCATTCAAGTGACCAAATACATGTTTTATATTAAATTGTAATCATTTAAAAAATATTATTTATTTTTAAATATCATTAATGTTATTTGTTTAACTATTCATTTTATTTGACATTAAAATCATAAATATAATAATTTAATTTGTATAAAAATATTTATAATATTTATAATATTTTTTATTTTTTCTATAATTTTTTTACATTATAAATAACCCAAAAAATCCTTATAGTGTTTTAAAATTAATTTACTTGATTTTTATAATATTTTCACAAGCACTTTGTTTGAATTTCATAAATATTTAATGTAATTATTTATTACATAAAAATTTTAAAAATATATATATCATAAAAAAAGTTTAATTAGGTTGAATTTTAAACTTTATATTCATTAAATAAATTTATTTACTCATATTTATTTAATGAATATTTATTTAATATGTTATTTTTACATTTCTAGACTTGCATAAGTATTGCACATGAATTTAGATAAGTAACTTGTTATATAACTAAAAAAAGAAAAATATTCCACAAATATAATAAATTAAACGATATATTTATTATAAAATTCTATAAATGACTTATAATATAGAATGCCTAGATTTTTCATACATTAACATTACATAAATTTTGTGGAATACATAAAACATTATACAGATAGACACCAAAAGACCATATTAGTCCATTGTAATTAGAATCATGGGCACATAAAAACTAGTATATAAGTGAGTTTCATTATCTCCTAATATGTTCTTCATGAAAAGAAAACTTACTAAACACATCATAATTAATATGTATCTTCATAACCTGGGAATGAAACATAAAAAGGGGTGAGATTAGATGACTTGTAAGGGTAAACAAGGGAGCCATGAAATCATAAGCATGTGTATAAGGGTATGAGAACATGATCATAGCATGTTAAGATCATACCCTGTATATCATAAGATCATAATCAGGAATCATGGAATAAATGTTGATATTTAATAAGACATGAATCATAAGGAAATAATGAACTTATGCTGTGAAGGAATAGCATTGGAATAATACATGGAATTATGATAAACACATTTGAATATAGAATTATTTCTACAGTAGTAAAGGAATATCTCGCATGGACATCCTGGTGAAAAAAATCATTTACTAAACTAGGATTTCACCTCGTTATAGCCCTTTATTACTGAACCAAGTTCACTCCTCGTTCCAGTTCTGTAATACTAAACTGAGTTCCCTCCTCACTCCATCCCTATAAAAATGAAATGAGTTCGCTCCCCATTCCTTCTATGTATATCTCATGAGATATATATATACCCAATTTAATGGAGAGAGATTTAGGTCCTACCCATATCTTAATTAAATAATACATAAATGTGACACAAATTCATAAACAATCATATCATAACCCATGAAATAAAATGGGTGTCATAAACATGTAATCATATATTAACCTATGGGAAAAAGATATATTTCATAATCATTTCATCAACGCATAACTCATGAAAGGACAAAAAATTCAAACACATATAAACTGTAGAGGATAAATGGGGTTCATAAGAACAATTCCATCATAACCTAAACCATTCAATAAATAATTTGAATTAAACCTTTGTATCATTTCCTAGAATGGAATGAGTAATATAAATTGATGTAATCTTAGAAGGAAAATAACATGGAAATATATTTTTAAACATTTCCCGAGGATAATATCATTTATTTTATGAAAACTACCTCTTTAAAACATAAAAAACATTTTATAGCCTTTTTTAAAACTAAACATGGAATCACATAAATAATGCTTTGAAAACCTTTCTGAAAGCATTTTCTTTGAAAACACATAAAGGGAGATTGAGAAAATTTTGAAAACCATTTTACATTAAATTAAATAAAATTAGGTTGAAAATTCTTCAAAAAAACGTTTTCTTTTACAATATTTTCTAAACATACAAATATGTCTTGTAATCATTTAGAAAACAACTTCCATTGAAAACTTATAAAATAATATTGAATGTTTTTTCAAAATAATATTTCTTGAAAAAATTTAAAAGAGGATGGAAAAAAAATTCCATCAAAATTTATAAATAATGATTTGAAAAATTTTTGAAATACTTTTTCCTTGAATATTTATAAAGGATGATTTGAAAACATTTTGAAAACTTATTTCCAGGAAAACATATAAAGTAATCATAAAATCCTTTAGAAAAAAACATTCCTTGAAACATATTATGAAAAATTATAAGGAAATCATGGTTTTTTAAACCATTTCATTTAAAAAAAAATTAGAGACATATTATTAAATATTAACCTTTTAAACATGCGAAGGAATATTGAGAGAAATGAAGATGGGAAAATCTCTACATGACATATGAGGTTAGTAGAATATTACATTTTTACAGTTAATGGTTAAAAATTTAATTGTTCGGAAGGGGAAAAGAATATTTCACTGAAAATAATTATAAAATAAAAATGGTAAAAACATTATTTTGAATATTATTGGATAATAGTACAATATTCTCAAAAAACCTTTTAGAAAAAATGGCTTTCAAGAAAAATATATTTCTGACCGAAGAGAGGGTAAAGTGGAGTTTTCTTAGAAACCTATTAGTAACTATCTAATGTACAAAATAATATAAAAATGGAACCAATACCTGAATATATCATGAATAACCATAGGTTAAGAAAATTAATTAATGTTATTGATATATGGATTATAATATTCCAATAAGGAAAGTATAATCATATACAATCTCGATAAATGATGAGATTGTTTCAATAACTCTTACCATAATGTAACTTGGGGTCGTACTCCCCATGTAGGAAAATAAAATAAAATTACGATTAAAATATCATGAAATTAATTAGGTTCAATATATTACATGTAAAATGAAATTTTATAGACCACAAATAATAATGTAGGTGAATAATGCATCATGTCTCTCAAAGAAAGAAAACTGAGGCAAAATTGTCTTACTGATTTCGTATCTTTTGAAACATTAAACCCATGAAATAATGATCATATAATGGATATGTTAAATCCTATAAATTTAGTTATAATAATAATTTAATATATACATAGGATGTATAAACACAACAAAAAAGGAATGGTTGGTGAATAAAGTATGTATATCACAAAAATAAAAAAGGAGATGAAATCCACTTACCCTATGCCTTGAATATCATCATACTTATAAAATATTACTATATAATAAATATACATTTATTATTAATCTTTTACTAAATTGTATTATAATTTCCAATACCATATATGTTTTTATTAGGACCTTAATTCACTCAGTTGTCAAGATTCATATGTTAAGGTTTCAATTCGGGTAATATTCACATTGATTCTCGCATGTGTCTTTATATTTTATATATTTGGTATTTATAATCATATCATTATTTATTTAATTTAAACCATGATATACATATTATTTATATTCACAATATTTTTCTTATAATAATATATAAATATATAAGTATGAAATGGAATACACCATTCATGGAGACGATAGGTCATACGTATTCATGAATGAGGATTCTGTTTAATAGTCACATTGATATAAAATAAATAAATGTTATATATATATATAGTTATTATAGTATAATTATTATATAACATATATCTTATAATTTCTCTAAAACCATCATTAATGCATTCTATGTTGCGTGTGAACAAATCACATTGCTTTGAGGGGGCGGTAGTCCACACCATCTCAAGCAAAATTATCATTTTTACCCAAAATAGTAAATATAAATATATGTGTTGCATGAGGATTACATAATATTAAATACATAAAAAATATAATATATAACATATATAAATTTATTTTCTCTTATAAGGTCCACCATGAAATACATTAAATGAAAAATGAACAATCATCATTTTATGAGACAGTAGTTCACCGTATACGTAAACAATAGGTTTTTTGACATTATATAGAAGTGTGCATATGTGTAGGTCTAAAACCTAGAATAAAACCATCATATAAATTTTTATATAATTATTTTTTATATAAAATAAATTAATAATATGTGATGAGGGGTGGAGAATTGAAATAAAATAAAATAACTTGAGGAAAAATGGTACCTCTTATTCGGGTAACTCCATTTGGTTTGCACCAAAGGGATTCCATGGATTTATTTATTCATAAGAGGAGGATTAAACTATTATGTGAGGGACTTTGAGGAGATATTTTTTATGTCTTAGATGATCCATAGTTACGTGAATTTTCTAATACAGTAAGAGGGGATAAGACCTTTTTATAGTGGAGGTGTGGCCTTATTGTAACTTTTGGGAAATGTGATTCCACCCACGTTTTTACCATTTCATGTGGTTCCAATAATGTACCTAATTAAATAAAAGGGAGTATAGGGTATAAATATGGCCATCCAATTGATCTTGGAAGAATTTAAAGGTCATTATGGACTTTAATATTAATTTTTACTCCCTTATTAATCTTAATTTTCCTTAATTGTTATAATTATTTTTAATTAAATGCAATAATAATTTTTATCAAATTCTATGTTTAAATTTTTATATATTATAAATTATTCTAATTTAAAATATTTAATCATTTTTTTAAATTTTAGAAAAAATAAGTTTCATAAATTATTTTATATTTAATCTCATGGTTGGGTCAACAATACAAGTTTTTAAAGAAAAAAAGTTCAAAAGTTTGCTATGTTTTTTTATTAAATTTAAATTTCAAATTGATTACAATGACAAAAATTTCGTTATTGATACAAATATGATATAATTATACTTTGAAACCAAATTAAAATATAACTTATCCTTATAAATATATTATAGAAAGAATCATTTTTGAATAAAATTTCAATATTTTTCAATATTCATATTAAAATGAAATTTCATAGAAAAATCCTATAAATTCACCCTAATATAATTTCTACAATATAAATTAAAAAATGAAATTTATTTTATAAAATGAAATTTCTCAATTTCTCTAAAATTAATTTTACTATTATTTATAGAAGGACATTAAATGCAGTTCATTTGAGAAAATAGTATTTTTAAATATACAAGGACTTTGAAAAAAATTATATATTTCATTATTAATATGTTTTATTTAGATAAAAAATTATAAAAACATATTTGAAAAGTATTTATCATTATTCATGTTACTATTTTGAATGGCTATGTTATAATTATCTCATTTAAATAATTATAAAAATAAAATTATGTTTCATAGAACCTCAGTGGTGCGTGTAACATACACCATGTCGGTGTTGTATATCATGTATGCCAAGTCGATTTTCCATGTAAAACAAGCAAAATTTTATATTGTCTATAGTGAAATATTAACATATATTTTGTGTATAAAAAAATACAAACATAGTTCATTCATAAAATAATCTATTATATATGTTCTGTGTAATGGAAAATATCAAAAATATTTATATTAAACTGAAAAAAATATTTCATATAATTTTTTGGTTTTCATTTTACCCCCCTTCAAATGAATTTCCCCATAAAATTTCATATGGGTTATCAGAGGATTAATATTTGAATGTTTCTTTCATACAAACCCATACCGTAAGAATGAATACTAAAACATACCTTAAAAAGGGAAAGACTGAACCATAACAGTTACCCAAAGTAACATATAACTAGGTTAACACATGGGAGAACATAAGTTGTGGGTGATGGTTGGACATTGAGTGAAAATGTAAATATTTATGTGGATTGATTGAGGTTATCAATCACAAAAAATTGAATAATAAAATAAAATTTGAGGGCCATAAATTCATAAATCTGTGATGATTTATATGTCTGACACTTCTATATAAATTAATTAATTAAGAAATCATTTTTTTCATTATCCTATCTTTGAGAAATTATTTTACTCACCCTGAATATATAGAAATATACATACCTGATATATTTCTGTAAACTAAATTTCATTCTTTTATTGTAATTTTAACTGTTTATAATTCATCCATTACATTAAGAATTGGATATACATAAATTAACACTCATGCAAAAATCACTAAAATACACGTTTAGAAGATATTAAGGCCCTTAAATGAATGAAAATTATAGATATTTATCTATAAATATCCTTAAAATTTAATAAGGTTAATAGATTAATCTATAAAAATAAAAAATTTGACAACTATTTCACCATATATAATTATTCATCAAGTATAATTATACATTTACTTGGACATTGCATAGGCTGGTTGTTGGTGGGAGACCCTTATCGCCCTTTAGTCATGGTTTCAAGACCTGTGGCCTTACTAGGATTGATTGGTTATCACCCAAAACACATGATGTCGTTTTCTAAAACAACACTAATATAATTTTTAAAATAAATATGGTGGAAAACCTTGAAATAAGGTTAATTACTAAATAGACTTTTAACCAAGGTTTTCAACACAATCTCAAACATAAATACTTCCTCCAATTCTTAAATTAAACATTTTATGAATGTTTAACCTTATAATACTTCTGAAATATAAAATTCCAAAACATTAAAAACAAATTCCTGAAATTCTCTTAACATTTATCCCCCATATATATATATATATCATAAAGTGTCTTTTGGTTTCCACATTCAAAGAATATTAATACCCTCATGCTAAATTCTCTTGGAAAATAGTGACAACTTGAATTACCATAAATATTATTGGAATGAAATAATACTTCCTTATTTCATGGATCACTAGATATATTACAAAAATCCATGAATTTGTAAACTTCAATTATGATAGAATAAACTATTTATCAACAAGTTATTAATTAGTTCCAAGGTAATAAATACTATACAATTTACATATTCATATCCACATATCATTATCCAAACAAAAATATCTCAACATAATTAACATATTAGGGGTTATCTACCCATAGTAAAATTATCACATTGATATTAAATCAATTTTCTAGTCTATCAGAAACATTCGAAATATCATTTTAAATCCCTAGTGAAAAAATAAAAACTGGACAATCCTTGTTTATTTCACAATTCATAGAACATAATGAATAACACTCAGATAAATAATAACTTCCATTATTACACATCATCCATGAAACACAGGATATATATATCATCCTATTACTTAATACCTATTTCCTTTTACATTTCATCTGCATTCTCATCATCATCAGAAATATAACCATTAGTCACACCACCTTGTTGATTCTATTCAAGTGCCTTCCAATTGGGACATTGAGTTGCATAATGACAATTTATTACACACTTAAAACACATAACCATCATTTATTACATAGGGAAAGAATTATTATCATCCATTTTTTTAACTGAAATCATCTTATTTTTCTTTCAATCGCTCTCTTTGTGTCCTTATTTTCCACTATTAATAAATATTCTTATTCCTCAAAGACATTCAAAATGGTTTTTCTTTCCACATTCTTAACCCAAAGGAAACTGAATATTCTTTCCCCCGTGGACTCCACTACTCGAACACTTAGTTAACACTTCCTTATTTTCCTTGGTGATTCCATGAGTGGGATAAGGTATGCATTGTTAATAATTTTCTGTGAAAACAAATATGGAATGATCAGCACATATCTCTCTCTTCTGATTATCCCACTTAAATGATCATCAGTAAATATTCCATCACATTCAATGTTATTCTAGTTCCTTTTGGTTCCCTCCATTTAATAAAAATAGAAGCATAGTGTAAAAATTACTTATCATGGTAGAAAACCACATAGTCATGAATGGAATTAATTATGTTATGTCTAAATCAAGACAGATTTCTTAATCAATGAAACCCCATGTTCATCTTATTTTATTCATATCCAAATTATATTTAAATCTTTCATGACGGTTCTTGAAGAGTTTGTGAATTCCCAAATCATATCCCATCAGGAGGATCAAACCCTTTGTGAATCAAGAATCGTTGTCGTGTACCTGATTACCTCAAGTCGGGCCATGGACATCTTATCATAGTTGTTACCCATAGGTATATCTATTCCAGAGCAACATACACTTGTATTATCTTGTTAGGTATGTATTTCTAGGAATCCACTCACTCTACCCTTTACAAAAATTCAAGTACATTTTTCTATACCTTCCTTTATCCTTAGACATATCCCGAGACATGTCCATAGGGTTCTCACTAATGTTTTTTGATCACATCTCCCATTAGTAATCTAAACATTTACTTTTATATGAACAATTTCAAACCATTATTTTCCTACACTAACATTACATAACTTTTGTGGAATAATTTAAACAATATACAGACATACACCGAAAGTCTGTATTAGTCTAGTGCCTTTGGAAACATGGAATCATAAACGCTGGTACATAATTGAATTACATTATCTCCTACTACATTATTAATGACTACCACCCTTCTTAGACACATCATAATTAATACATATATTTATAACCCAAGGTGAGAAACATAAAAATATGGGATATCATATGATAAGTAAGCGTAAACAAGGCAAATATGTAATAATAAGAATGAACATAATGGAATGAGAATTTAATCATAACCATGGATGATCATACCCTACATATCATAAGATCATAAACATGAATCTTGGAATAAGTCATGGAAGATCATAAGACATGAATCATAAGTAAATAAAGAACATCATCCACAAAATCATAACATAGGAATAATACATTAAATTGTTACAGGAACATAATGTTATATAATTATTTCCATGAGAGTCATGGAATATCTTCTAAGGCCATCTTAATTGAAAATTTCCTTCACTTAACTGAGTTTTAAAACCATTCAAACATATATAACTGAGTAGATTTCACTCCTCATTCCATCCATGTAATAATGAACGAGGTTCACTCCTTATTCAAGCCATGTAATACTGAATCATGTTTAGTCCTCATTCAATCCATTTTAACCTCATATGATATAAATCTTTACCCAATGCATTAGAGATAGATACAGGTCCCAATAATCTCATAATGAAATCATACATACATATGGAACAAATTCATAAAAAACCATATCATAACCAATGAAATAAAATGGGTTTCATAAAAATGTAATCATATCTTAGCCTTTGAACAAATATAGGATTCACAATCATTTCATCACATAATGACAAGTTAAATGCATTGGGATTGAAAATAATATAACATGTGGTGAAGAAATTGCAATCATAAGAATAATTCCATCAAAAAATAAACAATTCAAAAAATAGTATTAATGTATCCTTTGGATCATTTCCTAGATGGTCATGAGTAACATCAACAGATGTTATCTTAGATAAAAAAAAACATGGAAAATAATTAGAATCATTTCTTGAGGAAAATATCCATTATTATTATATAAAGTAATCTTTAGAACGAAAAAAACATTCAAAAACCATTTTATTGAAAATAAAGTTTAAATATCATATAGAAATATTTTAAAACCCTCTGAAAACCACTTTCTTTGAAAACATATAATAAGAGCTTGAAAATATTTAGAAAACCATATAACTTGAAAACATATAAAATGATTTTGAAAATGTTTTGAAATACCATTTCATTGAAAATAAAATTTAAACTTATGAATAAGTCTTGAAATCATTTTGAATATAATTTTCCGTGAAAAAATATAAAAGTTGTTTGAAAATATTTTGAAAACAATTTTACTTGAATGCATACAAAAGATGCTGGAAATTTTTTTGAATTTTTTTTCCTAAAAAAAATAAAGGAATCTTGGAAAATATTTTTAATACAATTTTCCTTGAAAACCTAAAATGGAATATTTGAAAAAAATTTGAAATAAATTTCCCTTGAAAATTTATAAAGGAATCTTAAAAATCTTTTTAGAAACATTTTCCATCAAACAGACATTGACAAATTACAAATAAATAATGAAAATGGTATCAAAAATAGTTCAGCAAATTTCTTTTAAATTGTTTTCTTTAAAATTATATTTTAGAGCATTTAAGAGAATGTTTACAAAAATAACTATTTTTAAATATACACATTCTTTATAAAGTAATAATAGCATTCATTTTTAACATTAAAAGGTTAGAAAAAGTCCTTGTTCAGAAAGTGAAAAGAATATTCCAATAAAAAAATTGGTAAGTAGAAAAAAATGAAAAAAAATACTTTTAAATGTTACTGGATAACATTAAAATATTATTTCAATCCTATTTTAAGAAAACATAGTTTTGAAGTATCATTTCTTTCTGATCAACAATAAGATAAAGTTGGGCTTTCTTATGAACACTTTTGTAAATATATTATGTACCAAAGTAAAGGAAAATTGTAAAAATACATGAATATATAACTAATAAACAACAGAGAATAAAAATTATGAATTCTCTTGAGATATGGATTATAATATTTCGACAAATAAAGCATAATGATAAAAAATCTTGATAAACGATGAGATCATTTCAATAGACTCGTACCACATGATAACTAGGGATCACACTCTCCATGAAAAAAATGGAATGAAATGATGTTTACAATATCAAAAAATTAATTATATTTATGATATAAATTAAAAAATGGAATTATATACACCCTCAAAAATAATATAGGTGCCTAATAAAAATGTGTCTCAAAGAAGAAAAATTAAGACAAAATTGTCTTACCAATTTTGTAGCTGTTGAAACATTAACCCCATGAAATAAAGATCATAGAATGGATATTTAAATACCAATACATTTTTGTATAATAATCATTGAATACACCCATAGGTAGTACATTGACCACACAAAAGGAATGTGTGGTAAATAAAGCATGTATCTCATAAAAAAAGTTATATGAAATCTCTTTAATGTGTGTCTTGACTCTCTTCATACATGTACTAGAATCATGTATAATAAATATAATTTCATTGTAAATATTCTAAATAAAAATATTCATATATCTAATAACATATATGTTTTTATTATGACCTTATATTATGAACATGTTATTTCACTATCTTATGTTTTCACTTAAAGTAATATTCCATTTGTTCTTTATATGTGTCTTAATTTATTATATCTTTGGTCGCTAAACATTTTCATGATTTACAGAATGCACAAAATGATAAAAATATAATTAATATACAGTATATGTGTTTTATAATAATATAGATAATATAGAATTATGAAATGGAATACACTTTTCATGGAGATGGTAGACTGTACGTACGCATGAATGTTGATTCCGTTTAGTAGTCGTATTGATAGAAAATGTAAATGAAATATATGTATATATATATTTATTCTATTATCCATCCTTAAAACATTCCATGTAGTGTATAAATTAATCACATCACTTTGGGTTGGTTAAAAGTGTCGATAAGGCTGCAGAATTGAGTAGGCTGAACACTGTTAAGGGAAAAGATGTAGTAGTGTTTCACGATAACCCAAAATTACCTATAATATTTTACTGATTGAGATAAGACTTTCCTTGTAGTTCCATGAGATACAATTTAAAACCCAATAGAAATGGCAGAGGGGTAGTCTTTGAATAGGTTGATGCTGCTCGGAGTAAATCTAAAAAGGATGTAAGTCATGGTGTTATGGTTCAAATGGAGAGTGTTGAAAATGATGATGTTAATACCTCAATTTAAGAGGTTTCTCAAGCAGTGGTGACCTGCCCATGGGAAATCATTCACTGGTTATTAGTGACCAAAGTTTAACTTGTAAGGATGGGGTTCTTCTTTAGAAAACCAATACTCAATTTAGGTGAGAAATAGATTTGAATGTCTTGAAATGGAAGGTCTGAACACTAACCAAGAAGACCCGAACTGTGTAAATGAGGTCTATGTGAGGATCCTAATGAAATTGGTAAGATTTTTCCTACAAGGAAAACAAGACCGAGAAGTAGTAGGAGTGACATGAAGAGGAAGGGTAGGAAGGATTACATCTATTTTCTACCTCCCTTGGAGACTCATTCAGAAAAAAAGAAAAAAATGGGAAGATGGACAACAATTCCATGTTTCAACCAAAATCATGCAGTTTTTGTGAACAAAAATTGGATTTTCTTATGAAAACTGAAGATGAGGTGAATGAACAGGTTCTATTACTCAATGATTCTGAAGAGGAAGTGGCCAAAGTTATGGGGAGGTCTACCGAAGTTATTTTGAATGAGGATCAATACACTTAGATTGAAAAGCAATACATGATCCTAGTTGAGGGATTCAACAAGGGAAAGATCATCCTCATGATGTATATACAGGCCTGGGATAAGCTAGAATCTACCATTGAAGATCCAATAAGGGTTGAACTAAGCACTATGTTAACCATTATCTCCTTGTACTTATTTAGGGAAATTAATTCTGGTAGAATTAAATTTTCTTTTAAATGAATCTTATTTATCCTTATGTGTCTAACACTTGGTTTATCACATTCCCTTAAAAGTTTTTTAAATTAAAATTTTAATTTTTAGTCAGACCACACATCCTCAAACAAAATTATCATATTTACATAAAGTGAAAAGTATATTGATATATGTTGTAAAAGTATTAAAAAATATAAACTACATAAATATATAATATATAAATTCTATCAACATACTTTCCATCCCAATTTCCATAATGAGAGATGGTAATGGAAAAATGAACAATCATCATTTCAGGAGGCAGTAGTTCACTGTACATATAAATGGTATGTTTGTTTCCCATTAGATGGAAGTGTGTGTATGTATAGGTATAACCATTAAAATGAAAAAATAATAGAATATTTATTATAATTTTTTTATAAACGAATAAAATAAGTATTTTTTAGGGGGTGTATAATTGATAATACATAACTTAATTAATAAAGTTACCTCTTATTCAGGAAACTGATTTTGGTTTGCACCAAAGGGAATCCTTGTATTAATTTATACCTAAGTAGAGGCTTATAAGATAAGGGGAGAGATTTTAAGGATATATTTGGGTAGATCTTGGTTGAGATATTGTGGATTGAGAGGTGTTAGGTTGTGGCAGTATAGGAGGCCTTTTATAATATAAGGGGAGCGAAACTCTTATAAATTTTCAGAAAAGGAATTCCACCCATGTTTTTCCCATATAAAGTAAATCAAAAAATGAACCAAGTTAGATTAAATTGAGGGTATTTTCTAAATATTTCAATCCAATTTCTCTTGTAGAAGTTTCTAGGTCGTTTAGACACTCAATATTAATATTTAGTCCTTTATTAAACATAATTTACATTAGTCATTGTAACTATTTTTAATTACGTTTACTAATATTTTTGGTAAAAAACTATGTTTTACACACTAGAAATTATAAATTATATTGATTCTAAATATTGAATCCATTTTTTCAACATAAAAACACAAAATTCAAAGAAATTAATTTAAATTAAATCCCGTAGTCGAGTCAACAATGAATGTTTTTAAAGTAAAAACATTCAAATGTTTTCTATGTTTTTGTATTCAATTTAAAATTGAAATTGCATATAATGACAGAAATTGTATTTATTGATAAACATATGATATAATTAACCATTTAAACCAAATCAAAATCCAATTTAACCTTATAAATAAATTATATGAAAAAGTAGTTTCGAATTAAAATATAGTATTTTTCACTATTCATTCAAAAATGACGTTTCTCAGAAAATCCCATATATTCAACCTTATAAATTTAAAAATTATTCTTATTATATAAATGTAAAATTTTAACATGTCTAAACATCATTTTTTTATTTTTCCAAGGACATTAAATGAAGTTCATTTGAGACAATATTATTTTTAAACATATAAGGACTTTACTAAAATATTTATCATTCATTTTCAATATGTTTTATTAATATAAAAAAATTCTAAAAAACATTTTAAAATTATTTATTACTATTCATTTCACTATATTTAATTACTAGGTTATAAATATCTCATTTAAATAATTATAACACCCAAATGAAATTTTTAGAAACTTAAGGTTGTGTGTAACTATGCCAAGTCATTCTTTCATGTAATGTAAACTAATTTTATGTTCAGTGTAAAAAAATATAAATTAAATTCTGGTTGTAGAGTATGATTAATGTGGTATTTATAAATAACTCGATCCAAATATAGTGATTTTATAAAACAACCCAATTTTAGTGTTACATGAAATGAAAAATATCCAAAAGATTAAATTAATTCCCAAACAAATATTTCACAAATTTCCAGGATGCCCCATCTAACATTTCTAATAATATATTTAGGGCCTTAAATATTACTTTTCCAATGTCTTCTAACCACTATGTCAGCATTGAAAATATTCTTCATATTTTTCATGATATATATTCTTATTGATTTTTATTGAATTAATTTATATAAAAAGTTTATTATATTATCATTAATTATTAATTACATATGTATAATTAATTTACATAACATATTTATGTCTTGGTGATATCATAAAATATATAGTATTTCATAAAAAATTTATTTTTTTACCATTCACAAAAAATCTAAAATCATTAAAAAAATAAAAAAATGAAAAAAATTATAAATTTGAATTTTTGAATAAAAATTAAGTTAATTTGTTATAATACAACTCATATAATTGATATAAATTACTTTTAATATAAATTCATTAAATGAAATGAAAAAACTTTTTCAGGTAAATGTGTTTTTATGGAAAAAACAACATATAAAAATAAATTATAAAGATGATTAGAATGTAATTAATTAGGATATTTATAAATAAATAATAATTATCTTCATTTAATATCAAATTAAATGTATAATTGAAATTATTAATGAAAATAATTGATAGTTTTACAAAACAGTCTTCATTTTTCATTATTCAGTGAAAATCAACCTTTTTATAAAAATTAGAGAATTTCACTGTATAATAATTTTGATATGATGGTATCAATAATTGTATCATATATGTAATGTATAATTTTAAAAATTCTCATTAATTAATTAGGATATTAGATCACTGACTGTATCTCGGATTTCTCTCAAATCCTGCTCAAACACAAGGTACCCGATCTGTTCAATGGTTTTCCACAGCTCTCAATTTCGACTTCAGAGTTCAACGAAGCCTCTACTATTCTATATATCATAATGATAGAATTATTTAAGCAGTGCATCCCCTCAGTCAAATCCTTTGACGGGTTTATCTTTGAGGGTTGGAGATTGAAAGACCGAGAAAATGTAGGATTTCTCTATAAGAGACACATTATAATATGCTTTGATTCGGAAGATGATCCGGTCATGGCCTGGTCCAATTCCCCTCACAGCTACAATGGCTTCCAGTTCTACCTCTTTAGATGGAGCTATGACTTTCATTTCAAGAAGAACATCCCGTCGATGGTGATTTGTGTTAGTTTCCCCAATCTACCATTTCCATTTCAAAACCCATCTATTTTAGGCATTCTTGGGAACCTTGTTGGTCATTACATATGCTCCAATAGTATGAATAGATCTTTTTCACATCTTGTTTCTCCCCGAATCAATGTAGAAGTTGATGTATTGAAGCTACCTATGGAGTTCATTTAGGTTACAGTGGAAAATTAATGTCAGAAAAAGCAGGCAATGTTTTTCTTATCATGGGACCACGTTTGTTCTATATGTAGGGAACTGAGTCACTCTACAGCAGTTTTTCGACATAAACAGTTGAATGATGTTTCAAGGGATAAAGGAAAAGGCTCGGGGTTGGGTGGTGGTGAAGGGATGATGGTGAATTTTTTGGCTAATTCTATAACAAACATTGCAAAGTCTATGCATCGTGAGTCTGAGGGGGACAACCCTTTGGTTTCGATTATTTTCAGGCAGTTGGAGAGGGACCTAGCTCGCCCCCTTCCATCGTCTAGTGTTCCTCTGGGTACTACCTGATTGGATTTTTTTTGTTTGTATGTTATCCATGATTCATATTTCAGTAACTCAAAAGAGGCCTCTCACGTAGGGGTTCTGAGCACTGACACTGGAAAGGTTGCAGTAGCTGAGGATGGAGATGAAAGGAATCTGAAGGCTACATCTTATGTTAATGCAGTCCGCTCAGCTCAAGGGTCATTAGAAAGTTTGGGATAACAAAAACACGAGAGGCTTTAAAATTATGCAAATACAGTCAGGGGGTCAACTCTGAGTAGGGAACCTTCAGTCTTAAAGCTTTTCAATCTCTTTGAGAGTTTGGATCCTAACAGGCTAGAAGGGGGAGTGGAACAAGCTAGCCCAGATGATCCGAATGAGGCATAGGGTGAATTTAGAGAGGCATCCAGGGATGACCAATATTTCCAAATCTCGAGAGATAGTAATGATGACCTTCATGATTATGATAGTCTTAGTCAAACGAGGAGGAAGGGTTGGAAAGACATCAGAAAGGGTCGAAAGGATTACTCTTATTTTCCCCTTCCAAAGGAGAATAGATCTGCAAAACGGTTGCAAGACAAGGCGAGTGTAGATTATCCCAAGGTCTCAGCTTCCCCTAACCAGGTGATGATTGTAGTCATTGAGGTCGTTTCTTTCAAAGAAATTATTAATGGTTATCTACAATAGGAATTTGTGGGTATGACGAATAATTTGGAGTTTCTTATGCACTCTGGTGATGATATGTTAGAAGATGTTCTGATGATTAAGGCCACACAAGAGGATGCTGAAAAAATGATGGGCAGAATGCTCAATTTGGACACAAATAGAAAGAAATGTTCTTGGATTGACAAGAAAGACTGCATCTTTATAACAGGCTTAAACCAGGGGAATATCAACGAAGAAGAATAAATGAGATCTTCAGATTATTTAGTGGATTATTTTGAAGACCTCCTAATGGATGATCTAGGAACTCAGGTAGCTTCTACCCCTTGTAAATTGATTAGGGATAATGATTTTAGCCGTTTTAAACTTTTTTTTGATAATTCTGTAGTCTGTTTTAGTTCATGACCTGGTTATGTTGTACGGGTTCTCAATTTTTTTTCCCTAAAAGTGTTTTATTAATTAAAAAAAGTTACATTGGGTTGGGGTTAAGAAATTGTATTTTTGAATCATAAAATATATCCAAAGAATAATTAAGTTTTTATATAATAATAATTAATTAATAAATTAGTATTGAGTATGATCATTATATATACACCATAATGTGGTTATTCAGGTAAATCCCACTAATTCATCAGATAAGTTATAATGAATATATTTAAATAATAATATTTAATTATTTCTTTATGCTTTTTGTTTCTTAGTATATACACCATTGAATATAAAATTAGTTTTAAAATATTGTAATGTTACACACCTACTTATCAAATATTTTTAGGGAAATGCCCCCCATTTTTTATGATTATATAGACTTAGTTATTTTCACCATATTGTGGCCTATTTTTGGTTGGATATGAGAATCATTATATCTCATTCTCATTTTCTAACCCAAGAGGGGTACCATAGGTGGTAGGGGGTCCAGACCGAGTGGTATGAAAGGTGATAGTTTAGATATATTAAGGAATTTGGGTTTAAGATCTAGTGATGATTCATGGGTTGGTAGGGGAATATTATTAGTTTGTAGGGTTATCTACAATAAAAAATGGATATTAACTAGGTCTAGGGATTTTAGATTCCCCTCTGATCCAATTAATGTAACATCATGTTTTGTGAACATTCCTGGTTAATTGCTATTATTTTGGAGTTAGAGAACTATTAAATTATTTTCTATAGAACTTGTATGTTCATATGTTATAATTTGGTAGAAAATGGAAAATTTAAAAAATATAGAAACTAATTAAACATAAATAATACATTTCACATGATAGGGGTCCTTAACATTAGTTCTTTTAAAGAAATGGATCCATGGAGATATTCCTAATAGGTGCCTTCCAAGATGTTCAAAAATATGTGTTAGAAAATATCCATATAGTGGAGTACAATAATGATAATTCTCAGTGGAGGAAAACCTATGGGTTTTAGGTTTGGATTATGTATAATATGAGGGGCCCATTTTGGATAATGGGAAAGAGGTTTATTTGTAAAAATTGGTTATAGCCATTGATATTAATTTTTATTAGAGATTTAATTGACAATTGTTGGATGTGGTGATGTTGTGTATGGTATCTCCATCGTGGTGGTTCTTGTTCCTTAGAGATGGCAATGATTTAGTTATTTATTGGGGATGTTCTAGGATTAATTTTCATGTTGAGTTTTTTTCTTCTACCATACAGCCCGATTATCAACCAATGAAACATTCCTTTTTCTTTGGATTCTGATGTTATACAGTTGATATGTGGTGATGATTTTTAATATCATCATTCTGCCTTTAATATTATTATTTCATTTCCCATATATTGAATAACCAGTTTTATCATCATTATTCGATTACTATACCTTGAGAACGGGGGCATGTAAACAACCTTAGTTATTCAATTGAAATACACATATTAAATCCTATAGTCATAATTTTTTATAGCAATTAAACCATTTGTTCCAAACACACACCTATCATCCTTCAATGATGGTGAATATAAATCATTACATTGGTCTCGTGTTCTGATAGATGCATGATCTTGGAAAATGGTTTCCATGAACATATTTATATCATTTTATAACTCTATCTTCTATCTTAGTGGTAATAAGATACGATATATGGGGATGGTAATATCATAATATTCATCCCATACTCTTATCTTGGGACTAGTGTATTGGATAATTTTTCTTGTGTAATGTGATCTTTAATGCATTCCATTATCTTAATCAATATACAACAAAATCTATCCATGTGATATGGGACTTGGTTTTGGGAAAATTTAATATTGAATGTCTATCTTTAATTTATTATCTTGGTAGTGTGAAAACAATTTATGTCTCTTTTTTTGAGTTAAATTCTTGTATTCTATGATTTGTGAACGTTACTTTATTTATGATGTGGTTTTGGATTTGTATTATTAAATCCCCATATATGATTTATTGATTAGTATTGTGTGATATGGACATGAGAATATTAAATTAGGGGACACTTCACCCATCATGAAAAATTATTTTTCGTCATATTTTTTAAAAGTGTGTCAGTAAGTCAGTGGCACCCAATGAGGATAACATCATTGAACAGTAGATGTGTTACTTGATTTTTTTTACATTAGATGCTCTATTAGGTTTATGTAAGTGCTTCTATTTGTTATATAATGATAAATGGTGATAATTTAAAACTATTGAAATTAATGACATGCATGTGTGGTAAATGGGGTATTAACTCTATTATAGATTTTACACATGTGTGTACATGTTAAATAAAATTTTGTAAACTAACATGGGAAATTTTTTTTAGTTGGATAAATTATATTTTTTACACCTCATGTTTTATATAATAATTCATGTAATATGTTTAATTTATTTATTTTATTTTGAATCTATGTTTATTTATTTTAACTTAGTAAAGAGAATGGTATAGATATATTGGTTAATTAAAATGAATTTGATATAAGAATGTAACATTAATACAATGCATGAAAAAAATTATTAATTTATTGATAATTATAATTTGTTTAATAGATAATGAATTTTTTGGATAAGAAAATTTTAATTTTATTATTTAATCATGGGATGTTTTCATTATGCTCTATAATAATACTCAGTGAGACAGACTTGGAATAATTTATTTTGTGGAAACATGTTACCTTAAATAAACTCAAATAATTGTTATGTAAAAATTGAATTATTTTAAAAATGATGATAAAAATTTGTTATACATCCTTCTACAAAGAGGATATTTTATAAAAACATTTTTATGAAGATAGATCAAAAAATAGTTTTCATTTAATTGTATATATGTATTATTTTGAATAAAAGAGACTTGGTGAAAAATATGTATGTGTCACGACTCCCTCTACATAATTTTTACCCCTCCCAGGTAGGCAATGTGAGAAGAGATATAAAGTTTCCCGAGTCCCTCCTTCAGTAGGCCTTGGGTCTATGAATAGCACCGAATGTATAGTAGACACACAAATGGGAGGTATTACCCTCAAAGAGAACACATGGAAAAGATAGAGTTGAGACATACACAAACCAACTCCTTCTCATAGTACAATATAAACGATATACCAAGAACACATATTTAATTTCATGCAAGAACTACTTCAACTGAAATGGAAAAATGAAAGCACAAAAAGAAAGTAAAACAAAAATGACCAAAAAGCCCAAATAGCTCATGCAACCCCAAGCAAGTAGTAACCAGCCTATTCACTAACATACTCTATGCACAACCACAAAAACAGTTTTCCCAGCCCCCCTATCAGTGGTACTAAACAAGCGCTGATAAAGGGGGTCCCTTTATTAGCGCTAAAAATATCACTGATAAAGGGGGGGTGCCTTTATCAGCGCTAAAAAAGGGCTGATAAAAGTACCCCTTTATCAGCACTTTTTTTAGCACTGATAAAGCCCCCCCCCATTATCAGCACTGATAAAGGGACCCCCTTTATCAGCGCTTTTTTAGTAGTGCTAATAACGGGGGGGGGGCTTTATCAACGCTTTTTTTTAAAGCGCTGATAAAGGGTCGAATTCAAAAAAAAAAAATTTATTAACATATTAAAATATAAATATATTTATATTTATATAGATATAATATATAATTTTTAAATATATTTTAGATAAGTATAAATGTACATTAACACTTAATATACTGAATATATAAGAATTTAGTGAAAATGGATTCTTAAAAAATTAAAAAAATATTTTTAATTAATGATTTCTTAATTATTATGGAGTAGTAGTCATTTAATAACAATTTGAAGACTAAAAATATTAAAAAAATTTAAAAAAAGATCCAAAATAACTTGAAAATGCAACTCAAACTTCAAACGGCCATAAGTTTTGATCCGGGTGTCTGTTTGAGCTCTACCACATATCAAATCGAAGCCTGTGATGAGCTCTACGTCTTTATGAAGAGGGAATACCGGTCAAGAGTTTTTCGAGGCCAAAAGAGGTCCATATGGCCTCCAAAATTGAGTTTTTAGTCGGGGTACCTAGATTTTTTTAACATTTTGTGGGTTTTCAACCTCGTTTGGGGGGGTATTATTGTATTTTTTGGGGGGGAATGAATTTATTCCAAGGTATTACATTCATATTGATATTATTTCTTTGAAATTTTATCGTTTTTTATAATGCACTCCTATTTATAATCAAATATATAACTATATGTACATATTTTTTATATATTCACACCTAAAAATTAAATTTTTAAAATAAATAATTAAACATATTTACATATAAAATATATTAGCTCTCTCTAAATAATAACTAATTTCCATTTTATTTAAAATACCAATATATGAATTTTTATACCACTACTATATATTAATATAACTATATATATATATATTAATCTAGCTATATATATATATATTAATATAACTACATATATATTAATATTACTATATATATATATATATCACTATAAATATATATATTAATATCACTATAAATATATATATTCATATAACTATATATATGTATATTAATATAAATATATATTACTATACGAATAAATATAAATAAATAAATATATATAAATAGAGATATATATTAATATAACTATATATAGATATATTAATATAACTATATATATATATATATTAATATAAATATATATTACTATACGAATAAATATAACTATATATATATAAATAGAGATATATATTAATATCACTATATATATATATATTAATATCACTATATATATATATATTAATATAACTATATATATATATTAATATAACGATATATATGTTAATATAACTATATATATTAATATAACTATATATATATTAATATAACTATATATATATTAATATTACTATATATAGATATCAATATAAATTTATATTACTATATGAATAAATATAAGTACATATATATAGATATCATGAAATAGAAAAAAAATCAAAACAGAGTTGTGGTAAGAGCTTAGGCGCGCATGGGGGAGGTCTCGAGTTCAAAACCTGCTGGAGGCAGAGGCGCGCGCATGGGGGTGGATGTTGGGGGCTAGCGCTGATAAAGGGTGGAGGGGTGCGTGTGGGCGCTGGAGAGGCTATAAAGTGCTGTTAAAAGGGGGGATCAAACGCTATAAAATCCCCCACACGATTGGCATGACTTTTTTATTTTTTTGTAATTTTTTTAATTTTATTAAATTTTTTATAATTTTTTAAATTTTTTTTAACTTATATCAGCGCTTTTTTAAAAGCGCTGACAAACAGGTCCTTTATCAACGCTAAAACAAAAGTGATGATAAAGGAAGCGCAGATATAGGACCCTTTAATAGTGATAAAAAAATCACTGATAAAGGGGTACTTTTATCAGCGCTTTTTTTAGAGATGATAAAGGGGACCCCCCCCCCCATTATCTTCGCCGACATTAAAAGTGCTTTTCCTAGTGCTGTTAAAGGCCCTTTTTAGCGCTAATAAAGGGTGTATTTGTAGTACTGAAGTGACCTGAAAATAGTTTATATATACTTAGGGTGAGAATAATAGTATACATGGTAGGATCCTCCCTGGAGCCTCTCATGAAAAAGTAATGAAATCATGCTAAAGCACAGTGAACAACAAGTGAAACTAACTCATCACCTAAATAGGTATACAATGTTCCAAACCTCACCAAGGCTACTCTCACCAAGTATTTCTTACTAGAGAATATAATTTAATAATTAATATCAAGGGTAAGTCACTACCACTTCCCCATTATTTTTCCTCCTTTCGCTAATGTCACATGTCCTGAACATCTCTCTCTATAAAGGCTTGCACGTAGACAACATGGTGAAGCACCACAACATGCACCCTGTGCAACAAAACCACCATATCCACGTAACCATCATAAGAGGTAGTTTCCGGGATCTAGAATATCTCTCAATAAGTGTATCATACATCAGGTATTATACATCAATCCATTATCACCCATACATTGAGGAAAGATCCCCAATTAATTATACCCTATACATGTTACACCTATAGTGTTCCATATGAATCTATATCCATAATATATGTGTGTGAATATCTACAATCCATTGTATCTATTTACAAACTTATATGGGAAAAAATAACCACCACGACTACCATAAAAAGTAAATACCAACAGAAGAGAGTGGGGACAATGGGGGTAGTCAGCCATCCATCCTCCCATAAAAATGTTGGGGGAAACACCACACCCCATGGATTAGAATCAATGAGGTGTTAGTTTCCCTAACTGACAGGTTGGAGTAGTATATATAAACACATAAAGTAATGGATATAATATCTCCCACAACCACACAATGTAATTAACTAAGAATTATAATCAACTATAGCTAACGTCTCTTAGACTCTTAGCTCATCCTACTAAGACTAGATATCCATTAAGCACACAACCATTTAAAAAGCTATATTAGGTAACATCATCCCTTTTTATTGGTACCAAATTATGTTAATTAAATAATAAAACATTAATTAAATATTAACATTTACCACATGAAATCCCATTACGATCCCAAATTTGATCCATACCCCCTAGGAATAACCAAATCGAGTCCATGACTTCATAAAAATACTACCTCGGCATTTCATCCCAGTAAGATCAAACCCCATGGGTAAAACATTAATTCAATCATTTATTAACAATATTATCACATTCAACAATTAAAATTACTAAAAAAAAATCATTCAAAGCTTCTATATGAAAGGGTCTCAACACAGTGAGTATTTGATTTACATATCGTGTCTTTTCCACCTATAACTGAAGTGGAGGCCTATCCATCCTTGAGAAGCTAAACATGGAAAAAACATGGAATACCACCTGAATTTGGAAGGAGGGTAAGAAATACAATCTATGTGAAGTAGTGGGGAATGTTAAGAAGTAAACAAACAACAACATTAAACAAGAATAAAACATTCATATATAACCTGTTTCATCATCTCATGTGTCCTCTCTGACACTCACATACATAAACTGATACCTCTCACCGCTTTTGGCGTCACATGTTGCCACCAAAACAATTGGCCCTCCCTACCCCCCACATACCACTGTATCCCTCTAGGATCATCTATATCAGGATCAAACCACACCACAAGTATTAGTAAATAAACAACATAGAAATTGGGCCCTTGTCCCTAAAGAACACATTCAGACTTGATACACAATGAGCACTCACAGCTCTAAAGAATATGGTGCTGGGACTTTAAAAGATAGAGGGTAACTCAAAAACCTTCATGGAATTACAATTATCATACAACCGGCCCATTATTCCATATTTAATTAACCGATTCATTTAAAAATTCATAACTGTATCTGTTTGATTTATCACCAAGAACAACAACAACAACAACTAGATTCATTAACAAGCCTATTTATCTTTGTCCCAATGAATTTACAATTAATATCATCTTTATATTATTTGAAAATTGACATCAAGAATTTTGTGGTAAAAAAACAAGGCATAGTTATCTCACTATCTATAAAATAAAGAGGCAAACTGTTATCACTGTATAAAACAACAACATACGATTCATACAAATTCCTTACTCTAGTTTAATATTTATTATGTCAATTTCATTGTGGTCTAGTGGAAAAATTGTAACAACTATATGACTGCATGTAATAATAATATAAATGTCATGAATACCATACATCATAATATTTATGATGTTCTTTGAAGGAGATCATGCCAACACAATAGATCATGATCACCTCTCTTGTAACGACCGCATCCACCTGAGGACGTCACAACACAACTGCCTAAACCAACACCCAAAAAGGTCCATTCGAAACCCGAAGATCACATTTCGTAACATGGAAAGGATAAAGAGAATAATTTGATGGAATAACCTAAAAATACATAGGTATATCATACCTTATATTGAATACAGATCGACACTTCCTGGTTGCACCAAATAGGGGGTGGACATGCAGTTGGAAAAACTCTAGGGAAAACATGATCCATAGTACACACTAAAATTGAAAGTATCATTAAAAAGGAAAGGTTATGTTCATCTCATACCAAGAAGAAAGATAATAAAAGAATGTAGGGAAGGCCCATGTCTTAGAAGAATCAGATCCAAGACTCACAGAATGCGAAATGGTAGAATTTTCATTAAAGACGGACCTCAATAACATATGCGGTTTGACTAAGTAAAATCTTCAAGACCCTTAGGTATTAAATTATAGGAGTTATGGGATTTGAATCAGCCTTAAATCCCATAAAATAAGGCTTTGATTTCATTTTACATCAACGAAAATGTCTAAGGGGAGAAACTATAAGAAACTGGAAACACTTTACACCTACCAACCTAGAAACATTGTACACCTATCGATAACTGGAATCACTATATACCTATTTATAAATGACTCACCAACCTGGATACATTGTACACCTACTAATAGATGGTAACAGAATACAACTACCAATAGATGGAAATACTATTCACCTACCCATATAAGACTCACTGAGAAGGAAACATTGTACACCTACCAATAGATGACATACTGATAGCTTGAAACACTGTACACCTACCGACAGCTAGAAACACTGTACACCAACCGATATTTGACTCACCGACATTGAAACGCTATAAACCTACAAATATATGACTCACTAACCTAGAAACACTTTACACCTACCGACATCATGAAACACAATTCAAAAAGCTGGAAAATTTTCAAAGTGTTGTGAATAAGTCACCTTTCCCCCATGGAACACCTCAAACACCATATTTCAGTAGAGGAATGGAATGGAGAGGTCTAGGCCCTTACATCATGAATATGATTTTGAATTTTTTTAATGTGAAATGTTTTAAAATATATCTATAAATTAATAATCAGTTAAAAAGAATGTTTATGTTTGAAACACCATTATTAGTGAGGCCTAATGAAATAATGTATGTATAAAAATATATGAATATCAATAAATTTTTGTTAAGGAACTCTGATATAATATTTATCATGATATGTTAATCATAATAATTTTAAATGTTTTTTATTATATTTTCTTTTATATAAATGAAAACAAACCATGAATAAATTTCCAATTGATTGAATGCATATGTAATATGGTTGAAGTTAAAGATAATTTTTTACTAAATTAAATTCTATGATTCCAATTTAAATCATGTGATATGAATTTTTTGAATTTTTTTCATCAATAGCATTGTTTAATTTTAATTTTTTTAGGTATAAATTATTTGATAGTTGTGTTTTGGATATCCTTATGGAAATTGATCTGATTATATAATCTATCATGGGAAAGAGAGTAACATATGTGTGGTCAATATTCAAATTTTTTTATTTTATTTTATTGGGATGAAGCCTTTGAAGGTGAGTATGGTATTTTAAGGGTCAGGTCACTATTCATAACAGTCATATTACTATTCCAACGATCATTTTACTATTCCAACAGGCAAATTACTTTTCCATTTTTCAATTTTTTAATGGTCATATAAGATCCCTATTTTTTATAAATACTTAATATTTCATTCAATATTCATTCACTTATATTTTTTATCAATGTAATATATATTAATTAAACAATTTCATATTTCCTTAAAATAATTCTACATCATTTCAACAGGGTAGTTCAATGGTGTAATTATTTTGGGGGATTGAGCATATCCATATTTTCCTTTTATTTTATCTTATTCTTAAATTTTTTTCACCCATTTTAATAAATTGAATTCTTATGGATATGATTACTATATGAATGTAATGGTAAAATTGACATAATCAGAAAGTAAATTTCATTAAATGAATTTTAGGTCATTACAGTAAGACCTCTATGGAATTAGATGAGGCGACTCCTACTTTCAGCCATATGTTTTTTTGTTTTGAATAAATATTAATCATTCCTTTGTTTTGGGTATTGTGTGAAATCTTAATTATTTGCAAGTAAGGGATTTTTACCTCTTATTTTTTTGATAAGAAAATGTGAATCAATCTTCCTTCATATTCATTATTTAAATAGTTATTATTAACCATAATATGATAAAAATATGGAAATTAATAAGATGAATAATGATTGCATGATAATCTGGAAATTCTAAAAGTTAATGTCGAAATTCTTGGAGTATATTATTATTAAAAACAATAATAATTTGTATAAATTAAATGGAAGATAAATATATGACATAAAATATTTATGATGCATTATCAATTAAATGGAATTTAATTTTTGTAATATTATGATTAACATGTTAATGTTGTTAATCTTGAAATGAAATATAAATAATATTAAATGTGGTGTAAAATTATGATCTTCAAATCACATGGCGAACCATATATATAATTATGAATTTTAATTGAAATAACGCGAATGATATTTTTAATTTCTACCCATGAAATGCATTAATATATTACATAAAGAAATGGAAAACATATAACTTCATGTTTTATAATAATGATAGTTATTTTGGAAATTACCTATTAGAGAGAAATAAATAATTTCATGTCAATTTCAAATTAATATTCGAATAAAATTAAAAATTTAACATGAAATGATTTAAAAATATTTAATATATTTATGATAATAATAAATTATATAGTTGTGGAATGTTTATATTTTAAAAGTGAATTATCACATGTTAAGATAATTTAATTCATAGATTAAAATATTAACTTGGTCATTCTGTTCAAATGTGTTTATTCTTTACTCTAGATATTTACTACATAATATGAAATATTTTGTTATAATTTTTAATCAAGCTTCAAATTTTTGATGGTAAATAAAACCATTAATATGGTAATTCAATGATTATAATAAAATAGGAATGAATTTTTTCCATCAAATTTGTTGACATATTAAAGAGAAGTTTATGTCGAAACACTGGATTAGTTGAATAATATTCACCTTGTAAATTTTAATGGCTAATGATTCTTGGATTGAATGTAACGCCCCGACCCCTATTACCCAGATTCAGTGAATTATTTTAATACATTACCAAGATTACAAGGAATCAAGTCCTGAAGGACCAAACATTTTAGCAATCTTGGAAAATAGATTACATACATGAATGTTACATTAAACTTCATAACATACAAAACAACATAAATAATCCTTTTTTTAACGCCATTATTCCCTTGGCTTAACCCTGAATATCAATCACAATACTCTTCTAGTAATCCTAGGAAAAATAAAACAAAGAAAAATGTGATCTCAGATGGTCAGTAAGGATAACAATAGAGAAGAATCTATCATAAATAAGCATAAACATTTAAGGAAATATATAACTAAAACAAAGGCCTTTTAAACTTGAACTTCAGTATAATATGGAAGAAATAAAATTAATTAATTCAATTTACTTATTCACATGGATATTCTGCTAATAGAATAATCACATGATATATCATTAACAACTTTCATAATGATGGAATTCATAATTCCAGACTATCATAATGACATAGTGAAGGCCTTGTATGATAACACTGCTTTTATTACAAATTTAAAAATGATTTATTACATAAACTATTCACTTGATACAACATGGATGATTGAGAGGTCTTGTGTCTTTGGTTCTTAGGATCATTACATAACAACTTAAAACATGAAATTCTACATCTTTTTTGAAAACATCCTTTACATGACCACTACATTTCCTCATACTTAACATTGCTTGGGATAACCTGACGACATGCATAAGAAAAGGGGTGAGCTATAAAGCCCAGTAATGGAATAAACATGGAATACATGAGGAGTACAATACATGTTAGACAATAGGCATATTAACAGATCACAAGTGAAACATGAACATAAAGGCATGATAAAGCATGATAATCGTAACATGGAAATGTGGCAACAACACTTAACATGGAATTATCATGAGACAAGGATCATTAGACAAGGAGCATTAGTAAATTCTCATTGCACATGAAGCACGAGTAAACCCTAATTTCACTTGAATTAGAATGAGTCAACACTCATTGCACATGACGTATCATGATACTGTACTTTACCCAATGCATTGGAGCATTATAAGGGCGCACCCTTCTTAAACATTTAATTTCATGCATAAGTGTTCCACGTGGATCATAAAACATGGATTCATTAAATATAATCATTTATTACATGATAAAAGAATGTTGAATTCATATATAAAACTTTATAATCAATAAGTAAATGTGCATTAAGGTGTATACCCTTGATGGAGAAAGGGGAATGGTATTCACTACACAAAGGCATTGGCTTAGAAAATCAGTGCAATTTCGGCAGCGTAATGACATGGCATAAGAATTCATAAAAAATGATTGATGAGAGGGAAATGGGTGACTCATCATATTTACATGAAATGGAAAGTAAGGGGGTCATATAGATACATTTCCAAACAAATGTAATGGAATTTATATTCATGATACGAAAGTATTGCTTGAATGTAAATGAGGAGAGAGAAGTTCCTTTCAGAATTTTGGCATAGTAACAGGTGTACATGGGAGGCTTTTAATGGGAGAGAAATGGGTATAACATCATTCCAACATAAAGAGGGAATTATGAGGAAGGTGATAAACCATACCCAAACATTCATAATTGAAATTAAAAGGAAAAAACAACTTAATGAAAATTGGACAAAAAAAGGAGAAAGGAAGAAAAAACCCTTACTTGGAAGTGTGCTTCCAAGGCTTGAGAGAGGCTTCAGAGAGGCTTCATGGGAGCTTGGGGAACCTTGGTAGGATTATAGGGAGTGTAGGGAAGAGTTTGGATGGATTAAAAAGGCTTTTAGTGAGGAGGATGTGGGAGCTTGGGTGCGATTATATAGGAAAGGAGAGTGAATTCTTTATTATTTAGGTTTGGGACCCTTTACATTAAATTAACCCAAACCACAAATAATCTCATGGTTTTAGCCCATGGTTTTTGGAAAATGGACGAGGAAAACAATATTTTATAAGTTTAAATTTCTAACTTCTTAAAATAACGGGGTTTCTTATGTGGAGGTGAGTCACACTCCCCTAGAAAATAATTCAAAAAGACAAGATGTTTAATAATTCTTAAGGGGTCCATTAATTCTTTGAAAAGTAAGTCAATCAAACCCAAAATCACAATTTTTTATTGGTAAAACATATATTTGCCGAAAATAGAGCTTATTGTATTTTATTACATCACTATTCGGTAATTATGATGTCATAAAACACATTATATATTTAAACGGTATTTAATTTTTACGAAAAAATTTGACTATCTCAGAAAATTATGAAAAATTCATCGTTGGTTAATTTCGAAATCCTGATTCCAGAAATATCATATATTTATTTTTAAATAATTTTCTAAATATGATAATTTTGGCTTTTAAAATTAAAACCGAAATTTATCGAAAATTCACGGGTTTTGACAGAAATGGATTGAAAACCTTAATAAAATTATAATTACATTCATAATATTATATGATCATTTATATATAATAAATTTAATTTAATAATAATAATAATATTTTATTAAAATATTATTTAATTCAAAAATCCCTTAATTTAATAAAATAGATTTCTTAATTAAATAATAACTAAAAACACTACTTGTACATTAAAAAATATTTACAATGTATCAATAATGACAAGAAAGTATATTCATTATTATATACAAAAAATAATGTACATGAACATAGTACAAGAGATTTGTTACATAACCCCTTAAAATAGCTGGATAAGACTTAAGGGTAAGGTGTGCGATGGTGACAGACTCTTGGGGAGGCTCAGAAAACATTGATCAAGTGGTAATATATATCAACTTCCACTTTTCCCGTAGACGGTCTCGTTCGAGCTTGACATGATGAAGCTCCACTTGGGCTTGGTCAAGAGCGAATCCCAAAGACTCCATGTCTTTTCCGAGCTCAAAAAATGGGCTTTGTATGGAGCAATTCTAATGTATGATGCCATCACTTCCTTTGTCTGAGTAAGTTGGATTTGTAAAATCCCTATATTTATACTAATCATGTGATCACTATACAATGGATATAAAAGCAACAGTCACAATTCTTAACATAAAACTGAAGAATTTGACATTTTATATAAACATTTTACATAATGAGACATTTAATTAGATCAGGAGGGATTTCCATTAATGAAAGTTTTGGTCGTTACAATATTCCCCCCTTAAAAAAATTTTACCCTCAAAATTTCTTTTTCCTACACTAAAACAGATGTGGGTAACTCAGCTTCATCATTTCATTCGATTCCCAAGTCACTTCTTCAAACTTGTGGTTTCACCACAACACCTTGACGAGGGGCATTGTCTTATTTTTTAGAACTTTTTCTCTATGATCTAATATCTTCACTGGTTTCTCCTCATAAGAAAGATCATCCTCCAACTATACCCCCTTAGAAGAGAGTACATGTGAAGGGTCCAGTATGTACTTCATTAAGAGGGATACATGAAAGACATCATGTACTTTGGACATGGTAGGTGGAAGTGATGCTTGATAGGCCACAACATAGACACGATCAAGAATCTCGAAGGGGCCGATGTAGCTTGGACTTAACTTCCCTTTCTTTCCTAATTTCATGAACTTATTCCAAGGAGATATGCGTAGAAAAACCATGTCTCCAACTTTAAACTCAAAGTCTCGTTGACGATTATCTGCATAACTCTTCTGTCGACTCTGGGCTACCTTGATATGCTGCTGAATGGTTTTCACCTTCTTCACCATTTCCTCGACCATTTCTGGTCCATGTAGCTTACGTTCACTGACCCCATCCCAACATGCTGTTGTTCTTCACCTTTTCCCCAAGAGGGATTTATAAGGTTCCATTTAAATGCTCGAGTGTCGCCCTCTAACTGAACGTTTTGGATTCTTGAGTGGCAACTGTTATTATAAGAGAACTCAACCATAAAAAGATATTGATCCCATACATCTTTAAAGTCCATTGAGCATGCTCTCAACATGTCCTCAAGTGTTTGGACAATCCTCTAGGATTGTCCATGAGTTTGAGGATGATAGGCCGTACTGAAGTTGAGTTCAGAATCCAGAACATGTTGAAAACTCTTCCAAAACATAGTGGTGAATCTTGGATCTCGGTCAAACACAATAGATAGTGGTACTGAATGAAGCCTTACCACTTCCTTGATATATATCCATGTAAGTTGATCCAATGAGAAATTCTCCCGAATAGAAATGAATTGTGATGTCTTTGTAAGATGATCCACCACAACCTCGATTGCATTGTTTTCTTTGGATGTCCTCGGATGTCAAGTGACAATTTCCATGGTGATTTTCTCCCATTTCAATTTTGGTATGGGAAATGGTTGCATCATCCCCTTATACTTATGCCTCTATGCCTTCACTGGCTGGCACACCAGGCACTTCGATGTATATACAACGATCTCTTTCTTCATATTATCCCACCAAAGGTTTTCTCGGAGATCTCGATACATCTTTGTGCTCCCTGGGTGAATTGAGAAATTTGAACTATGTGCATCATCCAAAAGTTCCTTCTTCATCTTCGGACTTTATGGAACAAATAGTCTTTTTCCAAATCACATAATTCCTTCTTCATTAACATTAAACTCTGATGATTTACCTTTGTCGATAGCTTCGACTTTTTCCTGAATTCCCACATCATCCTTTTGAGCATCTTTTAACCTTTTCAAAAGAGACGGTTGATCAATCATTTGTGAAAGGATTGATGATGTTCCCTTATTTATGATTCCCATGTCCATCTTCATCAAGTCTAAGATGATTGGATCCTTCTCAATTCTCATCAATGATAGAATCGATGGGTCCTTTCTACTTAAGAAATCTGCCACCTTGTTCTCTTTACCAAGGTGGTAATGTATTGAACAGTCATAATCCTTGATGAGCTATATCCATTTTCATAGGTGCATATTAATCTCATTCTGTGTGAATATATATTTAAGGATCTTGTGGTTAGTATATATCTCACATTTCTCCCCATATAGTTAATACCGCTAGATTTTCAAGGCAAAGATCACCGCCACAAACTCCAGATCATGCATTGGATAGTTTTTCTCATGGATTTTCAACTGTCTTGAAACATAGGATATCACTTTATCATTATGAATTAGCATACAACCTATGCCCTTCTTCAAAGCATCACTTAATATCACATGGATTTCCCCACTGGTGGGTAAAGTGAGCATGAGCTCAGTGATAAGCCTCCTTTTCAACTCTGTGAATCTTTCTTCGCATTCATCTCTCGAAGAAATCTTTACTCCCTTTCGAGTTATCTTGGTAAGAGGGTTGTGAAATCGTGAGAAATGTATCACAAATCATTGATAATATCCATCTAACCCCAAGAGGCTATAGATATCCATTACCGATGATGGGCTCAGCCATCCCTCAATTGCATCGGTTTTGTAGGGATCCATAGATATCCCATTGCTTGTGATGATATGGCCCAAGAAGGAGACCTCCTTCAACCAGAACTCACACATGCTTTACTTTTCATAGAGCTTCTCCTTTCAAAAAGTCTCTAGTATAGTTCTTAAATTATCTTCATCATCCTCCTTGGTTTTGGAGTATATTAGAATATCATCTGTAAAGACTACCACAAATTTGTCAAGGTAATCTCTAAAGACTCTATTCATCAAGTCCATGAATATTTCTGGAGCATTAGTGAGTCTGAAAGGAATTACTATGAATTCATAGTGCCTGTATCTTCTACAAAAAGTAGTTTTGGGGATATCTTCCTTCTTCACCCTTACTTGATAATATCCCGACCGCAAGTCCACCATGGAGAAGTATTGTACTCCGCGCAGCTAATCGAACAAGTCATTGATCTGTGGCAGAGGATACTTGTTCCTTATCGTGATTTTGTTAAGTTCACAATAATATATGAAAATCCACCTTGACCCATCCTTTTTATTGATGAAGAGGACTAGTTCACCCCATGGTGAAGAACTTGGGCGTATAAACCCTTTATCTAGATTCTCCTGTAGTTGTTTCATCAGCTCTTTAAGCTCTACGACAGCCATTCTATATGGAGTCTTGGATATTGGTAGCGCCCCTAGTGTAAGTTCAATTAAGAATTGAACGTCTCTTTTATGAGGAAGACCAGGTAGTTCCTCAGGAAATACTTCAACAAATTATCTCACAATAGTCATTTCTTCATGGATGGTTTCTTCCTTCGACTTAATCATCTGAACCAGATACGCGTGCTCATAGGGTAGTAATATCCATGCTTGAGATGATGGAGATAAAGGAGATTCATCTTCCTCCTTACACTTGTAACGAATCAGGGGTCAATTCTCAATATGTTGTGTGATTTCCCTCTCTCTACAATTTATGTTGGTTCTATATAAGGAAATCTAATCTATTCCATGAATTGCATCAAATTATACTAGAGGGAGTATGACGAGGTTCGCCAAGAAATTCAATCCACATATTATGACAGGGGAGGAGTTATATTCATGGGATGAAATGATTGCTCCATTTTTTGTCCTCACCAACATCTTCACTTCCATGATTTGTGGTGGTGTTGGGATTGTTCTACTAAACTTTCGATATATAAAAGAATGCGTAGAACCTAAATCAAAAAGTACGTTCTCTATTCCTGAATGAATAACTAGTGTACCTGTCACCACTTCGTTGTCGGGGTTCACTTCGGTAGAAGTGATGGAAAATGTTGTTCCTTGCTGACTTAGAGGTTGTTGGCTGCCTTAGAAACCCCTATGATTAGGGAACGGATTTGCAAAATGCCCCAGTTCATTGCAGTGTAACAATGAACAACGCGTTGAGGTTCGAACAGAGCGTTCCTCTCCTCTATCGCAACTGCGGGTCTTTCTTGCCGACAGTTAACAGCCAGGTGCCCCTCTATTCCACACCTAAATCATTTCAGTGTCCCCATGAGGCAATTTCCAGAGTTCTTCTTTCTGCACTTTTGGAAAGTGGGGTGATGGATCTTCATAGCATCGTTGGATTTAACCATCAGACCTCCCGCATTGAAGTCCACCTTCCTCTTCTTGTCTCCATGATACCCCTGAGATTCCCTGATCACCATTTCGACCTTTGAGGGCACATCAGACAATTTCCTCATAGCTTTCTATGTCACGAATCTCTAATGCTTTTGGTAGGCTAGGCTCCAGCCCCCCAAAAAAGAGGTCAACCTTGAATTCGGGGGTAACTACAAAGCCGGAAGCGTATCGTGAAAGCCTTGTGAAGTTTTCCTCGTACACTCCAACAAATTCTTCATCTTTTTTCTTGAAGTAAAAGAAGCCCCTTTCCATCTTATGCTGGAGGGTGTGCGTAAATATTTATCGAAAAACATCTTCCGGAAATCCTTCCATTCCAACGCCTCGATCTCCTCCTCATGCTTCGTATTTTTGACCAACCTCCCCCATTGATCAGCATCACCTTCCATACAATAATCCTCCAGGACAACCTTCTCTTGTTCAGAACATTTAAGGATGGATAAGATCTTTTCAATGGAGTTGATCCATTTTTCAGTAATCGTGAGATCAGATGATCCACTAAAAGTAGGAGTCCTTTTTCTCAGGAAGCTCTCGATAGAGACTTGTTCTTTCTTACGGGGGGGGGGGGGGGTGTTGAACGTTCCTCTTGACCCATGTTTCTATTCAAAGCATGAGTTAGTTGAGATAGAAGCATGATAAATTTCGTGATTCCTGCTCCCATTGGATTTGGCATCTCATTAGTATAGTCATCACACTGATCTTCACATCGGTTGTTAGCCCGAGTCCTCATATTACCGGCCATTGGCTGGAATAAAAATAAATTTAGGGGGGTAACACATAAAGGGTAATCTAAAGACAATAGTTGATGACATATAAATAAAATTTTATTTCCTTAACTCATGGGTCTATAGGCTTCAATCTAGGATTTTCATGATCTCCTTTCTAATATATATTCTTATGGGAATTTTTTTAATACCGTTAATAAAGGTTCATACTAAACTTGTGAATTTATCAAAACATATCCCCCAGGAGTGTCATAACCAAGAGTGCAGTAAGGCCCATTTTCATGCACCGGTTCCCGTTCGAGTCTAGCTCAAAGTGGTGTTTTCGGGTTTTACCCCTAGGATACATATGTGCCAGAGCCATCTCTACCTGCTCGTATCCAGACAGTGATGTATTTTCTTGATAAACCACTCACTTAATACTTATCAAAACTTAGGGATGTTTCTATTATACATAGTCTATTCTCTAAGGCTTTACTTGGGTTTTCCAATCCTAATCCCAAAAATAAATAGACATGTCCTCTAATACCAACTATGAAAACCCTGCTTTTATTACAAACTTAGACATGATTTATTACATAAACTATTCACTTGATACAACATGGAAGATCGAGAGGTCTAGTGTCTTTGAGTATTAGGATCATTACATAACAACTTAAAACATGAAATGTAACATCTTTATTTAAAACTTCTTTTACATGAACACTACATTCCCTCACACTTAGCATTTCTTGGGATAACCTGAGGACATGCATAAGAAAAGGGGTGATCTATAATGCCCATTAAGGGAATAAACATGGAATACATGAGGAGTAAAATACATGTTTGAAAATAGGAATATCAATAGAGAACAAGGGAAACATGAACATTAAGGCATGATAAAGCATGATAATCATAATGTCACGACTCGTCCTCGGGGCCCGTGTCGTGACTTACCCAAGCTCGCCTTCCATAGGCCAGGGGCTGGAAACTAACACCAAAGGCGTAAATCCTGATAAAAGGGATGGAATTGACTTTATATAAGTAAAAAAACACAACAGAGTACAAAAGATGAAATAAACACTATGTAAACTGAGTACAAAAGTAAGTGGTGAAAAGTAAATGGCCCAGAATACAAACCCAACTGAAAGTACAGTACAACTGAAAAGAAAGAACATTAGCAGTAATGTAAATCAGCAACCACCAAGTCATCCTTCAGCTATCCCACCTGAATGGTGGGTATAAATGGTCTTCTCATGTGCTCGGTTCCGACCATCCACATCGTTTACGTCCCGCCTGATTGTCTACTATACTTGGATCCTACGTGGGTTCGACAGCGAGGACAACTGTACTTGGATCCTACGTGGGTTCGACAACGATGGTTACTATACTAGGATCCTACGTGGGTTCGGCAGCGACGACTTATTTACTTTGATCCTATGTGGGTTCAGCAGGGGAGATGATTCAAAGGCTAGATCTATCATCTCCACCCCACTTCGTGAGTAGTATACCTGTGTGAGCTGAGTCTTGACTTTTAATGAATATCATCGATATGATTGACTTGCCTTCTTGTGTGGTTTGAGTTGTGATATACTATGTGGACTAGGTTGTACATGGGCTCGTGAGTTGGAGCCAAACTAGAATTGATGACTTAGTTTTATGAATGATCATATACCTAAGTGGAGTTGGTTGATACTTCGTGTTTGTATCTTTCCTTTGTGGTTTATACTTTTGGATTCTGGGAGACCTTCAGGGGTCTCAGGATCCATACTGAGTATCGTATACTCACCCCTCCATGGACTATGCCCGCACTACATTGTGTTGTTTGCAGACGATGGAAATCGCTGATCATGGTCAGGGCTTGTGTAGCTGGACGATATCCGGTGGTGGACTATTAGGCGGGACGTACGCAGAGCGGACAACCAGACCCGAGTAGCTGAGAAGACCATCTACACCCACCCTTTAGGTGGGATAGCTGGAGGAAAACACGGTGGTTTCTGATTTACTTTACTGCTGCTATTCTTTCTTTTTAGTTGTTCTGTACTTTGAGATGGGTTTGTATTCTGGCCCATTTACTTTTCAGCACTTACTTTTTTACTTAGTTTACTTAGTGTTTATTTCAGCTTGTCTACTATGTTGTATTTGTTTATTATATAAAGGCAATGCCTTCCCTTTTATCGGGATTTACGCCTTTGGTGATAATCCCCAGTCCCTGGCCTATGGAAGGTGGGCTTGGGGTAGTCACGGAACGGGCCCCGAGGACGAGTCGTGGCACATAACATGGAAATGGTGCAACAACACTTAACATGGAATTAGCATGAGCCAAGGCTCATGGCACATGGAGCATTAGTAAATTATCATTGCACATGAAGCACAAGTAATCCCTCGTTGCACTTGAATTAGCATGATTAAACACTCATTGCACCTGACGTATCATGATACTATACTTTACCTAATGTATTGGAGCGCTATAAAGGCACACCCTTCTTAAACATTTCATTTCAAGCATAAGTGTGCCACATGGATCATAAAACATGGATTTATTAAACATAATCATTTATTACACGATAAAGAAATTTGGAATTCATACATGAAACATTATAATCAATAATTAAATGTCTATAAAGGTTAATACCCTTGATGGATAAATGGGCATGGTATTCACTAAACAAAGGCATTGGCTTAGAAAATCGGTGCAATTTCGGCAGCATAACGACGTGGCATAAGAATTCATAAAAAATGGTTGATGAGAGAGAAAGGGGTGTCTCATCATATTTACATGAAATGGATAGTAATGGGGTCATATAGATACATGTCCAAACCATTGTAATGGAATTTAGATTCATGATACAAATGTATTGCTTGAATGTAAATGTGGAGAGAGAAGTTCATTTCGGAATTTCGGAATAGTAACGAGTGAACATGGGAGGCTTTTAATGAGAGAGAAAGGGGTCTCCCATCATTAAAAAATAAATAGGGAAGTATGAGGGAGGTTCGAAACCATACCCAAACATTCATAATTGAAATTAGAAGGGAAAAACAACTTAAAGAAATTTGGACAAAAAAAAGAGAAAGGAAGAAAAAACCATTACTTGTAAGTGTGCTTCCAAGGCTTGAGAGAAGCTTGAGAGAGGCTTATTAGGAGCTTGGGTCACCATGGTCGGATCCTAGAGAGAGTAGGGTAGAGGTTGGATGAACTCCAAAGGCTTTGAGTGATGTGGAAGTGGGAGATTGGGTGGGATTATATAGGAAAGGTGAGTGAATTCTTTATTATTTATGTTTGCGACCCATTACATTAATCTAATCCAAGCAACAAATAAGATCATGGTTTTTGCGCATGTTTTTCTGGAAAAGGGAAGATAAAAACAATATTTTATAAGGATAAAGTCCGAACTTCTTAAAATAATGGGGTTTCTTATGTGGAGGTGAGTCACACTCCCATGGAAAATAATTTAAAAAGACAAGATGTTTAATAAGTCTTGAGGGGTCCATTAATTCTTTGAAAATTAAGTAAAACAAACCCAAAATCACATTATTTTAATGGTAAAACATATATTGGCCAAACATAAAGCTTATATTAATTTATTACATCAATATTGGGTCATTATGATGTCCTAAAACACATTATATATTTAAACGGTATTTAATTTTTACCCAAAAATTTGATTGTATCAGAATATTATAAAAAATTCACTATTGGATAATTTTGACTCCCTGATTCCAGAAATATAATTTATTTTATTTAAATAATTTTTTAAATATGTTCATTTTCACTTTTAAAATTAAAACCGACATTTATAAAAAATTCACATGTTTTGACAGAAATGGATTTCAAACCTTAATAAAAATTATAATTGCATTCATAAAATTATATTATCATTTATATATTATAAAATTTATTTATTAATACTAATATTTTATTAAAATATTATTTAATTCAAAAATCCCCTAATTTAAAAAAATATATATCTTAATTAAATAATAACTAAAAACACTTCTTGTACTTTAAAAACTATTTACAATGTATCAATAATAACAAGAAAGTATATTAATTATTATATACAAAAAATATTTTACATGAACATAGTACTAGTGACTTTTTACATAACCCCTTAAAATAGCCGCATAAGACCTAAGGGTAAGGTGTGTGATGGTGACAGACTCTTGGGTGGCTCAGATAACATTGCTCGAGTGGTAATCTCTATCAACTTCCACTTTTCCCGTAGACGGTCTCGTTCAACCTTGACATGATGAAGCTCAGCTTGGGCTTGGTCAAGAGCGAATCCCAAAGACGCCACCTATTTTTTGAGCTCTGACAAATGGGCTTCATATGGAGCAATTATACTAGATGAGGCCATCACATCCTTTGTCTGAGTAAGTTGGATTTGTTAAAGCCCTATATTTATACTAATCATGTGATTACTGTTCAACGGCTATAAAAGAAATGGTCACAATTCATAACATACAACTGAAGAAGTTGACATTTTATATAAACATTTTACATAAAGAGGCATTTAATTAGATCAAGAGGGATTTCCATTAATGAAACTTTGGGTCGTTAGACCTTGTTCCAAGACAACAAATAAGATTTTGTCAAGGCCTTGGGACAAGACACTAGATTGTCTCATGAGACCTACCAATGTATCGAGGATCTATAGTAGGCTCCACCCATCACTTATTATGTCCAATTCATTCCTCATATGAATAGGTTTAAACATAACATAAACATTCATATTAAAACTAGCATAAAAATGTCAATATATTATCCATAAACCATGAATGGTATAAAAGTAACACATCCACAGTCAAACATATCACAAAACCTTCAATACTATATGTAAGTTTTGTATCATAATAAATCAACTTCAAATAAGCTTAAAATCCATGAAAGGATGTCGACATTGATGAAATCAAAACTATTTCAGAGAAATATCTCTTATTTTGAAATCATTTAAATGTCACGTAATTATAAAATAAAACACTTACTTTGAAAATATTCTAATAATCTTGTAAGGGAATCTTTGATGATTTTATAGCGGCAGAAAATATCCACACCCTCCGTATAAGTTAAAAAAATACATTCTTACATTAATTTTGTCGAAAAGGATAAAAAGGACCTTGTTTGGAAAATGATGGTAAGATTCCTTTATAAACATATTATAAAAAATTCAACAAAGGTATAAATTACTTTAACCCAATTTTTATAAAATATTAAGAATGATTTGAAATACATTTTTAAGAAACATGGATGTGGATGATAAAGAGGTCCCAGTTGATAATTACGTATAGACATCCTCGGATAATGAAGAGATTGTGAAATAAACCATTACCTTGTACTTTTCCTTGGTCCAAGGTAGGTTAACCTCCTGTATAATGGTGAAATAATTTTTATTAAATTATACAATAATAATATTCATTAATATGATATTATATATTATCTTTTAATATTTCTTTGTTAATAATATCATAGTATTATCGTCGTTTCGGGTGTTAACTTACTCGTTTAATTTTAAAAGTTTTGTTTCAAAAGCCATGTTTGTTATGGATAGGTTGTATCTTATTCATATACATAATGTTATAAAGTCCTTAAACATTGTTTTTAATCATCAAATGATAATAATACTTTAATGGATATGATGGGGAATGAATCTTCTCACGTTCGTGGAGATGGTAGTCCGTATGTACGCACGAGCGACAATATAATTCCTTTGATATTATAATAACATATAATTGTATGGTATATCATTTATAAAAAATAATTATAATCTTAATTTTATCATATAAATCAATTATAAATCATTATAATACCCATCCAAATAATAATGTTTTGAATAACAATGACACCACGACGTGGAGACGGTAAGCTGTACGTACGCACGTATGGTGACATGTCATCCAAAGGATGGATAGAATAATGAATATGGTTGTACCATATTTATAATAACATAAAATTATATATAAGATACTAGTGTTATTATTTTATAATGGAAATAACACAGAAAGAAGAAGTGGAAGAAAAAAGGAACTTGAAAGAGGGTGGTGAAATCATTACCTCTTCTTCGGGTTCTTCCTTTTGATTTGATCAAAAGTGCTCCTTATGTTGGATTTATGATCAAACTATGGCCTCTAGGTTTAATTAAGGGAATTTGAGAGAATATTTTGGTAGGGTTTGGATGAACCAAAAGGCTTTTAATTTGTGAATTAGAGAGAAGGGCGAGTGCACTATTATAAGAGGGGTGAGGGGAATCTTTTGCAAAGATAAAAATATTATTTTATAATAAATTTAAATTCGATTTATAATGGCCCCAAAGTGAATTTATTAAATATAAAGGTGGGGATAGGTCGAAAACCACTAAACAAATATGTTTTAGATAGGTTTGAGGCACTATATTAACTATATCTTTTTTATTTAACTCTTAGATAAATAGTTTGACATTTACCATGTCTCCTTGTATTTTTATATTATATAGTTAATAAACATACTATATAATTCCAAATGACCACCAAGTGATCCATTAATTATAAACCTAGAATTATATAAGTTCTATGGATGAACCTTATATTTTTAGGAATAAAATATCAATTAATAATATAATTGTTTTTAAAACAACTCTTTTATTTAAATTTTACCACTATTTAATAACTGATTTTTTAAAGTCTTAAAAACATTATTAATTCGAAACAAATTCATTTATGTAATCCTAACATGTCATATTAATCAATAAAATTCGTGTATGGCATCAAAAATTTCAAATTATATTTATTTTAACATTTATAATAATAATTATTTGATTCTTTCGTTAATAAAAAAAATAATGCAACATTATTGTGTCATAAATAAATTTAATTATTAAATGACCAAAATTTATAAATAAAATACCATCATGTAGGAAATCTTTTTATCATTCTAATGAATATGTATAGTCCAAAATATAACATATATAACCCAATGTCAAAATAGTTTTTCTAAAAGATATATTCTTTTGTAAATTTTGTATTTACTTTAACTTAATTAATATAAAGTGTCATTATCACTTACAAGTGGATCCATGGTGTCCCAAATTCATCCCAAAGATTCACATGGTTGGACATGTATCATCCAATAGGTTTAGGAAACGTTTTAGGGTATTTAATATTATTTTAATATTATTGTTTTACCTTTATTTACAGGATTTACCCTTTAACCATGGTAAATAAAATATTTACTAAAATAATTATTCAAAATGTCTAAAAAAGGTTACATATTTACATAATTTGGACATAATTATTATATATATGGAATCCATTTTTCTAAATTAAAAACATAGAAGTGGCAGAAATTAATTTATAATTAATTCCCGTTGCCAAAACAAAAAACACATTTCTAAGAAATAATAATTATGAAAAGACTGACACTTGCTTTTGTCCAGATTAAATGTGAAATTATGTCCAATGAAAATAATTGTATTAAATGGTAAAAATATAATCTAATTATACATTAAAATCACTAAAATTCATAATTTATCACTATTAATTATTTTAATTAAAATAGTTGTTTTTAACTTAAATTTAGTAATTTTCACTATTCATCAAAATAAGAAAGTTATTAGAAAAGATCAAAAAATTTATTGAAACTAAATTATTATGTCCATATTCTGAATAAGAAGTTTATTTTTTCAAATTGAATACATAAATGTTTCAAATATTGTATTTAAAAAAGGTTCTCCATTAAAAGGCTGTAAAATTGCTTTTTTTAATAAATACTTCTTTTATCTTAAAAAATTGAATTTTTCCTATATTATATCTGATAAATACATAATATTGATTATAAAATTATAAATATTATATAAAGTTAAAAATTCATTTAATACTATTCATAACCACTTTTGAACGTCTAGTTTGGTAGGTCATGGTGCGCTAGAACTCGGTGTTGCGTGTAATGCATGTTATTGAATTACTTTGAATAAATAACATAATATGAAATCATGGGGCGTTAAATTCTTCCCTCCTTCAATAAATTGTGTCATCATAATTTGAAATTATTTTCCCAAAATAAAATGTTGAAAATTGAAAATACCTTTGGGAAAACCCACATCGTAAATTAGGTTAACAAAATTTAGTTTTAATAAGAGGAAATGGGAGATGAAAGGTTCACCACCAAATTAGGATCTCAATTAGGGGAACATTGGTGAAAATTAGAGACAAAAAATTGGAGGAAAATTGTAAATATTTATAGGTAGTGATTGAGGTCATCAATCATAAACAAGTGTAAAATTGAGGGCCTTAAATTCATCAATCTATAATGATTAAAAATACCACCAGTTCAACAAAACATATGGTATTATGATAACACATTTTTGGTTTTAGGATCCCTTCACTAAAGTATAAGAATTAATTTCTTCATAGAATAAGATAATAAGAAAAATATATACTTGAGAAGTAGAGTCCCATCCTTTAACTAATTTCTACCACAATCTCGTCTATCACTCTAAAAGATAATAGAACTCAAAAATGATATTCTATTAATCATATTCGTATAGGGTTAAAAAATGAATTTATAAATCATATACAAGAATTTTTTTAAAAATAAGACTACACTATTCAATCTAGGAAATCACATGGGCCAGTGGTAGGTGATACACCCTTGCTGCGCATCGGTTTCAGGTTCAAGTCTCGCGGCTTTTCCGGACGCGACAGGTTGTCGCCCGACCTCCAAGTTGTCCTTTTATGGAAATCCAAAAATAATCTCAAACTAGAATTATCTAAAATACTTCTGTCCAAACTCACAATCCAAAATTTATAAGGAAGGTAAACACAATGAAGATCCTTTTTTCCACGTAATAACATGTGAACACCTTCATCATGTATTCTTTTAAAACACTGCAACATCCCGAGTTACCATAAAACCATATTGATTACATTAATTATCCCTTATTCCTTATAGAATACTGGATATACTCCTTCTATCCAAAAACTTTGTAAACTCCTACAATGATGGAATATACAAAACATTAATCTGTTTCAAGGTAGTCAAGAATATCAAATATAATTTATCCAAATAAATCATGTATTATTCCAAAAAACACTACCTTGGTATCAGAACCATATTATGGTTTATCTTTCTCTCAACCATATATTTTTGAAAACCTTAACCTGCTACTGAGTAACTTTTCTTGGTTCCACACAATCACAAGTCCTAAATGAAATAGTACTGCAGTACAATCCTCATATACTCCATAATTATTATAACCAGTACATCATTGATACAACACTCAAATGACATAATTCTTTAATAACAACATAAGAACTCTAATCACTCCTCCTCACATGTGGTAGTATCATAACTTGATTATTATCCAATAGCATCATTTGGGGCATACTCTGATGATTTGGAAATTGGTTTGCGTAGTGTCCCAACTCCTTGTAGATGAAGCATTATACATTTCAAAATGTTTTCTTACCCCTGTAGTCATGTACATGGTGTCCTTTTTCTCTAAACTTATAACAAACTCTCATTCCCTTCAGGAAAGTTCTAGGGTGTTTCTTTCCACAGTTATCACATATGGGAAAAATCTTTTTTCCCTCTTCCCTTTATCCATCTTTCTCTCTTCCATCCATTTCTTCTCTTGCTTCCCTTCAAATCCATAAGACTCATAGAATTATTTACTTATCTTATTAACACATGATACCATTTCTTCATATGTTGAGAATACATGGGATACTATTTCCCTTCAAAATGTCATCTTAATACTATGAAAGATATGATCATTATTAATATTTGGATCATACTTATTGATGGAGTTCACATTCCTTATATTGGGAACCATTTCTATAAAATGACATAAACTAGGTCAGTTTATAAATTGCAATGAATAATTACAAACTTGTAAAATACCTAACGTAAATTGAACTGCTTATGGATATAATCCATAATCATAAATATGTTTTAATTAAGAAAGTATATACTCATAAACCCTTCATAATGATCTTCAATGAAAATGAGAATTATCCTAAGCATATCCCCAGGGAGTGTCGTAACCAAGAGTACAGCAAGGCCCGTTGTCATGCACCAGTTCCCGTTTGAGTCTAGCTCAAAGATGTGTTTTCGAGTTTTACCACTAGGTACATCTGTGCCAGAGCAGCCTCTACCTGCTCGTATCTAGACATGGATGTATTTTCTTTGAAAACACACCAAATCTCTACATTACCAAAATTCTAGGAATTTCTTCTATACTAATCCTCAATTTCTATCTTAGGTCTATGTGCTCTAATCAGAGTTTATCTAAATCTAGCTTCCAAGGTTATTTATAAACTTCTTCTGATACCAACTGTAACACCCTGACCCCAGTTGCCCAGAGTCTGTGCATTATTTTAATACATTGGCATGATTACAAGGAATCAAGTCCCAAAGGACCGATCAATTTAGCAATCTTGAAAAATTGATTACATACGTGAATGTTAAATTACAGTTAATAACATAAAAAACATAAAAAATACTTTATTAATTCCATTATTCCCTTGTCTTAACCCTGAATATCAATCACAATACACTTCGTGGAATCCTGGGAAAAAAATAACATAGAAATGGGTGAGCATAGATTCTCATTATGGATAACAATACAGCGGAAACATTCATAAATAAGCATAAAGACATAAGGAAATGTATAACTAAAACAAAAGCCTTTTAAACATGAACTTCAGTATAATATGGAAGAAATAAAATTAAATAATTTCATTTACATATTCACATGGATATTCTACTAATCAAATAATCACATGCAATATCAATAACCACTTTCATAATGATGGAATGCATAATGCCAGACTATCATAACCATATAGTCAATGCTTTGTAAAAAGAATACCAATAATATTTTTTCAAAGCCTTGTGCCAAGACACTAGTTTGTCTCATGAGACCTATTAATCCATCAAGGAGATATAGAGGGCTCCACCCGTCACTTATTAAGTCCAATGCATTCCTCATATGAAAATGTTTAAACATAACATAAACATTCATATTTAAACTAGAATATGAAATGTCAATACTTTATATATAAACCATGAGTGGTATAAAAATAACACATACACATCCAAAAATATCACAAAACCTTCAATACAATATGGAAGTTTTGTATCATAATTAATCAACTTCAAATAAGCTTAAAATCCATCAAAGGATGTTGACATAGATGAAATCAAAACTATTTGAGAGAAATATCTCTTTTTTTGAAATCATTTAAAATTAGGATAATTATAAAATAAAATATTAACATTGAAAATATTCTAATAATCTTGTAAGGGATGTTTCAAAGATTTTATAATGGCGGAAAATAGCTGCACACACCGTATAAGTTAATAAAAGTCATTCTTACATTAATTTTGTCGAAAAGGTTAAAAAGGGCCTTGTTTGGAAAACGAAAGAAATATTCCTTTATAAACATCTTATAAAAAGTCAAAAAGGTTATAAATTACATTAACACATAGTCTATAAAATAGTAAAAATGATTTGAAAGTCATTTTTAAGAAATATGCATTTGGATGATAAAGAGGTCCCAGTAGATAATTACATATAAACAACCTCAGATAATGAAGAGATTTTCAAATAAACCATTACGTTGTACTTTTCATTGGTCTAGGGTAGGTTAAATTCCTGTATAATGGTGAAATAATTGTTATTAAATTATTCAAAAATCATATTCATTAATATGATATCATGTTTGATCTGTTAACATTGCTTTGTTAATAATATCTTAGTATTATCCTCGTTTCAGGTGTTAACTTACTCGTTTTCATTTATATGGTTTGTTTCGAAAGACATGTTTGATATGGATATGTTGTATCTTATTCATATCCAGAATGATATAAAGTACTTAAACATTATTTTTAATCATCAAAATAGAATTATACTTGAATGGATATGATGGAGAATGAATCTCATCGTGTTCGTGGAGACAGTAGTTCGTATGTACGCACGAGCAACAATATCATTGTTTTGATATTAAAATAACATATAATTGGATGGTATGTCATATATAAAGAAAAATTATCATTTAATATTTATTATTTAAATCATTTACACATCATTATCATACCCATCCAAATTATAATGTTTTGAATAAAAATTACACCACGACATGGAGACGGTAAGCCGTACATACGCACGTATGGTGACATGTCATTCAAAGGATGGATAGAATAATGAATATGATTGTACCATATTTCTAATAAAATCACAATATATATAAGATACTGGAGTTATTATTTTATAATGGAAATAACAAAGAATGAATAAGGGGAAGAAAAACGTAACTTGAAAGAGGGTGGTGAAATCATTACCTCTTCTTCGGGTTCTTCCTTTTTATTCGATCAAAAGGGATCCTTAAGTTGCCTTTATGATCAAACTAAGGCATCTAGGATGAAGTTAGGTAAGTTGAGAGAATATTTAGGGAGGGGTTGGCTGAGCCAAAAGGCATTTAATATGTGAATTAGAGAGAAGGGGTAGCTCCCTTTTATAAGAGGGGTGAGGGGAACCTTTGGAAAAGCTAAAATATTATTTTATAATAAATTCATATTCAGTTCCTAATGCCTCTAAAGTGGATTAATTGAAGGTTAAGAATGGGATATGTCGAAATCCACTCAATAAATAGTTTTTAGACAGGTTTCGGTCACTATATTAACTTTATCTGTTTTATTAAACTCTTCGATAAATAGTTTAACATTTACCATGTCTCTTTGTATTTTTATATTATATAGTTAATGAACATACTATATACCTTCAAGAGACCCCCAAGTGGTCCATTAATGATAAAACTATCATTATATAATAAATTTGGCTGAACTATATATTTTTAGGAATATAATATCAATTAATAATATAATATTTGTTTTAAAAACTATTTTATGTCAATTTTGACACTATTTAATAATTGATTTTTGTTAAAGTCTTAAACAACTTTATTAATTAGAACCAAGTTGATTTAAGTAATCCTCACATGTCATATTAACCAATAAAATTATTTTATGTCATCAAAAAATTAAAATTATATTTATTTTAACATTTATAATACCAATTATTTTCTTCTTTCATTAATAAGGAAAATACTGCATCATTATTGTTTCATTAATAAATTTAATTATTCAATGCTAAAAATTATAAATAAAAAAAAAGGTTTGTAGGAATATATTTTCATATTTATAATTAATATTTATAGTCTAAAATATAACATATATTACCCTATGTAAAAATGGTTATTCTGAATGATATATGCTTATGTCATTTTTGTATTTACTTTAACTTAATTAATACAAAGTGTCATTATCACATACAAGTGGCTCCATGGGGTCCCAAAATCGACCCAAATATTACCATGGTCGGACATGTATCAACCAATAGAATTAGGATACGTTTTGAGATATTTAATATTACTGTAATATTATTGTTTAACCCTTATTTACCATATTTACCCTTTAACAATGGTAAATAAAATATTTACCGAAATAATTATTCAAAATGTCTAAAAATAAAAGTTACCTATTTACACAATTTGGACCTCCTTATTATAAATATGGAATCCATTTTTCTTAATTAAAAACACATAAGTGGCAGAAATTAATTTAAAATCAATTCCCACTGTCAAAACAAAAAGAGTGTTTCTAAGAAATAATAACTTTCAAAAGATTGCCACTTGATTATGTCTAGTTTAAATAAGAAATTATGCCCAATGACCAAAATTGGATTAAATGGTAAAAATTTAATATAATTATACTTTATAATCACTCAAATTCATAATTTATCACTATTAATTATTTCGATTAAAAAGTAGTTTTTAATTAAAATTTAGTAATTTTTACTATTCATTAAAATATGAAAGTAATCAGAAAAGTACCAAAAAATTATTGAAACTAAATTCTTATGTACATATTCTAAAGAATAACTTCATTTTATCAAATTGAATATATAAAAGTTTCAAATATTGTATTTTAAAAATGTTCTCCATTAAAAGGCGGTAAAATAGCATTTTTTTGAAAAATACTTCTTTTATCTTAAAAAATGATTTTGTTCCTATATAATGTCTAAGAAACTCATAATATTTATTCTAATATTATAATGATTATATAAAGATCAAAATTCAGTTAATACTATTCATAACTACTTTTGAACGACTAGTTTGGTAAGTCATGCTACACTAGAACTTGATGTTGCGTGTAGTGCAAGTTATTAAAATACATTGAAGAAATAATGACCAATGAAATCATGGGGTGTTTAATTGAATATTTAGTAATTTATTGATTAAATTTGATAATGATAATTTATTGATTTTATAACTCCTTTCTTTTGTGCCAAGAGAGCTTCTTGTTGTGTAATAAAGGGTCAAATTCCTTGTTTTATTTGTCTTTAGTTTCCTTTAAAACTATTTATATATAATTCTTATGATAAATTTTTATGAACAATGTATCTATATCCTTGATATTATTTAAGTATTACCTTTTGTGGTTAGTATAATTTAGGTGTAATGGGTGGGGATTCCTAAAGTAGTGATGGTGGAACGATGTGATAGATTTGATGCCGATGGTGGAATGAGGTTCTGTATATGAAGATAGTGGGGGCATGAGGTGCATGATATGTTGATGATGTTGGAATGTAATATCCTATGTGAGTTTATGTGATATGGTGTTATAATTAAGGGAATTTGGGATGATTTCATAATTTTTGTTACTTCTTTCTTAATGCTTATTTGCTGGTTTGATGGCCAGTAATAATTTATATAAACAAATTCCACTTGTGGGATATTGTTTCATGCTATTAAATATGAGTGAATATTTTATGTAGGATCATACTATGATTCATAGAGTACATGTATTCTTTTAAAATGATCCTAAATTTATGGAATAATATTGCTAATTCATGATGATCATATATGATGATGATAAACTTGATAATACTGGAAAATAATTAATATTATTGTCATTACATGGCTTAAAATATTATGATTTTAATCATTGAAGAAATATAGAGTAATTTTACTTAATTGAAAATGCATTAATTGAAAATAATGTTTTATTCATATAGGATATCCAATCCTCAATTATGGATGTATGAGATATATTATCATCATATGAGTCCTAGGATAGGTAGTTACCTATAATGTGGTTTTGAGCTATATATTTCTTTTATGTTTTGTTATTTCATATTCTACCCAACCCATATTAGATATGTGACTAACACCCAATGGACTATGGGAAGTGTTTTCTACAATATTCATGTTAATGAGAAATAGATGGCGGACTAGCCCCTCTATCCCTACTCACATTTCAAGGATGATTAATGTGTTGCATTTCAGGGTGGTTACCATTCCCAAATATATTTATTGAGGGATATAATGACTTTTGGTTATTTCACACACATATTTATGAATATTTAGATACATATAGACTATTATAGGTATGATTTGGGTTGGTTGTGATTTCATGAGGTATAACACACAACATACAGTTTGGGGTCGATCCAAAACAAATTGCTCAGTTATTTTTTGTAGATGTGGAAGGGGATGTTGGGATGATACGACCCAAAGGGTGCATGATATGATACGGTTTCAGAAATGTATTTTGGTGGGATTAATTTCAGAGAGGGATTCTGTAGTATGTTCTATGGTTGGAAAGAAAAGAATACTTTTGGGGAAGAGATAGAGGGGTACCTTCATTTTATATTATGTTGGATATTAAATTATTACTTGTATGTGATACTTGTTGAGTGATCAATGGTGAGGATTAAAATATAATTGTAAACCTATTTAGGTGAAGAGTTAGTTCCATTTGTTTCTTCATCAGGATTTAGTATGCATCGTTCACATTTTCCGGAGAGTTTTCAAGGACGATCCTACAGAGTATACATATTATTCTTATATAAATCATATATGAACTATTTTTCGGGTCAACAGGGGCTGGTTTGTAATTGATCTACACATTACTAGGTCCAGGAGTTTTTTAAGAGCTACTAGAGCGTCATGGTCACCTATTAGTATTTTCATTGTTTTTTTATTTTTCTCATTTTTTTCATTAAATTATTTTATTGGGGTTTCCTCTTTATTAATTATTCAAATGACTTTTTGTATTTGTTATCATCATATCCCATGCTTCTATAGTCATTGTTAGGGTAATGACTCGCATGTGTTTGAATATATATGATCAGTGATTATCATATTTCTTTCTTCTTTCTTATTCTATGAGGGGAACCATTAGAGGTTGGGGTATTGACACTAGGGATCATGAACATACAAGTATTTTATTTTCTTATTGTCATGGTACATTAAATTTTATACAACTTTTCTAGTGGTTTATTTTTTAGATATTTCATTTAGAGTGTGAGTTGTATCTTAATCCCCATGTTATGATAATGTTTATATCTTATTTTTATCATTTTAATTACCTTGATATTTTGAGGAATGTTTTCAGGGGATATGTTAAATTCATGTTAAACCGTGTTATTAATTTTGAGCATGTTGGGATTAAACAGGATGTTACAAATGATAATAGAGTGGTTTTATCAGGGGATTTTTATCATGGTAATATAAGTTTATAGATAAGAAGTGTTATAATTTTGTAGGTAGACTATGAAAATTATATATTAATATATTTATAAAAATTATGAGTTACTCGGGTATTCAAGAATGTTTGATGTATTGGTCAACACAAAAGGGGTATTTTCATCATTTATCCATAGAAAGGATTTAGGAACAAGATATATTGATATAAGATTTGATAAATATCTTCCATTTATTATTATACAATGAATCTAATTATACATGTTTTAATTCCTTTATTTTCTTATAGTGTTTGATTGAACACAGGAAAAATGTGAATTTTAAATTTGTTTGCATGTGTATGATGCATAATTCTTATTAATATTTCAAGTGTCCAATATATATTTTTATCCATTGTATTATTATTTAACGCATTTGAAAATATTTTTAGATACATATAATAGTCGATTAAATAGGGATTATGAATATAAGTTGGATTTATAGAATAGATACATTATTTTTCAGTAGTTTTAATGTACGATAAATTCATAAAATTTGACGAACATCAGATAAATCTTTCTAATCACTAAAGATATGTACAACCTTTTTCAATATGGTAAATTTAGTATAGTAATAAGTAATTAGTAATTGGTGGTTTATTTTATGTATTAATGTCTATTTTATTTCAAATAAACTAAAAAAATATAAATATAATTTATTCTAATAAATAAATAAGACATGGTTTTATATGTGGGAAGGAAATAATTTGACTATTTTTTGGTTTAAAGACTTGTGACTTTTTTAAAATGAGTTCTACATGAAAAGATAATGTATAATATTATTTTGTCTTATTGATGGTGTGTCATTGAAAATATTCTTTCTGAAGGAATCACATGTGGAAATTATTTTTTAAAGACATACTAAAGGTTGAATAATTTATAGAAATAAGTCTCAAAAATATTTTTGGAATATAATAATTTTTATAGAAAATTATATTTATAAATTTTTCTTCTGTGGAGTATTCATATTTTTTTTTTAATATTATATGTTTCGTTAATTTAGATATATAATGATTTTAGAAATATATTGTTTTATGGGTTAAATAAAATGTACAATATTTTTATTTCTTTTTAATGGTGAAATTTCAAATGGTCTAAACACATTAATTTTTTTATTAAATGAAAGCCTTTATTTAATGTTTATGAAACATTAATATTTATTTTTTTCATTAAATAATAATTATCTTCTTTTGTAAAAAGAATTTAATCTTATCCTATATTTTTTTAAAAAAAATTATTTTGTTTATAAAATAATAATGAAATATTTAATTTTTCTTAATTAAGTAATTATATGAAGAAATAACTCTATAAAATGGGATAATAGTGATAATTGTTTCACCACTGGTTTTCAGTATTGGGTGGATGGGGATGTGACTGTAAAAATTAATTGAGTTGATGAATTTAATTAAAATCATTAAGTAATATTAACCACATTATGTGAAAAAAAATTAGGATAACTTCATCATATATGTATTCAAGTAATTTAGAAATGATTAATGGTTTTTCAGGCTATATTTTAAACTATTATTTGATATTTTATTGGGTTTTTATAGAAAGGAGAATAATTTTTTTAGGTTTGAAATGGAATTTCCTCTTGAGGTTAATATCATTTAAAGTAATAAATTTGGTTTAATGATATATCATTTAAAATAATATAAAAAGTATCTTTTAGAATATAATTATTGAAATATAAGGTTATTTATTTATACATTACTCAATTATATTTTCAATTTTTTTAACATGAAATCTTTTTTTGATTGGAAACGTGACCTAGTTTAGTTATTAAAACATAATTTACTTCAAGTGGGTGATTAATATAAAATGTATAGGCTGTTAAAATATTTTATCTTTTTTCATAATTTAAATGATAGTGTAAATGAATGTAAATATTATGAATATGGAATCACCAGAGCATTTTGGTATAGAAATATTCAGAAAATACTAGTTGAGAAATTTTTTACACAAAAATCACATTGAAAGTTTTTAATAGGAATGAGTATGATAGATTGACATAAAATAAGTAAATTGATATGAGATAGAATATAAAAATAAGAAGAAAACATTTTGTGTGTCTTCTTTTTTTTATTAGAAAATTTATTATGGTTTTTTAAATGATATTTGAATAATTCTAAATTATATCTTGATTTTTATTTATATTTAATTAAATCTAAAATATTAAAAATAGTTTTTTGTTACAACAACTTATTTTCGAAAAAATGTATTAGGTTGAAATGATTGATAATTCATTCCAATTTAATATTTTTATTTTGATGGATAAATTTATATTATGGTATGTGAATGTGGGATTAGTTATTAAAAAAAATCATGGGAGGGAATGTACTGAAGTGCCATAAAAAAGAATTATTTGATTGGTTAAAAAGGGGATCTAGTTTCATTTTATATTTTATTGGGAAAATAGAATTAGAGAAATGTTTGTTGGATTGAATATAGTATTTTTTTTAAAAATATATGTACAATACACCTATTCTATTTTCATGGATACATAATTTTAATGCTAGTTTTTCACTATTGATTTCATGTTGAGTAAATCTTGCAATGTATTCCATAATATTTGTACTGATATATAGGATATCCATATAAAACACAATAGTAAGATGGGGAAGATATTTTGATTTCTTTATTAGTGTGTAGTATCGATGTACCATTTTGAATGTGGGAAAATTTTATTTGAGAATTATCATAGAGTTATTTTCATGGAAATAAATAATGAAATCATTAATGGATAGTACACATTGAGGTATTTGGAACATAATGGTAAGCTTGGGGTTCTATGAATTAACACATAAATATATTGGATGTATATAGTTGATCTAGTGAGGACATATCCTCTATTTTGTAATTTCAGGGCAATGTCATGGTAAAATTATCCATCATTGGGAAATTTATACATTTTGATATTATAAGTGTCTGTTTCATGGGTGAGTCACAAATGGGGATATGTCTAGATCCATTTTCTAAGGATTTTTTTGATAGAAATAATGTAATTGTTACAGATATACCCATCATATCATCTCTTTACTCTAAATACTAGTATCTAATTTGAGATTAATATTAAGGGTGTGGATGTAATAATCTATCTTGAGGTAATATATATATAGTTTATGTCACTATTATCTTTTCAAGGAAGAAAATAATTCAAAAAGTTTGAATAATGTATTTGTTATCCGTAGTTAGAAGTTTGAGGGTTAGCTCATTTGTCACTTCTCAATGATGAAATGTTTTAAGGGGATAAAAAATTACAACCCTGTTATATATAGGTTTTCTTAAGTGATGAGATCTAATGAAGTGGTATAATAATATAAAATCAATGTGGTACATGATGTCATGTTTGGGTTGATTCTTATGGTTTTGGAAGTGATTTTTTTGGAGGTCAGGTTAAGGGATTCATGATTTGTTGTATAGAAATGCACAATTATTATGAAATATCATTCTTTGTCCCGTAATTTATGTACTATATAAGTTTTTAAGATGGATAGGGTTTTGAGAAATGAAATTTGTGGGTCTTCAACAAATTAATTAATATAATGTGTTAAATAGAATAATATTCGAATGGAGGCTCAATTGGGAAACCTAGCATGGGTTAGGAATTGTTGAATCTGTGTGTTTAACCCATAATGATTGATGAAATTTTAATATTAGGAAGTGTTTAGGAAATTTTAAAATGGGAATAAGGGTGGCATGAAATTAGACTGATTTGGGAATGTAGTCATTATATATATTTTTAGGGTATTTTTGTGTAGAACGAGGCCTCTAGAACTAGTTTGGATTGTTTATCAATATTTCGGTGATGAACTTGTTCATGGGGGGATGTGGATTATGCATGTAATTAGGATATATCATGTTAGTCCTATTTGTATGAGGATTATATTTTGTTGATATTTTAATAATTTACGTTGAGAAATTTTATTTTTTATGGATTTTGTAGGGTTGTGTGAGCATTTGGGTGGAAGGGGGGTTAATTTAGTATGGAAATGGGATTTCAAATAAAGATTATGTGAGTTTTGTTTTTGTGCTTCCATTACTCAAATTTTACATCTTATATTTCACTATTTTTTTTAGAAAATGACGAGATAACATATATTTTATTAAGTGGATTTGGTGGGATGTCCTTGGGATTCCAATTAGGTATGATTACTCAACAATTACAGGTATAGCTTTGGGACTATGTAGTTTTATTGTTTATATTTATTGATAGATTTTTATTCTTATTTTTGATAGGAATTGGGCCTAAAGGTCTGTTTATAGTAGTTGAGATGGTTTATTTTTAGATGCATTTATGTTATTTATATTATTGATCCTGATCACACATGTATGTCAAGGCCTTATTGATAAGTTATATTATATTTTATATCACAAGATTAATTTTTCAAATTTTTTATATATTTCTTTATGATTGTTATTTTTCTCTTATTCGACATGTTATATTTATGGGTTTTCCATTTTATTTCCCATGAATTCTCTTGGAACTATTCCACAGATCATGTGAAAATCCATTTTTTCCTTTTTATTGGGCTTGCGTTATGTGGGTAAGGGTAGGATGTTATAGGTCTCTTGAAAGAGGGAATTTAAATATTGGAGATCTAGTAATATTTTTATAAAAATAACATGTTTTATTATTATTTGTAAATAATTCATGTCTTGACTACAAGGTCTATAAGGGGGATTCAATGATTCATTTATATTGGTATTTCCTTATGATATAATTAATAGAGGATACAAGATGAAGATATAACAATAATAATAATCAAATCTATATATAATGATTTTCATTTATTACTAATGCCATTTTTGGGGATTTTTTTTACCGTGTTTATTGACTTGATGTAATGAAACTTCCATACATATATAGACTCTTTCTAATCATATATATTAATGATAAATTTATTTATTTATTATCTTACATGGAGCATGGTGTATATTTAACTATTACATTAGAGACATTTATAACTCATTAACTTCATGGTAAAAATGTTAAAATCACATTTATAGATTCGGGAATTGGTGTTTCTGGGAATATAGTTTCAGGATCTAGAATATTAATTGATGTAGATAAAATTGTAAGCCTTATGTCATGGGATGTAACTATGAATTTTTTTTGACAAATAAGGTTTCTTAGTGCTACCTAGATATTATCACCAATTCATCAATAATGTTTTCCAACAATTAGTTCTAGTGATAATGCTAACTAAGAGGGGAGTGAGATTTTAGTTTGGTTATCATTATAATACATATATTTTATGATTGAAAATAGATTTAATTTTATACCAATTGTTACATTGTTAATATTAGATGATCAATAAAATAATTATTTTGATTTATTTTATGTGTTATTTCAATAAGTGAGTACTCAATAATCTTGGTTTTATGAAATATAATTTCAAGAATAATATTTTAAATAAAAATAATTACCCTATCATGGTCGTGAGAAAGAATTATTGATTTATTTTTTTAAGATTTGCTGAAATTACCTATTCGATGATATATTTATATTATATATCATCCTAAAATACTGAAGTATATTTTCTCTAAGTGTGATTTTAATTTTAAATATAGGTGACCGGTACAAGATCTAGATTAATTTAACTTTGATATGAATTATAATCATGGGAAGGAGAATTTCATTTCGAATTCATTGTCATGAATGTCTTATATTAACATTGTTTAAGAATCAATGCCCGAGTAAAACATCATGTCATTTTTCTTTAATGTAAAATTTATATAATCTTTTTTGAGTGGATTATTGTCTAATTTTCACCCTTGACTATCACGTCTATATTGATATAATGAGTGAAAAAATTTAATGATAAGAGACTAATAGTAATATTATTCATGAAAGATACCCATGTGTACTCAAGTTCAAAATTAAATTATGTATATTAATGTATGGATTATGGATCTCTTATATATTAAAAAAATAAATTCTTAATTTTCACATTTTTTAATATAAATATAAATTTTCATTCATTAAGATATACTATAGTGATTGATAGAACTTTTGGTGGTTAGGGAGGTAGAGAGAGGTATATGAGTTTGTATCGAGATTCCTTGCCTATTATTATCTTAGTATTGAACATCAGATCCTAGTGAGCATGTTATATTCATTTCCAATTCTGATAAGAAAATAGGGTGATGTTATTATGGAATTCTGGATTAGTATTCCATATTCATAAAAAGAGATTAATTATTTGTGATAATCAATCAACTAGTGAAAGTAACTCATTTCATGATAATTAAAGAGAGTCACACAGTTAATGAAATAGAGAAGATTTATATTAGTTTAATTTTCAAGACTCAATCAGTATTTAGTAATATTATATGTAAATAATATATTAGATTAATTTCACTATTTTAGGAGTTCTTAAATTACTTCGGTGAAGTTTTTTACAACATATTATCCAGAAAGTGGATGGAAAGTTTAAAGGAATTGAATTGTTGAGTGAATTTGGAGTTTAATATAGTAATACAAATGGATCCTGGTGGGAACTATTAGAAGTTAATTCAATTAAATGAGGGTAGGTATCTTTGATATACAAAATTAATTCAATGGTTAACCATTGGGTACCCAGTGATCCATTGGAACACTAGTGAAAAATATTCATTTTTACATCAATTATTTTTTGTTTTTAAAAACATTTCATATGTGATGTTGCTATAGGTGATGTTATAAATAATATATTAATGTTATTCAATAAAAATGGACATTATAAATTCATTTAGGAGGATGTTTTAACATTTATTATGTCATAAATGACCTGAAAAATCATTCACCACATCAATTTTTATAATTAAAAACATTGTGAATGTATTTTTTAAGTCATCACATCGGTTATAAAATAACCCAACCGAAAAATAATTTTATTAAAAAAATCCAAATACTTATTCCCCTATAAAAAGTTAAACAAAAGATATAACATCTTAACAGCTGGAAATTCAGCAGCAACATGTAGCAATACAAACTTTGACATTTTCAATTTTCTTGTTTACAATGCATAATATAAATAAACTGAATTATAATAAAAAATGATAAATGATTCACTAATTAAAATTTTAAGTTTATAATCTTTTTTCTAATATATTTATGAGGGTCATAAAAGTGAAAATCATAAAAATAAGTCATTAAACATGTATTCTTAATAAACCAAAGAAAAACATAGAGGAAAAGATTAGAAAAAATATAACCATATTGAACTCATTAACTGTCTCTTTTGAAATTATTTCATACATAATTATTAAAAATACTATCCCTATTCCATTACTCCTTATAGTTTTATGAAAATTATTTTTAAAATAATTATTCAATTAAAAATAACATTTTTATGTTCTACGTAACAAATTTACTCTTTGTAAATGATAATTTTCCATATATTTTACATATATGATCTTAATGCTATTGTTTCTTGTTATATCTATAAATAATTATCATGAAATGTTAAAAAATAATATGAATAAAAAAAATTTAAATATAATTCTAATATAAATATTTATTAAAATATTAAACCATATTTCTTTAACAAGTCTTAAAATTTTAACAGAATTCCCCAATGATAGAGCATACCTAGTATAGTGCATTATCCCTTAGACAAAAACACCATTCATCCAATGAAAACTGCTATATATAAAAATATAAAGTGAGTGGTTATTCTTATAAGATATATATAATACTTTATGAGATATATGTTTTATACTCTTCAAGATGATTATTTATCCGTCAATGAATAAATGAATTATTCTAAAATATATTTTCAATATTAACAATTCTTTTTTCATCAAAAATTGTCTTTGATATTGGTGATGTAAATTATGGCTCTATACATAAAAATAATATTACTATGTCATGCTTCAAACAAATTCTATAAAGATACCTAACAGAAACAAAAAATAATTATAAATTTTGGAAAAATTAAAATAACTAAATAGTTATGTAAACATGGAAAAAAACCATTTCCTGTTGATTCCCAGCTCATCACTAGTTACAATCTCCATGATATATTTTTAATATGTGACACAGTCAATATAAACCTAGAAATTATATCTTCCGTTGGAATATCATAAATATCCAACCATAAATTTGAATATGTTGAAAATATATCTAAACTAGTGTAAGTTGTATCAAAATTCATAGCACTTTTTAATTGTTTTTGTCAATAGAGTATTTATTGACCATTACTCTATTATATTAAAAAATATATAAATATATAATCTTTAGTTTGTTAAAACAAATTTAATAGTAAAATGAAATATTTTATATAATATGAACACACCTCTATGATAATTATTCGAATAAGTATACAAGGACATACTAAAAAATGGATGATACATTGTCCAACTGTACAGACCTTGTCCTTATGAAATTGATGTTTTATTGATATATCTATAATGTCCTGTACAGTGAGCCTATGATTCTATATCTCTATTTTTTGTTGATGAATGGTGTCTCCAATATAATATATCGTCACATATGCAACAATATGTTGTTGAGGGTCATCAACATATGACTCACATTAAATGTGATGCTATGGAGGAGGGGTGTTAGAGTATGATAAGTAGTAGGAGTGGGGTCTATAGAAAGTGGTGGAGTATGATAAGTAGTCAAATTTAGATCTGTTGCAGGATGTTAAGAAGTGAGATTACCAGCTTAAAAATATTTTTCCATATTTTAAAACATTGACTATACCAAAGCTCTGATAATTTCCTCTATCATGCCAAAAATATACAAAACTATAGCTTCCAAATATTCTATGTTTTTATTAAACAACATCAATTGATGAAATTTTAGAAAATAGAAATATTTTTTACTGATACACCAACTAGGCTTCCTCATATATGACATGAGTGTTCGTGATTTCCCAATGTTGTAACTAAAATATTCATCCATCACTTTACAATGAAAAAATTTTATGCACTCTTATCCTTACAATTTTCTTGTATAGAATATTTGAAAAAATACAGAGTGAATTACAATATATAAATAATTTATTTCAATTATATAAATAAATATTGTAATCATATTAAATTCCTCTCAACTACAACCCTAGACTCTTCTATAAGATTTTCTCCTTTTTTATCATGCAAAATCTATTCTAATTTTTATATCTAGAAGGGTTGGAGGGTCTGCCTCTGCATAGCTAGAAGACTCATCGCTTAGTTTTTGAATACTTTTAGATATCATTTTTATTCCAATAATTTATTCCCTCCAAAGATAAATTATGAGGGTATAAATTTATATGATGGATATTCTAATGAGATATCCTCAATTGATCTATATTATGAATAAATAAATCAATAATATTATCCTTAATATAAAAAACATCTAAAACATAACATTTCACATCCCAAATAATTATTCACTTCATCTACTTTGAAAAAGTTTATTCTGTTTGTCTCCTTTTATAAATGGATATGTTTATCATGGATTATGATATTGTCTATTCCCAAAATGAGATTTTATATAAGGGTTGATTTAAAATCCCTCCAACTCCTACAATTTAGTGATAAAAATTTCCTCATAACTTATCTAGTATCACGTTTATCATATATAATATAATTGTATGTTGGAAACATATTTTAAAATAAAAAATTCATGTTAAGTAATATTATAAAAAATGAGCTTAAAAATTTTCTCCCACAAGTGAGACATTTCTATTTTGTCAACACTTCTCCAATAATCAATACAAATACCAGGTTTCCATTTATCCTTTAATTCAATAAAAGGCATGAATTTTATTGAATTTTTACCTCTTGTAATATCATTTTCATTAATGATTAATGGTATCCTCTAGTCCTGGCTATGGGTAACTTATAATATTGGTTAATGTGTCCTATATTTACCAACCGTATAACTATTTTCCACAGTGGAAGTAGATATCTCTTATATAGAAAGATGGTGAGGATCATCATTAATATCAATTCTATATTTATCCCTAGAGTTATGTGTATGATCCTCTCCAGATGATTATGGTGGATCAGAAGTCAAATCTATCATTATCTTACAAATAAAAGTGAACCAAAGTGGTACAAAAGTATAAAAATCAAATTATTACATATAAATGTAAATGATTAATGAAAATTATTCAACCAAAAAGAAAGAAAAACTAAAAAAATTATTCACATTTTAAATATTCAACTGAATTTCTAAAAATTTAATGAGAGAGGAAATTACATATATGAGTGAAAAAATTTCCAAAACCTATGTGTGAATAGTAGAAAACATCAAACATATAACAACATTTCTTATAATCAAAATAATATTCTTTGAATATATGAAAAATAATGCAACAAAATTTAAATGAAACTGACCACATTCTGATTCAAATATGATAGAATAGTTAATTAAAAATATATCAACATTAATGAGAGATGAAAAGACTTAAAATAATGATAAAAATTGCAAAAAAATGGTGTGTGAATAGTAAAAATAATCCAACATAACAAATCAATTTTGACTATTTTCTATTAAATATACTATTTTATAGAATATTTTTTGTCTTTATTTAACAAACTAGATTTAAAATAATAATTTATAGTTAAATTAAATAAATAGGTAAGTTCTGTTGGGGTTAACATGGTAATAAAAACAATTAAACTAATATAAATAATGAAATTAATTTATTAGTTGTAATACATGTTATAATAACTGATATAAAACAAAAATATCTAACATTTTTTGGTATTATAAAAGGTAGACCAAATATAAAAATATTTTAATTGTTTTATTAATAATGTACTAATGATCTATATTTTGAAATTCAATATTTATAATGGTTCTGTATGATACAAACCATTTCTATGTTGTACCCATCAATATTATATTTTAATATTTTCATGGAATTAGTGATCTAAAATAAATCACTATCTTAATCATGGTTATCATCAAAAATAAAATATTTTTTCCACGTGAAATAATAGTCTATTTTATATCGGATTCATCATGAACCTTGATTTTTTTATTTCTTGTGGTTCTATGATAATGGGATCAACAATGTATTCCAATCTATCCATAATAACTAGTATTTCTCTAAATTCATCATGTTAGAAACTATTTTGACAGATAAACCATTTTCATTTAGGCACTAGAACTTGAAATTTAATGTAATAAATGACCCATATTTATCTAATGACTCCACAATACACAATTGATGTGGAGATTGGGCATTGTATTTGGCACTCAAAAAATAAATTGCTTATGTAAACAATAATACACTAATATTCTAAACTTCTCATATATTGTTCTGATATTTCATATGAAATCTGTATCCATTAATTCCAGACCCATTCCATGTTATCAAATTTAAAAATGGACTTCCTACTAACGATCTCAATGTTTTCTATGCATCTAATCTACCAAGAACATCTTTTTAATCCTGGGAAAAATAGTTTTGTTATGCTTAATCAAAATGCACATATCTTTTGTCTTTTGATAACATAGTTTAACACATTAATTTAAAATTTTATATATTTATGAGGATCTTATATGATATTCAAGATGTATAAATTTAGTATCTTTATCAGTTCACCTATCAATTACTTTACTTTGATCTTATGGATCCCCATTCAACCATAATTGACTTTTTCAAGGGAGATATAGGCAGAATGATGTGCTCCACTATTGAAAAGTGTCTTGTATAAAACTATGCAACCTCCTAAGAAATATAATTCTCAACAATAGATTATTCAAGGAAATTTGGATTATTAACACACCCCTTGAACATGTTCATATACCTTTAAAAAATATACATCCAACACAGATATAAAGGTCTGAAAAAAAATATTTATCACACTATTTCCCTCTAGAATTGCGGATGATCTCGTTGATTTAACATTCAAACATTACAAGAGGTTTTTAACGAGTTTATTCATACACCGGAAATATCCAATGATTCCATATACATTTGGACGTAGTTTCCAAAGGTAGGAACTCATTAGTTGTGGACTTATGAGGCTTAGGAATTTGCATTGGTCGAGAGGATGGGAGGTCGGACTCATCACACCTTTTTAATGGAATTATTGTCTACTCTGGGACTCTCTTTATATATTTAAGTTATGTTCATGAATCCTTATTACATTACCAAGTTTAAAATGAGCTTTCATTTAGATTTGACAATCAATGATTGATATGTAGGAAATTTGGAGAATCATTTATATATATTGGAGGTTATTCATCGATAGAGATTCATCTGTATTTGTTAGAGATTCTTAGTCAATGGTATCCTTCAATACATAAAAGTCTCTTGGTCATTATGATGACCATACTAGTTTTAAATCCACTCAGTGGGGCACTTGAATTTTTATTGTCATTCAAAAGGACATTGATTATTTCAGAGTTGGGATCGTACCCGCAGATGGGCTACCTACGTATCTTTTGATTTGGAAAAGGAATTAGAACCCACGTATTTCGAGTAAGGGATTATGATTTTTATGCATTCTTGATGGCTCAAAGAAAGTTGTCATGATTACTCTTACACTCTAAGCTAACGTGAGTCATGCTCGGTGTGATAAACGAGAGGTATTGGTGAAACCAGACAGTTGTGCCATGCAATGATGTGGGGCTTATGTATGTATGACTGCCCAAATAGATGAGGATTAAGATTTACTTCCGGGAAGAAATCCACGAATAGGGTCCATAAAGGTATATGTTCTTTATGGATATTTGGATACTCTAATCTTAGGGATTACTCCTAAGGAAGATTACCAAGTTATAAGGGGACTTATGATTGGGTTTTACTCATGAGAAGGAAGCCCAGATCAAAAAAGAATTATGACTGGTTAAGAGAAATTAAGACTGTCGCTTACTCCTAAAAAGGAGGCCCTGGTTTAAAGGGATTTGAAAACATGGTCTTAACTCTTAATGAGGAGGCCCAGGTTAAGGGAATTTTAGAATTAAGGGACTTGGGGCTTACTCCTAAACACAATTCTGATATTTGAAATTGGGGCTTACTCCTAAAAAGGAGGCCCAGATTAAGAGAATTACGGTTGGGGCTTACTCCTGAGGAGGATGCCCATATTTGGGAATTTTAAGACTGGGGATTATGCATAAGGTCGATGCCCAGATTAGGGGACTTGGGGCTTACTCCTGAAAAGGATTCCCAAATTGATGAGGACTTGGGACTTACTCCTAAGGAGGATGCATAAAATTAATTGGAATTATGACTGGGGCTTATTCCTGAAAAGGAGGCCTAGGTTAAGGGTTTCTTTCATCTTAAAGGATGAGGTTGAATGATTGAAATCTCAATCTTTAGTGACATAAAGATATTTAAATCACTTGGTTTTGAGATATGTTCCATGGAATTCCTTTCAGATAAGGAATTCAATCAAGAAAACATGCCATAAATGGCTTTGAAGAGTGTCTTGAAGACTGAATCTTGAATAGGAGAGATGGAATGGCATAAGTGGGGTGAAATGGGTAGGAATGGTACCCAAAAAGATAGGGGCACGCAAGTGCTGGTAGGCATGCAAGTACTGCATGGGCACACAAGTCCTAGTCGCGCTGGTATACCTACGTGGCACATGGGTACTTGTGCGATTATTAAGCAGTAGGGTAATACTTGGGTGATCCTTGACCAAAACCTTTAGAATCATCCTGAGGTATTTCTTGAATAGTGGCGCGCAAGTTTTAATGAATAGGTAAGGAAGAGTGCAAGTGTATTCATTTCCCTTAAAGGAAAAACACTTAGACACGCAAGTGTTAGTGAATTCTAACACTTAAACCTTAATACTCTTGTTTAGACCTTCCATTCTAGTTAAAGAATTACCTTATAAGTGTTCGGAAGACTTGAAGAAGAGACTTGGGCATTCAGAGATCTATATCTGAATTCTGGAAAACAATTCCTCCTGAAATAGGGGGCCCACAGGGTCTATTTATAGGATGGAGAGGACCCAGGGCGGTTATCACTTAGGGCGCGCAAGTCACTTGCGTGACCATTAGGTGGCGCACAAGTATACTTGTGCGACAGTAAGGTAACTTGCGCGACCCTAGGTCCTTTGAATCCTTTTTCATTACTTTGTCGATTTTGATGTTTTCTTAAAAGGATGAATCAATTAGTGCAAAGTCATTTCACTTTCCATTCATTTAGACAATGTGACGAGAAGGAGCGTCAACAAAAGTCCCCCCTCAGAGTTGCATTCGGAAGAATAAGGATGTGACTCTGAGGAAGAGAAGAAAACCAAAGGGAAAGGGGCACGCAGGTGTTCACCGCGCAACTGTCATTGTGCAGGTGCGAGTCTCGCAGGGCTAGAGTGCGCTACCTGTAGGTGCGCAAGTGGCCAGACTAGCCTATAAATATTCTCTCATTTGTCGCGCATTGCACCAAACATCAGATTTTTTAGCTCTCTCCTTGCTGGTCATCTCCACCGTGAAAGTTGATCTTTTTTCCACTTTTCCTTTGTTGTCACGCTGCTATCAAGGTATCTCAACCTGCATGGTGATACTAGCACGCCTAATACTTTCACGACACATTATACTTGTGTGACACATCCACACATGCGCGCTAAGTTTATACTTGCACGCCTTAATTCCTTTGCCAATTTTTTTGTATTCCTTGAAAAATTTTATAAAAAAAATAAACCCATTTAAGAGATAATTTATTCGACCTTTGTGCAGACTCAATAGCTTCCAAGAGAATCAGAATGACTGATGAATTGGCAAGCAAATGTCTTGATGATATGATAGACCTCATTGGCCATGATTATTATACCGTCTGCGATATCACCCTCCCAGATCTGGATAAGTATCTGAAGAAATATTACTTTGATTTCCCACAAGTCACTTATCTACCTTTGTACGGTTATGGTCATCTGCGAGAAGTCACTATTCCAGAAGAAAAGAATTATCTCCCAATTTCTTGGTTCTAGAATTACACAAACTTTTCTTCAGCAAATATCTCATGCGGAGGAGGATTTATAAATGCTGTAATAGTAGAGAAGGACCACATGATGCATCATAGCCCTTGTATGCCAGATCTGCAACCTCATAAGCCTGAGCTGCAACCACATTGTCATCTTTCAATCTTCCGAAATTCTCAGATGGATCAATCCAAAGGCTGGAAGAAAAGTTGGGACTTATGTCCTAGGGGAGGTGTGAAGTCAGCTTGGATGTGGGAATACTGGGTACGACAAACCTGTTCAGAGTTTGTCAATGATCTGAAAGGAGTTGTGATATACGAAGCTGTATGGGGTGGGAAAACATATGTTTGCGGACATGACAACTTTGTGTCGGAGATACTCAGCCACTGTAGCCTAGAAACCAATTCTTTCCATATGACTCATGGAGAAGTAGGAATAAGTCTGTGGGATGCCCATAGGATCTCAAGGGTTCCAATTTTGGGCGACATGTATGATGAATTCATTCCTCCTAAGGTGACTTGGAATGATTCAGAGAAGACTCATTCTTTGGCTCATGAATTATTTAAAATCTTCCACAAGATCAAGAGTTCAGAGACCTCATTGACTTATTCTAGGAAGGATATTCATCTGGAGGAGTGGATGAATATATTTCTTATTGAGAAGAAAGAGAAGGATCCAAAGGAGAAGGAGCCGAAGGAGAAAGCATCCAAGAAAAAGAAATCCAAGGTTAAGAGGCCCCCCGTCCTACCACATGCCTAAAATTTAGGAAGAAGGGTGATCTTGGCACATTATGGCCAACTCTAGAAGTAGGTGTGTTTGAGAAATAAGGATATGAGGTGAATCAAAGGATCCAGAAGAATACTCGTCTAGCGGGCTTCTTGGATTTGTGGCTCAGCGTTTATCTCTTGCCAGTCATGGATTTAAAGAGAGGCATCAGGCCAGGGACCTTCTTCATTGTGGAAAAGTTAGCTGAGGGAAAAATGGTTGGGTTGGATACCCCCATTTTAGCCAATATTCATAGGAGTTTACTTCATGTCTTCATGGGTAAATCTCTTTTAAGAATAGTGGGACCATTCCATGTTTTATGGGGATGGATCACCACTCACTTCAGGACTTACAATGTACAGAATGGAGTACAAATTCCTGGAAGTTCTTTCAGGCCGTTAGTGCCAGCATTCTCTGATGTTTCTTCATTAGATCTTAATGCATATGAAATGAAAGTGAGGCAGAGCATGTTTAAGGAATTAAACTTCTTTCCCTATGGAAATCTGCCAACAGGGTGGCTTTTTGATGATGGAACAACCCACTTCGATTTGAGGGCATACATGCGAGTTTGCAGAGATGGTGTGCTAGTTTCCATGATTGACGGAGAAATTATATGCGAGGCCTATGCTCCATATAGATTTTCACATCAATTCAAGTGTTTTCAACAGATTGATGTATCTCCCCCAGTACACGTCTGGTTAGAGCAACATCTGATGGTTGCTCAGCAACTGTGGCTGCTGACGTCAAGGGAGAAGACTGGGGCAGTTTTTGATCTACCTCTTGAAAAAGATGCACATAACTTGACCACATGGTATTCCGAGCACTGGATAGCATCATAACCTAAAGGGGTGATGAATCACCCAGTTTATCAGTTGGGGAAAAGGAAGAGGACTGTAGAGAAAAGAACCCTTACCCATGAAGGTGATGCTCCCCACCTGAAGCAAATTCGCTAGATTCCTCATCAAGGACTGGCTCACCAGATTCCCAAGATGGGGATGATGAGGCACAGTAAATGGAAAAGAAGCCTCGTGCCTGATATAATCCTTCGTTTATAATCAAAATACCTACTCCATCAACTCATGGTGAGTTACTTAATTGTGGTAATTTAATCACTATCACTTTATAATGCAATAAGTCTCATTTACTTATTCTCTATCGATAGGTGTAGGAGATGGGAAGAAATTGAAGTCAAATATTGTTGGACCTTCCTCGCATACTTCTGGTATACGTACTGAATATCTACGACCAGAGGCTGTCCAAACATGGCAGAGTCTATATTGTGGTACTGAGACCACCTGGCCTGATTTATGTGAGGGTCTAAAACTCGTTGGAATAGGGAATCTTATGGCTTCTACAGATATCCAATATGAGGATATCCCCAATGAAGTGCAGGCTTACATCAGAGAGCTGGAAATGCTCATATATGCCACTGATGATACCATTCCTGTCACCAGGTGGGTGAAGGAAATGATTGATCATGGTGCCACTGAGGGGGCTGGTGGTTCTGGAGATGAGGAGGGGCCTGATTATGTGGCTCATGAGGATGCAAGTTTTCATTCCTTATTTGCTTTGCAACTTGATTCCAGTCGAAGATTTGTTACTTAAGGAAGTTATATTCTTCATCTTACAGCTTGCAAAGAAAGGAAGTGTTGAGGTTCCTTCTCCACAGTATAGCCCTGGCGGTACTGCCATTGGGGCTGCAGATGAATCTCCTCACGAATCAGGCGAGATATCTCCAGGCCAGTAGGCCATGAATGAGGAGTTGGACATGGCCTTCCATTCTCCAATTCAAGTGCCAATAAGGGAGACTGCTGATACCCCTAAAAACCCAAAGAAGAAAAGGAATCAGAGGAAGAATTACACCGAAAAATGCTTCATTAGTAGTAGTAAGTCTTTCCGATAATCATGAATCGATACCCATGAAAAATTTGATCATGTTTATGGGGATTTCAAGGGCTTCTTCAATTCCCCCTCTAAGGTAATGGACTGATCCTCCTTTAAGGACCACAAAGGGTGCTATGGAACAAACACAAATTCTGGTTGACTTGGATACTTCTGAAAAAGAGCCAACATCTATTCCCAGTACTTCTCCTTCTGCTGCTACAAGTAGAGAAGAACCTGCACTAAAAATTTTGGTGGCCGCAGCAACCGAATATTCCAACCTTCCTGAAGAAGCTGTCCAGGGTCAGGGGCCGCAGAATGAAGGTCTCCAAGAGGACACATCAAATGATCCCACTGGTGAGACTAACAAGGATTCTGAAATATCATTGGATGAAATGATGAATCGTGGAATGTCTTTCGAAGAATTTTATTATCATGCTATGTTATAATGTGATTTAGAAGACCTTGGTCGTGAGTGTTATATTTCATCCAGTAAATTTTCTTATAATTTACACATCTTATCATGACTGAAAATAATATGCAGTTCCATCCATAGAAGCTGCAGAACTGCCAATGCTTGAAGAGGGTGTGGACATTGATGTCAACCCTACCACTACAGAAACATTATTTCAAGTGGAGCTAAATACAATAAACCCTCATGGGACCCCTCTTGAAGATCCTATTGAAACTGGTAAAGATGGGGAGGAGTCTTCTAAAGCTATTGATCTACTATTAGGTAATGATTTTACTAAGTTTTCAAGATCGAAAACCAAATTTCATTATTCTATGAAACTAACCATAGTTTTAATTGATCAAACATGGCTATCAACTTCACTGGCTAGAACTTGAGGTGAAGTCTCAACTTCTACCCAAAATTAGTAGAAGGCGAAGAAACCATGGTCAGGGGGGAGGATCAGAACATGGCAGTTCCTTAAGTGTATTAATTCCAGATTACATGCCCCATGTGATGATGATGATGAATCAGACCCAGAGGTGCTTAGGGTGCTCAGATTTTCATGACACAAGGCATGGAACCACATATGGAAAATCATATCTGAAGTTCCTCTTGAAGAGCTGTTATCAAATATTTCCCGGTTATCGTCCCAGTTTGTCTTGCTAGGACTTGGAGGTTTTGGATATGAAAAGATCCATGCCACAATGAAATAGGTCATTTTCAGGAGGGAGCAAGAGAAAAAGTGTCGCGAAGATCTAACCAGAGTGAAACTGTTAGTCAACATCAGCGAATTTTAGGCTGCGGTATCCCGAGATAAGGCTAACTATGCTTCCAAGAAGAAAGAGCTAATGCATAAGATCAAAGATAAAGTCGTCCAACAGATGTACCTTCAGCAACAGTTAGAATTTGTTAGTAGGGAACTTGACCAACTCAATAATTCACTGGAGGGAGCTCAAACAAATGGTATGAAGGCCATTGCAGATACCATGAAAGCACTCCATCAGGTTGAAAAGAGTGAAGTTGGTTGATTGAATGAGCTTTAAGTAGCTGCTGATGAATCTCAGGATGATGTTCATCAAGTGAAGACTTATGTTCATAGCCTCTTGTAATTTCCTAAAAAAGAGAAGAGACTCCAATCTGAATATTTCTTTCTAATTCTGGTGCATCAATGAAGAGTACTTTTACCTTTAATCATTTATGCTTATATTCTTTCACTACCTACTTTAAATTTTACCTAATCCAATGTTCCTAGTAAGCATAGTTTGATTTTTACTAGGATTAACATAAATAACCCTACAAACATTGAATCTTTTAATTTCTCAATATTACCTAAATCATACAAAATGTATGATTAGTGAGTTGGAACTTGACTTTTATTCATATTTCCCTTGTCTTTTATGGGCAATTTAAATTCATGCACGTCGGACATAAAGAGGCTAATGTTTATGGTCGAAATAACATTGACCGAAATGGATTAAAATTTACTCAATTCCATGACAATTTATCTGAAAACACATTAACATACTCAAGTATGAGGGAAAATATGTAAACTATGACATAAGAATATTTGAATCTGAGGAATGATATGAAAAAGATCTAAAAGGCATTAAAAGAAGTAGTTTCCAAGAATGAAGTTACCATTATTTAACAAAACCGTTATAGGGTAGAATTATGCAGGGCCACCTAAGGGCATTGGCTGCATAGTCAAATAAATAGAATCTTTTGGATGACAGGTCCATTATGTAGGCTACTTATGCAAGTCCACCTAAGGGCACATGCTGCATATTAAGGCATAAGAACTCTCATAAATTTACTTTTCTACGGCTAAGAAGCCAGTGAAAGTTTATGGGCATTCAACTTTTCCAATGTATGGAGTTTGTTGTATGGAAAGAGGTACTTGAATATAGAGAAGATATTTCCAAAAAATATTATTGAAGAACTAGATAGATATCACTCATATGAAGGTCTGACCCAAACATAGGGAAGGAGAATACAAACCATTGACTTGGATAACTTCATATCATGAAAAAGAGTATGGGAAAGATATGTTAAGGATAACCATTTTTTACGGATCCCTACATATTGTCATTAAGACAACCAAGGACAAAAGATATTTTCTTCCCAATAATGAAGTTACCACTATTTGACAAACCCGTTAGGGGGTTGAATTATACAGGGCTTCCTAAGGGTATTGGTTCCATAGTCAAATAATAGCATCTCTTGGCTGACACGTCTGTTATGTAGACTGTTTATGCAAGGCCGCCTAAGGGCATGTGCTGCATGGTCAGGCAAAAGAACTCTCATAATTTCAGGACTTTTGTGATTATAAGTTAAGAAAAAGGGTTATGAAGATCTGAAAATATTTAAGGATAGGATTATGACACTTAAAGATGGGTATTGTCCAATGTATGCAGAGATACACAGATCAATGCTAACCATAATCATGTTGTGGCTGGGTCCTAAATTGAAATTTTGGACTTCACTATGTATCCCATAATAATGGGAATCAAGCCATACATAGTTCTTGAACTACAGTTTAACGTCTTGTGGGACAAAAGGATTGGAGATCTTAGTTTAGGGTTATAGAGATCAGACCATTATAAGAAATACATAGTGTGTGTTTTCATGGGGACTTTTCAGCCAGGGGACTGAATGTGGAATTTGGGGATAGGCCCAAAAGACTTGGGGCTGGATTCAAGGGACACTCCAACATTCCTATGTATCCCATAAATATGGGAATCAAGCGCATGTAGTTCTACAAATACCCTCGGTACAAATTTGGTTTGTACATGTGAAGGGTGAAGGGGGACTTTGGTGTAATGGTGGTTTAACCCACGATAAATGGTTCGGGTATTGCCATGTATGCACGTAGTCTTTGGAATGAAACATGATTGAAAAATAAATGTAAATAATTATTCCCTCTCAGGTGAGGGTATCAAAGAATATTGTAGTTTATTGTCATACATGACAAAAAATGTTGTATAGTTTAACGTCCTAAAGCATGGACGAAAGTGAACCAATGTAAAGATATTGATTCTGGGGACGGTTTCACAAATCAACATCGTATGAGATAGAGGTGAACCGATGTGAAGATATTGGTTTTGGGCTTCATCCTTGGGAGGTTGGCTACATACCCAGCCTGGAAGGCAAGGATCAAAGTCCGCGTAGTTCAATTAAAGAATTAATTAACAATCAAGTTGTTCCTAGGGACAACGACCTAAAAAAAGGTGTTGGGACTTACACGTGGTTACATGCCCAAATATGGTGTCATGGTTGAAATTTTATCTAATATCAGGTGAGTCATACTCGGTGTGAGAAACAAGAGGTAACAATAACCTTAACGATGCAATTTTTAATGTCATGTAGGACATATGAAGGGACTATGCAGTTTAAAGTCTTGCAGTTAGGACTATTGGTGCTGCATAGTTTAATGTCATGTAGCAGGGAAAAAGTACTGTTTAATGTCATGTAGGAAACATTAAAGTACTTTTGTACAGTTTTGCATTATGTAGCTAGGATGATGGGACAATATAGTTTAATGTCATGTTGGGCGAAAGGGAGACTGTGATGTTTAATGTCATGCAGTGAGGCCAAAAGAGTACACCATTTAACATCATGTTGGATGTATTAGGGACTTTTTCACAGTTTAATGTCTTTCTGGACGTAAGGGACTTCTATAAAGTTTAGCGTCATGTAGCTAGGACGTTACAATTTAACATCATGTTGGACGAAAGAAATGCAAATAGTTTAAGGTCGTATGTATGGACCGTTATTGTATAGTTTAACATCGTATAGCAAATAAGATCAAGGGGACATAGTTTAACGTCATGTTGGATGATGGTGAATATATTTTGTGTCTATACAAAATACTTCTTCAGAAATTTGGCATTGTTTGGAGTAGTGATGAGTTCTCCATCCATCGAGATTAATGAATAAGCTCCATTGGAGTAGGCCCTATGTGTTGAATAAGTTCCTTCCCATTTTGGATCAAGCTTGGGAGGTTTCTTTCCTGGTATCATTGGAGTTATGAGAACTAATACCTATTCTCCCTGAACGAATGAACTAAGATGAACATTTTTGTTGAAATCTCATGCTATTCGATTCTAAAAGACTTCCAAGTTGTGCAATGTGCACAATCTTTTCTCATCTAACCGATCCAATTTTTCAATACCTTTTGAGATTTCTCATCAGTAGATGAATAATCACAAATGGCTACTCTGAGAGAGGGTAGTTAGACTTCAATTGGCAAGACTGCTTCTGTTCCATATACCAATGAATATGGATTTGACCGCGTTGCAGTGCGGGTGGTAGTCCGATAAGCCCATAAAGCATGAAAGAGTTTATCAGGACATGACTTCTTATTTTTATCCACCATCTTTTGAAGAATATTTGACAGAGTCTTGTTGAAGTCTTCTATCTGGCCAATGGCCGCTGCATGATACCTAGATGAATGGTTGGATTTGATGTTGTATTCTTGATACAAATTTGTCACCTCGGACGAACCGAAGTAGGTGTCATTGCCCATCAATATGGTATGAGGGACACCAAATCTAGTAATAATGCAGGAATTGATAAAGATAGAAATGTATTTAGAACTGACTTCCTTAAGAGGTATTTCCTCTTCCCATTTAGAAAAGAAATCAGTAGCAGTAATAATATACTTAAACTGCTTGGCCGTAGCTGAAGGGTAAGGTCCCACCACATCCATTCCCCATGTGGAAAATGGCGACGAGTATTTAGCTATATGAAGTAACTCTAGAGGTTGATGAATGAAGTTGGAATGTACATGTCATGAATGAAATTTCTTTGTGAAATCAACAAAATCTTGTATCATTGAAGGAAAAAAGTATCCAAGCCTTCGAATCTGATCAGACAGTCTATGTCCAGACTGGTGGGCACCACAGACTCCTGCATGCACTTCTTTCTTGACAGCTATTGTATATTCACCATCAATGCATTTGAAGAGAACTCCATCAAAGTCACATTTGTAGAGAATTTTCTCTAGGTGATCTACGCTATCATAAAGAGTAAAATTGACCACACATTGCCAGATTTGTTCTTTCTCATCTCTATCATGTAGAAGTGTTCCATTTTGAAGGTATTCCCCGATAGGTGTCATCTATCCTGTAGTATGACCATACGGTTCAGTAATGGGACTAATTTCATTAATTTCCTCTATTTTGGTTCAAACATAAGGTGAAATTGCACGACGGTGGGAAATACTAATGGTTGTCTCGTCCCGATCTAGATCTACCAGAGCTGTGGCTATATTAGCCAATGAATCATCTTGAGAATTTTGTGATCTTGGGACATAAGAAAATGTCGGTTCTGAAGGGAATTATGCCATTAACTCTCTGACGTAATCATACAAAGGGATTAGTTCTTCTTTTCTGATGGCATAATCCCCATTGACTTGTTTGATTTTCAGGTCTGAATCACCTTTCACCTTTAAGTTATTCACTTCTACTTGAAACGCCAATTCCAAGCCTGTGATGAGAGCTTGGTATTCTGCTTCATTATTGGTACAACCCTCCCACAATAAGAAGAAATAAGGTAACACTGCCTTTTCAGGAGAAATGAGTACAATTCCTAAGACAAATTTGTTGAATTTAGGATTTTCCATTTTCCTCACTATTGGACTCCTGGAAGCACCATAAAAGTACATTTCCCATGCCTGCGGACACTCTTGAATAGAGAAGACTTCCTCATCAGGGAGATCAATATATGAAGATGTATCTTCCACTATAGGGTGATCAGCCAGGAAATCATCTAGAGATTGGCCCTTTATTTCCATTTGAGACACATACTGAATGTCGAATTACTGCAAAATAACTGCCCATCTTGCCAGACGTCCTGTAAGCATTGGATAACTAAGGATGAATTTGAGCGGGTTATTGAGAGATACCAATTGGACCCCGTGATGTTGCAGGTAATGTCTCAACTTATGATCTTCAAAGATTAATGCAAGGAAATCACTTCTCAATACTTGAATATCGGGTTTCTGCTTCATGCATAGTCTGACTGAGATAGTATAGGCTGTTTTCATTCCCAGGATCATTCTCTTGAGTAAGAAAGGCACCAAATGATCGCTCTAGAGCTCTCACATAGAGGATAAGTGGTCTTCTTTCAACAGGTGGAATGAGTATCTGGGGACTCAAGAGGTATTTCTTGAGAATATCGAATGCTTCTTGACATTCTTCAGTCCATTGGTAAGTGAATCACTTATTCATCAATTTGGTGAAGGGTAAGCTTTTACATGCCAAATTGGAGATGAAACGCCGAATATAGGCTACGTGTCCTTCAAGTCCTCTCAATTCATTCAAATTTAGAGGAGGTGACATACAAAGGATTGACTTGGTCTTCTCAAGATCAACTTAAACACCATAATGGCGTACAACAAAGCTGATAAATGTTCCTGAAGTTACCCAAAAAGCACATTTTAAGGGGTTCATCTTCAAATTATGTTATCAAAGCTTGCGGAATATGACTTCCAAATCAGCCAAGTGATTATAACGTTGTTTGGATTTATCCACCAAATCATCCTCATATCATTCAACAAACTTCCCTAAAAAGGGTTTGATGATACGATGCATGGCACATTGATATGTTGCGCCTGCATTATTTAGGCCAAAGGGCATTACCCGATAGCAAAACACACCCTGAGGGGTTCTGAAAGCTGTATATTCCTCATCTTCTGGTGCCATTCAGATTTGATTATATCCAGAATATCCATCCATGAAGGAAAGTGATTCATAGCCAACTGTTGTGTCATTTAAAAGTTCTGTAATCGGAACTGGAAAATCATCCTTAGTAGTCTGAAATAAATGAAAACTCTAATTTTACCATTTCTCTTTTTCACTGGTACAATATTAGCCAACCACTTGGGATATTGAACTTCTCTGACGAAGTTATCTTTGATAAGCTTATCCACTTCAGCCTCAATTTTGGAAGCATAGGTTGGGTGTGTTCTTCTAGAAGCTTGTTTGAATCCTCGATGTTCTTATAGAAAACCCAAATGATGAGTGGAAACATCAGGATCAAGCCCTGGCATCTTTGTATAGTTCCAAGAAAATTCATCTCGATTTTTCTTTAAGAAGGAAATATACATATCTTGTTCTTCAAGAGTCATGGCCGCACTGATTAATGTGGGCTGTGGATCTTCTTTTGTACTTAGATTTTTTTCTCTACGTTCATCCACAATTGTAGAGATACCCTCTTCAAATGCGGGAGGAGAATCTCTGAGATCTTCCTATTCTTCTTTAACATGTGTTACTTCTTATGCTTCTACTTGAATAGTACATTATTAAGTACAATTTCCATGATTAAGGGAGATGTTAGAATTTGAAAATCATGAAGAAGAGGCTTCCATTCCTGACCCAACTGATGATAATGGGCCTTCCATGGGTAATAAAGAGGAGATGAAGGATTGAGAATTGACATCATTGTTCACCTTTGGCGTTGCTATAACTTCTTCTGGCATGATTGGTGATGTATAGACTTTTTGAAATTCTGAAGATGAAATGAAGACATCTACATTTGAGCTTTCATCATTTCCTGGTGGATCATCAATTTCTCCCATGTTGTCTGGATCGATTGCCGTAATTGGCATTATGGATCTTTCCATAAGAGTATTTTTATTTGGGTCTGCCTTGTCAATTTGACTGATAGGCAACACATAATTGGTAATCACATGTGCAAATGGATTTACTGGAATCTTCTCCAAACCACACGGTGCATTAACTTAGGTAATATATTTTGTTGTGGATTTCTCCCTTCCCTTCATGTGATAGAATTTCGCCTCAATGTATTGAGATTCACATGTCTTGAACGAGGCCTTATCACCATAAAATGTCCCAAGTTGACCATCGAAACAATATTTGAGACATTGATGGTATGATGAAGGGATAACCGCATGTTGATGTAGTCAGGGTCTTCGAAGAAAGATGTTGAAGGCTGAGTCTTGATCAACAACCATAAAATCATAATTGGATACATGATCTCCAAAATGAGTTCTGAGGGTAATCTCAACCATTAGTTCTTGTTCGTTTTTATCATATCCTGGTAACATCATAGTTGAAGGAGATAAATCAGATTCCGTGAGGCCCAATCGACAAAGTGCACGAATAGGCATGAGGTTGACTCCTGAACCATTATCAATGAATGCTCTTCGGATTTCTCCACCGTTGACATTTCCAGATAAATACAAAGGTCTAATATTCCCATGCAAGACATCATCTTCATCTTCATCTGTCAATGATATCACTGCATGGCATTCCGCAAGATTATTCTCTATGTGATAAACTTCAGCTGCAACAATTTCAGTTTCAAACTCCTAAGGAGTTGAAAAATCCTCGATGAGTGCCTCCCAAAAATCCTTTGACAAATTCAAAGAATCTAGAATTGATAACTTGGTCGGTACTATGTCTAGGTGATTCAATAAATCATAATTTTGATCTAGAGGTCTACGTTTCCCAATAGGAACGTGTGGTTTAGCAGGTGCCTTGGAAGTTGAGGATTTGGAATTTGACGCGTCTTTTATTGGGATAGGAGTTGGCAATATTCCTTGTTTTGGAAGATTAGACAAATTTGATCCATTGAATTGTTGAGAGGATGAAGGTGGAACCCCCAACCGATCCTCCAAAATAACTGTGCCAGGACTGAATTTATTATTCGTGGAAGAACTTGCTTGTTCTTGTTGTGCTCGCTGAAGGGCTCTACCATGAGTTTCTGCAGCATACACTGTTCTAGCAGGGGTAGGATTGGAATAGTGGCTTCTGAAAGATCCATGTCTTCCCCTGTATCCTGAGCCTCTGGAACATACACTGATTCCTCTATTTGATATAGGGAATTCAGGCTCATCGGAATCGAAACTATGAATGGCATAAGGATCTGTGAAGTTAATCATATTAACAAAACAAAAGATTAACTCTTCATCCGATGAATAATCTTCCTGACTAGCCAATTTAGGATTTACCGTTTGGTGGGGAGGTGCCCGTTTCTTTGAAGTAGATGGCATGAAATCTACCAGAGTAAAATACAGCTTAGTCTTTGACACATACTCATCTTCTTCTGATTGTTCCTCCTTCATGGAAATATGTCGTTTCTTTGAGGATTTTCCCTCTATTGAAGAGGGATTTGCTATGGCATTTATGGAAGAAGGCACAATGGGTTTCTTCAATTATTTTTGCAAAATATCATGAGTTCAATTGATCGTCTTTCTGACCATCCAATCATCAAATTTTTGTGCATTTTTGTTCTTAATTTCTTGCCATTCGTCTTCCTCCTTTGGAACTGTAGAAGTAACACAAGAAACCTGATCTGAAGAACCTTTCAGTTTGACTTGTCCCAAGTCAACCATCTTTTGAAGGTGTTCTTTAATGACAAAACACTCCTAGATGGGATGCCCCAACATTTTATGAAACATGCAATAGTTGGGACAGTCTTTATCTCCTTCCTTGTTTGGCCTCTTGGGCATTGGAAATTGTACCGAATTATTTTCCAGAGCTGAAATGAAATAACCCAAAACTTCTTCATTTCGGAAAGAGTAAACATTTATTTTCAGGTAACATCCCAGGTAAATAAAGAATAATACATTTTAATATTTATTAATATTTTTTGAATTAAGTATTAATTTTACATTAATGGGGTTGTTATGTTTAATGGAGAACCACATTTAAATATAGTTTTGGTCTCTCATATACATTCTATTGGAACAAATAAAATTCTTCTTTATAATCGGGACATCAAAATTTACTTTGTGTAAATTTTTCGTATTTTCAGATAATGTTTATTTTTTTATGAATAGTGAAAAATGTTGTATTTTAATTCAAAACCTCATTTTAATCTAACATATTTACAAGGATAGATTAACTTTTTAATTTCTTTTAAAGTCTAATTAGAATATATTTTTACCATTTAATCTAATGGTGGTCATTGAAATTAATTTCAATTTGAAATTGGACATAAACAAGTGTTAGTCTTTTGATAGGTATTGTTTCTTAAAAACACGCTATTTGTTTTGACAACGAAAATTAATTATAAAATTAATTAATGCAACTTATATGTTTTTAATATTGTAAAATAGACATCATTTTTAATTCAAAAAATCAAATATAGCTTCGGGTAAATTTTTGTTAAATTTCTGAAGAACTTAAATTTTTGATGAATAGTGAAACCACTAAGTGGTAGTTAAATAAACTGATTTTTCGTTTAAATTAAAGTTTACCGCTTCTATGTATTTAATTTAAAAAATTTTACATACATGTTTGTCATTAGTATGTAAAATGTGGTTCAATGGGATTAAAATATTTTTTTGGTGAATAGTAACTTTTGAGTTTTGTTAACCGCAATTAGAGGTAATTAGTGTAATTTAAGATAAAAATGATATTATAAAAATATAAAAATATCTTGACACATGTCCTAACCTTATTGGATAGGTCATGACCGACCAAGAAAATCAATGGGTCAATTTGTGGGACCCCATGGAGCCACTTGAGTGAGATAATGACATTAATAACTTTTATTTAAAGTAAAAATATAAATATTACAAACATGTATTGTTTTACTAAAACAATTATTACATGGGGGTTATATAAGATATATTTTTGACTATAAATATGTATTAGAAAGTTAAAAATATTTTCTACATCATGGTAATTTTTTTATAATTTTTTAGACCTCAAAAGAATTAAATTATTTATGACACAATGATGATGCAGTGTTTACGTCATTAAAGAATGATTTAAATAAATAAGAAGATAATGTTTATAATAATCTCTAAAACTTGTCCAATTCTTATTGGATGATTTTATTCTGAGAATGGACCACCTTATACTCTACTTTAAATATTTTTTGAGCTTTAGAAACCGAATTTTATTTTATAATAAAATAATAGTTTCAAGAGTTCCAAGAGAGCCCCTCCTCTCCCTTATTAAAAGTCTCAACTTCCTAACCATCTCTCACAATTCTCAAGCCCTTTTGATCGTCCAAAATCTACACTAATAATCTCCCAATAATTCTCTCTTGATCGTAGAAGCCTTAACTTAGGCAGAAAGATCTTCAAGAAACCCTTTTGGTTCAAACCAAGAGGAGTTACCCGATTTAAAGGTAAAGTCTTCTATAATGCTCTTTTGTTTTATTTTTCTTCTCAAACCCCCTAAAATATTTTTATTACATTATTTTTTAACAAAACCATTATCTTCAATATCTTTGGATGTTGTTATAAGAAGTATTCAAGATAAACTTACACACACCTAAGTCTAATGGCTAAAGAACATACTGTTTCCGTGGATAGAGAATTTCTGCCTCACGAAATGATGATTGTTCAATATTATTTTAACACCATTAAAGGTGTAAATTAATATGTCACTATGTTAATATATGATATGTATTATGTTTATGTTTTACTTATGCTTCTGTATTTTTCATTTATGGCATACCTTTATGGTTTCCATTATGGGTAAACACGATAATTTCATTTTAGGAAGTGCGGACTACCGCCCCCTCAAAGTGATTTGATTCGTTAATTCCATATGTGGGCTATATAAACGACAAAGTTAATGATATTATATATGATATTATACTGGAATTATAATATACTTTTATATCATTATGATTCCATTCCATTAGATACGAAATAGAAATGAAAGTAGCGTTCATGCGTACGTACAGCTTACCGTCTCCATGAACGGTGCATTTCATTTCTTACCTATAAATGTTTTGTAATATTATAAATGCATGTATATACTGGATATATATGATATATATAATATCAACATCATGAACATAATTCTGGTTATTATGAATATTTTACCACATGAACAACTTGTAATTATAAAGAGTTTATTTTTGACTCATGTACCAATGATCGTTAAAATGGCCGTTATTAACATAAATAATTACATAGTGTTCCTAACATGGTAACAAGTGATATAAAAGGAATAATGAACTTATAAAATGTTTTTAAGCAAGTAATAATTAACTCAATTTTATTATTCAGCTGATTAGAGAACGATCGAGTCAAGTTGGATACGAGGTAAGGGACTCCGTCTCAATCTCCATTCATTGAGGCATATTTTGTTTTATATGCAACTTTCTTTTTTACGGGGTATAAAACCCTTTTGAATTTTACTTTTATTCATAAGGAAACTTTTTATACGAAGCGTTTTACTAAATGACAAAATGAATGTTTTTGTCATTCGTATGCCGCAACAATGACTTCTCCGCCACCGTGGCCATTTTTTGAGATTCATATTCCTCTAAAATCCATAACTATTTTTAAATAAATAATAAATACCATGTTTTAATTTTTTTTAATTTGGTATTGAAAATTGTTTTGATAATGTTTTTATATCAATTTTTTGTATTGATATCTTGTGATTGAAATGTGGAAATGTTATGTTTCCTTTATGCATGTTTTATGTGGTACAATTATGTTATAGTTTTTGGGCCTTGTTTATGAAGACGGGTGGTTCTGTGATAAAATAAGGGCGAGTGAGCCCGATATATCTCTCCAATGCATTGGGTAATGCAAATGGGTTAAATTCTAAGGTTTCTCTAAGGAGATTCAGGGAATCTACTATGATAGGTATTCCAAACGTAACCATGAGGGTTACTCCCTACGTAAGAATGTTATGAATGTCTCAAGTTACCTTTATGTCTTATGGATTATATGATTTATTCATGATTTGATGAGTTATGTTAATGTGATTATGTTTTATGAGTAATGTATGATTTCATTTATACATATGTATACATGGACTAATGTTTTCATTCTGTATTTTTATATACCTTACTGAGCTTTTTATGCTAATCCAATGTTTTTGAAATGTTTTTTACAGGTCAGGGGAAAAGTAAATGATGTGTTGATAGTATCGAGGAAGTGTCACGAAAGCATCCATGTTTTATTTTAAATATATCTCCTTTGATGGGAAAAATGAATACTATGTTTTATGTAACAAGCTTGTTTAAATATGGAATGTAATGCATGATTTATGATCTAATTCTCTAAAACTCTAAACCTGAAAAGATTCTCAATGTGCATTCTTGAAATAACTCAATATTAAGTAATTTTTAATGTTGGGTCCCTATAGTTGGTATCAATGTTCGGTTTCGATAACGTTAGGAGTTGGAATTCTATTAAATTATTATCCATAAATATTTTTTTAATGGTAAAATTGAAATGATATATCATTTGAATATTACCATGTTGCTTCATCTAAGACATGTTTGTTCATAATGGCTTTCCGCATAGGATATAGGGAAGCTGTGCTAGGAAGTCATACAGAAGGAAATGACCTTCCGAATCAGAATCCTGAGATGATCGGAATTGGAACTGAACAGTTTGTTGAAGTAATGGCGCAGTTGACTCAAGCGATAAATGGTGGTGGTATCCATGCACGTGATCATCCAGATCAACCGCAGAGGAACATGGCAATGGTGGAACATTTCTTGAGGTAACATCCCCCATCATTCAGAGGATCATCTAACCATGTGCTAGCTGAAGGGTGGATTAAATTAGTAGAGAAGATTTTCGATGTCATGGGGTGTTCAGACAATCAAAAGGTTAGTCTTGATGTTTACCGTTTGGATGGTGAAGCAGATCAGTGGTGGTAGATGGTTAAAAATATTTAAGACACTGATGAGATTGATGCTCTTGACAAGGATGAATTCAAAGGTATTTTTCTTGAGAAATATTTTCCTAAGGATGTTCGACTTAGGATGGAAAAAAAATTCTTGGAACTGAGGCAAGAGGAAGACTCAGTGGTTGCTTATGAAGAAATGTTCACTCGTTTGGCAAGGTTTCTCCAAATTTTATCCGAGACCTTGATAGTAAAATCAATCGTTTTTACTCAGGATTATATCCTAAATATCGAAAGGAATTAGCTTCTAGTGAGTTAAAAAGTTATGAAAAGCTTGTTCGATGTGCTGAGATGGTGGAAATGGAGTTTTCTGATGATCAAGTGTTCTATAACAACCTACAGAAGAAGAGACTGAGGTGGTAGGAGAAAGGGAAGAATCCTTCAAAAAGGTCTGATGGTAAGAAAACTATGTTTTTATTTTGTGATACATGTGGTAATAAGCATGATGGGGAATGTCTTTTGAATTCTGGAAAGTGCTACCGATATGGTAAGATAAGACATAAGGCTCGTTATTTCACTAGAAATGATTAGGGTGATGGTAAAACCAAATTTGATTTACAGTTAGTGAAATGTTTCAAGTGCAATGAGAGGGGTCACTATGCAAACGAGTGTCCGAAAAAGAGCTTGAATGATGGGAAGCACTCAGACTGGAAGCATAAAGGTGTTCTTAGATCCTTTGAAAATACATCAGCAGATGTTGGGCCATCAAATGAAGTGGTATTAGGTACTTTGTTTATATTTTCAGATTATTCCAGTGTGTTGTTTGATTCAGGGTCTACACATTCTTTCATCTCTGATACATTTTCTAGTAAATTGGGAATTCCATCTCAAGAATTGACTCTTGAACTTTTGGTAAAAACACCTGGGGGGAATGTTGAGGAAGAAAGAGTTTATAATAATCTTCCAATCCTTATCCATGGAAAGAACCTACTTACAAAACTTATTGTTTTACCTCTAGTAGAGTTTGATGTTATCCTGGGTATGGATTGGATCTCTGTTTACCATGCTAAGATTGATTGTAGAGATAAAAAAGTTTCTTTTTAGAAAGACTTTTAGTTTGTATACAATAATGAACCCTTAATGTTGATAACATATCAAGAGGCTGAGAAACTTGTAAAAGATTAAAATGAATGTTACCTTGCACATATTGTTGAAAAGAAATAAACCATTCAGATTATTGATGTTCCAGTGGTAAGTGAGTATCTTGATGTTTTTTCTGATGAGTTTCCTGGATTAATACCATATTGGGATGTTGAATTTACTGTTGACTGAGTTCTTAATGCTAAGCCAATTTCAAAACCACCTTATCAAATTTCCCAACTTGAACTTTTATAGTTGAAGGAGAAATTGCATGATTTATTAGAGAAAGGTTCCTTCGACCTACCACATCACCATGGGGTTCTCGTGTCTTATTTGTTAAAAAGAAAGATGGTTCTATGAGACTTTTCATAGAATAGAGATCCTTGAATAACAACACTGTTAAGAACAAATATCATTTTCCTCATATCGATGATTTGTTTGATCAGCTCCAGGGGGAAGATTATTTTTCAAAGATTGACATGAGATCAAGGTACCATCAGTTGAAGGTAAATGAAGTAGATGTTCTGAAGACTACGTTTCGTACGAGCTATGGCCATTATGAATTTGTAGTTATGCCTTTTGGGCTAACCAATGCACCTGATGTATTCATGGACCTTATGAATAGAATTTTCCATGAGTTCTTGGATATGTCTGTGGTTGTTTTCATTGATGATATTTTGGTGTTTTCAAAAAGTAAAGAGGAGCATGAAAGTCATTTATGGGTTATTTTTCAAACCTTAAATGAAAACAAATTTTATGGGAAATTCAGAAAGTGTGAGTTTTGGTTGCAACAAATTTCTTTCCATGGTCACATTGTTTCTAAAAATAGAATAACTGATGATCTTGCAAAAGAAAAGGTTGTTGAAGAAGGGCCAAGACCCACTAATGTAACAGAGAGTTGAAGTTTTCTTGGTTTAGCAGGCTATTACCGAAGGTTTATTAGAAATTTTTCATGGTTATCCATTCCAATGACTAAGTTTACTCGGAAGGGTGTTAAGTTTATCTGGAAAAAGGAATGTAATGATTGTTATCAAGAATTGAAAAGAAGATTGGTGAATGCTCCAGTTTTGGCACTACCTTCCAGGAATGGTGAGTTTGTTATCTACAGTGATGTTTCCTTGAAAGGACTAGGTTGCGTCTTAATGCAGAATGATCAGGTAATTTCTTATGATTCATGACAGTTGAAAACTCATGAGATAAATTACCCTACGCATGATTTGGAATTAGCTGTTGTTGTATTCGCTTTAAAAATTTGGAGGCATCATTTGTATGGAATAAAGTGTGAAATATATACTGATCACAAATGTTTAAAGTATATATTCACTCAGATTGAATAGAACATGAGACAGAGGATATGGATAGATTTAATTCAGGATTATGATTGTATGATTCATTACCATCCGGGAAAAGAAAATAAAGCGGTGGATGCTTTGAGTCGAAAAAGTAATGCATCATTAACAATGTTTTGTTTGTAATGTTATCCTTTGGTTAAGGATTTTATGAACTTTGGCATAGAAGTTTTTGGTGCATGAAATTCTTCTGTTTTTTTCAGGTATCAGTGAAATCATCTCTATCAGACGGAATTAAGAAATCACAGAAGCAACACAGTGAGTTACAGAAAAAGGTAGAGCTGGTTCAGAAGGGTAAGTTACCTGAATTCAACATTGATAATGATTTTGTTTTGAGATTTGGGAAGAGATTGTGTGTGCCTTGTGATTCACAGTTGAAGAGAGAGTTCTTATGTGAAGCTCATAGCTCTCCGTTTTCAGTTCATCCAGGAATTACTAAGATGTACAGAGATATTTGGGAGTACTACTAGTGCGAGGGAATGAATATAGATATTGCTGATTTTACTATGAAGTGTTTGACTTGTCAACATGTTAAATCAGAGTGGCAGTTACTGAAAGGGATGCTTCATCCATTACTAGTGCCATAGTGGAAATGGGAGAATATATCCATGGACTTTGTTGTGTGATTGCCGAAGACACCTCGAGGTAATAATGAAATCTGGGTTATTGTTGATCACTTGACTAAATCTACTCATTTACTTGATATACGAGAAACTTTTTCCCTAGATCAACTTTCCCGTTTGTATCTTAAAGAGATAGTCAGGTTACATGGAGTTCCCCTCTCCATTGTATCTGATCGTGATCCCAGGTTTACTTATAACTTTTGGAAAGGATTTCAGAAGTCGTTGGGTACTGAATTAAAATTTATTACAACTTTTCATCCTCAATCAGATGGGAAGTCAGAGTGAACAATTCAGACTTTGGAGGATATTCTATGTGCCTGTTCGATGGATTATCAGGGAAGTTGTAACCAACATCTCTCTTTGGTTGCGTTTTCTTATAATAACAGTTTTCATTCCAGTATACAAATGGAACCATTTGAGGCATTATATGGGAAGCGGTTTCGAACTCCATCTTTTTGAGATTAAGTGGGTGAAAGGTAGTTAATGGGACTAGATTTGGTAGAAGAGTTGGAAGAAAAAGTTCAGCTGATACAAAAACACATGAGAACAGCTCAGAGCAGGCAGAAAAGTTATGCGGACAATAGGAGGAAGGATCTCTCGTTTGAGGTCGGTGATCATGTCTTCCTCAAAGTTTCACCATGGAAAAGTGTGTTGCGATTTGTTGAGAAAGGAAAGTTGAGTCCAAGGTTCATGGGACCATATGAAATTCTGGAGGGAGTTGGATCAGTTGTATACCGAGTGGCTTTACCTCCGAGTTTATCTCAGGTACACAATGTTTTTCATGTTTCAATGTTAAGGAAGTACATGCCACATATATCTCATGTTTTGAGTCCATAGGTAGTTTAGATGGAAGAGAATCTATCTTATGAGGAACAACCGATCCAGATTCTTGACCACATGGAGTAGGTATTGTGGAATAAGGTGATTCATCAAGTAATGGTTTTGTAGAAAAACCACATGATTGAAGAGGCAATATGGGAATCTAAAAATTCTATGAGGGATAAATACCCCCATTTATTTAAGTGAATAAATTGGGAGGACGCAATTCCCAAAAGGGGTGATGGATGTAACATCATAGGTAAATAAATAATAAGACATTTTCATATTTATTATTATTTTTAGAATTAAGTATTAATTTTACTTTAATGGGGTTGCTATGTTTGATGGAAAACCCTCTTTAAATATAGTTTTGGTCACTCATATACATTATATTTGACCAAATAAAATTCTTATTTAGAATCGGGACATCAAAATTTACATTTTGAAAATATTGGGTATTTTCTGATAATGTTCATTTTTTTATGAATAGTGAAAAATGTTGTATTTTAATTAAAAACCTAATTTTAATCTAATATATTTATAAGGATATATTAGTTATTTAATTGGTTTTAAAGTTCAATTAGAATATAATTTTACTATTTAATCCAATGGTTGTCATTGGAATTAATTTCACTTAGAAATTGGACATAAACAACTGTTAGTCTTTCGATAGATATTGTTTCTTAAAAACACGCTATTTGTTCTGACAATGGTAATTAGTTATAAAATTAATTAAAGAAACTTATATGTTTTGAATTTTTCAAAATAGACATCATTTTTTAATTCGGAATATCAAATATAGCTTAGGGTGAATTTTTGGTATTTTTCTGAAGAACTTCAATTTTTGATGAATAGTGAAACCACTATGTGGTAGTTAAACAAAATAATTTTTCATTTAAATGAAATTTTACCACCTCTGTGTATTGAATTTCAAAAATCCGACATACATGGTTGTAATTAGTTATTAAATTGTGGTTCAATTGGATTAAAATATTTTTTGGTGAATAGTAACTTTTGAGTTTTGTTAACCACGATTAGAGGTAATTAGTGTTGTTTAAGATAAAAATGATATTATAAAAATATCATTACACATGTCCTAACCTTATTTTATAGGTCATGGACGACCAAGACAATCCATGGGTCAATTTTTGGGACCCCATGGAGCCACTTGAGTGAGATAATGACATTAATACCTTTTATTTAAAGTGAAAATAAAAATATCACAAACATGTATTGTTTTACTAAACAAATTATTATATGGGGTTATATAAGCTATATTTTTGACTATAATTATTCAATATAAATCTAAAAAGATTTCCTACATCATGGTAATTTTTTTATAATTTTTTAGGCATCAAATGAATTAAATTATTTATGACACAATGATGATGCAGTGTTTACGTCATTAATGAATTATTTAAATAAATAAGATGATAATGTTTAAAATAGTGTCCAACACTTGTAAAATTCTTATTTTGTGATTTTATTTCGAGCATGGACCACCTTATCCTTGACTTTAATGATTTTTTGAGCTTCATGAACCGAATTTCATTTTATAATAAAATAATAATTTCAAGAGTTCCAAGAGAGTACCTCCTCTCCCCTATAAAAAGACCCCACTTCCTACCCATATGTCACACTTCTCAACCCCTTTGGCTCGTACAAACACTACTCAAATAAGCTCCCAATATCCCTCTCTTCATCCTAGAACCCTTAACATAGTATGAAAGCTCTTCAATAAACCCTTTTGGTTCAAAACAAGGAGAGTTACCCGATTTAAAGGTAAAGTCTTCTCTAATGTTCTTTTGTTTAATTTTTCTTCTCCAACCCCCTAAACTATTTTTATTCCATTATTTTATAACAAAACATGTATCTTAAATATACTAAGATGTTGTTATAAGATGAATTCAAGCTACACTTACACACACCTACGTCTAATGGCTAAATAACATAATGTTTCCGTGGATGGCGAATTTCTGCCTCACGAAACGATGATTGTTCAATATTCATTTAACAGATTTAAAGGAGGCCATTAAGATGTCACTATTTTTATATATGATATGTATTATGTTTATGTTTTCCTTAGGATTATTTATTTTTCATTTCTGGCATACCTTTATGGTTTCCATTATGGGTAAACATGATAATTGCATTTTAGGAAGTGCGGACTACCGCCCCCTCAAAGTGATTTGATTCGTTAATGTAATATGTGGGACATATAAAGGATTGAGTTATTGATATTTTATATGATATTATAATGGAATTATAATATACCTTTATATCATTATGATTCCATTCCATTAGTTACGAAATAGAAATGAAAGTAGCGTTCATGCGTACGTACGACTTACTGTCTCAATGAACGGTGCATTTTATTTATTACCTCTAAATGTTTTGTAATATTATAAATGAATTTATATACTGGATATATATGATATATAATATCTAAATCATTAATATAATTCTGGTTATAATGAATATTTTACCACAAGAACAACTTCTAATTATAAAGAGTTTATTTTTGACTCAAGTACCAATGATCGTTAAAACAACCGTTATTAACATAAATAATAACATAGTGTTCATAACATAGAAACAAGTGATATAAAAGGAATAATGAACTTAAAAAAAGGTTCCTAAGATAGTATAAATTATCTCAAGTTTATTATTCAGGAGATTAGGGAATGATCGAGTCAAGTCGGACACGAGGTAATGGACTTCGTCTCAATCTCCATTCATTGATGCATATTTTGTTTTATAAGCACCTTTCTTTTATACAGTGTATAAAACCCTTTTGACTTTTACTTTTATTCAAAAGGAATATTTTTATACAAAGTGATTTACTAAACAAAAAAATGAATGTTTTTGTCTTACGTATGCCGCAACAATGAATTCTCCACCACTGTGGCCATTATTTGAGTTTCGGCTTCCTCTACAAGACATAACATTTTTTTTAAATGAATAATAAATAACATGTTTTACTTTTCTTTTATTTTGGTATTGAAAATTGTTTTGATAATGTTTCTATATCAATGTTTTGTATTGATATCTTGTGATTGAAATATGAAAATACTATGTTTCCTTTTCCATGTTTTATGTGGTATGATTATGTTATGGTTATTGGGAATTGTTTATAAAGATGGGTGGTTCTGTGATAAACTAAGGGAGGGTGAGCCCGATATAGCTCTCCAATGCATTTGGGTAACACAAAGGGGTTAAACTCTAAGGTTTATCCGAAGAGATTTAGGGAATATACTGTGATAGGTATTCCAAACGTAACCATGAGGGTTACTGTCTACGTAAGAATGTTATGAATGCCTCAAGTTACCTTTATGTCTTATGATTTCTATGATTTATTCATGATTTGATGAGGCATGTTAAAGTGATTATGTTTTACAATTAAAGTATGATTTCATTTATTCTTATGTATACATGGACTAATGTTTTCATTCCGTATTTATATATACCTTACTGACCTTTTTATGCTAATCTCAAGTTTTTGAAATTTTTTTCACAGGTAAAGGGAAAATTACAAGATGTGTTGATAGTATCAAGGAAGTGTCATGATAGAATCCATTTTTTATTTTAAATATGTCTCCTTTTATGGAAAAAATGAATATTGTATTTTATGTAACTTGCTTGTTTAAATATAGAATGTAATGCATGATTTATGATATAATTCTCTAAAACTCTAAACCTAAAAATATCCTCAATGTGAATTCTTGAAATAACTCAAGATTAAATAAAGTTTAAGGCTGGGGCCTTATATTTCAAATACTCAAATTGTTTCCATCTTTGATCACATTTATTATATTGACGAAATAGCCTCTGTTGTTCGTGCTCAAGAGGTGGATCCCTTCGAGAAGATGATGGTTTTGATGTAGAAGCAGGTACAGGTGCTTGTTTAAGCATAAATGTAGCAATTTCTGCTTTACCCATTCTCCTTCCTGGAGATGATGGAATTACACGAGATTTAGCCTTAATTTGTATAAGAGAATCTTCAATCTATTGAGAAATTGAAGTAAGGTCTCAAAACCATCTTGTGTATTTCACAGGGATCAATGGCGTGCGTAATTCATCATGCAGATTTGCCACACAGGTTGTCAATAGTTCTTCATGAGGGAGTGCTAAGCTTAGGGAATATGTTAATCCCTTCCAGCGAGCAATGAATTCTGAGACCCTTTCATTCTCCTTTTTCTTACAGTTTTTAAGATAAAAAATTGTTGTCTTTGGCAACGTTGATCTAAATTATAGAAGGAATTTTTGGCGTAGATCCTCTCACCTGGTAATTGACCGGGATTGCAAGCTTGTATACTAGACAAAAGCTGGCCCATGCAAAGTTCGCACGAAGCATCTAAGTTTCACTGATTCTTGTTGTTCCAGAGTTCCCGTCATAGGATCACAACACGACACGTAATGCATCAAATTTTGTTCAGGATCACCTGATCCATTGAAAACAGGGAATACAGGGTTTCAAAAACATGATGGGGGAGATATTGAATCTACCCATTCGGGGTAAGCTCACTTTTCTAGTTGAACATCTGCACGCTTCCCTTCCATAGTCTCTAACTAAACTATTTATGACTCAATGGTAGTTATTAACTTCTGAGAATCATCTGGTTGAACTTGGACTTGGGAAGGTGCAATGACTGGAGCTTGGATAGGTATGGCAGCTGGTACTGCAATTGACGGAAGCACGACCAATTGTTGTTTCATTTGACCCGTAGTATTAGACCTATTAGGGTGTACTGATAGAGAAGGATATTCTTGATCCATCTTAGTAGCTGCAACAAATTCCATTGGATGAATGACTCCAGCACGCTTAGGAAGAAGACTACCCTGAAGTAGTTCTACATTCATCCTTCTCAATTCTTTCATTTCTTCCTCTTTTTGTGCAAATCTTTTTCTAGTGAGAGTGATTGGCCTTCTCTAGAGGAAGGGTATGTAAATTGTTTCTTTACTTTACCCTTTTTGGCTCCCTTTCGGAGAGGGGGAAGTGGATAACCTGAAGGATTTCCTAGGTCTGTGTAATCATTTGATTTTGTGTACGCACACCTTCTTCATTTGTGTCTGTGCGTACAACTTCTTGAGCACGAACCTCTTCATCTGATCTCTCTGAGTGAGCTTCATCTGGTGGATCAGCAACAACGAAATTGATGAAATTAATTGATGCAAAATGTATTGCATCCCTTTTATCAGCATTTCTGTGACACAGTCTTCTTCCATTCCCCTAATGAGACATTGCATTTTGTTGATTTGATCCCTCAAGAACTTCTTGGAAAACCGTAATTTGGAGATAATCTACTGATAATTTGGCTCTTCATTCTTCTTGTGGGTTCCTCCCAAATCGAGAGAAGACCGACTTTCACTGAGGAGGTGATTCATGATTTGAAAATGTCCCTAGTCCAGTGGACTGGGGTTGTTCCTTCTGTCTTTGCTCAACCCTCGATTATTATTTGTTGATTCTAAGGGTTGGGTTAAAAGAGTCCCCAGTCTGGAAAGCTGGGGTGGCTCTTGATGTGCTATGCCTGAGACTTTCTTAAAATCTCTCCTGGTCTTGCAAACCATGGTCCAGAAATTAGCTGGATGCATCAATCAACATCCACTTTTATCACCCGGTTCAAAAGACCGTTGGATGATTTATGACACTTCTGTCACATGATGATGTGCTTGCTTCATACGAGAGGCATGTTCAATATTCTCGTTATCTTGATGCAGAAGTAATTCTACAACTTTTTCTTTATATTGTTTATTTTGAGAAGAACTAGTTGAAGACTGTTCTTGGGCAAGCTTTTGATTACAAACAAAGCCCATTGAATGTGGCCGGCCACAGGCAATAACATTGCATGAGACCATTTTCGGCGGGATTCGCTGACTGGAGAGCATAGTGAAATGTAGTGCTCCATGAACACCCCATCCTCTTACATGAATACTAGATGTGGCATTGGTATTTAACTGGAGAAATCTTCTTGGTGTGCTAAGGCATGAACGTTGAAGTGCTCTCTACTGCTTTTTAGCCTTCGGATATCGAGATACTGATAGAGATGCCATGTCAATTTGATGTTGTAACCATTCTATTATCTTAACATGATTTTCATATTCATCATAATATAATACTTTCTTTTTTAACTGACAAAGAGTTTTACATATGTTGAGATGAATGTCATGAATTCCATCTTTCGTCAACATCTCTGGAATGTCATACTGAGAGTCAGCCAGAGGCCAAAACATGACTAGCACTTCACCTTTTGGCAGTTTTTTTCTCATGTTCAACATTTTCTCTTTATCATTCAATGAAGATTCTTCTACCTGATTATAAAAAAGTTGGTACTTAATGGTTGGTTTATCAGATTCAAAAAGATTGGTAGAGAATCCACTGATCAAACTAGAAGATGCATGACTTAGGGGTGGTTCGGAGAATGACCTACATCATGGGTTATCTTCTAATTGAGAAAGTATATCACCTGCTAGCGATGAAGCATCAGACATGACTGGTTTCACATTTTCAAGTGCCTCATGATAAGAGGGTTTTCTCAGCACTACATTGTCCACTAGAGCATTTTACGGACAATGAGCATCACTATTGCAGAGAGGACATTCACAGTGAATTTCATCATCATGGGGAGGACCACCACAGTGGGTTACAATAAAAGATGAGATCTCTTGCTCCTTGGACTTCTGACCATACAGAGGGTTCCTGTGGCTCTCATCTGAAGATGAAACTTCAAGATCGACCGAACTGTCATGAAGCAAGCCTTCATGAGGAAGTGTATGTTGAAGTCCTTAGGAATTAATGTCCCGACTATTGGGGAATGAGGGATTAGAATCTTGGATTCCAATAGATAACTGTTTGAGGGCTTCAAGAACTCCAACATCAAGGAAGTTCGTGTTACAGATTGGATCTTGATCTCTTCACTGTGTTTGGTGGGTCTTCTTCTTAGATTCATTCTTACTCACTTGGAAACCACTTGTTGATGAAAGTGGCTGCTCTAAGGAAGTGTATGTGCCTGATCAGTAGAGATGGCAAGGTTAGGCTGACAATCTCTACTCAAATTAGGTGTATATTCCTAACATGGTTGTCCGTATGATATGGGGGAGTATGCCCCACAACCCTCATGGACTGGAATAGATGTGTGTATTTGTTCCGGATTGAACTGTTCATTTATCACTCCACTGGTAGGGATAGATTTATGTGTCTTTCCCTGAGATTCTGTTGAAGCTGTTATAATATCCTCGCAAGCATCCAGAATATGAGTAGGTATTTTCTTTGGTTCTTTCACCATTGATAGAATATGATTTGTGACTTCAGCTGCCAGAACGGGGATATAAGTCCATTCCGTACTTGGAGTAGGCGTGTGTTCCTTCTCCTATCCTCCTTTTCTTGTCAGTGAATCCTGACAGTACTCAAGTGTGGGGGCAGAGAGTTGAGTCTGCCTCCTATTTGTTGCTGGAGCTTTCTGACTAACTTCTCCAAGTGCTACCAAGCGAGACTATTGGTAGGCTTGATCAATATGAGCTGGTGTATGTTCCTGCTGATTGTACTTCACTGAACGTGGTTGACGAGCTCCATCATATGTAGTCAGATTAGCCTTCTAACTAGCAGATTAGGTATATTCAGGTGTATGTTCCACCCTATAGTACTCCACCGGAATTTCCTGGCGGGATTGGCGTGATACTTCCAGACAATTCTTCTTGATATCAGAATTAAAACTGATGGGTGTATGTTCCCGCTCGTTGCTTTCCACCAAGATAGGTTGGTGTACTTCTCTGGAGATGGAAATGATGAGAACCTGCTCACTGTTGACCGGATTTCACCTCTGGCGATTCATCTTGCCTGCTCGGGTTCGAGGAACCTGAGCCGAACGCCTGAAGTCGATACCCTCATCATGTTGAGGGCGCAATTCCGTACGAGTCTGGTGGCAATTGTTGGTAATATCCCTTGGGAAAGACTCCTGTCTCCTTGAATTAATGCCCGGAGGTACCTTCTCATTCAACTCTTCAGAATATGTGAGTTAATGGTGATTGTGTTCTAGGGATACCGACCCAAAATGGTTGGAGATGGTGGTTATCACCACCTTCTTCTTAATCAATGTTTATCGTTGTCTGGACGACCGGTGTGAGTTTTTCACTTGGAGGGCTTGTCAGGCAGCCTTTACAGATGGAATGGTACCGTTTTGATGATACTCCATAACAAGCGTGTTTGATACCCAGCATTGAAGATGCTGAGTAGGTGATGTCGTCCTCAGAGAGGACGACGATCCAACAGGAGTAGCAGCAATGGCATTCACAGTAGAGGTTTTCACAGCAGACGTATTCATGGGTGTAAACTTAAGAGAAGACATTTCACAATGTAGATGATCATGGAAAAGAGTTACTATTTGATGTAACAGATGTAATCAAGATAAATTTATCCACTAAATCTCTTGGATGAGCACATATGTCAATGATTGCTTTGTTTTACCTCTCATTGAGTTTTAAATACGGGCCTAACAAATAAGTAAAACATCATTTTAACTTTGTTAAGGATTCACATCGGGTTCACTATTTTTTGTTTCCCTCTGGAATTGGGTATGACCTCGTTGATTTAAGATTAAAACATTCCAAGCGGTTTCTAACAGGTTTATTCATAGAAACAGAAACATCTAATGATTCCATATCCATTTGGACCTACTTTCCAAAGGTAGGAGCTCATTTTTTGTGGACTGATGAGGCTTAGGAATTTGCATTGGTCGAGAGGATGGGAGGTTGGACTCATCACACCTTTTTTAGGGTAATTATTGTCTACTCCGGGACTCTTTTTATAGATTTAAGTTATGTTCGTGAATCCTTATAACATTACCAAGTATAAAATGAGATTTCCTTTAGATTTGACAATCAATGATTGATATGTAGGAAATTTAGAGAATATTTTATATATATTCGATGTTCTTCATTGATAGAGAATCATTTTTATTTGTTAGAGATTCTTAGTCAATGGTATCCTTCAATACATAAAAGTCTCTTGGTCATTATGATGACCATACTGATTTTAAAGGCACTCAGTGGGGTAATTGACATTTTATTGTCATTTAAACGGACATTGATTATTTCAAAGTTGGGATCATACCCGAAGATGGGATACCTAAGTAACCTTGGTTTTGGAAAAGGAATCCAAACACACGTAGTTCAAGTAATGGAGTATGATGTATATGCATGATTGATGGCTCAAAAAAAGATGTAATGATTACTATTAAACTCTAAGCTCACGTGAGTCATGCTCCGTGTGAGAAACAAGAGGTATTGGTGAAACCAGATAGTTGTCACATACAATGATGTGGGGATTATGTATGTATGACTGCCCAAAAAGATGAGGATTATGATTTACTTCAGGGAATAAATCCATGAATATGGTCCATAATGTTATATGTGCTGTATGGCGATTTGGATACTTTAATATTGGGGCTTAATCCTAAGGAAGATGCCCAAGATAAGATGGGACTTATGATTGGATTTTACTCCTGAGAAGGAAGCCTAGATCAAAAAGGAATTGTGACTGGTTAAGAGAAATTAATACTGAGGATTACTCCTAAAAAGGAGGCCCATGTTAAAATGGATTTGAAAACTGGGGTTTAACTCATAATGAGGAGGCCCAGGTTAAGGGAATTTTAGAATTAAGGGACTTGGGGCTTACTCTTGAAAAGGATTCCGATATTTGAGACTGGGGATTACTCATTTAAATGAGGCCCAGTTTAATAGAATTATGGTTGGGGCTTACTCTTGAGGAGGATTCCCATATTTGGGAATTTTGATACCAGGGTTTACTCGTAAAAAGGATGCCCATATTAGGGGACTTGGGGCTTACTCCAAAAAAAGGATGCCCAAATTAATGAGGAATTAGGACTTACACCTAAGGAGGATGCCAAAAATTAATGGGAATTATGACTGGGGATTATTCCTGAAAAGGAGGTCCAGGTTAAGGTTTTCTCTCATCTTAAAGGATGAGGTTGAATGAATGACATCTCAATCTTTAGTGACATAAAGATTTGTAAATCACTAGGTTTTGAGAGATGTTCCATGGAATTCATTTCAAATAAGAAAGTTAATCAAGAAAACATGCCATAAATGGATTTGAAGAGTGTCTTGAAGAATGAATCTGGAATAGGAGAGATGGAATGGAATAAGAGGGGTGAAATGGGTAGGAATGGAACTGAAAAAGATAGGGGTGCGCAAGTCCTGGCAGGCGCGCCAGTACTACATGGGCACGCATGTCCTGGTCGTGCAGTAATACCTACACGGAACATGGGTAATTGCGCGATTATTAATCAGTAGGGTAATACTTGGGCGATCCTTGACTAAAGACTTTAGAATCATCCTGAGGTATTTCCAGAAGAGTGGCGCGCAAGTTTTAATGAATAGGTAAGGAGGTGCGCAAGTTTATTCATTTCCCTTAAGGGAAAAAAACATAGGCGTGCAATTGTTAGTGAATTATAACCCTTAAAACTTATTCATCTTATTTAGACCTCACATTATAGGTAAAGAATTACGTTATATGTGTTTGGATGTCTTGAAGAAGAGACTTGGGTGTTCAGATCTCTGTATCTGAATTGTGGAAAAAATTTCCTCTTGAAATGGGGGGCCCATAGGGTCTTTTTATAGGCTGGAGAAGACCCAGGGTGGTTATTAATTAGGGCGCACAAGTCACTTGCTAGACCATTAGGGGGTGCGCAAGTATACTTGCACGACAGTAAGGGAACTTGCGCGACCCTAGGTCCTTTGACTCCTTTTTCATTCCTTTGTTGATTTTTGATGTTTTCTTCACAGGATGAATCAATTTTTGCTAAGTCATTTCCCTTTCCATTACTTTAGACTATGTGATGAAAAGGAGCATCAACACACACCAAATGATCTATTAGATTCACCATTAAATCATATAAATATGGAGGAAAATACAATTCCAATTGACAACGTTTAAAACCTATTTCATTCTCCAAATTGCACAATGAATTCAGATCAATAACCCTAATAAAAATTTCTTTTAAAAAATAAGACACATTCATGATATTCATTATTCATGGATGGGATGTATTCTATGAAAATAAATTAAAAGGAGTTTTTTATCATTATATGAAAATCATGAGATTTCGTACCATTAAAATACATCTTCTTTAATGACACAATTTTTTTTACATTTGAAGAATTTCCCTGTGACACTTTGATATTATAAAGACACTTATAGAAGCCTATTTTTCTGTTATTTGATAATGTTTGATAATATGGGGGGAGGAATTTTCTCATTACATCATGAGTGGGAGGAAAAAACATATTCCCATTGAGATTAATTCTAATCTAACATTAAATCTATATTTAATATTTTTTTTAACATCTCACAATGTTTTAGTCAAGAAATAAAAGATATTCTTATCTATGTAAATGAAATAAATATTATGATTGACCTCATGATATATCCAATGTGGTATCTCAAAATATATTGACATTTTCTTTTAAATATTTTTATCATTACTATATGTTTTTCTCATTCTTTTTGTCATATCCCTTATTTTTACCCTCACAAAATACAGTTTGAAAGACAATTGTTTTGGAGAAATATCAAATTATTCTGATCTATAGAATACCTTTTTTAAACTTATATAAGAATATTCCATATACAATAACCTTCTATGACCCATATATACAAATTTTCCCCATATTTCATTTTATAATGTAAAGTATATTGTCAAAAATTGGACAATCATTATGCCCCTTAACAGTGTATCAAAAAAAAATTCCATATTTGGGAAGTTATTTATAGTGAACATAATAAAATCATGTAGATGAAAATATTCTATTTTTTATGAATCATACACCATAATACATTCCTATCATAAAATTTTTAAATCATCAAATTATAATGATAAGAAAACATAAATATAATTTCCATTTTTTATTATTTTAGAGATAATTAAACTCAAAATGACTTATTCTCTCTTTATAAAACATTTAGGAAATAAGTTTTAATTTACCAATAAAACAAATCATAAACTTTGTGTGGTACTATGGCTTTAATATTTATTCATTCCATCAATGCATAGTCCAAGTATGTAGTTTCAATTTTCATGTAGGAATATAGGAAACCGTGGGTTTATTTTCATCCACTATGGAAAATTAGTTGGATGCCATAAATTTCCATCACATATGCACTCATATTCATGCCATAATATCCTTTTCTGCATCATTTGAATTTTCAAATAAAGATCTCAAATTAGGAATTATATTAAGATACAAAAATTCTTTGGCATGGGTCTGTTTAACTACTAAATCAGCCTATGATTTTTCATTCAACTTGTACCATGATGTCCCATATCTATAAAAACCATATAGAATATTTTATTTTGACCAATATATCACATATCCATTCAAGAAATCCTTTATTTTCACTTACCCCAATCCCATTGGGTGTCATATTATCTTCAGATTCTACATTTAATATGGATGATTTTTTTCTTTAGGAATAATATCACCCACAATTTTTAGAAAATCTATAAAACAATTTTCAATACATCCATTTTTACTTTGAATTAAATCATTCTTAAACACATTGATAAAACCATAAATTCAGTACAAAAAAGATAAAATGATTTTCATCATCACCATATAGATGCTAAATTAAAAATTCTTTCTCAATTTTCTCTACATCAATTTCACAAATCATTTCGTCAATTTCATTCAACTTATCATCCAGTAAGGACTCATTATTAGGGGATATAAATTATTCCTATTTATCCATTCCAAATCTAAGTGCTTTAACAAATATAAATTCCTTGAAAAATTAAATTAAATTTTATCTCTATGATTTTCAAATTCTTTATAGTAAACCATTTATAACATAGAAAGAAATATACATCATTTTTTGGAATATTTCTTTTATAAAATAAAATAAAATAAAAAAAATATTCCTCATATTCATCATTTATTCGATTTTCAATATTCAAACAGCGACTCATTGTTATCTAAAACAAATATAAAAAATATTTATGTTATAGAAAGAATATAGTAATTATAAAAGTTAGTTAGAGGGGGTATTATTTATTTTTTCAATGATAATCATGGAGGATTTTTTTTCAATTGTAAACTATTTCAATGATTTTAAATGACAGTGAATGTAATGTAAATTAATTTAATTTCACTGGAAAAGAAACTGAATTATAATCTTAATGATTAAACAATTAAATCAAAAATAAATCGAAAAAATTATACCACAATACTGTAAAAGAAAGACTTTCTGGAAATGAATGAATAAATTAATACATTAGGGTACAGAATAACTATATATAAATATCATGTGAATCAAAACAACCTTACATTTCAAAAGGACATTATATTCAATAGCTTACTTTTTGTTAAACACCAATCTTAAATGAATTTATTTTTATTTTAACTCAACCATTAAAAACAATGCATTAAATTAGTGGGTGTGAATAATATTAACTATATTATGAAATAAATATGATGTTAATTTTAAATTTAAATTTAATTATTTTTATGAAATGAACACATAATATTTTAGTAAAGTCATTTTAATATTTAAAATGTGTTTTCATCAAAAATAGATTTTCCATACTTTCTATTAAAAAAATATGATTAATATTTGACACATTTATAAAACTTATTTGAAAAATTAAACATCATTCATGGGCTCCATATATCAAAATTAACTTACTATAATGTTTTTTACAATTTTCGAAAAGGTATATTTTTGTGTTAAAATGTGAGAATAATGTTTTAATGAAATACCACAAATCTTTTGAAATAATTATTATATGATTCTGATTTACAATTTTTTAACCCTTAATAAATATTAATATTTATTTATATAATGACATTTAAACAATTTTTTACATTTAGAAACACATGATTAGTAATTTTAAAACCCGTGATTTTAACATAAAAAACTGTTTTTATGAGTTATACACATAAAATATTTAGAATTTATTTTTATCAGTTTAATAAAATGATTTAGGTAAAGTGGATTCCATATATTTAATCAATATGTATAAATTATATTATAATATAGTTTTTATTTTATTTCATAAAAAATTTACCATGGTAAAAAATATTTATCGTAATATAGGTAAAATAATTTAGTAGGTTAAGGGTAAATGTTAAATGCATATAATACATAAAAACAAAAACTTGAAATGGCTGGTTGATGTGTTTTTTGACCGTATACATCCATTAAAAATTATTTATCCATAAAATTCATTATATTTAATAAAAATGTGGTTTTTTTAATTATAAAGTAATCATTATTTAGTATCTTAAACCCACCTATCCCCAAATATTAATTCCACTACTCACCATACCCTTTCTCATCACAATCCCTTAAGATGTTAAAATACAATTCAAACACTATATTCCACAATCTCCAAAATTCTAAGTTATTTTAGTCTCAACTAAATACTAATTCCATGTTTTTGATGGTGTGCTTCAATGATGTGATATTCAAGAGGTAACATTCTCAAACCACCTCTCTTAATTTATTTTCTTCTTATACCTTATCTTCACCAACTAAATCCTTCAATGAATAGTTACTCTAGTATCATGTATACACTATATTGTTATATTTCTAGTGTTATATATTCTATCCACCACTTTTCCCCTCTCTTCTAATTCAATGAAATGATTTTGTTGTCTAAATTAGGTTGATTAATCGTCCCCATGGATAATGATCTTACATATTCAATTTCCACCATAAAGGCTAGTCATAAAATTATTATTCTAGTTATATGACATTTTGATAAGTATTTTATTCCCTAGTTTATGTTATGAAAGTAATATATATATATATATAATATTAAAAAAACACCAGGTTATGATGGCTAGGTAAACCTCCAAAATAAACTACATATTTTTCATCTGCATTTTATCAAATCAACCATCCTAATTTACCAAATAAAAATGATATATAGAGCTATTTTTAATTCTAGATTTGAATTAATTACTTTAAATTTCAATTTTGGAGTTTTATTACCATTTAAAAATAAAATTCATAATTGTACAAAAGTGAACCATCCGTTAAACCATGAAATGAATTCACATGACATAATGACAATAATAAAATATTACTAATGAATAGGTTATAAAATATTATAAAAGAATAATATAAGATTCTATATATGTAAATATAGTTATATAATAATTATTAACCTTATTTAAACCATTATATAAGATGTTTAAGTTTGAAAATCTAAAGGGAAACATGTTGTAAGGGTTCCTCATTTAACTTTTACTTTTATGAGATGTATTTCTTGTCCAACACTTATTTCCTTTATGTGTTTTTTACATTGAACATTAATATATCATATAATTATTATCATTTTAGTCATGGTATTTTAGGTTTCATTTGGTAATTATAACTTTCATGGGGAATACATTTCGACTGATTACAAATTCACAATGGTTTATTTAACAATATCTTCATTAATCATGATTTTTTATGATTAAGACCCTATTGATGAATATATATCTTCCAAGTCCATTTTTCCCAAAATTGTTTTCAACTTTTTTTAATGTTATCAAATATTTTTTAAAATCAAATTTTCCCTTGTTGTACTTTTACCTAATAAAATCCAAAGGAAACTATGTTGTGTTGTGCTACCACATTCTGTGATACTTTGTGTGGAAAATTAAATTTTGAAGAGATGTGTTTGCTACTGAAGAAATTCATTATATTTAAAGCTGTGCCCTTTCTGAAGCTTTCATGACAAGTGAAGTTGTGCCTTTTCTGGAGCTTCTAATTGAGGTAGAAAGTTGTGCCTATCTAGAGCTTTCAGGAAAATCATGTTTGAGAAGATTGACAATTTTTGATGCTGAAATGATGAATGGTGTAAAATTTTAATGACTTATCATGGTGATGGATCTGAATTGATACTATGGGTATTGGGTAGAAGACCATATTTAAATGAAAATTAGATTAATGCAATTTTGCTTCAGAAAGAGTCAAGCCCACCTCATTCAGCCTTAGAGTTATTAACATCTTAATTCTACAAACCGAAAGCCAAAATACAACCATGAAAAGTCCTCATGATATACATATGTCCTTGACTCACATCTAGTAGAGATATAAGAATTTATCAAGCCTATGCTGAACCTTATATGAGTTTGGGTGAGAAAGACATTGGAAAACAAATTTGATATTTGTGTGATAAGAGAAAATTCAAGCGAGGTAAGTGTTTTGTGTAAGGGAGGATAAATAAATTGGAAATATATTGAATGATATAAATTAAGAACATTAAATAATAGTTTTTTTATGAGGCATGATATCTTTAGTTTCTTCGTGTGTAATTGTTTGATCTCAAGGATATGTTTTTTAAAATTTGTTTTGATATGATATTGATGTTTACTTGATATGAGGGTTTTCCCAGGAGTGCAAAAGGGTAAGTGTTGGGGAGTTGACAAAAAACATTTTTATTGAATATTTTATTGATAATAACTGATATAATTTCCTCACATTGTGTTAAGTATGTTCAATTATAAAGTATTTGGGATTAGATCATTCATGTGAATATTTGATGAAAATTCCAGTTTTATCCTTTTAAATTCACTATAGTATTTCAGTCATAAATATTTTTATTTGGATTATTTGATCACACTATTTTATAAATGTGTTCTTTAATTCATGGGATATAACTTTTATTCAGGACACTAGATAAAAATAATTCATTTGGATGGAGTAATTGGGCCATGAAATCAAATGTGGGCTGGACACGCCAGAATGGAGAAGCTCTTGTATTTCAGCCATAACACCTTCATCTGGGCCTGTATTAAGACAAAATATTTATAGGAGATATAGGACCCATATCCTTATATATGATACTTTGGGAAGGCCAACCAATTCACGCGTTTTGGTGGTCAAATGGGCGGTGCAAATTGGAATAAAATATTTGGCCGAATTTCTACATTCACACTTGAAACCACTTGTAACCTCTCCTCCCCTCCCCTCAATAAATTTTATTTTTCTCATTTTGAGGGGTTGGGACGTGAATTATGATGTTTAGGGAAGAGGATAAGAGGTCACACTCCAATTATCCAAGAAATTCAATAAGGGTAGCTCTTGAAGCAAGGATCCCTTCATCGAAGCCCAATTCTTCTTCCTCATGTTGTAATGTTTGTGTTTTCATAATAAACATATTTGTTCTTCTTTTTTTTCTTCTCTTTTCTTATTTTTTATTTAAATTTATTTTTCTTTTAATATTCCTCTTTGGTCTGGAATTCTTTAGTAGAAGCTTTATTTGGTTATACCCATTATAAACCTCTGTAAATGCAATTCTCTTCTACGATTATTACGCCACCCATGGAAGAGTAGTTCTTTTTAGTAATCGATCGTCCTCTATCATTATTCATTCATTTATTTTGAATAAATGATCTACTGTAATTCACTTAATATGATCCATGAATTTTGTTTTTAAATTGTAATAAACTAAGCAATAAATTGAACAATTAACACAAAAACAAGCGAGGTCGGGATTTTGTGTAAATTTTGAGAGCGCGATATTAATCGGTAATAGAAGACCATACGGGATAAATTAGTAGAGTTAAAATATAATACCTAAGAACAATTAATCATAATTTCCAGAATGAATATGTGCCTTAATTTACCACTGACCATAATCTATCCTTAGAACATCAATCAAAGCAGGGTGTTGCGATTGCATGTTCCGAAGTTAGCCTAATGTTAAATTCACTTCACATTTGTGGTAAGGTTAATTCTCATAGGGTTAGGGGGTTAAAAAATTAAGGGATAATAATAAAGTTAATATTAATTTAAATGATAATTATTAATAAATTATTGAATAGGTAATGTTAGATTGATTACGTCTTTTAAATATTGTCTAAAAAACATGTTTTTGTTGTGTCATTTTAATCGAACATTATTTCAAAACAAAAAACAAAAAAAATACAATATTCTTCCAGAAAACTTCTTCTAGATTCATAAACTATAACCATCACCACTTAATTTAAAGTAGTGTTTTTATTCTCTTTTATTTTATTTTTATAATAACTTTAAAAGGTTGTTTTAAATCTACTTCCTCCTTTGAGAGATGACCTTGGTCAGCCACTCTACTGCACCTAAGTACCCCAAAATCACATTTATCATTTGAGGGCGCCCAAAACTGCGATCATTCATATGTTCATAAATCCAGAATCATTATTATGTAATATATTTCATTATTATTTATTATATATAGTTTATAATCATACTTGAATGGTTAATCATGGAAAATGAATCTCATCGCGTTCCTGGAGAATGTAGTCCATACGTACGCACGAGTGATGATATCATTCCCATGATCATGGAATTGTATTAAAGTGTTTGTATAATATTTCATAATCAATATCACTTTAAAATAATAATATATAGTTATTTATTTACACCATTATACCTATCCAAGTAAGGTGGTGGTGGAAAACAGATTATAGCATGTCGTGGAGATGATATTCTGTACATACGCACGCGCGGTGATTTCATTTTCTGTAGGATGGATAGAAGTTGAAATTGGGTTGTTTCATGTTTATAATGACACATAATTATACAAGTGATACTGATGTTATTAATTAGTGATGAAACAAATAATGAATAAGAAGTAGAAGAAGAAATAAATTTGAATGAATCGGTAAAGGATATTACATCTTCTTTGACGCGCCTCTTCTTAACCTCCTCTTAAGGCACTAGTGTTGGTCTTTTGAGGAGACAAGAACCTAAATGATGTAACTAGAGAGGTTGTTAAGAGTAATTTTCAATTGTTAGTCGAGCTTCAAGGCACAAAATGGTGTGAAGAGAGGAGGTAAGGGGTGCCCTTTTTATAAGGGAGGAGAGAGGCACCTTTGAAAAAACTTAAAATATTATTTTATAATAAAGTCATATTCTGTTTATAATAGATCGAAATTAATTTATTTCGAACATAAAGTGGGTATGGGTCTAAATAGTCTCAACCAATAGGTTTTAGACAAGTTTAGGTTACTATTTTTGCCTTATCATTTAGATTTAACTCGAAGTTAAATAATTTAACTTTTACCTTGTCTTCTTGTTTTCTTACACTATATGGTTAATAAACTTACTATAACAAGCCAAACGAACCCCAAGTTGTTAATTATTAATATATATATCCTTATCTAAGTCATTTTTCAGATCCTTATATTTTTAGGAATATTATAACAATTAATAATATAATATTTATTTTGAAAACTATTTTATGTCAATTTTGACACTATTTTGTAATAAATTTTTGTGAAAATCATAACAGCATGATTAGTTCGAAAACAGTTAATTAAATCAATTATAACATGTCATATTAACCAATAAAATTATTTTAATTCATTAATAGTCTCAAATTACATTTATTTGGGTATTTATAATATCAATTATTTTAATATTTCATTATTTAGGTAATTACTACATCACCATTGTTTCAAAAATAAATTAAATTATTTAATGTCTAAAAATTATAAATAAAATACCATTAGATAGAAAATATTTTTATATTTCTAATTAATATTTACAGTCGAATTTATCTTATGTATAACCCTATATTAAAAATTGTTTAGTTATTAAACTTTGATTTTAACTACTTTAACTCTTCTTTAAATAAAATAATAATAAATATCCTAATATAATCCAAGTGGACCTAAATGATAATATTTTATTTCTAAGGTTGTTTCTGGTCGAATTAAACTTATCCAATAGAATTAGAACATGTGTTAGTGTAATAATAATATCATTTTTACCTTTAATTACCCTATTTACTTTTAACTGTGGTAAATAAAAGTTAAAAGTTACTATTTACCAAAAATTATTTTTAGCTTATTGTACCAAATATTACTCTTTGATATTAACCATGTCTCTCAGAATTTCGAAATTCCACTCACAGAAGCGGTAAAATTAAGTTTTAAGTAAATTTTCAAATTCTCCTAGGAGGTGGTTAAAAGACGGTGAAAAGTTCAATAAATTTCTATATATCTAAAATTATTATAAAATGAATCAAATGAATTGAATTGAACTTATATAGGTATTATTTATCAATTTTTACATAAAAAAATTTAAATAAAATATATTATTATTTAAATAAAACGTCGGTTTTTAAATAGTAACCCAGTTTTTTCAGTATTCATCAAAAATTGAATGTTTTAAAAAATATATCACAAATTCACCCTAGGATAATTTCGATATTCTAAATCCAAAAATAAAGTCCATTTTGAAAGATAAAATTTATAAAATTTCAAAAAGCATGTATTACTATTCATAATGGCTAGTTCATAATAATATTATACTAATATCTCGTTTAGTGAAACTCGGTATTGCGTACTACACACGCTATCGAAGAAGCTCTTGATTGCGTGTAATACAAGACATGTCAGGGATGTGTGTAGTGAAAGCTCTATTTAGTGCTGCGTATAACATAATCAAAACTTTTTTCATTTAAAACTTAAACAGAATCTATACTTAATGTTGTTTAGAATAATTTCTACAAAACGAACTTGATATTGTGTGTAACACGACCCAAAAATAGTGTTGCGTATACTGCAAGCTAATACAATGTTGCGTATAGAACAACATAATTTTTGTGTAGTGTATAACATAAAACATAAATGAAATTAAAAAGAATAATTCTCATAAAATCACGGGTTGTTACATTATACCCATCTTAAAATGAATTTCGCCCTCGAAATTTGTCGGGGTTATAAATGGTTTACAACATGAAAGTTTCTTTAATAGAAACCCACATCGTAAAAAGGAATACCAAAACTCTTCTTTAAAAACTAAAGTATAAAACATAGCGGTTTCCCAAATTAACTAATCACTGGGTTTCCATATTATAGAACATAGATGAAAATATGGATATGGAAGAGAAATCTATCCATCATGTTCTGATGGAGAGTGGTAGAGAACATGGCTATGAAAAAGCCAACAATCACAAAGCCATAAATTTGTGATGATTTAATGTACCATATGATTAATCAGATATAAGGACACTAAGAAAAAAAAAATTGGTTTTCAAGATCATTTCCCTAGAGTTGAAGAATTTTTGAATTAAAAGAAATACTTACTTGATTTTGGTACAATCTCAATGTTGTTTGTGCCTCGAACAATTTCCACTTCATCTCTTAAAGAAATGAAGTTGAATTTGTCATTCGCGAAGTGTTAGTAGGTCATGCGATAGAATGATAGGTCATTCCATATGTCTCAAACATAGGTTTAGCAAACGTTATATACATAAGTCCATCTATTGTGAGATTAATCAGATATGGTTCCAAAATGGACTTATACTTCATCTATCATCCAGCTTAATAAAATAAAACTAGTTTTTACTAACCAGGGACTTCCTGTAGGCCAGAGGTAGGCGATAGAGGCCTCTCGCACTTCGGTTGTGGGTTTGATTCCCACAACCTTGTTCTACGTGACAGGTTTTCGCTCGTCCTATGGGTTTCCCTTTTTCTAAAACTACACTATTATAACATTCAAGAAATAGTATCGGAAAAATTTCTAGCCTTAAACAATTCTATCTGATGTCCAACTTAATCCATTCCAACCTTTAAGCTTATCGAAAATTCTTTTGTCCAATATTATACTATAAAGAAACAAATTACTAGAAATTTCATCAACCAAGCATATGAATACCATCATTTATCCCCCACATAAGATATATCTTGTTGGTTATATTCCAAACATGTGAATACCTTAATCATATATTCTCTTGAAAAATCAATACCCATTGAACCTTAGTGAAAACATGAATGCGGTAAAAAGATAACTCATTCTGTATACCAAAATCCCAAAATTTCTATAAACTAAATCCATGATATCACATTGTCCTTATATCAGCCATGAGCTCATCAGTACTATAAAACATTTCATTTTCTCCTTATCACGTAACTATGCACATATCATCTAATTTCCAAAAATATATGAATTAACCTTTCATGGTTACTAGTACAATTCAACATATACTTTTAAATACTTTAGGAAAAACAATAGTGTAACAATCCTTAGATGTGTCTTTATTCTATAGTACCATTACCTACAAAACCTAACTCTTGATAAACATAAATCATTCCACTACCTTCTTAAACCATTGACCAAGCATCAACACTTCTTTAATCTCATATATCATTTGTAGTCTTCTCATCATCATCCAAATAAATACTACCCATAGAACCATGTTGATTCTCTTCATGAGATTTTCCCTTAGGGCATTGGATTTCATAATGCACATACATTCCACATATAAAAAATCTAATCATTGTTGATGTCGTAGAAATTCCATTATCCTTCTCCATGGTGTTAACTGAACCTTTTCCTTTGAACATACTCGATTTGTGTCCTTCTTTTCTGCACCCAAAGCATCTTCCAGTTCCTTTGAAAAATTCTCCTTGATGTCTCTTCCCACATGATTTACATGAGAGAAATTGAACTTTATTTCCTATATGATCATCATTAAACTCCATCTTTCTCTTATTAGCTGAGTCAGGAAACATACCAAAGTTGATATTATTGATCATATTATGATATTTCTGATTATGCATAATAATGATGTTTGGACCTCCAAATCCCTTTTCATTTGGTTTCTCCTGAAGAATATCATTCCTTGTCCATCATATCCTCCATTATCGTGAATCTTCCTGTTTCTAGCCATTTTTTAAAACCCAAAAAGAATATTGTGAGAGGCAAAAATCATGCTAGGGAAAACAACATAATAAATGGGGATTACAGTAAATATCTAACATCTTAGGTTAAATTCTATGATTGTTACCATAATTCTAGGACTATAACCTATACGTATACTTATCCTTAGGGACATCCCTAGATATACCTTAGAAATATCTCTTAGGATTTCACTAATGTTTTCACATCCTAGTTTCCAAAGGTCAACTAAACCTTCACTCTGATACCAACTATAGAGACCAAAAGCTTGATGTACATGGACATTGCATTACTTTTGCGGAATACTTATTACATGAAAAAAACAGATGCCTAAATATCGTATTAGTTTAGTGTCTTTGGAAACTCGAAACGTAATATTCTAATCATGGTGAAAAATCTTCAACATCTCCCATAAAGATCTTACCCTTTTGGTTTTATTATCTAAAAACATTATTCATATACGGGGGGAAATAAAACATAAAAAGGGTGATCTCAAATGCTCAGTAAGGGTAAACATAGAGAACATAAAACAATCCATAAACATTTGAATGCAAAAACGTGAACATAAAATCTAAACATCAAAATCTTGAGAAAATACATAAATCTTTGAAGTATGTAAGGCATATATCATAAGGGAACAACAATCATGATAAAATAGAATAGGAAAAAACATTTAATTGTGGAAAACTATTAAGCAAATGATATGATTTCCATAGTAGCCAAGGCATTGCTGCCAAGACCATCTTAGTGGACAAAGTCCCTTTCTGAATCGAGTTCACTCCTCGTTTCAGTCCTGTATCGCTGAACTGGATTCACATACCATTCTAGACATTTCTATCTCATGAGATATAAATATTTACCAAATTCATTGGAGGGAGATATATTTCCCACCCATCTCATAATGAAATCATTCTTATGTGTGCCACAACATAAACATAAATCATTCTTCATAACCCAATGAATAAAATGGGTTTCATAAACATCATCCCTTCACAACATAGTCCATATAAAAAAATGGATATCATTTCATCATAAAAAATGTGAAACCATGTAAATCATAGAGACATTATACTTGAAACATACATATTAGAAATAATGTCATCATAGATAGAAAATGGTTTTGATAAAATACTTGAAATAAATCCATGAGGAAAATATATTTTCTTCTTCAAAATCTTTTTCTTTTCACAAAATAACATGAAATTTTAAAAGAAAATTATTTTTTTGAGAATATTTATAAAATATTGTATATTATGCTTCATGAAAATGAGGCATTATGAAACTGTAAAAATCTCTTCACGCTGTATAAGTTAAAAATAACATTCTTCTCGTACTTTTGTCGGAAAAGTCAAAAAGTTCCCCGTGTGGTAAACAAAAGTAATATTCCTTTCATAAAATGTGGTAAATTTCAAAAAAATGAGTAAAAAGGTCTTTAAAAATACAGGAAATCATTTTTAGAAAACATGGGCATGGATGATAACAATAACCCCAGTAAATACTTACGAATAATAATCTCGGATAAGAATGAGATTGGAATAATTAACCCTTACCTTAGTTCCGATATAATTTGTATGTATCGGAACCTCCTATATAATGATTTAAATAATTTCATTTACTTATTAAAGAATCATATTCATTGTTGTGATATCATATATGGTTCACTTATGACTTTATATTACCCGTTATTTTTTAAATTCCATGTTAAAGTAGTGTTTTGGGTAAAATTGTTTCATTTATCATACGTGTTTCGACATGTTGTTCGGGATATTATTACTTATATCCTGATTTACATAATTCCAGAACGTAATACATGATTTATAAATAATATATATTCATTATATAAATATATATAATAGATCGATAAATTGAATGAAATACACCATTCATGGAGACGGTAGGTCGTGCGTACGCATGAAAGCTGTATTCGTTTCCTTATTAAATTAAATGGAATTAAGTAAATGAAACATATATGTTAATAAATCCAGTATCATTATTATGTAATATATTTCATGATTATTTATTATATTTACTTTATAATCATACTTGAATGATTAATCATGCAAAATGAATCTCATCGTGTTCGTGGAGATAGTAGTCCATACATATGCACGAGCGATGATATCATTCCCATGATCATCGAATTGTATTGAACTGTTTGTATAATATTTAATAATAAATATCACTTTAAAATAATCATATATAGTTATTTATTTACACCATTATACCCATCCAAGAAAGGTGGTGGTGGAAAACAGATTACACCATGGCGTGGAGACTGTATTCCGTACGTACGCATGCTCGGTGATTTCATTTTCTGTAGGATGAATAGAAGATGAAATTGGTTTATTTCATATTTATAATAACACATTAGTATATGAGTGATACTAATAATATTAATTTATGATGAAACAAATAAATAATAATAATTAAAACAAGAAATAAATTGGAATGAATCGGTAAAAGATATTACCTCTTCTTTGACGCGCCTCTTCTTAACATCCTCTTAAGGAAATAGGGTTGGTCTTTTGAGGAGATAAGAACCTATATGATTTAACTAGATAGTTTAGAAGAGAAATTGGCTGGTTTTGTATAATATTCATGGATGAAAATGGTGTGAAGAGAGGAGGGAAGGGGTGCCCTTTTTATAAGGGAGGAGAGGGCACCTTTGGAAAACTGAAAATATTATTTTATAATAAAGCCATATTCGGTTTATAATAGCTCCAAATTTATTTATTTGGAAGATAAAGTAGGTATGGGTCTACATCCTCTCACACAATAGGTTTTATACATGTTTAGGTTACTATTTTAACCTTATAATTTCGTTTAAACTCTATGTTAAATAATTTAACTTTTACTGTGTCTTCTTGTTTTCTTACACTATATGGTTAATAAACATTCTATAACAAGCGAATCGAACCCCAAGTGGTTAATTATTAATATATATATCCTTATATAAGTAATTTGGCCTAACCTTATACTTTTAGGAATATTATAACAATTAATAATATAATATTTATTTTAAAAACAATTTTATGTCAATTTTGAAACTATTTGGTAATTGATTTTTGTGAAAATCATAACAGCATGATTTGTTCAAAAAAAGTTAATTAAATCAATATTAAAATGTCATATTAACCAATAAAATTATTGGAATTCATAAAACGTCCAAAATTACATTTATTTGGGTATTTATAATATCAATTATTTTAATATTCCATTATTTAGGTAATTACTGCTTCACCATTGTGTCATAAATAAATTAAATTATTTAAAGTCTAAAAATTATAAATAAAATACCATTAGGTAGGAAAAAATTTTATATTTCTAATGAATATTTATAGTCGAATTTATCTTATGTATAACACTATATTAAAAAAATAGTTATTAAACATTGATTTTAACCATTTTAACTCTTCTTTAAATAAAATAATAATAAATGTCCTAATCTAATCCAAGTGCACCTAAATGAAAATATTTTATTTTTAAGGTTGTTTTTGGCAAAATTACACTTATCCAATAGAATTAGGACATGTGTTAGGGTAATAATAATATCATTTTTACCCTTAATTACTCTATTTACTTTTAACCGTGGTAAATAAAAGTAAAAAGTTACTATTCACCAAAAATTAATTTTAGCTTATTGAACCACATTTTACTCCTTTATATTAACCGTGTCTCTTGAATTTTCAAAATTACACTTACAGAAGCGATAAAATTATGTTTTATGTAAATTTTCAAATTCTCTTAAGAGGTGGGTAAAATACGATGAAAAGTTCAATAAAAAAATTTAACATATAAAATTATTATAAAATGACTCAAATGAATTTCATTGAACTTATATAGGTATTATGTATCAATTTTTACAAAATATAAATTTAAATAAAAGAAATAATTATTTAAATAAAAAGGTGGTTTTTAAATAGTAACCCAGTGTTTTCACTATTCATCAAAAATTGAAAGTTTTCAAGAAAATACCAAAAATTCACCCTAGGCTAATTTCGATATTCCGAATCCAAAAATGAAGTCCATTTTGAAAGATAAAATTTATAAAATTTCAAAAAGTGGGTATTACTATTCATAATGTCTAGTTCATAATATTATTATACTAATATCTCGTTTAGTGAAACTCGGTATTGCATACCACACACGCTATGAAGACGGCCTTGATTGCGTGTAATGCATGCCAAGTCAGGGCTACATGTAGTGAAAGATCTGTTTAGTGTTGCGTATAACATAATCAAAACATATTTCATTTAAACATTAAACATTATCTATAATTAATGTTGTGTAGAATAATTTCCACAATATGAACTTGAAATTGTGTGTAACACGAGCCAAGAATACTGTTGCATATACTGCAAGCTAATACGGTGTTGGGTATAGAACATGATAATTTTGGTGTAGTGTATCACAAAGGAAATAAATGAAATTAAAAATAATAATTCTTATAAAATCTCAGGTTGTTACAATAAATCATCTTCAATCAAGTTTAAAATCCATCAAAGGATGTTGACATAGATAAAAATGATTTGCAAAACACTTTGAGAGAAATATCACTTTTTAATGAAAACATTTGAAAGTTACACAATTTATAAAGGAACACATTTAAAGGTATTTTTTAATCAATGTATCCCATACCACATTGAAACTTTTTAAAGTAATTAACATTTTAAAAACATCCATCTCCATATAAATAAATCCTTAAAACCCATTTTGAAGACATGGACATTAATGACAAAGATTAAGAAGAATAAATATTTAAAAAATTTGAAATGATATTTTTGTAAAAAAGTTCCTTAAAATAATCCCTTAGAAAACTCATTCATTAAACATGGACATCGATAATAAATATGTCCCATTAGATAATTATTTAAAAACAACCTCAGATAATAAAGAGATTGTGAAATTAACTCTAACCAAATTGGTAACATACGAAACATACACCCCATGAAAGAGGTATCATACAATGAATATGTAAATACACATAAACTAATGTTTATTACACAAATAATAAAATTATGGGCAGTACATACACCACACAAAATTTAATAGTGGCAATATGGAACAAATTTCATGGGAATAAGAAGTGGGATGAAAACCCCTTACCTTTCACTTTCCTTTAGTCGAGGGTACATTTAACCTCCTCTTCTTCAGGTTCTTCCTTTTTATTTGATCAAAATGGCTCCATTGGTTGGCTTTATGATCAAACAAAGGCCTCAAGGTTTAATTGATGGTTTTTTAGAGAATATTTGGGTAGGGTTTGGCTGATCAAAATGGCTTTGAAGGTGTGAATTAGAGTGAAGGGGGAGTGCCCTTTTATAAGAGGGGTGAGGGAACCTTAGAAAAGACATAAAATATTATTTTATAATAAAAATATTTTCGGTTTATAATGGCTCCAAAATGTATTATTTTAAGGTTAAAGAGTGTATGGGTCGAAGATCACTCAACCAATAGGTTTTGGAGAGGTTTGGGTCATTATATTAACCTTAACTTTTAGATTTAACTCTTACTTAAATAGTTTGACATTTACCATGTCTCTTTATATTATTATATTATATGGTTAATAAACTTACTATATACTTCCAATAGAACTCCAAGTGGTTCATTAATTATACGCCTATCATTATATAAGTTCTTTGAACTAACCATATATGTTTAGTAATATTATATCAATTTATAATATAATATTTGTTTAAAAAACTCCTTTTTGTCAATTTTGACACTATTTAATTATTGATTTTTGTTAAAGTCCTAAAAACTTTATTAATTCGAACCAAATTTATTTAATCATGATGAAAATTTCATATTAACCAATAAAATTCGTGGATGGAATCAAGACTTCCATATTTTATTTATTTTAACATTTATAATACCAATTATTGGATTCATTCATTAATAAGGGAAATACTACTTCATTATTGTGTCACACATAAATTTAATAATTCAATTTCTAAAAATTATAAATAAAATAAAATTATGTAGGAAATCATTTTATCGTTCTAATGAATTTTTATAGTCGAAAATATAACATTTATAACCGCATGTAATTTTTTTTCTTCTAAAAGACATATGCTTGTGTCATTTTTGTATTTACTTTAACATAATTAATAACAACTGTCATTATCACTAACAAGTGGCTCCATTGGGTCCCGAAATCGACCCAAAGATTCCCATGTTCGTACCTGTATCATCCAATAGGGTTAGGATATGTTTTAAGGTAAGTAAATATTATTATAATATAAATTGTTACCCTTATTTACTGGATTTACCCTTTAACCATGGTAAATAAAATAGTTACCGAAGTAATTATTCAAAATGACTAAAAATAAAAGTTACCTATTTACACAATTTGTAACTCTTGATTCTAAATATTGAATCCATTTTTCTAAATTCGAAACACATAAGTAGAAGGAATTAATTTCAAATTAATTCCCGTTGTTAAAATAAAAAGCGTGTTTTTAACAAATAATAACTATTAAAATATTGACAATTGTTTATGTCCACTTTAAAAGTGAAATTATGTGCAATGACAAAAATTGAATTAAATGGTAAAAATATAATCTAATTATACTTTAAAATCACTCAAATTCATAATTTATCACTATTAATTATTTCGATTAAAGAAGTTATTTTTAATTAAAATTTAGTAATTTTTATTATTCATGAAAATATGAAAGTTATCAGAAAATTACCAAAACTTTAGTGAGACTAAATTCTTATGTCCCAATTATAAAGAAGAATTTTATTTTTTCAAATTGAATATATAAAAGTATCAAAAATTGTATTTAAAAAGGATTTCCATTAAAAGGCAGTAAAATTGAATTTTCTGAAAAATACTTCTTTTGTCCTAAAAAATGAATTTGTTCCTATATTATGTCTAAGAAAATAATAATATTGATTCTATAATTATAAGGATTATATAAAGTTCCAAATTCAGTTAATACTATTCATAACCTCTTTTGAACGGCTAGTTTGGTTAGTCATGGTGTGCTAGAACTCAGTGTTGAGTGTAATGCATGTTATTGAATTACTTTGAAGAAATAATGTACTATGAAATCATGGGGTGTTACATTCTTCCCTCCTTCAATAAATTGTGTCCTCATAATTTCAAATTATTTTTCAAAAATAAATGGTTGAAAATAGAAAACACCGTTTGGGAAAACCCACATAAAAAATTAGGTTTACAAAATTTATTCTTAATAAGAGGAAAAGGGAAATGAAAGGGTCACCACCAAATTATGATCTCAATTAGGAGAACCTTGGTAGAAATTAGAGACATATAATTAGAGGAAAGACATAAATATTTATAGGTAGTGAATGAGGTCACCAATCACAGAAAAATGTAAAATTAGGGGCCTTAAATTCGTCAATCTATGATGATTTAAAATACAATCGGTTCAACAAAACATATGGTATTAGGATAACACATTTTTGGTTTTAAGATCCCTTCACTAATGTATAAGAATTAATTTATTTATAGAATAAGAGAAGAAGAAAAATATATACTTGACCAGTAGTGTCCCATCCTCTAACTAATTTGAACCGCAAACTCATCTTTCACTCTAAACGGAAATAGAACATAAAAATAATATTCTATTTATCCTATTTGTATGGGGTTAAAAAAGATTAATTTGTAATTAATCTACTCGATTTTTTTAAAAAAGACTACATTATTCAGTCCAGGACATCACGTGGGTCAGTGGTAGGTGATACACCCTTTTCTCCATTCAGTTACGGGTTCAAGTCTCGCATCCTTGCCGGACGCGACGATTTTCCTCCCGACCTCTGGGTTTTCCTTTTATGGCAATCACAAAATTATCTAAAACTAGAATTATCCAAAATTGTTCTATCCAAACTCACAGTCCAAAATTTATAAGGAAGGTAAACAAAATCATGATCCTTCTTTCTGCATAATAACATGTGAACACCTTTATCATGTATTATATTAAAACGCTGCAACATCATGAATTACCATAAAACCTTATTGATTATATTCATGATCCATTATTTCATATAGAATACTGGATATATTCCTTATATCCATAATTTTTCTAAACTCCAGCAATGATGGAATATGCAAATCATTATTTAGTTTCAAGGTAGTCAAGTATATTCAATATATTTTATCCAAATCAATCATGTATTATTCCAAAATCACTACCTTGGTATCAGAACCATATTATGGTTTATATTTCTCTCAAACATATATCTTCCAAAAAACTAACCTTCTTTTGAGTCACATTTCTTGGTTCCACACAATCTCAAGTCCTTAATTAAAAAGCACTCCAGTGCAATCCTTATATACTCCATAATTATTATAACTAGTATATTGTTTATAGAACACTCAAATGACAAAATTATATAATAACATCATAAGAACTCTAATCATTCCTCATCATCTGTGGTAGTATCATAACTTGATTATTATTCAATAGCATCATTTGGTGCATACTCTGATGATTTGGACATAGGTTCGTGTAGTGTTCCAACTCCTTACAGATGAAGCATTGTACATTTGAAATCTTTTTCTTACCCTTGTAGTCACGTACATGGTGTCCTTTTTCTCCACACTTATAAAAAACTCTCATTCCCTTCAGGATAGTTCCAGGATGTTTCCTCCCACAGTTATCACATATGGGAAAATTCTTCTTTTCCCTCTTCCTTTAATCCATATTTCTCTCTTCCATCCTTTTCTTCTCTTGCTTCTCTTCAAAGCCATTGGACTCAGTGAATTCTTTACTTATCTTATTAACACATGATACTATTTCTTCATATGTTAAGAATAAATGGGAGACTATTTCCATTAAAAATGTTGGATTAATACCATAAAAGATATGATCCTTCTTACTCTTTGGATCATACGTATTGCTGGAGTTCACGTTCCTTCTATTGGTCACCATTTCTATACAATGGCATAAACTAGGTTAGTTTATGAATTGCAATGAGTATTTAAAAACTTGTAAAATACCTAATGTATTTGAACGATATATGGATATAATCTATAATAATAAATATGTTTTCATTGAGGAAGTATATACTCATAAACCCTTCATAATGATTTGTAATGAAAATGAGAATTGTCCTAACCATGTCCCCAGGGAGTTTCGTAACCAAGAGTGCAACAAGGCCCGTTGTCGTGCACCAGTTCCCGTTCGAGTCTAGCTAAAAGTGGGTTTTTCGGGTTTTACCCCTAGGTACATCTCTTCTAGAGCTGCCTCTACCTTCTTGTATCCATAAAGGGATGTATTTTCAAGGAAAACATACAAAATATCTACTACACCAAAATTCTATGAATTTATTCTATACTAATCCTCCAAGTCTATCTTAGGTCTATGTGCTCTAATCAGAGTTTATCAAACTCTAGCTTCCAAGGTTATTTATAAACTTCTTCTGATACCAACTATAATGCCCCGACCCCAGTTCCCCAATGTCGGTGTATTATTACATAACATTGGAATGATCACAAAAGATCAAGTCCCGAAGGAACAACTGGTTTAGCAGTCTTGGAAAATTGATTACATACATGAATGTTACATTACAATTTATAATATAAAAAACAACATAAATAATCCTTTATTAACTCTATTATTCCCTTGTCTTAACCCTTCAGATCAATCACAATACACTTGTTGGAATCCTGGGAAAAATAAAACTTATTAAGGATTGAGCTCAGATGTTCAAAAAGGATAAAAATACAGTAGAAAATTTCATAAATAAGCATAAACATTTAAGGAAATGTATAACTAAAAAAATCTTTTTAAACTTGAACTTCACCATAATATGCAAAAAATAAAATGAAGTAATGTCATTTACTTATTCACAAGGATATTCTAATAGTCGAATAATCACATGAAATATCACTAACAACTTTCATAATGATGGAATTCATAATGCCAGACTATCATAACCACATAGTCAAGGCCTTGTTTCAAGAATACAAATAATATTTTTTCAAGGCCTTGTGCCAAGACACTAGTTTGTCTAATGAGACCTACCGATGCATCGAGGAGCTATATCAGGCTCCACCCATCACTTACTAAGTCCAATGCATTCCTCTTATGAAAAGTTTTAAACATAACATAAACATTCGTATTAAAACTAGAATACAATATGACAATACTTTATCCCTAAACCCTGAATGGTATAAAAATAACACATCCATAGTCAAATATATTACAAATCCTTCAATACAATATGGAAGAATTGTATCATAATAAATCATCTTCAAACAAGTTTAAAATCCATCAAATGATGTTGACATAGATGAAAATGATTTGTAAAACTCTTTGAGAGAAATATCCATTTTTAATGAAAACATTTAAAAGTCACACAATTTATAAAGGAAAACATTTAAAGACATTTTTGAAGCAAAGTGTCTCATACCACTTTGAATCTTTTGAAAGGAATTAACATTTTAAAAACATTCATGTCTATATAAATAAATCCTGAAATTTTTTTTTGAAGATATGGACATTAATGAGAATGATTTAGAAGAATAAATATTTAAAACATTTGAAATGATGTTTTTGTAAATATGTTCCTTAAATTAATCCCTTTGAAAACTCTTTCATAAATCCTTGAAATGGATAATAAATATTTCCCATTAGATAATTACAAAAAAAACCTCAGATAATACAGAGATTGTGAAATTAACCTATACCAATTTGGTAACTTACGAAACATATATGCCATGAAAGAGGTATCATACAATGAATATGTAAATATACAAAATTTAAAGTGTATTACACAAATAATACCATTATAGACAGTAAATACACCACAAAAAAGGTAATAGAGGCAATATGGCATGAATATCATGGGAATAAGGAGTGATATGAAAACCCCTTACCTTGCACTTTCCTTTAGTCGAGGCTACATTTAACCACATCTTCTTCAGGTTCTTGCTTTTGATTTGATCAATAGGGCTCCATAGTTTGGATTTATGATCAAAATACGACCAATAGGTTGAAGTGATGGATGTTGGTATAATATTTGGTTAGGGGTTGGCCAAGAAAAATAGCTTTGAAGGTGTGAATTAGAGTGAGGGGGAGTGCCTTTTTATAAGAGGGGTGATTGCACCTTAGGAATAACTTATAATATTATTTTATAATAAAAACATTTTAGATTTATAATGTCTAAAAAATGTATTATTTAAAGTTTAAATTAGGTATGGGTCATAAATCACTCACTCAATAGTTTTTAGACAGGTTTGGGTAACTATATTAACTTTAACTTTTAGATTTTACTCTTAGTTAAATTGTTTGACATTTAACATGTCCCTTTGTATTTTTATATTATATGGTTAATAAATTTACTATAAGCATCCAAGTGAACCCCAATTGGTTAATTAATGATAACAATATCATTATATAAGTCCTTTGGACTATCCTTTGATTTATAGGAATATTATAACAATTTATAATATAATATTTGTTTTAAAAACTCCTTTATGTCAATTTTGACACTATTTAATAATTTATTTTTATAAAGTCATAAAACATTATTAATTTGAATAAAATTAATTTAAACAATACTAAAATGTCATTATAACCAATAAAATTCGTTGATGACATCAAAAATTTAAAATTATATTTATTTTAACATTTATAATACCAATTATTTGATTCAATTATTAAGAAGAAAAGTACTTCATTATTATTGTGTTATAAATGAATACAATTATTCAGTGTAGAAAAATAATAAATAAATATCCATTATGTTAGAAATCATGTTATCTTTCTAATGAGTATTTATAGTCTAAAATATAACATATATAACCCTATGTAAAAATTGTTTTTCTAAAAGATATATGCTTCTGTCATTTTTGTATTTACTTTAACTTAATTAATATAAAGTGTCATTATCACTTACATGTGGCTCCATGGTGTCCCAAAATCGACCTAACGATGCCCATGGTAGAAAATGTGTCATCAAATAGGGTTAGGACACGTTTTAAATTAATTTAATATTATAATAATATTATTTTTTACCCTTATTTACCGGATTTACCCTTTAACCATGGTAAATAAAATATTTACCAAAGTAATAATTCAAAATGTATAAAAATAAAAGATACCTATTTACACAATTTAAACCTCTTGACTCTAAATATGGAAACCATTTATCTAAATTCAAAACACAGAAGTGGCAGAAATTAATTTAAAAATAATTGGCGTTGTCAAAATAAAAAGCATGTTTTTAAGAAATAATAACTATCAAAAGATTGACACTTGCTTATGTCCAGTTTAAATGTGAAATTATGTCAAATGATCAACATTTAATTAAATGGTAAAAATATAATCTAATTATACTCTTAAATCACTAAAATTCATAATTTATAACTATAATTTATTTCAATTAAAAATATTGTTTTTAATTAAAATTTAGTGATTTTCACAAATCATAAATATATGAAAGTTACTAGAAAAGTACCAAAAAATTATTGAAAATAAATTCATATTCCATGATTCTAAAGAAGAAGTTTATTTTTTAAAATTGAATATATAAAAGTTTCAAATATTTTATTTAAAAAAGGTTCCCCATTAAAAGGCAGTAAAATTGTATTTTTTGAGAAATACTTCATTTATCTTCAAAAAAATGAATTTGTTCCTATATTATGTCTAACAATCTCATAATATTCATTCTAAAATTATAAGGATTATATAAAGTTAAAAATCAAGTTATTAATATTGATACTTCTTTTGAACAACTTGTTTGGTAAGTCATGGTGCGCTAGAACTCGGTGTTGTGTGTAGTGCAAGTTATTGAATTACTTTGAAAAAATAACGTACTATGTAATCTTGGGGTGTTACAGTGGTAATATGTTACAAAATAAACATATAAAGTATTACAAAAATTAATTTATTTTTGGAATAAATAAATACCATTATTTAAACCATTTAACTAGAGGATGAAATTTGAAAAAATAAATAGAAGTGTGAGGTAATGATTTCTTGTCTCATATTTACTTTTATGAGATATATGTATTATTCACCACTTATTTATTTTTTGTGGTTTATATAATTCCATTTTATTTATAATATCGTGAATTATAGTATAATCATTGAATTCAATGCATCAATTTATAATTATTACATTTATGGGGATATATTTCGATTTATTGCAAAGTGATAATGGTTTATTTCACAATCTCATCATTAATTGAGATTGTTTATTTTTATCTCGGCTGAGGAATATTTCTCTTCCCTTTACATGTTTTCAAAAAAAAATTGTAAAAAAGTTTTTTAAACTTTGTGATTATTGTTTAAATTAATTTTTATACCAATGTTACTTTTTTATAAAATATTTTTATATGAATAATCCTTACATTTTGATTAAAATTACCATTTTGGATTTTTTCCAAAAACATGAAAAGAATATTTATTTTCACATGTATTAAATGATTGGAATTCCAAGCCATAATGACCAATCAAATGATTATAAAAGGATATTTTTAGAGAAAGTTATTTTCAAAATCTTTTTTTTAACATTTAGTTAAAAAATGGGATTTTCAAATTGAAAAGTATGTTTTCCTCAATAATGTTTTAATGATATTTTTAGGGTATTTATAGTAATGAATAACATCAAACCATCGATTTACATATAATTGACTTGGGTTATTTTGTATTAATATCATACTTATTCTTTTATTGAATGATTTATGATCATTTTAATTTATTAATTACAATTTCGTTACTATTCACCATTTTACTCTGAATGATATGATTATGTTTATTGATTATTGTAAGTATTAACATTTCGTATGATATTTTTTAAAGAAGAATATTTTTTTGGATTATGTTTCTCCCATTTTATATGGGGAGTGAATTTGGCATAGTAATTAATGTGTGGGGCCCATTATAGCCCCTTGATGCTTCGGTAGGTCTCATTAGACAAACTAGATTATGATTTTTTTAATCCATTACCCATTTATTAGATTCATTAGGTTAAGATTTAATGCTATTGGAGTATTGGAATTAATATTTAATGGTATGTTTTACATGTCTAACATTATACAATCCATCATTATTAGATTATTTTTGTATTTCCATGTGATTAGTTTATTAGTCTAATATCCATGGATTTGTTTTCCATCTCATGTGATTATTTATATATAGTTATTTATAATATTTTATTCTGGCCATAATATTCTCATGTAATTGATTAAATAGAATTTTTTTAGTTATTTTCCTTCCCACAATTTTTATGCATTATTTATGATTTCATATTCTATATACATACCCTTACCGAGAATCTGATCTCACCCCCTTATTTTGTTTTATTTTTTCACATGATTTCATGAAGATTATTATTACTGATATATAGGGTTATTATAATAGAATAATGGAGTTCTCAAAGGATACCCTAAGATATATTTTATATTTTAAATTATTATATAATGTTCATGTATGTATCTAGTTTTCCAAAACTGATAAACTCTTCTTTCCTTTGAGATGTGATTCCATTTAAATTATGTCAATGTAATTATGTAACGACTAGACCTGGGATAATTGTGTCAGTTTATTTACAATTACAGTTAGAGAATGTTTTGTTGAAACCATGTGAACTATATTTCAGAAAACATAATTAAGAGAATGAAACCCTATGAAATAATTTGGAAATACGCAAAATAAACCAAACATTGTATTTATCATTTTTCTATTTATAAATTATCAATTTAAGTTAAGTAGTTTTGAGGTTATACATTATGTTACATAATGTTATGATCAAATATAGTGCAAATAATTATTTATAAATTGATCCTACAGAATAGAATGGGAACTATATCAATGCATGTAATCCATGTACTGATTTATCTCTCACGAAATATAATGAATCTAGATATTGATTTGAGGCTGAAGGTGGAATTGAAGGTAGTCTTGAACAAATTAAAACTATATTGGGACAAATGAAACAAGTTATGAATAATATAATTACCCATATGGAGCAACATGATCCACAACCTGGTGTAATAATTCTATAACACTTCATGCGACAACAACCTCGATCATTCAATGGGAGAAAAACTCCATTTGTAGTTGAGTAATGGATATGTTCCATGGAGAAGATATTTCTTGCTTTGGAAATTAATGATAGGGAAGAGGTTATCAAGTATGTTTATCATCTATCATGGGATGTAGACCAATAGTGTTTACTGATTCAAAACACTAATGATGAATAAGAAGTATAAAGTATATAATCGATGAACATTAAATAAATTTTCATAAAATATATTATTCTCAGGAACATTGAGATGGTATAGACAGAAAAATGTTGGGTAAGAGAAGAAAGGATGATTTTTTTCTATTTATTAATCTAAATTTAAATTTTTTTCAAACAATTTCATGAACTACATATTTAATCCAAAGGGAAATATTGACCATTTTTCCAATGGACTTAATCCAAATATTCTAATGAGACTAGTTTTCCTAACATTCTGATAAAATAAGGACATGGTATCATGAGTTATCAAAAAAGATAAATAATTCTCTTAGTCATATGACTTTGAATGGAAGCAAGAGAAAAAAATAATTGAAGAGAAACCGGTAGATAATGGTAAGAAGGGAAAGAATAATTTTTTAACCCTTGATACTTGTGGATGGAAAAACCATGGTATATGCATAAAAAGAAAAGGTGTTTTTTCAATGTCGGAAAATATTCCACAAGTATTTTAATTTCAATAGAATGAAATAATTTACTAATGTGTAATGCTTTCACTCTATGTATATGGGGAACTTTGCAAATGAATTCCTATAGTATCAAGGGAACATACATTAGAATAACTTAAGGGTTCATGGTCAATATTATTCAACTCATACAACTAAATATGAATAAATAATTTTATTTTTTATATGTATCTAAGAAACATATTACAAAATTATTTTATTTGTTGACCATATAAAGATTATACCGGACATTATTTATTAAATGATTTTAGAGCATATGATGAATATCACTAATGATAAAAAATGTTCTTCAGTGAAAATTTGAACCTCTTGGAAAACACATTATTGATGGAGTATGAAACACAACATGTTCTAGATGTTGAGATAATATGGGTAAACATTTAATTATGGGATAATATTAGTGACTACAGAATTGGTTAGTGATTTGATGGTTTATCTTTCATGAGTTTACTATATGTTTTGATATAAGGAATATATTAAACAATATGAGATTTTAAAAATGTTTTCATTATGGATTTATGGATACTACCATGTTTTTGGATAATATAATATCATAGTATTCACATGTTTGGAATTTTACTTTATGAATTGATTTATGTTGTCCAATGATAATTGTTTGAAAAAATATTTGGATTTGGAATATAGTATCTAATATTTTTCAATATTCTTAAGGATAACTACTTATGGAATATATTAATATGAATTTTGGATATTATTAATTGAGATTGAAGTGTGATTTATAATACTGAATAAAATGTGATAACCATTTTGGTATTCATAATTTTTTTAGTTTGATTTAGTGACTTTTTGATCTTATGATTAATTATATGAGATTTAGGAATGAAAAATTCATCATGAACATCAATTTACTAGCATAAGCTATAAAGGGTAAATAAGTCAAATAATTACTAAAGGATGAGATTAAATTTATGATGTGGAATGAAATCAAGTATGTATTTTTTTTATCAAGTGATTTATCAGGATTGTCTAAGAATCTTGTAACTCTAGGAAATGAATTTTTGGAACAAAAATGTAATCTTCTTATTTTTCTTACGTAGAAATCAATGACCATTTAATCCATCACATATTAAATGTTTTGTGACGGTTGAATTTAAAATTTCCATGTTCTCTATCACTCTACATTGGAACATTGTAGTTTTATTTAATTTACATGTTCATGTTTTATCACCCCACTGTTGTTCTCCCACAATGAAACCATGTTTTATGGTGGCCTTTTCATTTTCCCTTATCAATTTTTAAGAGGATGTTTTATTAACCCTTTTTATAGAGTGGTATTTCAATAAGGTATTTTAAATTAAAAACTCCATGAATAATATTCAAAATTATAAATTGTGAGAATGGTATTTATTGAAGTTTGGTAGAATGTAACATCGTTTGATTTTAAAAGAACACATTTTTCAGTAGTTTAAGTTGCACATAACACTGACCTTAAAGGAAATATATAATCTTATTATTTTAACACAAACATTATAAGCGTTTCATTAAATTAGGAGGTGTGAATATGAATAATTATATAATGAAATAAATATGAGGTCTGTACTGAATATAAAATTAACTATTCCTAGGAAATTAACATATAGTTTTTTAAAATGTCAGTGTATTCTTTAAATATTTGTTTTCATCAAAATGTGTTTTTATTTATTTCTATCATAGAATAAATATAATTATTTTTTTCACATTTATAAAATTTATTTCGATAAATAAATATTATATTTTTTCTCAACACATAGAAATTATCATACTAATTGTTTTTTTAAATTTCCAAAACAAGATGTTTTTAGGGTTAAAATGTGAAAATATAGTTTTTATAAAATACCTAATTCTTTTGAAAAAATTATTATATCACCATGATTTAAATTTTATAAATCATTATCATTTATCAAATTTCATATACTATGTGAAATAATATATACGGTGTTACATAATAAAACAAATTCCTGGACATTTCGAAAACCACGCTTTTAAGTATAAAAATAGATTTTATGAGTTTTACGAGTAACATATTTAGAATTGTTTTTTATCAGTTTTTTAAATAGATTATTTTAAAATGTATTAAATATTTGGAATTAAGATTTATAAATTATTTTAAAATATATTTTTCACTTTCATTCATAAAACATATACACTGGTAAAAATAATATTTATTGTACCATAGGTAAACTAATGAAGTGGGTTAATGTTAAAAGGGAAAATATTAAAATACCTAAAAAATAAATCACTAAATGGTATTTTTAATGTTTATAGGAAATAAAAATCTCAGAAACGATTAATTATCAATCAAATATGATAGAATTATTTCCATTATAATGTGTTTTCCTTTAAATATAAAATAAAAATTATTTAATCACTTAAACCCACCTCTCCTAATGTATAAATATCACACCACACCATCCACTTTATCCTAAAAATAAACGAATATATTAAAATACATTTCCAACCCTCTTTTAACTACTCTCTCCATGTACAGATAATTTGGGTCTCCTCAAAATACCAATTCCAAGTTCCACAAGGGGTCCTTTAATGAGGTGATATTCAAGCGGTAACTTTCTCAAACCACCTATCATAATTTATTTTATTCCTCTAACATCTCTTCACCACATTAATCCATCAAATAAAAATAAAACCAATATCATTTATATACTTTAATTTTATATTTATAGTGTAATATCATCTATAAACCCCTTTTATCATATCCTCTTATTTAAATAAATGAAACCATTGTGCAAATTAAGGCGATTACCATCTCCATTGATAATGGTTTTTTGTTTATAATTACCGCAATAATGGATGGTCATAAAAGTATTATTATGGTTAAATAATATTTTAATAATTATATAATGACATATTTCATGTTCTAGAACTAATATATAAACATAAAATTAAATAAAATGCAACTAGTTTGTGATGGTCGAACAAATCAAATAATAAATTACACATTTATCGTCAATATTTTTTCAAATGTATAATTAACATGTACCAATAATGATATAATGTACCATTTAAACATATATATGTCCATTAAAAAATTTAATTTATATTCTGAAGTTTTATTTCTATTCAAAAAGAATGTCCATAATTATACATACGTAAATCGACCATGAAATCATGAAACGAATGCACCCAAGATAATGAGAATAATGAAATATTACTAATGAATGGGTGTTAAGATGTTATAAATGTTTCATATGAGGTATCATAAATATTTATATGGTTCTATAAAAAATTAATATTCTTTAAATCATTATACACGTGGATGAAGTATTAAAAAATAATGTGAAGCATGAGTTAAGGGTTTCTCTTCTCACTTTTACTTCTATGAGATATATTAATTCTTCACCAATTATTTCATTTGTGTAGTGTATATAAATAAAATTGACATAAAATATAATGATTCTCATTATCGTTATTTCATTCAATTTTTCATTTGATAATTATTACATTTATAGTGAATATGCCTTACCTAATTACAAACTGAAAAGATTTTATTTCACAATCTCATCATTATTCGGTATTGATTATGTTTATGTCTCTACGGAGGATTATTTTTCTCCCACTTCCATGTCACCAAAATATCTTCTAAAATATTTTCCATATTCTCTAATTATATTTAAAATTAATTTTTTAATTTTGTTTTTAATTTTTTTAAAAAATAAAAGGATTATTTTTGTTGTTTTTAATACAATGCCCATTTGGCCATTACAAAAATCATTAAAAGATTATATATTTTAAAAAGTAAAACATGAATAGAATTTATAGCTATCATAAAAACTGATATTATTTCAAAGTTTATATTCAAATATAGTTATTTTGGAGAAAAAATTGTGAACTCTTAGTTTTAAAATGTTATTTACAAAATGAAAGGGATATTTTCCTCAAAAATTTGTTTCCAGATATTTTTTTGGTATATATATTCATCAATAACATCAAAAATTTATATTAAATATGATCTAATGAGATTATTATATATTTTTTTCATCTTTATTAATTCATTAAATGGTATATGATCATTTTAATTGAGTATATCTAATTTTATTACCATTCATAATTTTACACTGAATGGTTTATATTTATTTCTATTGATTGGGTTATGTTTTATAATTTCATATGTTACTTTTTCAATACAAATGATTATGTTTATTATGTTTCAATTCATATATATGATTAATTAATTGGACATATTATGTGATGGGTGTACTTGCTATATCGCATCGATGCATCAGTAGGTCTTATAAGACAAACAATATTGGGATTTCGCTAAGGCGTTGCTCAATTATTAGATTCATGTCCCAAATCCATTATGTAATTAGATTATTGTAACAAAGGAAGTATTGTGAGTTTTACATGATCGATATTATTCATTCTACAATTATGATATTAGTTTTTAATTTCCATTTGATTATTCTATTAGTAGTATATCTATGGATAACATTTCTATCTCATGTTATTCTTTATGTGGCCTTATTTTATAATCTTTTATTCCATTAATATTATTATTAATTTATTGATTTAATGTAATATGTTTTAGGAAATTAATTTTTATGATTTTTTTCTAATTTATTATTGATTCCACTGTATACATACCCTTACAAGGAATCTTATCTCACCCATTTCTTATGATTATTTATTCTCTATGATGATAAGAAGTTTATTATTATTGATCTGATGGGTTATGGGAAGAGAGAAGTGGTTCTCTCAATGAATTAACTGTGTTTTAATTTTATATTTTGAATAGTAATGTATGATTATAGTATGTTTTATTTTTCAAAAACTATGAAAATTTTTAATTCATAGGGATTCAATTCCTTGTATATTATGATAATGTTAAAAAATAATCATCATAACTTTTCTATCGAGTTCTGGGACCTTACATGAAAATGTAATTGAAATGATAGTAAAATAAAACAGAATAATAATATATAATAATTAATCACTATAATTAAGTTGTTGATGATAAGATATTAAATATAAAAGTATTATAAAAAATCTTTAGTTTTTTGAACAAAAAAGTTGTTTGATATTGTTAAGAAACCCACTGAGAAAAAAATTATTATATTAACAATAACTCAATTAAATTTTCAAACAAAAATATTAGCGAATAATTCCTAATTCTAGATGAAAATAATAAAATTGAATTATCTAATTACCTAGAAATATCACTCTTACATTTGATTATAATATTCATCACCCAATGAATAGAAATAATTCATTGAATATTGGGATCAAGTTAATGAGTGGATGTATCAACATAGTGGAAATTCATAATTATTTAATTTCTCAAATACGAAAATTGATCATTAAATTTAGGCAAGCCAAAAATGGTAATTTTGAGAGTCATATAGAAGAAAAATTAATGTAATTCTTATATCCAAAATACCAGATTCATACCTATATTTTTATAATATTATGTGAATTGATATAACATATGATTGAGTTAAGAAATAAATTCTTTTTAGATATTTATGTTTAAAAAACCATGGTTTTAAAATCGTCACTTAAAATAAGGGAATGTCTTTAATTCATCGCTAAATTGCGTTCCGCATACACCTAAAAAAAACTCATATTCCTAGAAGTTTTAAATACACTTCATAACTTTAGAAAAAATAAATTTATAGATAATATAGTGTGATAAAATAAAAAATAAAAAAATGAAATAAATAAATAAATAAATGTTTTATATCAATAAAAAAATAAAACTAAGTTATAACCCAAAAAAAATTATAAACATATCATATAAAAAATGAAATGAATATTAAATTACATTACAAAACAGATTCGGTTAAATAAAAAATAATCGTACCTGATAAATATTAACGAGTTTACTTTAACTACCCAATTTTGAATGAATAATTTATAAAATAGGATATCTAATAAATACCTATGATTTATCATTGGAATGGGCAGGGCTTCCGACAGAGTGCTTATTCAATAGAAATCGCGAGGGAAATGGAAATTTTTATAAAATTAAATAGAATTAGGGGTTTTAATAACATTATGAAATTAATACAACCATACCAAAACCCTGAAAATATAAAAAACATTACAGATAATAATTTTACATGTAATAATCCATCGTTCGACCAACTAAGATAGAATCAATAACATGAGAGGGTTACTTGAGAGACAAGTAGAGCTTTCAGTAAATGTGAAAGGAGAAAAGTTATAAGCGTGTGTGTATGAAGTGGATAAATAATCACATAATGAGGACAAAGGAACTTGAGGGTGTATAAATATAGTAATAGAATTTTATCTACAACTAAATTTATAAAATGAGGGTTAAGGATTCAATGTAAAAGAGATGATAGATTTTTCATGAAAAATAAATAAATAAAATTGAGTCCGCTCATCTTTTTATAAAATTTTAAAATATATATCACAATAGTCATTTAATAACCCATATGGAAAAAATTCAATGTTGGTTTCAAATAACTGAAATTATAAATCATTTTTAATGTCAGGTATTCTGAATCCAATCTGGTGAACCAAATATTAAATGTTGTTTTCTAGGTAACCAACATATAATGTAAAAAAACTAAATTTTGTCCATGTTTTATAATAGTCAATGTGAAATATATTTTTTCCCAGATCATCCACATAGGATCTAAATAACCAATGTTAAAAACAGGATACGACAAATATTATTTGTATTAGTGGTATTCATTTATGGGATCACTAAGTCATTTTTGAGTAATCCCAAAAACATTTTAATTTGGATAATATTAATAATCTCCATGTCATATATCTTGTGAGTATATATTATTTATTTCCTTAAATAGTCCGTTATATTGTACTAAAATTATTAATACTATATCATTATATGTTTATTTTATACTAGTAAATTTTACTCAATTAGGATTGAAAATATGATATTGATTTTTTTTAAATTATAGTATGATAATTTTCAAAATCATTTTTTGTAATTGGTGAAATGTAATTTATCATGTTTTATTCTAATTTTTATCTAGCCTTATAGTTTGAAGATGATTAAAATTTAATTAGATTTTAGAGTTAATTAGTGAGAATTATTTATTCCAATTATTAATTCATTGAATAGTAACTAATATAAATATTTTTATTGAGTTTAATTCAATGATTTATTGTGGATTACGTTTGTTTGGTATGATAATTTTACATTAAATTAGTAAATTGGATTGAGATTAGAATACTAATTATTATAAAATTAATAAAATATATTGATATTGATTAATTATATGTCTAATTTATGAAAACAATATTTAAATAATTTTTTGAATTATGTATTAATGTTATTATTATGGTTTTAACGGGATTTATGGATTAAATTAATTTTATCTTTGATGTAAAATTTATAATTGATTGATTATTTGTCATAAACAATCAGATATAAAAATAATAGTGCTACTTTGGATTGTTTGGAAGCATTAAAGATTGAAAAATATGGTGTGTAAATTATTTTCATTTTCAAAACATGTAAACGGTGAATTTATAAGATATACCTTATATTTGATCCATCTACTCAATATATTTTAATAGTCACAATGTACTAGATTCTATATTACCTTAATTTCACATCCTTGTATTCCGAAGAACATTTATTAATGATGATGATTTTAATATATCACGGGAGGACCATTCCCTTAAAAAAATTGATAATGGAATTTACCAAATCAATAAAAAAATGCTAAACCATATATATAATGGAAATTTCCAAAATATCAATGAAAAATATAGGGATCCTTGTGTGAATACTATAGTTTTTGGTATATAATAAAATATTATAATTTATTCCATCAAATAATAGATCTATAAAAATAATAATAATATACAACACATACTTGTTATACATATAATGGTTTTTTGTGTTAAAAGTCATTTGAGTGGAAAGGTTGATTCCTATAATAAACACTTTCAACTTAATATCTTATTCAAAAAACTCCCACCACCCAAAATAATCATAACATCTATCCTATTAGGGTCACACATCTATTCTTCATTCGTAGATTATTTTATTTTTATTTCTAATAACTTTTTCTTAAATGTATTTTATTAATAATTACATAAACCACAAATATTGACTGTTATCTTCTAAAATGTAAATAAGTCATGCACATATGTTACAAGACCAAAACTAGGACAATATAAGGAGTATACAATGGAAATGTGTCATTATAACAATATAAAATAACTCGGTGTTCAGTGGTGGGTTGAGGATAGGGAACTCTATGCCCAGGGTCCCCCTAACAAGGTTATGTCCCATATACCTCTCTATTACTTAATCCATCAGGAAAGGAACTCAATATTTGTATAAAATAATACACAATACAATGAACCAATTATAAGGACTCGACCATAAACATTGCATAATCTAGTAAATTCATATAGAATTCACTTATTTACATTCCCAAATATATTTTCAGTTTATATTTTTGTAAAGTTAAAAAATAATTCGTACTTACCATCATATAATCATAAAATGTTGGTACACCTTAATACAATATATGTTTTTTCATAATACAAAAGTATATATTGAAAACATGAAATATTTTCATAAAAAGTCACCACAACATTCATCTTGGATTAAATGTTTCTCTTAAACATTCATAAACCCTATGAAATTTTTTTTTAAACTTTGGATAAGCAGAAAAATATATGTAAGGTATATATAACAAGGGGATAATCCCTTATTCCATGAATACTAATAAACATATAACATTGTTTTCACAAAGACATACTTTTCAATCATAAATTATCATGAAATTACTTTGTGAAACATGTAATTTAAATAAAACATAGATACAATAAATAAAACCATAATTTCATATTCAGCAATTACATACATTGTATTTTAACCCTCACAACAACCTTATGTTTTTTAACCATCACGGCTACCTGAAAATGTAGCCCTCACGACTACCTTATGGTGTAACCGTCACATTTACACTTTGAGTAACCATAGACTGGCCTCCATATTACACATAAAAAATTGATTTTAGGGAGATATAGGAACCAAACTTAATTATAAACAATCCTCAAGAACCATAACGAAATCATAAAACAAGAATATTTGCATAAAAATATTCATTTTGAATAATTAAAAACAAGCTATTTAAAAGAGAATTTTTAATGAAATGTCCCTTACATATATCATATAATTGAAATAATATTTATTTGAATGCATAGAATATATATATACAATATAAAATAACAACATTATATAAACAAAATTCATTACAATTATAATCATATTACCACATAATCAACGATGTATAAGGTTAACCCAATGAATGGAAAATTGGTTATGAATTGCCTTACCTCAGGTTATTCTTACTAAAAATATGTTTGTAACCCAAGTATAATGGTTAAATTAGTGTTATTAATATTTATATAAAAATAAACATGTTTATAACACCTTATATGACCATTTTATAGCATTATTCCACCCATTTTTAATAACATTTTATTTTTTCCATTGCCTCAGGTGGGTGTTTTACATGTTTTCCATTGTCAGTTCGTAATGTATTATCTTAAAAAAATGGAATAGAAACTCTATAAGTGGAATGAAATGGTATTAATATGTATCAATAATATTAAATTATATGATAAATCATTTTTTGAGATATTATGATAAATCATTTGATATAACATTAATGATATTTGATTATATCATTTTATTGGTTCTATGATAATCACAGACTAGTTTCATTGTATAATTTTATATTTTTTATATGTGTTAAATAAAGTACATAAAAGAGGTTGTATCATACACATTTAATATTTTTCATCCAAAAAATGGTTTTATGACCATTCATCAAGGGGATAAGGGAAATTTAAAACAAATCATCCATGATATGCATAAATCAATACACCACGGATGATGTTTTTATTTTAAGAATAAGAGAGAGAGGAGAATAAATATGATGAATAATTTGTCCATAAATATATAAGATTCCAGTATATATATGATATTGGATTTTTCATGCCTATTGGATAAGGGGAGGTGAATAGAGTACAAGAAAAGAAAAATATTGGAAAATAATATAAAATGAAAATGAAAGAGGATTTTTACTTCATGAACTATCTTCCTTGAGAAACTCTTTACGGCCTTCGGTTTTGGCTTTTTGGATTAACTAGTTGGTGTTTATTATGGGTAATGTTATTGGTAATATTATTGGGAATAAATTAATTAATTCTCAAATCTTTAGTGGTATTAAGAGAATATTGTACGAGTGGTCATATTTATAGTGGATAATAGGGGAGTTCTATCATGATTAAATCATTAGTTTATTATTTTTCCGAAGACAAGAAATATTGAGGATTATTGAGACTAAAAAAATTCATTAGTTCATGTGTGTTAAAACTAATGGTCACTTACATCAACAATGACTGAATCATGACTATGAAATTCAGGTTTTTAATATTTATCGTATTTTTGTATTCACCAAAAAAAGAAAATATATTAAAAAATAAAACAAATTTAATCCAACCATTTTTAACATTTAGAATTCAACAACAAACTACATTTCTTGAAAATAGTATTCTAAAAATAAGAAATATATTTTTCAAATAATTTCATAATTTATTCAAAAAATAACAATTTTAGAACTATAAATGATTTTATAACATTTTGAAAAAGTAATCAAGGTATCATTAAATAATATTATAACTATATAAAATAAAATAATAAATTTACATTATATTTTATGAAAATAAAATTTCATTTTAAAATTTAAATGTATCATAATATTATAATTAAATTTTTAAGAATTAATTAATACTTTCTTAAAAAAAATATTTAATTACTTATTCAATGATCATATTGTTACTTAGAAGATGCCTAAATTTTATTTATACATTCAATGGTGATGTTTCAATTAATTTGTTTGATTTACTATTCATATGGGTTATATTACTATTCATAAGGGTGACATTACTATACCCAAGGGTAAAGTTATTATTCAAAATAATAATAATTTAATCCTATAACACACTAAATATCTTTCTAATCGCAATGGTATATGCCAATTTTTTAAAATTCAATTCCTAGAATAAAAAAATATGGTTAAAGGCTATGTTGTAACAATATCTTTTAAATAAAAAAGTAATGTTTCACAATGACTTAGTATTATATGTATTTCATTCTATATTAAATTTATTTGTATATATTTGGGGTAATAAATTCTCCCCACCTTTATGAAAATTTGTCGTTGAATGTATTTTTACTAATTAAACAAGTGTGGGTACCATTTACTTTTAGCATTTTTATATTCCCTTGTTTTTTCTTCAACCATGTAGTTTCTCTACAAAACCTTAACCTAGAGAATTACCATGTTCCGCAATAATTTATCTCTACAATAAATAATATGAATAGTTTTATCTTCATTAGAAAGGCTCTCTTCTAGATGAACTATTTTTGGGATCAAAACATGAGATGAATTTGGAACATACATTCTCTACAAAAAAACATGCAAAAATTTGGGCACGTGGGATGAACTCATAGAAAAATCTTTGTAGTAGGAAACTAGTCTAACATTCACCAGGATTTTATAAGTTCCGATGAACTATGACTTAGTTTACCATTCTTAATAAAATGCGCAACAATTTTCCATAGTGAAATTCTATGAAAAACATGATCACCTACCTCAAAAAAAATTATTTCCTCTTGTTGTTGTAATAACTTATCTTCTTTATTTAAACTATCCTCATGTGTTGCTATATCATCTTTACTTTATCAACCACTTCCTCAACCAATTCAAGTCCAATCAACTTCATTTCCCTGAATTCATCCCAGAAAGCTAGAGTTCGACACCACTTACCCTATAATTACTATAATGGCACCATCTATATTCTGGAATGAAAACTTCTATTATAAGAAAACTAATTAATGAAATATTTTAATCACAACTTCCAGGGTATTCTTTTGGACAAGATTAAATAATTTCTTCCAATGTATTAAATGTTCATTCGGTATGTCTATCAGACTAAGATGAAAGGTGGTGTCGAAATTTAATTCTGCTCCCATTGACTTCTAAAGGAATTAAAAAAATTTATAAGTGAACTTGGGATTATGGTCACTCACAATGGAAAGAGGAAATAAATGTGACCTAATAATATCTTTGATTTGAAATCGAGAAATTTGATCATATGACTTAGTACCTTTAATAGAATGGAAATGGGCAGATTTAGTCAGCTGATCAACTATAACCCAAACTGCATTGTTACCTCAATAATTTTTTGGTAGTCCCATCATGAAGTTTGTAGATATATTTACCATTTCCACTCTGGCACTGGAAAAGGTTTTAGTACAACCATTTATTATTGTCTCTTTTCATTAACTTGTTGACATATCAAACATTCAATGGTAAAATATGTAATATCTCCTTCAATTCCATCCCTCCAATAATACTACCAACGTTTTCTATGCTTTTAGTACCTCCAGGATAAACTAAAAAGAGAATTATGAGCTTCACAAAATAGTCCATTCTTCAGCTAGGAATCACAAGGAACACATAATATCATTATAAATATGAAAAATAAATTTTATCAATGATAAATTATAACCAATAAACTCTTTTATCCAAATATACCTTTTTCATTAAGTCATTGTCTCCCTTTTTCTTTTTCTTAATTCTATTTTATTGAGATGACCACACTCACACCTATAAAAATATAGGAATTTCCGACACCCACAACTTCTAAGCCAAAATTAATAAAATCATTAATCAAGTGTTCATGTTCTAAATGTAACATGGTTAATGATTCATGATGTTTTTGAATCAAGGAATCAACCACTTTGTTAACTTTCCCATAATGGTAATTTATCATGAAATTATAATCTATTATCTATTCAAGCCATCTTCTCTATGTCATGTTTAATTACTTCTAAGTGAATATATAATTAAGACATTTATGGTAAGTATATATTTAACATTTTGATCTATATAAATGATGCCTCAAAATTTTAAAAGTTAAAACCAAAACTTATAATTCAAAATCATGTGTGGAATAATTTAACAATGAGGATTCTATTGTCTTAATGCATAAGAAATTACCTGATTATGTTTTATCATAACACAACCAAGTCCATTAAATGAAGCATGTGTTTAAATTATAAACAAAAAATTTCTAAAAGGCAGTGCCAAAATTGGATCATTCATCAATATCTTCATCGGTTCTTGAAGATAAATATCACATTATTTTGACCAAATAAATTTAACCTTTTTTTGTAAAATTTTGTAACAAGCTAGATATCCATGAAATGTTTTTAACAAACTATTGGTAATAACAAGCTAATCCAATTAAACTACAAATCTACATAACATTTTTATGCCTTTTCCATTCATCGAAACATTTTTATTTTGATGTATCAACTATTCTTTCGTACTTATTTACAATGTTCCCATGAAAATAAATCTATTTCAACAAAAAATCACATTTTCTAAATTTAACATATAACTTCTTTTCTTTGATAATTTTCAAAAAAATCCTTAAATTTTCTTCATGAACCCCATAACTTTTGTAAAGACCAAAATATCCTTAATGAAAACAAAAAAATTATGTATCCAAATGTTCATGGAATATTCTTTTTATAAGATCCATGAATACATTACGGGAATTTCTCAAACCAAAGGGAATAAGAAAAAAGTCAATATTCTTATAGTTAGAATGAAAATCTTTTATTCGGATGTAATCCTCTATTACCTTTAGCTGATGGTACCCAGATCTGAGGTCAATCTTAGAAAAATACTCATCTCTATAGAGATGATCAAACAAGTCATAAATATGAGGTAAATGATACTTATTCTAAAAATTAATTTTATTAAAAGAACATAAATCATTGAAAAATCCCATGGAACAATATTTATTTTTACAAAAAAAAACAAACTCACCCCCCTTGTGAATTTATATGATGAATGGAGCCTTTATCAATCAACTCCTACAACTAATGTTTTAATTCCATAATTTCAATATGACCAATTCAATATGTGGTCTTTGAAATTTTCTTAGAATCAGGAACTAATTCATTAATAAATTCAACTTTTTGATAAGGTATATCACTAATAAAATCATTAGGAAAATCAACCTGGTATTCATTTACCACTAGAACATCATTGATTTGAACAATTATTTTGTATTCAATAATATGATCAAGTCAAATTTTATTTACATATTTTTATATCTTCTCAGATTCCTAATATATTATCAATTGTATGGTTTCATTATTATATAAAAAATGAAACTCTTTTTTTAAAAACAAATTCTATAGCTCTATAATTAATTTTAGCATGAAAAATAGAAATCCAATCGATTACCATAATAAATTTAACTCTAATTAATGAAAATGAAAAGATTTTGAAGGTAATGTATTTCTGCTTATAAAAATATGAAGATTCTTGTAATGCCTTTTTACTATAATACCTCGCCCTCTTATTTTAACCATAAGTTCTAGTCTCATTTATTGAGGTGAAATTTCTAATTTAACACAAAATTTCTATAAAATAAAGGAATGTGTTAACCCCGTATCAAACAGGACATTAGAAAATTTTTTGTAAAATAACAACATACCTGAATCCACTTCATTGGAGGGACTGACGTGATTCAGATCATTCTTTGGGAAAGTATTTTCATAATGATCCATCTAACATCATTTTAAACACTTTATAGTTTGCTTATCAAGATTAATCTTAAGATAATTTTCATTATAATCTCGGGCCATTTGTCCAATCATTCCGCATAGAAAACTCTTCATTTTTTTAAATAATTCCATATGGTTCTTTTTACCACACCTTCCACAAACTGAAAATTATATTTTCATACATTTATATTTATTAGATTGATTATTACCCATCACCTCCCCTTAAAAAATCATCTTCTACATGTTTTTAATGTACAAATGATCATATGAAAACCTTATTTCAACACTCTCAGCACATTGGGAATTTTTTTCTTAAATTTTTTATTCCCAGGAAGTTAATGCCATTCAATATATTGTCTTCAATCCGGAGTAAAAATCATTTATTTTTCTATGAAGATCCAAAATAATATTTAGATCATAACTTTCCAATTAGTTGATGTTTTCTTCATACACGACCACTAAATCCTCCTCATTTTTTCAATTCAAGTAATTTTTTTGCAATCCTAAGTCAAAAAACATTAGGAAAATATTTTTTAAGGAAAATATTTTTCATTCTCCCCTTCCAAGGAATAATTATCCACTTTATCCAAGATATTCATGACAATTGACCACCACTAGTCATATTTACCAAAAAACATGATAAATGGAAAGGCAAAAATATTGATTAACTTAACATAGAATTACATTGAATATCTTTTCAAAGGATTTAATTAATCCATCAACCACCACTGGCTCAAAAGATCCACTAAAAGCAGGAGGGTATTTCCGTATAAAATGTTCCACTATCATCATTTTCCTTTTTCGTAACTCTGGTTATTCTCAAACATGGATCACACCACTATTTATATCATGTTAGTACTAATCCATTACTCTAACAAACTATTCTTTTTCTGTTCCCACCATTCCTAATTGCAGATTCGAAATGATATCACCCTTCTAATACCTTCCTACATCATATTCCATAATTCTTCTGTGAGAAACCATTATGAACCAAACACTATTCTATGAAACACCATGTTAATATTAAAAATCTATAAAAACAAGGTAAAAAACATTTATGGTATTCTATTAACATCATCCTAATAAATAAAGTTATGTAAAACATTCTCTAATACCAACTAGAAGGACTCAACCTTAAACAATACATAATCTAGTAAGTTTATTTATAATTTAATTCTTTAAATTTATAAAGATAATTTTTATTTATATTTTTATTATATAAGTACATAATTTATATTTATCATAACTCAATCATACAAAGCTTGTATAACATAAAACAATATCCATTTTTTCATAAGAAAAAAAATATACATTAAAAACATGAAATATTTTCATATATAGTCTTCATAACATTTATCTTCACTTCTAAGATTCACTTACCCATCCTAAAACCCATTGAAAAACATTTTAAAACTTGGTATACAAAAAATAAATCATAGTAATGTATATTTAAATAAGTATATAATACATCAATCCATGAATACTTATAAAATATAAAATTATTTTCACAGAGAAATACTTAACACCCATGAAGTATCATGTACTAACTTTGTTAAACATGATATTTCCATAAAACATAAAAACATAAATAAAACCATAAAGGTGTATTTGGTTATTAAATACTTAATATTTTAACTCTCACAACAACCTTATGATTTGTAACCCTCACAATTACCTTATAATGTAATACTCATGGCAACTTATGGTGTAACCATCGTAGTTACACTTAGAGTAACCATACCGATGAACTCCATATTACACATAACCAATGAATTATAGGTGGATATATTCACTCTTTTCATAATAAAAAAGCCCAATAACCACAAAATAATAATAAAACACGAATACATTAATAAATACCTTCATTTTAATTTTTTTTTAAAACTAGAAATTTAAAATAGGATTTAAAAAAGTCTCATTCATTTATCATATAATTGATATGATAATTTTTATAATGAAACGAATAAGTATATATTATTTGAACCCACAACATAATATAAAAAATAATCATTAAAAAATAATATTAGTACAACATAATCATTGAAGTAGGAGGTTAACCCAAAGAATAGAAATTGGGTTAAGAATTCCCTTGCGCCAGGTTCGTCTGACTTAAAATGAGTTTAAAGCTCTTGTATAATGGTTCAAAGAGTGTGATTAATTTTTTATAGAAACATAAACATGTTTAAAAAAACCTTATATAATCATTTTACAACATCATTTCACAAATTTATTAATTATATATTTTTATTTATATTGTCTCGGTTGCGTGATTTATATGGTTTCCAAGGTCAGTTCGTAATATATTTTCTTTTGGAGTGAAATAGAAACATCAAAATATGAATGAAATGTTATTAATAAACATATATAATATAAATTTATACCATAAAACATTTTTCTATATTATTATGAATCATTATAAAAAATATTAATGATATTTATTTCGATGGTTTTGGTAGTTCTTCGATAATCACAAACTAGATTTGTTATATAACATTATATTATACATTTATGTTAATTATAGAACATAAAAGAAATTTTATAATATAATTTAATAGCTTATTCATCCATTGAAATGGTTTTATTACCATCCATGGATTCATTAATAGAAATAAAAAACACATCGTCCATGATGTCAGTCAATCGACACATCACAGAAAATGTTTTAATTTTTAGAATACGAGTAAGAGGAGAAGAAGTATGATGATGAATTTTTCCATATAAATGATAAATTTAAATTATATATATGGTAATTGACTTTTCAAACCACGTGGATATAGTAGGTGAATAGATTACAACAAAAGAAAAATAATCAAAAATAAAATAAACAGAAAATGAAAGAGGATTTTTACATCTTGAACAATACTCCTTGAGAACCTCTATAAGGCATTTAGATTCTATCATTTGGTGAGACCATAATGTCTTGTACATGGGGAATATAATAGGGAAGATTATTTTTCATAATTTCGACAATGTTTCAATCTTGAGACGTGTGTGGAGAAGAGGGAGTGAGGTGTTGTATTTGTAGTAGAGGAGAGGGGTGTTTTCTAAATTTTTTTATAATTAGTCTATTATTTTTCTCATGACAAAAAATAGTGAGAATTATTGTAAATAAATACAATAATTAGTGCAAATTAGTTTGAACCAATTGTCACTTACATTATCCATGACTCAAGAATGACTAAACAATTCTGTTTTTTATCATTTATTATAAATTATTGTATTTTACTCTTTACCAAATAATCAAGTATTTTAGAAAAATCTCGATTTTCACCGTAACCACTTTTTGTGGTGTAGAATTATAAAATTAACTCCATTTTATTAAAATAATATTCTATGTATGATAAATATATTTTTAAATTATATCATAATTTATTCAAAGAGTAAGAGTTTTAAAACTATAACAAATTTTATAACACCCTGAAAAATAAATCAAGGTCTCATAAAATTATATTTTAACCATATGACAATAAAATAATAAATTTTTATTATATTTTATTAAAATATATTTTCAGTTATATTTTAAATCTATTATAATATTATAATTAAATATTTATGACTTAATTAATAATGTTTTTAAAAAATATATATTTACTTATACTATGATCATATTGTAACTTATAATATGCGTAAATTTTATTTATGCATTAATTGGAGAGGTTTCTAATAATTTTCATTGTTTACTATTCATAAGCGTCATATTACTATTCATAAAGGTAACATTACTATTCCAAAGGGTCATGTTACTATTAACTAAAAATTAAGTTGTTCTTATTATACTCTAAATAACTTACTAATCACACATTTTTTATATTTGTTTTTTGAAATTCAATTCATTGAAGCAGAAAAGATATGTATAATGGATGGGTTTTAACTATCTCCTTTAAATAACTATGTGTGGTTTCACAAAGACTCCATGTTGAATAAATTTCATTTTGATTTAATTTATTTTGTAAATACTTGAAGTGTTACAACCATTTTTGTTATTGTACCATAAGTTGATAAGATCCCCTTAATCTCCAAATGATTCCCATTCATAGAAAAACTATCAATTTTTTACCCCAATGTGAGATATAGAGTATTTAGAGAGGATTAGTGAATAGAACTTCTTAAAATTTAAATTGACTAATAAAATATTGTTCAATATAAATTTAAAATAGATATTGTAGATAAATTTTCATTCAAACCAGTCATAAGATAAAATGGACATAAATATATATGATTGCACATCTATAGTGACCTTGTATTTTAATACATGAATATTACAAATTTTAGGATGAATATTCGACACATTACAAAAACACATGCATGAGGTCTTTAATAATTTAATGTATTTAGAAAATAGGTACATAGTCATCTAATTTTTTAATGATCTTCAGCATCTCCCATAAATATCTTCCCATTTAGTAAAATCACACCCTAATTAAGACCATTCTTTATAATATGTGGAAACGAAACATAGTAAAGGGTGAGATATGATGCTCTATAAGAGTAAATAAGGTAGATATATAAGCCTAACAGAAACCAAATGGTATGAGAACAATATAATTATATTTTAAAACCATTACCTTCAAATCAAATATCATAATATTGGGTCATTGGATAAAGATTATAAATTAATAAGACGTAAATCATAAGGAAATAAAATAACATGAGATATTTTAGTATAAAATTGGAATAATACATGGATTAGTGCCACTCGCATCAAATTTTAACATTTTTAACTAATATATATTGACACATATTTTATCTATAAGTTAGGGATATGAACTCAGGACATATCATAAAATTATGGACATAAAACCTAGTACACACATAACATTATGTGTAAAAAGAAAATGTCCTCACATGAAACAATGAATATGTAATTGGGTTCATAAATAACATTGTGAAAATATAATTAACTTCATTAATAACATTAGGAACATGTAATTGGGTTCATGCATAACATATTTTCTCATTAGTTATCCCTCTGCAACTAATGTATTAGTGTGAGATATAAGAACCACCTATCACCTATGTAAAATCATATTTATTCCACAATATCATAGAATATTTATCATATCATATCTCATGAAATAAAATGAGTTTCATTACAATTTCGTTATATCATATCCTGTGGAAAATATATATGTTTCATAATCATTTCATTATTTACTCATATCATAACACGTACAAAATTAGTGGGTTTTATATTGATGTTATCTTTTTAGAACCTATGGAATAATAACTGGTTTCATAAACATATTTTCATGATAAACCATCCAAATAAAGATTAATAATTTTATCATTGGTAAATTTACCTAGTATGTAATAAGTTACAACTAAGGATATCATCTTAGAAAGAGAATGATTTTCAAAGATCACATGGAACATTTTTGAGGAAAATAAATTTTCTTCAAAAATAACTAATTTTATAGAAAATTTGAAAATAGTCTTTTTTTCAAAATAATAATAATATAATAAAATGTAATATTCTAAAAAAATAATTGTAATTATTATGGAAAATTCTATTCTTACTGTACATATTAAAATAAATATTTCTTTTTAATTTTTTGTAAAAATCCAAATGGGCATTGTTCGGAAAATGAAATGAAGATTCCTTTAAAAATATTAATACAAATTAAAAGGTGGGTAATATTTTCCTTAATTAATAATTTTATGAATGTTCAAAATGGTTTTAATTTTTTTTAGAAAACATGTTTTTGGAATAATAAGGGTTTTCTCCCGAAGAGTGTAATAAAGACGAAATTTTCACTACAAAATTATTTTGAACTCTAGAGTATAAATGAGTGAAAAACAAAGGAAAAATAGATATTCTCATTATATAACCATTGGAGATTAAAATTAATGATATTTTTGGGAAATAAATAATAATATATCATCATTAGAAATATAATCATAAACAATCTTGATAAATGATAATAATATAACATAAAATTGTTACCACCGTAGTAATATTGAATTGTCATGCCCATGAAGTCATATAATTAAATAAAACAAAAAAATATCATGGAATAAAAAATATCAATATATTATAAATAAAATGGAATGTATATACACTTTATAATATATGATAGGTGAATAACATTAGATATGACTCAAGGAATGAAATTTGTGTCAAAAATACATTAAAGGTTAAGTGATCTTTTGAATCATAATCCCCAATAAAGAGTAAAATAAAATACAACATTAAATATATTAAAAATAAGAATATTCATGATATAAATTGTTAAAGGGTTAGTATATACTCCCAAAAAATAAAAATTATTGGGGAATATCTATATGTCTCCTTGAAATAAAAGAGTGACTAGAAATCCATTACATTAAGTATGAACTTCCCTCAAACATGTTCAACCCACATATATAAAAAAAATATTATAAATTTTTTATATGATAAGAATTATATATATCATACCATATATAATCTAATTATGTATTTTTATTACTTATATATTAACAATTCCTTGTGAACACCACATTTCGGGAAATAACAACTTTTTTCATATATGTATTGTTTTTTATTTTCAGCCCTCTTATATTAATCATGGTTCCATTATCTACAGAATAATAATAATAATAAAATAACTATCATATTATTAAATTAATTATAATTTTTTAACAAATAATTAAATATTTTTTGAGAAATTAAGTACGTTATGTTCGTGTTGATGGTAGGTTGTATGCACGCATCATTAACTTTTCCTTTTTTAAATATAATTATGGACATTAGTTATGTGAAATTTTATCATTTTAGAATGATAATAATATCAAAAATACAATATATTTTTAATTTTCATATACATAACATACATTTTCTGTGATGATTAAAGGAGATAATCTCATTTCTTCGCAAACGTAATAGTCCACACATACATGAATGACATTATCATCATTCATTAAATTAAAAGGTAATAAATAAAATGATATATTATATTTTAATAATGATTAATATTTAATATCTATCATAATTATTAAATTTATGTCATATATAATCATTAAGTTTATCCATATTATCTTCTAAGTAATGTGTTAGTGAAAAATTAATCCCATAGCGTCATGAAGCAGTAATCCACCGTACATGCATTCGACGATATCATATCTCCAAATAAATCGAATTTAAAATGAATTATATATGATATAATGGATAAATTTATTTAATTATTATATTAAAATAATATATAAACTGTATAATAATCTTAATACCCATCCATGAGATGAGGTAATGGAAAAATGAACGATGCCAGTTCATGATGTTGTAGTCCACCATACACATGAATGATGATTTCATAAAACATTTGATGGAAGTGGATTTTATTGTAGGTAATAACAATAATCTAAAAAAATATAAGTATATTTAATATAAATAGGTTATTATATACTCATTTTTAATAAAAATTTCATGTGGGGGAAGAAATTAAATATTAACACTCTTTGAAGAATGTTACATTTTCATTAGGTAACCTCCTTTGGTTTGCGCAAAACGTCATCCTAGATTGGATTTAATCAAATAAGGATAATATGATGGGATTAGGGAATTTGGGACGGTATTATTTCTAGTATTTTTTAAAACTTAAATGTTTGTAGGTGTGAAGAGGATATGGGAGTTAGTGGCCTTTTAAAAGTGAGTTTTGTGGAACCCTTGTAACTTTGGAAAATAAAAAGGTGGAACCATGGTTTTCATATGTCAAAGGGTCCAAAATATATTATTATTTATACATAGAAATTATGTGTTTGTAATATTCATATCAATTATAATTTGGACATGTCTTTAGGTCATTCTAACTCTTATACTTTTATTTTAACCACTCATAAACTCATTTTTACCATAACAATGTTAAATAATTTTTTTTGTTTTTACTATTCATTATAGTCAAAAAATATATCGAAATTATTCAATAATATAAATTACTATTATTAAAAATATGGAATCTATTTTTCCATATTACATTCATAGAAATGGTAAATTTTAATTTAAAATTAATCCCATATATGTGATTAGAAGGGGGTTTTTCTAAGAGAATATGTTCAAAAGTTGACAAGATTTTTATCTAAAAAATCAATATAAAAATCATAATAATGGACCCAATTTTAATAAAACAAATTCAATTTATATAAATTTAATTTTAATTTTATTTAAAATATAATTTCACTTCATAAATAATTTAAATTAAAAGGTAGTATTCATTCATAATTCAGTCTTTTTCCTATTCATCAAAAAACATATATTTTTAGGAAATTCCCAAAAATATTCACCCTATATGACTGTTTACATGATTATTTAAAAAACTTATTTAATCAAATAATTTTTATAAAATTTACCAAAATTTGTTTTCAAATAAGTGTGAAAAAAGGTGAAACCCATAATGTTTTAGTAAAATATTGTTTTTATGCATTAAATTGGATTTATTTTTAAATCTTATATATATATAAAATAATATTAATGTTAAATAGTTTATTAAATATATAATATACATAAATATAATTAAAATCATTCACCGAAATTTGTTTATTTAATATTTTGAGTTCAAACGTGTTTGTTTCCATAAAAAATGTTTTTTATCTCAATATTCCCATTATTTAAAAATAGATTTTATTTTTATTTATAACTAATTGGTCACTAAGGAATTAATTATATATAAATTTTTAAATGATTTTTTTTTCAAAATTTGGTTAATAATATTAATACCCACTATTAAAATGTCTAGATGAAAAATTTCATATCAAATAACAATTTCTTAATAATATGTCACATTTAATTTAAACTCGGTGTTGTGTGTAATTCATACTAAACATATTGTTTTATGTAATGAAAAAAAGCTCAGTTTTATGTGTAACAAAAAATATCAATGATATTATCTTTATTTGATGATATATATATTTCACAAAATTTTAACGTGTTACATTATTCCCCCTTTAGTTTAATTCCGCCCAAAATTTTTTTCACTTTGGTACCATCAAATGTGGATAATTATACTCCATAATTTCCTCAGGTTACCGCATAGCTTCCTCAAGTAGGTGGTTTTTCCAAAAAAACATTGTCCTCACACTATTATTTATTCCACATTAATTCATGAGTTATTACATAAAATCACACATAATACAACATAAAATATCTATAGGTCTACTAACTTTGAGAATTGGGTACATTAAATAACAACGTAAAAAAAGAATACATAATATTTATTGAAAACCTCTTTAACATGTTCATAAAATTCCATCGTACTTAAAACATCATGGTATAACCTGGAGTCATACCTAATAAAGGGGTGACCAATAAAGACCATTATAGAAAAAACATGTCATAAGGCTATACATTTTAGAAGATAAGAATATAAATGGGGAATAAAAAGAGTTTGAATCATAAACACGAACTATGAGATATGATGTTGTTTGATAATCATAACATGGGAAATTAGGCAACAACATAAAACCATGTATTATAAACATATGTCAAAGATAAACCGCAATGAAATCATGGTGTAAAAATTCCCATAAAGAAAAAAGGATCACTCCATATCCCAACAAGAAATTTAATGAAATTAAAATTTACCCAATGAGTTGAAGCACTATACAATTATAGGCGCACCTATAACTTTCAATTCATTCTCATGTTTAAGTGTGTCACACAAATCATAAAACATGTATTCATTAATAATAATTTATTATTCTACAATAAAACAGTGTGGAATACCTACATTTAAGTACCATGTCAAATAGGTATAATTTTTTCAATGTTAATACCCATGATAGAAAATGGGATATGGTATTCACTACAAAATTATTTTAGTACGGAAGATCCTGGTAACATTTTGGTAGCATAACGATATCATATAAAAATTCATAAAATATATTTATGAGAGAAAACGGGGACTATAATAATTTGGGGAAAAAATTAAAATAAGGAGTTATAGAATAAAATATCCCATTATAATAAAACCAATATAAAATATGTAAGGTAATGAAGTTACTTGAATAAAGAGGAGAATGGAAAGGACCCCACAATATATTTTTTCATAGTAACAAGTGCATGTAATGGTTTATGAGAGGGTTCAGTTAGAGATATATGGATCTCAAATTATATGTAAATAAAATTTATAGTAACGGTTTAGTAGGAGAAAATATAGAAACAAAAAAAAATTGAAACTAAGAATCCTAACAAAAAAGAGTTCCTTGGATGAAATGAGAAGAGGGAAATCTCTTACAAAATTCTGACATGGTAACAGTTGTACATAATGGTTCATTAGAAGGATTAATGAGAGTGAAATGGGTCTTCAATCTTTTATTAATAAAAATTAATGTGTTCTTTATATATATAAACATTTCCCAACATGAACAAATGGAAATTAAAAACCATAACATAAAAGAAGTGCTTGAATAAAATGTAGAGAATAAGATCACATACATGAGTGTGTGACTCCATATTATTGGGAGGATATTATTTAGAGAATGATTAAATATTTTGATGAATATATATAGTGTTATAATGAGTATGGATATTTTCAATGTACTTTTAGTGAAGATAATTGGGACCATGGGTGGGTTTATATAGGAAAATAGGGGGATTTATTTATTGTTTATGTTTTTGACATTACATAATAAAATATCATAAACCACAAACCATTCCATGATTTTTTCCAAATGTTTCTTCTAAATGGGTGGGTTATACATTATTTTATAATACCAAGGACCAAATTTAATAAAAAATACACTTTCATTTGTGGAGGCGAGTCATAATATTAAAGAAATGATTTTAAAACCATAAAGTATAATCATGGGTTTGGAGGATTTATATTGGATCAATAATTTACTAAAATAAACATATAATATAATTATTTTAAATATAATACATATATTTTTTCGTGTATACCTTTTAAAGAATTTATTACATCTCTTTTAAGTCATTATGATGTCACAAAACACAAGGTCTATTTATATGATATTTAATTTTTACCCAATCATTTGACACTCTCAGAAAATTATGAAAAATTAAATATTGGATAATTTTAATTTTCTAATTCCCTAAATAATATTAATACTATCTAAATATATTTATAATTATGTTATTTTTTACTTTTAAAATAAAATTTACAATTTTTAATGAATGCTGTTTTTGTGTGTGAAAATAACAGTTTTAGAACCCTCATAAAACATTCATTTGAATTATAAAAAACTATTTGATAAATTATATTTAATAAAAATTAGTTAATAATTATATTTTTTTAAAAATATTTTTTTCTCAAAAATCAGTTAATTTATCAAAAAATCTTTACTTGAATTTGATTAATAACAGAAAATGTTATTTTTGTTTCATTGAATAAAAATAAAGGACATTTATAAGGTAAAAATAATTAAATGAAAATATATTAATAATTATATAAAAAATAATGTATATTCTCATATTTATAGGGTTTTGATACATATAACATGAATATACTAGTAAATTATTTATGATTATGGTGCGTGATGGTGGGACTTTCATTGGGTGGTTTGATGAACATGCTTTGGTTTGGGATCTCGATGAGCTTAATGTTCTCCCATAAATGGTTTCACTCATTCTTAAGTTGTTGGATTTCATCATGGTATTGATAAATATAAAATACATTTCTAATAGGCTCTGATAAAAGGGATTTATATGGTACAATACTACTAGTTGATGCCATATATTCTTTTGTATGTGTCTGTTAGATTTGTTAAAACCATATATTTATACTAATCACGGGACCACTATTCCTTAACTATATTATCAATAATAAATATATATAAAATGTATTTTAAATACAATTGGATATATTAAAAAAATAAGTGCATCTTTTTTATATAACCATATTATATAATAAGACATTTACTTAAATCCAAAGTGGAATTTTATTTATAATAGCTTGGGTCATTATAGTATCACCCTTTAAAAAATTCCACCCTAAAATATTTTATTAACCACACTAAAATAGATTATGGTAACTATGTTTCTTCACATCCCTTGGTTACAATATCGCTTCTCCAAACATGAGGTTTCTCTAAAAAAAATTTATAAGGTACATTGTCTTATTTTATCTCATTTTTTCTCTACGATCTATGATTTTCAACAGCTAATACTCATACGATAGATCATTCTCCAATGGTACCACCTCTGGGTTGATTACATGTTAGTGGTATTGTCTATACTTGCTTATATGGGATATATGGAATATATAATGTACATGAGATAGGTTCGGTTGGAGTGATAGTTTGCAAGACACCACTCTAATGTGGTCTAGGATCTCAAAGTAGCTTATGTATCTTGGAAAAAGGATTACCTTATTACCAAATCTCATAACATTCTTCCATGGAGAGATGCATAGTAATGTCATGTCTCAAACATAAAACTCTCAGTCTTGTCTATGTTTTTTTAGAATAACTCTTCTATTGACTATGAGAATCCTTGATATGCTGATGAATTGTATTAACCTTTTCAATCATTTTCTTGATAATTTTAGCACATAGATGTTATCATTCCAAAACATCATTACAACATGAATGTGTTTTGTACCTCTTCACATAATGGGGTTTATAGGGATATTTTTGGATACTCGAGTGGATTTTTTTGTTGTAAATGAACCCAACCAATGGAAAATGTTGGACCATCCTCATTTGAACTCCATAGAGCATGCTCTCAATATTTCTTCCAGTGTCTAAATAGTCCACTCATATGACCATCAATTTGAGGATGATAAGCCATAGTTAATTTCATCTCAATGTTTAGATAATTTTAGAGAGTTTTCAATAACATGGACTTGAATATATGATCTCAATTGAATACCATCGATATTAGTACTACATACAACCTTACCAATTATCTGATCTAAATCCATCCAAGTTGATATAATGAGAAATTCCCTAAAATCACATTCAACTACGTATTTTTTGTAATATGACCAACCATAACCCATATATTTTTACTCTACCTTAATTTCATCAGAATACTAATGAAAAAGACTAAGGTGATGTTTTCCCATTTCGATAGAGGCATTGGAAATGACTACATCATCCCCTTAAATTTTTACCATTTTACTTTCAATTGATGACATACGATGCACATTTATGTATATTCAATGATCTCATTATTTATTTTCTCCCACCAAGAGTGCTCTCAAAGATCGTAACACCTTGAAATTCTAAATTAATAACCACATATTCAATAACTTTAATGGCACACGACACCAAGCACATAAGGGGATATTATAACAGAATACATTAAAATACATTTAATATTTTTAATATATTTAATTTATTCAATATTTGGAAGTGCATTCAACATTGAGTTAGCTTTTGATACATGAAAAAGTGACATTCTTCTAAATATTGCATTACGCGTGAGACCGAATCATAATGACAAATATATATGGATGAAATATTATTATTTAATATACTAATACATTACTATCAATTAAATTGATGATTATAAATAATTATAACTAACTAATGAATATTAATGGTTTATGAAAATATAAAATTAATTTATTGGTTACAATTAATTACAAATGAATAGAAAAACTGAATGAATATAAAAGAAAATATTATTATTTTTATGCTTATAAGGCTATTTTACTATAATAAATTAAATTAATTTGTGAGTGATATTAATTTCATATATATATATATATTTAATAAAATACTTATAATATTAATCCAATATATTTTATTGGATTAAGATATAACAAACCCAATTTTATAAATGAAATACTATATTTTTATTATGGATTTTTTACAGCCTTTGAATGGAGAGCATATATTAAATAATATTTTTGGCCCTTTTATAAAGTTAATATATCCAAATAAACATAATATTTGAAATTATAACATAAATAATAGGTTATGGTAAATTTTTGGTAATTTTCTGGGTGGTTTTATTTTTTTAATGAATAATGGAAAATTCTGAATTACAATTCAAAATTACTTTTTCCAATAATTTATATTTAAGGTTAAATTAAAATTTTATGTGATTTTAAAGTTTAATTAAATAATTTTTTTATCAAATAATCAATTTATATTTATTTTAAACACTTTTTCTTTGAATATGACAATAAAAACATAGCAATCTTTTGAACATTTTAATATTAAAAAACTCGCATTGTTGTCCCATCTGTTGGATCATATTTAAATTCATTTATGCCACTTATGTGATTGGAATTTGGAAAAAATGATTCCATAATTATCATAATAATAATATATGTTTTATAATAATTTAAAAATATTTTTTTTCAAAATAATATTCATAAAAGTAATTAAGTTCAATTACCACCATTAAGGTAAAATTAATATAAATAAGGGACTAAACCATACTCTTAATGGTCCAAATGACCTAGAAACATGCCCAAAAGCAATTTTATATCCATATTTCGACCCTATACCCACATTTATCTATATTTTAATATTATTTTATCCACTAAAAATATGAAAAATGTGTATGGAATTCCTTTTCAAAATATTACAAGAGTGTCCCCGTCCTCTACTATTAAAATGCCTCCTCCCCTCCCACTTCCCCAAACCTCTCAAGCCACTTTGGATTGAAAAATATCCTCCGAAATAAATCCTAAAAATACCTCTATTCACCCTATAATAATAACCATGCACATAAATAAATCCAAGGAATCCCTTTGGTGAAATCCAAACGGAGTTACGCGAATAAGAGGTAACAAACATCCCAGGCTTTTTAGTTTTCCTCCATTCTATCACCCTCAACTATTATTATTTTATTATTGTATAAAAACACATGAATCCAAAATATACTAATATTTTTTTATGTTAAGGGTTCAAATGACACTTACAGACACCTCTATCTAATGGGTAACGAACATATTGTTTATGTTTACGTCAAACTATCGCCTCACGAACTGATGATTGTTCGATCTTCCTTTACCGCCTCTCATGGGGGTAATTAAGATGGAAAATAAATTTAGAGATGTTATATATATGATATTTATAATGTATTAATATTTTTTTAATTATTTTATAACATATATCTTTATACTTTTCATTTTGTGTAAAAATGATAAAATCGATTGGGGACGTGTGGACAACCACCCACTCAAAGCAATGTGATTTGTTTACAGGATGCATGAAATTTATAAAATATTATTTCACTTAAACATATGTGACATATAAAACAAATATATGATATTAATGATAGAATTACCATTCTAAAAATATAATATATATAATTTTCCTTATTACCCATTCACACAATTTGAAAATGTAACGTCATTCGTATATGTGTGGTCTTCCACCTCCTCGATATAGTGTGATTCCTTTTACATAAAACAAACTCTATATAAAAGTATATATGATTAAATAATATGGTATTTATTATATAATTATCATTCGGGCATGATTTAATTTACTTACCATATTTTCACGATGATCGTTAAATAATGGGAACGTTACTCATGCATACGTACGTCTTACCGTCTCCGTGATTGTGATATTGGTTCAGTTTTTATAACAATATTTAACGATATGTTAATAAATTATAATTGTATTATTAATATATAATTATGTCCTGATTATTATTTTATATAATTTATATAATGACCCATTTTACCATAGTTGTAAGGATCCATAACTCTATCAATGAAATTTCCCTTCTTATGATTATATTATCTAAATCACATATAATCACGTATAGTACACAATAAAAACATTATAAATTATCAATGAATGAAATAATAGGTATTTCTAAAAGTTATATAACTTATTATGGTGAAATAGTAACTTCACCTTATGAATAGAAATATGACATTTGTGAATAGTAAATCAAACTAATGAATAGTAATATCACCCATGAAAGTATAAATAAAATTTAGGGAGACAATAAATGAATGTATCATGTAATTATATCATAGTACACGTAAATGAATATTTTAAAAACATTTAAACTAAGTAATAGAATTTTGGAAAGTCATAAATATATAATTATTAATTTTATAATTAATTAAATGATTTAAAATATAATAAATTCATAAAAAATATATTCAAAAATTAATTTTTTTGTCTTATTATTTTGGTATAGTTTTATGAGACCTTAGTTAGTTTTTTGAATGTGTTATATAATCAGTTATAGGTTTAGATTTTGTATTTTTTGATTAAATGATGGATTTAAATAAAAAATAAAATTTCCCATATTAATAAATTTATTTCCATAAAATGGGTTTCATTTTTAAATAATAAATAGAAAAAATGGTGAATTTTTAGGATATTTCTAAAATTGATGAATTTTTTATGACAACTAAAATATAATAATTTACGATAAATGATAATCACAAGATTTATTATGTAATAGGTGATGTTTTGATAATGTGAGCTCCCTTGGTTAGAATTCACAGGACCTTATTACTACATTTCATCACAAAAATCAACACCATTTCTTTTTTGAGAAAATAACAAAATAATGAGTTATATAATGAAAAATTACCCCTCTCATCCATTATAAATACCACCCCTCTCTATTACTTCTCCTCAAACATCTATGACTTGAATCTTCGAAAATGTCTGCCCAATTAAATTCCAAAGAATCTCCCAAATGTACAAGAAATTTGGGCCTTAACAAAATATCAAAACCAATACCCTTATTGAGGTTTTCAAGGGGGGGTATTCAAGAGGTAAAATCCTCATCCTTTTCCTATAAGTTTCTTCTGAAGTTATTTTCTTTTTTTATTCTACCCTCACATCATCAATCTAAATGAGAATGATCACAATGATATCATCTAAACACTGGAATTATATCATGTTAATGTAATATACTTACTCGAACTCCAATTTCTCTATCTATTATTTTAAAAATTAATTCATCTCCTGAGAGGTGTCGATTTATAACCTTGATGGATGATAGATATTCATTCTTCAATTTCTCTTTCAAGGATGGTAATTAATCCATTTTTATAGTTAAAACATAACATAACATAATATATATATATATATATTTATTAAAACCTTTCTTATGTTATTTATGTAACATATTTACCAAATACGAAATGATAAAACAAAATGAGTTCGTTATGATCAATAACCATCATAATAATGAAAAAAATTATCACTAAATGTCTTATATAAGGATTCATCCTCATACCATATTTCCAAATGATATATATAACCAATTACAATTATTTATAATCATTAATATCATAAAAATTAGATTCGTAATAATTATATCCATTCCAAATTAACTTCCATACTCATATACAAATATACCGATCAGGAAAACCTAAGAAACGAACCCTCATATTCAATAAAATTGTATCTTACAACACATCAAAAATTCAACAAATTAATTTAACTAAATTATAATAAATAAAATAAATTTATATATTTTAATAAATTATTTAATTAATATATTTAATTTGATTATCCAGGATATTATGGTCAAGTGTAGAACAGATTCGGGCATAAGGTAATGATTTTCTTCCCGAACCTCCATTTTAATTCATGTTATTCTTTATTTGTCTATAAACCAATGTAATTGTTCATTATTTTTATATTGATATTATAAATTCTGATTATACTTTTCAAACTCTTGTTTCTAGATCATATTATCATTAATTTATAAGAAATACTTTTTTTTCACGGTTCTCTTGTCAATTCTTCCAGATATGCAATCCCCATTAATGGGAACGTCTCAATTTCTTACCCATTTTCAAGTAACATACATAACATATTTTAAGTGGCCATCATTTTCTAAAATCCCTATTTTTTTCTTGAAAAAAATATTTTTTGATTATTATTTTTATAGAAACAACTATGAAAAATAAAAATGATTTTTTCAAAAGAACTGTTGTTTGGAATGTAAAAGGGGTATTTCCACTGAGAATTCTTCAAGGATTCTGTTATATTATTGTCATATATTTCAACATATATATTGAATTTTATTATTTTTAGATATTTATATCTTATTATTTTCTTGTACCATATGTTATTAAATGGTTTATGACTAGTCATACTGTGGATGTGATATCTTGATACCATTCACCAGTCTATTAAAATGTGTTAGTGTTACCATTCTATATTGGAGAAAGTTATATACAGATTATATATTATTGTTTTTTATGATTATCCCCATTAATATTAGGAATTAATTTGACTAATAAATTGATGGGTTAGGCACTCTATATCACTTGAATTTATCGGTAGGTCTCATGAGACAAAACATAACTTGGTTTTGGCTGAGACATTACCCTAATATTTTCTGATGTGTTGGTCAAGGCATTGATGATATGTTTCAGATATCTTTCATAAAAAAAATCCCTTATTAAGATAATATAAATTGATAAAAATATGTGATATTTTCTATTATAATATCTACGATTATGGTTCATTATATTATGATATATTATATAGATTTATGTACTCATCTTTCATTTATTCCATATTATGATCAAGTATTTTTTTAAAGGTATGTGTTTTTAGTTATTCACCATTACTACTATTTATATTTTTGATAACTTCTGCTATATTACATACCGTTACTAAGAATCTAATATCTCTCCATTCTTATGTTTTAATTTTCCTAGGATGTGGATAAGAATAATATTAATGACTTGGAAGGATAATCTTAGAGTTATGTATATTTCCAATGGAATTGTTATAATGTATTTTTTTCAAGTTTTAATTTAAATATTATGTTTGTATTTAGTTTTCGAAAACATAAAAACTATTCGTTCCATTAGGACATGGATTCCTCATAATCATACCAATATAATAAAGTAAGGGACCAGCTTCGAGCTACAAGGGTCGGTCACATTACTGTTCGTATCAAATGAAGTTTAGTAGAAGCCTTGAAAACTAGATTTAGAAAACATGGATTTAAGAACATACTCATAATATATAATTTTAGGATATGAATAGAAGAACATAATATAATTTTGGTTTGGTATAAATTATGTGGAACTTCCTAGAAATACATCCATTTCTAGATAGTACATGTAGATGTGGTTCTGTCATAGACGTACCTAGGGGTAATATCTCCGCCAAGGTGTCTCATGCCTGACTGGAGGTAACATGGTACACGATAATGGGACTTACTTGACACGTGGTTAGACAATACTAGGGGATATGCTTTCGATAAGTCACATTTTATTTACAAACCATTTTTAAATATTTAAAATTAATATGTTCACAAAGAAACCATGTTTATAATTATGAGATTATCTATGCATAAAAATTCATTTTATGTTAAGTGTGTTGGTAGTTTGAGAAATAAATTACAACTCATAACATAATCTAGTGTATTCCATTATTTAGAAATGGAGACTAGTTGATAGAATGGAAAACATATCAATGCATGTATCCCATATAGGGATTTCCCTCCTATGAAAGATTGTTTGGTTGTTATTGTAGTTGCGACTGGTGCTTATCAACTTGGAACTAGACTAGTAAAACTTACTCGAGTTATGAACAATAACATTATCCATATGAAGAATCCATATAAACAAGATAGAGGACAAATGTGAGACTTATTTATACAACAAAAACCATCATCATTAAATTGGACTAAAACCCCATTTACAGTTGAGGAGTGGATAGGTTTCATAGAGAATATATTTCTTTATTTTGGAAGTAACGAAAGTGAGATGGTTTGTAGAGACCCGAAGCCTGACTAACATGGACATTACATTACTTTTGCGGAATACTTATTACATAACAAAAACACACACACAAGGACCGTAATAGTTTAGTGTATTTGGAAACTCGGAACGTAATCTTCTAATCCTGGTGAAATATCTTCAACATCTCCCATAAAGATCTTCCTTTTTTTTATACCTAAAACATTTATTTATATACTAGGGAAAAGAAAACATAAAAGGGTGAGCTCAAATGCTCAGTAAGGGTAAACAAAAGAAATATCAATCACATCATATACATAAGCACATAACTTTTGGAAATCTTAACCTGTAAAAGAGATCATAATTTCATAACCTGGGATCACTCATGATAGTGAAATGTAATCACAATAATCATAACATAAAACATTAAACTTTTTGGCATACACACATAATCATAGATAATCATTTCTTGTTAGTCAAGACTCATTGCCAAGACTATCTTAGTGGACAAAGTCCCTTTCTAAACCGAGTCACCCTTGTTTCAGTCCTGTTTCACTGAACCGGTATAACCTACCATTCCAGCCATGTCTATCTCATTAGATATAAAATCTTTACCCAATGCATTGGAGGGAGATATAGGTCCCACCCATCTCATAATGAATCCATTCTTATGTGTGCCACAAAATCATAAACCATACATCATAACATAACCCATGTAATAAAAATGGGATGCTTAAACATTGTGACATCATAAAACAATTCATATAAGATAAAGGAATTCATAAAAATAATTCAATCACAACATAATCAAATCAATGTAATAATAGGTATAAAAACATAACCTTTTATTATCGTAGATGGAAAATAATTTTGATAAAACACTTGAACTCCATTCTTGAGGAAAATATCCTTTCTACTTCAAAAACACTTTTCCTTTCTTAACATGTCGTACAATTATAAACTAAAATAATTTGATTAAAAATAAAATTGAAAACTTCTAAAGTAAGCTTCTTGGAAATAATGTTTTAAAAATACATTCATGCGGTATAAGTTAAAAAAAACATTCTTCGTACTTTTGTCGGAAAAGTCAAAAAGTACCTCGTACGAAAAACGAAAAAAGCTTCCTTTGATGTATTTTACTAAAAACTCACCGAAGGGTAAAATTGGATTTAAAAAATTGTAAGTGGACGGAAACAGTATTACATATTGAGGAAACATGGATGTGGATGATAAAATACACCCCAGTAAATTTCAAAGTATAAACAATCTCGAATAAAAATGAGATTGTGATATTTCCCTTACCTTAGGTCCGATTTGCTTCGTAAGTGTCCGAAACTCCTGTATAATGATTTAAATAATGTCATTGACTTATTACAGAATCTTATTCAATGTTATGATATCATATATGGTTCACTTATGACTTTATATTACCCATTCTTTTGTAAATTCAATGTTAAAGAGCGTTTTGGGTAAAATTGTTTCATTTTTCGTCCATGTTTTGACTTTTAATTATTCATATGATTACTTAGATCATGATTAATTAATTACAGAATATAAAACATGATTTATATATAATATATATTCAGAATATACATATATATAATGGATCTATAAATGGAAAGAAATACACCATTCATGGAGATGGTAGGCCGTACGTACGCATGAACCCTGTTTTCTTTTCGTTATTGAATTGAGTGGAATTAAGTAGATGACATAAATATATATACACATAAGTCCAGTAGCTTTATAATGTCATAAATTTCATTATTATTGCTTATATATACTTTATAATCATTCTTAAATGGTTAACATGGAGAATGAATCTCATCGCGTCGTGGAGACGGTAGTTCGTACGTACGCACGAGTGATGATATCATTTCCATAATTATTGAATTGAATTGGAGTGGATGATACAATATATCAGAATCAATATGATATTATAATAACTATGTATAGTTATTCTTTACACCATTATACCCATCCATGTAAGGTGGTGGTGGAAAATAGATTACACCACGACGTGGAGACGGTATTCCGTACGTACGCACGCGTGGTGATTTCTTTTTCCGTAGGATGGATAGATGGTGAAATAGGATTGTTTCATACTTATAATAACATATCAGTATATGAGTTATACTGATGTTATTACTTCATAATGAAACAACCTAAGAAGAAGAAGTGGAAGAAAAATAATGGTGAAAGAATTGGTAACGGAAATTACCTCTTTTTTGAAGCGCCTCTTTGAGACCTCCTCTTAGGGCACTAAAATTGGTCTTTGAGGAAGACCAGAACCTCTAGGATGTTTCTAGGGAAGTTGAGAAGATAATTTGGAAGGGGTTGGCCGATCCTGAAGGCTCAAAGTTGTGTGAGGAAGAGAGGGAGGAGGTGCCCTTTTATAAGGGAGGAGAGGGGCACCTTTGGAATAACTAAACATATTATTTTATTATAAAGTCAAGTTCGGTTTTAAATAGCTCCAAATTGATTTATTTCGAGGATAAGGTGGGGATGGATCGAAATCCTCTCATACAATTGGATTTAGACAAGTTTAGGTTATTATTTTATCCTTATCAATTAGATTTAACTCTAAGTTAAATAATTTAACTTTTACCGTGTCTTTTTGTTTTCTTACACTATATGGTTAATAAAGTTACTATATAAAGCCAAAAGAACCCCAAGTTGTTTATTATTAATATATATAATCGTATCTAAGTCCTTTTCCCGAACCTTAGATTTTTAGGAATAAAATAACAATTAATAATATAATATTTGTTTTAAAAACTATTTTATGTCAATTTTGACACTATTTGGTACATGATTTTTATAAAATTCATAACAGAATGATAAGTTAGCAAAAAGTTACTTAAATCAACAATAAAATGTCATATTAACCTATAAAATTATTTTATGTCATAAAAAGTCTCAAATTAAATTTATTTGGTCATTTATAACATCAATTATGTCAATATTTCATATATAAGACAATTACTACATCATCTTTGTGTCATAATAAATGATAATTATTTAATCCCTAAAAATTATAAATAAATTCCTATGATGTAGATAATTGTATTAGATTTCTGGAGACCATTCATGTTCAAAGTTTCATGAAGTTTATCACTAGATTAAAATTATTATACTCATAAGATTTAAGAAAGTGACATGTTGTCACGTTCTTTGGTTTTAATAATAATTAAATTATTTTTATGGTCAAAAGTTCATAAAATGAATCCAATCCGACCCTTATTTGATATGGGATTACTTCTAGCCATCAAATAGAATTTTGGCATGTGTTAGGGTAATTTTATAATATTATATTTACCCTTAATTACCCGATTTACCTTTAACTATGGTAAATAAAATTTACCGTAGTTACTATTCATAATTCCCAAAAATAAAAAATAGCCTATTAACATAATTTGTACCCACTGATTCCAAATATGGAATGAATTTTTTAAAATTCAATACACAGAAGTTGCATAAATTAAATTAAAATTAATCCAGTTGTCGAATAAAAACGGGTTTTTGTTTAAAACATTGTAAAAGATTGAATTGATTTAACCTACGAATTCAAGGTAAAATCAATGCTAATGACATACATTATATTAAATGGTAAAAATATATTATATTTATACTTTAAAACCATTCAATATTATAATTTAACCACATAAGATATTACGATGAAAAAAGTTGTTTTTAATTAAAATATAGCGTGTTTTTACTATTCATTAAAATGTGAAAGTTACCAGAATAATATGAAAATTTTATCCAATGTAAATTTTAATTTCTTGATTCCAAATAAAAATTTTATTTTGTCAAATTGAACTTATAAACATGTCAAAAACTAGATTTAAAGTTGGTGCGCCATCAAAAGGCGGCAAAACCGCATTTTTTGAAAAATACTTATTTTACCCGAAAAATTGATTTTGTTCTTATACCATGTTCTCGAAAATGTGTAAGATGAATAATAATGTTATAAAATTCAAAATTTAGTTAATATTATTCATAACTTCTAGTTCATAATAATATTATAATAATATATCGTTGTTTAGTAAAACCCGGTATTGCGTACAACACACGCTATCGAGGAAGGTCGCGATTGCGTGTAATGAAAGCCAAGTCAGGGTTGCATGTTGTGCAATAATCCTTCGTTGTTTTGTATAATGGAATCCAACCATATTTCATTTATACATTGAATATATATATATATATATATATACTCAATTTTGCGTAGAATAACTATTATCAAAATTGTGTGTAACATGGTCCAAGAATAGTGTTGCGTATAATGCAAGCTAATACGGTGTTGCGTATAGCACAAGGTAATCTTGGTGTAGAATACCACGCAAGACATTAATGAAATTAAAATAATATTTTTCATAAAATCTTGGGGTGTTACATTCTACCCCCCTTAAAATGAATTTCTCCCTCGAAATTTGTTGGGGTTATAAAAGGTTTACTATTCGAAAGTTTCTTTAATAGAAACCCACATCGTAAAAAGGAATACCGAAACCAATCTTTAAAAACAAAAGTATGAAACGTAACGGTTACCCAAATAAACTAATCACTGGGTTTCCACATAGGTTAAAATATGGATATGGAAGAGAAATCTAACCATCATGTTCTGATGGAGAGTGGTAGAGAACATGGCTATGGAAAAGCCAGCAATCACAAATCCATAAATTTGTGATGATCTAAGGTACCATCTGATTCATGAGATATAAGAGCACTAGGACAACATTTTTGGTTTTCAAGATCATTTCCCTACAGTTGATGAAATTGGAATTAGAAGAAATACATTCGTGATTTTGGTATAGTCTCACCGTTTGTCGTTCTTTGGACAATTTACACTTCATCTCTTAAATAAATGAATTTGAATTTGTCATTCGTGATGTGTTAGCAGATCATGTGATAGAATGATGGGTCATTCCATCTATCTCAAACAAAAGGTTAGAAAAGTTATCAAAAAATACATGAGTCCATCTATAGTGAGATTCATCATATAGGGTTCCTAAAATGGGCTTATACTTCATATATCATACTACATAATATAATAAAACTAGTTTCTACTAAACAGGGACTTTCTGTAGGTCAGTGGTAGGCGATAAAGGCCAGTCGCACTTCGGTTGTGGGTTCGATTCCCACAGCCTTGTCCGATGCGATGGGCTGTTGCCATTCCTTCAGGTTGTCCTTTTTCTAAAACTATATTACTATAACATCCCATCAATAATATCGAAAAAACTTCTATCCTTAAACAATACTAACTTATGTCCAACATAATCCATTCCAATATTTAGGCTTATCCATAATACTTCAGTCCACTCTCATAATATAGTGAAAACGATTACCAGAAATTTAATACCATCGTTGATCCCCATATATCATAAAATATGTCTTGTTGGTCACATTCCAAACATTCAATGGCCTTAATCATGTACTCTCTTGAATACACATTGAACCTTAGTGAAAACATGAATGCAGTTAAAAGTTAACACTTTCCACATACCAAAATCCTCAAAATTCTATATACTCAAACCATGATATCACTTAGTCCTTATATCAATCATGAGCTCATGAATACTATTAAACATTTCATTTTCTCGTTTTCACTTCATTATGCGCATATCATCTTATTTCCAAAAATATCTCAATCACTTTGAATACCACATTAGACCAATACATAAATATTCCAATACTTTATGATACAACATTATTTTGGAATCCCATTACATAAACACTTAATCATTCCACCACATCGTTTTCATATTCAACATCGCCAATAGTGATTGCATGTGAATTCCCTTTGTCCTTTTCCTTAAGAGGTTCCTCATGTTGATCATCACTAACCCTTGGATTAGGGAATTTATTAGCCTAATGCCCCATTTCCTTGCACTTGAAGCATTGAAGTGTTGGTGGTGCGTTCTCTGCAGTGTTTGCTTTATTCACATTATTTGAAACCCTTTTTCCATTACTTCGACACTCAGCTGCTCGATGACCTTCTTTTCCACACTTAAAACATTTTCTAGTCCCTTTAAGACAGTCTCCACCATGATTTTTTCCACACTTTGTGCATAAGGAAACATTCATCTTCTTTTCACCATTATTCTGAGATTTCTCCTTGAACTCCATCTTTTATTTCTTGTCAAAACCGTGAGATGGATATGTAACACCAACTTCCATTTCTACCTTGATAGCACAATGCACAATTTCTTCATAGCTACTGAAGTCTCTTATAGATAATTCCCTTTGAAGACTTGGTTTTAGGCCACTAAAAAATCGATCAACTTTACTTTCATGTTGGATGATAATGCCAGATGCATACCTTGCAAGTCTTGTAAAATTCACTTCGTATATACCAACAGATTCATCATCCTTCTGCTTCAGCTCAAGAAACTTATTTTCCATCTTTGTTCGAAGAATACGAGGGAAGTAATTACTGAAAAACAAGTTCTTGAACTCGTCCCATTCCATGGACTCAATTTCATCTCTTGGCCTCGTATTCTTGATAAGATTCCACCATTGATCAGCTTCACCTTTCAAACGATATACTGCTAAGATGACTTTATAATGCACAGAACATTGAAGAACTGAAAATATCTTTTCAGTGGTACTGATCCATTGTTCAGCAACAGGTGGATCGGAAGACTCACTGAAAGAAGGTGGACGTTGCCTCGTGAAGGACTCAATAGAATATTGTTCCCCTCTCTTCTCATTTGGAAGTCCAGAATGATTCATAGCTTGTGTAGGTATAGCAATAAGATTTTGCACTCCATCTCCCATAATATTTGTTTGTTCAGGAGGACAATCATTTCATTGTCCATTGCATTGATCAACACGGTTCCTTCGGGTTCCAGCCATCGTCTAAAACCCAAAAAGAATTGTGTGAGAGGCAAAAATTATGCTAGGGAAAACAACATAATAAAGGGAGAGTACCTTCAATATCTAACATCTTAGGTTTGATTCTACGATCGTTAGCGTAATTCTAGTACTATAACCTATACGTATACTTAACCTTAGGTACATCCCTAGACTTAGACATACCTTAGAAATATCTATAGGGATCTCACTAACGTTTTCGCATCCTAGTTTCCAAAGGTTGACTAAACCTTTCCTCTGATACCAATTGTAGAGACCCGAAGCCTGACGTACAAGGAAATTACATTACTTTTTCGGAATACTTATTACATAACAAAAACACACACACAAGGACCGTAATAGTTTAGTGTCTTTGGAAACTCAGAACGTAATATTCTAATCCTGGTGAAAGATCTTCAACATCTCCCATAAAGATCTTCCTTTTTTTATACCTAAAACCTTTCTTTATATCCTGGGGAAAATAAAACATAAAAGGGTGAGCTCAAATGCTCAGTAAGGGTAAACAAAAGAAATATCAATCACATCATATACATAAGCACATAACTTTTGGAAATCTTATCCTGTAAAAGAGATCATAATTTCATAACCTGGGATAACTCATGGCAGTGAAATGTAATCACAATAATCATAACATAAAACATTAAACTTTGTATCATACACACATAATCATAGATAATAATTTCTTGTTAGTCAAGACTCATTGCCAAGACTATCTTAGTGGACATAGTCCCTTTCTGAACCGAGTCACCCTCGTTTCAGTCCTGTTTCACTGAACCGATATAACCTACCATTCCAGCCATGTCTATCTCATGAGATATAAAATCTTTACCCAATGCATTGGAGGGATATATAGGTCCCACCCATCTCATAATGAAACCATTATTATGTGTTCCACAAAATCATAAACCATACATCATAGCATAACCCATGTAATAAAAATGGGATTCTTAAACATTGTGACATCATAAAAAAATTCATATAAGATAAAGGAATTCATAAAAATAATTCCATCAAAACATAATCAAATCAATGTAATAATAGGTATAAAAACATACCCTTTTATTATCTTATATGGAAAATAATTTTGATAAAACACTTGAACTCCATTCTTGAGGAAAATATCCTTTCTACTTCAAAAACACTTTTCCTTTCTTAACATGTAGTACAATTATTAACTAAAAGAAGTTGATTAAAAATAAACATGAAAACATGTAAAGGAAGCTTCTTGGAAATAATGTTTTAAAAATCCATTCATTCCATATAAGTTAAAAAAAACATTCTTCGTACTTTTGTCGGAAAAGTCAAAAAGTACCTCGTACGAAAAACGACAAAAGATTCCTTTGATGTATTTTACTAGAAACTCACCGAAGGGTAAAATTGGATTTAAACAATTGTAAGTGGATGGAAACAGTATTACATATTGAGGAAACATGGATGTGGATGATAAAATACACCCCAGTAAATTTCAAAGTATAAAAAATCTCGAATAAAAATGAGATTGTGATATTTCCCTTACATTAGGTCCGATTTGCTTCGTAAGTGTCCGAACCTCCTGTATAATGATTAAAATAATGTCATTGACTTATTACAGAATCTTATTCATTGTTATGATATCATATATGGTTCACTTATGACTTTATATTACCCATTCTTTTGTAAATTCCATGTTAAAGAGCGTTTTGGGTAAAATTGTTTAATTTGTCGTCCGTGTTTTGACTTGTAATTATTCATATGATTACTTAGATCATGATTAATTAATTCCAGAATATAAAACATGATTTATATATAATATATATTCAGAATATACATATATATAATGGATCGATAAATGGAAAGAAATACACCGTTCATGGAGACGGTAGGCCGTACGTACGCATGAACGCTGTTTTCTTTTCGTTATTGAATTGAGTGGAATTAAGTAGATGAAATACATATATATACACATATGTCCAGTAGATTTATAATGTCATAAATTTCATTACTATTGCTTATATATACTTTATAATCATTCTTAAATGGTTAACATGGAGAATGAATCTCATCACGTTGTGGAGACGGTAGTCCGTACGTACGCACGAGCGATGATATCATTTCCATAATTATTGAATTGAATTGGAGTGGATGATAAAATATATCAGAATAAATTTGATGTTATAATAACTATGTATAGTTATTCTTTACACCATTATACCCATCCATGTAAGGTGGTGGTGGAAAATAGATTACACCACGGCGTGGAGACGGTATTCCGTAGTACGCACGCGCGGTGATTTATTTTTCCGTAGGATGGATAGATGGTGAAATAGGATTGTTTCATACTTATAATAACATATAATTATATGAGTGATACTGATGTTATTACTTCATAATTAAACAACCTAAGAAGAAGAAGTGGAAGAATAAATAAAGGTGAAAGAATCGGTAACGGAAATTACCTCTTCTTTGAAGCGCCTCTTTGAGACCTCCTCTTAGGGCACTAAAATTGGTCTTTGAGGAAGACCAGAACCTCTAGGATGTTTCTAGGGAAGTGTAGAAGAGAATTTGGTAGGGGTTGTCCGAGCTTGAAGGCTCAAAGTTGTGTGAGGAAGAGAGGGAGGAGGTGCCCTTTTATAAGGGAGGAGAGGGGCACCTTTGGAATAACTAAAAATATTATTTTATTATAAAGTCAACTTCAGTTTTAAATAGCTCCAAATTGATTTATTTCGAGGCTAAGGTGGGGATGGGTCGAAATACTCTCATCCAATAGTATTTAGACAAGTTTAGGTTATTAGTTTAACCTTATCAATTAGATTTAACTCTAAGTTAAATAATTTATCTTTTACCGTGTCTTTTTGTTTTCTTACACTATATGGTTAATAAAGTTACTATATCAAGCCAAAAGAACCCCAAGTTGTTTATTATTAATATATATAATCCTATAAAAGTAATTTGGCTGAACCATAGATTTTTAAGAATAAAATAACAATTAATAATATAATATTTGTTTTAAAAACTATTTTTTGTCAATTTTGACACTATTTGGTACATGATTTTTATGAAATTCATAAAAGAATGATAAGTTCGCACAAAGTAACGTAAATCAACAATAACATGTCATATTATCCTAGAAAATTAGTTTATGTCATCAAAAGTCTCAAATTACATTTATTTGGGCATTTATAACATCAATTATGTCAATATTTCATTAATAAGACAATTACTGCATCATTTTTGTGTCATAATAAATGATAATTATTTAATCCCTAAAAATACTAAATAAATTCATATAATGTAGATAATTGTATTATATTTCTGGATACCATTCATGTTATAAGTTTCATGAAGTTTATCACAAGATTAAAATTATTATACTTATAAGATTTAAGAAAGTGACATGTTGTCACATTCTTTGGTTTTAATAGTAATTAAATTATTTTCATGGTCAATAGTTCATAAAATGAATCCAATCCGACCTTTATTTGATGTGGGCTAACATTTATCCATCAAATAGAATTTTGGAATGTGTTAGGGTAATTTTATAATATTATATTTACCCTTAATTACCCAATTTACCATTAACTATGGTAAATAAAATTTACCGTAGTTACTATTCATAATTCCCAAAAATAAAAAGTAACATATTAACATAATTTGGACCCACTGATTCCAAATATGGAATCCATTTTTTAAAATTCAATACACAGAAGTTGCATAAATTAAATTAAAATTAATCCCGTTGTTGAATAAAAACGGGTTTTTGTTTAAAACATTGTAAAAGATTGAATTGATTTAACCTACGAATTCAAGGTAAAATCAATGATAATGACATACATTATATTAAATAGTAAAAATATATTATATTTATACTTTAAACCCATTAAATATTATAATTTAACCACATAAGATATTACGATGAAAAAAGTTGTTTTTAATTAAAATATAGCGTGTTTTTACTATTCATTAAAATGTGAAAGTTACTAGAATAACATGAAAAATATATCCAAAGTAATTTTTTATTTATTGATTCCAAAGAAGAATTTTATTTTGTCAAATTGAACTTATAAACATGTCCAAAACTAGATTTAATGTGGGTGCGCCATCAAAAGGCGGCAAAACCGCATTTTTTTAAAAATACTTATTTTACCCGAAAAATTGATTTTGTTCTTATACCATGTTCTCGAAAATGTGTAAGATGAATAATAATGTTATAAAATTAAAAATTTAGTCAATATTATTCATAACTGCTAGTTCATAATAATATTATAATACTATATCGTTGTTTAGTAAAACCCGGTATTGCGTACAACACACGCTATCGAGGAAGGTCGCGATTGCGTGTAATGCAAGCCAAGTCAGGGTTGTGTGTTGTGCAAGAATGCTTCGTTGTTTCGTATAATGGAATCCAACCATATTTCATTTATAAATTGAATATATATATATATATATATATACTCAATGCTTCGTAGAATAACTATTATCAAAATTGTGTGTAACAGGGTCCAAGAATAGTGTTGCGTATACTGCAAGCTAATACGGTGTTGCGTATAGCGCAAGGTAATCTTGGTGTAGAATACAACACAAGACATTAATGAAATTAAAATAATATATTTCATAAAATCTCTGGGTGTTACATGGTTATCACGGATATTTTCATCTATAAGGAGATAAATATCAATGGTTTTCAGTAATTCCAATCACAAAAAGGAGGAGGAAATTGCAAATATGGAATGGAAGAATTTAAAAGATATCTTCCAAGAAAAATATTTTCCCTATGAAAAATGATAATCTATGGAAAGGAAATACTTAAATATGAGGAAAAAGGATGATGAGAATGTTTACAAGTATAAAAATAACTTTACAAGGATATTAAGGCATTCCCCAGACTATATACTTAATCCAAGGAGAAATATTGGTCAATTCTTTGATTTTTTAAATCAATTCATTTGAAGGGAACTAGTTTCCCAAACATTCTCACCATAAGAATATATAGTATCATGTGATATAAAGATAGATAAATAAATATCTAAATTTTTTTAATTTAAGGGAAATCAAGAGAATAAGCGGGTCATGGAGGAAATAATTCATAATGGAAGGAATTAAATGGGGAGTTTTCCAATATGTGATACATTCAGAAGGAAACATAGTAGACAATATGTTAAATAAAATAGATTCTATTACATGTGTGGATTAAAAGTCCACCAATACAAAGATTTCTTTGGAAATAAAGAAGAGACGAATATTTGATGATATGATTTGAAATATATGGTACACTATGAATATTATTTTCCTATGTTTCAAGGAAACATTCCCAAGAAATGGAAATGGAAGGAAGGATAAGATTATCTGATCACAACTACTGATGTTTAAGTTCCTAATTATGTGATGGAAGGTACATTAATCATTTCCTTAAACTTAGACACCCCTTTGTTTAATTATTGATCATCGTATTCTTTTATTTCTTCCCGGTTTCTAAAGAAATTTAGACTTTTCCATATTGATTTAATAAAAGTGTTTTTAGTAAAAAAATCCAAAGGGATGTATCATTTAAAAAAAAGATGTATTGATATGTCACCTATACAACACATAAATGTGCTTTATTTACTGTCCTTATCATCATGCCAATTATTGACATTTATATAGTACTCAGTATGAATTTTATTTCATATTATGATGTGAAAATCTATTTCAAGTAGAATTATGATACAATTTTCAAGAATGGTGTAGATCCCTTATCTTTAATGAAGAAACATAACCATATAATTCTTATCAAGATCCACCCATAGTAGCTCTACTAAATTCAATTCTTGTTGAATAGGAGAATTCAATATCTATGGGCGAGTAATGAAATATTCTAATTTAGGTTATACCAATTGTGATTGAATACAATGATGTATTTATATAGGATTTACCTGGACATTCTATAGAGGGAGAAATTAATTTGTTTATTGATCTAATTCTAGGTGCAAGGCCTCTTTCAAATACTCTTTATGGAATGGACATAGTGAAATTATCATAACTAAAGAAACAACTAGTGGAATTTGTTATAATGGATCTATCCTCTCTAGTTTTTGTAATATCCCAGGTAAATAAAGAATAATACATTTTCATATTTATTAATATTTTTTAATTAAATATTAATTTTACTTTAAAGGGGTTTCTATGTTCGATAGCGTACCCGATACGCAACAAACAGTTTCTTTGAAATTGTACGTTGCACACTAGTAATAAAACAATATTATATTAAATGTTAGTTAACACGTAGCCATTGTACTGGAAGGAATGGATATAATTAACTAAAATATGATTATATATGTTTTTTAAATGTTTTTACATTTATCTAATAAAGGATAAAGACTTAAAATATGAAAAGAATTCAATTCTAGGCTTATATACTCTAATTTTCATGAAAGAACCACTTATCAACATTTGATGGAGACCGTTATTAAATATAGTTTTGGTCACACTTATACATTATATTGGACTAAATAAAACTCTTCTTTAGAATCGGGACATCAAATATTACATTGTCTAATTTTTTTGTATTTTTCCGATAAAGTCCATTTTTTTAATGAATAGTGTAAAATGTTGTATTTTAATTCAAAACCATTTTTCAATATAATTTATTAAGATGATTAGATAATATTTTTAATTGGTTTTAAGTGCAATTAGAATATATTTTAACCATTTAATCCAATAGTGGTTGTTGGAATTAATTTCACTTTAAAATCAGACTTAAACTAGTGTCAATCTTTTGATACTTATTGTTTCATAAAAACACGCTATTTGCTCTTACAGCGGGAATTAATTATTAAATTAATTAATGAAACTTATAGGTTTTGAATTTTTTAAAATGGACTTCATTTTTTAATTCGGAATATCAAATATAGCTTAGGGTGAAGTTTTGGTATTTTTCTGAAAAACTTCAATTTTTGATGAATAGTGAAACCACTAAGTGGTACTTCAAAAACTTCTTTTTCGTTTAAATGATATTTTACCACCTCTGTGTTTTGAATTTCAAAAATCTGACATAAATGGTCATCATTAAGATGTAAAATGTGGTTCAATGAGATTAAAATAATTTTTTGGTGAATAGTAACTTATTATGTTTTTAATCGCGGTTAGAGGTAATTAGTGCAATTTAAGGCAAAAATGATATTATAATAAAATGAAAATACCAAGACACATGTCCTACCCTTATTGGATGTGTCATGGCCGACCAAGAAAATCCGTGTGTCAACCTGGGGACCCCATATAGGCACTTTGGTTGGTAAATGACATAAATAACTTTTTATTTAATGTTAAAGTAAAAATGACACAAACATGAGATGTTTTACTAAAACAAATTTTTACATGGGGTTAAAAAAATCAGATTTTTGACTATAAATATTCATTAGAAAGATAAAACGATTTCCTAAATCATGATTTTTTTTTAATTTTTAGAAATTAAATATATTAAATTATTTATGACATCATGATGATGTAGTGATTACCTCATTAATAATGGATTTAAATAAAATGGAAAGATAATGTAAACTCTAAGACCTACACATGTAAAAAACTTATTTGATGGGTGGATTTCGAACCCTTATCACCTTATGCTCGAATTATATCAATGTGGGACCTCTTAAATCCGAATACCATTTTAAAATAAAGTGAGTTTTCTTTACCTTCCAAGAGTGCCCCTCCTCTACTCTTATAAAAGGCCCCCACCTCTACCACCTTACCCACACATCCAAAGCCTTTGGCTCGGCCAAACCCTGCCCATATTGTCTCTCCACTTCCCTCTCTTGCTCCTTTAAACCTCACATTGGGAAGAAGTCTTCCCAAGGAAGCCTTTGAGCTCAAACCAAAGGGAGTTACCTGATTTTAATGTAATGTCTTCTTTTGAGTCCTTTTGTTTTATTTTGCTTCTCCAATCCCCTATACTCTTTTTATTATTTTCTTTTGTAATAACTCCAGTATCCTCAGTATACTAGGATGTTGTTATAATATGGATTAAATCTACACTTACACACACCTACATCTAATGGTTAAAGAACATACTGTTTCCGTGGATGGCCAATTTATGCCTCCCGAAACGATGATTGTTCAAAATTCTTTTAACACCTTCAAAGGTGGCCATTAAGATAAAACTATATTTATATATGATATATAATATGTTTATGTTTTCCTTAAGATCCTTTATTTTTCATTTTGGTCATACCTTTATGGTTTCCAGTATGGGTAAACGTGATATCGTCATTTAAGGAAGTGCGGACTACTGCCCCCTCAAAGTGATGTGATTCGTTAATGCCATATGTGGGACGTGTAAAGGATGGATTTAAAGTTATTATATATGATGTTATAATGGAATTATAATATAACTCTATATCATTATTATTCCATTCCATAAAAATATGAAATATAAATTAAAGTAGCGTTCATGCGTACGTACGACTTACAGTCTCCATGAAGAGTGCATTTCATTTCTTATCCCCAATTGTAATGTACTATTAGAAGTACATGGATATAATGGATATATATGATGAAAGATACATCTAAATGATGAATATAATTCTGGAATTAAAATATACATACCTATCATTTAGTTTTAATTCCATTAATATGACAAAGAAATGAAAGTAGCGTTCATGCGTACGTACGGCTTACCGTCTCCATGAATGGTGCATTTCATTTCTTACCTTAAATTATTAGGAAATATTATAAATACATGTATATGCTGGATATATATGATATATATGATATCCAAATCAGGAATTTCATTCTGGATATAAAGAACCATTGACCACACGAACAACATGTAATTGTAAGAAGTCCACTTTCGACTTAAGAACCAAATATTGACAAAACAAAAATTATTAACTTAAATGGTTACATAATGTTTATAACATGGCAATAAGTTATATTAAAGGAATAATGAACTTGAAAAAGGTTCTTAAGAAAATAGAAATTAAATCAAGTTTATTATTCAGTACGTTAAAGAATGATCGAGTCAAGTCGGACCCGAGGTAAGGGACTTCGTTTCAATCACCTTTCATTGAGGCATATTTCGTTTTATACACAACTTTCTTTTATATGGTGTATAAACTCCTTTGACTTTTACTTTTATACAAAAGGAATCTTTTTCTATGAAGCGTTTTACAAAACGACAAAAAGGTATGTTTCTTTTAACGTACATGGTGACAACGACTTTTTCTGCCGCCGTGAGTATTATTTGGTCTTTGGCTTCCTCAACAAGCCGTAATGTTTTTAAAATGAAATAAATACCATATAATCTTTTATGTATTTTGGTATTGAAAATGGTTTTTATAATGGATTTTTTATGTCAATATATTTGATTGATATATTGTGATCAATGTGTGGAAATGTTTTCTTTCCATTATGTTTGTTTTATGTCTTATGATATTATAATGGTACTTGGACATTTGATGGGTGGTTACATGATAAACCATATGATGGCTGGTGCCGTGAATACCAGGACGGGTGGTTACATTATAACCTCCAATGCATTGGGTATGGAAGTCGGCCGTATGGCTATTCCATTAAGTATGTATGGAAGTTGGCCTTATGGCTATTCCATTAAGAGATATGTGTGGAAGTCGATCGTATGGTTATTCCACTTAAGTATGTTTATGTACCAAGTTACCTTTATATATGTTATGTGTTCTTTATATGGGTTTTATGGTAATACTTTGGTTACAAAAAGGTATGTAATGATATTTTTTTCAGTGAATAGTTTTTACTACTTCATGAAGGTGAAGGTATTACTTTGATAAAGTATACATGGTTTACTTGATGTTTGAAAAACTAACAGTTTTCATTCTTTGTGTATCCCTTACTGAGCTTTTTTTTCTCACCCCAAGTTTTTTTGAAATGTTTTTCACATGACTTAATATGGATTAGGGTCAAGGAAGGGATCAAGGGAATGTAAGGCTATATAAAACATGGAACTAGACATGTCTCTTTTTAAGAGTTTTTTTATTCTATGGAAATTTAGTAGAAGTGTCTATTTGTAATATTTTGAGATGTAATAATTATGATCTAATTCTCTAAAACTCTAAACCTGAAATGATCCTCGATGTGAATTATTCTTTTAATTCAATATTAAGTAATGTTTAAGGCCGGGGCCTTATAGTTGGTATCAAAGGTCGGTTTAGACAACATTATGAGTTAGAAAAGTGTTAAATTATAATATGATTGAAATGATATAGAATTTAAGGATTAACATGTTTCTTCACCTAGGATATTTCTATGTTCAGAATGGTTTTCCGCAGAGGAAACAAAGCAGCTATGTTGGGACGACATCAGGAGGAAGACAACCTTCCAAATCAGCATCCTGAGATGGTCGGAATCAGAACTGAACAGTTTGTTGCAGTGATGGAATAGTTGACTCGGGCTATAAATGGTGGTGGTATCCATGCACAAGATCAGCCAGATCAACCGCAGAGGAACATGTCAGTGGTGGAACATTTCATGAGGAAATATCCCCCATCATTCAGAAGATCATCTGACACCGTACAAGCTGAAGGGTGGATTAAAGCAGTGGAGAAGATTTTTGATGTCATTGGGTGTTCAGAACATCAAAAGGTTAGTCTTTTTGTTTACCGTTTTGAAGGTGAAGCTGAACAGTGGTGGTCGATGGTAAAAAATATCAGGGATAGTGATGAGATTGAGGATCTTCACTGGGACGAATTCAAAGGTATGTTTCTTGAGAAATATTTTCCTAAGGTGGTTCATCTTAGGATGGAAAAACAGTTCCTAGAATTGAGGCAGGAGGATGATTCAGTGGCTGCTTATGATGAAAAGTTCACTCGATTGGCAAGGTATACTCCAAACATCATACGAGATCATGATAGTAAAATAAACCGTTTTTACTCAGGATTAAAGCCAATGTATCGAGGGGATTTAGCTTCTCGTGAGTTAAAAAGTTATAAAAAACTTGTTCGATGTGCGGAGAAGGTGGAAATGGAGTTTGCCGATGATTAGGTGTTCTGTGACAAACAACAGAATAAGAGGTCCAGTTGGCAGGGAAAGGGGAAGAATTCATCAAAGAAGCAAGGTGGTAAGAAAACCAAATATCCATCCTGTGAGAAGTGTGGTAAAATGCATCCCGGAGAATGTTTAACCAAGTCTGGTAAGTGCTTTCAGTGTGGTAAGTCTGGTCATATTGCTAGTAACTGTAAGGAAGATGATCAAGCAGGCAATGAAAATCCAGCGGTAAGATGTTTTAAGTGTAATGAAATGGGTCATTATGCAAATGAGTATCTAACGAAGAACTCGACAGGGGGAAAGCAGCCAGAATACAAGCAGAAAGGGGTGGTGAAATCCTTTGCAACAACTTCAGCAGATGTTGGGCCATCGAATGAAGTGGTATCAGGTACACTGTTTTTTTTTCAGATTATGCCAATGTGTTGTTTGATTCAGGGTCTACACAGTCTTTCATTTCTGAGATGTTTTCTAGTAAATTGGAAATTCCATCTCAAGATATGAATCCTGAACATATGGTAAAAACACCCGGAGGGAACATTGAGACAAAAAGCATTTATAAGAACCTTCATATCCTTGTGTGTGGAAAGAATCTACCAGCAAACCTTATTGTTTTGCCTCTAGTAGAGTTTGATGTTATTATGGGCATGGATTGGCTTTCTGTTTATCATGCTAAGATTGATTGCAGAGATAAAATGGTTTCTTTTCAGAAAGATTTTCAGTTTGTGTACAAGAATGATCCCTTGATTTTGATAACATATCAGGAAGTTGATAAACTAGTAAAAGATGGAAATGAATGTTACCTTGAACATATTGTTGAAAATAAAGGAATTGTTCAGATTAATGATGTGCCAGTGGTAAATGAGTATCTTGATGTTTTTCCTGATGAGTTGTGTAACACCCCGACCCCAGCTACCCAGAGTCGGTGCATTACTTTGTAACATTGGTATGATCACAAAAGATCAAGTCTCGAAAGACCGATTAGTTTAGTAGACTTGGAAACACTAGATACATTCATAAATGTTACATTACATCACAAAGTGAAGAAATACAATAACAAAGTGTTCATAGTCCACACTCATATCCTATTCTAACTATCCCTGCAAATCATTCATAAAATACTTCTTCACATCCTAGAAAATATTAAAACATTGAAAGGGGTGAGCTCAGATGCTCAGTAAGGATAACAATATAGTGGAAGATTTCATCAATAAACATAAACATTTAAGGCAATCTATAACTAAAACAAAAGCCTTTTAAACTTGAACTTCAACATAATATGGAAAATGTAAAATGAGATAATGCCATTTACTTCTTCACATGGATATTCTACTGGTCTAATAATCACATGCAATATCAATAACCACTTTCATAATGTTGGAATGCATAATGCCAGACTATCATAACCACGTAGCCAAGGCCTCGTGCCAAGACCACAAATAAGATTTTGTCAAGGCCTCGTGCCAAGACACTAGGTTGTCTCATGAGACCTGCAGATGCATCGAGGATCTATAGCGGGCTCCACCCGTCACTTATTAAGACCAATGCATTCCTCATATGAACAGGTTTAAACATATCATAAACCATAACATAGTCGTATCACCTAAAACATTCATAAAGGAAACATAACATTTCCACATTTCAATCACAAGATATCAATACAACACATTGATATAATAAAAACACTTTCAAACCCATTTTCAATACCAAAATAAAAGAAAGTTAAAACTTTGTATTTATTTTTCATTAAAAAAAGTGATGGCCTGTAGAGGAAGCCGAAACTCAAATAATGGTCACGGCGGCGGAGAAGTCATTGTCGCCGCATATGCACGGAAAGAAAAACATTCCTTTTTTGTCGTTTAGTAAAATTCTTTGTATAAAAAATATTCCTTTTGAATAAACGTACAAGTCAAAGGGGTTTATACACCGTATAAAAGAAAGTTGTGTATAAAACCAAATATTCCTCAATGAAAGGAGATTGAGACGATGTCCTTAAAAAGATCATTTTTAAAATAACACAGATCTATTATGTGTATTCACTATATGTACACATAAATAAAGTATAAATACAAGATTGGACATAATAATATCATGACATAATTTGAAAGTAGGAGATTAACCCAAAGAATGGAAATTGGGTTAAGAAGTTCCCTTACCTTGTGTCCTGTCTTGACTCGATCGTCCTTTAACCTCCTGAATAATAAACTAGAATAAATTTATAATTGCTTAAGAACATTTTTTAAGTTTTTTATTCCTTTTATATCACTTATTACCATGTTACGAACATTCTGTAATTATTTAAGTTAACAACGGTCGTTTTGTCGATCTTTGGTACATGAGTCAAAAATAAACTTCTTATAATTACAAGTTGTTCGTGTGGTGAAATATCCATTACATACTGAATTATATTCATGATTTAGATATCATATATATCATATATATCCATTATATACATTCATTTATAATATTACATAACATTTAAAGGAATGAAATGAAATGCACCTTTCATGGAGACGGTAAGCCGTACGTACGCATGAACGCTACTTTCATTTCTATTTCGTATTTAATGGAATGAAACCATAATGATATAAATGTATAATATAATTCAAGTATAATATAGTGTATAATACCATTTAATTCATCCTTTATACATCCCACATATGGCATTAATGATTCAAATCACTTTGAGGGGGCGGTAGTCTGCACTTCCTAAAATGAAATTATCGCGTTTACCCATAATGAAAATCATAAAGTATGCCACAAATGAAAAATAAATAAGAATAGGTAAAAAATAACCATAATATATATATCATATATGAAAATATTGTAATCAAAATGGCCACCATTAAGGGTGTTATATGAGTGTTGAACAATCATTATTTCGTGAGGCAGAAATTCGCCATCCATAGAAATAGTCTGTTCTTTAACCATTATATTTAGGTGTGTGTAAGTTTAGCTTGAATAATTATTATAAAAACATATTAGTATATTTAGGATACTGTTTCTGTTACAAATTAAATGAATAAAAAGATTTTAGGGGGTTGGACAAGCAAAATAAAACAAAATAACATAAGAGAAGATATTACCTTAAAATCGGGTAACTAGTTTTGATTTGAGCCAAAGGCTTCCTTGGGAAGAGTTCTGCCCAATGTTAGGCTTCTAGGAGTAAGGGAGGGAAGTTGGTAGAGTATTTGGGTAGAGGTTGTCCAAGCCAAATGGCTTGACAGTGTGAATATGGTGGGAGTGGTGGGGGCCTTTTATAAGAGGAGAGGATGGGCACTCTTGGAATGTCATGAAATGTTACTTTATTAAGAAATTATTTTCGGATTCTAATGGTCCCACAATGATATATTTCGAGGCTAAGGTGATAAGGATTCGAAAGATCTTCAACAAATATGTTTTTGACAAGTTTAAGCCTTAGATTTTACATTATCCTTTCATTTTATTTAAACCGTTAATTAATGAGGTAATTGCGGCATCATCATGGTGTCATAAATAATTTAATTTATTTAATGTCTAAAAATTATAAAAAAATTATCATGATGTAGGAAATCTTTTTATATTTCTAATGAATATTTATAGTCAAAAATATGTCTTGTATAACCTCATTTAAAAATTGTTTTAGTAAAACAACTCTTCTTTGTGACCTTTTTATTTTAACATTAAATAAAAAGTTATTTATGTCATTTTCCAACCAAAGTGGCTCCATGGGGTCCCCAAGTTGACCCATGGATTGTCTTGGTCGGCCATTACACATCCAATAGTGGTTGGACAAGTGTAAAGGTCATTCCATATTTTTATAATAATATTTTTACCTTAAATTTCACTAATTACCTTTAATCGTGATTAATTAAACTTAAAAGTTACTATTCACCAAAAAATTATTTTAATCCCATTGAACCACATTTTACTTCCTAATGACAACCATGTATGTCGGATTTTTGAAAATCAAATCACAGAAGTGGTAATGTTTCATTTAAATGAAAAATCAGTTATTTAACAACCACTTAGTGGTTTCACTATTCATCAAAAAATGAAGTTTTTCAGAACAATGCGAAAATTTCACCCTAAGCTATAATTGATATTCCGAATTCTAAAATTATGTCTATTTTATGAAATTTCAAACCTAAAGGTTTCATTAATTAATTTTATAATTAATTCCCGCTGTCACAACAAATAGCGTGTTTTTAAGAAACAATATATATCAAAAGAATGACAATTGTTTATGCCCAATTTCAAAGTGAAATTAATTAAAATGAACACCATTGGATAAAATGGTAAAAATATATTCTATTTATACTTTAAAACCACTCAATAGTATAATTTATCACTATAAATTATTTTGATTAAAAAGTTGTTTTAAGTATTTTTCACTATTCATAATAATTTGGAAGTTCTCAGAAAATTACAAAAAATTCAACATAGGCTAATTTTGACATTCCAAATCCAAAAATGAAGTCCATTTTGAAATATTAAATATATATAATTTCAAAAAGTGGGTATTACTATTCATAATGTCTATTTTGATTAGTCGCGTTGTGTTTGAATCTCGAACATGCGTACAATTCAAGCTATTGCATTATTGAAAGAGAGGCGTATCGTGGAAGCTTGGGGTGTTACATTCTACCCTACTTCAATAAATTGCGTCCTCACAATTTGAAATTTTTCTTTGAAAATAAAAGGTTGAAAATAGAAAATACCTTTTTCGAAAACCCACATCAGAAATAAAGGTTAGTAAAATTTAGCCTTAATAAGAGGGAAAGGGAAATGAAAAAGTCACCAACCAATTATGATCTCGATTAGGAGAACATCGGTGGAAATTAGAGACAAAAAATTGGAGTAAAAACGTAAATATTTGTAGGGAGTGATTGAGGTCATCAATCACAAAAAAGTGTCAAATTGAGGGCCTTAAAGCCTTTAATCTATGTTGATTTAAAATATCATCAGTTCAACAAGACATAAGGTATTAGGATAACACATTTTTTTGTTTTAATATCCCTTTAATAAAGTCTAAGAATTAATTTATTCATAGAATAAGATATAAGTATATATATATATATTTATTCTTGACAAATATTGTGTCAACCTTCAACTAAATTCTACCACAAACTTATGTTTCACTCAAAAAGATAATAGAACTCAAAAATATTATATTTATCCTAATCGTACAAGGTTCAAAATATTAACACATACCATTAAGATTACGAAAACTATTTTTTAATAACCAGGGACTTCATGTAGTCTAGTGGTAGGTCATAATGTCCTGTCGCAATATGGTTGTGGGTTCAATTCCAGTAGCTTTGTCCGAAGCGACGGGTTATCGTCCAACCTGAAGGTTTTCCTTTTTCTAAAACTATTATAATATTCCAAAAATAATATTCAGAAATGTTTTAACATTAAACATTACTATCCAAGGTTCAACTAAATCCATTCCAACCTTTATAGTTATCCAAAATACTTCTGTCCAACTCAAATTCCAAATTTTATGAGGAAGGTAAACATAATGAAGATCCCCTTTTTTCCGTGTAACATCATGTGAACACCTTCATCATGTATTCTTTTAAAACACTGCAACATCCTGAATTACCATGATAGAATACTAGATATACTCTTTCAATACAAAAATGTATACAAATCATCAATCAGTTTCAAGGAAGTTAAGAATATCCAATATAATTTATCCAAATCAATCATGTCTTATTTCAAAATCACTATCTTGGTATCAGAACTATATTATGGTTTATCTTTCTCTCAAACATATATTTTCCAAAAATTTCACCTACTGTGGAGTCACTTTTCTTGCTTCCACACAATCTCAATCCCTTGATGAAATAGTACTGCAGTACAATCCTTATATACTCCATAATTATTATAACCAGTACATCATTGATACAACACTAAAACTTCAAAATTCTTTAATAACAACATAAGAACTCTAATCATTCCTCCTCATCTGTGGTAGTATCATAACTTGATTATTATCCAATAACATCATTTGGGGAACACTCTGATGATTTGGACATTGGTTTGCATAGTATCCCCACTCCTTGCAGATGAAGCATTGTACATTTGAAACCTTTTTCTTACCCTTGCAGTTACGCACTTGGTGTCCTTTTTTTTCACACATATAACAAACTCCCATTCCCTTCAGGTAAGTTCCAAGGTGTTTCTTCCCACAGTTATCACATTTTGTAAAATTCTTCTTTTCCCACGTCTCTTTTTCCATCATTCTCTCTTCCATCCTTTTCTTCTCTTTCTTCCCTTCAAATCCATAAGACTCATAGGATTCTTTACTTATCTTATTATCACATGATACTATTTATTCATATGTTGAGAACACATGGGAGATTATTTCCCTTATAAATGATTGCTTAATACCGTGAAAGATATGATCCTTCTTACGCTTTGGATCATACGTATTACTGGAGTTCACATTCCTTCCACTGGCCACCATTTCTATACAATGGCATACACTAGGTTAGTTTTTGAATTGAAATGAATAATTCCAAACTTCTAAAATACTTAATTTAAATTGAATGGTTTATGGATATAATCAATAGTCATAAAAATGTTTTCTTTGAGGAAGTTTAAACTCATAACCCTTCATAGTGGTTTGTAAAGAAAACGAGAATTATCCTAAGCATATCCCCCGGGAGTGTCGTAACCAAGAGTGCAGCAACGCCCGTTGTCGTGCACCAGTTCCCATTCGAGTCTAGCTCAAAGTGGTGTTTTCGGGTTTTACCCCTAGGTACATCTGTGCTAGAGCCGCCTCTACCTGCTCGTATCCAGATAGGTATGTATTGCTCGGAAAACTCACAAAATCTCTATAATACCAAAATTTTAGGAAGTTCTTCTATACTAATCCTTAAAGTCTGTCTTCGGGATATGTTCTCTAATCGAAGTTTAACTAAATCTAGCTTCCAAGGTTAATACTAAACCGCCCTCTGATACCAATTGTAACGCCCTGACCCCAGCTACCCAGAGTTGGTGCATTACTTTGTAACATTGGAATGATCACAAAAGATCAAGTCTCGAATGACTGATTAGTTTAGTATCCTTAGAAACACTAGATACATTCATAAATGTTACATTACATCACAAAGTGAAAAATTACAATAACAAAGTCTTCATAGTCCAAACTCATATCCTCTTCTAACTATCCCTGCAGATCATTCATAAAATACTTCTTCACATCCTGGAAAATGTTAAAACATTGAAAGGGGTGAGCTCAGATGCTCAATAAGGATAACAATATAGCGGAAGCTTTCATCAATAAATATAAACATTTAAGGAAATGTATAACTAAAAAAAAGAAATTTAAACTTGAACTTCAACATAATTTGGCAAAAGTAAAATGAGATAATGTCATTTACTTCTTCACATGGATATTCTACTGGTCGAATAATCACATGCAATATCAATAACCACTTTCATAATGTTGGAATGCATAATGCCAGACTATCATAACCACGTAGCCAAGGCCTCGTGCCAAGACCACAAATAAGTTTTGTCAAGGCCTCGTTCCTAGACACTAGCTTGTCTCATTAGACCTGCCGATGCATCGAGGAGCTATAGCGGGCTCCACCCGTCACTTATTAAGTTCAATGCATTCCTCATATGAACAGGTTTAAACATATCATAAACCATAACATAATCGTATCACATAAAACATTCATAAAGGAAACATAACATTTCCACATTTCAATCACAAGACATCAATACAACACATTGATATAATAAAAACACTTTCAAAACCATTTTCAATACCAAAATAAAATAAAGTTAAAACTTTGTATTTATTTTTCATAAAAAAAAGTGATGGCTTGTAGAAGAATCTGAAACTCAAATAATGGTCATGGTGGAGGAGAAGTCATTGTCGCCGCATATGTACGGAACGAAAAACATTCCCCTTTTTCATTTAGTAAAACGATTCCTATAAAAAATATTCCTTTTTAATAAACATAAAAGTCAAAGGGGTTTATACACCGTATAAATGAATGTTTTGTATAAAACCAAATATGCCTCAATGAAAGGAGATTGAGACGAAGTCCTTAAAAAGATCATTTTTAAAATAACATAGATCTATTATGTTTATTCACTATATGTACACATAAAGAAATTATAAATACAAGATAGGACATAATTATATCATGACATAATTTGAAAGTATGATATTAACCAAAATAATGGAAATTGGGTTAAGAAGATCCCTTACCTTGCGTCCTATCTTGACTCGACCGTTCTTTAACCTCCTGAATAAAAAACTAGATTTAATTTATAGTTTCTTAAAAACATTTTTAAAGTTTTTTATTCCTTTTATATCACTTATTACCATGTTATGAACATTATGTAATTATTTAAGTTAATAACGGTCGTTTTGTCGATCTTTGGTACTTGAGTAAAAAATAAACATCCTATAATTACAAGATGTTCATGTGGTGAAATATCCATTATATCCATAATTATATTCATGAAGTAGATATCATATATATCATATATATCTAGTATATACATTCATTTATAATATTACGTAACATTTAGAGGTAAGAATTGAAATGCACCGTTCATAAAGACGGTAAGCCGTACGTACGCATGAACGCTACTTTCATTTCTATTTAGTATTTAATGGAATGAAATCATAATGATATAAATGTATAATATAATTCTAGTATAATATATTGTATAATAACATTTACTCCATCCTTCATACATCCCACATATGGCATTAACGATTCAAATCACTTTGAGGGGGCGGTAGTCCGCACTTCCTAAAATGATATTATCGCGTTTACCCATAATGAAAATCATAATGTATTCCACAAATGAGAAATAAAGAAGCATAAGGAAAACATAAACATAATATATATATCATATATGAAAAAAGTTTCATCAAAATGGCCACCATTAGAGGTGTTATATGAGTGTTGAACAATCATCGTTTCGTGAGGCAGAAATTCGACATCCAGAGAAATAGTATGTTCATAAACCATTAGATATTGGTGTGTGTAAGTGTAGCTCGAATAATTCTTATAACACCATCCTAGTATAATTAGGATACTTTTTCTGTTACAAATTAATTTAATAAAAAGATTTTAGGGGGTTGGATAAGCAAAATAAAACAAAATAACATAAGAGAAGACATTACCTTAAAATTGGGTAACTCAATTTGATTTGAGCCAAAGGCTTCCTTGAGAAGAGTTATGCCCAAAGTTATGCTTCTAGGAGTAAGGGAGGGAAGTTGGGAGAGTATTTGGGCAGAGGTTGTCCGAGCCAAATGGCTTGAAGGTGTGAATAAGGTGGGAGTGGTGGGGGCCTTTTATAAGAGGAGAGGAGAGGCACTCTTGGAATGCCATGAAGTGTTTCTTTATTAAGAAATTATTTTCGGATTCTAATGGTCCAAAAATGATATATTTCCAGGATAAGGTGATAAGGGTTTGAAATATCCTCATCCAATAGGTTTTTGACAAGTTTATGCCTTAGAGGTTACATTATTATTTCATTTTATTTAAATCGTTAATTAATGAGGTAATCGTGGCGTCATCATGGTGTCATAAATAATTTAACTTATTTAATGTCTAAAAATTATAAAACAATAATAATGATGTAGAAAATATTTTTATCTTTCTAATGAATATTTATAGTCAAAAATATGTCTTGTATAACCCCATTTAAAAATTGTTTTAGTAAAACAACTCTTGTTTCTGACCTTTTTATTTTAACATTAAATAAAAAGTTATTTATGTCCTTTTCCTACCAAAGTGGCTCCATGGGGTCCCCAAGTTGACCCATGGATTCTCTTGGTCGTACATGACACATAAAATAGTGTTTGGACAAGTGTAAAGGTCATTCCATATTTTTATAATACTATTTTTACCTTAAATTTCACTAATTACCTTTAATCGCGATTAATTAAACTTAAAAGTTACTATTCACCAAAAAATTATTTTCATCCCATTGAACCAAATTTTACTTCCTAATGAAAACCATGTATGTCGGAGTTTTGAAAATCAAATCATAGAAATGGTAATGTTTCATTTAATTGAAAAATCAATTATTTAACTACCACTTAGTGGTTTCACTATTCATCAAAAATTGAAGTTTTTCAGAACAATGCCAAAATTTCACCCTAAGCTATAATTGATATTCTGAATTCAAAAATGATGCCTATTTTATGAAATTCTAAACATATAAGTTGCATTAATTAATTTTATAATTAATTCCCGCTGTCACAACAAATAGCGTGTTTTTAAGAAACAATATATATCCAAAGTTGACAATTGTTTGTGCCCAATTTCAAAGTCAAATTAATTCTAATGAACACCATTGGATAATATGGTAAAAATATATTCTAATTATACTTTAAAACCACTCAATTTTATAACTTATCACTATAAATTATTTTGATTAAAAAAGTTGTTTTAAGTATTTTTCACTATTCATAATAATTTGGAAGTTCTCAGAAAATTACAAAAAATTAAACATAGGCTAATTTCGACATTTGGAATCCAAAAATGATGTCCATTTTTAAATATAAAATATATATAATTTCAAAAAGTGGGTATTACTAATAATAATGGCTATTTTGATTAGTCGCGGTCTGTTAGAATCTCGAACTTGCGTACAATGCAAGCTATTGCATTATTGAAAGAGAGGCGTATCGTGGAAGCTCGGGGTGTTACAAGTTGTCTGGTATTATTCATGATCGGGAAGTTGAATTTACTGTTGACTTAGTTCTTGATTCTAAGACAATTTCAAAACCCCCTTATCGAATGGCTCAAGTTGAACTTTTAGAGTTAAAGAAACAATTGCAGGAGTTATTAGATAAAGGTTTCATTTGACCTAGCACATCACCATGGGGTGCTCCTGTCTTGTTTGTTAAAAATAAAGATGGCTCAACGAGACTTTGCATTGATTATAGAGCCTTGAATAATATTATTGTTAATAACAAGTATCCTTTTCCTCATATCGATGATTTGTTTGATCAGCTCCAGGGAGCTTAGTATTTTTCGAAGATTGACTTGAGGTCAGGGTACCATCAGTTGAAAGTAAAAGAATCAGATGTTTCGAAGACTGTGTTCTATACTAGATATGGCCATTATGAATTTGTAGTTATGCCTTTTGGGTTAACTAATTCACCTGTTGTATTCATGGACCTTATGAATAGAATTTTCCATCATTTCTTGGATAATTTTGTGGTTGTTTTCATCGATGATATTTTGGTGTTTTCTAAAAGTAAATAGGTGAATGAATGTCATTTAAGGGTTATCCTGAAAACCTTAAAAGGAAAGAAACTATATGGAAAATTCAGCAAGTGTGAGTTTTGGTTATAACACATTTCTTTCCTGGGTCACATTGTTTCAAAAGATGGCATAACTATTGATCCTTCTAAAACAAAAGTTGTTAAATAATGGCCAAGACCCACAAATGTAACCGATATCCGTAGTTTTCTTGGTTTGGAAGGTTACTACCGAAGGTTTGTTGAAAATATTTCACGGTTATCTAGTCCAATGACTAAGTTATCTCGTAAGGGTGTTAAGTTCATCTGGACAAAAGAATGTGATGATTGTTTTCAGGAGTTGAAAAGAAGATTGGTGAATGCTCTTGTTTTGGAAGTTCCTTCCAGGAATGGGGAGTTTGTTATCTACAGTGATGCTTCATTGAAAGGACTTGGTTGTGTCCTAATGTAGAATGATCAGGTAATTTCTTATGCTTCACGTCATTTGAAAACTCATGAGGTAAATGACCCTACACATGATTGGGAATTATCTACTGTTGTTTTTGCTTTAAAAATTTGGACGCATCATTTGTATGGATTAAAGTGTGAAATATATACTGATCACAAAAGTTTAAAGTATATATTCACTCAGAAAGAATTGAACATGAGACAGATGAGATGACTGGAATTAATCAAGGATTATTATTGTACAATTTACTACCATCCGGGAAAAGAAAATAAAGTGGCCCATGCTTTGAGTCGAAAAAGTAATGCTTCATTAACCAAGATATGTTTGGAACAAGATACATTGGTTTTTGATTTCATGAACTTTGTCATTGAAGTTGTCGGTGCAGGAAGTTCTTCTGTTTTGTTTCAGGTATCAGTGAAATCTTCTCTATCAGACAGAATCAAGCAAGCATAGAAGCAAGACAGCGAGTTGCAGAAAAAGGTAGAGTTGGTTCAGAAGGGTAGGTTGCCTGAATTAAACATTGATAATGATTGTGTTTTGAGATTTGGGAAGTGATTGTGTGTGCATTGTGATTCATAGTTGAAGAGAGAGTTGTTATGTGAAGCTCATAGTTCTCCGTTTTCAGTTCATCCTGGTAGTACTAAGATGTATAGAGATCTGCGGGAGTATTACTGGTGGGATGGAATGAAAAGAGATATTGCTGATATTACTGTGAAGTGTTTGAATTGTTAGCAGGTTAAAGCAGAGCGGCAGTTACCGAAAGGGTTGCTTCAGCCTCTACCAGTGCCAGAGTGGAAATGGGAGAATATATCCATGGACTTTGTTGTGGGATTACTGAAGACATCTAGAGGTAATAATGCAATCTGGGTTATTGTTGATCGCTTGACTAAATCTGCTCATTTCATTTCCATACGAGATAATTTTTCCCTAGATCAACTTTCCCATTTGTATCTTAAAGAGATAGTTATGTTACATGGATTTCCTCTCTCCATTGTATCGGACAGTGATCCCAGGTTTACTTCTAACTTTTTGAAAGGCCTTCATAAGTCGTTGGGTACTGAATTAAATTTCAGTATAGCTTTCTTCCGCAATCAGATGGGCAGTCAGAACGAACAATTTAGACCTTGGAGGATATTCTATGAGCTTGTTCGATGGATTATCAGGGAAGTTGGGACCAACATCTCTCTTTGGTTTAGTTTTATTATAATAACAGTTTTCATTCTCGTATACAGATGGCACCATTTGAGGCATTATATGGGAAGTAGTGTCAAACTCCAGCATTTTGGGATGAAGTGGGTGAAAGGATGTTGATGGGACCAAAATTGGTAGAAGAGATGGCAGAAAAAGTTCAGTTGATTCAGAAACACATGAGAACAGCCCAAAACAGGCAGAAGAGTTATGCGGATAACTGGAGGAAGGATCTATCTTTCGAGGTAGGTGATCACGTTTTTCTCAAGGTTTACCCATGGAAAAGTGTGATGAGATTTGGTATGAAAGGAAAGTTGAGTCCAAGGTTCATTGGACCATATGAAATTCTGGAGAGAGTTGGATCAGTTGATTACCGAGTGGTTTTACCTATGTGTTTATCTCAGGTACACAATGTTTTTCATGTTTCGATGTTGAGGAAGAACATATCAAATCCATCTCATGTTTTGAGTCTAGAGGTAGTTCAGCTGGAGGAGAACCTATCTTATAAAGAACAACTAGTCCAGATTCTTGACCGAAGAGAGCAAGTGTTGCGAAATAAGGTAATCCACCAGGTATAGGTTTTCTGGAAAAGCCATATTGTTGAAGAGGCAACGTGGGAATCTAAAAATGCTTTAGGGATAAATGCCCCCACTTATTTTGATAAGTGAATAAAATTGCGAGGACGCAATTCCCAAAAGGGGGGAAGGATGTAACATCCCAGGTAAATAAAGAATAATACATTATCATATTTATTAATATTTTCGAATTAAATATTAATTTTACTTTAAAGGGGTTGCTATGTTCGATAGCATATCCGATACGCAACAAAGAGTTTCTTTGAAATCGTTTGTTGCACACTAGTAATAAAATAATATTATATTAAATGTTAGTTAACACGTAGCCTTTGTACTGGCGGGAATGGATAGAAATAACTAAAATATGATTATATATGATTGTAAAATGTTTTTACATTTATCTAATAAAGGATAAAGGCTTAAAATACGAAAAAAATTCAATTCTAGGCTTATATACTCTAATTTTCACGAAAGATCCACTTATCAACATTTGATGGTGAACCGTCATTAAATATAGTTATGGTCACTCTTATACATTATATTGACCAAATAAAACTCTTATTTAGAATTGGGACATCAAATATTACTTTGTGTAATTTTTTGGTATTTTTCCGATAAAGTCCATTTTTTAATGAAGAGTGTAAAATGTTGTATTTTAATTCAAAACCTCTTTTTAATCTAATTTATTAAGATGATTAGATAATATTTTGAATTGGTTTTAAGTGAAATTAGAATATATTTCTACCATTTAATCCAATAGTGGTCGTTGGAATTAATTTCACTTTGAAATCGGACTTAAACTAGTGTCAATCTTTTGATACATATTGTTTCATAAAAACACGCTATTTGCTCTGACAGCGGGAATTAATTATTAAATTAATTAATGCAACTTATATGTTTTGAATTTTGTAAAATGGACTTAATTTTTGAATTCGTCATATCAAATATAGCTTAGGGTGATGTTTTTGTATTTTTCTGAAAAACATCAATTTTTGATGAATAGTGAAACCACTAAGTGGTACTTAAAAAACTGATTTTTCGTTTAAATGAAATTTTACCACCTCTATGTTTTGAATTTAAAAAATCCTACATAAATGGTCGTCATTAAAAAGTAAAATGTGGTTCAATGAGATTAAAATAATTTTTTGGTGAATAGTAACTTATTATGTTTTTAATCGCGATTAGAGGTAATTAGTGCAATTTAAGGAAAAAATGATATTATAATAAACTTAAAATACCTAGACACATGTCCTACCCATATTGGATGTGTAATGGCCGACCAATAAAATCCATGGGTCAACTTGGGGACCCCATGGAGCCACTTTGGGTGGAAAATGACATAAATAACTTTTTATTTAATGTTAAAGTAAAAATGACACAAACATGAGATGTTTTACTAAAAAAAATTTTACATGGGGTTTTACAAATCATATTTTTGACTATAAATATTCATTATAAAGATAAAAAGCATTAATACATCATGATATTTGTTTTTATAATTTTTATAAATTAAATATATTAAATTATTTATGACATCATGATGATGCAACGATTACCTCATTAATAATGGATTTAAATAAAATGGAAAGATAATGTAAAATCTAAGACCTACACATGTCCAAAACCTATTGGATGGGTAGATTTGGAACCCTTATCACCATATAATCTAATTAAGTCAATGTTGGACCTCTTAAATCCGAATACCATTTTAAAATAAAGTGACTTTTCTTTACCTTCCAAAAGTGCCCCTCCTCTCCTCTTATAAAAGGCCCCCACCTCTACCACCTTACCCACACTTTCAAAGCCTTTGTCTCAGCCGACCCCTGACCATTTTGTCTCTCCACTTCCCTCTCTTACTCCCTGAAACCTCACTTTGGGCAGAAGTCTTCCCAAGGAAGCCTTTGAGCTCAAACCAAAGGGAGTTACCCGATTTTAAGGTAATGTATTCTTTTGAGTCCTTTTGTTTTATTTTTCTTCTCCAACCCCCTAAACTCTTTTTATTCTTTTATTTTGTAACAACTACAGTATACTCAGTATACTAGGATGTTGTTATAATAAGGATTAGAGCTACACTTACACACACCTACATCTAATGGTTAAAGGACATACTGTTTTGGTGGATGGCGAATTTATGCCTCCCGAAACGATGATTGTTCAACATTATTTTAACACCTTAAAAGGTGGCCATTAAGATGACACTATATTTATATATGATATATAATATGTTTATATTTTCCTTAAGTGTCTGTTTTATTCATTTTGGACATACCTTTATGTTTTCCATTATGGGTAAACGCGATATCTTCATTTAAGGATGTGCGGACTACTGCCCCCTCAAAGTGATATGATTTGTTAATGCCATAAGTGGGACTTGTAAAGGATGGATTTAAAGTTATTATATATGATGTTATACTGGAATTATAATATACCTCTATATCATTATTATTCCATTCCATAAAAATATGAAATAGAAATGAAAGTAGCGTTCATGCGTACGTACGACTTACCGTCTCCATGAACGGTGCATTTCATTTCTTATCCCCAAATGTAATGTACTATTATAAGTACATGTATATAATGGATATATATGATGAAAGATACATCTAAATGATGAATATAATTCTGGAATTAAAATATACATACCTATTATTTAGTTTTAATTCCATTAATATGACAAAGAAATGAAAGTAGCGTTCATGCGTATGTACGGCTTACCATCTCCATGAACGGTGCATTTCATTTCTTTCCTCTAAATGATTATGTAATATTATAAATACATGTATATGATGGATATATATGATATATATGATATCAAAATCAGGAATGTCATTCTGGATATAAATAACCTTTGACCACACGAACAACATGTAATTGTAAGAAGTCCACTTTCGACTTAAGAACCAAATATCGACAAAACAAACATTATTAACATAAATGGATACATAATGTTTATAACATGGAAATAAGTGATATAAAAGGAATAATGAAATTGAAAAAGGTTATTATGAAAATAGAAATTAACTCAAGTTTATTATTCAAGACGTTAAAGAACGATCGAGTCAAGTCGGACCCGAGGTAAGGGACTTCGTCTCAATCTCATTTCATTGAGGCATATTTCATTTTATACACAATTTTCTTTTATACGGTGTATAAACCACTTTTACTTTTACTTTTATACAAAAGGAATATTTTTTTGTGAAGCATTTTACAAAATGACAAAAAGGAATGTTTCCTTTAACGTACGCGGTGACAACGACTTTTTCCGCCGCCGCGAGTATTATTTGGTCTTTGGCTTCCTCAACAAGCCGTAATGTTTTTAAAATGAAATAAATACCATATACTCTTTTATGTATTTTCGTATTGAAAATGGTTTTTATAATGGATTTGTTATGTCAATATATTCGAGTGATATATTGTGAGCAAAGTGTGGAAATGTTTTCTTTCCATTATGTTTGTTTTATGTCTTATGATTTTATAATGGTACTTGGACATTTGATGGGTGGTTACGTGATAAACCATATGACGGGTGGTTCCATGAATACTAGGATGGGTGGTTATGTTATAACCTCCAATGCATTGGGTATGGAAGTCAGTCGTATGGCTATTCCATTAAGTATGTATGGAAGTTGGCCATATGGCTATTCCATTAAGAGATGTGTGTGGAATTCGACCGTATGGTTATTCCACTTAAGTATGTTTATGTACCAAGTTACCTTTATATATGTTATGTGTTCTTTATATGGGTTTTATGGTAATCCTTTGGTTACAAAAAGGTAAGTAATGATATTTATTCAGTGAAGATCATTTACTACTTCATGAAGGTGAAGGTATTACTTTGATAAAGTATACGTGGTTTACTTGATGTTTGAAAAACTAACAGTTTTCATTCTTTGTGTATCCCTTACTAAGCTTTTTATGCTCACCCCAAGTTTTTTTGAAATGTTTTTCACAGGACTTAATGTGGATTAGGGTCAATGAAGGGATCAAGGGAAAGTCAGGATATATAAAACATGGAACTAGACAAGTCTCTTTTTAAGAGTTTTTTTTATTCTATGGAAATTTAGTAGAAGTGTCTACTTTGTAATCTTTTGAGATGTAATAGTCATGATATAATTCTCTAAAACTCTAAAACTAAAAAGATCCTAAATGGGAATTATTCATTTAATTCAATATTAAGTAATGTTTAAGGCCGGGGCCTTGTAGTTTTTTTCCATAGGGATCCCTTGTTCTATTTTTCAAGAAGAAAGATGCATCCATGAGGCTATGTATTGAATATAGTGAAATCAATTCTATTGAAATAATTAGAATGTATCCTCATCCTCGTATTGAATATTTATTTGATCAAATTTAGAGAGCTCAATATTTTTTGAATATTGAACTTCGCTCTGAATATCATCAGTTTCAGGTAATGAAGAACAATATTCCAAAGAAGACATTTTGAACTAGGTATGGGAATTGAAAGTTTACATTAATGTTATTTATACTGACTAATTCACCTTCTTTTGTAATTCATTGAATGAATAGAGATTTCAAGGAATATCATGATAAATATTTTGTGGTATATATTTATGATATCGTGGTATACACCAAAACATATGAATATCATGAGAATCACTTACCCATTGTTACGAAGACTATTAAAATAAATGAGTTATATTAGAAGATTAACAAGTTTGTTTTCTAGCTTTAAACTATTTTTTCTCATTTTCATAATGTTTCTAAGGATGTAATATTATAACACCCTTCAAAGAAAAATGTGGTTTATGAATGAATTACACCAATGAACATAACTGAGCTATGTAGTTATATTCATTTCGTAGGTTATTATTGGTGTTTCATTCAGAACCTCACCAAATTGGATAACCCATTAACAAAGATTACTCAAAAATTCTTCAAGATAATATTGAAAATAATGTGTACAATGTTTGGAATAATTAAATAAGATATTTTTGAATTCTTTGATCCTAAAACTGCAATCGGAAAATAGTGGGTCTGTGATTTATAATGATGCATAAAAGAATGGACTTGGTTGTTTAGTTATAAAAAATAAAAGAGTTATTTCCTATGAATCAATAATGTTAAAAAGCCATGAAAATAAATTTCCAACTCATGATCATGATTTAGAATATAAAATATTTTCTTTGAAGATATGGAGACGTTATCCCTATAGTGAAAGATGTGAGATATATAATGATCGCATGATTTTTAAATATATCTTCTTCATAGAAAGAACACTACATGAGGAAAATGAGATCACACGAGATAATCAAGGATTATGATTTCTCAATACACTAACAACATGAGATGTTAAATACGGTATTATATTTTTTTAGTGGGAAGCATCATGGAGTTCTGAAAAAAATGAGGATTGACAAAGATCTGGTGTCAATAGATATAGAAAAGATAGATATGGTAATTATCAGGGAAGGTTAAACATCATTACATTTTAAACTAGTTTCCCAAACACATTTTTAGCAATAATTAAATGTTCTTAATTTGAAGAAGAGAATCCCCAAAAGAAAATTAAATCTATAAATGAAGGGATATTTCTAGGCATTCTGTGTGAGGGTGGAATTCAGAAATTTTGGAGGAGGCTATGTGTTCCCTATATACCTGAGCTAAATAAGGGTCTAAGGGATAATTCCGATAGATATAATTTATCTATAAACCCTAGTATAAATAATATGTATACAGATATGAACGAACATTTCTGGTGGTATAATATTAAGTAAGAAATTGTTTATTATGTATCATGATGTTTAGTTTTTCAATAATTGAAGGCTCAAAGAAAACATACTAGTGGTGTCATGAAACCCTTGCCTAACCCTACATCGAAATGGGATGACATCACTATGGATTTGGTCACTAGAACACCAAAAACCCCAAGAAATAATGAGGCAATATGGGTGATTTTTGATCAACTTACCAAATCAACACATTTCATCTATATAAGGGAGGATTTCACACTAGAGAGCCTTTCAAGACTCTATATTAATGAAGTTGTAAGAATTCATGGAGCGCCTATTTCCATTGTTTCTAATCTTGATCCATGATTTACAACAATATCTTGGAAAATTATTCATAAATCATTTGATACTAAGATTAATTTGAGTAATTCTTATCAGCCACAAGCTGACAGGTTGTCTGAAAGAACCCTTCGAACACTATAAGACTAGTCGAGATCATGGTCCCTTATCTTTCAAGGTATGTGGGATTAGTATTTTCCTTTGGTAGAGTTTTACTATAAAAATAGTTTCCATTCATGTATTCAAATGGAACCACGTGATTCATTTTATAGAAAGAGATGTCATAAACCAACTTGTTGGGATGAGGATGTTGAAAGAAAGATTGTACACCCAAAGAATATGGAGGAAACAATGGCGAAGGTAATGAAATTAAAACCCATATCAAAGTATCTCAAATTAGGAAACAGGTTTGTGCCATTATTCGAAGAAATGATTTGGAATTTCAACTGGGAGATCACGTTTTCTTGAATGTATGTCCATGGAAGGGTGTTATATGATTGTTGAGGAAAGGGAAACTGATCCCCAGGTACATTGGTCATTTTGAAATTATGGAGAGAATTAGAGAAATAGATTATCATTTTTAAAGGATTCCTTGCCTTACATAGGTACACAATGTGCTTCACATCTCCTTGTTAAGAAAATGAATTCAAGACCCAACACATGTACTCAGTTTTGAAGGAATATAATTGGGACATGACTTGTCTCATTATGAAGAGACTATCCGAATTTAGGACACTAAAGAATAGGTGTTCAAGAATTGTACAACTTGCCTAGTTTTGTTATTTTGGAAAAATAATAAAACTTATGAGGTGATAAGGGAGCTACGAGATCTTATGATGATGAACTACCCAATCTTCCTATGGGGTGACAATTTGGAATTTTTGAGGATGAAATTTTTTATAGGGGGGAGAATATCATGACCTAGAACTCTAGAAATAAAATTTATTTTATTATATTTATATATAATAGATCACAGAAATTCACTTACATAACACAATCATACATCATAAATGAATAACAAATGAAATAAGAGGTATTTTCTGAAGTTAAGAAACCTATAATGATAAAATAGTAACTTGAAATTAGGAATAGTAATATGACAGTTATGAATAGTAAATTAGACTAACGGATAGTAACATCACCCATGAATGTATAAATAAAATTTTTGCACATTATTAGTGAATGGATCTTGTAATAAAATCACAGTATATGTAATTGAATATTTTAAAAAAATTTAAATTAAATGTTGGTATTTTTGTATTCCAAAAATATTTTATTATTATTTCTATAATTAATAAAATTATTTAGAATAAAATATATTCATATAAAATGTATCCATAAATTAAAATTTTGTTTTAATATGATTTTTGGTTAATTTTTTGTGACCTTAGTTAATTTTTGAATGTGTTAAAAAATCAGTTAAAAATTTTAAATCTTTATTTTTCAAGTAATTTATGGTTTTAATTAAAATTTAAAATTTTCATATTTAGAAAATTATTTAGTTAAATAGAGATTATTTTTTAATTAAACATGTAAAATAAATTTAAGGGTTAATTATTTTAATTTTTCTAAAATATATGAATATTTTTTAATTTTAAAATAAGATAATTTAAGATCAAAGTGAAATACAGAATTGTATTGAGTCATTGGATAATATTGGATGATGTTAGCACTATTGGTTTCAAATTACATGCCCTTGTTACTTTATTTAATCCCAAAAATCTATACAATTACTTACCTTGAGGAAAATATTAAAATAATGAAAAAATGAGAAATCACCCCTCTCCTCCACTATAAATATGACCCCTCACCACCACTTCCCCTCACACCTCTATGCCTTAAAGCATATAAAATATCTCACGACCCCCTCCCACCAAAGTTGCCCCTCTTGAGCTGGAAATGGTGAAAGGGATATAATGACCCCCGAGTCCCGCCTCCATTTGTCCCTTGGGTGGCGACTAGCACTAAGGGTATGAGTTTTCACAAATATGGGAGGCATTACCCTTTTTATTTTTAAAGATCGAGAAATAGGACAAGTCAACCCCCAAAAAGGAAAAGAACCAGTGTATAAAAATAAACCCAAACCAAGCCCACATGCATGTTTAAATAATTTTATAATAAGGTAAAAGTACAAGAAAGCTCAAAGTACAATACCAAAAGAAAACAAAGTAAAACAACAGCAACAACTCAAACTGTCTGACTAGTAGGGTCCCGCACGACCCTGGTATTCCTCCTGGAAACCTGAACGTAAACGTAGGGTGAGCATACAAGTATACTCATTAGGGAAACCAAAAGCCCTCATCCACAAGTGGGGAGACATCCAAATGTCCAGTGAGAACAAAACAAGAAACCTAGAAAGGAATTCTATCCACCCAACCTCACAAGCCACACTCACCAAAAACACAAGCACAACAGGTAGTAGTATATAAGAAACAAGAGTATTGGGTACCCCGCACCATTTCCCTTTTGTTAGCTGCTCTTTCTAACGGCGAAGATCTTGAAGATGCCACACTCTCCCCGCCCGCACACACCTGGGCCTCACAACCACGTATCCCGCCCGCACACACGTGGGCCTCACAGCCACGTATCCCGCCCGCACACACCTGGGCCTCACACCCACGTATCCCACCCGCACACACCTGGGCCTCAAAACCACGTATCCCACCTGCACACACCTAGGCCTCACAACAACGTATTCTGCCCGCACACACCTAGGCCTCATCCCGATGATTCTTGGGAAACAGTAGAACCTTCCCGAAGAGTCTTGAGATAAAACAACCCCAATCAAAACCTACCCGAAGAGTCATAGGTGTAAGGTCGCCTCAAGCCATCACAGCCTAGGGGAGAAGGAGCAAAAAAGAGCTGGTAACTAAAGGAAAAACACCCTCTCTCATAAAATGGGAGTGTTCGGCACTAAGTGCTCAACATGGGTGGGGTGCGATAAAACACAAAAGATACAGATATATATAAGTATACCAAACACACATCCCAACCTATGGATTCTAAACAGAGAAACTGAGAATGTTCCTCAGCACTGCTACTACGAAGCATGCATACAAAAAACAACCCCAACCCCATTTAGGTTTTCACGTTTCAGAAGAATTAGTTTATAAGTTCCTTAACTACTGTGAAACTATCCACAACTAACCACACCAATAGTTCGTAAAACATATCCCTGCCATCCACAAAACAAGTTAGGAAAAACATAAGCAGCACAATAAAGTACCTCTTATCAACCAACCAACCCCATTGATTATTAATTCTGTTTCATTACCATGCCCCGCCATTCATTAACTCTTCCACTTTTATTTAATATTTACAACCCACTTCCCGTTCACAAACAACCCATCCTCGTAGCCCCGCTTCCAACCATCATAACCACAACCGCACCGAACATCATTATCCCTTTAATACCATTCATTGCAGCCCCACTGCCCATCACAAACATAGCATTCACATCAACCTACAACCAATTCAACCGCATTCCAGTTGTTCACCGATCAACAACAACCCACAAAACACCCCCAAAACATGCCTCATAACCAAGCCAACACCCACAAGTTCATTATTCCATTATGTTTAACCGGTGTGATCACACAAGGGTTCTAGATTTTAAATAGCCAACTTTACGTGATTAACCAATTTCCACAAAGTTATATCCACAAAACGGTCTAGAAAAATAGGGAAACATTTAATTGTGCCAGCAAAGGCCCCCAAGGACCGTGATATTTAGTAGGCAGAAGCTCATTCAAATCACAACATATTATCGCAGGGTATAAAGCAACAACAATCACAACTTCTCATCCACATTATATAAGATAGTTATTATCTTTATTAAACCGGTTCAAAAGTGTTTCATGTAAATAATAGAATGCCCACCCTGCATGATGCACAAATTAAAGAGACGAAGGTATGATCCCTACCTCAACCGGTTCTTGATCGCAATGCTCCCCCGGATCAACCTTCGAAGACGTCCGTCGGCGTCCGTCACTTCGGTCGGGTCCCGGGAAAACCACATCGGGTGGATGTCGGAAATGAAAGGCCGAAGTAAAGACAACGGATCCAAGCTCAGAAGCTCCGCCTTGTCGTTACGATCCCGTGGATTCTGACAGATCGTAAATCGGAGCTCAGACGAAGAATTTATGGAAGGAAGAGTCTTCGAGTCTCTTGAGAGAGCTCTGCTCAGAGGAGAGGGGAGGAGAGGGGTGAGTTGAAAGGAGGAGGGGACCCATCCTTTTATAGGTGTGAAAAGAAAAAGTACACGGCGTGTACTTTATGGTACACGATGTGTACTCAGTTTGTTTCATGCGGTCTCCACGTTGCTTCTAACACGGCTCAGCGGCCGTTGACTAGTCAACACATGGTTTGAGGGTAACGCAAACGCGTGGACGGACTACACGGTGTGTAGTTTAGACACATGGCGTGTAATCATTTATTGCAAATGGCAAGGACACAACTCCAACACGGTACACGACCATTGACTGGTAACACGTAGTTGGGAAGGACTACACGACGTGTAGTAATAGACACACGGTGTGTACCCATTTACTTCACACGGCGAGGACATGACCTGCAACACATGGTATACCCGGCAAGGGGGTACATGACGTGTAATCAAACTACATGGCCGGTAGTTTCAAAATATTGGAATGTGTGGGAAAAGTCCATTTTACCCTCCAGAACACATCGTGGGTTTTGTTTGACAAAGGAATGGGCCGGAGAGGTCCGAGCCATTACATCAGATACCTCTTAAATCATTCTCGTCCCCGAGAATTCAAAAACCAACCCATAGGAACCCAACAAGATACCTCTTAGGGTTCTCGTTATAATAGGAACCCAACCAACAACCCTAATTACAAGTGTTAGGAATTTCCTCTCATATGTCAAGATATTATCCGCTTTAGGCGGAACTGACTCACCTGCACGGTTTTAATCGCATACGCATTAATGCGTCTTGATTAAGGATTGGGCCTTACCACTTCCGTATATAAAGATTTTTCAACTCCCACTAACCCCAACACCGCACAACCCACACACTGCCCGAACACGTGGTTTGGGGAAAATTCCTTTTCCTATGTCGAGATATTATCCGCTTTAGATGGCACTGACTCGCCCGCACGGGTTTAATCTCATTCGCATTAATGCGTCTTGATTAAGGAATAGGTTTCCCCCTTTTTCCCACACATTAGGACATGCTACACACTTCCAGAGAACAATGAAATAGAAGGTCTGACAACCCGACAAGCCAAACATTCCATAAATCAAAGGTACATAGTACAACATCAACACAAACTCAGAAGAACAAGGGAAAACACAAGTCAAAACAACTCTAGGTACAGAGCGTGCATCAGGGTCTCCCGCTCCCAAGTGCTCTCCTCGAGGCCGCCATGCCTCCACAACACACGAACCAACGGAATGGTTCATGTAACACCCCGAGATTTTATGAAAAATATTCTTTTCATTAATGTCTTGTGTTGTACGCTACACCAAAAGGAGCTTGCACAACACGCATACTTGACTTGCCTTGCATTACACGCAATTGTGACCTTCCTCGATAGCGTGTGTAGTATGCAATACCGAGTTTCACTAAACAACGATATGCTATTAAAATATTATTAAAACTAGCCGTTATGAATAGTAATAACCACTTTTCGAAATTTTGTAAATTTTATTTTTCAAAATGGACTTCATTTTTGGAATAAGAATATCGAAATTAGCTTAGGGTGAAATTTTGGTACTTTTCGGGTAACTTTCATATTCTGATGAATAGTGAAAATTACTAAATTTTAATTAAAAACAACTTTTTTAATTGAAATAATTAATAGTGATAAATTTTTAATTTGAGTGGTTTTAAAGTATATTTAGAATATATTTTTACAATTTAATACAATGTTGGTCATTGGATGTAATTTCACATTTTAACCAGTTATAAACAAGTGTCAATCTTTTGATAGTTATTATCTCTTAAAAACACCCCTTTTGTTTTGATGACGAGAATTAATTTTTAAATTAATTAATTAAAATAATATGTTTTCAATTTGGTAAAATAGAAATCATTTTTGAGCTCATAATATCAAATATAGCTTAGGCCTAATTTTTGGTATTTTTCTGAAAACTTTCAATTTTTGATTAATAGTGAAACCACTAAGTGGTAGTTAAAAAAACTGAATTTTTCATAAAACATAATTTTACAGCTTCTGTGAGTGGAATTTCAAAAATTAGAGAGACACGGTTGATGTCAGTAAGTAAAATGTGGTTCAATGAGAGGAAAATAATTTTTGATGAATAGTAACTTTTTACATTTATTTACCACGGTTAAAAGTAAATAGGGTAATTTAGGGTAAAAATGATATTATTATTACCCTAACAGATGTCCTAATTCTATTGGATAAGTTTAATTCGACAAAAAACAAACTTAGGAATAAAATATGACCATTTAGGCCCACTTGAATTAGATTAGGACATTTATTATTATTTAATTCAAAGAAGTGTTAAAAGAGTTAAAATCAAAGTTTATTTAATAAAACATTTTTAATATAGGGTTATACATAATATAAATTAGACTATAAATATTCATTAGAAAGATAAAAAGATTTCATACATAATGGTATTTTATTTTTAATTTTTAGACATTAAATAATTTAATTTATATATGACACAACGATGATGCCGTAATTTTCATACTAATGAAATATTGACATAATTGATGTTATAAATACTCAAATAAATATAATTTTAGACTTTTTATGAATTCAACTAATTTTATAAGTTAATATGACATGTTATTATTGATTTAATTAACTTTTTTCGAACTTATCATTCTGTTATGATTTTCACAAAAATCAATTACTAAATAGTGTCAAAATTGACATAAAATAGTTTTTAAAACAAATATTATATTATTAATTGTTATGTTATTCCTAAAAATCTAAGGTTCGGCCAAATAACTTAGATAAGGTTATATATATTAATAATAAACAATGTGGGGTTCCTTTGGATTCTTATAGTAAGTTTATTAACCTTATAGTGTAAGAACACAAGAAGACACGGTAAAAGTAAAATTATTTAACTTAATGTTAAATATAAATGATAAGGTTAAAATAGGAACCTAAACTTGTCTAAATTCTATTGGATGAGAGTATTTCGACCCATCCCCACCTTAGCCTATAAATAAATCAATTTGGAGCTATTTAAAACCGAACATGACTTTATAATAAAATAATATTTTTAGTTATTCCAAAGGTGCCCCTCTCCTCCCTTATATAAGGACACCTCCTCCCTCTCTTCCTCACACAACTTTGAGCCTTCAAGCTCGGCCAACCCCTGCAAAAATCTCTTCTCCACTTCCCTAGAAACATCCTAGAGGTTCTGGTCTTCCTCAAAGACCAATTTTAGTGCCCTAAGAGGAGGTCTCAAAGAGGCGCTTCAAAGAAGAGGTAATTTCCATTACCAATTCTTTCACCTTTATCCATCCTACGGAAAACGAAATCACCACGCGTGCGTACGTACGGAATACCGTCTCCACGCAGTGGTGTAATCTGTTTTTCCACAAACACCTTACATGTATGGGTATTATGTTGTAACGAATAACTATACATAGTTATTATAACATCATAATGATTCTGATATATTGTATCATCCACTCCAATTCAATTCAATAATTGTGGAAATGATATCATCGCTCGTGCATACGTACGGACTACCGTCTCCATGACGCGATGAGATTCATTCTCCATGTTAACCATTTAAGAATGATTATAAAGTATATATAAGCAATAATAATGAAATATATGACATTATAAAGCTACTAGATTTATGTGTATATATATGTATGTCATATACTTAATTCCACTCAATTCAATAAGGAAACGAAAACAGCATTCATGCGTACGTACGGCCTACCGTCTCCATGAACGGTGTATTTCTTTCCATTTCTCGATCCATTATATATATGTATATTCTGAATATATATTATATATAAATCATTTTTTATATTCTATAATTAAGTAATAATGATCTATGTAATCATATGAATGATTACAAGTTAAAACACGAACGACAAATGAGAGGATTTTACCCAAATCGCTAATTTAACATGAATTTACAAAAGAACGGGTAATATAAAGTCATAGGTGAACCATATATCATATAATAAAAATGAATATGATTCTGTAATAAGTCAATGAACTTATTTAAATCATTATACAGCAGGTTCGGACACATACGATGCAAATCGGACCTAAGGTAAGGGATAAATTTTCAATCTCATTTTAATCCGAGATTGCTTATACGTAAGTATTTACTGGGGTTACGTTTATCATCCATGACCGTGATTTCTAAAAATGATTTCATAAAATGTTTACCATTATTCCATGGATGTTTAAATTCATTTTCACCCTTTATTTACTTTTTACCACATTGTATGAATGGAATCTTTGGTTTGGTTACCATATAAGGTACTTTTGACTTTTCCGACAAAAGTACGAGGAGAATGTTATTTTTAACTTATACAGCGTGAATGGATTTTTACAGTTTCATAATGCCTCATTTTCAAGAAGCTTCCTCTACAAGATTGCATGATTATTTTTAATAAAACCCTTATCTTTTAAAATTTCAAGGAATTTTGTGAAAAGAACATGATTTTAAAGAAGAAAGGATATTTTGATCAAGAATTCATTTCAAGTGTTTTGTCAAAACTATTTTTCATCTAAGATGACATTATTTCATATGTTTATGTTTCAAGTAAAATTTCTCTATGATTTAAATGGATTCAATTTTCTTATGATGAAATGATATCAATTGTTTATGGATTATGTTATGATGGCATGATGTTTAAGAATCCCATTTTATTTCATGGGTTATGCAATGATGTATGATTTATGATTTTGTGGCACACATAAGAATGGTTTCATTATGAGATGGGTGGGACCTATATCTCCCTCCAATGCATTGGGTAAAGATTTTATATCTCATGAGATAGACATGGATGGAACGGTAGGTTATACCGGTTCAGTGAAACAGGACTGAAACGAGGGTGACTCGGTTCAGAAAGGGACTTTGTCTACTAAGATAGTCTTGGCAATGAGTCTTGACTAACAAGAAATGATTCTCTATGATTATGTGTGTATGCCAAAAAGTTTCATGTTTTAGGTTATGATTATTGTGATTACGTTTCACTGCCATGATTTATCCCATGTTATGAAATTATGATCTCTTTTACAGGTTATGATTTCCAAAAGTTATGTGCTTTTGTATATGATGTGATTGATATTTCTTTTGTTTACCCTTACTGAGCATTTGAGCTCACCCTTTCATGTTTTCTTTTCTCCACGATATAAGGAAAGGTTTTAGGTATAATAAAAATGAAGATCTTTATGGGAGATGTTGAAGATCTTTCACCAGGATTAGAGGATTATATTCCGAGTTTCCAAAGACACTAAACTATTACGATCCTTGTGTGTGTGTTTTTGTTATGTGCTAAGTATTCCGAAAATGTAATGTAATTTACATGTACATCAAGATTCAGGTCTCTACAGTTCATCCACGGATCCCCTTTTCTTTACAATCCTTGATTCTGACTGGCCATTCCTCGAAGTTCGCGTCGTCTCCCATATCTAACTCTCCCCATTCGATAACGTGAGAGTCATCGTGTAAGTACCGACGAAGGTGGGAGACGTGGAATACATCATGAACATTCTCCAACTGAGGTGGAAGGGCTAGCTAATATGCCACCTGGCCAACTTGCCCCAACACCTCAAAAGGTCCGATGAACCTAGCAGAGAGCTTGCTCCCTTTCCAAAACCTCCACTGCCCCCTTCGAGGGGAAACCCTAAATAACACATGATCCCCACCTCTAACTCCAAGGGCCTCCTTCGATGATCAGCATAAGACTTCTATCGGTCCTGAGCTACTTTAATCCTCTCACATACAAGCTGGACTTTCTCTCAGGTGCTCTGCAGTACCTCTGGCCCAAGAGTACCTCTCTCACCAACCTCTGCCCAGCAAATGGGTGAACGACATGGCCTTCCATACAAAGCCTCAAACGGTGCCATGCCAATAGTATAGTTGAAGCTGTTGTTGTAGGAAAACTCTACTAAAGGCATGTGTCGTACCCATGATCTCTAGAAATCCAGAACGCATGCTCGTAGAATGTCCTCCAACGTCTGGATAGTCCGCTCCTTCTGCCCATCGGTCTGGGGGTGGAAAGCAGTGCTAAGGCATAGCTGGATGAAAAAAGCATGTTTTAACCCCCTCCAGACTCGTGAGGCAAACCGAGTATGCTGATCTGAGACGATAGTCCTCGGAACTCCATGCAAACGCACCACCTCATCAACGTACCTATGTTCTAAGGTACTCATCGGGCCCGACTCCTTGATTGCTAAGAAGTGAGCTGATTTCGTCAGTCGATCCACCACCACCCAGATAGCATCATAATCAACCTACGATCTGGGTAGTCCTGTGACGAATTCCATTGATATGTCACCCCACTTCCACTCGGGGACATCTAAAGGATGCAACAAACCACTGGGAACATGGTGTTCAGCCTTCACTTGCTGACACACTAGGCATTTAGCCACAAAATATGCCACTTCCCGTTTCACCCCGGGCCACCAAAACGGTTCCCTCAGGCCTCGGTACATTTTTTAAACTCTTGGATGTACAGCCAAGGCTGATCTATGGAACTCACGGAGAACTCCCTCACGCATTGCCTCCAGAACAAACAACCTTCCCTGGAAAAGCATATGATGTCGGCTGTCCTCTGACCATCCTTCTAGAGCATTCCCCTGATTGACACGATCCCTCATCACTTCCACCTCAGAGTCCCCCCACTGAGACTCTTCCACCTGCTGCATCAAGGAGGACTCCACCGTCATCTAAAGCAAATAGCCTCTAACATCTTCTACCCTAGCATCCAAGTGCAAGGAAGTCAACTCTCCCATCGCCTTACAAGCATCAACCGATTCCCGAACCACTTCCTGATGCGACTTCCTGCTCAGGGCATCAGCCACAACATTGGCCATACCTTCAGTGTAAGAGATCTCAAAGTCATAGTCTTGGAGAAACTCGACCCATCTCCACTTCCGTAAGGTCAAGTCACGCTGGGAGAAGATATAACGTAGGCTCTTGTGATCTGAGAATACCACAAAGCGCTCCCCAAAGAGGTAATTTCGCCACAAATTCAGTGCGAACACTACTGATGTAAGCTCCACATCATGGGTGGAATTGTTACGCTCGTGAGGGAACAACTTACTAGACCCATAACAGATCACACCCTTCTTCTGCATTAGCATGCACCCCAGACCAAGGCCATAAGAATCAAAAAACACTTTATACAACAACCCTTCCTCTGGCAACCTGAGTACGGGAGCACTGGCAAATTTCTCCTTCAGGTAGTCAAAAGCTTTCTGGAACTGCTCGCTCCATAGGAAGACCTGGTTCTTCCTAGTGAAAGCTGTCAATGGAGCAGCAACTTGAGAGAAGTCCGAAACAAACCTCGGATAGTAACTTTCTAACCCCAGGAAACTACAAACTTCTGCCACGCTCTTGGGTTCTGCCCAAAAAACAACTGCCTCCACCTTCAACGGGTCCACTGACACTCCATGTTGAGACACCATGTGACCGAGGAAGTGTACTTCTTATGTCATGAACTTACACGTCGACAATTTCCCGTAAAGCTGGTGGTGTCGTAGGACTTCCAAGACTGCCCTGAGATGCTCAACGTGCTCCTCCTCTGAGCTTGAGTAGATCAGGATGTCATCGATAAACACAATGATGAACCGGTACAGAAACTCTCGGAATACAAAGTTCATAAGTCCCATGAACACAGCCGGTGCATTCGTAACTCCAAATTGCATCACTACAAACATGAAGTGCCCATACCTGCACCTGAAAGCCGTCTTCGAGATGTCACTGTCCTTTACCCTTAGCTGATGATATCCTGATCGTAGATCAATCTTAGAGAACCAACATGCTCCCCTCATCTAGTCGAAGAGATCATCAATCCTTGGGAGGGGGTAACGGTTCTTGACTATTATCTCGTTCAACCTTCGGTAGTCTATGCATAGCCTGAGACCACCATATGCCTTCTTCACGAACAAAACTGGAGCACCCCATGGCGACACGCTGGGTCGAACAAAACCCTTCTCCATCAGATCATCAATCTGAATCTACAACTCCTGCAACTCTGAAGGTTCCATCCGATAAGTGGCCATCGTAATCGAACGGGCACCAGGTTGTAATTCTATCCCGAACTCAACGTCACGTTGGGGGGGGGGGGTAGAGTCACAACCTCCTTAGGAAAAACATCGAGGAACTCCCCAACAACCTCTAGGACATCCATCATCTCCGTATCAGCAGGAACCACTGATGACCCACCTAATAAGGAAAGGAGAGGCTTTACATGCCGGCTTTCTACATGATAGCTCCTCTCACCAACAAAAGATATGCGCTGCCCATCCACGTCGGAGAACACAACTCTTCTCTGGAAGTAGTCGATAACGACACTAACAGAAAACAACCAGTCGATTCCTAGGATGAAATCGTAAGACTACATCTGTAACAGAAGAAGGTCCCCACTAGATCGATGTGGTCCCAACGTCAGCCCACATCCTCGGAAAACACAAGATTCACTGGTCTGGCCCCCAACTGGTGTACTTAGTACCAGTGGTACGGAAAGTCTCCCTACTTCTAGTCCCAAATCATGGACTAGACCAGGTGCAATGAAGGAGTGCAAAGCTCCTAAATTGAACAAAGAAGAAAAAAGAGTGCTAAACAAACAAATCATACCTTGCACCACCTCTGGTCCTGCTGGAGCTTTCAACTCTGCTACATGCAACTATCCACACCCAACTCCTCTGCCTCTCTGATGTCGTCCACCTCCCCGACCACGCCCTGGTCAAGGTCCCTGAGGAGCACCCTGAGGTCGGCTCCCTCCCACAAAGTCTGCCCTTGGAGGAGCATGGTCCTGCTGCTGCTGGAAGGGCCTCGCCGGCAACTAGTGCTGCTGAGGTGGGCGCTGAACCTTCCCACCTCCACCGTACTGAGCTCAGGTCGGGCACCGACTCTGAACGTGCCCGAAACCCCCACAAGAAAAACACCTCAGTCCAAGGCTCGTGATAAAGGGAAGAGGACCCGAATATCTGAACTGGAACTCCTGGGGCCTGCTCCCCAATGGCCTGAACCTGGAAGGTCCCATCGCAAGAGACCTACTGTTGACTCCTTTCCCCTTCGATGAGGCTAGCTGGTTCCCCTCACGGGGTGCACCTCCTAGCAAGTGTATCCTCTCTACAACCTCTGCCTTCTTCTGTACTGCCAAGTACGTCGGAATGGTGAATGGGGTGAAAGCATACTGGGGCGAAGGACAGAGCGCCTCCTCCAAACGCCTCACCCGAGACTCCTCATCCGGAAAGAGATCTGAATCAAATCACAAGAGATCTTTGAACTTGATCCACAGATCTCGTACCATAATACTCCCATGCTGAAGGGAGAGTAACTCATACTGCTTCTCTGACTTGATCATGGAAGAAAGGAATTCCTCTCGGAATTCCTTCTCAAAGTCAGCCCATGGAACCTCTTCCTCTATCCTCTCTCCGAGGTAGAGCATCCACCACTATCGCGCCGCACCTCTTAGGTGACTGACTTCTAGTGAAACCCAGTACTCCCTCGGAGCATGGATCAAGGTAAAATTGATCCCTAGCTCCTGAAGCCACCCCTCCATCTCCGTATATGAAGTACTACCCTCGTACTTCTTGAGGTTTCGCCGCTAGAAATAACAGAGAGTCTTGTACCACTGGATATCTTCCTCCTCTCAGTGAATCCTCAACTGATCGACCACCTGAATCTGTTGGGCCTCGGCCGTCTGAGCCACCCGGGGATGACGTCTAGGTGCCATATCTGTACAGTAAACAAGGATCGCCTAAGCCCAAGTAGTAAGGAAAACTCAAGGTTTTATTTTATCATTTTATTTTAATTTCTTTCCCAGAACACCCAAATCATGTAAAACAAAATCATGATGATGCATGTACCTTCCCTAGGGTCTCTACCCTGAAATCAATGTAGTCTCACTTGGTCGTTCGGTAGGCTCAGAGTCCTTGAATCGGATCATGGGGGGCCCTAAAATCCCATGTCCTAGCTGGTCTTCCCTGGCCTATGTCACGCACCAAGATTGACTAACACTATTTCCCTACCATCCCATGCAACCCTCATTATGCCTAACTCCAGAATCCATCCTATCTCTCAACCATCAGCTCTGATACCATTCTGTCACGACCCCATCCCACCAAAGATGCCCCTCCTGAGCTGAAAATGGTGAAAGGGAGATAATGACCCCTGAGTCCCGCCTCCAGTAGGCCCCAGGGTGGTGAATAGTGCCAAGGGTATAAGTTTTCACAAATATGGGAGGCATTACCCTTTTTATTTTTAAAGTTCGGTAAATAGGACAAGTCAACCACCAAAAATGAAAAGAACCAGTGTATATAAATAAACCCAAACCAATCCCACATGCATGTTTAAATAATTTTATATCAAGGTACAAGTACAAGAAATCTAAAAGTACAATACCAAAAGAAAACAAGGTACAAAAACAGCAACAACTCCAACTGTCCAACTAGTAGGGTCCCGCACGGCCCCGGTAGTCCTCCTGGATACCTGAAAGTAAACGTAGGGTGAGAATACAAGTATACTCAGTAGGGAAACCTAAAGCTCTCATGCACAAGTGGGAATACATCCTAATGTCTCATGAGAACAACAGAAGAAACCTAGAAAGCAATTCTATCCACCCAACCTCACCAGCCACACTCACCAAAAACACATGCACAACAGATAGTAGTATATAAGAAACAAGAGTATTGGGTACCCCGCACCCTTTCCCTTTTGTCAGCTGCTCTTACTAATAGCGAACGTCCTGACGCTGCCACACACTCCCCGCCCTCACACACCTAGGCCTAACAACCACGTATCCCACCTGCACACACCTAGGCCTCACAGCCACGTATCCCGCCCGTACACACGTGGGCCTCACAACCACGTATCCCGCCCACACACACCTGGGCCTCACAACTACATATCCCACCCGCACACACCTGGGCCTCACAACCACGTATCTCGCCCGCACACACCTGGGCCTTATCCCGAAGATTCTTGGGAAACAGTAGAACATACCAGAAGAGTCTTGGTCTAAAACCACCCCAATCAAAACCTACGCAAAGATTCTTATATGTAAGGTCCCCTCAAGCCATCAAAGCCTAGGGGAGAAGGAGCAGGAAAGAGCTAGTAACTAAGGGAAAAACACCCTCTCCCAAAAAATGGGAGTGTTCGACACTAAGTGCTCAACATGGTTGGGGTGTGATAAAACACAAAAGATACAGATATATATAAGTATACCAAACACACATCCCAACCTATGGCTTCTAAATGGAGAAACTGAGCACGTGCCTCGGCACTGCTACTACGAAGCATGCATACAACAAACAACCCCAACCCCATTTAGGTTTTAACATTTTAGTAGAATTGGTTTATTAGTTCCTTAACTACTGGGAAACTATCCACAATTAACCACTCCAATCATTCGTAAAACATATCCCTGCCATCCACAAAACAAGTTTGGAAAAACATAAGCAGCACAACAAAGTCCCTCTTATCAACCAACCAACCCCATTGATTATTATTTACATTTCATTACCACGCCCCACCATTCATTAACTCTTCCACTTTTATTTAATATTAAAAACCCACTTCCCATTCACAAACAACACATCCCCGCAGCCCCACTGCCAACCACCATAACCACAACCACACCGAACATCATTATCCCTTTAATACCATTCATTACAATCCCACTGCCCATCACCATCATAGCATTCACATCAACCCACAACCAAGTCAATCGCAGCCCTGTTGTTCACCTGATCCACAAAAACCCACAAAACACCCCCAACACATGCCTCGTAACCAAGCCAACACCCACATGTTCATTATTCCATTTTGTTTAACCGGGGTGATCACACAAGGGTTCCAGATTTTAAACAGCCAAATTTACATGATTAACCAATTTCCAAAAAGTTATATCCACAAAACGGTTTAGAAATATAGGGCAACATTTAATTGCACAAGTAAAGGCCCCCAACGATCGTGATTTTCTGTAGGCAGAAGCTCATTCAATTCAAAACATAATATCACAGGGTATAATGTAACAACAATCACAACTTATTATCCCTGTTATATAATCCAGTTATTATCTTTATTAAACCGGTTCAGAAGTGTTTCACGTAAACAATAGAACACCCACCCCACATGATGCACAAATTAAATAGACGAAGGTAAGATCCCTACCTCAATAGGTTCTTGATCGCAATTCTCCCCCGGATCAACCTTAGAAGATGTCCGTCGATGTCCGTTACTTCATTCGGGTCCCGGAAAAACCTCATCGGGTGGAATTTGGAAAGGAAAGGCCGAAGTAAAGACAACAAATCCAAGCTCGGAAGCTCTGCCTCATCGTTACGATCCCGTGGCTGCTGACAGATCGTAAATCGGAGCTCGGACGAAGAAGTTATGGAAGGAAGAGCCATAGAGTCACTTGAGAGAGCTCTGCTCAGAGGAGTGTGCAGGAGAGGGGTGAGTTGAAAGGAGGAGGGGACCACTCCTTTTATAGGTGTGAAAAGAAAAAGTACACAGCGTGTACTTTATGGTACACAACGTGTACTCGGTTTTTTTCACATGGTCTCCACGCGGCTTCCAACACGGCTCTGCGGCCGTTGACTGATCAACACACGGTTTGAGGGTAATGCATACGTGGGGAGGGACTACATGGTGTGTAGTTTAGACACATGGAATGTACTAATTTATTGCACATGACAAGGACATGGCTCGAACACGGTACACGGCCGTTGACTGGTAACACGTACGTGGGGATGGACTACACGGCGTGTAGTACTGGACACACGGCGTGTACCCATTTACTTCACACGGCGAGGACACGCCCTGCAACATGGGGTATACCCGACAAGGGGGTACATGGAATGTACTCAAACTGCACAGCATGTAGTTTCAGAATTCTGGAAAGTGTGGGAAAAGTCCATTTTACCCTCGAGAACACTTTGTTCCCTTATTTTTGACAAAGGAATGGGACGGAGAGGTCCGGGCCATTACAAAATATTGGCCCAATATTCTCCGAATGACTCTCCCCCACTTCTAGTCAGTCTTGGTATCATCACAGTACTAGAACCAATCCCCTTAAAGAGGTTCTCAAGGAGGAGTATTCAAGATGTAAAATCCTCTTCATTTTCCTTTTAGTTTCTTTTCTAAATATTTTCTTTTATTATTTTCTCCTCACCAACTCTATCCAAATGATCGCGATAACTCCCATATAATCAATATACTAGAATTATATAACCATAATGGAATCTCCTTTCTCAAACTTCTTTATCTCTCTCTCTCTTATTTTAAAAATGAAATCATCATTTGAGAGGTGACGATTTACAACCATCATGGACGATGGATTTCCATTATTAAATTTATCATTCAAGGATGGTAATGATACCATTTTAATGGATAAAAACACTGTAATATATTCATTAAAAAAATTATAATTTTATATAGGCAACATAATTACATAATACTAAATGATTAAAAAAAATGAGTTCATTATGATCAATAACCACTGTAAACATGAAAATGATTATAACTAAATGCCTTATCTAAATATTCATCCTCATACCATATAACCAAATGACTCATATAACCATTTACACATATTTATTTTCATTAATTTCATATAAATTAAATAATGGGGATTGATACCCATTCCCCCAAAACATCCATACTCATAAACAAGTATACCAATAGTGAAAACAAAGGAAACATATGATCCAGAGCAATAAAATTGTATCTTATAAATCATAAAAAAGGAGAATATGAACATAATAAAATTATAATAAATAAAATAAATGTATATAAGGCTCTGAGTTTATTAACTAAATGATTTAATTTGAATATCTAGGATTCTATGTTCAATTGTAGAACACATTTAGACATAAGGTAAAGGGTTTCTTCATAAAACTTCATTTTCATTTGGGATATTATTTCTTCCTCTATAATCCAATGCAATTATTAACTATATTTAAATAATTATTATAAATTATTTTTATACATTCTAAAATATTTTTTAGACCCATTCATCTTCGGTTTATAATAAATATATATTTTTTCAAGGTTCCCTTTTCAATTCATTCTGATACGCAACCCTAATTAAAGGGAACATCTTGATTTCTTACCAATTTTTAATTACCATCCGTAATATATTTTAATATAGAATTATTTTTATAAAAAAATAATTTTGTCATGAAATAATATATTTTTTCATTAATGGTTTTATATAGGAAATTCTGATAAAAATAAAATATATTTCCAAAAGAACTCTTCTTTGCAAAGTAAAAGGGGTATTTCTATCAAGAATTCATCGATTAATTTATTAAAGTATATTTATCTACTCAAACACCTCTATTTAATTTTATAATTTTTTGGTACTGATAACATATTATTTTATCTAAAAAAATTATTAAATGGTTTATGATCATTTTGATTGAGGATGTACTGTCTTGATACCGTTCACCATGATACCCATATTTGTTATTGATTAGGATTATAGGTTAGAGAATGTTATTTACATTTCATATGTTCAAGTTGTTTATGTTAGGTACCATTCATATGAAGAATTCATTCGACTTTATAAGTGATGGGTGGGGCCTACTATAACCCTTAAAATCATTGGTAGGTATCATGTGACAAAACCAAATTGGATTTTGGTGAGGCCTTGCCATATTATTTGCATACATCATTGATGAGACCTTGACAATACATTTTAGAAGTCCAAAATTATGAATTTCTTAATAATGATATTATAAATTGAAAAAACATTTAATATTGGACTATTATAATATCAATTATTATGGTTAATTATCTTATGATATGTTTTATGGGTTTATTTACTCATCTTTCATTACTACTATAATATGATCTAGTTGATTTTTAAAGGCATGTGTTTTTAGTTGTTCACCATGTGTAAGGTTTATGTTTATGATAACTTTTGATATATTATATACCCTTTTTGAGCATTTAAGATCACTCTTTTCTTATATTTTATTTTCCCTGGTTTGTAATGATGAATATTATGAATGACATGATGATATAATCTTGGAGTTATGGATGATTCCAATGGAATTGTAATATTGTATTTCCATTTATGTTGTCATGTAAATCATATGTTTGTACATGGTTTTTGAAAACTAATAAACTATTATGTTCTTCGGCATAAATCTTCATTATAATAATACTAATTTAGTAACATAAGGCAATGAGTATGGGATATTGTTTTTGGGGTATTTACAATAATAGACCTATCAAAGTTGTTTTTGACATATAAACCGAATTTGTTAAAAACACCCAAAATAAACATAATTGTTTAAGTATCTATATACAACATGGTAATAAGTGAAATAAAAGTAATGATAACATCAAAATGATTCTCAATAAAGCAAATAATTAGACTAAGTTTATTATTCAGTAATATAAAGTCACATAAGACAATTCAGACTCAAGGTAAAGGATTTCATCTATATTTATATTCCATTGAGACTTGTTTGCTGTTATACACATTGTTCATTTTATATGGTGTATATACTTCCATATTATATGGTATATCATGAATCTATTTATTCTCATGATATTATATATTTCATTTAATGTTATTCCTTCATGAGTATTATGATTTAAAATGTTTCAAAGTGGTATGGGACACCTTGGAATGGTTAAAGATTATTTTCCTCACAAATCATTTTAATGGTCCTTCTCTTAAATTTGATTACATTAGATTTACATTGTTCAATAATCCTTTATTTTTCACCCCCTATAGTTATTTAGGACATTTTCAGGTATTCCTACAATTTTTGTACTCTTTTGTACTCATATATTTTATGAAATTGTTTTTTAGAAAACACAAATTTATTTATCTCTTTCATCAGAGAACCTTTTTTTATTTAAAAATAGGGTTTTATTAAAATGTTTTCAAACATGTTTTTAAAATTACTTGATAAATAAATATTTACTTTCTTCTTCTTTAACAATGTTTACAATGGAATATTCTTTTCTCTTTCTGAACTAGTCATTTTCCAAACCTTTTACTATGAAAACGGAAAGTTATTTTTACCTCCTATGGAATATATAGATTCACACAACGTAATTTCCTCAAAGATTCCTTTTCATGTTATAAAAAAATATTTGTAATCAAAATGTCTTTAAAATGTAATTTTCAATGGTTTTATAATTATTTTTAAAATAAAATGACCACTTCCACAAGAATTATTTTAAATGATATTTTATTTTATTTCTATTCATCAAAGAAAATAAACTTTTTTTACTCTAATTATAATATTTTGTATCGATACCAGCCTTTTTCCTCTTGTGGATAATTTATGATTGATTTGGATAAGTATAGTATTCACATTTACATAATTTATTCCTTTTATTCCCCTTGAAATTTTCAATTTCCTATGATCCTTTGACATTTAATTTTCCCTAAGTATCTATGTTTTTGTTTCTGGATATGATTGTTGTCAGAATTGTATACCATTTTCCATATGGGGTTTAATTTGTCTGTTATTTTATTGACTCTATATTCTTTACTCAATATTTATATTTGATAAGGCACATTGTTTATTTAAATGCTTTTGACATGCAATATAATGGTTTGGCACTTTTTTTGGAATTCTCTACGGGTTGAGGAGTGGTTAATGTAAGACCCTAGATGCATATGTAGTTTCAATGGATGAGATTATTCTAGAAAACCCTATATAATTTGTAACAATTATATTATAAACTGTGCGGTGAAAGGTCTTCATAGTAGATATAATTTTTTCCAAACCAAATCTGTCAGTACCTAGTATGTTATAGACTGTCCTGGGAATGGTCTTGATGATACTTGTTACATAGACCTATGAGACATAGTGACCAATAATTATATATTTAATTCATAGATATTTTAGCAGTCATTAATCTATGACATTTTTCTTCAAAATATCAACAAATACATTTCATTATCATTTTATTGATTAAATAAAGTATTCTTCAGTTATTCTCCTTACCACATTGAGTTTACATTACATAGTTATTTTATTGGAATGTATTATCAGTTATTTACCTTTCAATTTATGTTTATTTCTATTGATTCATTATTGATTCTACTTTACCTTCCCTTAACAAGAATTTTATATCATCCTTATTATATTTTATTCCCCAATGTTATGAAGATTAAAATTTTGAATAATCTTATAATGATTCTTTTTATTTCTTTTATTTATGTATCATGTTTATATTTATTATTTTTAAAATTTTTATGGGTATAATGTATTAAATATAGATTTACAAGACATTTATACTGATCATTACTTCAGGACTTTATTCATATAACCATGCCTATGCAAAACAATAATGCACCAGCTTCGGGAATCAGGGGTTGGGGGATTATATTTGGTATCAAAAAACATTTATCAGCATCCTTGGATACTATATCTTAAAAACATATATTAATGGACATAAACCCATGATCGACATTGAATATAAGTATAGATGAACATCCCAAAATTTTTATAAGGTAGATATTATGTGAGAATTCCTTGAAATGCATCTGTATCTAGATACTAAAAGTTGATGTGGATTTGGAAGAGATGTACCTAGGAGTAACAACTCTTACAGGGTGTGTCGGGCCTGACTCGGTGTAACCTGGTACAAGAAAATGGGCCTTACTACACACCTAGATTTACACTCATGTGGGATACACATAGATTAATTCACATTTTCATTACAAATCATTATGGATTATTTAAATGTATTGGAAAAGGAATCATGTTTATGATATTGATATTAGCTATGTATAAGTTCCTTAATTTATGTTAATTATTATGATATATTTATAATTATACAAAGTACATAATTTTATGAGATAATATAGTATATTACATTGTCTAGAAATACCAACTAGAAGGAATAAGTGTGTCAGAAATCATTTCCAATGTAGAGGTTGACCATCAGAGATCATCAATGTAGCTGATATTGAAATAATGAACATTATAAAAATATTATGGTATCTTAGTCTACTTATGTCACATAACCATTCCCAAATGAAGAAACTAGTTCTATAGGGAGAGTCTCATATAATGGACATCTTTATTCAACAAAAGAATGCACCACTAAGTATAACTTCTAACTCAATAGTGGAAAAGCAGAGGATTAAGTTTTTATAGAAGATATTTATATCCTTGGGATGTAGAGAAATGGGAATGTTTAAAAATTCTGTGTACTGCCTCCAAGGTGATGATGATTAAAGGTGGTATTTAAACCATAATACTCGGTAAAAAGAAGAAATATAATTCATGTATTAGAGATCATTTAGGGGTACATTCCTCCAAAATTACTTCCCTCATGATTAGAATATTGAGATGAAGTGAAATTTTATTAGTTTATATAAAAGGGATGAAGTTACATTTTAAAATTATGAAGCTATATTTACGAGGTTAACTAGATATGTTATGGATTATATACATGACATAGAGTGTAATATTGACCACTTATTTGAAGGACTGAAGCCAAATATTCAAAGAATGATGATTTCTTAGACTCTCCCATCTTATAATGTGATAGATTTATGTGACATAAAATATATAAGGAATTTTGAAGATTATACACATTCAAGGGAAACCATGAAAATAAGAGGGAATATGAGAACCGTGAAAGAGATAACGAGTCAAAGTAGAAAAAGGGAATGAAACATTTTCTCACATGTGATAACTGAGGAAAATATCACCATGTTAAATGCTTGAATGGATTGGGGGAATGTTATAAGTGTGGAGTGAAAGGGCACAAGAAAAAATAATGCAATGGGAAGAATGAAAACACTGAAAATTTGTGTTAAAATTATAATGTGATAGGGAACTATGAAAATGAATTCCACCAAGAATCAACAGAATATAACTCCAATAAAAATAAAGGATAATGGTCAAGAATATGTTATTAACACATCCAAATTTTATTGATTAATGTGATTCTATTTTTGGATCCAATAAATATTTTTTAAAATAATTGTATTTTTCATGTTACCATTATAATATTTATGAAATATTTATGTATAATACTATAATACTTTTTCATTAAGTATTTAAGACAATATGTTGAATGGTATAATGAATATTTATTCATCGGAATGTTAGTCTTCGAGAAATTTTTTTTGCAGGAAATACCACCATTAATATATTCTTGATGTTGAGATAATGATGATGAAATGATTAATTTTGGAAAGTACGGACTACCTTGAAATTGATTAACGAATTTTCGACAAGTGGTATATACTATCATTACTGTAGTTTATAAAACATTTGTATATAAGAAATATATCCAACAACATGTGTCTTATATAAGTAATAAAGAATAATTCAGGTTTCTAATATGCTTTTATTGTGATTCAGGTGATTACCATATTTCAAGAGGATACACGATGATATTATTCACATGTTAGAAATATAGAAATTTAGTAATTCTTTATGATTATTAAAGGATAATGATAATTTTATTTTGGAAATTCAATGCCCTTCCTTCCAATGTTTATGATCATAATCTTTTGGAAAATTAAACCATTTATAAAATGGTTTATCATTAGTTGATATTTTAGATGATACTGGATTAAAACACCATATGATGCATCCTGTGCTATGAGATGAAGAAGAAATAGTTCAAAATGTAATAAATAGATAAACATGTATTCACACATCTTGTTTATGAACTTGTGATTTTTATCTTTATCCAAACCATGTTATATAGAACTCTCCATAACAAATTGATCATTATATTTTTCTCCCATATATGTGTTTCCATTTCCAACATATGTTCCCTAATAATAGAACAATGTGATGTAACCATTATACTTTCTTTTCTCTCTTATTAAGAATATATTTTATAACCCTATATATGATGTGAGTTTTTGAATAATAGTTTATTTTGAAATATCAATCCATAGATTACTCAAATAAAGTTAATAATTTTGTGGACATAATATAATTATGGTCCGTAGAATGTGATAACCTCAGAATATAAAATAATAACCATAAATGACACATGAAACCTAGTACATAAGAGAAAATAATACTCCGATACATTGAAATGTGTCTGATATTTTTAATCAATTTGATATATTCTATATTTGCAAATGAACACATCATTCATTTAGATAGCATTACATGCAAGAGAGACTTTATTAGAAAGCTTACATTAGATGAAAGACTATGTTTTAAAGAACAACAATATATTATTAAAATATTATTATCTAAAAAAATAAGACATAAGTAATCCATTAAATTAGTGATTATAAATAGTATTAACAAAATTATAAAAATATGTTTTCTACACAAATATAAAATAAATTTATTGGTTACAAATTATTGAAAAATGAATTGGAAAACTGAATGAATATAAATGTAAATGTTATTATTTTATACTCATAAAGCTATTTTCCCCTAATATATTAAATTAATAAATAAGAGATGTTAATTAAATATATATATATATATATATATATTATATTCAATTAAATATTTATAATTTCATCCAATATATTTTATAGTCTTAATAAAAAACAAACCCAAAATTTTGCATAAAATACATTATTTTTATTAATGCATTTTGATCACCTTTTATCGGGAACCAATTTTAAATGTAAATTTTAACCCATTTATAAATTTTATATGTCAAAATAAAAATAATATTTTAAAAGTGAGCATATAAATTATGTTAGGTTAAACATTTTGTATTGTTCTGGGAAGGTTTATTTTTTAATGAATAGTGAAAATACTGAATTTATGTCCACAAATATTTCTTCATCTGATCTATTTTTATGTTTAATAACATTTAATATTGGTTTTAAATATTAATTTGAAAAAATTCTTATCAATTAATATAATATATTTCATTGGAAATATTTTCATATAGAAATTGACTATAAAACCATAGCAAACTTTCAATCGTTTTTACCTTAAAACCCCGCATTATCATCCCCTTGGTGGGATTAAATTTAAATTAATTTCCCCCCTTCTGTGATTGGTATTTGGAAAAATGGATTTTATATTCAGAATCACAATAATTTATAATTTATAATATATTCAACTCAGTTTTTTTTCAAAAATATTAGTGAATGTAACTAAAATAAATTACAATTATTAATTTAAAAATAATCTTAACAATGAACTAAACCATAAACATAATGGCCCAATTATCCTAGAAACTTGTCAAAGAGCCATTTTATGGACACATTTATACCCTATACCCACTTTTCTCCAAATTAGAGCATTATTTTAGAACATGAAATTGGGAAAATGTGTATGTAATTCCATTTTCAAAATATTTAAAGGGTGACACTCCTCCTCCCCTATAAAAATGATTCCTCTTCTTCCACTTTCCCATAACTATAAAGAAACTTTGGCTCATCCATGATCTAACCAAATATCTCCTAAAAATAGATTCCATCATCCTATGGTCCTCACATTTTACATTAACCCATCAAATTAATCTCTTTGGTGAAAACCAAATGGCATTACCTGGATAAGTGGTAACAAACTTCCTTATGATTTTTATTTTTATTTCCATCATATAATATCTCATATATTATTATTTCATGAGTAAATTAACAAAATATATCATTAATATAATGATATTTTAAGGCGAATTTGTTATCATATACTTATACACAAATCTATATTATGGGTAACTAACATACATTTTATATGTATGGTGAACTATCGCCTCACGAAACCATTATTGTTCATTCATCCTTTACCTCCTTGAATTGTCGTAATTATGGTGGAAACGATATTTATATAGGTTATATATGATACTTATAATGTCTTTATTCTTATTTAAATCTTTTATAAAACATATCTTTATACATTCTATTTTGGGTAAAAACGATAACTTCGCTTGTGGAAGTGTGGACTACCGCCCCCTCAAAGCAAGGTGATGCATTCATACAATACATGGAACATGTAAAGGAAGGTTTTAATTACAAATATGAAAAATAAAAAACATTTATATGATATTAATGACGTGATCAACATTATATAAGTATAATATATATAAATTTTTTTAATTATGAATTCACAAATTTAGAAAGTGATAACGCCATTTGTTGATGTATTGATTGCTGCCTCCTCAGCATAATGTCATCCTTGTACGTAAAAATAACTCTATATATAAGTATATATGATTAAATAATTTTCTTATTTATGTTATAATTATTATTAAGGAAATATTTTAGTTATTTTCTTTTTTTATACAATGATCATTGAAAAATGATAACGTTACTCATGTGTAGGTATGACATGTCATCTCCATGATTGTAACAGTAGTTATTTTTTAATAAAATATCTAATGATTTGTAATAAAATTATAATTTATATATTTATATTTTAAGAATTTCATGATTTTTTTGAGATGTTATATAATGACCCCTTTGAACATAGTTGACCAAAAAAGTTGTGTTCAACATATATAAAACAATTGTTCAGAACACCCGATATAAACTTAATTATTCATGTAGTTATATACAACATGGTAACATGTGAAGTAAAACTCGTCATAAAAAAGAAAAAAATACTCAAAAAATAAAATATTTAACATAAATGTATTATTCCGAAATATAAATAGACACGAGACAAGTCAGACTCCCGATAAATGACTTCATCTCAATTTATTTTCCATTTAGACTTGTTTCAATTATGCAACTATATTTCTTATATGGTGCATATAATTCCCTTTGAAATGTTATATCATGAATATATTTATTCTAATTATATTCAAAGTTTTATCTAATGTTATTTTTTAGCATGCTTATATTTTAAAATAATTTAATGTCGTATGGGATACTTTGAAATATTGTCATATGTTTTCCTCAAAAATAGTTATAATGATACTTTCTTTCCATTCAAATAAATTATTTAACCAATTTTTAATAAACCATTAATTTTCCTCTAATGTGGTTATTCATAGCCATATTCAAGTATTAGTACTATTTTCCACTCATTGTTTCTGAGTATGTTTTTGATTATTTTTTCCAAAAACCCAACATTATTTCTCTATTTAGTTGATGAAATATTTTTCTTCTAATTTTTTTTATTAAAATGATTTCAAATATGATTTTTAAATTATTTGGAAAATAAATTTTTACCCTATATTCTTTTACCAATGTTTGTAAATATATATTCTTCTATCTATATGATGAAATTCATTTTTCTTACCTGTTACTATGAAAAATAAATGTTCTTTTTACATTGTATATAATGTATAGATTTAGTCACCATCATTTATTTAAATTTTCCTTTGCTTGATTTAAAAGTCTTATTAAGGATAATGATTTTAAAAAGTCATTTCAAATATTTTTAATTTTTTAAATGAAAACAATATTTTCCTCAGGAATCTTCATAAATGATCTTTTATAGTATTTTTATTCATAAATGTAAAAAACTATTTATTTTACTCAACTCAAAATATATTGTATTAATATAATCTTTTTTACCACTTTTGATAGTTTATGATTGATTTGAAAATGGTTAGTATTCACATTCACATCGTTGATTACTTTTAGTCCCCTCAAAATATTTAATTTCATCTATTCATTTAACATTGAATTTCCTATAAATATCTATATAATTTTATGCGTATATTGTTATTACATGAACAATATACAATTTTCATACAATGTTTCATTTTGATGTTATATGATTTAATTCGCAAACATTACTAAATATAGATATTTTATAAGGAATTTTTTTTATTTAAATGCATTGGATATGAAAAATACAGGTTGGGGACCATTTATATAATTCCATATAGGTTGGGGAATAGGTAATGTAATAAATTTGATGCATAAATAGTCTTGGGGGATGAAATTAAATTGGGAAAACCCTTTTCATTTGTAAAAAATATGTTATTAACTATGTTGTTAATGGTATTAACATTAGAGATAAAGATGAAAAAACTGAATTAGATTTCAGCCAATATGTTATGAACCATCTTGTGAAATTTCATGATAGTACTGGTTCCATATATGCAAGAAACTTGTCATCCAATAATTATTCATTTCATTAATAGATATTTTAGTTATTATTGATCAATGAGTGTTATTTTGGACCTATCTACATATACATTTTATTCTCATTTTATTGATTGAATGTCTTATGATTTAGTAATTTACCTTTAATATTGATTTTTCCTTCTCTAGTTCTTCCAATGGAATTTGTTATCAACTATTTACCATGATATGTTGATTTATTTTCATTTATTCCGTATTTATTCTACATTACATACACTTACTAAGAATTTAATCTCACCCTTATTACGTTTTCTTTCCATAGTTCATGAAGAGGAATTAATTTAATATGATTTAAATAATTTTTTTGTTTATTTTATCTATATATCATGTTTGTATTTTCTATTTCCCAATGTATTATGGGTATCATGTATCTAATCTATCTTACCAAGAGAGATAAACCAGTCAATCCTTTAGGATTGTATTCCTTGTAATTATGCCAATGTAGTAAAATAATGCACCTACTTTGGGCTTCTAGGGTCAAGGAATTATATACATCTCGATATATATTTATGATTCCAAGGTGAATAGATAAATTTGAACTATGTGCATCATCCCATAATTTCTTATTTTAATCCAGATTTTATTGTATAAATAATCATTAAAAAATATCTCAACTCATTCTTCATTAACATTGAACACCACAAATTTCCCTTTCCATATAGTTTCAACTTTCTTCTAAAATCCCACTTGATCTCTATGAGAACCTTGTATCCTGTCCACATGGGATTGTATTGAAATAATTTGTGAAAACATTAATTATGTTCCATCATTTATGATTCCCATGTCTGTACATTCCAAATATAAGAAGATCATATCACTTTAAATTACCATCAATGCTGTAATTGTAGGGTCCTTTTGACTTAGAGAATTTTCCACTTTATTCACTTTCCTATGATTATATTGAATTGAGAATTTATAGGCTTTGATGAGATTTAACCATTATTATCGGCACATATTGTCTATATGAATGTATATTTGAGACATTTTTATCTGTATATTTTTCAAAATTCTCCCCAAATCAATAATTATATATATTTTCATATCAAATATCATTACACCCAACTATAGATCACGAGTTCGGTAGTTCTATTCATGAACTCTCAACTACCTTGATGAATGGGTTATATGGTTTCCATTCTACATTAACAAATAACCCAATGCATTCCTTGAATAATTTATGAATAGTATGCCATGTTATCCACTTGTTGGTATAGTGAAAAAATGGGCAGTGATAAGCCTTTTTTTAGATCTTTAAAGATCTATACACATTAATCCAAAAAAATAGGTTACCCCCTTTCGAGTTAGCCTTATAAGATGGTTTGAATGTCATGAAACATTTCTCAAAAATTGATGATAATACCTAGCTAACCCATGTAAACTATAGATATATGTAATAGATGTTGGACTATTCCATCATTGAATTGATTCTTTTGTTGATGGTCTATAGATATCCCATTTCTTGTGATGATATTCCCAAAGAAAAATGCTTCCTTTAAAAATAACCCCCATTTCCTGTACATTTCATAGAGCTTATCCTTTCAAAACATATTTAGAATAGTTCTCATATTCTAATCATTCTTCTTTATGGTTTTTTAGTATATTATAATAACATCTATAAATACTACCAAAAAAATTGTCGAGGTAATCTCAAAAGACACTATTCATCTATTCCATGATGATTTATAGAGAAGTAGTGATCCTGGAAGGCATAACTATGAAATTATAGTTTCAATACCTTGTCTGAAATATACTCTTGGGGATATCATCCTTCTTCACCCTGAATTTGTAATATCTGGATCACAAATCCACCTTGGAGAAGAATTTTGCACTTTATAGTTGATTGGATAAGTCATGAATATATGGAATATGATAATTTTTCTTTACCATTAATTATTTGAGAACTATATAATCATTGAAGAGGTGCATTGAAACATCATTCTTCAATATGAAGTGGACTAGTGAACCCTATGGTGAAGAACATGGGTGAATGAACCCCTTATCAAGATTCTCATGTATTTTTTTCATAAACTCCAAAAATTCCACAATTATTATTCTATAATCAGTCTTGTATAATGGAAACAACCCAAGAATAAGCTCGATTGAAAATTCAACCTCTCGGATAAGATGAAGACCGTGAAATTCACCGAGAAACACATCAGCATATTCCCCCACAATAGGTATGTCTTGCAGGATGGTTCCTTCGTTAGACTAAATCATTGGATCTAGATATACTTGCTCATAGGGAAATAATATCCACACTTGTGGTGTCTATTCTAAATAAGATTCATCATCCTCCTTGAACTTGTACAGAATTGGGGGTTGATTCTCAATATGGAGATTGATTTCCTTTTCCACAAAATTTATGTTGGATCTATATAAGGAATGTCAATCAATACACTAAATTGAATAAAATTCCACCAAAGGGAGTATTACTAGGTTTTTTGGGAAATTCATTCCAAAAATTGTGACATGAGAGGATTTATATACACATGATGCAATAATTTCCCTGTTTTTCATTTTCACTGATAACTCCACTTCCAATCATTACATATGTGTTTAAATGGTTCTATTAAACATTTGTGATATGAATGAATTCATATAGGTAACTATGATAACCATACCTTTAAATTTTTAATTCTGGTTCTACTCATTTACATTATCCAAAATAGGCTTCTAGAAGATATTTTCTTAAAACTATTAAACACATAATAGAGAAACCAATGACATTAAAGGGATAACATAAAAATTATATTTATTTCACATCTTTTGAATATGTAGTATTTAATCTATGTTATCCATGACCTATTTCATAATATATATTATTATATGAATGTTTTTACCTTAATAATGGTTTATGATAACCTTATGAATTTACATATAATATCCCCTAGGAGTTCTAACATAGGTGCATAGTAAGGACCGGTTTTCTGTACAGTGTTTCACTAAGTCTAAACCAACATGTCATGTTAGTGTTTTACTCCTAGGTAAATCTATTCCAGGTCTAAATCAAATTATACTATCCATACATGGATTTATTCCCTTGATAATATGATTAATCCATACATTATAAAATATAGGTATTTTTTCTTACATTTAGTCTTATTCTTATGTTTTTTTCTATAGTTTTTCTAATCCTAATCCCAAAAATAACTAAACTTTTCCTCTGATAACAATTATTTTAGAATTATTCTTTATTAAACATTAATTAATGATTTATTACATTAATTTACACATAATAAAAACTGAATGATTTATGAAACTAGTTTCATTGGGAATTAGGTACATTATATAACTGCATAAAATAAGGATTATATAATTTTATTGAAAACCACTTCAACATGTTCAAAATATTCCTTTGTACAAAAAACCACATGGGTTAATATGAGGACATACATAAGAAAGGGGTGGGATATTAAGACAAGTAAGGAAATGAAAATGGAAAAAGGTGATACATTATTGAAAATAGGCATATCAATTGTGAATAAGATAGTAGTAATCATAAACATGAATAGTGATTCAAGATATAGAATGATAATCATAACATAGAAAATATGGAAACACCATCAAACACAATATCATAAACATAGGTCAAGGATACAATACTAGAGAAACATGGAGAAAAATGTCCAATAATATAATTTAGTTCACTCCTTGTACCAATATAAAATTTTATGAAACTAAACATTACCTAATATATTGGAGCATTATATAATTTCGATCGCACGTGTCACTTTCATTTCATTATCATGCTTAAATGTGCCACATAAAAAAATGGATTCATCCATAATCCTATTTTATTACATGATAAAGGAGTGTGGAATAAATAAATTCAAGTCCCATTTAATATTTTTATATGTGTATAAATTTGAATACCCTTGATAGGAAATGAGTATTGTATTCACTAAACAATTGTTTTGCATTGAAAATCGTGCAGAAATTTATGAAGCATAATGACATCATATTGAAATTCATAAATGGTCTGATAAAATAAAAACAAGTATATAATTATTTTTAGATAAATTCTACATTAATGGGGATTGGGTGACAAATACATTCATAAATAAATGATGGTAAAATACATAAGGCAAAATAGATAATTGAAAAAAGAGGTGAAAGGAAAAGATCCATTAATAAATTTTTGAATGGTAACTGGTGTACATAAATATTAATGCATGGGGTTAATGAGAGAAAATATTGTATATCATTATTTAGAAATAAAATTGGAAGAAAGGGGTTGTATAAAAACTTAACAAAAAAACCAAAAATTGGAACTAAGAATTATAACATAAAAGAGGTTCTTGAGTGGAAGTGAGAAGAGAGAAATCCCATACAAAATTGAAACATGGTAACGGGTGAACATAATTGTACATTAGAAAGATTAATAAGAGATTATGTGGTCTATCATCATGTATAAATCAAAGGATTGGTATGTGGGGTTTGTAAGAACAGTTCTCAACATGAAAAAATGAAAATTAGAAAACATAACATAAAATAAGTGCTTTAATAAAAAGGAGAGTGAAGATACCTTACTTGAGTGTGTGAATGAAACATATTGGGAGGGGATTCTTGAGATATTTGGGGAACCTTTGGAGGGACCTATAGAGTATTTAGAAGATTATGGACACGATCCAATGAGTTTGAGTAAATATAAATGGGAGCTTGGATGGGTTATATTTGAAAAGAGGGTAATTTCGTTATTTTTTTGGTTTTGGACTCTACATAATAAAGTAACCATAAACAGAAAAAATCCAATGGGTTTCTCCATTGTTTCTGAATAATATGATTGGTTTCAATATTTTATAAGCACAATGACCATACTTAATAATATTTTTCCAATTCTACTATGGAGGTGAGTCATACTCTTAATGAAATGATTTAAAAACCATGAAATATATTAAAGGTTTTGTAGGATTCACAATAGATTAAGAAAATTAATCAAATTCACTTACAATCCCATTATATAAAAGATAAAACCAATATTATTCATGGATACCTTCCATTGTATTTAAAACAACACTTTGGTTAATTATGATGTCATAAAACACAATGAATATATATACGGTATTTATGTTTTACACAAAAATTTGATCATCTCAAAAAATTATGAAATTTTCACCATTGGATAATTTTGATCTTATGATTCAAAAAATAATATTCATTTTAAATATATATTTTTTAAAATATTTTCATTTTCAGTTTTTAATAATAACCGATATTTATTATGCAATGATGTGTTTTTTTGATAATAAAAATTTTCAAACCCCTAAAAATTACATTGACTTGATAAAAATTATGTGATCAATTATATTTAATAAAAACAATTTAATAATAATAATTTATTAAAATATTATTTATTTTAAAATCCATTAATTTGAAAAAATAAATTACTTAATTGAATTTCGATATTAACCAAAATTACTATTTGTGTTTTATTGAATCAAAATAATAATCATTTATAAAGTAATAATAATATAATGAAAATATATTAATTATTCAATACAAATTAATTTGAATTCTCATATTCCAAGGGTATTGATAAATATCTATTTAATAAACAATAAAACACCCTAAGAGTAAAGTGCACGATGGTGGTAATTTCATGGGGTGGTTTGGCGAATAATTTTTGGCTTGTGATTCAGATGAGCTTAAACATCTCTTGTAAATAGTTTTTATCATTCATATGTTTTTGGATCTCGAAATGAATTTAGTCCCGGGAAAATAATTCCCACAAAAGATTTTATAACTGGGATTCATTGTGTATAATCCTAATGGTTATGTCCATAAATTATTTTGTCTCAGCCAATTGGATTTGTTAAAGACCTATATTTATAGTAATAATGTGATCACTGTTCAATGTCTATATAATCAAAAATAAAAAAACTTTCTCGTATTTTAAAACCAATTTGATATAATAAAATAAAATAATTTTATGTGTTTAATATAACCATATTATATTATAATACATTTAATTAAATAAATAATGAAATTTTATTTTTAACCGCCTAGGAAATTATTATCACCATTTCCTAGAACCTTCTCTATTCAATCAAAAAACTATACTGGTTTTTCCTCATAAATAATATCTCGCTCCAATGATACAAACTCTAAGTTTGGTACATGTGTTGGATTGGGTTTTCACATCATCAGTAGTGATAGATATGAATCATCTTGATCCTAAGATTGGTTATGTAGGTGTGTGAAATAATAATCTACTATCCAGATATGATCAAGTATTTCAACGAAAAAATATACCTAGGGATTAGTTTTCCATTCATTCTTCTATAGATAATTTTTTTAAAATACCTTATCACTAACCTAAAATATTATATCACATAAAATATTTGTATAATAACATTTCTATAATTTTTTGGTTGATCTTATGTGATACTGAATATATTTAAACCTCTATACCATATCATCTGCTTACTCTATTCCCAATATATTTATTTCTACATCTTCATTATAGTCCATTTGATTTCTACAATTCTTTCTCTAAAATTCTTCACAAAAATAAATCTGAATTATTGAGAAAAATATATTGTTGCAAGTAAACTAAACATGTGTAATTTTATAATACCAACAACATATGAAATCCATAGAACAATAGCTTGGTATATCTTGTACGGTTTGAATTTTCTTCTCAGATTGAGAATATATCATATGATGATATGTAGTTCTGAAACTCAACTTTATATAAATATATTTCTATAAAAATCTCCCGAATATAAATGTAATATTTAGATCTTGATAAGATACAATTTAATTTGTTACCACATGAAACATTATCACTTTATTAACATATATTCAAGCAATGGGATGTATAGAGAAATATTATCTAATAGAAACAAAATATGTTTCATTAATAAGGAGATAAACTTCATCCCATAATTTCATCAACATAAAATAAAAGATAAACATTAATGGATACCAGTACCATTAATAATATGTCTTGAATATGTAGAGGTAATCCTCGTTAAATTAATTTTTCACTTTGTCACATATCAAAAAGGGTTGTACCTATATAAATTACTATCAGAAGACCCTTAATCATGATAATATCCCATTAAAAACCTAGAAAGTAGTGATAATGAATTTGAAATTATGATCAACCTTAAAATCATAAACTAATGATTGTATCCATAACTATTTAGTTAATACTACATGTATACATATTTGCTTCCAAAATTAAATTAATAGTTAGCTATTCCTAGATTCTTATAACATAAATACCATTAAAAAAATACTTCTACAACATACTTCATGAATCCAAATACATACAGAAATTAATTATTTCACATTAATGTTTGGAATATCATATTCCTTTCAATAGTATAGGGGTTAACACTTTGTTTTTTTAACTAACTTAGATTTTTACCAAGTTCCTCATATATAATACCTTGATGTACTCATAAATTTATCATACTATGATGTTATTTTCCAAATACATAACATATTACCCTCCATTTTAGATACTCTTCTCAGTTCTTCTTACTACCTTATTGACTCGTGTAAATATGATTATTATTTCCTCTATATTCATTACCATGTATACTTTAATAAAATTATATACTCCTCTTATTTTATGCTTTAATAATCTCACCAAAGTACATGTTGTAAATCATATATCATAATAAATAATAATGAATAAACACAATATCTATAACAACAGTAATAATTTAATTTTGTTTCTCATAGTAATGAAATTTTCCATTGCATTCAGTTTTAACATTACTCTTTCTGGTTCTATCCATTATACTAATAAAAAACAATAGTATGAGAAACAATAAACATTTTGGAAAGAAAATAATCATGGAAAATCACATATATGATGTCTAAATCAAGAAACCATATTTTAAATTTATGACACCATTTGATAAACCTATTCTATTCAATGGAATTTTTCAAATCTTTATTTCTGGTTCATAAGGAGTGTGTGAAATTCAATAGAATATACATTAGGAGTGTAAAACATGGTGTTAAATAAGAACCATTAAAGTGTACTAGGTTATGATTGACTCAAGTTCAATGCACCATTTTTATGTCATTACCCCTAGGTGCCTATGTGGTAGATCCACATCAACTTATATTATTTATATAGGGAAATACTTTTGAGGAAACCACTAACAAGATCCTTTACAAAAAAACTCCATGACTATTTCCAATACATTGAAACATCCTTAAAATTATCATGTAGATGTTTCCCTAGACATATGGTTATAAATATTTATAGGGGTCAAACTATTATTCTCAAATAATATATTCAAATGTTCAACTAAACCATTCATATGTTACAAACAATAGTGACCATGGATTTTCATACATGGTTATTACAATTTTTTTTTGAATATTGATCAAATTACAAAAACACATGCATGAAGACAATAATAGTTTATTTGAATTTTAAAATAAGTATATAATCAAATAATTTGTTGAACATTATTCAGAATATCCTATAAACATATTCCCCTTTATCTTAAACAAACCCCACTTATAAAATTTCTTTATAACCCAAGGAAAGTAACCATTATTAAGGGTGATCACACATGCTCAGTAAGGGTAAAGAAGTGAGATATGTAATTAAAACATAAACCTAAGGGTATAAGGACATGAGAATAACAATTTAATACTATACCCTATATATTAGTGATCCTAAAATTGAGTCATGGAAAAATGTTTTTCATTTTATAATAAATTAATCTTAAGGGAATCAAATGATATGAGACATTAGTGAATGGCATTTAATTAAGACATGGATTTGTGTTATAAAATTAGATTAGAAAACAATAAAAACATTTATAAATACAGAATGTTCCACTTCATAAGTAAAGGAAATGAAATAAATTCCTAACATAAATTTATGGACAAGAAAATGGGTCAATACATAACATTATGGACATAGAAGATAGGTCCATGCATAACACTATAAACATGCAATATGGTATACATATGTCATTATGAACATGTAATCAACTTCATGAGTAAAGTTGTGGTCATGCAATGAGGTTCCAACATACAATATTTACTCATGAGTTATCAATAATTACCCAATTCATTGGAGGTATATAAAGGTACCACCGTAATGTAATGAGAATCATACCAATGTGTGCCACATGATTTTAAAAAATTCATCATATCATAACCCACGAATAAAAATTAGTTCCACAATAATTTAATTATAACATAACCTATGTAAAGGATATAGGTTTAATAATAATATCATCATTTCATCAATGGATAACCCATATAAGATAAGTGGGTTTCATAATATTTTTATAGTTGTATAACCCGTTGCAGGGAAATGGGTTTCATAAAAATAATTTCATTATAAAACATTAAGATAAATAAAAAAAATTGTATCCTTAGTTCATATGCAAGGTAGAGAACAATTTACATCAATGGATATCATCTTAATGGTGAATGATTTTGAAATTTTACATAGAGCATTACATGAGGAACATAACTTTTCTTTTAAAATCAATATTTATAACTAAAAAATTATTAAAAATTTGAAAATAAATTTCCTAGAAAATAACCTTGAAAACATATAAATGATGAATAAAATAAAATAATGGTCATTATAGCTGAAAATAAGTTTTTCCTACACATTAAAACAAAGATTCATTTCCATTTATTAAACAAATCATAACAGGGATTTCAAATAAAGTGAAAAAAATATTCATTTAAGAAAATTTAATAAGTCAATCATGGGTATATAAATATTTAATAATTCACTTGAAAATTTGTAAATTTTTTTAATATTCTTTTAGTAATCATGATTTTGGAATAAAAAACATTCCTTTTGAAGATAAAATATAAAGATGAAATTTTTCTTAAAAACATTATTCTGAACACTTAAGTAATAAAAGACGAATATGAAAGGAAAACATATCTTATAATGAAGAAACTAGGGGAGAAAAAAGTCATTATTTTATTTGAAAATGGATAATAAATATTCCACATCATAAACATAATAAAAAATATTACCATTAAACAATTATATTATAATAAAAAATCATTACTGCTTTGGAAACATTAAATATGAAGACCCATTAATGAATGATAAGAGAAAAAACATAAAATATAAGGAGAATAAATAAATTAATAACATTATATTTCATTGGTTATATATATAAACCTCATAAAATAATATAAGTTCGTAATATTACATATTCATTAAGAAATGAAAATTGTAAAAACTCCCATAGATCTATAGTAATTTTTGTTAATCGTAATCCCAAGAAATGAATAACAATAAATTGAATCTAAAATATCATTAAAATAAAAATAATAATGTTATATAATGTCAAAGGGGTAGTTTATACACCGCATAAAATAAACTAGTGGTGAATTTTCATATGTCTCACAAAAATAAAAGAGATAATATAAATGCATTACCTTAAGTGTCCAATTCCTTCACACACATTCAAACCTACTATACAGTAAATATAATTTTATTATAAATATATTATAGAACCATATTTATATATATCATAGAATATATTAATTAATTATTACCATTTATTATCCTTTTACTAAAAATTCATTAGTAAAATCGTGTTTCAGGTAATAATAACTTTGTTTTTTATATATATGTGTTGACTTGTTATTTTTTGATATCTTATATTGATCATGGTTCAATAATATCTAAAATAATAATAATAAAATAATTATAATATTTATACATCAATTATACATTAAATATTAATCATTATAGATGGTTTTGATATATTAAGTAGATTATAATGATATAGATGATAAACCCTACATACACATGAATAAATTTTCCATTTTTTCAATGATAATTTTGAAAAATATATTTGTGACATTTTACCATTAAATAATTTTCATGGTAATGTAAATAAAATATTATTTTTTTACAAATACATATTCATATCATAAATGTGGTTTGGTGATTAAAATATAGAGTTGCATCACTTCATAAAGGCGGTAGTCCATACATACACGAATGATGTTATCATCATTAAATGACAGAAAAGGTAAAAAATAAAATGATATATTATCTTTTAAGAATGATAAATATTTCATTAATATTATATTTATTTCATTTATATCGTATATATTCATTTAAGTTATTTTTATTATCTTTCATGTAATGTTTTAGTAAAAAACGACTCACATTGTTTCATGAAGCGGCAGACCACTGTACACACAAGCGATATTATTATACATCATATAGAAAATAAGGATAAAATTATTATACTATATAATGAATCCATAATTATAGTAATTGTTTTAATATCTAATGTGTATTTTAGATCCATCATCACGCCCAACCTTGAGTTGTTGTAATAGAAATATGAATCACATCAGTTCATAATGTGGTAGTCCATCAGACATAAGAATGATAATACCATAATCCATTTGATGAAAGGGGATATGTTTTTAAATGATTACCATAACATAATAAATAAAAATATTTTCTAAAAATTGGAATTATATTATATCATAATGTTTTAATAATAAATGATGTAGGTGGAGGAATAAAAAATGATCATTATGGAATGTTATCTCTTATTCAGGTAACCTCCATAAGATTACCCCAAATCCATTATAGGATTTAATTCTTCCCAAAAAAGGATTATATGATATATGGAGGTATTTTATAATGAAATTTTGGTTGGTATTGAAAAAAAGGTGTTTATGGTGTAAAGAGTAATGGATATGGGGCGACCTTTTATAAGTGAGGTGCGTGGGATACATGCAATTTTTGAAAAGAAAAATGTGTACCCACATTTATCACATGAAAAAGGGTCTAAAATGGAGTATTATTGATACTTATACATTATAATGTTAAAATATCTTCATAAAATGTATTTTAAATTATGTCATTTTAACCCTTATCTTTTTAGTCAAACTTCCCGGGTAAACCCATTTTTACCTCAACAAATTTAAATAATTTTTACCACCATCACCATTCATTATGGTGAAACATTAATTCGAACATGTTAAATGAAATAAATTATTATTATTAAAAATCTGAAATCAATTTTTCCAAATTCCATTCACATAAGTGGAAAAGGTAAATTTAAAATTATCCCCTTATATGCAATGAGAAAGAAGGTTTTCAAAGAGAAATGTTTCAAAAGTATACAAGGTTTTTATAAAAATAGTCAATAATAAAATTTTTCCAATGAACTAAATTAGATAAATATATATAAAATTTAACTAATATTAATTAAAAATTAATTTAAATTATAATTCGACATTATAGAGAATTTTAATGGAAGAGAAGTTTCCAATTAAAATTTACTATTTTTCGGTATTTAGAAAAAATAACCTTTTATAAAAATTTTAAATCAACACGCTAATATGTTTTTGACATGAATATTTCAAAACACGTTATTTTTTTAAAAAAATATTCCAAAATTTTCAAAACAAAGTTAAATATAAGTGCTCAATAATGTGACATAACAGTGTTCTATAAAAATATTTTTTTAGGTATAAAATTGGTTTTATTATTACATATTCTCAAGAAAACAATAAGATTAATTTTAATGATTTTATTAAATATTTACTATAATCAATTCATTTAAATTAATCCTAAAAATGTGTTCCTTTAATTTATTGGTGAAAAACCCTTTTTTGAATTAATAATTTAGTAAAAGATTTTGTTTATTTTCAAATAGTTTAAATTTAATTTATAATCAATTGGTCACCAAGGAATTTGTTACATATTCATCTGTATACAAATTTATTTTCATAATTTAGTTAATCCTACTTATACACATAATTCTAATAGCTTAGTGGTGACTATCATTAAAATATTAATTTCATAATATTAAGTCATGTTTCGTTTAAGATCGTTGTTCACTATAAAGAATGATAAACCTAGTATTGCATGTAATTTAATATAAAATTTGTACTGTATGTAATGGAAAATACCAGAGAGATTAAATTAATTTTTAAAAAATATATTTAATTAAATCTTAGAGTGTTACAACATCAAAAAATTAAAATCAACAACATGAAATTTATATAATAGTTTAGATCAATGTGATCTTAAATATAATATTTACTATTATATTCTCCTTGAATGAAATTTCAGCCTCCAATGATACACAATTTCAAAAGGATGTGATAACCTTTTACAATACCTCCATTTTTTCACTTATTGGAACATTCAAGAAGAATTTATACTAGCTTTCTAAGGACCAATTTATAATTAAAAAACAACCAAAACATTAATAGGATTAAAAATGCGATAAACATACCATTTGATTATGATTTATAGTAAAAAAAAATGAACATAATTTTATTAGGGAAAAATAAAATGACTATTACTCATTAAACATATAATTAACAATATAAATTTTCAAACTAGATAGAAATAGTGAATAATAGTAGAGTTAAATATACCTCAATCAATTGGGAAAAGAATTTCTCATTAAAGTTGTAATGGGATTGAAAATGTAAACCAAAGTCACAGTATTAGAGTTATATCATTATGGATTATCAAGAATGAATTCCTTATATCACCTATAAAATTGCTTTCAGAAATCAAAATTTAGAAACATAATAAAAATTATAATAATTTTTTATATCCATGGTCATCATTATGTGGTTTACATATTTTTATCCACATATTGATAGTATAAATTTAGTTTCCATTAATCATAAAAACTAATATAAGAAATAATAAATAGTGTTATCTGAAAAATAAAATTAATAAAACCTATAAAAAATTTAAAATCAGTGTAATGTAGAAGATCATATGTACAAATGTTTCTATAGGGTATAAAAATACAATAGATTTTATACCGATCATGGTACTTTATAGGTGATCTTTGCAAGATTCAATTTTTAGGGTATACTTGGTAAATTATATTAATTAGGTGAATTTTTCATCATATGGTTCCAATGAATTTTTATAAGGCTCCAATAATTATTTAAGGGGTGAAAATCATAAGGATCATTATCAAAGGGTACAACATCATACGGTTTATTATTATAGGGTATAATTTTTTGAGGTTATTTACCATACGGTATAATTCATATGGTGCATTTTTAATGTGTCATGAGGAACATATGATACTTCTTAGAATTTTTTTTAAAAAAAACCAACATCATAGTGTAAAAAACTAATAATTTTGGGGGTATAACAAAAATATCACACGGTACCATATAAACTTTGTAACATAAATAATACAGATAGAAAATAATAATAAACAATTATATTATAGTTCCAAAAAAATATATGAATGTTATAAAAAATAAAACTACTTAAATTAAATAAATTACATAATTAATATATACATGTATAAAACATCAAAATATTGGTTTCAATTTCTTTTGAGAAATTATAATTATCCAATATTATAAATTTGAATATGTGAAGTGTTATAATATTCAAAACATAAAAAAATATAGCACTAACAACATTCACTTTCATCAAACATAATACTAAAATAAAAAATATTTTCTATTTTGAAAATATTAAAACTAAAAAATAATTTACAAAACTTATCTCCCTTTATGAAATTTATCAAAAAATATAATAATAAAAAATCTTTCCAAAGACATTTTTATTTTTTAAATAGCATAGATAACTAAATGTAAGTCAATACTTATAAAAACTATCCATATTTTACATAAAAAGAGTTTAAGTAATTATCAAACTATAAAAATCAAAATCACAAACTATGAACATAAATGAATAATCACACAATAACATCATCATAATGACACAATGATCAATTCAAAAAAAAAACAATAACAATTTTTTGACATGATAAAAATAGATTTTATTAAATTCATGCTTAAAAAATATAAATTTTAAGAACTCCCTAGAATAAATTCATAAAAACCTAATTACATAAACCTATGTAAAATATAGGCACCAAAATAAAATATTAATAGATACAAATTATTAAACATAAATATTTCCAATACGCTTCTAAAGAATGATTTAGTACAATAGAATGTTTTAAAATAGTATGTAGTTATATGTACTTATAACATTGGAAATTAAAAATAAATCTCCATTATAACAAATAAAAATTTTATTTTTTAAAACCAAATATGATGTAATGGTTTGGTAAATATATCATCAAGTTGATCATTATTTGAAAAAAATTCTAAAAGAATATATCTTTTATTAACATGATCTATCATATAATGAAGTATGATATCAATATACTTAGTTATTAAATGTCATCCTGGATTCATTGAAATAGTAATAGAATATGTATTACCACATTCAATGATAATTTTTCGAAAATAAACATTAAAATCATATATAATTTCATTAATAAGTAAACTTTTTGTATCAAAATAAGAAAAAAATTTATAATCAGCCTCAACTATGGATAAAGAAAGTAATAATTTATTATTTTCATTCCATGAAATTTAATTTTTACTAAGAAATTGGCACATTGCTAAAAAATCATTCTATAAATCTTACAACCTAAAAAATAGAGTTAGAATAAAAAATTTAATCAAAAAAAGATCTAACTATTAAAAAATAGAATAAATAGCTCATTTTACATATCTAATTATTGTTTTTAATGTATTTAAATGGTTTTAATTATGATTATACTAAAATATAACTCACATATATACATAATACCAAATATTTTTCCTAAAATTAGTTTAATATAGAAATATTCCTATCATTTCTCTCAATAGTTTCGAATTGATTTGCTTTATTAACTAATCCTAATATAATTTAGAAATAATTACAATAATTATTTTAAAAGTATTACTATAATCAATAGGAAATATTTTAGATTGATCTTTATCATCTATAGATTTATTCAAAAATATACCATCTCTCAGAAAATATTAATATGCCAAAATTAATTTTAAATCATCCATAAAATTCTATTCAAGCTCACTAGTAAATTTTTATTGAATTTCATTGAAAATAAATCACAAAAGGAATAAAAAAAAGCATCAACATTTATTTTAAAAATTAAAATATCTTTATAAATATTATTTTTAAAAATATTTGGATTCAAATTACCATTTTTAGAACTATTATTTAACCAAAACATATTTCCTTTAATATTAAGATCTATGATTAATATTACAACCATATAATTTTTTCAAAAAGTTTACAAACATGGTTAGGAAACTTTTCATGTTAAAAATTAGTTGAATGAATAAAAAAGTTCTTCATATATCAAACATTTTCGGAAACCATTATTAACATCCATTTGATAAAATTTAAAACCATAAAAATGCACAAAATCCATACAAATCCTCATAATTTCAATCCTTTAAATTAGAGAAAAATATTCATCAAAATATAAAACATGTAATTAAAAAACCATTAATAAACCATTATATATTTATTCTTCACTATTTGAGAAAATTCACTGATTATTTTAAAAATTACCATTTGTTTTTTTATACTATTTAACTTTAGGGGGTTCAAATAAATTCCAGATATTATTTAATATAATATAATTACATTCATGGTGCATAGAAACATTATAATTTCAATAATTTATTACATTATCAATATTATTCGGAAAAAATTATGAATAAAAATTAGAAATAACACAAAAAAAATAAAGAATTATTTTCTAGTTATAATTCATCATTCAAAAAATACCATATTATTATGTAAAAGATGAATTTTATGAGTAATATAATATTTAGGATTGTTTTGAAATGGTGTATCTTTCCCCTATATTTATTAATTATTATCTTGATATTTTTCTTCTACAACTTTAAACACACTAAATTATTTTTCATTTTTACCAAACCAGCTTTATTATACTAAAATAATATTCATTAATTTTTAATTTCATATATACATACACTATTATAATTATTTTATTATAAACTATATAAGGCTCACTAATATTATAATATACAAGAAAAAACCATCATCACATTTGGAATCTAACTTATGTATCTTATCCTGATAATTAAATATAAATATTTTACACCCAAAAATTTATTTAATCTAAAATTAGGTTTCATTCCTTTATAAAATTCATAATGATTTCTCTATAATAAAGATCCAATAGGAACTCTATTTAAATATAATTATTTTAGTTAAATATTAAACCCAGAAATATTCAATTATTTTATATTCATTTATCCTGTCACTTTACTCTTCCAAAATAATTCTATTTTTACTTTCAAAAATATCATTTTGTTAAGGAATTATTTGGGAAGACAAAATGTTAAAATTAGGATTATAAATAAAAAATATCTTTAATTTTAGAATAAAACCCTAACCAAATATATCGCATGTAATATATAAAATTATGTGACCCTTTTTAATTGTTAATAATTTAATAAAAATAGTAAATTTAGGCATGGTTTCACGCTTACGCAACCTAAAATAACTCCATGTAAACCTAAAAAAATCATCAATAATTAAAAAAAATACTCCTTGACTCTTAAAAAATAAATTTTGAGAGGTTAAAAAACATAAATGTAATATTTAAACAATATTTATATTATTAAATTCATTAATAGATATTAATATTTCCTTATGATTTTACATTTAAAATATAAATAAAAAACGAAATACATAAATTATTTCATTTAAATTAGTTCAAGAAATTTTATTTCCATTCAGAATTTATGTTATAGTTGAAAGATGGTATTTCGTAGACCTATAATCCATATGATATAATTAGTTTCAAAATAATCGATACACTCAACATTTTGATAGTTATGTTTTTTAAAATTTTAAAAATAAATATCATATTTTCAGTTTTTCTAAAAAAATGTCCATTCATAAAAACTAAATATTTACATTCTTCAAAAATAACACCAATTCTATTAAAAAAAGTTGTTAAATGCCAATTATGTTTAGTTTTATATCTTTAATTGCTAGAAAAATATATATTATAATATTATTAGAAAATATCACTCCCCAAAAACCTCTGACATTTACTTTTGAGTTAACTACAAATTTCATAGGGAATACATCCAAATTATTATAAGATATTAAATTTTATGGATAAACATTCACATGTTTGGAAAATATGTTTTCCATATACCACGTGTCATTGACACTCTTTTGGTAGACTTTTGGATATAAACAATGTAGAGAAACGTATTTCGTACCCATGATATCCCGTGTATAATATGATTAGTATATAAGTTCTTAGGACCCAATAAAATATCAAATATTTTTTTAGAGGGTAATATAGAAGATATTTTCATAGAGATAATTTTTCTTAAATTCCTTGAAGATTTTGTAAATCTAAAGGAATATACATTAGTGTAATGTCCATGTAAATTATAATTCAAACAAAAAATACTAGATTCACATTATATCATACTTTTAACAAATAATGTCTTATAAATATTATATGTTTGTTCATTATAACCAATTATGATCTATCATTATTTAGATTATTCATAGTCATAATCGTATCAACCATATTTTTTAACAAAAAAGTAGATAAAGTTTCAATAAAGATAATAAATATATTTATTCCCATTTTAAGGATTTTTTTTGTAAACTCTCTAAATAACTATAAAAATTGTACTTAAAATAACCATCTATATTTATTAATCTAGTTTTTTCCTCCATAAAATTTTGAAAATATATTTTAACATTATGAATTTCATCCAAGAAGATATTAAATTTATTTTATTCCCAATGATTATTCTATGAAGGAAAATAATTACTATTATCATTATCATCATTGAGTTTTATAACATTTATATTTAAATTTAGATTTTATTTTTTTAGATTATAATTTTCATAATGAATATAAATTATTTCATTAGAAATAGATTGTGTAATTTTTAGATTATCAATTTTTTAGTAAACTGATTATTATGATTAACATGATTCGTATTTTCTCCATCTAACATTGAATATGACTAAATATTTTTTAGCATATCATTCTATAATTTTTTATTTTCCACATAAAACACTTGAAAATAATTAATTTAGATTTTAATAATATCATGTACTATAATACGAATCAATAATAACCACATTCAATATTATACCCATTAAGAACATGTTAGTAGATTCCATTTCACTTTTAGAATCACAACTAGAGTCAAATTCTTTTATATTTTTCCATCAAATAGTTATGGATTTATTCTCCTTTTACCAATAATTATTATCATTCTTTTAATGATTAGTTTTTGAAATTATTACATAATATACCCCTTTTTCCTATATTTATAACATGTCAGTTATGGAATGTCAATATTCTTATTGGTATTTCATTTATTATGTCCCTTTAGATATTTCCTGTCTAAAAAAATCTTGAATATCTTTTCAGTTTTTTATTATGTTGTAAATGTACTTTGTCAAGTGAGTTATTTCATCATTATCTGATATATATAACATATAATTATAATGGATTGTAGAGAAAGCTACACAACACTTATATTTAACGAATTTATTCTTTATAGTCTCCCCATCCATAACATTCTTTATCACAGGTTCATATTGTAATAGTGAACTAATTAGTTCATTTTATGTATTTATTTTGAAATTATTACTCATATTTAACACCAAAATCATTTTATTCCACTTTTTAGGTGAAGACCACAACAACATTTAAAATTTTATTGTGTTTTCCAACATCTCTCCATGTGGACTCGTACCATTAGCGATTCTAAAAATATTTGAAACATTGGCTTCCATAATGATTTTTCCCATCTTAACATCCTTGTATTCTACTATTAACATCCCATGTTTTGTTTTCTCTATCATTTTTATACCATAGTCTCTGAATTTTACTGTCTAATAAATATCTAGTGCAGTCTTTCATGATGAATAATAAATAATCTCATTTTTATAAATGGAATAATAAAAAGTAATATTGAATTTATAGTTTAGAATGTACATTAATAATATTTTACCCATAAGTTTATCATCATCTAAATATGGTTGTTTGTATTGTTTAACCATTATTATTCAATGTTCCCTTCATAGATATTTATGTTATTATTTCATCATTGATTTTTAGTTTCCATAATCATTCCCAATAATTATGGTGGTTTGTTATTGATCCTACCATCATTAAAATTCATTCCTAAAATTTAAAAAAAAAATACATTTTCATTGATGATTACATCAAGTTCTAGGAAAAAATAAAAAATTATATTCAATGGAATCTACATTAAAAAAGAATATGATCAGATAATTATTATTGTACTTGTTTGATACAAAGAGTAAGTATAGAGGGATTAGGGGTGGATAGACCAGATATTTTTTAAAAAACTAAAAAAATTTCCAAATTAGAGTTAAAAAGGACATGAAATAATAGTTTCATGCAGAGTTGTTTCAAGTGCATGTGAAATTAAATATTTGTGAATGTTTAGTGGGAAAATAAGAATAAGAACACAAAAAATTTATAGTATTTTTCTCAAACATGATCCTACATCTAATATTAACTCCACTATTATACATGATATAAGGGTAACATATTATAATAAAACATATCTTTTGAAGGGATTTTATTTACATTTAGAGGACCATACTTGTGCACACCTGGAGGGACAATCTGTTTTAGTATATCCTTCATTTCTATGAAGAGAGGCACAGCTAAAAAACTATGTAACAATTAATGTGAGTCAAGACACAGTATATCTATATTTTTAGGATGTATCACAGATAAAATTAACCTCAATTTTGAAGTTAAATTCATGAAACAATATTTGCAAGAAAAATTGAACAAAATAATAACGAATTTAAAAAATAAAGAATAAATGAAGAATATCACAAGTTGAGGTAGATTAATCACTCTAGTTATATGAATTCATGTTGAAAATCATAAGTAATACAAGTAGATAAGAGAATTTGTGTTATTAATGTATCATCAATATCATATAATTCATATTAGTTTCATGTATCACCTATAAAACTATTTCCTTCAATTTGTATTTATAAAAAAATTCCCAATACTAAATTCAAGATCTCCAAAATCATATTCATATGGGTTTTGATATTTTGATCCATTCATTGATATAATGAAATGGGGTTCTAAAACCCATTGAAAACAAAGAGGGAAAAAATAAAAAAACATCATGAAATATAATATATATATAACCATTTGAAAATCTTTGTAAAATATAATTTCTTAAGGAACAATATTTTTCATAGGGTAGATAACTCATGTAGCGTACATAAAAAAAATTGTTGTGAACTATTGATCCATATCATAGCCATTTTTATTATAAGTAATAACTAATAGGGTATAATACATAGTGAAAATCAGTATTCATATAGGTTAATGGATTATTCACAAGGATCGATAGATCTATCATAGGGTAAAACATTAGAAAGTTCATTATAATAGGATGTTACATATTAGGATTCATTATCATATGGTAAAACATGATAAATTTTATTATCATATGGTAAAACATTGTATAGTACATTATTATTGAATATATATTATTATAGATAATTTTTAGGATTCTTATGGTAAATTAGAAAAATCAAATTTTACGAGTGTTGACTAAAAAATCAACATTATATTGTACAAAACCAATACATCATTGGGGGTATGGAAGAACTCATAGAATATGATCTAAACATTCCAAGGTACAAGATATTGAAATAAAATCAGAATAAACAATGAAATTAGGTAATATAAAAAATATATAAATTTTATAAAAACAAATTCTATCAACTAGAATTATAAGAATTATAACCTAATTATAATATAAGAATTTTTAAAAAATTAATATTTATTTATAAAATTAAATGAAAAAATTATAATTATACTAAATCAGTAATGTATATTATTTTGGTATTTTAATCTTTATAATTTGATTAAAAATAGACTAAAACACAAATAGTCTTCCCAAAAATAAAATTCAATTATATCACTAACAAAAAACATTATATTAGTAGGACTACCTTCCTTGTATCATAAAGGAAACTCCACCTTTATTATTTGGAAATATACTTAAAGAGGTCAAATTATTCTATAAATCATATCTTTCTTCAATGAATTTCCTTTTATCTTTGATATTTTAATTTATTTCATTCTATCATATTTTATTTTTTATACAATTTTATTTGTAGTTATAAACATTATTTATTGATATAAATATCTCCATAACATACTTTTCTGGAGTTTCCTTTTCTCTATTACTTGAGAAATTCTTAATGATTCTCGAAAAAAAATTTCAAAACAAGAAATCACTATAATGGTAATATTCACATGATAATATCATTCAAATCCTTGTTAGTGATACTCATTGAAATCATATATTTAAAACCAAACATATATTATATTTGAAATATTAAAACCTACTAAATTGAAATTTTCCCGATGTGAGTATTATTATCACGATGTGGTATCCACATACTTATAAAAAACAGAAACTCAGTCTCCATCCATAATAGGAAAATACAAGGAATTAACATGTACATTATGACAAGTAGTCCTAAGACTGAAATATTCAAAATCAAAACCCCATAATAAAATTCATCGAAAAAACCTCATAATTATACCTTAACTAGTGCACAAAATCATTAATGTAATCAAAATTTAGTAGTAACCTCCAAACAGAAAATGTACTAAAATCCAACTATTACCCTTCATAGTATAGTTATCATTAAGGTGGAATGACTTATTCAGACATGTTTTTTTTAACTTTTATGGTAAAGGAAAACCTATTTCTTATATGCATTTATTTCTTTTACATAACATGAAGATAACCCTTACATAACATTCATTTTTACAACCAATCAAGGATAGATCCTTATACGTGTTCTATGAGGTGTTCTTGCATTTAAACTCATTTTTGATCAATGTTTTGTTCCATACATTCTTCCTACTTCTCATATGTTTAAATCCTTACATATCTATTTAGTGTTTATCATTTTCTTATTTACATTTCATGAAAGAAATTATATATTAACCCAATATCTTATATATCTTCATAAAGGATCATAAAAATATCCATCATGATATGAATTACACCTCGAAGTCCATCCTATAGAAGAAGATATTCCGATATATCCTGATCAGAGTGTGACATTGGATTTCATGTCCTCATTTATATCCAATTATGGAATTTATGTATCTACTTCCATACCGTCAAAAAATATTTATCCTTATTTATTTAAGTAAATATCCTCTACACACATCATTGGATGATACTAAATCTATCAAAAATAATAAATGTGTGTTGACAAAAAAACAGTCACCAATAATATATATGATTTGAAAAAAAAGTAACCACTAAAACTAATCCGAAATAAGATACTAATGATCCACCCTTTTTATTTTTTTAAACATTGTAATGAATCTAATACCATATAAACATCATGACACCAATCATATACCTCATAAAATATTTAATTCTTTATTCTATCCTTTATTTATAAATCATAAAATTCATAAAAATCTATTCTCCCATTTGGTATCATATATAATGAAAAATCCTTAACTAATAGTAAAAAACATATAATTTTTGGAAAACCATTCCACTGAGAAACAAGGGAAATGATATATAGTTTTATCATCATTCTCCCTCAATATTCATAATTTCATATAACCATAAATCCAAACCTTTACTGCATTTTATCTATTATTCTAGGGGTTCTCAAAAATGATATCATGGAATATATCTTTTATATATCTTAGAATTATGACCTAGTGTTAACATACATTGACATTACATTAATTTTAAGTAATACATTAAACATTATAAAAATATATTCCCAAATAATATATTAGCCTAATGCCTTTGGAAAAATTGAATCATAAACATTGACACATAATTGAGCAACATTATCTCACACTAGGTTCTTGTTGACTAACGGCCTTCTTATACACATAAGAAATAATACATATATTCATAACATGGGGAAGGAAAAATAAAAAAGGGTGATCTAAGATGCTCAGTAAGGTTAAACATGGAAGATATGTAAGAAAATCTTGAGAATAAGTGTATTTTAAAACGATCATGAAGATATAGGATCATACCTTTCATATCAAGAATCATATAAATGAAACTTGTCATGCATACTAACAATTCATGAGGAATGAATAATAACGGAATAAGGAACATATTCCATGAATGAATAAAGTAGTAATAGAACATGGAATTTTAGTAGACACATAATCATATAATATTACTTCCATAATATGAAATTTATAACTTCTAAGACCATCTTGGTAGAATGGGTTCACTACCCATACCATCATGGTATTCATGGATCACTCCCATGGCCATATTAGTAGCATGATTTCACTCCTCATACCATATGGGTGGTCATGGATCAATCCCATGGCCAGCTTAGTAGTCTAGGTTCATTCCCAAGACCATCTTATTCTATCTCATGAATTAATAAATCATCACCCAATTCATTATAGAGAGATACAGGTCCCAAACATCGCATTGGGAAATCATACATACATGTGACACATGGTCATAAATAATCATAACATAACCCATGAAATGAAGTTGCATTTATAAACATGTATTAATATCATAAAATATGTAAAATTTTTTGGTTTCAAAATAATTTCATCATAAACATAACCCATAAAGTGAAGAAATATTCAAAAGCATATAACCAATGAAAGTGAAATGGGTTTCATAAACAAAATTCCATCAAAACATAATCCATTCAATGAAATAATATCATGGGAAAAATTGAATAATTTCCCAATATAGGCATGTGTTACACCAACATATTTTTTCATATATGGGAAATAATTTCGAAATATCATTTAAAAAATTTCTTGAGAAAAATATTCTATCATATTTGAAATTTTATTTTTAAAATATAAACATCTTTTATTATATTTTCCTTTAAAAATAGCTTTTAAAACATATTAATTATTATTTGAAAATCTTAAAAAAAGTAAAATCTATTTTCCTTGAAAATTATATTCAAGTACAATTTGAAAAAAAATTAAATGGTTTTTTAAAACATTTGTCTTGAATAAAATATATTTCCATATTAAGAGAGAAATAAAAAAAATCATACATACGTTTTCTAAAATATATTACGAAACAAAGAGTTTCAAATGTTACTAAAACATGAAGATATCATGAATAATAAGAGAATAATTAATTTCACGATTGTTCATGATATATTAATCATAATATTTCAATATAGGAGTCATAATCATAAATAATCATGATAAACAAAGAGATTGTTTCAATAAACTATTTCCACAGGGTAAATTGGGATCATACTCTCCATGTAATAAAGTGAAATTACCTGAATATTAAAATAACATAAAATTGATTATATTAATGATATAACATGTCAAATTTAAGTATATACACCTTGAAAAATAATGTTGGTGTATAATAAAACATGTCTCTTAATTAAGGAAAATAGAGATAAAAATGTCATACTGATTTGGTTGATTTTGAAACATAAAACCCATAAAATAATGGCCATATAATGGATATTAAAATACCCATAAAATTAATACTTTGAATAAATTAATTAATTCATTGATAGTACACACACCATACAAAAGGAGTGGGTGGTGAATAAATCATGTATCTCAAAGAAAAAAAAGTGAGATGAAATCTACTTACATTGTAACTTCAATATATTTGTACTCATATATACTTCTTGTATAATATATATGTGATTATTATACATAATAATATAATAAAAATTATATATATAATACCATATATGGTTTTACTTTTACCTTACATTACCCTCTTGTTTATAATCCAGTGATAAGGTTTCACTTCATGTAATTTTCTCTTCATTCATTGCATGTTTCTTAATTTTTTATACATTTGATGCTTATACATATAAAATGATTTCTAGAATTTGAACCATAATAGATGAAATTTATATTTAATATACTTTTTTATATTAATAATTGGAATATATAATTATGAAATGGAATACATTGTTCATGGAGACGGTAATTCGTACATATGCATGAACAATGATTCTGATTTTATTGTCATATGGAAAGTAAAAAAGGAAAATGAACTATGTGTATATAAATTTATATATATATCACTATTAAAGTATAATTAATATATCATATATGTTATATATGTTCACTAAACTCATCATTAATACATTCAATGTTGTTTGTGAATGAATCACATTGATTTGAGGGGGCGGTAGTTGACACTTCCTCAAACAAAATTATCTCATTTAAACCAAAAGGAATGTAAATGTATATGTGTTGTAAAAGGATTAAATAAGATTTAATAAATCATTAATATAATATATAGAATATATAAATATACTTTCCATCATAATATCCATCATGATAGGTGGTAATGGAAAAATGAATAATCATCATTTCATGAAGCAGTAGTTCTCCGTACAAGTGAATAGTATATTCGTAACCAATTTGATTGAATTGTGTGTAAGTGTAAGTATAAGGAATAGAAAAAAATCCTAGTATATTTAAAATAATGTTTCTATTATAAAATCTTGTTATCAAGATAGTATAGGGGGTGGGGAAATAAAATAAAATAAACGATTTTGAGAGAAGTCGGTACCTTAAAATCATGCAACTCCTTTGGGTCTGTACCAAAATTATTCCTTAAATTTCTTGACTCCAATGTAGAAGATTATTGGAGTAAGGTAGGTATTTTTTAATTTTATTTGGAATTTTTTTCCCAAACCGAATTGTTTTGATAGTTGTGAAGAAGTGGGAGAGGTGGTGGCCTTTTATTTGGAAGAAAAAGGACACACTTGTAATTTTTTAAAACAAGTTAGGCTTACCCATGTTTTAGCCTATATAACATAATAAAATACAAAAAAAACTAACTAATTTAATTATAATGGAATAATATGGTCTATAAAATGTTTTTTTATAGTTTTATATGTTTTTCCATCTTAAATTAAATGTTTAGTACTTTTCTTTGACTAATTTTAATCTTAATTGTTGTAATTAATTTTAATCATTTTCACTGATATTTTCGGAAAAAAACTATGCTGAGATTATTAGAAATTAGAAATTATGATAATTTAAAATATGGAAAAAATTTTTCCAGCTTATAATAATATATTATTGATTAATTAATTTCGAAAATAATCTCACTTATAGGATGACACTACTGGTTTATAAAGTATAAACATCCAAAAGATTGCAAAGATTCTATACTCAATCTCAAAGTGAAATTTATTAAATTTGAAAAAATTGAATTAATTGATAAAAATATGATATAATTAAAATTTAAACCAATTTAATATATAATTTACCTTCATAAATTAATTTTATGAAAAATATTTTTGAATTAAAATTCAGTATTTTGAACTATTCATTAAAAAAAGATACCTTACATTATATTACAAAAAAATTAACCTAAGCAAATTATTATTTTATGCATTGAAATTTTATGTTTATTATAACATATTATATATATTAATGTTCCCAATTTTGGAATTAAAATTGCTTTTCCTTTAAAAGGTGGTAAAACAATTTTTTTAAAAATATATGTTTTTAAGCATATAATTGGGTCTGCTCATATCATATATCAATAAAATCTATTGAATGAATATAAAAAATATTAAATTGAATTTATAAGATAGATATTACATTAATATCACTCCATAATTGTATTTAATTTAATTTATTAGGGTAAAACAACATTTTTACTATAAAAGAATAATTTTTTCTTTTATATTCAATAGGGTTTCCTATTCATTTATAATTAATTGGTATCAAATGAATTAATATAATATTTTTGTAAGACCTATATTTTAATAAATAAAATAATAATATTATTAACATCTAATTTAACTCCTAGGTTATATCTAATTATGATAAATAAAAAATTTTAATAATATATTAGAGTTATTTTAAACTTGGTCTTGTGTGTTAAACAATCTATAAAGGAAAGTCATTGTTGTGTGTAGAGAAAGCTAAAATTTGTTTTCATTTTGTTCACGATTAACATGGTTTTGTGTATTACTCAAGATAAACATTTTGCATTAATATAAAATATATATTTTATATTTTTTGAAATGAAAAATATCAAAAAGGATAAATGATTTCATGAAAATCAAAAAATATCAGGGTGTTACATTTTACCCATTAAAATGAATTTATCCATCAAAATTAATCTGGGTTATCAATTTTTTAATACTTTAACTTTTAATTTATAGGGACTTACATCATAAAAGTGAATACTAAAACTACCCTTAAAATGGGAAATTTGGAACCGTAACAGTTACCCAAAGTCAAAAGTATCATATAACTAGTTTCTCACATTGGAGAACATAGGTGGAAAGTGAAAACAAGGAGTTTGAAGAAAAGAATAAATATTTTTAGGAAGTGATTGAGGTTATCAATCAAAAGAAATTTAATGATCAATTAAATATTTAGGGACTCAGTGTCATAAATCTGTGATGATATAAATGGTCATCAGTTAAAAAATGTATTAGGACGGAATTCTGTTTTTATCATTTTCATAACATTGAGTAATTATTTTATTGGCCAACAATAAAAGGAAATATTTTCACTTTATATATTTATATAAAAATATTTCATTATTTGGTTGTGATTTTAGTAAAATCTAATTCATCAAATACTTCACTAAATGGATGATCAAAAATTAACATCAAAACCAAAAGTACTAAAATAAACTTTTATAAGATCATAAGGCCCCTAAAAGAGTGAAAGGTATATCTATTATTATATAAATATTCTTAAAATTCTATATGGTTAATTTATTAATCTCTAGACATAGAAAGTATCTATACTGGTCCATTATTAATATCTATTCATAAAAATAATTACAAATTAACCAGAACATCACGTAAGCCATTGGTAGGAATGAAACACTTATCATCCTCCAGTCACGGGTTCAAGACCCCCAAACATTTTAGACATGATTGGTTGTCACCTGAGGTACATGGGATCCTTTTCAAAATCCACAAAAATATAATTTCCCAAATATTATGTACAAATTTGAAATAAGGTTAATCAATAAATAGCCTTTTAACGAAGGTTTTGAATACCATATCAATACATAAATACATCCTCTGTTGTTTCACTTAAACTTTTCATGAATGGTAATCCATATAACCCTTCTGAATGTTAAAAATCCAAAATAGAAGAAATAAGATTATTATTTATCCATCATATATAAAAATAGTAGCTCATAGTTATCACATTCAAAACATGTGAATACCATAATTGTAGAACCTCTTGAAACATGGTAACATTATGAATTAGCATAAATTTTTATAGAAAACATGCTTTATTACTTATTATAAATATTAATGGATATATTCCTTATATGAAAACAAATTACATCCTCAATGATAAAATTTTCCACTTTTTCCACAAAACCTTTACTAATTCTATGGTAATTAGTACTGTCCGACATGTAATCATCCAAACATCATTATCCCAACATCAAAATTAAATTTAGTTTCACATTCCCTTAATAAAAATATTACTTCCAATTAAATAACCTTTCTACATTATCAAAACCTTTCAAAATATCTTTTTCAATCCTTAATGAAAAACTTATATTAAAAAAATAGTACATATTTCATGATTTATATAACATAATCTTTGAATATTAAAACATATGTACTTCATTCAAACAACATTATTCTTAAACCATAACTCAGGCTACATCTAACTATTTTTTAATACATATTTCCTAAAATATAAAATATGAACCATGTATTAAGTTTATTGAACGTCAATATAATCATGATTTTTTTGTTACTTTCAACAATACAAGAATAATATCACATAACTTTCAAATGTCATTTTACCTTTTTTTATCTTCAAAAGTATAACCAATACTCATTATACCTTCCTTATTATCTTTATAATATTTCAACTTAGTAAATAAATTTTCATAATTCTCATAATTTCTATATCTGAAATATTTAATTTTAACCATGTTTTCTCTAGTTCTCTCCGTTTACTAAAATAAAAAAAACTAGGTTGAGAAGTAGATATTATAGAAGAAAACTACATAATAATGAAACATTACTTAGATAACTTCTAAATCATGACAAATTCCATAATATATGAAACCCTTGGTTTATCGTATGTTATTAATAGGAAATATCCATTTAAATAATTTATGATGGTTAATGAAGAGTTTGTTAATTTCCAAACCATATCCTCGATTAGTGTCAAACCGGGAGTGAATCAAGGCCCGTTGTCATGAACTGGATTACCTCGAGTAAGAACTTGAAAATCTTATAGGAGTTGTTACCCCTAGGTACATATATGATAGATCTACATCCAATTATTGTACCCATATAGGGATGTATTTCAAAGAAACCACTCACTATACGCTTTACCAAATTCTATAAAATTTTCCTCTACATTAATTTATCATTATAATTATCCATAGAAACATTCTTAGATTTCTCAATAAGGTTCTCATCTTATCTTCCAAAGGTTAACTACATATTTACTCGGATACCACATTTAATGAACCAGTATTAGAAAAAATTGACATTACATTACTTTTTCTTAATACTTACAACATTACACAAATAGACTCTTATAGACCCTATAAGTCTAGTGCCTTTGGAAACATGTATATATAGACACATAAACATAAGTTAGATACATTATCTATAAATAGTTTCTTCATGGAAATAAACCATTATAGACACATCAAACATAATACATATCTTCATAACCTGGGGAAATAAATATAAAAATTGGTTATCTCATATGCATAATAAGGGTAAACAAGGGAGATATGTATGAATAGCCATGATAACAAGGGTATAAGAACATGACCATGAAAATATAATATCATACCCTACATATCAAAGATCATATGCACAGAACATGGCATAAATCCTAGATGTTCATAAGGCATGAATCGTAATTAAATTTAGAACACAGTATATGAAATCATTACATGGGAATATATCATGGAATTTATGAAGACACCTTAATATATAATATTATTTACATACTTTCCATGTATCAATGAAAATATCATCTTAGTAGTATGGGTTCACTCATCATACCATCTTGGTAAAAATGTTTCACTCCCATGGACACCTAGGTAGCATGACTTCACTCTTTATACAATATTTGTCATCATGGTTAACTCACATGGCCATATTATTAGTAAATATTCATTCCAAATACCATCTTAGTATATCTCATGCAATATAAATCATTACCCATTGAATTGGAGGAAGATATAGGTCCCACAAATACCAAAAATCATAAATACACGTCCCACAAGATAATTAACACTCATATGATTACCCAATAAACGAAATAGGTATTATAAACATGAAATCATATCATAACCTATGAAAAAAATAACGGTTTCATAATACTTTCATTATAAACATAACATGTCAAATGAAGGGGGTTTAAAAGTATATAACTCGTGAAAGATAAACAAGTTTCATTAAAATCATTCAATCTAAACAGAATTCATTAATATAAAGAATATGAATAGAAACATTGAATAATTTTCCCATAAATACATGATTAACACCAAAGAATGTTATCTTAAATTTGAAATAATTTTTAATGATCATTTAAAAATATTTATTGAATAAAATATCCTTTCTGCATTGCAAAACACTTTTTAAAACATACAACATTTTTCAAATGGAATTATTTGAAAATAAATTTGACAAAATATAAAAGATGATTTCAAAAATTTAAATTATTTTAAAATTAATTTTTTCCTTAAATATTATCTTCATGTATTAATTTAATTCATTTTTGAAAAAATTATTTTTGAATAAAATAGATATCTGATCGAAGAGACAAATACAATCAGATTTGCATAAAAACATTTTCATTGATATATTAAGTACCAAATATTGTAAAATAGTACAAATGCATGAATATATAATTAATAACAATATAAGAAGAAAACGTTTTAGTTTATTTGATATATGGATCTAAATATTTCAATAAAGGAATCATAATCACAAATAATCATGATAAATAATGATATTGTTTTGATAAACTCTTACAATATGGTAACATGAGATCATACTATCCATGTAAAAAAATAAAATTTAATGAGTGCTAAAATAACATTAAATGAATTATATTGAAGATATATCATTTCTAATGGATTTATATACACAAGAATGTAGATTCAAAATAAAATATATTTCTCAAAGGAAGAAAATTGAGGCAAAACTGTCTTTCTGATTTGGTTGATTTTGAAACATTAACTCCATGAAATAAAGTTCATAGAATGGATATGTAAATAGTAATAAATTTAAGTATAGTAATAATTGAATACATTCATGGGAGCTATAAAGAGGACACAAAATGAATAGGTGGTGAATAAATCATGTATCTCATAGAAATAAAAAGTGAGATGAAATCCCCTTTTTATGTTAAATACCCTTACCTTGTGTCTGGAGTCTCTTCCTACTAATACATGATCCATGAATAATAAATTTCTATTTATTATAAATATTTAAAAAATAATAATATTTTATATAATACTATATATGGTTTGATTATTACCCAATATTACATTCTCATTAACAATCCTATGTTAAGGTTTCACTTTGGGTAATATTGGCTTTATTCATCGCATGTGATTTAATTTGTTTTATATTTGGTCCTCACACTTATATCAAGATTTATAGAATTTAAAACATGATAGAAATATCATAATTTTCATTATATGTGTATTGTAATATTATATTGTATAAATATATGAAATTGAATACACTGTTTATTGAGACGGTAAGTTGTATGTATGCAGGAACGATGTTCACGTTTTTATTGTCATATTAAATGAAAGAAGGTAAATGAAATATGTTTATATATATATATATATATTTATTTATATATAATTATTCCATTAGAATTATTTCATAACATATATCATATAATATCACTAATATAATCTTTAATACATTCAATGTAGTGTGTGACTGAGTCACATCACTTTTAGGGGGCAGTAGTCTACACTTCTTCAATTGAAATTAACTTATTTACACCAAAAAGAATGTAAAAATACATGTTTTTAAAAAAAATAAAATAAAAATAAATACATAATACATATAATATATATCATATATTAAAATAGTTACTACGATAATTTCCAAAATGAGAGTCATTAGAAAATGAGCAATTGTCATTTCATGAGACGTTAGTTCATCGTACACAAAAATAGTTGTTCATTACCCATTATATGAAAGTGTGTGTGAATGTAGGAATAAAAATTAGCATAAAAATTATACTATATTTAATATACTGGTGTTATTATACAATCATGTAATAAAGATATTAGAGGGGTGGATAAGAAAATAAAAAAAGGATCTTGAGATTAGACATTACCTCTTAATCAAGTAACTCATGTTGGTTTGAGCAAAAATGATTCATTTGATTGATTTATGACTAATGGGATTCTTATAAAAGTAATTAGGGGATTTTTGGAAGTTACTTGGTTGGATATATTCTAGATCAAAATAGTTTGTGGGATGTGAATAAGAGGAAGATGTGGTGGCCTTTTAAAAGTAAGGGTAAAGAAACACTTTACATTTCTGAAAAAATGTTAGGTGTACCCACGTTCCAACATAAAAAAAGTCATTAAAAACAAAAAAAACCAATAATGGAATTTTAGTTCTTTATTAAGGGTTATAAAATTATTTTTTTTACAATTTTATATGTCTTTTTAATACTTAAATTCAAGGTTTAGTACTTTTTAACCAATTTTTTCCCTTTATCATTATAATTAATTTTAATTAATTTCACTAAATTAAATTTTAAAAAAAATAATTCACATTATTAGAAATTAGATATTATTATTAATAAAAATATGAAATCCATTTTTCCAAATTCCATTCATATATGTGGATGAAAGAAAATTGTAAAAATAATCACATTGACGAGAAAAACTGCAGGGTTTTAAACAAAAAACATCAACATGTTTGCAAGGTTTTTATTAACAATTCAAATTATAATTGATTATAATGACCTAAATTGGATTAATGGATAAAAATGTTATCTCATTAAACATTGATACAAATTTAAAATATAATTTATCATTAAAAATGAGTTAGATGAAAAAAAATGGAATTAAAAATCTGTATTTTTAACTATTAATTAAACAATGAAACCTAAGAGAAAAATAAAAAAATAACCTTACCTAAATTTTATGTTCTTTTTTAAAATATTAATTTTATTTATATATATTAAATCCATAAATGTACTGAAATATGGATTTAAAATGGGTTCTCTATTAAATATTAGTCAAACTACATTAATAAAAATATATGTTTTTTATGCATAAAATTAGGTTTATACAAATCTTACATCTATCAAATATATTGGATGAATATAATATAATTAATTTAACATAAAACATATATATTCAATTAATATAACTCATTTATTTTATTTTATTTAATTTATTAGGGTAAAACATATTTTTGACCATAGAAATAATAATATTTCGTTTTTTATTCCATAGGTTTTTATATTCTTTTTAAATTAACTGGTAACCAATGATTTCATATTATATTTTTATAAAAAATAATTTTTATTAAATTATATAATAATATTCATGAACTATAATTAAATAATTAGGCTATATCTTATTATATTGAATAATTACATTTAATAATATATTATAGTTCTATAAAACCTGGTCTTGCATGTTAAGAAATCCACCGGGAAAATTCATTGTTCCATGTAATGCAAGAGGACCTCAGTGTTCCATATAGAAAAAGGTAAAATTTAATTTTCATCTAGTGCAATATTAACATGTTTTATCAATAAAATAAAGCCAAACATTGTGATTTAATATAAAATAAAATACTTTCACTGTTGTGTGAGGGGAGAAAATCAAAAAAGGATAAGGGAATCTGAAAAATAATAATTTAGAAATATTGGGTTGTTACACTTATAAACCTATTGGGATAATTATTAGATATTATACCACTATATTAACTTTTTCCTTGAATATAATTTGGAGATTTTAGGATCCCCCTTGGTAATACACTAAAAGGATTCATTATTTTCCAATTCAATCTTCCGTTATTAACCACTTTTTAACCAAAAATCTAGATTCGACATTGAGACTTAAAAAACTCCTTCAATGATGTCAAAAATCATAAAATATACTTACTGAGTAATATTACTGTAAGAACCTATAAATATCCAACATAGTTTTATTATATAAATATTTTTTAAAATGGACTTATTTATAATTAAAACTGACTTAGAATATTTATGTGACAATTTTCATTGAAAATAATATTTGAAATCAAGTGCTTTAATTAATTACAAAACTTATACTTATAATTAATATTTATTGTTTTCAATGAAATATTCCAAAAGAAAATATTATTTTTCTTTATTTAAAAAATATTTTAACGTAACTATTTTTTATTACTTTAAAATATTAATTTATTTCATAAAAAATAATTATATACGATAATTAATTTTGATTCATAAATTATGATTTCAATATATATATATATATATATATGAAAATTATAATCATCAGTTTTTAAATTATTAATTATGAATAGATTTAAAAAATTTATAGTAATTTAAATTTTATTTTATAAAACTTTATATTATATTGAAATATTATAATTTATATTTAGATTTTTATTTAACTAAACTATAAATTTAACTATTTAAATGATAAAACTTTTTTCAATTAAAAAAAAGAAATTAATGAAAATGATTTATAGATTGGGGTATAGGGTGTGTGCCGCTGATGATTTAGGTTTAGGGCTTCATTTTATTTTTTATGAGCCATAGTGGAGAAAATATACTGGGGAGAGGAAGTAGTGCCATCTTGCGATTGAGATCAGGTCACCATGGGAGTTACTGCCATGGAAGATTGGCTACACCAAGGATTCCGAGTGAGAAATGACTATGGGAAAGGGTTTATGAAAAATGAGTAGTGTGAGGGTTCGATCATTATTCTAGCAATTTCTATGAGATCTATGTGTTGTGGATAAGGATTGATATAGGAATGTTTTGATTTCTATTTTTTATTCAAAAAAAATCTAGTAGGTGTTTCCTTTTTAGATCTGAATCCTCTTCTTTTATCATCAATTTTTTCTTCTTCTCTAATTGTTGTCAAATTCTTCATTTCATCAGTTTACTTGTGGATCAATTTTCATTTAAAATATTAATAGAACAATTTCATTTTGGTCCGTAATTTTTTTTTCTAGTAAAATTTTATAATGAATATATTCTTGTTTAACTACATTTATATTGTTTATTTCTACATTATTATGATAATTTTTCTTCTTCAGAAGGGAATCTGTCAAACTATTTAATTATTTTTTTAATTGGACATGTCAATATTTTTTCTATTTAAAATATGAAAATGAATTAATATTATTGAATTGATGACTTCTACGATACACACATTTCACTACAAGCCTATTGGTGTCATTATCCAAGGAATCTCTAATTGACAGCTGGTTTTCCTAATTTTTGATATATTATATGATTCAATGGTGGACATTATAGCTATAAAAGCCTTATACCATGGTAAAAATGAAGGAAATGATTTGGAAAAATCATTTACAGTTTGTAGCGAATGGTGTGTCTGAAATAATATGTAAATCATGTAAGGGATATTATCAATTTTATTTATATGTTTTATTAATAAAGATATATATTAATTTTCATCAAAACCATATTTTAATTTTTTCTTCCCTATAGGATCATAATTTAGTCTTCCATAAGGGATCATTTTTTTAAAATTATTCATGTTTTATGTCTATCTAAATTAGGTTTTGAGAATCTCAAGGGTTTTTTTATAATTGTCACCCAATGATAATTTTAAAATACATATACATATAAAAGTATATATAAATATATATTTATATCTATCAAACAATGTATAAATATTTTCTGAACTGATAATGAAAGGGTGTATATTTGTTTTTTCAAAATTTTGTTAAAATTTAATTTATTTTTGTATAACGGGTTGTTTCATTAATAGTATAATTATTTTCAATGATTAATAATTCTATGTATGATTCATAAACCATTAATCATCTTATATATATATATATATATATTTCTGTGTGTGTGTGTGTGTGTGTATATTTAACAATGTTTTTGTTTTAATTTAATTTCATATTATTTATACTAAGGGATATTTTCATTTATTAATGGTATGTTTTAAAATTATTTATTCTCCTATTATGTGTATTATAAATTTCTTGGTATATATGTATATATGAATGGAATGTTTATTATCATATTTTTTTTTATTTTTTTTTATAATTATATTTTCATTCTTATAATTTTATTATCATGTTTCTAAAATTATACGATTAGAAAATTAAGCATGTCATGATGTTAGATTAATGACATCACATATATTCCATTCCATTCATAAATTTAAAACATAAGTTATTTATTATTTAATTATAAGGGGTTATTTTAATCATTATTTATAAATCTCTATTCGAATTATAAATATATAAATATATATATATCTACCTATTTTCATTTATTTTGAGGATTTGAAATCATTTCAAACCTTTTCATTTTCATGTAAGGGGATTGTTTATTTCGATTTTTCAAAGTAATTTTAAATTGTATTCACTATATCCATATATGTTTTATTTTTGAAAAATATACATACATCTTTCCATATAAAATAGTTTTACTTATGAAATTTATTTATATATATATATATCTATATATATGTATACATTTTAATTTTTATGTATATATTTGTAAATAGATGAATGTGTGTGTAAATGATATTTTATTTAAAAGAGTTATTATTATTAATAATATTATATTAATTAGTACACAATCAAATTTTATTCAAATATCAATGTTTTTTTGTAAATAAATATATATATATATATTAATATTTTATGAAAAACTATTACATATATATACATGAAAGTATATGTTTGTATTATTATCATAATACATGTATAATAAAGTAATTCCTTTTTGTGAAATTGTTTTCAATGCTAATGATTTAAATGAAAATTCCATGGTTCACATGATGAAAATTATAAGATATAATTCCAAAGATTCACACACAAAAATTATGTGAATGAAGGTGTGGTATGGGGACTAAACCCACAAGCTATATGGGACTTTAATCCAATTATGATGGATGTTCCCATATAGTACCCCAATGAATTATGTAATGTGTTAATCTCTAGAGATGTAATATATGGTGCATGAGGGGTTTATCCTAATAACATTATAGTGCATAAGGGGTTTATCCTAAGAACATTATGGGATTAGGGAATAAACCTAATTTATAATGGGACTATGTCTACTGTGTTTCAAGAGTAAACTGAGAATTCATGTTCTAATCCAAGGTGCCTTTGAGAATAAAATCATGATGTTATTATAAGTTTTCAAGTGAAATTTCTATAGTTTTATGAATGAATGAAGTTGATTTTTCAAATAATATATATATATAAATCATTTTCATAAAATGTTTACCTTGGAGTACCTATGGTTTCATAAGACAACATTATTGGATATCATGACATCATCCACATTTTATTTAAAAAAACAATATTATCATTCCTTTTTAAAAACCACTTACCGAGCTTTCATCACTCATCCCAAATTTTAAAATTATTTTCATAGGTAATTAAGTAGTTTTATATTTGGTGGCTTCGGTAAAGAGTTTGGGCATACGAATTAGAGTAGATATTTTAACATTATTTTATTTTTGTACAACTCTGATAAAAATGTAAGGTTTGTATCTAATTATCCTTAACCTATTTAAAAAAAATCAACACGATTATGTAATGTGTAATTTAATTTTTTGGTTACTTTTCTCTAAAAATATTACACATCATGTTTTAGCACCAGATCTTGGAAAATAGGGTCAAGTTCCTTATAATTGGTAAAGGATGAATGGTCTAGAAAATATTTTCGAATATAGGTTCTCATCTATGAAATAGAGTCAAAATTTAGTGGTTCTAGTTTTTCTAAATTTGGAAGACTTAATTTCAGAATTTTCCTATATTTGATGAGAAAATTGCGTGGATGCAATTTTTTGCGTGGAAAAATTGTAACAACCTAGAAATTACCAAATTATTTTTATTATAATAATATTTTATTAAATATAAATATTTATAATTAAAACAACTAATAATACATTTCAGTGAAATTTATTTGAAAATAACAATTTAAATAATGTATTTAAACTATTTAAAATATTTATAATTATAGGTATTATTTATATATTTCAAATTAATATTCCATAATAAGATATTATTTTTATTTGTTTACAAGAATATTTTAATTTAACAATTTTTATTAATTTTAAAATAAATTTTATTTAATAAAATAAAATTATATACCATTATAAATAATTTGGTTTTAAAAATTATGATTATTGAAATCATACACACACACACATATATATATATCTAAAAATTATAGTAGTTATATTTGAAATTATGAATTCATATTACTTTTATAAAATTATTTCTCTTTAAAATTTTATTTGATAAAACTATGAATTATATTTACATATTAAAATTTATGATTAGAATTTTATTTTACTAAAAAATAAATTTTAATATTTAAATGGTAAAAGTGTTTATTGAATTAAAAAAAGAATATAAATTGGAATTGGGTTTGGAGGTATAGGGGTGCTTCGCTCTGGAATTATGTTTAGGTTTTAGATTCTTTAGAGAGCCGAAGTGGAGTCACTTCATCCGAGAGAAGAAACTATGGCATCATGAAATCGTGGTTGGGCCACTATGGTAGTTTCATCCATGGGAGATCAGCAACTATTGAGGTGTCTGAGTTAGAGACTCCCAGGGGTGAGGATTTCCAGATTTCGACTGTTTTCAGGGTTAGACCGTGATTCTAGAGATGTCTAGGAGATTCAGGGGTTGTAGACATGGTTCGATTCATGTTGGTTTTGATTTCTATTTTTTCTTCAACCTAATCCATTAGGTGATTCCCTTTTAGAACATAATTATCTTGTTTTATCATTATTTGTTTTCCTCTTTGATATTTTTTTACTTATTTTATTAATTTGTTGACTTGTGGAATGATTTTATTTTGTAATATGAATAGAATGCTTTCATTTTGGTCTGAAATTGTATTTTCCCAGTGAAATTTTATATAGAATTTGATCTTGTTTAAATTCATTTTGTATTTTATATACCCACATTATTATGTTATTTTTTCTTCTTGATATGATAATCAACCAAAATATTTATCTTCATTGAAGTTTTTTAATTTGTAAGTTCTATCATCTTTATGTTTAAAATATGTAAATGAATGAGGATAATTGATTTTCTACCTTCTTTGATACACTACTTTCACCATAAGAATTTTTGTGTCATTGTCCACAGAATCACTTATGGACAACTAGTTTTCCCAATTTATTATATATTATATGTTTTTTAATATGGATATTATGGCTATAAATCCATATACCATAGTGTAAATTAAACAAAGGGTTTGGAAGAACCCATTTTCATTTTAGAGAGAAAGAGGAGTCCGAAGTAAGATTCAGATCAAGAAAGGGATATTATCAATTTTATTTCCATGTTTTATTAATAAGAAGATATATTTATTTTCATTAAAACCATATATTAATTTTTTCCAACATAAGTGATAATAATTTGTTATAACCTATTTGATCATTTTATTTAAATTATTTTTGATTTATGTCTATCTAAATTCTGTTTTGAGAATCTCAAGGGTTTGTTTTATGATTGTCAAAAAATGGTTATTTTAAAAGACATATACATATATATGTATATCTATCCAACTATGTATAATTATTTTTATAAATAACAATGAAACGGTGTATATTTATTTTAACAACATTTCATTTAAATTTAATTTATTTTGTTACAATGTGTTGATTCATTAATAATCTAATTATTTTCAAGGATTATCAATTTTAAGTATGATTCCAAAACCATTAATTCACATATATATATGTATTTTAAAAAATATATTTTATTAAATTTCATATTAATTCTTCCACAATATAGTTTCATTTATCGATATTTTGTTTAAAAACTATTTTAATCTAATATTATGTATATTATAAATATCATGGTATATATGTATATATGGATAAAATTTTTATTATCATATTTATAGTTTTATTTTCTTGTTTATAATTTCATTTTTATGATTATACTTTTATTGTTCTGTTTCTAAAATATTCTCCTTTAAAATTAAGCATGTCATCATGTTATATTAATGACATCACATATAGACATGTCCATTAAGAAATATATGACGTAAGAGATTTAATATATACTTTTAAGGGTTGATTTTAATCTCAAGTTATCAAAATATGTTTTAAATATATATATATATTAATATATTAACCTATTTTCATTTTTTAAGAAATTAAAATTATTTCTAATATTTTCATTTTTATGTAAGTGGAATGTTTATTTAAATTTATCAAAGGGATTGAAAATTGTTTTTAATATACCCATTTATGTTTTATTTACAAAAATATACATATATCTTCCCATATGAATTACTTTTTCTTAATTCCTGTATATACATACATATATATATATATATATACGTAGTAATTTTTTTGTATATGTATGTAAATATACGAATGTATGTGTAAATGACATTTTTCGTAAAAGAGTAATTATCATTAATTGTTATATATCCATTAATATACAATCATGTATTATTCAAATATCAATATTTATGTAAATAAGTGTATTTATATATATGTATCATTTATGAAAAACTATTTTGTATATATACATGATAATATATATATGTATTGTTATCACGAAACACATATAATTAATAAAGTTATTTTTAAGAAATGGTTTTCAATGCTCAAGATATAAAAGAAAATTCCACAGCCCTCATGATAAAATGTATAAGTTATAATTCCAAAAAGTCACACATGAAAATTATGTGAATGATGGTGGCCTATGGGGAGTTAACACACAACCATAATGGTATATTTGGCTAATTACGATTTGCATTCCCAGATAGCACCCCAATGCATTATGTAATGTTTCAATCTTATGATATTTTATGTATGTTGCATGATAGGATTATCCTAAGAAAATTATATGATTATGGAGTGAACCTAATCCATCAATGGACTATGTCCACTATATCGTGAAAGTGAACTGAGAATTCATGCTTTGATCCAAGCTGCATTTTGGGAATTAAATCTTCAAGTTCTTATATGTTTTCATGTAAAATTGCTAACATTTTATAAGCCAACATTATCATAAATCATGACATGTTACAATTTTTATTTAAAAAAACACTATTTTCTTTCCATTTTAAAAAACATATTTCTGAGTTTTTATACCTTATCTGAAAATTTAATATTATTTCACATGTGAGAAAACTGTTCAAATTCAGGAAAATTCGATAAAGAGTTATCACATCTAAAGTAGATTAGATATTTTATCTTCCTTTAATTTTTGTACAGATCTGATAAAAGAGTATGTTTTGTATATAATTATATAGAATCTAAACCATAAAATGTCCGGGATTATATAATGTGTTGGGTAAATTTTAAGTTATTTTTTTAATAAAAATTACACATCATGTTTTAGCACTAGCTCCGGGAATCTAGGGTATGTGTCCCTATAATTACTGTTATATAGTAATCTATGAAAAAACCTATAATACCATTTTGTTTGAATTTAATATTTTAATCAAGAGATGATTGTAATAACATATCAAATATCCATTTCAATACCCTACTTCAATAAGTTTAAATTATTCATGAAATTAATATTCTAACAAGGATATCCATTAATGAACTCAAAAAAACATTCAAAAAACAAATAATAAATTAACCTTGTACAAAATATTGTGTGAGAATAAAATATTTTACCATTAATGAATAGATCTATAAACCAACTAGGTAAACATACTACATAATTGCTCCACAAATATTATTTCTTAATTTGATTAGGAAAAAATTATTTAGAACATTATATAAAAATAGAACTTTAATTTCTCATTTTTGTTACCGAATATAAATTTAATATTCAGTATGAAATTAATCCATATATATAAGACTATTATATATTGATAATAATCAGATGAAAACACATATATTATCAAAAAAAATCCTGAATTTTTTATTGATTCTTTATAAACATAAATTCTTCCATAATAAAAGTCTGATGATAGTGTACAATATCTTTTCTTGACACAAACACCTAAATTGTACACTGATAAAAAAATTGATTTCTATAACACATCTACATATACTCTTACATATGAAATTCTAGAATTAAAAGGTACTGTATTTAATGCTCAACAATCATTAAAAACTTCTAAAAATTTCACAATATTACTTATATATTTCAATGTGATCTTCACATGTAAAAAATTTTCCCCATATAATTAATCCCTTAATTAATTGTACCATAATTTAAATACATGTAAAGATTGGAAAATTCAATTTACTCAAATATATAATTATCATGTGTAACTATGGAACACAAAATTACCTATATATTTTAATTTTGAATATATCAAGAGATCTAATATAGTTTTCATAGGTTTATGATTATTTATATTTCCCTTGTTCTTATAGTTTCCTTCATGACCTAAATCTTAAAATCTTCTTCTATTAGTACTCTAGTTATTAATGATCTCTTTACCTGAAACTGATTGGACTATTTTTTAAAACATTCTTATTACATTTTTATCACTTCAATAATCATAAGGATTATAAAAACATAACTTATATTGGGATACTTATTATATTTGATACATATTAGTTTTAGTTTTAAGCTATCTTATTTTTATTTTCCAAATATTATCCTTAACTTTTGAAGGAAATTTTTATTCTATAAATTATTTGGAATTCATATTAAAACCAATTTCATCATGAAAATATTATTCATAAAATCCGTGAAATTTATTTCTCAACGGAATAGGTTTATCATTTAATGTGTGTTCATCTTCATGAATCATTCCAATTGAAATTCTTATGACATTATTTTTAGTATCCCCAGTTTCATGCAACTACCCCTTTCTTTGTGATTTGTTGTTTTTTAAATTTTATTGGTGAATTTTGGGACTATTTTTAGAATAATAGGAAATTTTTGGGGATTTTATATAGGTACATGGTTGGTGAACTATTTTTGAAAACCATGCACCACCTATAAGAAACTGTGCACAATGCGATAGAGGTTAAAGGGGAGGTACACAAGTGGCACACAGTTTGTTCAAACCACATAGAAGCCTAGTAAAAATCATTCTATGATGTATTTTGGGATTTTACATGATTGGAACATGGTTTGGAAACCATGTGTTCCAACCATGAAAGGTTTATATTTAAGGTAGTGTGTAGCTCATGGTTAGTGTGTGGTTTTCTTAATTTTGTGACTAACTATGCACATGTTAATAGAGGGATCCAAAAATTATGGATCTCACACATCTTCACCTATAAGTCCTTTTTACTTATATGAAGACCCAACTCTATATTCTCTCTCTGTAAAGGCTAATGAATCTTGTCCCATCAATCCAGAGGTGATCTGAGGATTCTCTCAGGGATTCTAATCAAGAATCTCATGGTAAGTGATAATTCATGGTCATTCATGGAGGATTTTCTTGGATTTACATTAAAATATTTCTACTACTCACTTAATTTCTTTCATCTATTTCCATTATGGATATATCTAAGATAACTTATTCCAAATATTTTTAGTTTTGGTCTTTCTGTTATTGGGTAAGAGATCTAAGCTAAGTTTGTGGAGATTCAACCCATTTTCATTAGCTTTTAATTGATTTTCTTCAATATCTTCATAAAATATGAGTTATGTGGCTTCATTCTCAAATACTCTATATTCAATATATTATAATAGATTAAAATTCTAATGAAAAGCATGGTCGAACTGTATTTAGTAATGGTTTGTGGGGTTTTGGTGGAATTGTAGAATTGTGAAAAATTGGTTGTGAAATGAGCCTTTATATCATCATTTTAAAATAAGTATTTCAAAAAGTTGATTTATTAAATTTTGGTATCATTTTTTAATTGATATTTTTCAATAAAAATATGTTTTTATTGAAATGTATTGATTTTTTAGAAAAAAAAATTCAATAAAAAGGTGGTTTTATTAAAATGGTTGTTTTGGAATTGTGTTTTGAAATAATGGTTATGTGTGTTAAAATGAATTCTATGTGGATATTAGTATGGATTCCATGACATCGTTAGTGGGATAAATAAGGGTCAGGGATATCCTCTTTTAATAGGTTCATTAATTGATAGCTCGGTGAAAGGATGACCTGCCACACATCAGTATAATGAGGTACATGTTGCAAGGATGGCTGTTTTTGTAGATATGTAGAAAGGAATAGATTATGTCAAATGGAGATTGAGATATGTTTTTAAAGATTTTTTTTGTTGTTTTCCTTGATAAGAAAACATTTATTGGAAAACTATTTAAATGTCAATTGTTTATATTTTGATATAAAATGTTTTAGAAATTGTTTTATCTAAATTATTTTATGTAAATATGCTAAAATATTCTATTCTAGTGGCATGAGTGTGTTATTCATTAGGTAAATATACTGAAATTCATTAATCTCCCATGTTTTGGGACTTTTGTGCTGTTGAATATATTGTTTATCGAGACATGGTAAAAGGTAATGTATAATACTTATCTAGTGGTATTTCGTGACACTTGGCTTGGAGATGGAGTTACAGCTTGGAGTTGGTGTCTTTGGATTATTTAGTATTGATAGTTTTATCTTCTTATTTGTACTTTGATAATGTAGTCTTCAACTATAGTACACGGTTTTTGATTGATTTGATAAATAAAATATTTATTTGTCTTTAGTTTTTTCCTGGAATCATACAGTTGTTTTCTTGTTTATGTATTTTTTGAATATATATTCTATTATTAAAGGGAAAATCATATCCCAGATATATTTTATCCCTTCGACATTTATTTCCTTCCTTTTCCATCTTAGGGGTGTCTCTAAAGGCCAAGTAAAATTGAACCATCTTCTTAAGCCAATGAGAAGAAGGGGCATGTTAAAAACCATATCAGCTTGTTTGGTCCTTTCCTAATAAATAGTCTTCAGTTGTATCTATCATGGTGTTGAAATTCATTATGTTATATTCCATGTGTTGGATTGGTATTAAATATTATGATTTTTGGTAACAGAAATGTATAGCATAAAAAAGGCCTAGTTAATCATTTAATGTTGAGCATCATGTTATAAGGGAGTTGGGTACATAAGTGTTTGGAGACACTTATAGTATATGAAATCTCATTATCATGGTTTTACACAATGAAACGAGCATGAAACGTATTAGAGGAATGACTTCTTTTTAGGATTAAATATTTCATTTTGAGTAACGATTTGTGTTTTTTGTGTGAAAATGTGGATTTTTGAAAAATGATGACATTTTTTTCAAATGTAAAATTTTGAAAAATAACACTGTTGTAGTATTTCAAAAATAATTTTATTTTTAAAGTATATATATATTTTACAAAAATGGTTGAACATTGGAAACTTTTGATTTTTGAAAGTCAATTTTGTGATAGTATGATGTGGTAGAATTTGAAATTTGAAAAACCTTCAGTTAATATCGTGAAACATATGTCATTTGATGTTTGTATATAATATGGAACCCAGTTACTAATCGAAAGAAGCTACTAAGAATGTGGTTTCACCATAGAAATAGGTGAACCAATAACTTGTTCAGGGTTTAGTCAATGATTTTCAAACTATGGATAGTGGAAACAAGAGTGATTAGTAAGGTAAAGTGTATCATTATATCTAATTATAGAAATAGAATCCACTGATATTTTGGGATGATTTTAAACTAGAGAAGGTATAGGTGTAGGTGAATAGTATAAATTAAATCATTGATTTCATTAGTAAACCAGCAGAGTTACAAATCACCATAGCAGCGTACATGCTAGAATATCTTGCATTCTAGTGGTGGGATTTATCACTTCCGTATAAATCATACCAAGGAGATTTTTCCTTGGATTTTGTGGAATTTTTTAACAAATGATTTTATCCTCATACAATCAGAATTAAGAACAACATACTTCTTTAGTTTGAAGCATGAAAATATTTATTTCATAGATTATACAGATAAATTCATAAATTTAGTTTACTTTTGACCTAAGTATACTTCTATTTTATCCCTAATGTCACTAATATTTCAATTGGGGATTTTACAATAGATTTCCTGGAATATTTTTGTTATTTATATAAAGGATTATACAAAGATGGCGAGTAGAGAAATGGTAACTGAAAAAGAAATCTTAGGAGATATGGGAGGAGCCAGTATGTTAATACCAAAGGTAAATGGAGGGAACTCTAACAATGGATGAAAGTGGACATGGGGAACCTATTTACAAGGTTGAAGCAAGAATATAAATCATATGGCTAGATCAGTATACCTTTCTCCGTAGTCAAAGATGAAGGAAAGATGTTTCCAATGTGGTTCGCTTGAACACATAATCTGAGAGTATAAAACACAACTTATACCATGCCACAACTACAATTAAATGGGTCATATTCATCACTATTATCGCAGTGCTCTAAGGTCGGGTGTTTGGGACATTTTTTAGGTGTGGAATGCATCATATGCTTTGACATGACTAGGTAAATAGAATAACTCTGGCCTATAGAATAGAGATATCCATGGTGATTCTAGGAATACCATTACTCCTCAGTAGGGGTAATCTCAATAAGGAAATAAGAAAAAAACGTTATTGATGAATAAATTATATAGAACTGAGCTGGTTATGGTAGATTATCATCTTGGAAAACATATGTTATGCGGTATAATTATTTTTTATTCAACCCTTATGCAAGTTTTATTTGAAGCTGGTGTATCCAATTCATTTATTTATTCTCTCATTATTTATTTTCTGAGTTTAAAAGTTGAGATGATTCCTTCTATGACAAAATATCAAACTCTTATGGGCCAAAGCGAATGTCGACCCTTTGGGTGTATATCATATACTATAATCTTTAATTGAACTGTGCTGAAATGGTATTTCTCTATGATTGAGATGGATATATTTTATATAATCCATTGTATTTATTCACTGACAAAATACAGGGCTCACATCAACTTATACATGCAAGGTCAGTTTCACAACAAAATATGGAATTGAGCATATCTTTAGAGGATATGGGATTGTAAATTTGTGTATAACGAGCTTGTTTACACTATAAGTTATAACAATATCATACAAGTTGGTAGTGTTGTCCTTGGAATTGATTTAAAAAATTAGTGGAATAATTTTATAACAGTGGTGTCTCAGTTTCTAGAAGTGTTTCATGATAATTGTTCATGGTGACCTCCTACAAGGGAAGTAAAGTTTATGATCGATCTCTTTTAAGGGACCTGTCATATTTCAATTCCATATTATCAAAAAGAACCAATAGAGTAAAGGGAATTTAATGTATAATTGGAAGATCGAGTTATTAAAGGCTTTATTCAGTCTAGCATGTCCATATGGGCTACACTGATATTGTTTCAGAAAAACACAAATATAACTCTACTAATGTGTGTGGATTATCATAATATTTACAAAGTTAAATATAACAATCAGAATCTGTATCCACACATTTATGATCTGTTTGATCATTTAAAAGGATCGTAGTGGTTCTCTTAGATTTACATGTGATCATGATATCTCCAAATGTGGGTTCAAAAGGAGGATATTTTGAATACATCATAGACAAATAGATATGGCCAATATAAATATGTGGTGATGTCTTCTGGCCTTAATAATGAACCATAAATCATTATAGAATTGAGGAATCAGATATTTCAATAATATCTAGATTATTTTGTGGTGGTGATTCTGGATGACATATTGGGGTATTCAAGTATAAGGGTTGAGAATGAGAAACACTAGGTGAGAGTATTTAGAAACATGAGGGATCATCAGTTGCATTCCAAATTATCAACCTGTGAATTTTGGATTCAATTGGTACACTTTATTTGACATGAAATTTCTTAAAATGGTTTTTCATTAGATCTAGATAAGATACACTCCGTTACTTCTTTGGAACTTCCAAATAATTTATTTGAGGTATGGAATTTCCATGGACTACCTAGTTATTACCAATGATTTTTTCATGATTTTTCACAACTATATTTTCTTAGGACAACTTTTAAAATAAAATTTTTTTAATTAAAATTGAATGTGGAATGTCAAAATTTCATAAACAACTCTTTGTGAGAGCCTTACTCCACACCATGGAATGTGGCATACATCACTCTTAAGTGAAAAAGTGTCATCAATGATCACATGGAAGTTCTCCATACGTACCAAGAGGGGAACAAACTGGCATATTTTCTAGCCTCCGTGGGCACTCAGGACAGGATGATCACATGATTTTATGATTTGAATTTTCATCCCCCTGAGGTAATACATTTAGTCCAAGGGGATTCCCATGGTCTTCTTTACTTTAGATATCCTTTGTCCCGATTTTGACCTTCTTCCTTTTCAAAATTTAAATAAATAATGATGATGACAAACAAAAATCCTGATTTTTATAAAATCACGACAAAAGTATGTGGTTTATTGTGATGATTCAGGATTCGGGTTGGGATATTTTCTAACATAGGGAGATCATGATTTTCTTTATGGCTCAATGTAGTTACAGTTTCAAGAGAATAAATAACCATCACATGACTTGGATTTAGCTGTTATAGTACAAGCTTTGCGGATATTGTTTCATTATATCTATGGTGGAAAATTTACTGTGGTAATGGATCATAATATCATGAACCATATTTTCTCACAACTATATTTGAAGATGATAAAGAGATGATGGATGAATTATCTCCAAATGTTTGACTTTGAAATGATGTATACACCATGTAAAGTGAATTCGGTGGAAAATTCATTAAGTAGAAAGTCATATACATAGTTGGAAAAAGATGATTCAGACGAGTGGCAGTTGATGTTGGTTCAAGATGACATGACATTGGAATATAAAGACCAACATGATGTGGTCGTTTTCTTTCTAGTTATACTGATTCATGATTTGGTAAAAATATCTAATGAAACAGAGATGTTGGATTCATAATATGTGGTGATTAGGTAAAAACTAAGTGATGGGGAGACCATTAAGGGATGAATGATTAATGAGAGTTCAATGTTGTGGTTCAAAAATTAGATGGTCATACATATGTATTGTTTGGAATATCTTCTTCATGCTTACTACCATTCAATATTAGTTGTTAATCCTAGTATATATAAGATTTATAATACTTTAAAATCATAGTTTATTTTTTTTAGAATAAAAATGAATGTTTCTGAGTTTTTTTTGAGATGATTAGCTTGTTGGTAGGTTATGACAACTGATAGTGGTGGATTTTATAATATGACACCCAATAATGTTTCAGAGACATTATTCCATATGGGTGATAGTGGATCACCTCAAAAATTCAAATCATTTATTTTCTATTCATTAAACTCATAATGATGGAGAATGTTAAACTATATATATATGATATGTGGTAAAGAGGAATGGCGTACTAGTTGGAATAATGTCTGACAGAGATATGAGGATTATTTCTTGTTTCTTGAAATTCATATATAACAACCTTGGGACATAGTTGACCATGGGTATGATGTATCACTATAAAATGGAAGGGAAATATGAAAGGATGATAAAAACATTGCAAGACATGATGCGGGCTTGTGTAAGGAAATTTGGTGACTCATGGGAAGAGAATGTGCCATTAGTAGGGTTCTCATATAAAACATGTTAGCAGGAATTGATACAAATGGATCCTCATACAACATTTTATGGGAATCTATGTCATTATCCACTTTTTTGGGTGGAATGATATGGAAATTTACTAGTTACGTTGATCCTTATCCATGAAACAATGGAGAAAATTCAGTTGATACTGAAACACATAAATATGACTCGGAGTAATAAAAAATCTTATATGGATCATCGTCGATAGTCGTTTCCATTCTAGGTAAGTTATCACATGTTCTTGAGGATATCTCCAAGTCATAAAAATTAGAATTTTGGGTTGCCTGGAAAGGTATATCCTACACACATAGACCCTTTTCAGAAACCAGAATAGGTTGTTGAGGTGGCATATCAGTTGGTATTTCCACCATAGTTTAGTGAGAGACATAATGTGTTTCATTTGTCTCTATTGAAAAGGTATGAGATTAATCTAAACAACATTATTTGATGTAAATATGTTAAACTAGATTCAAATGCTTCATTGGTATATATCCCACTGGGGATTGTGGATAGAAAAAAGAAATTATTGCTTTGGAAAACCATCGTTCTAGTGTGCGTTTTTTGGAAACATGTTCAGATTCTTTAAGAGACATGGGGATGGGACAAAAAAATCACCAAGATATGGATGGAACTCTTTCAGGGTAGTGTTGTTTTTCTACTTTCTGAGGATAGAAAATCCAAAAGTGGGGAGAATGTATGACCCACCATGTTTCAAGTAAGTAACCCTTTTTATTATTTTTATGTATGTAATGTTTATGGGTGATGTGTGGGAGTTTTTGGAGAACATTTATTTTGTTGGGTTTTTTCTTAGGGTGCATATTTTTGTAAATGTTTGAAACACCTATAGGAAAACATTCACAATGAGACAAGGGAAAAAGGGAATGCACATGGGTGTCACATAGTTTTTCCAAGCAATGCATAATCCTAAGAGAGATTATGAAATGTTGCATAGTGGTATATGGAATGATTGTCATAGATTTTGGAAACTATGTGAGCCAACCATGTGAGGTTCATATTTGAGGTAGTGGATGGCCCACAGTTATCATATGGTTTGCCTAACCGTGCGACTAACCATGAATAGGTTAAAATAAAGATCCTAAGATTTTGGATCTCACATGATTTTAAAACCAAGGCCCTTTTTTTCTTTCAATATGGACATAAATCAATATTCTATCTTACTAAAGGCTAATAAATCTTCTCCCATCAATCTAGAGGTTATCTGAAGTCTTATCATAGTGATTCGAAGCCGTATTCTGGTAGTAAGTGATTGTTCATGGTTGTTCGTGGTGGTTTTTCTTGGTTTTAATAAGATCTACTTCTCCCACTCTCTCAATTTCTTATATCTATGTCTTCTAGGGATATATATATATAATATTTGATTCAAAAAATTATTAGTTTTTTGTTTTTTTGTGAGTGGAAGAGATCTAAGGTGGGTTTTTGGAGATTCAACCCATTTTCATTTTTGTTTAAGTATCATTCATTATTTTCATCATAAAAATCAATTTTGGTGGATTCACTCTTGAACCATATATTTAATAGATGATAGTTTATTTTCAAATTAATTATTTTAATTGGATTTGGTTATGAAATTATTGTGAAAATCATGTTAGAACCCTCTTTAATGTTGGTGTGTGAGTTTTTGTGTGAATTATAGACTTGTGTAAAATTGGTTACGTAATGTGCCTTTCATTCTTAATTTTAAAATACGGATTTCAAAATGAAGATTTTATATATTTTCATAATATGGTTTTGGTTATATGTTTTCAATAAAAATATGGTTTTATTGAATTTTATTTAATTGGTTGTCAAAAATGTGGTTTCAATAAAAGGTAGTTTTATTAAAACTGTTTTTTGGCATTTGGTTTTTGATAGAATAGGTATGTGTGCTCGTTTTCATTTAGGGTTTCTAAGGGTAAGTATTATCCCCCATCATTAGTTTGATGGATAATTGTAAGTCATATCCCACATCAAATGGTTCATTAAGTGAAATCTTAGTGAAATGATAAATCACCTCTCATGAGTATATGGAGGTCCAGGTTGCATGCATGGTTGGTTGTGTGGATATGTGGAATGAAATTGATTATTGAAAATAGAACATGTAAAATTGTTCAAGAGATTTTTTTGATTTATTTCCTTGATAAAACCTAATTTTTGGAAAAAAATTTGATATGAAATTTTTTTATATTCTAATATAAACTATATTTTAAATTTTTGTATATAAACTATTTTCTGTAAATATGATAACATATTCTATCTTAGTAGCATGACTAGGGAATTCATTGGTGAAAAAATACTATGTTTCATTACACATCCTTTCTTTTCTACCTTGTTTTTTTGTAGATGTTGTTTATCGAGACCTAGAAAAATTTTAAATCATCACAATTCTCGAGTGGTAATTCGTGATACATGGCCTGGTGTAGGAGTTTGATCTTGGAGTTGGTGTCATTGGAGTCTTGAGTTTCGATATTTTTATCTTATATTGAGTAATTTGTTATTGTAGCGTTATGTTGTGGTACTTGGTTTTAGTTTCATTTTGATATATTAAACGTTGAGTTGTATTTTATTTTTATCATGCATCATATAGTGGTTTTCTTATTTATGGCTTATTTGTTTAGTTATTTTATTTTTATAGGTTAAATCATCCCCCTCATGTATTGATGACCTTAATAATTTATTTCTATCCATTGGTGTCTTGTGGATGCTAATTAAGTCCAAGTTACATTCCACTACCATCTCAAGAGAATTAGAATAAGTGGTGTGTTACATCATTATAGGATACAAGATTATAATTGTAGAAATTATTTGAGTAAAATCCATATATTCATTACCATTATTGTTAAATCTATTTTAAAAAACATCAATAATATATATATATATTCCAAATATTTATAGAAATAGCTATAAATATGTCAATTAATTCTATAATTTAATCGCATGCCTTTATTTATTTATTATCTAACTCATTTTCTATACATAATTCTTACAGAGACCTCTCATGTGTGCCTCTATAACATCCACTGGTTTCCATTCCCTTGGTAACTACAATAGCACCCCTCATATCATGGATCCAATGAGTTCTATCATGGCTATTACGTTGTTTTCCAATGGAACATGATCTTTGTGGCATAACAAATATTTCATGATTCTTCTCTGATATATCATACTTACTATTCATCTCTCTATACCTATAAGAGGTATAATAAAATAAAAAATGAAAACTAACTTTTAAAATAGTAATACAGTTGACATTTGATTTTTATACATGTGTTTGACCAATAATAACAACTATTCATGTTAATGGATGTTTTTTATTCTTATCTCAAATTGAGCATTCATGACTTCCTTTGATGTCTTCCCTTTTAAATAATAGTCTCTATACATCGTAACACTCATCTAGAGTATCACTTTTTTATTTCTTCTTAGTTTTGATCTAAATAATGGAATCCAAAAGATTATATTTTCTTATTAAAATGTTACTTCTCATCAACCAATTCCTATATGTGTGGAGAAAGTTCAACCCTCTTTCTATAATTTTTTCAATTATATTAAAGCATGTTCTTTCTCCTTAGAACTGAATTTTAGATTCTATAAATTTGAGGATACATAATTTAAGACATGTTCTTATGAATAATCATTTTTCCATAGATTAGTATACAATTCACCTATTTTTTAAGGATTTTAAATTTCATTTCCTTATTTTTTGAGTCTCCCAACATGAAAACCTTTAGAATTAATCCCATTTCTCAACTATATATTTTCTTATAGAAACCCCTAGTCTGGATAATATGAAAAGTGGTCAGATCCCAACTTTTGAGTTATTGAAACCCCATTATCATCAGTATATCCAATATCACTTGAGATATCAATATTCTTATATGATCTTATAGTGTCATAGAATGAATTAATAGATTTTCAATAGGAATAAATCAAAAAATTCTTTTCAAAATTTTGAGATTAATTCATTTGAATTAATATTTATACAGAAACTATTCTATAATATATAATTCCATTGTAATTTTCGAATTTTATTAGATTATTTCATCAGTTAATTTCATTTAAATAACAAATGTATATACAAAAATTAAAATATAAGAAAACATCAGATAAATTCATAAGAAAACAATTCCAATAAATAAAACCTATGATCTAATACCTTTTGTTAGGCCCACAAGAGTCATTAGTGACACATTCCCTGATATGGGGGTCATTTTTAGTCATATAGGGGTGATTTATATAGACAATATGGGGTGAATTTTATTTTTATAAAATTAATTAGTGTTAAAACACTAAATATAGAATGTGGGAGACTAAGATATAGAGTATTTCATCCATAAATATTTAATTGTATAAGTTTTTAAGAGTAAAAGCATAAAATAAATAAATAAGAAGGAATTTCAATATCTATAGTCTCTCGAATCTAAATTATATATGAAATCATTACACTTCCAACTTGAGAATTTGACATCAATTACAATAATGAATCCTTTTTAATGTTATTTATTACCCTTTAAATCCAATAAATGTGATACCTCGAGTCACTTAAAATAATTCTTTATGATTCTTATACTTAGAAAATAATTCCATTCCATTATAATGGAGCACTCAACATATACATACAAAGGTTAATTCTTAACCATTATTATTTTTTGGGGTTATTGGGAACCATTGTAATGACCCATGATTTTGGAATATTTTTTTCCTAAAATAATTTTCTCTCTGATAACGTGTTTCCCAAGAAACACCAAAATAAAATGAGAAAAGGTATATATGATGAATATTAATAAAAAATAAAAAAGAACATTAAATACAATATATTAAACAAAAGTGTATTAATCAGTCCAAAAATTATAAAATTATAGGATAAAGAGTAAATGAGAATTATTTTTAAAATGATTTTTTCATTCATATAAAACTTGTAAAAGTACATATTTTTTTATATAAAATAATTAAAATGGAAAATATTATTTAATAATACATAATATTTAGTAAATTATCTAACATATTATCATTATTTAAAATTTTTATTGATAAGGAACAATATTATTAAAAATTAATGATTAAAACATCTTTTTTGAATGATGTAATATTTTCCATATATTTAATGTATTCATTTGACACCTAAATTTATAATTGTCATCATTTTAATTCATAAAAATTGAAAATAATTTTTATATTAATAGTTATAAATTTATTATAAGATTAAGTTATGATATTTTCCTAAATTGTTTTTCTTATTTTACTAATGCAATATACTATTTGTACTAATACATTGACATTTTATGCCATTATTTATATTTAATTTGGACTTATAAATTTATAAGGAATTTTTATATCTAAAAATATATTTAATATTTGAAAATATATATTTTATAATATTCATTTTATTTTAAAAAGTAATATTTTATATTTTAAAACTCAGGTAATATTTTTCACAACAAGAATTTAATACAATATATTTTTATATTAAATTAAAATTAAACTATAATACATTGAAAAATTGAAAATTATGAAATTTATTATTAATTTATAATAATTGGTTATACATTTTCTAATAAAGACTACTTTATTTTTTAAAAATGATTATGTTCTCTTTGGTAAAAACTAGTTACTATGGGAATATATTAAATGAAAATGGAAAAAAATTAGCGGATAAGGGCAATGGAACATGTTATAAACATGTATATAATTGACTAGTTGAGTGATTATTTACCCTATATAACAGTATAAAAAATTTATTATTATTTTTTATTTATATTTTATTATTATCATGTGCTCCTTTATATTAAGTTGAAGTATTCACAACAATGTCACTTTCACCACATATAAAAGGGTCATCACACCACCCCTTCAATACGACTATACAAATAATTTTTTTTAATTAAATGGAGCATTATTTCATTTAAATATATTTTTATTTGACTCTCATAACATTCCATTAAAAATACAATTTCTTAATCCATTTCTTTGGAAAGGATCCTCTAAGAGAAACTAAACGTTCCAATTTCATGTTCAATATTTTATCTATAAATTTTCCATTTAATATTTTTCCCAAATATTATATTGATAATTTTTTTATAGTATAATTTATATACTTATATTGTGGTAATAATCATTATCCATATATCTCCTTCTCCTTAGAATAATGAAAATGTCAATTGTATGTATGTGTGGACTAAAACCCCCATGACATAACACATTTTGTTTTCCTTTAACACATTGAACGAATGGTAAGAATAATGAATTTAACATCTAAATATGATAATTATAAAATAATGTTTTATCCTAAAAATAATAATCAATGTTAATTGTTTATCTTGTTTTAGGTTAAATAAAATTATTATCCATGTATACTTGCAGACTACCACCCCTGTAAACTAGTTTCTTCCATTTCACTACCAAATTAGTGGATGGTAATGAATATATGATATATAGGAGTAATTAATATCATGAATATGATTATTTATGTTTAAAAAATTTATCTTAGTTATTTGGTAATCCAATAATATCAAAAAATAAACCAAATAAATTAATCAATAATTTTTCTATCATGAAATGTTATAAAAATATCATATAATGGGATTATAACAACATATATAATTATAAATAATCAATTTTATTATCTTATATAACCTATGAATGAAAGGTATGGTATCAAATAATGGGTACCAAGAACTAATCATAATGCATCCGTGAAATAATTATTGTCATTAACATGTGATGGTAAAAATAATATATAACTAACTAATATATTCATCATACATGGTCATAAATTAATCATACAAATGGGTAAGGAATATTAATATTTTTATGAAAAATATTATTAATATATTTTTATTTATGTTTCAAAGGGTATTAGATTATTCGAATAAGCGATTATATAGGGGTGGGGCTTTCTTGACCCAAAAATGTTTCTTGAGTCATAATCACTCCACTTAAATTATTATATTTCATGATTTAATTATTATAAAATATGATTACAAAATGTTTTATTTAATTTTTTTATTCTATGTAAATAATTTTTCAAATTAAATACATTTTTCTTTATGATTCTATTAGTTTTTTAAAATGATGTTTTGTCTAAAAAATTCTCACTCCATTTATTAAATTTTACTACATTATCCTTGTTTTTAATTCCAACAAGTGTTCTTCATTTCCTATTGGAAACACATATTTTTCTTATCTTTGATTATCCTTAAATACAAATTTATTCATTTTATGGGAAATTTTTCATTACCCTTATAATGATGTAGATTTTCATTAAAAAAATTCAAAATATTTAAAATACTTTTTCATTAACATGATATTATATTCTTCCCCTCAACATCAAATTTTAGAATATTGTTTAATTTTTATCAATGTCACTATATCTTAATTTGTTTTTATGTAATGTTTTATGATGTCTTCTCTTCATGTTAAAAAATAATTTTTTTGGATTGTGTCTTAAAATCCATGTCTTTTTAAGAGGAAATTAATATATTAATTTAGTTATTTTTTATGATTTATATTAATTTTTAAAATGATTAATATATAATTGAATAGTGATTCCAAAATAACCATGTATGATTATTTTTATACTTATTTGGTTTTTAGGTTTTGGGTATCTTAAGAACATGTTTTCTAATGTATAAAAATTAGAAAATTCATTAATAAAATTTTCATTCCATGGTTTTTTATTATATGGGGAAGGAATTGATTTTAAGAGGCCTTAATATTTAGGGAAGATGATGGGTGGGGTCCTAAATCACCCTCATATTAATTTCTATGGTTTAAATCTCATTATATAACTATGGTTGTCAATTAATTAATGGTTTATCCATTGTGGGAGCCATGTATAGAATTCTAGCTCTAATATTTGCATAATTTAGGGACATTATCACCACTATGTTATGGTAATATGGTGTCTATTCTTGATCCCCTATGTTATGTTAACATATATTCATGTTTATTCCACTTACTTTTCCTATTTTAGAAATCTTTTATATGATAATTTTTTATAATATTCCATTCCTTAATTATATTCCACTTTTTAATGTAATGATTTCATGTATTGTTTGATTTTTTTCATGTGTTTATATTCCATGTTTTGATGAACGTTATTCATTATTATGTTACTAATATATTATACTTATGACTAAATGATTTTATATATTTTAACATGTGATATCATAATCATTCTATCTAATATTTCTTCTTTGATATGGTTTTCATTCATGTTTATGTTATAACAGTTAAGAATAGCTAATAAGATTCCCTTACTATGAATTTAACCTCACCCCTTTTTATCTTTATTTTACACATGTTATGAAGATTATTATATGATATTATGTTCCTAGAATTAGGTTTAAATGAGTATACTTAAGGAGAAATGTAAACAGTTTTTGTAAAATAATGTGTTTATTTATATTGTCTCCAATATACAAAACAATTTTTTTCATTAGGTTGTGAGACTATTTTTGAGTTGTATAAATTAAACCATGGTATAATTGTATTATTCATATATGTTTACCATGGTTCTACATAGTTGGTATTATATAAGGATATAAATTTTATAGAATTGTTTTGGATAACTTTTGTGAGAATACATAAATAAACCTATTATAGAATAACATCAAGTTGATTTGGGAATATAAGGATTTGTATTTACCTTAGAAATTGTATCATTTTATGGATACTACAAGTGGATATAGTATCTCACAATGACATACCAAGTAGTTATAACCTAGAAAATGGTGGTTTTGGTATCAGCATAATATTCACCTGGTGCACATGTATTAGGACTAAATATAAAACTAGTTTGATACTCCAAGGGAATAATATTCGGTTAATCACATTATCATTATTGAATATAATGACAGTTTTGAGTGTGAGTTTAATTAGTTAGGATATAAAAACTAATAAAAACTACCATAATTAATATATATTTAATCCTAGAGTTTTGTAAGTAAGGGTTAGAATATCCTTTATGAATAAGTTATTCTATACTTATAGTTTCCCCTCAGAACATTTATAGTAATACACACCCAAACATTATTTTATTTCATGTAATTGATGGAACATAGATGACTCGATATAACAATGATTTTGATGGAAAATTCATTGATTTTATGAATGAATTAACAAATTGGATGAAATCCAGTTTCCAAAACCTAATAAAAATTCTCATATAAGCATCACATGATTTGAATAATAATATGAATGATATAGATCACGTAAAATCACTATGTAATGTTCCACTTTGTATTAATAATTTCATGAAACAATGACACTCATCCTTTTGTGTCTCTCTAAATCCACTTATTGCTAAGAAATATTTCAATTTATTGGGAAAAATAACTTCCTCTCACTGGTTCCCATAACCTAAGAATTTTATTTTTGTTTCCTTTATTCTAGAATCATAGGTGTAACAATGATGGTATATCCTTAAGAATACAATAAAAAATAAGGAATTGGACACTATGTAATGTGAGTAGTTCATGCAATTATTCATCATCAAGGACTTTCCTGAGACACTTCACACATATATAGGGAATGAATTGTTATGTCCAAAAAATATGAGGATGAATCTATTATAATTTATGAAGAAAAAATCAAAATCCTATCTAAGTATACCTATTTTTACATCTCTAACCCCATAAGTATGATCAATTATTTCATAAGTGGATATAAAAAATTCATTGAAATGCATTATCTAAAAAGTTATTTGGATTCAACAAATATATTGAATGATATGAATTAAAGGTGTAGATAAAAATTGGGGAAAATGATTATTTAATGGATAAGAAATAAAGGTATATTTTCATGGATTAAATAGTAATAATCCATAATTTGGAAATAAATTTTGACATGCATAATTTTAAAATTTGGTAGCTCACACTAGAGCAGTTTTCTTAAAAGGAAAATAATTAATTGTATGTGTGTTAGGATAAGCCATATTGTAAAAAATTTCCTAATTAATTCTAATAGGATATATAAAATAAAAGCATAGAAGATGTGTCCAACAAATTTGTCCTAAAAAAATCAACGATTCATGTGAAAATAGTTTTGTAACGTTTCAAATAACTTTTCTAACCTCAGATATACTAAAGAAAATAGTTCTCAACAACCTCATAAAATAAAATAAATCTAACATAATATTATATCACAACTATTAAGGTGTAACATTATAATGAAGTGGTAAAAAGGTATACACATTCTCTGATCCATATCATTGAATTTCTTATTTTATTCTTGTTAATTACATTCATTTATATTGCACTTGTTTTCTAGGAATGTTGATTCACCACCGTAAACTATGGATAATGAAATATGTAAGTGAACACATATTTGTGTGATTATATGATATTATATATATATATAACTATTCCCCCATAAATATTTTTGGGAATTTATTTTATAAACATATAGTTTTTCTTTCATTAGTTGAATTTGGTGTAATTTTTTCTATGACTTGGTTATCCATACCAAGAGAATAGATATTTATTTAGATAAATATATCTTATTTCATATACCTCACCATAATGTGATCAAATAACTATGTATGATTAATTATGACCTTCATTTAGAATAAAATTATATAATATAAGTTAAAGAACCCTAGTAATGAGAGAATCTTGGATGAAATGATTAGCGAGGCAGTTAATATTAAGGTAATTATTATTGTAGGCAAGTATACAAATTTCATTTTAGAAAAACTACTAGGTATATCCTCAGAGAACAAAGATAAATTTCTAATCGATCACCTACCTGGGTCTATGAATATCTCAAATAGTTCTTATATAATGAACCTTGTTTGGATAGAATAAATAAATAAGTTTCTTTATGAGAATCAAGGTAAGGGATTCATATGCACCAATGCTTCACCCTATGGTGCAACAATGGTTTCTGTTAACAAGGTGGATTTATCATTGAACCAACACATTGAATATCATGAACTAAAAAACCATTATCATGATAAAATATCATATACCATTTATTGAAGATCTTTTCGTCCAACTACAAAGAGTATAATATTTATCAAATATTAACCTTATATACAGATTTCATCAATTGATGGTAAAGAAAGAAGATATAACCAATACGTATTTCTTCAAAAGTTATAGAAAATGTGAATTAATAGTGATGTCATTTGCGATTATAAATGCTCCCATTATCATTATGGTTCAAATATAATGAATCTTTAGATATTATATTGAAAAGAATGTGGTATTATATAATGAAGAAATTATCATAAATTTTACAAGAAATAATATTAAGAAAATATTAGAATTGGAACAAGGAATATAAAAATGGAGAAATTATATGAAAATTTTGAAAGTGGCGATTTAGGATGCAAAAAAGTGTCCTTATTAGGTAATGTCATCACAAATGAGGCTATATCAGTGGACACATCAATGACATATATAATTGAAAAATTTATGAGAATGACCTTTATGATAGATATCCATAGTTTTCTTTCATAATCTTGATACTACTAGAATGTAATGAGAAAAATCTCACAATTATCTAATACACTAACCATGTTGTAACAGAAGGGAGTAGAGTTTGTTTTTATATCATAATATGTGTAAAGATTCTAAGAGATTAAGAAGATAGTGGTTATTTCTCTTATACATAAACAGAACTACAGTAAACAAGGGTTCATGAAATTCAAGCATGATTCTATTAATGGTTTGGGATAAATTATTATATATAAAATGAATGTAATTAATTATACATCACAAAATTAAAGTATCATGAGTAGAACTACCCAACTCATATCCTAGATTTTAAATAGTATTCATTACATTGAAAAGTTCACTATTTCAACTCCATGGGGAGGTGTGCGACATTTAAACAGACCATAAAATGTTAATTTATATATTATCACAAAATCAGTTAACATATTCCAATGATATAGTTTAAACATATCAAATACTATGATTACTCAATACATTACCACCATGGTAGGTGAATAATCCTATTTATTACCAAAGTGGGAAGGATAATTCTATCTTATTGACTATGATTATTGAAAAAGACTCAGTACTCATGGATTTTAAATGGATGATTCTTGAAATAATAAGGTGGGGGAGATATAATACTAACCAAAATATTTAACACATATTCATTCGTCCTAAAAGAAAATAATATAAAAAAATATTATTCAAAGATTCAAAAAAATGTCGAATATAATATGGAGTAAAACATTGTTACAAACAAAATTATATGGTTTGTAACCTATATATGTATCCAATGAATACCAGAACTGAAGAGGGAACTATTGTATGATGCTCATAGACCATCCTAATATAATCGATGAAGTAACACAAAGGCATATAGTGATGAAAATAAAATCTTCATGTGGGATAACATGAAGAGGTAAATCCCAAAATACATATCTTAGTGGTAGGTATGTGATAATGTTAAGGGTGAATAAAACAATTCTTAGGGTATTTTGAAAATCCAACACATAAAATAATGTAAATGGGAAAACCTTTTGATGGATATTGTTAAGGGACTCCTTCAAAGATATTATGTCTATAATTTCATTTGGGTGGTAGTAGACTTCCATAATAAGTTATTACATTTTATTATTATTAAAGTATATATATCTCTTGACGAAATCACTAGGATATTTTTAATAGAAGTGGTAATACTATAAGGGGTTATATACACTATTGTAACTGATCAAGATATGAGGTTTACTTTGAGATTTTTATTATTTATTTAGAATCTGTTGGAGATAGATTTAGTTTTTAGAACTGTATATCAAGCTCAAACATATGGTCATTCATAGAGGACCATCCAAACTCTATAGAACATGTTGCGATCTTATTCGATGGAATTGAAAAGATTTTGGGATCAATACCATACCTTTGTATAGTTATCATATAACAACATTTTATATTCTAGAACATAGAAAACACCATATGAGACTATATATGGAAATAAATAAAGGGCTCCAACATCTTATAATGATATTGGATAGAGGAATTAGATTGGTTCTAAACCTTTCTAAGAATTGATAGTGATGTTTCAAAATATTAAGCCAATTATAAAAGATGAAAAAAGTATATAGGAGTGATAAAAAATAATTATCATTTATTTTGAGATTTTAATGTTATAGGAAATATATTCATTTTGATATATCCATATAGTGTAATTTTATATTCAGAATTAAAGGGAATCTGATCTATAAGTGTTTCAGTCCCTTTGAGGTGCATGATCTTGTTAGGGAAGTAACTTATCCCATAACACTCCCTTATAACCTATCCAATGTGCATGATGTGTTCCATGTATCTCTCTGGAAGAAGATTATACTAGACCCTTCCCATGTACTAAACTCATTATCATTGAAATAAGAACATGATCTATCAAATGAGTAATAACCAATTGATACTATGGATAAGGGATAAGGTGTTCGAAAACAAGACCACTCATTTGGTTAAAGCTCTATGGAGGAATCAAAAGTATTGATAAGATAATAGGGAATATGAGGATGTAAAGAGTATAAAGTAACCTCACTTATATTTTTACATGTAATTCAAATTTTGAGGATAAAATAATTTTTTAGGTTGTAAAATGTAATAACCCAGGATTATTAAATATATATTTTCCATAAATTAATTTTATCTTTGACAACATCTTTCACACACAATTCCCAATAAGAATGAGTTGATATATATTCGATGAATATTATTAAGAATGATATAATAAAAATAAATACAACTAGTAAATAAATTTATATTAACTATACAAAATTTATTTCATTTAGATGAAAAATAATATAGGTGATTTAATATTAAAATGAATTGTTATTTCTTATAAAACTTATAAAAGTATTATATGAATATTTAAAATATTTAAATTTACCAATATTAAATAATTATAAATAATAATTTATTATATAAACTAATATAATATTATTACTTAAATTTTAAGTTGATATGAAATAATACGAATAATACAAAATGATTAAAATTCCATTTTCTATAAATTCAATTTTTATTTATATTTTTTATTTTCATTTATATGATATGTTTTTAAATTTTAGTATTTTAGTATAATAAAATGAAAATGTTTTTGGACTTATAATATTAATAATATTTTTGGATTAATTAGTGATATTTTTCTAAAATAATTTATCTTTATGTCAATTGTCCAATATACCATTTTTCCTAATTCTTTGATTTTTTTGTGCCATTATTATAATATATATATGACATATAAATTTATGAAATAAGGATTAGTATAAAATATTTATTTTTATAATTTAAATTTTATATATTTAAATTATTTATATTTAAATTATTTATTCTAGTATACAAACCTATATTTGATATTTTATACATTATGTAATATTTTTCTCAAAAATTGTTTTAATACATTATACATTTATTATATAAAGATTTATTTTTGAAAGATTTAAATTTTTAATCAAAATAAATTTATTTAAAATTCATAATAAATGGGTTCAAATAATCTAGTAAGGACAACCTTAACATTAGGCATAATGATTAAGTAACCTTGGGAAAAAATGATAAAAAATTAAAATCATAAATAGAAAATGTATGAAATCAAGGGATAAGAGATTGAATCTTGTTAAAAACACGATTTAATTGATTCTTTGATATATTATCAACACAATATCACAACCAATTAAATTATTATATATATTTGGATCCACAGAAAATGTATAACCTTTTCAGCCTTTATATTAAGTTGAAATACTTATAATAATGTCATTCTCACCACATATGAAATTAGTATCACACCAACCCTTCAATAACAATCAAAAAATGTGGTTTCCTCCTAAAACACTACCATATTTCCTTACCCTATAATCGTAATCCACTCTCATAAGATTTAATTCAAAGGAGACTGACATAATACATCCCTTTCCAATAAATCATCTAACTAAAACAAATGTTTTTAACATAATATATATATTTCCTCTAACAAATTTTCATTTTATATTTATAATATAAATTTGAATTTCCCAATATTATAAGATGAATTATGTATTTATATCATATTTAATGTTCTAATGTTTCTTGAATAAACATTAATGATCTCTCCCCATCCCTTTAGGAAAAGAAAAAAATGCCAATGACGCATATATACAAAATAATTCCTTCTTTACATAACGTGTTTCATTATACTTATCAAAATTTAAAGTATGTTCCAAATAAACCATATTACCCCTTTATACAATTATAGGGGTAACTAAATCATCGTCAATGTGTATGTGCGAACTACCACCCAAAGGAATATTATGTTCTATTTTTCACAACATTCTTTCATTGCTGGGTAAAAATTATAATTTATATTTATATATGATATATATAACTAATAAATATCATGAATATGAATCTTGATTAATTACATGAAAATTAATAATCATTATGAGGTAATGCATCAATATTGATAAATAACCTAAGAATAATTTGTCACCAATTTATTCTTCAAAAAACATAACAAAAATATCATATAACAGAATTATAACATTATGAGTCATTATAAAATATATATTACATTAGATTATTAGAACTATGAATTATAAAACTATTATCAATGAATTGGTATATAAATTTAAAGCCTAAAACATAAGTGAACCATTATAGATACTAATACTTGATGGTAAAAATAAGGAATAATAAACTACTATATTCATTATAAATTATGATAATAAATGTTTTAACGGGTATTTCATGTAAATAATTATCTAAAATTTAGTTTTAATAGAGTTAACATTTTATTACACGAGGATAGAATAAATTTTAATTAGAAGGAATAAACGTAAAGGATTTCATGACTCTAGTCATTTTATTGATTTTTAATCACTCCACAATGAATATAATGTCTAAAGATAGATTTATTTAAACTGATAATTATGTTATATTATATTTATATATTTTTCTAGTGATATAAGGTTTCACAACAAGTTCTTGTTCCTTGATGAATAATCTATACCATGATTAACTTTTCTGTGAATGATTCTATTTTTAATGTACTCTTCCACCATATCCTTGTTTTTACTTCACACCAGTGTTCAATTTTCCCTCGTGAAAAAAAAATTAAGTTATATCTCCAATGATATTTATTTGTCCCTTATGTCATTTGTTTAAATAGTTAATTCATTATCCTTTTAATGATGAGATTTTTCAATAATGGTGTTTTAAAATATATAAAATAATTTTTCAAACTATGATATTATATTATTCCATTCTATATCACATTTTGATATATATTTTATTTTGTACCATGTAATATTTATTGGAATTCATTTTGATGAAATATTTTTTGATATTTTCACAGAATTTTTCATAAATGGATATTTTTTATAGTGACATGAAAATCATACTTTTTATGACGATATTATGGAATAGTTCTTTAAAAAATTTATTATTGATTTCAATTCATTATTAAAAATAATTTTTATCTAGTGGAATAATGGTCTATAAATAACTCTATATATTCACTTTTTTATGCTCCATTGAGTGATCATATTTTTGAAATCATATGATCATGATTTTTTATGTGATAGTATTTGGAAAAGTTATGAAGTATATATTCATTACAAGATTTTTTATGATAAAATGAATAATTTAAATTTAAATCAAACTCATTGGTATGGATGATGATAGGTTGGGTCCTATATCTCACTAGAATCATTGGTTAGTGTTTTATATTTCATGAGATTGATATGGGAATTGAGTATGGAATAGTCTTTCCACTATACGAATCCATTAGGTAATCCTCACTCAACTATGAGTATTAGGTAGGGATACATGAACCACTATATTAAACTACAAAATAAATGATTTTTATCAATTGAAATGTATAAACTGATTATATATGTGTTAGTAAAAATGAGTACTTCCAACAGATATTATGTTGTTATGGCATTATTTTTAGGAAAAATCTTTTGTTTTTAGCATTAATTATATTTTTTCTAGTAATCATTCAGTATAAACACATCTTTTACTAGTATTTTAATTCATTATTTTCTCACATCAATAAATAAATTACTAACAAAAAATCTATCATTATTAATTATTATTTCCAAAAAAATCACTACTGGAAAAATATCTTATACTGATAGTTTGGAACCATTGGTATAGGCCTCCCAACCTTTGGTATAGCCTATACCAATGGATTGGAGAACCATTTCCAAGTAATCCATGTGGATAGGTTTATACCAACAGTTTCCCCAAAACCATTGGTATAGAACTATACCAACAGGTTTAAAAATATTTGGTACAAGTAATATGAAAATATTTAACAAGGGTATTCAAAACTATTGGAATACGTAATTCAAAAAATAATCATACATTTGGTTTTGATCCCAGCACCTCTCGTTTATGATTGAACGACCTAAACACTAACCTAACGTAATTTTCTGAACATAATTTCATAAATATATATATTTATTATCATTTGTATTTTAAATTTTGATTTATTTAATTTCCTCTTTAAGAAGATTCCATTAAAAATACATGTACCTATACCAGTGGTTATCAAACCTGTTGGTATTGACCTATAACAACAGTTTTGAGAACAGTTTGTATAGGTTATTTGATTTTGGGATCTATACCAATGGTTTTGGATAAAACGTTGCTATAGGGTCTCAATAATGGACCTATACCAATGGTTTGGTCCAAACCGTTGGTATAGGTCCTCCCTATACCAATGGTTTGGCGAAAACTGTTGGTATATGTCTATATAAGTTACCTATACCAAGAGTTTTGGCCAAACCATTAGTATAGGTCCATATAAGTGACCTATACCAATGGTTTTCCGAAAACTATTGGTATAGATCATATTTCAGGTAGTGAATATTTTATCAATTAAAAAAAATTGTTGGAATAAATTATACAATAACAAAAAACATTTTACCAATCACTGAATATATATAGATGAATTATTTACCACTAGCATTTATTTTTTTTAATTCACATTTTTATACATTGGATTATAATATAAATAATTTAAAATACTTACTAAAATGAATATACTTAATAAAATTTCATTGATAAATGTTTCAAAAAACAATATCATTTCAAAATTTGCAAATTAAAAAACAGGATGTGTAAAAATTATATATTAATTTTTAACAAAATATAATTTTATACTATATGAAATTATTTATAATATTTATATAACTCACCCCACTGAAGAATTAGTACCTCCAGCATTAATTATGGAGAAAATAACTCCCCCAATATGATATCAAACCACTAAAACAATCGATTTGTATTAGGTTCATCTGTTCACTTGTGTGGAATTTCTCAATGGTTTTCCATTCATTAGAGCCTCTCCATTTGTCTCATACTCACAATTTCTCATTGGTTCACCCCATATTCTCCATTAGCCACATCATCACTAGTTCTCCATTCCCCATTCATCGACGGATTATCACAGGCTCTCCGTTGGTCGCATAATTGTAGGTTCCCCATACATATGTTCATCTATTAATATGTCCTCTTCTTTATGGTAAAATAAAACTGTGTTTTAATACTATCACTAGAACATGCCTTCATCTCAAAAATGTGTAATTTTAATCATTAAATTAGTTTTTTATTTGTGCTTATAATTTTTATTATTATAGATAATTATTTTCATAATAGATGAAAATTGCAACCTATTTTGATTCTTATTTCATTTTCAATTACATATGATGTCATAAAACCCCAAAAATGAAATTTTTATGCTTATAATAAATATTCATTAATTGTTTTTAGAAATTATCAGAGGATCTGAAGGTTACCAAACCAAAGTCCAATGAATTTGACAAAAATGTTGATTATAAATATATAATGAATTTATTTTAAACAATATATTTAGCTATACAATATATAATATTTTAAATGAAATCAATTATGTTGATGACTACTACATATAGTAGTTATAATAATTCAATCAAGATTATGAATCATAAAACAATCTCCTAAAAAGTAATAAATATTTGAAGAAAAATCTCACATTTTAAGATAACTCTAACATAGATTTTATCAATGATGGAGTGTAAGAAAGACTTGATATAATTTGATATATAACAACTGAAATTAATTTCCATATTTCAACAAGTGATTCATATTAAAAAAATTTATTTCATAATTAAAACATTTAATCATATTCAATAATACCATTTTATTAATTAAAAATTCATAAAAACATATAATATATCTCCTTTTTAAAAAATGGTTTATATTTTACTATACATGAGAATTGATATGTATACATGTTTATTACTGGCACATTATATTATTTTATCATTTTTTTGAATACTTATTAACAAAAATTAAATGATAACATCTATTTTGTAATATTGAAATTGCAATTTGATCCCTTCCCTCAGCATTAAATTGTTTAGTTTTTATATAGAACTCAATAAGTACATTATGATAAGATTAATTAATAAAAAATACCTAAATGTTTTTAATGAATCATCTTTTATTTTTATTTACATCGACTAGTTTCACAAAATTTATATCTGGATCTATCATCATACATTTTATTTGGATTAAAAAATTTAAATGGAGTCAAAACATATAAGTATTTTTAAAAATCATAGTATGAAGCATTTGACCCCACAAAATGTGCTCTAAAATGAAATACACATGATTATATTATATATGGGATGTTAAACCACTGTAATAGCTCTATCAATCATGCTCGAATCACACATTCCACTATTAGAGGTTTAATGTCCTTCATTTTGATTTTGAATAAAGATCTCTTCCAAAAATATGTTTTATTTTTTCCCAGGAATTCATATCCTTTCATTACAACTTATGAATTGAAATCATACGTGAAGTAATTTATCATATTATCATGCTTCACACTACAAATTTACAGAGTAATAATGAAATTGTCACTCAAATCAAGTTCAAAGTGGTTGAGTTGTAAGTTTTCTTAACTATGATTATTTTTTTATTATAAACACATTATGTTTATTTATCATTCAGAACATATATTACACATACCTTCAATGATGATTCTATTTTTTCACTATAAGTTTATATATAACAAAATTATTATTTAATCCAAATATTCCAATATTTGAAAATTTTATTAACGGGTTATTACTTTTTTATCCATCTACATTATTGTCTATGTACTTCTTAACAATATTCCATGCTTCCTAATACAATATAACATGATATTATTTTACTTCATATGTTTTATGATAGAATTCACTACTGGAAATCCAGCATTTCCCAACTGTTAGAACTGTTGGGAAAGGCTGTAGAACCGTTGGTATATGTTATACCAACGGTTCTGCAAACCGTTGGTATATGTTATACCAACGGTTCTGCAAAACGTGGGGAAGTAAGCCGTTGGGAAAGGATTTTCCCAACGGTTTACACAGAACCGTTGGGATAGGTCAGAAAAAATCAACCTATCCCAACGGTTCTGCCAAACCATTGGGAAATCAATAGACAATTTTCTTTCCCAACAGTTTACAAACCGTTGGGAAAGGTTTTTACCAACGGTTCCATGAACCGTTGGTAAAAACAACCCTGCAACATGGTATCCCAACGGTTTCAAACCATTAGGATAGGGTGTTTTTACCAACGGTTCCTTGAATCGTTGGTAAAAACAGCTATATAGAGTCTATGCCAACGGTTTGAAAATCGTTGGCATAGGCTTTGCTGTGCAAATTGCACAGCAGCCTGCAATTTGCACAGCAGGTCTGGTTTTTGGGCATTTTCAATTCAATTTTAAATCCAATTATGCCCTAGTTTTCAATTCATTTTTCAATCCAATTATTGTACCTGTAACACATATAATGCATTCATATAGAGAACAAACCAACACATACAAATAATGAAAACCAACCAACCAACACATATAATGCATCCTGAAAATATACACATCCATAATTAAAGTAGAATTCATAACATATTTATAAACATACATAATTAATTTAGAATTAATTTTAAAATTTAGATGACAATTATATGTGGAATCCGAAATTCAATTCATAATTTGATCGGTTTTTTCTATACCATATATTTTTACCTCAAATGATGTCCATTTTAAACAAAATACATACACCTGAAGTGATACCGGCCACACCGCACCTCAGATTGAGGCGGGGTTGACTCGTACACGTCACATTTGACCCATGGATCATTGTGCTAAAGTATCGACACAATCCAAATACATTTGGTCGGTTTTCCGTATGCCATTTGATGTTTTTCACTTAAAATGACGTTCTTTTGAAACAAAAGACGGACACTATGAGTGGTTCTGACCACACCGCATCTCCAATTGAGGCGGGGTTGATTTGTATACGTCACATATGACCCATGGATCGTTCTCCTAAAGTTTAAATGGAAACCGAATGCGTTTGGTCGGTTTTCCGTATGTACTTAAAATGTTGTCCATTTTAAACAAAAGAGTGACACTTAGACTAATCCTGACCACACCGCGACTCAGATTCATCCCGGGTTGGCTCGTACATGTCACATATGACCCATGGATCATTGTGATAAATTATCAAAAGATTACGAATGCGTTTGGTCAGTTTTGCGTATGCCAGTTGTTCTTTTCATTTATAATCATGTCCATTTTAAACAAAAGAGACAGAGTTAGAGCGGTTTCGGCCACACCGCGTCTCGGATTAAGACAGGGTTGACTTGTACACATTTCATATGACTCATGGATCGTTTTTCTAAAGTATCTATAGAATCCAAATGTGTTTGGTCGTTCTTCCGTATGTCAGTTGATACCTTTCACTTAAAATGACGTCCTTTTGAAACAAAAGACGGACACTTTGAGTGGTGTCAGCCGCACCGCATGTCGGATTGAAGCGGGGATGATTAGTACACGTCACATAAGACGCATGGATCGTTCTCCTAAAGTTTCAACGGAAACCGAATCCGTTTGGTCGTTTTTCCGTATGTACTTAAAATGGTGTCCATTTTAAACAAAAGAGAGTCACTTAGACTTATCATGGCCACACCGCGACTCACATTCATCCTGGGTTGGCTCGTACACGTCACATATGACCCACGGATTGTTGGGATAAATTATCAACAGATTCGGAATGCGTTTGGTCGGTTTTCCGTATGTCAGTTGATGCTTTTCACTTAAAATGACGTCCTTTTGAAACAAAAGACGGAAACTTTGAGTGGTTCCGGCCACACCACGTCTCCGGATTGAGATGAAACCACCGCGCAACATTCTAATTATTATTCGTGACGTGTAGGCACAGACGGCACGTCAATCGGACGTGCGGTTTGCGCTGTACGACTCAATATTTGTGTTTTAAGTGATGCGCGCGCTTCGTAAACGCGCGTGAGGGGGGTCCAAATGGGCCGAACGAAGTCAGAATAGCCTGAAATCAGACGAAAAATACGGGAGAGTGATTTATGAAGTGGTCGAGTAGACGGCACGTCAGTCGGACGTGCCGTGTGCCCGCGGTGACCGACAACGCAGTTCTGGTGTCATAAACGGCCAAAACGGGCGTCCAACGGTCAAATTCATAGAGGACGACCTCAGATTGAGCTTAAACCACCGTGAAACATTCTAATTATTATTCGTGACGTGTACGCGCAGACGGCACGTCAATCGGACGTGCGGTTTGCGCGGTACGGCTCAATATTCGTATTTTAAGTGATGTGCGCGCTTCATAAACGCGCGTGAGGGGGGTCCAAACGGGCCAAACGAAGTCCGAATGGACTGAAATCAGACAAAAAATACGGGTGAGTGATTTCTGAAGTGGTTGAGCAGACATCACGTCAATTGGACGTGCCATTTGCCCGCGGTGACTGACAACGCAGTTCTGGTGTCATAAACGGCCAAAACGGGCGTCAAACGGTCAAATTCATAGCAGACGACCTCGGATTGAGCTGAAACCACCGTGAAACATTCTCATTATTATTCTTGACGTGTACGCGTAGACGGCACATCAATCGGACGTGCGGTTTGCGCGGTACGACTCAATATTCGTGTTTTAAGTGATGTGCGCGCTTCGTAAACGCGTGTGAGGGTGGTCCAAACGGTCCGAACGATTTCGGAATGGCCTGAAATCAGACGACAAATATGGGTGAGTGATTTATGAAGTGTTCGAGTAGACGGAACGTCAATCGGACGTGCCGTGTGCCCGCGGTGACCGACAACGCAGTTCTGGTGTCATAAACGGCCAAAACGGGCGTCAAACGGTCAAATTCATAGCGGACGCCCTCGGATTGTCCTGAAAACATTGTGCAACATTCTAATTATTATTCGTGACGTGTACGCGCAGACGGAATGCCAATCGGGCATGCGGTTTGCGCGGTACGGCTCAATATCCGTGTTTTAAGTGATGCGCGCGCTTCGTAAACGCACGTGAGGGGGTCCAAACAGGCCGAACGAAGTCGTAATGGCCTGAAATCAGACGACAAATACGGGTGAGTGATTTCAGAAGTGGTCGAGTAGACAGCATGTCAATCGGACGTGCCATGTGCCCGCGGTGACCGACAACGCAGTTCTGGTGTCATAAACGGCCAAAACGGGCGTCCAACGGTCAAATTCATAGCGGACGACCTCGGATTGACCTGAAAACACCGTGAAACATTCTAATTATTATTCGTGACGTGTACGCGCAGACGGCACGCCAATCGGACGTGCGGTTTGCGCGGTACGACTCAATATTCGTGTTTTAAGTGAGGCGCGCGCTTCGTAAACGCGCGTGAGGGGGGTCCAAATAGGCCGAACGAAGTCGGAATGGCCTGAAATCAGACGAAAAATACGGGTGAGTGATTTCTGAAGTGTTCGAGCAGACAACACGTCAATCGGGCGTGTCGTGTGCCCGCGGTGACCAACAACGCAGTTATGGTGTCATAAACGGCCAAAACGGGCGTCCAATGGTCAAATTCAAAGCGGACGAACTCAGATTGAGCTGAAACCACCGTGCAACATTCTAATTATTATTCTTGATGTGTACGCGCAGAAGGCACGTCAATCGGACGTGCGGTTTGCGCAGTACGGCTCAATATTCATATTTTAAGTGATGCACGCGCTTCGTAAACGCGCGTGAGGGGGGTCCAAATGGGCCAAACGAAGTTGGAATGGCCTGAAATCAGACAAAAAATACAGGTGAGTGATTTCTGAAGTGGTTGAGCAGACGGCACATCAATTGGACGTGCCCTGTGCCCGCTGTGACCGACAACGCAGTTGTGGTGTCATAAACGGCCAAAACGGGCGTCAAACGGTCAAATTCATAGAGGATGACCTCGGATTGAGCTGAAACCACTGTGAAACATTCTCATTATTATTCGTGACGTGTACGCGCAGACGGAACGTTAATCGGACGTGCGGTTTGTGCGGTACAGCTCAATATTCGTGTTTTAAGTGATGCACGCGCTTCGTAAACGCGCGTGAGGGTGGTCCAAACGGGCCGAACGATTTCGGAATGGCCTCAAATCAGACGACAAATACGGGTGGGTGATTTATGAAGTGGTCAAGCACACGTCACGTCAATCGGACGTGCTGTGTGCCCGCGGTGACGTACAACGCAGTTCTGGTGTCATAAACGGTCAAAACGGGCGTCAAACGGTCAAATTCATAGCAGACGACCTCGGATTGTCCTGAAAACACCGTGAAACATTCTAATTATTATTCGTGATGTGTACGCGCAGACGGAACGCCAATCGGACGTGCGGTTTGTGCGGTACGGCTCAATATTCGTGTTTTAAGTGATGCACGCGCTTCGTAAACGCGCGTGAGGGGGGGTTCAAACGGGCCGAACGAAGTCGGAATGGCCTGAAATCAGTTGAAAAATACGGGTGAGTGATTTCTGAAGTGGTCGAGCAGACGGCACGTCAATCGGACGTGCCGTGTGCCCGCGGTGACCGACAACGCAGTTCGGGTGTCATAAACGGCCAAAACGGGCGTCCAACGGTCAAATGCATAGCGGAAGACCTCGGATTGACCTTAAAACATAGTGCAACATTCTAATTATTATTCGTGACGTGTACGCGCAGACGTCGCACCAATCGGAGGTGCGGTTTTCACGATACGGGTCAATATTCTTGTTTTAAGTGATGCGCGCGCTTCGTAAACGCGCGTGAGGGGGGTCCAAACGGGCCGAACGAAGTCAGAATGGCCTGAAATCAGACGACAAATATGGGTGAGTTATTTCTGAAGTGGTCGAGCAGACGGCACGTCAATCGGACGTGTCGTGTGCCCGCGGTGACCGACAACGTAGTTCTGGTGTCATAAACGGCCAAAACGGGCGTCCAACGGTCAAATTCCTAGAGAACGAACTAAGATTGAGCTAAAACCACCGTGAAACACTCTAATTATTATTCGTGACGTGTACGCGCAGGCGGGACGTCAATCAGACGTGTGGTTTGCGCGGTACGGCTCAATATTCGTATTTTAAGTGATGCACGCGCTTCGTAAACGCGCGTGAGGGGGGTCCAAACGGGCCGAATGAAGTCGGAATGGACTGAAATCCGACAAAAAATACGGGACAGTGATTTCTGAAGTGGTCGAGCAGACAGCACGTCAATCGGACGTGCCGTGTGCCCGCGGTGACCGACAACGCAGTTCTGGTGTCATAAACGGCCAAAACGGGCGTCAAACGGTCAAATTCATAGCGGACGGCCTCAGATTGAGCTGAAACGACTGTACAACATTCTAATTATTATTCGTGACGTGTACGCGCAGACGGCACGTCAATCGGATGTGAGGTTTACGCTGTACGACTCAATATTCATGTTTTAAGTGATGCGCGCACTTCGTAAACACGCGTGAGGGGGGTCCAAACGGCCCAAACGAAGTCGGAATGGCCTGAAATAAGACAAAAAATACGGGATAGTGATTTATGAAGTGGTCGAGCAGATGTTACGTCAATCGGACGTGCCGTGTGCCCGCGGTGACCGACAACGCAGTTCTGGTGTCATAAACGGCCAAAACGGGCGTCCAACGGTCAAATTCAGAGCGGACGATCAAAGTGGAGGGTGGGGGGCTGTCCGGGGACCAAGGAGGAGGGTGGGGGGGGGGGGGGGGGCTGTGCGGGGTCTGTCCGAGGGGTGTTTGGGGGTTCTTCAGGGGGTTGTCCGGGGTTGTTCAGGGGGCTGTCCGGGGGTTGTTCAGGGGGTTGTTCAGGGGTTGTTTAGGGGTTGTTCAGAGGGTTTTCCAGGGTTGTTCAGGGGGCTGTCAGGGGGGTGTTTGGGGGGGGGGGGGGGTTTCCGGGGTCCAAGTGGGAGGGTGGGGGGGTTGTCCGAGGGGCTGTCTGGGGGGCTATCCGGGGTCCAGGGTGGAGGGTTGGGGGCTGTACGGGGGGCTGTCCGCGGGGGCTGTCCGCGGGGCTGTCCGGGGGGTGTTTGGGGGGTGTTTGGGGTCCAAGGGGGAGGGGGGGGGGTTGTCCAGGGTCCAAGAATGAGGGGGGTTGTCTAGGGAGTTCACAAACACACAACCACTAAAAGACAACAACATCCATAAAAACAGACAATATATAAAAATAACTCAACTTCAATACTATATTACGAGTCTAGATAAAACCAACAACTATAATAGATTAAACATCAAATCTCAGTAATATAAGTCAAAAATGTAACGGATCAATATGTCCCACATTAGCATCACCATCACCACCATCATCATCATCATCACCCTCTTCATCGTCCTCCTCATCGTCCTCACCCTCCACAACGCCTTCCTCCTCGCCTTCGCCCTCCTCCTCGCCCTCCTCATCTCCCTCCTCTTCCGCATCAGACTCCTCGCCATCATCATCTTCAAGCTCGACATTGGCCTGACCACCACTGGAACTGCCACCTGGTGCACCATATTTAGAATGTATCGAAGACATGTATTCATCAATCGCTGGGCTGGCCTCTGCTGGAAGTGTTGGACGTAGAACTTCAATAAATTTCATAAATGCACTGTTTGCCCTAGCAGACTATTCTGCCATCTCTGTGGCCCTTTTCTCAGCCTGTTCTGCCTGTGCCCTAACGTGCTACAGCTCGGTGGTACTACAACTCGTACCTGAGGTAGGCCAATACCTCTTCGGGGCTATCCTAGGTCGGCAGCGTACTCTGCCAGAATGATCCTCTCCCAACACCTGATGTAAGTGATCAGATGGCCCAAAATTGTCTGCTTCTTGGGCATCGAGGGCCTCTAAATCATCCTGTTACAAATATAAATATATTATTAAGTTACGAAATAGATATTAAAATATAAAATCAACAGATTAAAATTTACAATTTTCTGCTGAGTCGCTTCGTTGACAGCACTTCCATCCTTTTTTTGTCTACTCGAGCAAAACAGTTTTGCTCGAGGCACACGTCCGTCAATATTTTGTACTTGCCTCTACAATGACATTGAAAACAAAAGTTATATAAAAACTTTAGCAAATGATTAAATAATTGAGGAAACAAAAGAAAATGTAAGTCCTAATGAAAATTTATTAACAATTGTCATACCTGCTGCCTCTCATGATCCGGCATCGTCGTGCGTCCTAGTGTATGGAGGTATTTTTTTGCATCAATGTTTTTTTATTTTTTCCAGATGATTCCTAAATAAAATTCGATAATGCAAAGGATAATATTAATGAAAAACGTGAAAGTTATTATTTAAATACCTCAAATGTAATTCATACCATAAACTGGGTACTCGTCCAATGAGTAATCATCTGACGATACTGCTCTATAGGACAATCATCCCCAACTGGTACCGCCTCTAACTCAGTGCCAACTCTAGCACGCCAGCCAATATACAGCTCATGCTTGTAGGCTCTCCAAAGCTCTTCTAAATCCTTTAGACGTTCCAGTCGTGCACCCTCACCATCTGGAAAATTAAATCGAAGCTGAAATCAAAATATTAATTCATATAAATACAAAAAAAAATTATGGAATTAAATACAACAGATTTTTTTACCCATATCTCTGCCCAAGCTCTATCTTTGACCTCATGTGGAAAATGTCTCCATGACAGCGGGCTGACGGGAATGATGTCGGAGTATTTGGCAAGCGTCACCAGAAAACTCCGACATTGCTGCCCTATTTTCTAAACCATCTGATTGTCTTCATTATATTCCACCATAACCTGTGTGCGACGGTTCCACACCGAACGCATGCATGTACGGCCCCGCCCCCCGCATCTTGTCAGTAGATGTATCTGTCATGAAAGAAAAACAAATATTTTATCAAAACATGTTATAATGAAAATAAATATTTCTATAAAAATTTGTTAGGGTTTTATAAATATACCTGTGCTAGTCTGATCAATGAGTGGCACCGGATCCACAGAACCTGATGGAACACCCTCTGGTGGAACAGGAGTCGAAGACGATGGAATATAAAAGCTCGGAGAGACAGAAGTATAAGGAAAAGAAGATGGAACAGCTGTATGACCTGATGCTGACTGGGGAGTGGGAATCATCATGGGATGTGAAAATGATGGGGTAGAAGATGCAGAAGGTAGCGAAAACATGGGAGGCCTAAATACCCCGTGTGTCCCTAACGACACATCAAGATCAGAATGTGGGAAGGCTGAAATGTCAGTGGGAGGGGCAGGGTCTAGTTGGGCATGCGCAGCTCTACGTCCACCTCTGGTACGAACCCTCCTCATACCACCGGCCTGAGTACTAGGACCAGTACTAGGCTCCTCGTCGAATAACAGTCGATGTAATGGTGGATCCTACAAAAAAGTTTACAAAAAAAATTAATCACATGACATTATATATTCTGTAAATATATATATATATATATATATATATATATATATTTGAAATAAAGTACTCACTGTAGGCACTAATGGTGGAATGCCTATCTCATCCATCTGATGATTGTTCTCCGCCATTTTTTTCTCCGTCTCTCTTCAATTGGCTGCATTTCCTGCATTTGAAAACAAATATGTAATTAATTAGAAATAGAAAATTAATGTGTAAACCAAAAACTAAATATATGAGGGAATGAGGGGATTTATTGGTAATTTAGCTATCAATTGTTTTAGAAGATCTTGAATGAATTTAATAAAACATACAAGTTGTAATGTTCACCAAGTTAGAAATATTGTTTGATTTGGTTTGAATACAGTTCAATTCCAAATTAGAAAATGCGATTCAAATAAAACAGCAACCAATAAACATTGAAAATTCACATAACGGTCATGTCATCTAAAACATATTTGTGATCAATACTAAATAAATATGAATATTACCAACCTTAACAACCCAACTCGAGTTAAACCAAAAGAATTGAGAACATGGATGAATGATTCTATATATTTCCAACCACAACTTCAGGTTCACAATCAACTCTGACAATTAAGCTATTAGAGTCATCAAAAGAAATAAATGGATTGGTTCCAATGGCAATAGGGACAGTGTCAATTCCATCATCAGCATCATCAAAAATATGTCTTGGAATTACATCAACTATGACAACAATTTCAGGTTGAAGTTGATCTTTGACATAAACAACTTGTTTATCCATTGATGCCAACACATATGGTTCTTCGGTTGCAAGAGTGCTGGTCATATTAATTACTCGAAATCCACAATCATCAATAAATGTGCGATGTCTCGTCATCAAATCAAACCAATGGCATTTCATCATTGTGACTCGTCCATCAGAGTAATAATCCAATATTATTATTTTCTCAATGACTCCATAATATCCCACATTTTCAAGTCGCGGTCTACTATCTGATGCACTGGCATAACAATCTGTTGTGGCAGTAACCATAATACCATCATGTTGTGTTCTCATGTTTTTGGCTCATTCAGTGACAATAAATTTGTACCCATTGATAACAATTGATTTACAGTCACGAACCACGGTATTAGGACCAAAAGCCAAAGCTCTTATTTCCTCAGAGACAGAGTCAGCAGAAAAACTCCATACCTGCAATATAAATGACAGTTAAACTTAAGTAAATATTGAAATAATTAATTTAAATAGTAATATTTTTACCTTCAATTTTAACCAAGCAGAAAACTCTTTGCTATGGAAAGTCTCTCTCCTTCTCAAAGATAAAGAACGATTCTTCCTATTTATCATTGTTTTATGTTCCTTGTAGATAAAAAAATATGAATAGTTTAACAGATATATATGTAAGATATACATATTCAATTTTGTTACCTGATATAGTCATCGAACAAATCACAGTTGAACAAAACTATGTGATGTACCATCTCCCGCTCTTCAAGGCTTAATGTCTTCAATGTATATGATCCAGGAATTCCTCCTCTTTGAGGAAGTGATTGAAAACTGGGTTCAATTTTCTCATATTGTTCTTCTTCATTTCTCATTGGTATGTTCCTTCTTGTAGTAAGATCAGACAAATACATTGAACAGAAATCCATACATTCTTGATCTAAGTAACCGTTCACGATAGAAGCTTCAGGATGATTCTTGTTTCGAACATAAGACTTTAATGTGGACATATTTCTTTCAGTTGGATACATCCAACGAAAAGAAACATGTCCTCCGAGAAGTATTTCAGTTGGAATATGGACAGTCAGATGCAGCATGCATGTGAAAAATGATGGGTGAAATATTTTCTCCAACTCACACAAAATTAATGGCGCATATGTCAACATTTTTTTCAAGAAAGACTTGGAAAACTTCTTGGCACAAAGATCTCTAAACAAATGGGACAACCAAATAACACCCACCCTTAAATTATTGGACAAAAGATGATGGATTGCTATTGGAAGAAACTCATGCAGTAGAACGTGATAATCATGAGTCATCAAAGATTTTAGCTTCAACTCTCTCTGTTGACCCGTTTAGATATGTTGCTTGAATAGACCTCAGGAACTCTAATAGTCTCTAATACTTACAAATTTTTTTTTTTTCAGTAGATGTCATCACATAAGAAGCACATGGAAGTTGCCATTTTTTTTCACTGATACGCACAGGATGCAATTCTGGTCTGATTCCCCAGTCCACCAAGTCACGTCGAGATTGTAAATCATCTTTTGTCTTCCCCTTGACATTTTGAAGAACTGAAAGCAACATTTCACATATATTCTTTTCAATATGCATTACGTCTAAGCAATGACATAGCAAATTGGTTGACCAATTAGGCAAATCAAAAAAGATACTCCTCTTCCTCCAATTGTAACAGGTTTCTGTGGAAACATTCTTTATCTTTCAAGATTTCATTTGACCCTTCCCGAACGAAAAACTGAAATATTTCAATTCATTAAGCACATCCGTTCCAGACATACGCTGAGGTGGATCATCGGTCTCTATAGTATTATCAAATCTTCGACGATTCATTCTATATGGATGATCCTTTGGCAAAAATCGCCGATGTCCCATAAAACTGAAACTACAACGATGTTTCAGTCTTCTGGATCGTGTATTCTTCATACAAACTGGACATGACTGTTTTCCCTTCGTGCTCCATCCAGACATCATTGCATAAGCCGGAAAATCATTGATCGTCCACATAAGCGCAGCACACATCTGAAATATGTCTTTCGAACATGCATCATATGTGCGCACACCCACATCCCAAAGAAGTTTCAACTCTTTTATTAAAGGTTGCATGTATACATCAATATCAATGCCGGGATCAGAAGGACCAGATATGAGTATACTCATGAAAGTGAAAGATTTTTTCATACACAACCATGGGGGAAGATTATAAATGTGTATAAAAACTAGCCATGTGATGTGCGTAGTAATCATCTGCCCAAACGGATTAAAACCATCGCATGAAAGACCCAGCCTCACATTACGCACGTCAGCTGCAAAATCATGATGTCGAGCATCAAATCTCTGCCATGCAAATCCATCTGCAGGATGAACCAACTCATCATTAGTCTTCTTTATCTCGGTATCATGCCTTATCATTTTTATTGATATGTCATCAGACATAAAAAGATTCTGGAGTCTGGGGATCAATGGAAAGTGCCACATTACTTTCTGTGGAATGCGGGATGGTGTTCCATCAGATTTTGACTTCCAGCGGGATGTGCCACATTTTATACATTTATTTTCTTCAGCGGTTTCTTCCCAGAATAAACTGCAATCTTTCGGGCAAGCATGAATTTTTTTTCTGGAAAATCAAAGTTCTTCAACTAACTTCCATGCCATATAGTAGTTTGAAGGAATATCTGCATCATCTGGAAGTAAATCCTTCAAGAGGTTAAGAATGTAATCGATTACTGTATTAGAAATCCCATACATAGTTTTTCCATGAAACAATCAGATTAAAAATTCCAGCTTTTTCATTTTATCGCATTGTCGATATACTAGAGTCGTGGCAGCATCATTCAATTTTTTCACCCTATCAATATCATCATTTTGACTAGATGCATCAGTTGTCCTAATATCGACGTCTTCTTGAGTCGAAATCCTTTCTTTTTCATGATGACGAATAAACGAAAACCGATCGTCTAACAAATTCTCCATTCCAGTCCTTTCATTTCGATCATCACCAATTTGAGATTTCATTTTCTCCCCATTGTGATACCACACAAAGTAGTTTGCTTGAAAACCATTTTTGGTTATGTAGTAGCTGACTTCTTCACGACTCAACCAAGGTCTACCAACACAATTGGAACATGGGCAGTGTATGCGACCACTATCTGAAGCATTGTGAAATGAAAAATCTATAAAGCTCTCCAAATTGTTTTGAATATCGCTTGAGATACGATCAGTTTCATACATCCAACTTCTGTCCATTCTGTAAAAAGAATTCATATAAGTCATTTTGTCATAAACAATTCAATAGGATTGAACTTTAATAGAAAATACATTTAAGTAAACGATAAAGGAAGAAAATAATCATGGTATCAACTACACATGTGAAAAAAACATACTAATGTGTTATTGAAAAAATGTAAAACCAACAAGAACTTAATGTGTTATCACATCAGAGCATGCCTCATCCCATAACCATATTAGTAGGGTATCCTCTTATGAGATTTACCTTTTTGAATTAATATGCACTTCCTCACCAGGTACCTAAGTAGATTTCATAGATATAATCTTCTCACATCCTGTAAGGCTTCCATTATGTATGATCTGCAGAATAATTTGAGTGATCATGAATCATGCATCGGATCTTCCCATGATCACTATAGATTATGAGAAGGAATTATGATAGGTCACGTGAAGAACATCAAACACATATTGTAGATAATTTGAGACATAATATAATAAAATAATATATAAATCAATGGAATTTGGGATAAAAGGTGGGTTGTCCACGGGGGTCGATGATGTTCGGACGGGGGGTTCGCGAGAGCACGGCCACCCCCTATGGCCAGCCCACCCCCCCTGGACAGCCCGTACCCCCCCGGGATAGCCCCGCCCACCCTCCCAAACAGCCCACACCCCCCTGACCTGCAACCCCACCACCACCACCTAGACATACCAACCCCCTGGACACCCCACACACCCCTCCCCCACCAGGACACCCCACCCAAACCCCCAAGATAGCCCACACCCCCTGGACAGCCCCGCCCACCCCCCGTGGACAGCCTTTCCCACCCCCGTGGACAGCCCCGCCCACCCCCGTGGACAACCCACCCACTCCCGTGAACGCCCCCTACCCCCTAGACAGCCCAACCAACCCCGTGGATAGCCCACCCACCCCCCCTCGACACCCCTTCTCCCTGTGGACAGCCCCCACCCCCTTGGATAGCCCGCCCACCCCCTGGACACCCCTACCCCCTGTGGCCAGCCCACCCACCCCCCTGGACAGCCCGCCCACGCCTCCTTGACAGCCCGACCACCCCCGTGGACAGCCCGTCCACCCTTGTGGACAGCCCGCCCACCCCCGTACCCCCCCCTGGATAGCCCCGCCCACCCTCCCAAACAGCCCACACCCCCCTTCCCTGCAACCCCACCACCACCACCTAGACATACCACCCCACTTGGACACCCCACACACCCCTCTCCCACCAGGACACCCCACCCAGACACCTAGGACAGCCCACACCCCCCTGGATAGCCCCGCCCACCCCCGTGGACACCCTCTACCCCCTAGACAGCCCACCCACCCCCCTCGACACCCCTTCTCCCTATGGACAGCCCCCCACCCCCTTGGAAAGCCCGCCCACCCCCTAGACACCCCTCCCCCCGTGGCCAGCCCACCCACCCCCCCTGGACAGCCCGCCCACCCCTCCTTGACAGCCCGACCACCCCCGTGGACAGCCCGTCCACCCTTGTGGACAACCCGCCCACCCTCGTACCCCCCTGGACACCCCGTACCCCCCTGGATAGCCCCGCTCACCCTCCCAAACAGCCCACAACCCCTCCCCTGCAACCCCACCACCACCACCTAGACATACCACCCCCCTAGACACCCCACACACCCCTCCCCCACCAGGACACCCCACCCAGACCCCCAGGACAGCCCACACCCCCTAGATAGCACCGCCCACCCCGTGGACAGCCTTTCCCACCCCCGTGGACACCCCCGCCCACCCCCGTGGACAACCCACCCACCCCCGTGGACACCCCCTACCCCCACAATCCATTATCGAAAACATATCAAATTGGTTTGAACACAATCCATAATTCCCACAATGCATTATCCAAAACATGTTACATGTTTTGAACACTCTCCTTCCAAACATAGAATACAAAAACATTAAATAAGTCTTCACAAACACAAACAATATCCTATTTAGATATTAATTTCAATAATCAATTAAACCGCCAACACCTGGAAAAAATATATTCATTAAAACAACTACAACAATATGGTTGAGATCAAATTTAACCCATTCGTATGGGGGTGTACCTGTTGGGATGGGGGGTGCTGGTGTTCGGATTCGCGAGAGCAGTGGAGTCGGATGGGGTTTGCGAGAGCACTGGAGCGAATAGATTAGGGCTCTGTCCGAATGGGGAGAGGAGATCGCGATCTGCAATTTGGGGGAAACCTTTGCCAACGGTTTATAAAAACTGTTGGCAAAGGCACACATTTCCCAACGGTTCACTAGAACCGTTGGGAAATGTGTGAGTTTAGCACCCCTTTCCCAACGGTTCCAGTGAACTGTTGGGAAAGGTGTGAGTTTTTCCCAACGGTTCCACTGAACCGTTGGGAAATGTGTGATTTTAGCACCCTTTCCCAACGGTTCCAGTGAACCGTTGGGAAAGGGTCCACCGAAATTCTCTTTTGCCAACGGTTTTCTTAAACCGTTGGCAAAGGCTCACTATACCAACGGTTTAAGCAAACCGTTGGTATACTGCCGTTGGGAAAAGACTAAATTCTAGTAGTGATTTTTTTTTTCATTTGTGTATCATTTATTTTGGTAAATATATCAAAAAAATTAAATTTCATGGAAATAATACTCTCATATACTACACACTTATATGAAAATATAAATACCTAATATTTTTCAAACCAAAATGATTCTCCATTGTGGAGTAGTATAGATAAACATGGTTGTATACATACAATTATGAAATATTATGATATCATATACTATTTAAAAAATTCATATTTTCTATGAACACTTTTTGGTAATAGTAATATGATGTATCGATGATTCATTGTCTTTTTTCCAACGAACACATGTGTGATTATGAACATATTTATATTTTCATTAATTTCTATCAATCATTAGAACCTCTAGTTTTGAGATAATTATTTAAACATGATAAATCTTTTTTCATTTCAAAACATTATGTTTGTTTTATTTTTTGTACAATAACATGGGATCAATTTATAATATTTTGGTAGATAGAAACAAATATTAGAAGATATAACAGAATAATAGGAAATATAACTGTGAAATTGATTTATAAGGTTTGGCCATACCTTTATACCAGTTGGGCATGATATTGTTTTATTAAAAACTCATATGAATATATTTTCTTATTTTATAATAGACATCGGTTCAAAACTTTTCGTGGTAATTGTTTTTTATAATTTTTTTTCATGTCACACTATAAATATTCATTAACTCTTTATATTGAATACGGAGAATTGAAATCATTAGAAAATATATCATTATATCATTTTTATCAATGTAAATCCAATATGAATGACTATCAATGATATGATAAATGGTGTTTTTAATATTTGAAATTGAGTTCTTGTCAATAATTCTTGTTGAATGTTTCATTTTTTTTAAATAATTATAAATGCATTATGATGGTCAGTCTATTGTTTTTTTAATTGGAGTATCTTATAAGGAAAATTTTAAATTTACCTTTGACAATTATTAGTAGAACTAAATATTAGAGAGGTAGTTTGTATTCATGTTTGGTAGTTTAACTTTGCTAACTATTTTTTAAATTTTAGATGGCTTGTATTTTCTAAAATTGTTATATATATATTTTTTAAAAAATAATTAGTTTTCCCAATGATTTTTGAGAAAAATAATTTCATAATCACTGAAGATATATATTTTTTGAACATTGGTAACATTGTGATAATTTAATATAAATGGTTAGATTCATGTACTACTCGGTATAGTGTAACAGACCATTGTTTGGAATTTGTTTTGAAAAAAATATTTGTTTTTAATTTTAAAACAAGTTATTTTATACTTGTATGATGACTAAAAACCACTTTTTACCTAATATTTATTACTTTTACTCTTCTTTGTTTTGCTTATAAGATTATTATAGATACAGGACTAGGATAACATTGTGAATGTGCACATAATTTGTAATCGTGAATTATTTAATAGTCCTAAATGAAAGGGTCTTCCACATAGGTGTGGGATCCTAATATTTACTAAGAATATTTTATACTAGAACCAAGATTCTATACTATTGAAGTTGTCATGATCTTGGAGGAGCATAAAAAAATTCATTAATTTCATCTTAGTGAATTTAGCATCAATAAAAGGGGGAGGGGTAGTAGGTGGATCCCAATATTGTTCATGAAACCATGTAAGTCTACATTATGTTTTGATGTGACATGTTGGATCAGTATTATAACTGTGTAGTCAATATATGATCATTATTGATTGTTAATTGCAGTTATTTGAGGTGGAGTGTTTGTGTTGTTGAAATTTTGTTCATTAGAGAGGTTTTATAGATTTCGGTTTATTTATAGATCATTTTCTCTATCTTGATCAATGTTATAGCCAAATGAATAATTAAGAGGAGACACAAGAATCAAAAATTTGTAGAAGTTGGGACTGAGAATGAGAATCACTGCCTTTTTAAGGGTTTCTATGTTTTATGTAGTTGAATCTAAAATGGTGGAACTAAATATACCATGACATTATCGAGAAATAATCCATTTTGAGTGAAGTTGAAAGGACACATCATCAAAAGATGGAAGCTATTTTTTGCGAAGGTGGAAAATAAAACATTTCTATACCACAACTAAAAGTGTATATTTCTCTCTTGAATCCAACAGAACTGTTAAGAAGAAATAATGCATTTTCAAAAAACAATGTATTTTTTCAATCGGAAAATGCATTATTTCAGTTCTTAATTACATGATAAAAACGTGGATGTTGGTTTTTGTTGTTATTATGATGTATTGTTTCACCAACTATAGTTTTTTTTCATTTTTTACACAATATTATAATAAGAAATTATATTTAATTAATTTTTTTCATATTCTCTATAACTATTTTATTTGATATTAATCTACTTCCTACAACTAGTGTGATATTGGAGATGAACTTATTCCATAAAAAAGTTTATGAAAGATGTCTTTCCTACATTATTGGGTATTACTAGGTTCTTACATCCATTAATATGAGTGATAAAACATCAAAAATTGGCGATTTCCTTACCCTTGATACCAATGTGAGTCTACCATAGATGATCACCATTTTTATTTCCATTTCCGGACAGAGTGGGAGCACAACGTGTGAAGACATTTCATTCTCATATGTTCACACACATTACCCAGGTATACCCATTTCCCATTTCCCATTTTATGTTGCTCATTTCCCATTTTCTAATTTATGCCCATTTCTCATTTCATGGATTCTTCAATGTGTTTTTTTAATAATTTTCCAAAATAAAACACATCCTTATTATAACTCTTTTCCATAGGTGGAGTTATTGTAATTTTTTTTTACGTTTATCAAGGTGGGCTTGATGTTCGATATGGATAGAATGTTGTTGAAGTAGTGTCTATGGGAATTGGGCACACTTGATCTTAATAGATCTTGAGATGTCGTTAGGTATGATGAAAAATTATCACTATGAAAATAATTTTATTTATATCTCAATTTATTTATAATTTTGTTTCAATTCATGGAGATATTTTTCACTGATTTTAGCTGGAGTTGGATCACTTTCCCAAGGGAATGGATGATTTTTTGGTGACTGTTGCTCTTAGTGTGGAATGGATGGTCTGCTACTGGATTTCTGGATCAAAAACTTTGATGAGGTCATGTTGGATTCAAGGATTGGTTTTTGGTTCTCGTTGGTCCCTGGTGTGGCATGGATGGGATACTTCTTGCATGCTTCCATGGATAGGCTACTACTAGTTTCTGGTTCATGTCGGTCCCATGTGTGGCATAGATGGGCTGCTACTGGTTGCTAGTGCTCGTTGGTCCCATGAGGGGTATAGATGGGATGCTAGCATGGATGGTCTTGCTAGTCCCTAGTGTGAAATGGATGGGGTACTCATATGGATGGGCTACTAGAATGGATGTCCTTACAACTAATCTGGATGGGTTGCAAGTGCTCATTGTTCCCCAGGGATGTGGTGTATCATGTCAGGTATGGATTTTGTATTGATTAATTTGGTATTAAATTTCATTATTAATATAATTATTTTTTCCATAATTTTGAAAGTATGGTAAAACCTCATTCTCTTTAATAATTAAAGCACATGTGTTATATATGATAAATTAATAAATATAATATGAATTTTTTTTATAAATAAAGAATTATAATATTTATTCAAATGTAATTTGTAAATAGATATTATAAAATTTTAATATTATTACTAACGTAAATTTCTTTCCTTTGAGAATTTTGCTAAAAAGTTTAACAAACATATACATTATCCAATGTAATTGTTATAATTGTAACCGAATGATTTTATTTTTCACAAAAACCTTTAGGGAGTGTGTTTTCACAAACAGTGTAGTGATAGGGACATATATGTTGGTAAAACATTTTACCAAGAGAAAATGTACATTTACAAACATATATTCCCTTGTAAGAAAAATTAAAATATTTTGTAGTGTTATACGAATGAAGTTATGATTCCTATTGCACTATGAAATGCTAACCGATTTTTATGTTTGTAAAAATTATTTTTCATAATTAATTCTATATTTATAAGTTATTAAAAGTGGTTATGGTATTCCTTGTTCTAATGATATTTCGAATTATTTTTTTATGATTTCATTACTAGTTTGATTTATGTTATATGATTCTAAGATATGTTTTGAGGTCCATTCATTAGAGTAATGTACCTATTTCAGGATGTTTATTTTATCACCATGTCTTTTATTGTCACATTCGATCCCATTGTATTTTTATTTGTTATTTCTTCCTTGATATATTTTAACTCATGTTTATGATCTAACATTTATTTCTAGTTGATATGTTTCCCTAATTAAGCATTCGAGCTCAACCATTTCATTTTTTTGACTCCCCATGTTTGGAATATTATTAAATCAGATGTGATATCTATAATTTGATATACATAAGCATTGTTATAGAGAAAATTAAACATGTGTTTTAAAATAAATCGTTTTTATAGGTTGTGTTCAAGACCATAAAAACTTATTTCCTTGGGATGCGTTACTATTTGTGAGTTATATTCATCCAACAAATGTAATAGTGTATTATTATTATATGTTTATCTTGGTCTATCATACTCATGAATCTCAAATTATAATCCTAATAAAGCTGTTATTTTATAGTTTAAGACATACCAGTTTCTTTCATAGTGCAATTCTAATACCTCAACTATTTTTTGGGATAAGAAAAACTAGTAACCCTCAAGGTGAAACTATAATACCTCTTAAATTCTATATGTATATATATAATCCACACAATTTTATTAAGTATATTATAACCTTGTGAATGATTCACTATGTTTGATGATATATTTTAGATAATTACATTATAGTGAAATAATTTAATGATGAAACCCAATGAATAATTTTCAAGGTAGGTTTCTCTTTTTCTAGAGTAGGTAATATATTATCCTTTTAAGATGTAGTTGATGCATGTCATCCTAACTAAAAAATTTGATATCAATAATTATTATTTAATAATGAATCACTTTAATTTATTGTCTAATATAACTAACAACCAATATTTTCCAATATTTCTCAACTAACTTTATTTTTGGCCTCATTAAATAGATCCATAAATAATTGATGTATTCTCCACTATCGAATCCATGATTGTTTATAAAAAATGTATCAACAATATTCTCAGGGATTTATTTGTAAATATTAATATACTATATAAAACATGAGTCTTGGATATAATAATAATAGAAATTAAATACAGTACTAGATATTCCATGTGAATATCTTGATTTTAAGAACATGATATACAAAATTATCTTTAAACAATGTTTTAAATGTTTTACCATAATCAATTCAAGATTTTGACTTCAAATGATAACTAATTGAAATTTTCAATCCCATATAGTGTGAATATCAAACCATGTATTCAACTGTTTGATCATTAGTTAGCACTATATAAGTCACTATGAAAACATTCCTTACACAATCAATAGAATTATAGTGTATTTATAGAAGAAAAATTTAATTAAAATATCTTACATGAACATGTAGAAAATAAGAATACATTAATAATAATAATAAATATAATATTGGATTTCGTCTCACATGAGATCACCAAATCCCAAATTAAAAAATATTTTAAAATATGTATCCAAATATATATATATAACATAATTACCACTTCCATAGCAATGGTTTCGTGTCTCCCATTAGTCAAGTTTTACTATTCCAGAAGAGACTACTACCATTAAAATCTCTTAGCAATTATTAGTTAGAAATTTTTAATGGTGATCAAATATGCTATAAAAAATCCATGAAATTTCAATACAATTTACACTCTTTTTCATTTTGATATAGTTTTCTCACAAAATTACTCTTCATTCTCATAATATTTTCCACTATTTCATATATAAATCTTGCAGATCATTTTTTTCATAGATCATCAATACAAAAATGACCGTCCAAAATACATTACATATCATTCAATGAGGATTTGGAATTTCCATTTTCTATACCATTCCTCACAACATTACATTTTACACATTAAAGAAAATATTATGTCGATGTGGTATCGTTTTTAATTTTAGATTTTCATAGGATCCACAATGACTTTTCATAAGGTGTGGTGGCTGATATTGGGAATTTTTTAATCTAGGACACTCTATGTTGGTATTTCTTGAAACAATTCATTTTCAACATTCAAATATCTTTTTGAAATATATTTTTATGGTTTCAAATTTTATTTAGGTAGAATAATACTCTAAAATTCTATAATAAAGAGATTCTTTATTAGGATTTTGTGTATCAACAAAAAATCACAGAAACACACCACATCAACTGGAACACTAAGGCCATTTAAAACTATCAAGGCAATTTGTTACCATTTAATATAGGTAGAATTTCAAAAAAAACTATTTTTCATAGAAAACATATTTTAACATATCTAGGTATTTTTAATTATTTATACAATTTTCACACAACCGTTGATATAAAACGTCATATGTAATGATATGAAACAGAATACTATGTTATATTGGAGGATCTAGTATTGATAAAACATTATATCCCAAATTTTTAATACACATATTAATAATAATATGAAATAAATTTTGAATGGGTAATTAAAGAAAAAATATAGAAATGGTCATTTCATCTCTAATAAGTAAAAAAATTGAACAATTAATCCCTAATTTTTTATTAAATCTTATTTAAGAGAATATTATATTTTAAAAACATAAATAATTAATGTGATAAAATAAAAATATCTTAATTTATATTATGATTGTGGTAAGGGTTCTTTCAGTATTATCCCACTTTTTAATAATTACAAAACCTAACCTGACTTCTAAAAATTATACTTCCTTTCTTAATAATAATAATGACTAAAAATCAAAAAATTCACAAAATATCCCACGCATTTTGAAAAATAAACTCTAAATATTTAAACACAAAAAATACTCCATTTTTATAAATTATATAATTATTATGATATGTAACATCCCAAAATTTATACATTTATATTTTTTCCCTGAGTGTTAGTTGGTCTTCTTTCCATGAAAGAATGAACTTAAATGAATCATGATTCAAATATTATATTATATATAACCTTACTATTTTAATATCATATATGAATAGAACTAAAAAAATTATAAACATATGAATTATTTATTTCCTTAATAGAATTTCATTGAAAAATTCTTAGGAAAATAATTACTCAACTAGAAATGTAAAAAATAATATCATTTTATTTTATACTATTTATTTTTAAGAGATTAAATTTATCTATAACTTAAATATAATTTTCACTAATAAAAATATATATTTATGATATATATTGTTAATAAATGATAAATAATTCATTAATTATTCATAAACTATTTATAAATACAAAAATAATTATTTTAAGGTAAAAAAATAAAAACTAGAAAATTGATTTTTAGTACTCAATGAATTTCTATTTTTAACAAATTAAAAAGCAATTACCCATTAATGAATAATTTTAATTTTTAGATTACATATTAATAAAAATTCACATTAATATGATGATTTTCATTAGAAAATTATATAATTTATGTTAATTTTATGCTCAAAAATTATGTTTTTCAAAAAACTGTTTACATTTTGTTCTATGGGTTTATTTTAGAATTAATTTCTACAAATAATAAGAATTCAATTTAATAAGGTGGTTTCTTTATTTTAAATAATAATTATAAAATAAATTAAAATATTCAATTAAATTTTGTGTAATAATGAATTTTATCTGAGTTAAAAAATTTATTAATAAGGTAGTGTATAAAATCCTTAACAAGTGGTTAAACTAAATATAGAATAGTGAAAATAACCAAAAACGTATCTTAATCTAGATGTAAGAATGAATTTTAACCCTATATCATCCCTTATTCAATATTTTTTCAATTTAAAGGAACATTACCATGAAATAAACCATATATTATTCAATGTTTAGAATAATTACATGTGTTCCACACCTATAACATATAAAAAATCGAAACTCTCCTCCTCTATTATTGACACTGTATTGAGACACTTATCATGAATAAAATATTTTCATGCCTCTAAAAAAATCCCAATAAACGTTTTATTGGTTCTTTTACTCTTAAATGGAAAAACCAAGGGTCCTTTAGAATATATCCAATGTAGGTTTTTCAATGAAGATTTATAACTCTTAATTGGGTTCTTTCATGTTTATTTATTCTTATAATTCATTCAAAAATATAATAACCATTGTTATATAATATCATTTTACTCTAGAATATAATAAAAATATGTTGTGTTTATATTAAATACCTTTTCCATCTCACTCCAAATCCATATTTTTTTTCTTCTAGGAAACACGTTTTCAAGTTAAGTGTGAACCCAAAAGTACCAAGTGTAAAACATCAAACTAAAAATACCATGTAAACAAAAATCACCACTTCCCACCATTGAAAAGAGGTTTTGAAGCCACCATGCCACCACCATATGGAATACATTAAAATTTAGACTGTTAAAAATTATAAAAGAAAATAAATATGTCCCTCACCATGAAACCCTCCCCATCATCAATCAGCCTCAAGTCGTGCATTTAGTTTCATGAACATGTCGTCCACATCACCACCATGTCAATAAAATACAACCAGAAACTGACCATTAACAACAAATAAGAAAAATTACCAAACACACCAATTTCAATAAGAAAACTGGAAGAGTAATCCCAATGAAGAACCAAAGGGGGAGGAGCTAACACTCGTCATGCCTCTAGGAAAAACATTGGTTGCTCGATCAATATCTCCATGAAATCATAGAAGACACTCACACTAGAACAAATAGGATGGGAGTTTTGGAACAGGATATCTGAGAAAATATGAGCATAAAAATCCCTTGATAGTAAGCTAATCCATGGAAAGAATCTCAACTCTACCTAGGGAACCACCTGTAATAAAACAATGGAAAACAAGAAGACATCGCGAGTTGTTCCACCAAGGAAAAAAATTAAGGATCATCCAACACTTCCCAAACAACCCCAACAGAACTAAAAATCAGACCAAAATGGAATAATTCATATAAAAAGAGGGTATAAGAGAATATGAGAAACTCGATGATCATAATAATAGAAATATACAACCAAAAATAAACAAAATCAAGGAAAAAACACCACCAAAACGATGGGGTCTAGAAATATAAGTCAAGAAAGAAGGTATGTAGAGGATCCTGAATGAACCTAGGAGAGGATAAGATGCCAAGGATAATAGGATATACAGTTGTTAGAGTGTTTTAAGCCAAGCTAAAAAGTCAATTCCTAAACTACAAGAGCGAACTAGGGAGAGAGGATATCAATGAAAGGAGTAGAAACATGGAAGAGCGCAGATGCGTTACAAAATCCGTTGTGATGTGTTTCGGGAGGAACCCTCAAAATTCCACTACCAAGAAAAAGAGACTCAGGGAGAGTGTAGGGCCATCAGTGAACTATCGGACCTAATAATAATGTATAGGAAACATAGTGGAGCACAAACACATTTCCAAATCCGTCACATGAGATTTTTTAACGAAATCATACCACTTTTCATCTCATTTTTATCCTATGTTAAATTAAAACATCTCTCTTTCATACATGTGGACCACATCCTCCTCAAAGGGATGCATTCTTTTCATTAGTATATTTGAAGGATTGTTATATATATGGGTATAATAAATATGTACGATTTTTAAAATATAATAATTATTTTGTAAAGTTGAATTACTATTTAGCTTTACTTTTTTTTCTGAAAATTAAAATATGAGAAACATCACTAATGCATATGTATGGATCCCTATCACCATGAAGTGATGTAATTAATTTTTTTATCACTACCCTATATAATAATATATAAAATAATATCTAATAAATAAATATTATATTCATGAAATTATTCAGATTATGTATATTATAAAACCCTGACTGAGGGACATGGACTCGAATTGTTGAGTCAAAATAAGAATGGAAAAAGAGGTATGCTTTCACCTGAATAAGGATTTTAATGATGAATTATTACTAAAAGGGTAATTATAAATAATAAGTGAAATACATAATGAAATATATATATATATGGTTCTGGAATTTATTTATAATTAATCTATATTTATGATATATGAGTATAGAATGAATATAATGTAAGAAATGACCTGATTAAAGGCTTTGGGTTATAATCTCATTTATTTTTTGGATTGTATGTGTTATATTTATATTGTGGGAAATTATATAATTCTTATATTTTAAACCCCATATAAATATATTCTAATCTATTTATTTCTTAGTCTTTCATTTATTTTTTTCCATTTCCTCTCTTTTTTGATTAAAATTATTATCAAAATTATTCTATGAAAAGATGATATTTTATATCCACTTTAGCATAAAAAACATTTTCATCATTATCCATGATATTCAAAATGTTTAATGTAATTTTTTATCTATACATAAATTTTATTAAAAATTTTATGTATACTAATTTTTAATTTATTTATAATGATTTTAAAGTAATATTGTAAAAAAATCTGCATTAGTTGTTTTTGAATTTTTTGGAAGCTGTAAATTTAAGGTTTTATTTTAATTTGTTTTATAATAATATATTTCTCATTACCATATGCCTCCCTCTTCATAAATCATACACTAAATGTTTCTCTAGTCTCTCATTAAAATTTATATTTAAATAATTCTAGATTTTCTTATATCAAAAGATAAGAAATGATGAGAGATTTTGTCTTCAGATTTTAAAATCATATTATAAATGATTTTATAAAAGTTATTTTTCATCTATGTAATCATATTTCATGGAATGTTATCATTTCAAATGTATATGATCTTAGGATAAAATCGATTTTTTTCTCTAGATGGAATAAGATGATGATTTCTTATGGTCGATTCGATAAAACTCATCACTTTTCGTGGATTTAATTATGTTATGATGATATATTTGGGATTCCTCATTGGTTTCCATTCATTATACTATGATAAATTTTTTACAATATTATGGTAGAATTTTTTTATAGCTTTCATGATGTGATGGGTGCGCCTACAAATTTATCTCTCCAATTCATTGGTTAAATATTGATATCAGATAATATGATAAGAAATAAACTAGGGAGTAAAATTATTTTAGTCATTAGATAAGTCCACTTTCATAGACTTGTTGATGTGTCTTTACTAAATAAATAATTCAATTTGGGGTGAACACAATAGAGAAAGGAAATCTACTCCCTATGATAGTCTTTTAGCTCATCCTTGACTGAGGAAAATATATTATATTATTATGTGTATTCCAAAAAAATTTATCTTATTATTGTGATATATTTTAATGTACCACGATTAATTATTGATGATTCCCCAATATTATGTCTTGTTTGTATTATTATGAAAAAATATTTATTCAATGAATCATTACTATTTATCTTTTATTTATTGGTAATGAATTTCTTATGTTTTTATCATGATATCATACCCTTATACTTATATTAAACTCCCTTGTGTCTATTGATTGATATCTAATATGTTTACCCTTATTGATAATCTGATGAAACCCTTGGTTATTTTTCCATTTACCGAGGTTTTGAGGAATATTATTAAGTACGGTATGTATAAGAAGGGTAATAATTTAGAAAGCAATGTAAGATATGTTAAATACATTTTATAAAATATGTTGATTATGTATCTACTCTCAAAAGACTCTAAACCTATAAGGTTATATGGTAAAATTATGTAATGTGTTGAATATTCATATAAAATTATATACTATTATGTATTTAATCATTGGTCACCTCATTTGGTATTAGTGTAGTGATTAGTTATTTTAAGATATTTGGTTATGAATCAAATTATGAGCGAACCAATTATAATATATGTTCAACTGAAGGTGAGATAGTATGAAACTAATGTATCATTTTATGATAATAAAGTGTCATAATTTATTATATATTTTGATTTAATTTTTTTTATATGATATTTAACTATGATTAATTATTGTTGACGCTCACATTATTCATTTTGGTTTTAATCTATGGATAAAACTATAATGAATATTTTATTGAAAAAATGTGACGACCAACACGTCAACTTTACTTATGAGAAATGAAATGACATGGGGGGATGGGATGAAAAATATTTTGGCTAGGATCATGTAACTCTCTCATGTTATGAATGATAAAATTAATCATATTTAAATTCTAAATATACAATGTAAGTAACAACTCACCCTTGATTCTGTCGTGATGTAATTTCCACCTACATTTAGTTGGACCTCTAATCCACTAATTATTGAGAAATGGATATGTACCACTAGAAATATATTTTCTATTATATATTAACCAGAACATGAGAAAGTTATTTTTTTGTATCATTTTTAAGGTGGAGTTAATAAGCGTTTGAATCTTATAAAATTTTGAGGAAAAGGTGAAATTGAAAGAGTTCAACAACGTATTTTTCAATAATTATTTTAGAAAAACAATTTAATAATTATTTTAGTATCACATAACCACCACAATGATTATATGTCGAATTAAATATAAAAACTATTAACGGTATGATTATCATATCACATGTATATAGCTCATCATTGAGATAATTTTTTGGGGATATAATTCCTATATATCATTTTTTTTCTCGATATAGTTAAATTTGATGTTATTTTTGAAATTTATTGAATTCTTAATATATTCTCCATATAAATTAATAGGTAATGTAAGTGATATTTTATATTCCTAATTGACATATTATTTTATATCAGTGTGAGAATGCATTGGAAATTCAAATGGAAATTACTCCCATGTCATGGGACTTACTACCTATTCTAGAAGGGTATTTTTCTGAAATGTTTAGTAAGGAACACAACACTAAATATAGTTTTTTGGTGAAGTTATTGATTTACTCCATAAACAGTTATTTTTCTCCCACAAATCAGGATGTTTATTTTTCTATATAACTTATACATATTTTTACACCTATTTCAAAGACTCCTTGTTAAATTTCCTAATATGAATTATTTGAATTAATGGAACAAATTTATGGGAATCTATAAATATAATTCATATATCAAAGTTTATCACAGTATATTTCACCTATTTTTGTGGGTATATGATCCAATGATACCATGCTTATTATTTATCTAGATTATTTATGATCATAATGTAATTTTTTTATGAAACCATTTTCTTTCCCACAGGTTATAATATGTTGGGATGTTATTGAAACTCATTTCATTTTTAAGGGTTATGATATGATGATTGATTTATGATATTTTGGATCAAAAATATATGTATTATGTGATTTGGAGTACCTATATATCCTTCAAATTAATTGGGTTATTATTAATGTTGAATGAACAAAAAGGGTACACGGTATATTATCCCAAACTCAAATAGCGGTACACTGGTGGCTATCCTAGGCTCAAAATAAGACTCATGGGTCGTTATATTAAGCAAAAAAGAGGTTAAACTAGAGGTTAAAATTATAATTAACTAGTTTCATGTTTGGTTAAATAAATAATTTTCACGACCCATCCCCCTCAGGCCCATACTGTGATGACTCCAAGCCTACTTTCCATAGGCTAGGGGCTGGAGACTAGCACCAAAGGCGTAAATCCCCAAAACTGAGAAGGAATTTCTTTTATAAAGTTTAAAAACACACTATAGAGTAAAATATTGAATTAAAACAATAGGAAAAACTGTATACAATGGATTTCTGAAAAGTAATGGGGCCAAAAATACAAGCCCAACTGTAAAGTACAAGGTAACATGTACAACATAAGAAAGGTGAAACAACTGCTTGATCGTCCTCCAAGAAAATCCTACCAGAAGGGTAGGTATAGATAACCTCCACAACACTCCACATCTGTCTGTCTCCTCTGTGTACCGTCACACAATGTGGTCCACCTCTGGGTACTGTCTATTCCTCATACACTCAGTATCGGTCATCACTGCCAGTCGTCTACATCCAGCACAACGAGGTGCGGGCATAGCCCGTGCAGGGGAGAGAATAATCATACTTAGTAGGGACCTCGGGACCCTCAAGTTCTCACAAAATAAAACAAGGATAAAGCAAAATATATGAAATCAACAGATAACCTCACTTAGGTATATTCACATACATATACCTAGGTTAGCAAGTAATCCATCTCAATTATAATTTAAACACAAAAGTTACTAACTCAGCTCAACCATGATTTTATTCTAGGGTTAGTATCAATCTGAACCCTCAGCTATTGAGAAGCTCTTGCTCTATTGAGTATAGTGGGCATGCCACATCACACAGAGGCACTTACAACTAACTTGGACCGCTGAGTTACTCCTCCTTTCGAGTACCATGGATCTACGTGCTCCCACAGAGGTTCTCCCCACCGTGGGACTGTTTCAATCACACTGAGGCACTCCGCCTTGTATCCTACAGAGTTAATCCACAGGTCGAGTACCATGGGTCTGCCTCTCTCACACAGAGGTACTCCCCACCATGGGTCAACCTCAACACCAAGGAGATCCCCACTGGGCTAGTCAAATAACTTCAAGTCGAATCGGTCAGCAGTCGTCAAGTCTTAGCCAGCTACTAGGTTCCCACAAAAAATTTTGCTCTTCTATGGAGGATCTTCTCCAAAAGCTACTTGTTGATACTCCAATTGCTACGAATTCCCACGTAGAATTATCTCAATGTTCTGCCTCGTCATAGGGGTCTCGACGCAATAGATGATCCGTCAATCAGATGCCCGGTCTATGAGTTATAATCTTTTTAGTCCCAGGGGCCTAGTTGGATTTGTGTATGATCCAACCTGACCTTATCTCCACATTACCCTGAACTCTAGTGGGATATACTCAACGGGACCATCGTTTTCAAAGAATACATGTGCTGCCGACGGTTCATCAAACAGACGTCCGGTGCCAATGATATGGTCAAAGGAAGTAACGGTTATTAATGGGCCTGGGCGTGGTCCGACCCGGTCTGACCGACTCGGCGTAACCCAGATTGGGCCGACCCGGTCAGACCGGTTGGGTCTGACCCCGCCCATTAGGTGGGTCAACCCGCTAGGTTAGGCCCGGTCTACTGGTATAACTCCCTGACCCCAGAAGCTGAGACTTAGTGCATTTTTACGTATCATTTACATGATCATAAAAGATAATGTCTCGAAAGACGGATTAGTTTATTAGCCTTAGAAGTACTAGATACATTCATAAGGATCACATTACATCATAAAATGGAAAACTAGAACAACATTATTTCCATAGAAAACACTGAGATCCCATAGACTGTCCATGTAGGTTAGTCATAATATCATTCTTCACATACTGGGAATAATAAAACATATGAAGGGGTGAGATCAAATGCACAGTAAGGATAACAATATAGAGGAAACTTTCATAAATAAGTATAAACATTTAAAGGCAAGGTATAAGAATAAAACAATAGCATTTTATACTTGAACTTCATCATAATATGGAAAAGATAAAATAAAATAAATCCATTTACTTATTCACAGGGATATTCTACTAGTCGAATAATCACATGCAATATCAATAGCCACTTTCATAATGATGGAATGCATAATGCCAGACTTTCATAACCACATTGTCTAGGCCTTTTTCCAAGAAAACAAATAAGATTTTTTCAAGGCCTTATTCCAAGACACTAGTTTGTCTCATGAGACCTATCGATGCATCGGGGAGCTATAGCGGGCTCCACCCATCACTTACTATTTCCAATGCATTCCTCATATGAAAATTTTGAACCATAACAGAAATATTCATATTAAAACTAGAATACGAAATGTCAATACATTATCCACAAACCATGAATGGTATAAAAATAACACATCCATAGTCAAACATAACTCACTCAATACAATATGGATGATTTTATTGTAATAGATTAACCACAATTAAGAATAATGAAGTATATTGACATAGATGAATATAATCATCGAAACTATTTAAGAAAAATATCCCCCTTTTTCTTGAAAACATTTAATAGTCACACTATTTGTCAAGAGGCCCTTCAAAATAGATTTTTGAATCAAAGTGTCCCATACCACGTTGAAAATTTTAAAAATAATTTTAATTTTAAAACTTTAGTGTCAATATAAATAAATCATTAAAATTATTTTTAAAACATGGAAATTAATGAGAATTATTTAGAATAATAAATCATTAAAACCATTAAAATGATATTTTTGTTAGAGTTCTTAAACAAAAGAGAGACACTTGAATACAAATAATTTAGGTAATAAAAACCTTATAATATCATGAGAATAAATGTATTAATGATATACTATTTCAAAGTACATTATACACACCATATAAAAGTGAATTGGGGTATAACAACAAAGAAGTCTCAATGGAATGTAAATTTAGATGAAATCTCTTATAAATACTATATCGTTAGGTTAAGGATAAATCAACGACATAATTATGTGTGAAAAATATAAATACACTCAATATTATTGGATATTTAGTGTAAATCAATCAGAGGACATTCACACATATTCTTTTAAAAACAACACCAGTGAATTGGATGTTTAACTCAATAATTGGAGATGGAGTTAAAATTACTCTTATAAAGTTCATAACGATGAATGGAGAATTTATCAATGGATTTATTATGTGTATCAAATGTATATGAATAGAAGGTGTTGTGTAAATTACTATAAAAATAATAAATAGTGATTCCACACATAATCATGGTGAAAAATAATCAATGAAGTATGTGTAAATCCCAATTAGTGGAAATTGAAATTTGAAATTCCCTTAACGATTTGTTAACTTATGAAACATACACCCCATGAAATATGTATCATACACTAAAGATGTAAATACCCATTCATTAATTTATATTACAAGAATAATACCATTAGGGTTAGTATATACTCCACAGAGAAGGAAATAGTGTCCAATATAGCATGAATATCATGGGATGAAAAGTTAGATGAAAAACCCTTAGTCGTTGTAATCAGTCGAGTCATATGAACAAGAGTTAATAACTACAGTATGGTTCAAATAATACCAAAAATATAATGATATTCTTTCTAATATATATCAAATGGAAGTAAAAAATACACCACATTAAATAAATAAGGGGCGAACAATTGAAATCTCATGGAATGGAAAGTGAGATAAGAAACCCCTTACTTTGTACTTATCCTTGTTCGATGGTAGGTTAACCTCTTTTACAATGGTGAAATAATTGTAATTAAATTATAAAATAATAATACACATTAATATGATATCATATATGATCTTTTAATATTTCTTTGTTAATAATATTTTAGTATAATAATCGTTTCCGGTGTTAACTGATTTGTTTTCCTTTATATGCTTTGTTTGTAAGTAGTGTTTGTTATGAACAGGTTGTATCTTATTCATATTATGAATGATATTATGTCTAAAAACATTATTTTTAATCATCTAATGAATATTTTTCTTGAATGGATTATTATGGGGAATGAATCTCATCGCGTTCGTGGAGACTGTAATCCGTACATACGCATTAGCAACAATATCATTCTTTTGATATTAAAATAATAAATAAGTGGATGTTATATCATATATAAATAATAATTATCATGTTATATTTATTATTTACACCAATTAAACTTCATTATTGCACCCATCCAAATAATAATGTATTGAATAACAATTACAGCATGACATGGAGACAGTAAGTCGTACGTACGCACGTATGGTGACATCTAATTCCAATGATGGATAGAATAATGAATATGGTTGTACCATATTTATAATAAAATCATAGTATATATAATATACTGGAGTTATTTTTTTAGGATGGAAAAAAAATAATGTGGAAGTGGAAGAAGAAAATAATTTGAAAGAGGTGTTGAAATATTTACCTCTTCTTCGGGTTCTTCCTTTTTATTTGATCAAAAGAGATCCATAGGTTGGATTTTTGACTAAAGGAAGGCCTCTAGGATTACGGGAGGACAGTTTAGAGGGTATTTGGGTAGATTTTGGCTGATACAAAAGGCTCTCAAAGTGTGAATTTGAGTGAATGGGGAGTGACATTTTATATGAGATATGACGGGCACCTTAGGAAAAGCTAGAAATATTATTTTATAAAGAAATAAATTTCGGTTTCTAATGGCTCAAAAATAAATTATTTAAAGGATATGGTGGGGATTGGTCTAAAACCTCTCAACCAATAAGTTTTAGACAGGTTTCAGTAACTATATTAACCTTATATTTTAGAATTAACTGTTTGTTAAATAGTTTGACATTTACCATGTCACTTTTTATTTTTATATTATATGTTTAATCAACATACTATATACTTCCAAGAGAACCCGAAGTGGTTCATTAATGATACAACTATCATTATATAAGACTTTTGGCATAACCTTATATTTTTAGGAATAGAATATAAATTAATAATATAATATTTGTTTTAAAACCTCTTTTATGTCAATTTTGACACTATTTGGTATTCTGTTTTTTCTATATTCATAACATCATTATTACATAAAAAAATTAATATAACCAACCCAAAAATGTCATATTAACCATTAAAATTATTTTAATTCATAAAAAGTCTCAATTTACATTTATTTGGATATTTTTAATATCAAATATTTTAATATTCCATTAATTAGGTAATTACAGCATCATCATTGTGTCATAAATAAATTAAATTATTTAATGTATAAAAACTATAATTATAATACAATTATGTAGAAAATAATTTTATTTTTCTAATGAATATTTATTATCAAATTTATATTATGTATAACCCTATATTAAAAATGGTTTCGTTACTAAGCTTTGAATCTAACACTATTAACACTTCTCTGAATTAAATAATAATAAATGTACTAATTTATCCAGGTGGACATAATGGATCGTATTTTATTCCTAAGGTTATTTTTGGTTGAATTAAACTTATCCAAAAGAATTAGGACACGTCTTAGGGTAATAATAATATCATTTTTACCCTTAATTACCCTATTTAATTTTTACCGTGTTAAATAAACGTCAAATGTTACTACTAACCAAAAATTATTTTTATCTTATTGAACCACATTTTACTTACTTATATCAATTGTGTCTCTTGTATTTTTGAAATTCAATTCACAGAAGCCATAAAATTATGTTTTATACAAATTTACAAAATCTTCTAGGAGGTGGGTAAAAGACGGTTAAAAAGTTCAATAAAATTTTTTATATCTAAACTTATTATAAACTGACTCAAATGAAATAACATGAAAATATATAGTTACTATGTATCTATTTTTACCTAAAATAAATTTAATTAAAATAAATAATTATTTAAATAAAAATTTAGTTTTAAACTATAACTTAGTGTTTTTCACTATTCATCAAAAATCAAATGTTTTCAGGAAATACCAAAAATTCACCCTAAGCTAATTTTGATATTCTGAACCCAAAAATGTAGTCCATTTTGAAAGAAAAAATTTATAAAATTTTGAATAGTGGATATTAATTTTTATATTGGCTTGTTTGATTGGTCGTGGTGTGTTAGAATCTCAAATTTGGGAACAATGCAAGATATTATATTATTCAAAGGGAAACGTAACATGGAATCTTGGGGTGTTACATTCTTCCCCCGTTTTGGAAATTGTTTCTTCGCAATTTTTAAAATTGGTCTTGGGATCATAATTTAAAGTCCCACATCAGAAAAAGTGTGAATAAATCTATCACATTAATAGAATGTAATAGATGTACAAAGGTCACCTGAGATAACCCATACTATGATTTCATGTAGGAAAACATGGATATGGAAGACAAAATAAGTTTTAAGTTCTAATAGTGAGGGATAGAAAACATGATTAGGAGAAAGTTAACAACAATAAAACCACAAGCTTGTGACAGGACAAATGATCATTAGTTTCCCAGTAAGAAAATTAAACGGAAAACATTTTTTTAGTTTTAAGTTATATTTCAAAAAGATGAGGAATTTATTTATAAGATTGATTAAGAACATAATGATATATACTTATTTTTTAAGTAGAGTTTCACTATTTAATAAATTTCTACAACTAACAAATTGTTTTTCAAACGATGATTATTCAAGATGACTTGGTCACACCGAAAGAGCTATAATCAACTTCTAGAGAATCACATGATCCACAAAGGATAAACTATATATTTACCTTGTCATTAGAGATTAATCAATACCAAAATAGTTAGTACAAGATCAGATGATCCCCCAAAAGGATATTTCCTTAGAGAAAGAAACACTAATCTTAATTTTTAAAATTAAACCAACAATACCACAAGTTAAAATAAATACCATTCAATAAACAATTGTCCTTAATATCCTTCAATATAATCAAAAATAATATTGAAACCCAAAACATAGAAGAATTTGGTTATGCAGTGCTCCACATTAAATTGTATCTCCAAATGCTATCGACTACTCTTGAAGTCACATACTTTAAATTAATTAACCTAATCACATATTCTCTATTATCGGTTAATCATTTCCATAAATAACCCAAATCAGTATAAATCCACAATAAAGACATACATAAAAATCCTCCATTACTCCTTAAATGAAATCTCATAGTATTCTTTTTTCCTTAGGCATATAGTTTCTCCAACAGAGCGAACGTCTTCCAAAATAACATTTATCACTTAATCACCAAATAATTTTTCTATACTAAGGGTATTAATTTGATAAGACCTAAGAATCCAAATTAACTTATTATTGAACAATAAAATAATTTATCTAATAATAATTATTCAAACTAACCAGGGACTTCACGTAGTCCAGTGGTAGGTGATAAATTTCAATCGCACTCTAGTTGTGGGTTCGATTCACACAGCTTTGTCCGATGCGACGGGTTGTCACATAGTCTGTGTATTATCATTTTTCAAGAACTATTTTTATAAAATTACCAAAATGAGATTAATTACTCAATATAACCATTACATAATTTAACCACACATGTGATCTCATACCTTGCATTTTCATTCCAATATATAATAACTTCTAATTGACTCAAATTCAAGGATCATATAAAACCAAATGGTTATTTATAACTTTATCCACAAGAGGAAAAATAATTATTCCTCAAATATCAATTTCCCATGATAAATTTCAGTGTTACATATATAAGATATTCATCCAAAGTAATATCAACAAAAAAGAGAACAAATATATTTAAATATTTTCCATCTATTTATTTCCACATAGGTTCTTCCATGGACAAGAGGATATCCTATAGAATAAGGCATTGACTTGGGTGATACCAAGGTCCCTTAAATTTATGAGGAATGACTGTAATTGGATTATTAGGATCATTTTTATTTTCGTCCATAGAAGTCTTCATTTTTCTTTTGAAATTCTTTACTTTATTCCCTTCTTTCCCATACATAAAGAATTTCTTTGTTCCATTGAGACACTTTCCTAGAGGTCTCCTTCCACATTTTTGACATGATGGAAATTGATATTTCTTCTCTCCATGGTATCCAAAACTATATCTCTTATCATTCAATGACTTTCTCTTCTATTTTGAGTTTGTGATTTGGTTAATATATATGTTGTTGATTATATTTTTGGAAAACTAATTCGGCATGAATAGAATATATTTTATGCCTGTCAACATTTAATTTTTTTTCTCATTTTTACCTTTTTTCCCACCTTGTACATCATGTTCAATGTTAATATGATTTCCTTGGAATATAGCCATTAACTAAAACTAGAAAACATTGTGAGAGTGAGAACTGTCATAAAATTGTTTAGAAAATATCATCACATCTTACATTCAGTCCAAAACACCCTAGTATTAACCAAGGTTATTTATTATCATCCTATATTAAAATCCATGAAATAGGTTTGTAAAGAAAATGTATATTATCATAAGAATATCCCTAGAGAGTGTTGTAACCAAGAGTGCAACATGGCCCGTTGTCATGCACCAGTTCCCGTTTGAGTCTAGTTCAAAGCTGTGTTTTCAGGTTTTACCCCTAGGTACATCTGTGCCAGAGCATCCTCTACATTCTTGTATCCATATAGGGATGTATTTAATAGAAAACACATAAAATCTATACAATACCAAAATTTTAGGAAGATATTCTATACTAATCCCCAAATACTATCTTAGGGATATGTGCACTAATCAGAGTTTATCTAAATCTGGGTTCCTTGGTTTGTACTAAACTTTCCTTTGATACCAACTATAACACCACGACCCTAGAAGCCCAGAGTTGGTGCATTATTATGTATCATGGGAATGGTCATAAAAGATCATGACTCTAAATACTGATTAGTATAGTAGTGTTGGATGTACTATATACATTCATAAGGTTTATATTACATCATAAAATTGAAAACTACAACAACATTGTTTCCATAGAAAACACTAAGACCCCATAAACTGTCCCTAAAGATCAGTCATAATATAATTCTTCGCATCCTGGGAAAAATAAATCATAGAAAAGGGTGAGCTCAGATGTTCATTAAGGATAACAATATAGAGGAAACATTCACAGATAAGCACAAACATTTATGGCAATGTATAAGTCTAAAATAAAAGCCTTTTAAACAGAACTCAAGCATAATATGGCCAAGATAAAATCAAATAATTCAATTTACATATTAACATGGATATTATACTAGTCGAATAATCACATGAAATATCAATAGCCACATTCATTATGATGGAATGCATATTGCCAGACATTCAAAACCACATAGTCACGACCTTGTGCCAAGGCTACAAATAAGATTTTGTCAAGGACTTGTGCCAAGACACTAGTTTGTCTCATGAGACATACCGATGCCTCAAGGAGCTATAGCGGGATCCACCCATCACTAACTAAGTCCAATGAATTCCTTGTATAAAAAGTTTGAAACATAACATAAACATTCGTATTAAAACTAGCATACGAAATGTCAATACTTTATCCACAAACAATGAATGGTATAAAAATTTCACATCTACAGTCAAACATAACTCATTCTATACAATATGGAAGATTTTATTGTAACAAATTAACCTCATTGGATAATAATGAAGGATATTGACATAGATGAATATAATCATCAAAACTATTTGATATAAATATCCCCCTTGTTCTTGAAAACATTTAAAAGTCACACTATTTGTGAAGAGGCCGTTTATAATAGATTTTTGTATCAAAGTGTCTCAATCCACTTTGAAACTTTTAAAAGGAATTTTAATTTTAAAAATTTAATTTCCTTATAATCACAATCCATAAAACCATTTTTAAAACATGGACATTAATGAGAATTAATAATAATAATAAATCTTTAAAACATTTAAAATGATATTCTAGTTAGAGTTTCTAACCAAAAAAGAGACACTTGAATACAAATAATTTTAGTAATAAAAACATTATAATATCATGAGAATAAATGGATTCATGATATACTACAACAATGTACACTATATACAACATATAAAATTGAATTCGTGTATAACAAAAAAGATGTCTCAATGACTGTAAATTGAGATGAAATCTATTATAAACACTACATCCTTAGGTTAAGGATAAATCAATGACATAATTATGTGTGACCAAAATAAAAACACTCAATATGATTGGATATTCAGTGTAAATTAATCAGATTACATTCACAAATATTTATGTAAAAACAACGCAAATGAATTGGTTGTTTGACTCAATAAATGAAGATTTAGTTAAAATTACTCTTATCAAGTTCATATCAATGACATGAGAATTCATCAATGGGGTGATTATGTGTATAAAAATTATATCCACAGAAAGGTGAGTGTAAATTACTACAAAAATAAATAAATAGTAATTCTACACATAATCATGGAGTAAAATAATCAATGAAGTATGCGTAAACCCTGATGAATGGAAATTGAAATTTGAAATTCACTTATTGATTTGGTAACTTATAAAACATACACCCCCTAAAAGAAGAATCATACAATATAAATATAAATACCTATACATTAAAGTATAATACATAAAGAATACAATTAGGGGTAGTACAAACTCCACACAAAAGGAAATAGTGGCCGATATAGCAAGAATTTCACGGGAATAAAAGTGAGATGAAAAACCCTTACTTCATTGTTATCATTAGAGTCATATGAACAAAAGTCAATGACCACAAAATTATTCACAGAATACCATGAATATAAAGAGATTTATGATAATATATATCAAATGGAAGTACACAATACACCACACGCAATAAATAAGTGGAAAACAGTAGAAAACTCATGGAATTAAAATTGAGATAAGAAACCCCTTACTTTGTACTTTTACTTGGTAGAGGGAATGTTAAGATCTTTTATAAGGGTTAAATAATTTTTATTAAAATATGAAATAATCATATACATTAATATTTTATCATATATGATCTTTTAATATTTCTTTGTTAATAATATTTTACTACTATCATCGTTTTGGGTGTTAACTGATTTGTTTTCCATTATATGATTTGTTTCGTAAGAAGTGTTTGTTATGAATACAATGTATCTTATTCATATTAAGAATGATATTAACTCTTTAAAAATTATTTTTAATCATCTGATTAAAATTATTCTGGAATGGATTGTGATGGGGAATGAATCTCATCGCGTCCGTGGAGATGGTAATCCGTACATACGAATGAGGGACAATATCATACTTTTGATTATAAAATAATATATCATTGGATGGTATATCATATATACTGATTCATTATAATGTTATATTTATTATTTACCTCAATTACACATCATTATTATATTAATCCTAATAATAATGTATTGAATAACAATTACACCACGAAGTGGAGACGGTAAGCCATATGTACGCACGTATGGTGACATGTAATTCAAAGGATGGATAGAATAATGAATATGGTTGTACCATATTTATAATAACATCACAATATATAGAATATACTAGAGTTATTATTTTATAATTTAAATAAGAAAGAAATAGGATGAGTAAAAGGAACGTAACTTAAAAGAGGTGATGAAATATTTACCTCTTCTTCATGTTCTTCCTTTTGATTTGATCAAACAATCTCCATAGGATGGATTTATAACTAATGGTAGGCCTCTACGATGAAGGGAGGATAGTTGAGAGGGTATTTGGGTAGAGGTTGGCTGAGACAAAAGGCTTTTATGGAGTGAATTTTAGAGAAAGGGGAGTGCCCTTATATAAGAGGTGTGAGGGGAACCTTAGGAAAAACAAGAAATATTATTTTATAATACAATTATTTTCAGTTTATAATGGATCAAAAATGAATTATTTAAAGGATAATGTGGGTATTAGTCGAAAACCACTCAACCAATATGTTTTATATAGGTTCGGGTCACTATATTAACATTATATTTTAGATTTAACTCTTAGTTAAATAGTTTGACATTTACCATGTCTCTTTATATTTTTATATTATATGGTTAATAAAATTACTATATACTTCCAAGGGAACCCAATGTGGTTTATTAATGATACAACTATCATTATATAACTCTTTCGGATGATCCTTATATTTTTAGGAATAGAATATCAATTAATAATATAATATTTGTTATAAAAACTATTTAATGTCAATTTTGACACTATTTGGTATTTTGTTTTTTCTAAATTCCTAACCGCATTATTACTTTGAAAAAAATTCATATAACCAACCATTTCCTGTCATATTAACCTAAAAAATTGGTGTAATTCGTAAAAAGTCTCAAATTACATTTATTTGTATATATTTAATATCAAATATTTTAATATTTCATTAATTAGGTAATTACTGGATCATCATTGTGTCATAAATAAATTAAATTATTTAATTTCTAAAAAATATAAATAAAATACCATTATATAAGAAATATTTTTATCTATCTAATGAATATTTATAATCGAATTTATATTATGTATAACCCGATATTAAAAATGGTTTAGTTATTAAGATTTGAATTTAACACTTTTAACACTTCTTTGAATAAAATAATAATAAATGCCATAATCTAATCCAGGTGGACCTAAAGTATCATCTTTTATTCCTATTTTTGTTTTTGGTCGAATTAAATTTATCCAATTTAATTATGACATGTGTTAGGATATTAATAATATCATTTTTACCCATAGTTACCCTATTTATTTTTAACCGTGGTTACAAAAAGTCAACAGTTACTATTCACCAAAAATTATTTTTATCTTATTGAACCACATTTTACTTACTGATATCAACCATGTCTTTCAGATTATTGAAATTCAATTCACAGAAGGGGTAAAATTATGTTTTATTTAAATTTTCAAATGATCCTTGGAGGTGGGTAAAAGGCTGTTAAAAAGTTTAATAAAATTTTTATATATCCAATATTATTAAAAATTAACTCCAATGAATTAAATTGAACATATATAGGTATTATGAAACAACATTGACCAAAAATAAATTAATATAAAATAAATAATTATTTAAATAAAAATTCAGTTTTAAACTATAACTTAGTGTTTTTCACTATTCATCATAAATTAGACGTTTTCATAAAAATACAAAAAATTTACCCTAATATAATTTCGATATTCTAAACCCAAAAAGGAAGTCCATTTTGAAAGATAAAATATATAAAATTTACAAAAGTGGGTATTACATTTCATAATGGCTAGTTTCATTGGTCGCAGTGTGTTAGAATCTTGAAGTTGCATACAATACAAGCTATTATATTATTCAAAGGGAAACATACCATGGAAGATTGGGGTGTTATAGCTGGGCCCAGCCCAGAAGACTGCGGGTTAGTTCGACCCGGAGGTTTCCACATAGGCGGTTGGGCCCAAAGGGCGGGGCCGGATCGCCAGCACCATGAGAGGCGCGGCTCGGGCATCTTAGCCAGGGAGGTCAGCAGGCTGCCTACAGGGTGCTGGGAGGACATGTGGGGCACGGACAGGCCGTTAGGGCACCGGGAAAGGAGCCGGGTGGTCGCGTAGAGCGCGGGCAGGCCGGCATGGTGCCGGGAAGTACGAGTGGGTGTCTGCGCGGGGGGGCGGTCAAGGCCACGGGGCGTCAGGCAGGGCACCGGGAGGTCGCGTGGGGTGCGGGCATGCCGGTAGGGTGCTGGGCTGGGAGCATGTAGGTCAGCAGGGCGCCGGTTAGGCTGACGAGGCAACGAGTAGGCCACACAGAAGGCCGCACAGGGCGCTGTTAGGGCACCGAGAGGCCGCGTGGGTTGTGGGCAGGGCAGCAGGGCACCGGGAGGCCGCGCGGGGCACGAGAAGGCCGAAAAGCTGCAAGGCAGGGCACGGGCAGGCCGGCGGGGCTCTGGGCAGGTCGACAGGGCAACGGGAAGGGCGTGCGGTAGGCCGCGCGGGGCGTGGGCAGGCCGCCGGGGCACCGGGCAGGCTGCACGGGGTGCCATGCAGGGTGTGGGCAGGCCAGGCTGATCTGTTCCGCATGGCTTGGGCTGGTAGTGTTCATTCGGGAGCATTGGTGCGTCGTGGGGGCGGCGCGATTCTCAATGTCTGAGGGTAGCACAACCTTTGTCGTTGTTGCCATCGTCGTTGTCACCACCTCGCCATGCCGAAGAAACATCACAAAGGATCGGTGGAGGGAGTTGGGCCATGTTATTGTGGCCTACACCCTCTGTGTTTAGAGGTGGTAGAAATTGGTTCATCAATGGAAGACGATGAACAAAAATTTCTTACAAACCATCGCATCAGTTCCTTTCATTCGATTATGAGAAGAATAAAAGAAAAAAATCAACATGAAATAACCCCTACCTTTGATTCCTCATTCTTTGTTCCTTGTTCATTGACAGAGTCGCGGAAGAAGACAGAGTTGTCGCTCGTCGCGTCTGCTGCACTCTTACTCTCTTGAATTCGCACGATGGTTGTGGAAGTGGTTCCACGTTGGTAGGTGTCCGGCGAAGAAGATCGAAGGGGACCGTTGTCAGCGTTCTTCATGTTCTTTGTTCTTCAGTGGGAGAATTATACTCCTCCCAAGCTCTCTTCTTTCTCAACTTACACTCAACTTCCAAGTGAAATAATATTATACTGAGTTTTCTAATATTCGTTGGTATATAAATTCAAAACGATGAAATAAATTAAAAGGAACCACATTATTAATTAAAGAGGGTTGGCACATTTAATTAAAATTGATGGCTCAACAATTAAAGAGGAGGATTTGGAACACATAATTAGGGGTGTTGGAGAGGCTCTCCCTCATTAATGAGGGAGAGTTGAGAGTTTATATCCACCTCCATCAATAGGGGGTTTAGCCCAGTGTGGTCCCCATGACGTAACCTCTCGCAGGAGGTTTTGTTCGGGTGGTCCCCACATCGTAACCTTTCGCTGGAGGTTATGTTCAGGTGGGACCCACCAACATAACCTCTCATAGAACGTTTTTTTGTCGTGGTCCCACCTCAAACTCCCATGAGGAGGTTTTAGCCACCAAAACTCACATGGCGGCATAATAAAATAAAGTGTAGCTCACTTTATTTTTTTAAATTTTTTTTATGAAAACCCAAAAACTAACTTTAATTCTCGACCAACTGCTGTCGATGTGAAAGTCTTCTGAAGAGAATACTAGCGCTGTGAGTTCAACTATGCCCTAGTATTTATATTCTGAGCACCGGTTAAAAATTTATAAAAACCTACTTGAACATTTACTGAATGTACTGGAAGAAAATATCAAAAAAAGATTTTGGGCACATCGGGCCTCGAATCAAGCGCTGTAAATTTTCGCGGACTTGTAAAAATCCCATGTATTAAAAACTATTCCACAGGATTTATGTGTCTTTACATTCTCCCCACCACAGGGCTTCACACCCTCAAAATCTATAACTCGTACTAAGGGAAAAATTGGGTGTACTGATCACATATATGAGCCTCCCACTCCCATGTGCTTTTCCGGAGGTTCCCATGCAGCCAGCGAACGCACACCAGAGGTATCGACCGTCCATGTAGGACCCACTCCTATCAATACTCAATATCCACTAGAACCTCCATTAATGTCACCCCATCATCAATGTCCAGCTCTCCGTGGTCAATGATGTGAGTAGGGTCATGCACGTATCTCCATAGTTGATATAAATGGAAGATGTCGTGCACCCGATGCAACTGAGGTGGAAGAGCTAAGCGATAAGCCACCTCACCAACTCTGCTGAGTACCTGAAAAGGACTGATGAATTTCAGAGATAACATTCCGTCTCGGCCAAATCTCTATAGGCCTCGTTGAGGTGACAACCGTAGAAAGATGTGGTCGCCATCCTCGAACTCCAGAGGCCCCCATCTCCTGTCATCATATGACTTATTCCTACTCTGTGTAGTCTTAATCCGCTCCTGGATGATCTGCACCTTCTCTTTGGTAGCCCATACCGTCTCTGGTCCCACTATTGCTGACTCCCCTAGGTCTATCCAGCACAGTGGTAATCTGCAAGGTCGACCATACAAGGCCTCAAAAGGTGTCATCCTGATGGTGGAGTTATAGTTGTTGTTGTATGAAAACTCAACCAAAGGTAAGTGATCCTCCCAAATGTGACCAAATTCAAGGACACAAGCATGTAGCTTGTCCTCAAGGGTCTAAATGGTCTGCTCGGTGTGACCATCTGTCAAAGGATGAAAGGCAGTGCTTAGATGATGATGTGTCTCGAAACCCTCCTGCAACCCCTTCTTAGCTAGGAATTAAATCATACATCATGATCGTAGACAATAGATGAATATACTTCATGTAGCCTCACAATCTCTTGCACATTGAGGGATCCCAAGCTATCTACAAAGCCCTACTCTCTGATAGGTAGGAAGTGGGACGACTCGGTGAGTCAGTCAATGATCACCCAAATCGAGTCATGTCCCTTATATGTACATGGAATACTCATCAGGAAGTCCATGGATATCCATTCCCACTTCCACTCTAGGACCTCTAAAGGCAGGAACAAGCATGCGGGTACCCGGTCCTCCGCCTTCACATGCTGACAAGTGAGACATCAAGAGACAAACTGTGCTTCTGCCTTCTTCATACCAGGCCACTAGTGCTATCACTGAAGGTCCAGGAACATTTTTTCCACTCCTAGATGTACCGCTAATGGGGAATGTGGAACTCCCTCAACACTTCTCCTGAAATGAAACAGGTACCATAGTACGTCCTCTGACGAGGATGACGTGCTCCCCACCTTTAGAGAATTTATCAGGTGCCTGCCCTGTGGATATCTTAGAATACCATGTCTCGCAGTCAGTGCCCTCATGATATGCCTCCCTAACTCACTGAATAATTAGAGGGGTGATTGTAAGAGACTAAAAGATAGCTACTCCATCTCAGTCCACAATGGATATCTTTAAAGTAGACAGATGCTCTGTCGCCTTGCCTAGAAGTTGTATACCAGATATCGTATTGAGTGTATTTTCAATAACGTTCCCCTTCCGAGGAGTATTGACTATCTCCTAGTCATAGTCTGGGAGGATATCAAGAAAAATTCATTGTCTCAGGCTCAGGTCCTTCTGAGAGAAGATATATATGAGACTCCTGTGATCAGAGTACATGGTAAATTGATCACCCATTATATAGTGTCTCCTCATCATCAAGGCAAAGACCATTGCTGCTAACTCCAGGCCAGGGGTAGCTTAGTTCTTTTCATGCTGTCTTAGGTGATGAGAACCATAATTGATCACTACTCACTCCTGCATCAATACACACCCGAGTCCGGTCCCTAATGCGTCAACATCCTATGGAAGTCTCAAGATTGGTGGCACTATTCATCTTCTTCCTCAACTCTCAGAAGATCTGATGGCATCTCTCTAACCACACGAAGGGTTGCCCCTTCTTCACCAACATTGGTAGTGGTGCTGCAACTTTGGAGAATTCTGGTACAAACCTCTGGTAGTAACCAACCAAACCCAGGAAACTCCGTATGTCCATCACATTTCTGAATGGATCCCTAGAAATTAACACCTCAATCTTCACTAGATCCACTGCAACTTCAGCCTCCGAGATGACATGTCCCAAAAATTTAACTTCTCGGATCCAAAACTGGCACTTCGAGAGCTTACAATAATGCTGGTGCTCTCAGAGTGTGTCCAGTACTACTCACAAATGGTAGGCATGCTCCTCTTCACTAGTCATGTAGATCAAAATGTCATCAATGAATACTATGACAATGTAATCGAGATATGGATGGAAGATCCTGTTCATGAGTCCCATGAACACTACTGGACTATCGGTTATGCCGAAGGCATAACTGAGAACTTGTATTGGCCGTAGCAACACCTGATGTCCGTCTTCTACACATCCTCATCTCGAAATCTGAGCTGGTGATAGGCTAACCTGAGGTCTATATTTGAGAACCATCATGATCCCTTTAGTAGAACAAAGAGATCTTCAATCCTTGATAGTATTTACGTGTTCTTTACGGTCACCTAGTTCAGCTGACGGTAGTCGACAGAAAGTCTCAAGCTCTCATCCGCCTTCTTGGCGAATATAATTGGGGCTACCCAGGGAGAAACACTGAAATGGATGAATACCTTCCCCTACTAGTCCTCCAGCTGTACCCACAGCTCACGAAGCTCAACAGAAGACATCTTATATGCTGGAGTGGATATCGGTTCCATCCTGGTGCACATGTCAATGTAGAAGTCCACCTGTCAGTGAGGAGGTAGTCCTGGAACATTTTCAGGGAAAACATTCGCGTACTAGTCCACCACTATAGGATATCTCAGACCCTCCACATAAACTACTCTAAGGTTAAGGCATGCCAACTGATGAGTGATCGGTTGCACCCACCTCTGAGAAATTCCGTCCAGTGCTGCAAAGGCTCCCTTCTCACCGGTGATGCTAAACGTGGTCCCATCCGTGTGGACACACCACACTTTTCACCTAATATAGTCGATCTGAGCATGGACTATAGATAACTATTCCATATGCAAGATGACGTCGTAAGGCCTAGACGCCACTACGAGGAGATTCTAGCCGAAGATCTCTCCTCCTACAGTAAGATCACACTTTCGACACTAGTGCGTGAGCATTGAGTCTGCTCTCATAGGAGTCTCTAGTCGTAAGCATCGAGCCAACGGCTCTGTCAGAATCTTCATGCTCTGAACAAGGGCAGTGGAATTGAATGAGTGATTGGCACCTGTGTCTATAAGAATCAAAGCTATTGTGAAGTAGACACATATCATGCCTTGAATCATGTCCAATGTGTCATGATCGTAGGACATAGATTCTGGAGTTGAGATCTCCCATGTCTACCACCTCCTTACAGTCGGGGTGGACCTCCTGGTGGTGGTGGTGGTAACACCTTGAAATTTCATCCACCGCACCTGAATGGCCAGCTCCTCTTCCACGTCCACCTGCTCCCTGTGAACTACCTCGATCGAACCTCTACCTCTCCCTGGGAGGTCCCTCATCCTTCTTCTGATCATCTGAACGGAAGGTCAGATAGTAACGACCCATGTGACCATGCCCACCTCACGAGTAACACTGGATGCTCCTATAATGTGTGTCTCCACCCCTAGTTCCTCGTACAACCGATCCTAAGTCATGTGGTCATCCACCTTTGGGTCTGGTCCTCTTGGACCTCTGCGTCAATTGTTACTGCCAGCTGTAGAAGACTCTGCTCCATGTCAAATAGTTGTGGGTCTCACTGTTGGAGGCTTCTCAGCTAGGAAACTCTCCACTAAGTGGGCTTGCTCTGATACCCTTGTCTATGTCAGGATGCTGAGTGAGATCATTGAATCCCTGATCTCTTGCCAGAGTCCCTGCTCGAATGTCCGGGACCTGAAGAATGGCTCTTGTACCATATCTGTGGAGTAGCGCGAGAGGTCGGTGGGCCTCTTTGAGTACTGATCTACTATCATTCTACACTATCGTAGATGCAGTAGATCCTGTATCCACACCGCACGAAGGGTGGCTGGGAAAAACTCTGCTAGAAATTGGCTCAATAATTCTTTCCAAAGTAGCATCATCTTTTCATGCACCTAGAGCATCAGGCTATACCATCTGCCTGAGGCTTTCTGAAGGAGACTCGCCGAAAGGATCACCATAAGGTCTACAAGTGTCCCTACCATACTGAAGACTCTAACCACAGCCTCCAGCCAATCCTCAGCCGCATGTGGGTCCATCTCTCCTCTGAACCCGGGTGGCCTCTGGTGCTGGATCTCGTACTACGTGCTTAAGAGGTGTCCATATTCTACTACTGGGTCTGGTGGCATCGGTGGTCCAATGTGTAGTGGTATCATTGGTGCCTCTGCTGGAAGAGGTCCCTGCACTAAGGTGTCTTTGATCAGTGGGCTATCAGTGTGTACAACTCTCGGGTCTCTAACTGGTCATCCACGAGGAGGAATCCTGAAAGAAACAGATGTGACATGGTCAAAGATTATACCTGGTAAGATGATTTGGTTGACCTGACATAATAAAAAACTTTTTAAAACACACTAGAAATCAGTGTTTTCATGCACTTAGTCAGAAATTAGAAGTCAGGGTCCTGGTGTATAGATACGTTAGCCACCGCACCAACACTAGACTCCCTGAACAGAAAACGACACTCAGTACCCTTAACACTATTGCACCATTGAAGAGAATGTTTAGAATCCTATGTTCTATGGTAGAACTGACTCATATGATACCAATTTGTCATGACCCGTCCCCTGAGGCCCATTCCGTGACTACCTCAAGCCCACCTTCCATATGACAGGGTCTGGTGACTAGCACCAATTGCGTAAATCCCCAAAACTGGGAAGGCATTGCCTTTATAATGTGTAAACACACACAACAAAGTACAAGTTGGAAGTAAAACAATAATAAAAACTATATAAAAAGGAGTGCTCAAAAGTAAATGGACCAGAAATACAAGCCCAACTGTAAAGTACAACGAAACAAGTACAACAGAAGAAAGGTTGAACAACTGTTGGATCATCCTCCGAGAAATCCTACCTAATGGGTAGGTTCAGATAGCCTTCACTGCAATCCACGTCTATCCATCTCCTCTATAAGACCCCAGGACACCCTTGAGAGGGGGGGTGAATCATGGTGTCAATTATTTCTTTTAAAAACAAGGATCATGATCCCACGTTTGTAATAACTAGTTAAACATGTATGATGAATATGATCAGCAATGAACCATTCACATGCAAAGAGATCACACAACAATTCATACATGGTTCACCGCTGTGGGCTACGACCAAGGAGCATACGCCGACAAGTTTTCGGTCATACCAAATTCCACTAATCTTCACTAGTTGTAGATTATAATGGTTCAGGAATAATCACTCTGTCCCAGGCTCACTTCCTTTACAATGGTTCATGGATAGCTCACTGCTTCCCTCGGGTCACTCCTGTTGACTCCCCCTGGCTCATTGCCTTTGGAGAAGTCACACTCAGTTTATAGACGTGAAGATCTATTAAATAGATTTGAATTGAAGTCTTTCTCTATACTTAGAACGAGACTCTGATTTCATCCATGTCTGGAATTGATGCACTAAAATGCACAGAACCACTAAACCAGTTAACTAGAGAGTGAAGACAAGCTTCATTGACAATAGTGTGGAACACCAACCCTGGGTGCGAAAAACCTTCCTATTGAATGAAAATTTTATTTTTTTTGCGTGGGAAATATATTTCGCACCCCAAAACCCTTTTTCGCACAAATGAATCTTTTACACGCAACCCCAATTTTTACGCGTAGCTCTTCCATTTTCACGCATCATGGAATTTTCCGCGCAATCTAGAATATTTCGTGCAAGCCCCTTTACGCGATCCTTTTTTACACATCAGACCTCAGATCATCTCTAAGTCTTAATCCATCTGGAATGAGGGTGTTCACTTATTATTTATAGGCATTTGAGACCCCCATGCACAAAACAACCTTTGGCACGAAAACTTCTCATCTGGCGTGTAATCTTTCACGGTGGAATTGTTTTTCGCGCGAACCATCTTATTTTTTGTGTGGCCCATGCCTTTTCCATTTTTCGACCTTCTGATTCTGAAACACTATTTGTTCAAAAAACCTTGATCCAATATTTCACGCACCACGATGTCTTTCGTTCCAAAGTCAAATATTTCGTGCAAAGCCTTTATTTTTAGCGCACCACTTCCTATTTTCACCTGCCTGCTTTTACAAACAGTCGATGTCTTCATTTTCTGATTTTGAGGCCCAAAAATTTGGCAAACACTGGGAAACAGTGCCACCTTCAAAACTGTTATCTGGTGGAACTGTACAATCACATTGGTGGCACACATTATGAACATCCACTGAGGATTGACAACAGACACAAACCATACTCCAATTAATTCCTAGAGTAGCCATGGTTCCAACATCTTCTGTGTACCATCACACCGCGTTGTCCACCTCCGTATAGCATCTAATCCACTTAAAGTCATCCTTGGTTAGCGATGTCTGTCGTCTACATCCAACACAATGAGGTGCGGGCATAGCCCATGCAGAGGAGAGTATAACGATACTCAGTAGGGACCCCGAGACCCTCAAGTTATCATAAAATCCAACAAGGATAATCCAAAAAATATGAAATCAATATATAACCTCACATAGGTATATGCCCATACATATAACTATGTTACTATGTAATCCATCTCAATCATGAATTAAACACAAAAGTTACTGACTCAGATCAACAACTATTTTATTCTAGGGATAGTATCAATCTGAACCCTCGGCTCCCGGAGAAATCCTCCTCTATCGAGTACAGTGGGCTTGCCACATCACACAGAGGAGCTTGCCACTAACATGGAATGCTGAGGCACTCCACCTGTCGAGTATCGTGGATCTGTCGTGATCACACATAGGTGCTCCCCACCATTGGTTTGATGTGCTCACATAGAGGCACTCCCCCTCGTAGCCTGCTAAGGTATTCAACGTGTTGAGTACCATGGGTCTGCTATGCTCACAGAGAGGTTCTCCCCACTGTGGGATTTCCGTTACACCATGGCGCTCCCAACTAGGCTACTTAAATCACTCCGACTCGAATCGTTAAGTAGTCATCATGCCCCAGCCAAGTACTAGGTTCCCGCTAAAATGCCTACTCCTCTATGGAATATTCGCTCCACAAGTTACTGGTTAATACTCCAACTGTCATGAAGTACCATATAGAAGTATCTCAAAGTTCAACTTCGTCATAGGGGTCTCAATGCAATAGATAGCGTGTCAATCAGATGCCCAGTCTATGAGTTATAAGCTTTTTAGTCCTGGGGGCTCGGTTGGATTCTTGTACAATCCAACCTGACCGTATCTCAACATTACCACGAACACTAATGGTGTATACTCAATGAGACCGTCTCTTTCCAAGAATACATGTGATGCCAAATGTTTGTCAATAGGACTTATGGTGCCAAAGATATGGCCAAAGGATGTAACGGTTAGTAATGGGCCTGGGCCCCGTCCGACCAAGTCGGACCGACTCGGCCCAACCCAGACGGGGCCGTCCTGGTTTGAGTCGACCCGCTCAGACCCGCTGGGTCTCACCCAACCCGTTTGATGGGTTAGCCTGCTAGGATCAGCTCTGTCTGCTGGGCCCCGCCCAATCGACTGTAGGGCGGTTCAGCCCGGAGGTCGCCGCGTAAGCGGCTCGGCCCAGAGGCTGGGGCTGGTTCGACCAGCTCCGTGAGTGGCACAACTTGGGAAACTCGGCCCTGGAGGTTAGCAGGGCACCGAAATTGCACCGTAAGGCTAGGCAGTGCACAGGCAGGCCAGCAGGGCCCCGGGCAGGGAGCCGGGAGGCTACGCGGAGTGCAGGCTGGCCATCAGGGTGCTAGGTAAGGCCCGGGTAGGACAGCATGGCACCAGTCAGGCTGGCTGGCCACCAAGCAGGGCGCTGGGAGGCTGCGCAGGTCGCAGGCAGGCTGGAATGGCACCATGCAAGGCGCGGGCATGAAGCATGGTGCACGGAAGGCCGTGCGGGGTTCGAGTAAGGGGTCAGGAGGCCGCCCGAGGTGCGAGCAGGATGTTGGGGTGCCGACTAGGGCACCGAGAGGCCGCCCAGGGCACGGGCAGGCCAGTATGGTGCTGGGCATGGCGCGAACAGGCCGAATGGGTGTCGTATAGGGTGCGGGCAGGCCACACTGGGTGCCAGGCGGGGTGGGGGCGGGCTGGGTTGATCGGTTCGGCGCAGCCCGGGCGGGCGGTGGTCGGCCGGGAGCATTGTGGCACCGCGGGGGCAGTGCGATTCGCAGAAGCTATGGGCATAACAACCTTTGTCGTTGCTTCCTTCATCGTCGTCACCTCATCATCATGACGAAGAAACATCACAAAAGATCGGTAGAGGGATTCACGGCCGGTTAGTTTGGCCCACACCATCCGCGTTTAGAGGTGATAACAATTGGTTCATCAAAGGAGATTGATTAACAATAATTTCATACAAACCTTCACATCAATTCTGTTCATTCGTTAATGAGAAGAATAAAATAAAAACATCAACATGCAATAACCCCTACCTCTGACCCATCGTTCATTGATGGAGTCACAGAAGAAGATGGAGTTGTCACTCATCACATCCACCGTACTCTTCCTCTCTCGAATTCACATGATGTTTGTGGAAGTGGTTCCACGTCGGTAGGTGTCTAGGGAAGAAGATCGAAGGGGACCATCTCCGGAGTTCTTCATGTTCTTCGTTCTTTGTTGGGAGAATTATAATCCAACCAAGCTCTCCTCTTTCTCAACAGTTACCCAAATTACAAGTGAAATTATAATAGTCTGAGTTGTAAAATATTCATTGTCAAAGAAATTCAAATAGATGAAATAAATTAAATGGATCCACCTAATTAATTCACGAGTGTTGGAACATTTTATTAAAAGTAATGGCACAAAAATTAAAGAGGAGGATTTGGCACACTTAATTAGGGGAGTTAGAGAGGCTCTCACCCATTAATGAGGGAGAGATGAGAGGTTATATCCTCCTCCATAAATTGTGTGTTTAGCCACGTGTGGTCCCCACGACGTAACCTCTCGCAAGTGGTTAAGTTCATGTGGTCCCCAAGTCATATCCTCTCGCCGGAGGTTATGTTTAGGTGGGCCCCAACACCATAACCTCTAATGGGAGGTTAATGGTGTGGTGGTCCCACGCCTTCAACTCCCATGAGTAGGTTTTAACAACCAACACTAACATGGCTGCTCAATAAAATAAAGTGTAGCTCACATTATTTTATTAATTTTTTGAAGAAAACCCAAAAATTAACTTTAATTCTCGACTGACTACCATCGAGGTGAAAGTATTATTAAGAGAATACTAGCACTGTGATTTCAACAGTGCCCTCAGATTTTAATTCCAAGAACATGTTCAAAATTTATAAAAACTAGCTTGTAAATTTACTGAACATAACTAAAAAAAATTCAGAAAATGATTCCGGCCACACCGGGCCTCGGAATCAAGCGCCGTAAATTTTCATGGACTCATAAAAATCCCAAGTATTAAAAAACATTTCCACGTGATTTCTAGGTCTTTACAAGAATGACATGTTTTTAATATCTTTGTGGGTATCATTTAAATAATATTTTCTATGCTTATGTGTTTTCCACAAATCTATGACATAGCCCAATGTTATTCTATCTTGGTTATATTCATTAATTATTATATGATTCATGTATTATAAAATGTTAACATTTATTCAGTTCCTAATTTTTTTGATTCAAAATATGTAAAGTATGGTTATAAAATGTAATTCTCATGTTATCATACCCTTATTCTCAGGTTATGTTTATATGAACATTGATATCTCTCTTGTCTACCCTTATCAAGCTTCTTACCTCACCCATTTTTATGTTTAGGATTCCAATGTTATAAAGAAAGTTATTTTGTATGATTTATCTAAGAAGGGTGAAAAAGGAAAAGGTCAGATATGACATATCTCACTTATGAACATGTTTTTTACATTTCTATGTTTCCAATGATACTAGACCTATATGATTCTTGTATGGATCATTATGTTATGTAATGAATATTCATTTTCTAAGATTTATTATGTATCTATGAAAATTGGGGGTTATTATAATAACTTTTATGAATTCATACTATGAAATATGTATCATATATATTCATTATTTGTACTAGTATGACTATCCATGTGTGTTGTTAATGTTAAAAATTACATCGATTCATGAGGTGGGATTCCAACGTACATACGAGTTAAGGGTATTTTCTATTTAATATAGAAAAATATTGATAAATATTATTCCATAAACATAATTATATATAATTATAAGGGATATATATGTATTATTTTATTGGATGTGTCAAGACATAACTGATTGTATTAATAGAATAAGTAAAAAAGAAATAGCTTGGTGATGAATATTACCCCCTCTTAGAAGATCCTCTTATGGATATATTATTAAGAACCCTATGGTTCTTCTTTTGGGAATAATATTATATCTATAATGTGTATAATGTGTTTATTAAGTTATTTTCATATGTTTCCATTTATCAAAATGGATTTATATGTGTTAATAGGTGAGGGGAAATAGTACCCTATTTTAATTTAGTAGGAGTAACATTTTTGAAAATACTAGAAACAATTCTTTAATGGGAAGTCACCTTCAACCCAAGTGAATCCAAAATTGAAAAATAGTGGATTTTTTTTATGGTGTGTTTGATTAAAACCACCACCACACAAAAAATAAAATAATCATGTTTTAAACATGTTATTTTTTATTCCATGAGTTTAAATACTTTTACTATTTTGGTTTTCCCAAGAATAACTAGTTTTTTCATTAACTTGGTAATTTAACCATTAACACTAAATATATATGGTACTTATTAGATAATTTGGAAATAATAATTTGAAATATGAAGATTAATTTATCCAATAAAATTCCCATTTTTTTGAAAATTAATCTCATCACAAGTGTATGTAAAGTGAAAAACTATGTTTCAACCTCAATCGTGGTACATAGTTATTGGGGTTAATAATTATTAATATAAATAATAATTATGATGAACATATTAAATAATATTAAATTTTATGACTTCAAATATGGAATCTGTTTTTTCATGTTTAACACACAAACAAGATAGAATATAATTTAAAATTTAACACTCATGTTCGATGAAAATGCATTTTTTTTCAAAGAAAAATTTACTTACACATAAAATTTTATTATATTTAATTTCAAAATAGAATATATTAGAATGATATAATTTTTACTAATAATAATATATTTTAGGTAATTTTACTTTTTAAATGATTTTAAAATTTTTCATTTTGTAAATATTTTAATGGAATATACAGTTTTGAATAAAAACCTGCATGCCTAACTATTCATCAAAAAATTAATCATTTCACACAATTCTCCTAAATTATATCTTAGCTAATATTTACTGTATATTTTAAAAATATAGATACTTATATAGAATTTATTTTATAAAATTAGTAAAAAATGTATGTATAATTAGATTTCCAAATGCGATATAACTTCTTTTTAGAAAAATACAGTTTCTAAGAATAAAAATAGATTTATTTTTATATCATTCCTAGAAAAAATATAATATGAATGTTAATAAAATTGACTGAATATATAATATATAAATATTATTCAAATCATTCAAAAAAAGTGATTAATTTTATTTATTAAGATAAAACTAATTGTGCATAAAAAAGTAGTTTCTCAAAAAAACATTTATTGTGCTTACAAATGAATTTTATTTTCATTTAAAATAAATTTATGAAGAATTATTTTATCTAATACATGTGTAAACGTTATATATTTTATAATCTTGTTAGTCCAATTCATATCTTCCAATTTAACTTCTATGTTATAATGACCATGTTTAAATAATATATATATTTGTTTTTTATGCTCTATGTTGTTTGAAATATATGTTATCAAACACAATTTTCTTCCATAAATATCAAGGGCTAACATTTTCCCCACTTGTAAAAAAAAATTTCCTCACTGTTTGAACTTACACTAAAAAATCATGGGATTGATATTTGGAAATACCTATTTCGAAAATACACAACATAAAAATGGTTAATAAAACTACCTCTAGATAAGGGAGAGGAAGTACAAAGATCATTAATAATGACACATAATTTGGTTTCCTAGTAGGAAAAAATTATTGGGAACTGGTGTGGGATTTTTAGTGATAGAAATTATGAATGGATTGGGGTGAGTTTCCATCTTAAAATTATAATGTAAAAAACAATGAGAAGTTATAAAATATTAATCTAGGGAGGGTCTGGTGTTCTTGAGTTGAGTTATATCGAAAACAAAAGATAAATAACACAATATTAATAGTGGTTCTGATAAAACATACCCTAGTCCATAAATAAATATCCACTACACCTTTATGAGACAAGTACCCACTATAAAACTCACATTTAATGGTGTCAGAAAATTGTTAATGGCCATTTCTTTTAAACAAACCCGAGTCACTATAACAACCAATAATTTTTATACATAGACATTACATCAAAATATAAGAATTTTCATTAATCAACATAAAAAAACTATTCCAGGATCATTCTCTATTAGAATATTTTAGAATAGGAAGAATAAATAGCTGGTATCAAAAATATCAAAATTGTATCCCACTTATTCTTTCATTTCTAGATCCCTTTTTGACATAAGTTAATTCCATTCTTCATATCCCGGGGGTAAAGAAGCATAAGAAAGGGTGAGATCAGATTCACATGAAGAGTGGAAAGGGGATATATTATTCATACCATAATCATATGACATAAGAACATAAACATAACATCTGAAAATTAAATCCTTCATATTAGAGATCAGGATATCATCGCATGGGATAAATAAAAAATGTTCATCAAAGAACATATTCCCAAATATCTTAACATAAGACATGCAATTTGTGGAATACCTATAATAATATAAAATGACACCCATATTATAAAATTCTCATTACCAAGACTATAATAGTTGTTACAACCCATCTCAGAGGGGTCTGAGTAGTGACTACCATAAGCCCACCATTGATAGGCCAGTGGATGGAGCAGGAATATCCCAAAAATTTGAGGCATTTAACTAAGTACTTGTACACACACACACATACCCAATCCTCAAAATTATTAAATGTAAAAGTATTCAGTAAACAATTCATACATATAGTAACATCTCAAACATCGAATATAATAATCGGAAAACTAGAATGTAAACAAGGCCAGAAATCAAGCCCACCAAAAGATAGAGTTTTTAAAATGAGGGAAAAAGTTTCTAAAACTCGTATGTATTAAAACCAACCTAAAGGGTAGGAAAAGAAAAGCAACATGAATCCATTGGAGAAAAGAACATTTGTATGATCCCTCTAAGAACCACCTTGTCCTGGTCTACCTTGAACTCTGTCAAAGCATCGATCATCAATATAAAACACGACATGTTTGGGAAAACCTGTAATGAGTTGAGTAAAATAATACAAAATATGAAACCCTGAAAGTTCAAGAGAAATACCAATAATAAATAAAAGATTTATTCCATAAGGGAAACACACAAAGTACACCACAAATGTAACACACTAAGTACAATAAATATGGCCAGCTCACACAGGTATAACTCTAATGTACGAGGAGAAGGATTATCAGTTGTAGTCCACAGATTTCTTAGTTCCCATGAATCATGAACTGCTGATGTTGAATGGTGTGTCGTTGTAACATGAAGAGGTTATGGTGCATGGAGCATCGATGGAGCATAGATTTTTGATGGTTCACGGAGCATCGATGGTGCACAGAGTTTCTATGGCGCATAGAGCGTTGATGGAACCCGGAGCATCAATGACTCCAAGAGTGTTAATGGAACATGGAGCATCAATGGTGCACAGAGCATCGATGGTGTATGGAGAATTGATATAGAATGGAGCATCCATGGAGAATGGATCATTGATGGTGCATGGAGCATCGATGGGTCACACGACCCCCCGAGTCATGTAGTCACTAATTAACAGCCCTCCATAGAATTCAGCTCCTAGTGTGCTTGATTCAGGAGAACCAACTCTTCAATCCATTAGGTCATATTCCAAATTTCAAAAAGAATCAAATAGAGTATATCAAAAGGGCATTCTCATTACAAGGGTGCCACATCATAAACAGCTTTTCATAGGGACAAATGGTTTTAAATTAACAGTGATTTTTCAGAAAAGGTCCACCTACTATCTGGTATCGTTCTGATCAGACCTATGTAGACCCGATCAGGTTTGAATGACCCAACCAATTAGTTGACCAAACTCAGTCAGACCAACCCTATCTCCCTAGAACCGGCTCACCCCATTGGGCTCGGCCCGGTAGGCTCGTCCCACTGGGTGGGCTAGCCTACCCCGCTTCACCATTAGGTCCAGCCCACATGGATACAGGAATGGTCAGGGCTATAGGATGGCCTATGAACCTGATGATGCCCACCCGAGACCCATCCCCAATAGATCCATGCAGTATTCCTTGACCACGTGGCCTCCGTATCCATGCTTCGTCCTCCCATTTCATGTCGCCGTCAAAACCACCTACCATGACCCCCTAGTTACCGCCTATGGCCTTTTCTTCTGTAGGATCCGACGCGGTCCTCATCAGAAAGTTTTCTTCTTCCAACATGAGTAGCCCTACCAGTGGATCTTCTAGAGTAACACTCTACCTAGACCAACCCCCACAGGGTCTCTGCTGCCTCTACCGCCGTCTACCCAACAGATGGCCTGCTGTCGTCATGTGTTCCCCCTGAACTGTCCCCCACAGCCACGTCCCTCCTTCTCCATCGGTTGCCCTTCCAGTAGCCTACCTTAAACCACTATGAGGGGATGACTCACCTGAATCACACCACACTCCCATTAAACCACTTCTATGTCATTATAGGTTCAAACATTCAATCCTGAACCATTGTTCCATGGGTTGGGGGTGCAATAGTCAATCATTTTTATAAAGGTTTCATTGGCGAAGAACATATAAAGAACTCAATAGATTTAGGGGGAGTGATAAATCACAAGAACGCCTATTGAAAATATCTTTTTCTTGTTCTTTTTTAACTTGATATTTTCATGTTAGAAGGTTTAACGATGAATAAATCTACACACAAATGTAAAACATCATTCAAAAACCAGGAAAGCAATTATATATCCTACTATAATGGATTAATAGTAGTTCAAACTATTTTTGATTTGGTCCTAATCCATCTACTGAATCTAAGATGGAATGGAAATAAAAATTAAAATCAACATCCTAACTCGAGGCTGGATCAGTCGTTGAGGAATAATTGAGTTCCTTGTTTTCGTCAATCCTCGATCCATAGGAAATTGTTGTTGTTCATCAGAGAGGATTCAATATCCTTGTCGATGAGGAATTTTTAGTGTCATTTTTAATACCTTTGAATCTTGAAAACAGGCCTTTATTAAAATAAACCAACACAACATCAAATAAAATATTTTTATTAAAATATTTTAATAACTATTGCTTCCAATTTATAACTTCCACAGGAAACCCATTCTGGTCGATGTTATGCTCTACCTATGTTAAAGTCACTAATCTGAATGCAATGACTCCCTCAGACTTTTAATCAGGTAATCCATTTAAAATTTATTCTTATTTTATATAAAAACCACCTGCACTTTTTATTCAAAACATATCATCTTTCATTGTATCATTCCAGGAACCCCATGCCTCTGAATCTTACACCGTCTCAACAACTAGTTTTAGAAATTTCCCAATTAAATTGTAAAAATAAAACCATTGAAAACTGGTGTCATTAAATTCTCCCTACCTTAGGGATTTACATCCCCGAAATCCAAAACAAGGGAATCTCAAAAAAAAAGATTACTGTACTTGGAACAAATGGGAGTATCTCTCCCCCGAGTTATCTCCTCAAGATTCATGTACTTCCAATAAATACAGACCAGAGGTATCGACCACATATAAAGGATCTGCTCATATTGATACCTTATCTCCACTAGGAACATAAAAAAACTCACCCTTCATCAATTTCCATATCGCACCAGTCGATAATGTGTGATGGATCATGCATGTACATCTTCAACTATGAGATGTAGAAGACATCATGCACCCAATGAAACTATGAGTAGAGATATAGGGGGTACACCACCTCGCCTACTCTACTCAGAACATGAAAAGGGACTGATGTAACCTAGAGATATTCTGTCACCCTATCCAACCCACTACAATCCCATTGGGGTGAGACCTGAATGAACACATGGTCTCCCTACTCAAACTCCATGGATATCTATCTCCTATTAACAAATGAATTCTTTTGGATCTATGGAGTCCTCATCCACTACCGTATGATCTGCTCTTTATCGGTGGTAGCTTGCACCAACTTTAGATCAATGAGTGCTGACTCACCTAGGTCTGTATAGCATAATGGTGACTTGTATAGTTTCCTATACAATTCCTTAAATGGTTATATACCAATGGTAGAGTGATAAAAAATTTATATGAAAACTCCACTTGTTGTATGTGATCCTACCAACAACAACGAAAGTCAAGGATGCAAGCACATATCATATCCTCAAGAACCTGGATGGTTCTCTTTGTCTGGCCATCTATTGGGGATGAAACACCACGCTCAAGAATAAGTGATTCCCAATTTCTTCTTGTTATCCATTCAACAACCAGGATGTTAAACAAGAATAATTATCTAATATTATCATTTATGGAACTCCATGAAGTCGAACTATCTCTAGTACGTAAGGGCATCCCAATATATCTGCTAAACTCTACTCATTGATCAGTATGAAGTGGGTCAACGTGGTGAGTTGGTCAACGATCACCCATATAGTTTCATGTCTCCTAGACATGGGTGGTAAACTCATCATTAATTCCATCGATATCCCATCCAATATCCACTCTAACACCTCTAGGGGATGATTCAAACTCACTAGAACCTACTGTTGAGCCTTCACTTGCTGGAAAGTGAGGTATCTAGAAAAGAGATCTACCACTGCCTTTTTCATCTCAGGCTACTAGAACTAACTTCGAAGGTGTTAATACATATTTTACACTAATGGATATACCACCAAATGGGAAGTATATAACTCCATCATGACCTCCTCCTTCGATGTCACTCATACTACTGTGCATACTCTAAGGAGAATGACATGCTCCCCAACTATTGAATATCCATTAGAGGCATGACCTGTGAAAAAATGAGCATTCCAGGTCCTCTAGTCAATATCCTCAAGTTATACCTCCCTGACTCACTGTATGTGTAGAGGTCTGGAACCCATCAACTGAATAAAAGATGATTATTCTCCATCCACAAAAGATATTTGTAATGTGGAAAAATACTCTAACACCACACTCAGAAACTGCAAGCTGGATATCATACTAAGACTGCCATCCACCACATTCCCCTTCCCAGGAGTATATAGAATCTCAAATTCATAGTCCAAGATGAACTCTAGACACCGTCTTTGTCTCATGTTCAAATACTTCTATGAGAAGATATAATTGAGACTCTTGTGGTCATAGTAGGTGGTAAACCACAATCCAATATGGTATTGTAGCTATGTCATCAATGCGATGACAACCTATATAAACTCAAGATCATGGGTCGCATAGTTTTTCTCATGTTTCTGAAACTAGGTAAAACCATAGGCAATCACTACTTACCCCTGAATTAAGACACAACCTTGCCCATCCCCCAATGCATCATAGAACACCACATACTCAAAACCATTCTCTGGTAATCTCAAGATAAGAGTGATCCTCAATCTCAACCAAAACTTCTAACAGCCTTGCTAGCACTTTTCTATCCACACAAAAGGCTTCCATTTATATTTGAAGTCCATCAAGGGTGATGCTACTCTCAAAAATTTTGGTACAAAAAAATGATTGTACCCAGCCAAACTCATGAAACTCTACACATCAGTAACACACTTGGGTGGATCCCACATAAGAACATCTTCAATCTTCATCGGAACCACTGCAGCTCCAGCCTCTGAAATGACGTGTCCAAGAAATTGGACCTCATGAATCAATAACAGAATCTTTGAGAGCTTCCCATAATGATGGTTCTCTCATCGTGTGTGTAGAACCATCATAAAGTGTATCATGTGCCCCCCCTCAGACGATGAGTTCACTAGGATGTCATTAATGAAGACCATATAGAACTGGTCTATGTAAGGCTGAATGATTCTGTTCATGCGGCCCAATAACAATACTGAGGCATTCATCACACTAAACAGCTTCACTATGTACTCATATTGGTCGTTCCGACATTTGAAGGCTATCTTTATGAAATTTTCATCTCGTACATTAATTTGGTGATAGCCATATATTAGGTCTATCTTTGAGAAACCCATTTCACCCTTTTTCTGATCAAAGATGTCTTCGATCCTCGGTAGTGGAAGATTATTCTTCACGGTCACCTCATTCAGGTTCTGGAAGTCCAAACATAATCTCGAGCTCTTATATAACTTCTTGGGAAAAAATTGGGGCATCCCAAGGTGATATACTGGGTCTCACAATGATCTTCTTCTGTAAGTCTTCCAGTGGTACCCTCAACTCCTGAAGCTCTGCATGAGACATCTGATATGCATGCGTAGATATCAGTGTCATTCCAAGGTAAAGTCAATGAAAAATTATACCTTAATGTGGGGAGTTAATCCAGGGAAATCCTTTATAAATACATCCTCATACTCAACCACCACTGTTAGAAACAGTGGACTCATATCATCAATCGTACTGAGGGTGAGGCTAGCCAACTGTTGTGTAATCAGATGCACCCTCCTATATGTAAGTCCATCCTACACTGCATGTGTTTCCTTTTCCCCAATGAAAGAAACCCTATACCCATATCTGTGGACACACATAACTATGTGCCTAAAATAGTCAATCTGGGAATGAACTGTGGATAACCTTTCTATACCAACAACAACGGTGTAAAGCCTCGATACTGCCACCAATAGATACCAATCAAAATTTTCTCCCATAGATCGAGGTAAAAATAACATCTCCCGTGTTTTATCCTTGAATATCTTCCCATAAAAGTCTCTAAGTGTTATAATTGAGTTAACAATTCCACTGGAATCTCCGAGTCTCGAACACAGGTCATGGAGAGAGAAGAGTGAGTGGAACCTTCGTCTATCAAAACTGCAGTTAGGAAGGAAGAGATATAGATCATACATAAAATCATATATAGAGCATCGGGGTCATATGTCTCTATATCTTGAAGATAGCCTCATCCCTATCCACGTGATCTCTATGCCCCTGGTGGACCACTGGGGGTGGAGGTGGTACGTCGAAACCCCACCCACCGCTTTCTTCTTCTCTTCCACATCTGCTGCCCTGCAGACTACCCTGATTCTACCTCCTCCTCTACCTAGATGGTCTCTTGACCATTTTATGACCTTCAACATGATGATTGGAGAAACATTGGTCCATATGTATCAATCCATCACATAAGTAACACAACCTATACTTTTTCAGACTTTCTCTTCCTTGGGATCCTCGCACCATTAATATCAATACCTTATGGTCATCCCCTAGTGTGATTTTCCTTTATGGGGCCTTGCGTCTACTATGAGATACCTACTGTTGAAGACCTAGCTACCTGATTCCTCCTAGTAGCACAGACTATTGGTGACTTTTCTTCCATGAATCTCTCCACTAGTAAGGATAACTCATGTAATCCTGTATATATATGGATAATAGTAAGGATCTATCATGAGTACTCTGATACTGTATGACTGCACTGTCGTAGATGTCGGAGCTCTTGTATGTGCACAGAGTGTAACGTCACTGGAAAGAACTCCTCCCTAAAGAGGTGCTCATTATCTTCCCATGGGAGAGTCTTCTAATCATGCATCTAGATCACTATGCTCCAAAATCACCCTACAGAGTCAGGAAGAAGGGTCGTATCTAGAACTACCATATAGACAGAGGTTTCCTCATAAGGAAGAAGACATGTGTAACTGCCTTTATACACTCCACATCTACCTGGGGGTCTGTATCACCCCTATACCTAAGAGGTTGATGCCTTTGGAACTCATTACACACACTCAACCTGTGTGTATACTCTACCGATAGAGTTAGTAATAACTATTACTCTCTGAGTGGTGTTATCACCGGTACACCACCTAGAGGGGATATAGCTAGTACTGGTCCTTTAACTGACACCTCATCACTATGCAGATCATCCTCATGATAACAAATCGAAATTTTGGTAATCTTTTTGTGTTGAGGCATCCTAAAATAGATCAATATGTACCATAGTCTATAGATTATACAAGGTGATGTTACTTAAGAAGGACATGATAACATACACAAAAACATATATGATACACATAGAATTTATTTTTTCTATAACTAGTGTTTTTATGTACTGATATCAAAAGAAGAATTTAGATTCATTGTGTATGGAAATGCCATCTGTCACACCAATACTAGAGTCCCTGGTCTGAAATCTGAACTCGAAACACATGACATTGTTTCCCCAAACCAATCTCAAATACTCTTGTTTTTTTAGGTAGAACCCAACCAATCTGATACCACTCAATCATAACCCATCCCATAGGGCCATATTCCATGACTACCCCAATCTATCCTCCGATAGGCTAGGGGATGGAGACCAAAATCGAGTAGGAATATCCAACAAATGGGAGGAATTTTCGAAATTATATGTACAGATGCACGCATCTCCAAGCCTAAAAATCCTAAAATGTAAAAACAACATGTAAAAAATTCATGCATACACTAATATAACAACCACAATGTATGAAAGTAGGAAAACTGGAAATTAATCAATGCGAGAATACAAGACCAGCAACAGAAAGTCTATTAAGTGAGAGAACATGTTCTTGAAACTCATCCATAGAAGACCCTACCTAAAGGGTATACGTAGGGTAGCTGCCAGACATTGTATGAGAACATCACTTTCTTCTGATCCCACTAAGAACCACCTGGTTCTGGTCCATCAAAAACTTTGTCAAATAGTCGATCATTTGCATAAAACATGAAACTTGTGGGAAAATCCCGTACAAGGTTGAGTAAAAAAATACTCTGTAGGACACCCTGAAACCATAAGGGAAAACCCACTAAAAAATACACTATGTATTCTATAGAGGAAACACAATATGTAAACCACATAGGAAAGACATGATATATAATCAATATGTTCAGATCACAAATGTATAAGAGTAAATCATAAACAGAAGGATTATCAGTGGTAGTCCATAAATCTATTAATTCCCATGAATCACAATGTTTTGATGCATCATGGGGAATTTATGATGCACAAACCTTTGATAGAGCATGGAGCATCAATGGTGGATAGAGTTTCGATGGCACATGGAGAGTCGATGGTGCAAAGAGAATCGATGGTGTTGGGGTTGTCGATGGAACATGGGGCATCAATGGATCATGGAGCACCGATGGTGTATAGAGATTCGATGGAACACAGGGGTTAGATGGTGCATAGAGCATCAATGGAGTACAGAGAATCCAGAATGCATGAAGCATTAATGGGTCATGCATCCCCCAATTCATGTAGTCACTAAGTCACAACTAGTCGTAGGATTCTAAAGGTAGTGTGCTTCATTCGGGACAACCTACTCCTCTAGATATTATTTATTATAACAACATTCATAAAGTCTCAATTAGAGTATCTCAAAAATGACACGTTGACACAAGATTTCCGACTTTGTAAATAGATCATCAAATGAACAAATGGTTTAAATATTATGGGAATTTTTAGAAAAGGTATGACCTGGGTCTAGTCTGGGTCTGATCCGACCAACTGGACCTGTCCCAACCCATCCTATGACTGGACCTGAGCTGGCTGAACCAGTCCCAACCCAGTCTAGTCTAACCTGACCTAGCCCTAGCCTGACCCGACCTCACCCCGGCCGGACCCGACCTGGCCTGGCCTAACCCGACCTGACCTGTCAGGCTCATACAACTGGGCCACTAAAGTAGACTGACATATGTATTATGGTCTATGCTATTGGTATGCCTATATTCTTTGCACATCTCGTCATGGCCACATCCCCTACTAGTCCACATGGTCCACCCTGACCATGTTTCCTCAACATCAAAGCCTCATCCATCCATGGAATGCCGCTGTGACTTCTTGTCGCAGCCCCTTGATTTCCACTTGTGGCCTCCACTGTCGTGGTCTCCTACATAGTACATGATGGACCTTATTCTTCCTCCTCCACATGCCAAACCTATTGGCTTCCCATTTCCACCTCGTGTGCCCCTTGAACCTATCCCTATGGCCGCATCATTCCCTCACCATCGGTCGCACCGCCGACGGTCTGCCTTATGTTATCATAAGGCGTTGCCCTGCCTGAACCATACCATGCTCTCATTGCATGTAACACCCCGAGATTTTATGAAAAATATTCTTATAATTTCATTAATGTCTTGTGTTGTATTCTACACCAAGATTACCTTGCGCTATACGCAACACCGTATTAGCTTGCAGTATACGCAACACTATTCTTGGATCGTGTTACACACAATTTTGATAATAGTTATTCTACGCAACATTGAGTATATATATATATATATATATTAAATGTATAAATGAAATATGGTTGGATTCGGTTATACGAAACAATGAAGGATTCTTTCACAACACGCAACCCTGACTTGGCTTGCATTACACGCAATCGCGACCTTCCTCGATAGCGTGTGTTGTACGCAATACCGGGTTTTAATAAACAATGTTATATTATTATAATATTGTCATGAACTAGCCGTTATGAATAGTATTAACTAAATTTTGAATTTTATAACATTATTATTCATCTTACACATTTCTAGAACATGGTATAAGAACAAAATAAATTTTTCGGGTAAAATAAGTATTTTTAAAAAAATGCAGTTTTACCGCCTTTTGATGGCGCACCCACTTTAAATATAGTTTTTGACATGTTTATATGTTCAATTTGACAAAATAATATTCTTCTTTTGAATCAGGATGCAAAAATTTACATTAGATAAATTTTTGATACTTTTCCGATAACTTTCATATTTTAATGAATACTAAAAACACGCTATATTTTAATTAAAAACAACTTTTTTCATCGTAATATCTTATGTGGTTAAATTATAAAATTGAATGGTTTTAAAGTATATTTAGAATATATTTTTACCACTTAATATAATGTTGGTCATTGGACACAATTTTACAATTAAACCGAACATAAACAAGTGTCAATCTTTTGATAGTTATTATCTCTTAAAAACACGCTTTTTGTTTTGACAGCGGGAATTAATTTTAAATTAATTTCTGCCACTTCTGTGTTTTGAATTTAGAAAAATGGATTCCATATTTTGAATCAGGATGTTCAAATTGTGTAAATAGGTAACTTTTATTTTTAGACATTTTGAATAATTACTGCGGTAAATATTTTATTTACCATGGTTAAGGGTAAATCCGGTAAATAAGGGTTAAAAAATAATATTATAATAATATTAAATTACCCTAAAACGTGTCTTAAACCTATTTGTTGATACATGGTCGACCATGGGCATCTTTAGGTCGATTTTGGGACCCCATTGATCCACTTGTAAGTGATAATGACACTTTATTTTAATTAAGTTAAAATGAATACAAAAATGATACAAGCATATATCTTTTAGCAAAACAATTGTTACATAGGGTTATATATGTTGGATTTTAGATTATAAATATTCATTAGAAAGATAAAAATATTTCCTACATAATGGTATTTTATTTGTAATTTTTATACTTTAAATAATTTAATTTATTTATAACACAATGATGATGCAGTAATTATCTTATTAATGAAATATTGACATAATTGATGTTATAAACACCAAAATAAATGTAATTTGAGACTTTTTATGAATTCCAATAATTTTCTAGGTTACTATGATATATTAATGTTGATTTAATTAAATTTTTTCGAACATTTAATTTTGTTATGACTCTCACAAAAATCATATATCAAATAGTGTCAAAATTGACACAAAATAGTTTTTAAATCAAATATTATATTATTAATTTTTATTCCTAAAAATCTAAGGTTCGGCCAAATGACTTAGATAAGGATATATATATTAATAATAAACAATTTGGGGTTCGTTTGGCATGTTATAGTAAGTGTATTAACCATATAGTGAAAGAAAACAAAAAGACATGGTAAAAGTTAAATTATTTAACTTAGAGTTAAATCTAATTGATAAGGTTAAAATAATTTCCTAAACTTGTCTAAATTCTATTGGTTGATAGGATTTCGACCCCTACCCACTTTAGCTTCGAAATAAGACCCTTTGGAACCATTATAAACCGATTTTGACTTTAATATAAAATAATATTTTGAGATATTCCTAAGGTGCCCCTCTCCTCCCCTATAAAAGGACACCTCCTCCCCCTCCTCCTCACACCAATTTGAGCACTCAAGCACGGCCAACCCCTGCCAAAATCTCTTCTCCACTTCCCTAGAAACATCCTAGAGGTTCCGGTCTTCCTCAAAGTCAATTCTAGTGCCCTAAGAGGAGGTCTCAAAGAGGCGCTTCAAAGAAGAGGTAATTACCGTTACCAATTCTTTCCTCTTTATTTCTTCTTCCACTTCTTCTTCTTAGGTTGTTTCATTATGAAGTAATAACATCAGTATCACTCATATACTGATATGTTATTATAAAACAACCCTATTTCACCATCTATCCATCCTACGGAAAAAAAGAAATCACCGCGCGTGCGTACGTACGGAATACCGTCTCCACGCCGTGGTGTAATCTATTTTCCACCACCACCTTACATGGATGAGTATAATGGTGTAAATAATAACTATACATAGTTATTACAACATCATATTGATTCTGATATATTTTATAATCCACTCCAATTCAATTCAATATTTATGGAAATGATATCATCGCTCGTGCATACGTACGGACTACCGTCTCCACGACGCGATGAGATTCATTCTCCATGTTAACCATTTAAGAATGATTATAAAGTATATATAAGAAATAATAATGAAATATATGACATTATAAAGCTACTGGATTTATGTATATATATATATATATGTATGTCATCTACTTACTTCCATTTCAAGACAATAAGGAATGGAAAACAGCGTTCATGCGTACGTACAGACTACCGTCTCCACGAACGGTGTTTTTCATTTTATTTATCTATCTATTATATATATATACTGAATATATATGATATATAAATCATATTTTATATTATGGAAGTAAGTAAATCATGATATAAGTAATAATAATGTCAAGAACAACAAGTCAAAACACCTACGATAAATGAAACGATTTTACCCAAAATGCTTCTTTAACATGGAATTTACAAAAGAACGGGTAATATAATGTCATAAGTGAACCATATATGATATCATAAAAATGAATATGATTCTGTAATAAGTCAATGACATTATTTAAATCATTATACAGGAGGTTCAGACACATACGAAGCAAATCGGACCTAAGGTAAGGGAAATATCACAATCTTATTTTTATCCGAGATTGTTTATTCGTAAGCATTTACTGGGGTGTATTTTATCATCCACATCCATGTTTCATCAATATGTAATATTATTTCCATCCACCTACAATTGTTTAAATCCATTTTTAACCTTCGGTGAGTTTTTAGTAATACGTATGAAAGGAATCTTTTGTCGTTTTTCGTACGAGGTACTTTTTGACTTTTCCGACAAAAGTACGAAGAATGTTTTTTTTAACTTATACGGCACGAACGGATTTCTACTGTTTTATAAAGCCTTATTTTAATGAAGCTTCCTCTAAAAGATTTCATGACTATTTTCAATAAAATCTTTTTCTTTTCAAATTGCATGATGTTTTGTGAAAAGAAATTGATTTTGAAGAAAAAAGGATATTTTCCTCAAGAATTCAATTCAAGTGTTTTATCAAAATTATTTTTCATCTAAGATAATAAAGGGTTCTGTTTCTATCCATATTTTTACATTGATTTGACTATGTTGTGATGGAATTATGTTTATGAATTCCTTTATCTTATATGAATGGTTTTATGATGTCATGTTGTTTAAGAATCCCATTTTTATTACATGGGTTATTCAATGATGTATGATTTATGATTTGGTGGCACACATAAGAAAGGATTCATTAAGAGATGGGTGGGACCTATATCTCCCTCCAATGCATTGGGTAAAGATTTTATATCTCATGAGATAGACATGGCTGAAATGGTTGGTTATACCGGTTCAGTGAAACAGGACTGAAACGAGAGTTACTCGATTCAGAAAGGGACTTTGTCCACTAAGATAGTCTTGGCATTGAGTCTTGACTAACAAGAAATGATTCTCTATGATTATGTGTGTATGCCACAAAGTTTCATGTTTTAAGTTATGATTATTGGGATGACATTTCACTTCTATGATTTATCCCATGTTATGATATTATGATCTTTTTTGCAGGTTAAGATTTCCAAAAGCTATGTTCTTATATATATGATGTGATTGATATTACTTTTGTTTACCCTTACTGAGCATTTGAGCTCACCCTTTTATGTTTTCTTTTCCCCAGGATATAAAGAAAGGTTTTAGGTAAAAAAAAAGGGATGACCTTTATGGGAGATATTGAAGAACTTTCACCACGATTAGAAGATTACGTTCCGAGTTTCCAAAGACACTAAACTATTACGATCCTTTAGTGTGTGTTTTTGTTATGTACTAAGTATTCCGCAAATGTAATGTAATGTCCATGTACATCAAGCTTCGGGTCTCTACAGTTGGTATCAGAGGAAAGGTTTAGTCAACCTTTGGAAACTAGGATGCGAAAACGTTAGTGAGATCCCTAGAGATATTTCTAAGGTATGTCTAGGGATGTCCCTAGGGATAAGTATACGTATAGGTTATAGTAATAGAATTACGCTAACGATCATAGAATTAAACCTAAGATGTTGGATATTGAAGGTACTCCCCCTTTATTATGTTGTTTTCCCTAGCATGATTTTTGCCTCTCACACTATTCTTTTTGGGTTTTAGACGATGGCTGGAACCCGAAGGAACCGTGTTGATCAATGCAATGGACAATGCAATGATTGCCCTCCTGAACAAACAAATGTTATGGGAGATGGAGTGCAAAATCTTATTGCTATACTTACACAAGCTATGAATGATTCTGGACTTCCAAATGAGCAGAGAAGGGAACAATATTCTATTGAGTCCTTCATGAGGCAACGTCCACCTTCTTTCAGTGGGTCTTCTGATCCACTTGTGGCTGAACAATGGATCAGTACTACTGAAAAGATATTTTCAGTTCTTCAATGTTCTGAACATGATAAAGTCATCTTAGCAGTATATCGTTTGGAAGGTGATGCTGATCAATGGTGGAATCTTATCAAGAATACGAGGCCAAGAGATGAAATTGAGTCCATGGAATGGGAAGAGTTCAAGAACTTGTTTTTCAGTAAGTACTTCCCTCGTATTCTTCGAACAATGATGGAGAAAGAGTTTCTTGAACTGAAGCAAAGGGACGATGAATCTGTTGGTACCTATGAAGCAAATTTTACAAGACTTGCAAGGTATGCTTCTGGTATTATCATCCAACCTGAAAGTAAAGTTGATCGATTTTTCAGTGGCTTAAAACCAAGTCTTCGAAGGGCATTAGCTATAAGAGACTTCAGTAGCTATGAAGAAATTGTGCGTTGTGCTATCAAGGTAGAAATGGAAGTTGGTGTTACATATCCATCTCATGGTTTTGACAAGAAACGAAAGATGGAGTTCAAGGAGAAATCTCAGAATAATGGTGAAAAGAAGATGAATGTTTCCTTATGCACAAAGTGTGGAAAGAAGCATGGTGTAGATTGTCTTAAAGGGACTAGAAAATGTTTTAAGTGTGGAAAAGAAGGTCATCGAGCAGCTGAGTGTCGAAGTAATGGAAAAAGGGTTTCTAATGATGTGAATAAAGCAAACACTGCAGAGAACGCACCACCAACACTTCAATGCTTCAAGTGCAAGGAAATGGGGCATTATGCTAATAATTGCCCTAATCCAAGGGTTAGTGATGATCAACATGAGCAACCACTGAAGGCAAAGGACAAAGGGAAGTCACATGCGATCACTATTGGCGATGTTGAATATGATAACGATGTGGTGGAATGATTAAGCGTTTATGTAATGGGATTCCAAAATAATGTTGTATCATGAAGTATTGGAATATTTATGTATTGGTTTAATGTGGTATTCAAAGTGATTGAGATATTTTTGGAAATAAGATGATATGCACATAATGAAGGGAAAACAAGAAAATGAAATGTTTAACAGTATTCATGAGCTCATGATTGATATAAGGACTAAGTGATATCATGGTTTGAGTATATAGAATTTTGAGGATTTTGGTATGTGGAAAGTGTTAACTTTAAACTGCATTCATGTTTTCACTAAGGTATTCAAGCGAATACATGATTAAGGACTTTGAATGTTTAGAATGTGACCAACAAGACATATCTTATGGGGATCGACGATGGTGTTAAATCTCTGGTAATCGTTTTCACTATGTTATGAGAGTGGACTGCAGTATTATGGATAATCCTAAAGATTGGAATGGATTATGTTGGACATAAGTTAGTATTGTTTAAGGATAGAAGTTTTCTCGATATTATTGATGGGATGTTATAGTAATATAGTTTTAGAAAAAGGACAACCTGCAGGACGGGCGACAGCCCATCGCTTCGGACAAGGCTGTAGGAATCGAACCCACAACCGAAGTGCGACTGGCCTTTATCGCCTACCACTGACCTACAGGAAGTCCCTGTTTAGTAGAAACTAGTTTTATTATATTAAGCAGTATGATATATGAAGTATAAGTCCATTTTAGGAACCATATATGATTAATCTCACTATAGATCGACTTATGTATATATGTTTTGCTAACCTTTTGTTTGAGACAGATTGAATGACCTGTCATTCTATCACATGATCTGCTAACACATCACGAATAACAAATTCAACTTCATTTCTTTAAGGGAAGAAGTGTAAATTGTCCAATTCAAGAACAACAGTGAGATTATACCAAAATCAAGTAAGTATTTCTTCTAATTCAAATTTTTCAACTTTAGGGAAATGATATTGAAAACCAAAAATGTTGTCCTAGTGATCTTATATCTGATGAATCGGATGGTACCTTAGATCGTCACAAATTTATGGCTTTGTGATTGCTAGCTTTTCTATAGCCATGTTCTCTACCACTCTCCATCAGAACATGATTGTTAGATTTCTCTTCCATATCCATATTTTCACCAATGTGGAAACCCAGTGATTAGTTTATTTGGGTAACCGTTACGTTTCATACTTTTGTTTTTAAATATAAGTTTTGGTATTTTTTTTTACGATGTGGGTTTCTATCAAAGAAACATTCGAATAGTAAACCATTTATAATCCCGACGAATTTCGAGGGCGAAATTCATTTTAAGGGGGGTAGAATGTAACACCCCGAGATTTTATGAAAAATATTCTTTTAATTTCATTAATGTCTTGTGTTGTATTCTACACCAAGATTACCTTGCGCTATACGCAACACCCTATTAGCTTGCAGTATACGCAACACTATTCTTGGATCGTGTTACACACAATTTTGATAATAGTTATTCTACGCAACATTGAGTATATATATATATATATTAAATGTATAAATGAAATATGGTTGGATTCTGGTATACGAAACAATGAAGGATTCTTTCACAACACGCAACCCTGACTTGGCTTGCATTACACGCAATCGCGACCTTCCTCGATAGCGTGTGTTGTACGCAATACCGGGTTTTAATAAACAATGTTATATTATTATAATATTGTCATGAACTAGCCATTATGAATAGTATTAACTAAATTTTGAATTTTATAACATTATTATTCATCTTACACATTTCTAGAACATGGTATAAGAACAAAATAAATTTTTCGGGTAAAATAAGTATTTTTCAAAAAATGCAGTTTTACCGCCTTTTGATGGCGCACCCACTTTAAATATAGTTTTTGACATATTTATATGTTCAATTTAACAAAATAATATTCTTCTTTTGAATCAGGATGCAAAAATTTACATTAGATAAATTTTTGATACTTTTTCGATAACTTTCATATTTTAATGAATACTAAAAACACGCTATATTTTAATTAAAAACAACTTTTTTCATCGTAATATCTTATGTGGTTAAATTATAAAATTGAATGGTTTTAAAGTATATTTAGAATATATTTTTACCACTTAATATAATGTTGGTCATTGGACACAATTTTACAATTAAACCGAACATAAACAAGTGTCAATCTTTTGATAGTTATTATCTCTTAAAAACATGCTTTTTGTTTTGACAACGGGAATTAATTTTAAATTAATTTCTGCCACTTCTGTGTTTTGAATTTAGAAAAATGGATTCCATATTTGGAATCAGGATGTTCAAATTGTGTAAATAGGTAACTTTTATTTTTAGACATTTTGAATAATTACTGCGGTAAATATTTTATTTACCATGGTTAAGGGTAAATCCGGTAAATAAGGGTTAAAAAATAATATTATAATAATATTAAATTACCTTAAAACGTGTCTTAACCCTATTGGTTGATACATGGTCGACCATGGGCATCTTTGGGTCGATTTTGGGACCCCATTGATCCACTTGTATGTGATAATGACACTTTATTTTAATTAAGTTAAAATGAATACAAAAATGATACAAGCATATATCTTTTAGCAAAACAATTTTTACATAGGGTTATATATGATGGATTTTAGATTATAAATATTCATTAGAAAGATAAAAATATTTCCTACATAATGGTATTTTATTTGTAATTTTTATACTTTAAATAATTTAATTTACTTATAACACAATGATGATGCAGTAATTATCTTATTAATGAAATATTGACATAATTGATGTTATAAACACCAAAATAAATGTAATTTGAGACTTTTTATGAATTCCACTAATTTTCTAGGTTACTATGATATATTAATGTTGATTTAATTAACTTTTTTCGAACATTTAATTCTGTTATGACTCTCACAAAAATCATATATCAAATAGTGTCAAAATTGACACCAAATAGTTTTTAAATCAAATATTATATTATTAATTTTTATTCCTAAAAATCTAAGGTTCGGCCAAATGACTTAGATAAGGATATATATATTAATAATAAACAATTTGGGGTTCGTTTGGCATGTTATAGTAAGTGTATTAACCATATAGGGAAAGAAAACAAAAAGACATGGTAAAAGTTAAATTATTTAACTTAGAGTTAAATCTAATTGATAAGGTTAAAATAATATCCTAAAATTGTCTAAATTCTATTGGTTGATAGGATTTCGACCCCTCCCCACTTTAGCTTCGAAATAATACCCTTTGGAACCATTATAAACCGATTTTGACTTTAATATAAAATAATATTTTGAGATATTCCTAAGATGCCCCTCTCCTCCCCTATAAAAGGACACCTCCTCCCCCTCCTCCTCACACCACTTTTAGCACTCAAGCACGGCCAACCCCTTCCAAAATCTCTTCTCCACTTCCCTAGAAACATCCTAGAGGTTCCTGTCTTCCTCAAAGTCAATTCTAGTGCCCTAAGAGGAGGTCTCAAAGAGGCGCTTCAAAGAAGAGGTAATTACCGTTACCAATTCTTTCCTCTTTATTTCTTCTTCCACTTCTTCTTCTTAGGTTGTTTCATTATGATGTAATAACATAAGAATCACTCATATACTGATATGTTATTATAAAACAACCCTATTTCACCATCTATCCATCCTACGGAAAAAAAGAAATCACCGCGCGTGCGTACGTACGGAATACCGTCTCCACGCCGTGGTGTAATCTATTTTCCACAACCACCTTACATGGATGAGTATAATGGTGTAAATAATAACTATACATAGTTATTACAACATCATATTGATTCTGATATATTTTATAATCCACTCCAATTCAATTCAATATTTATGGAAATGATATCATCGCTCGTGCGTACGTACGGACTACCGTCTCCACGACGCGATGAGATTCATTCTCCATGTTAACCATTTAAGAATGATTATAAAGTATATATAAGAAATAATAATGAAATATATGACATTATAAAGCTACTGGATTTATGTATATATATATATATGTATGTCATCTACTTACTTCCATTTCAAGACAATAAGGAATGGAAAACAGCGTTCATGCGTACGTACAGACTACCGTCTCCATGAACAGTGTTTTTCATTTTATTTATCTATCTCTTATATATATATATATACTGAATATATATGATATATAAATCATATTTTATATTATGGAAGTAAGTAAATCATGATATAAGTAATAATAATGTCAAGAACAACAAGTCAAAACACCTACGATAAATGAAACGATTTTACCCAAAACGCTTCTTTAACATGGAATTTACAAAAGAACGGGTAATATAATGTCATAAGTGAACCATATATGATATCATAAAAATGAATATGATTCTGTAATAAGTCAATGACATTATTTAAATCATTATACTGGAGGTTCAGACACATACGAAGCAAATCGGACCTAAGGTAAGGGAAATATCACAATCTCATTTTTATCCGAGATTGTTTATTCGTAAGCATTTACTGGGGTGTATTTTATCATCCACATCCATGTTTCATCAATATGTAATATTATTTCCATCCACCTACAATTGTTTAAATCCATTTTTAACCTTCGGTGAGTTTTTAGTAATACGTATGAAAGGAATCTTTTGTCGTTTTTCGTACGAGGTACTTTTTGACTTTTCCGACAAAAGTACGAAGAATGTTTTTTTTAACTTATACGGCACGAACGGATTTCTACTGTTTTATAAAGCCTTATTTTAATGAAGCTTCCTCTAAAAGATTTCATGACTATTTTCAATAAAATATTTTTCTTTTAAAATTGCATGATGTTTTGTGAAAAGAAATTGATTTTGAAGAAAAAAGGATATTTTCCTCAAGAATTCAATTCAAGTGTTTTATCAAAATTATTTTTCATCTAAGATAATAAAGGGTTCTGTTTCTATCCATATTTTTACATTGATTTGACTATGTTGTGATGGAATTATGTTTATGAATTCCTTTATCTTATATGAATGGTTTTATGATGTCATGTTGTTTAAGAATCCCATTTTTATTACATGGGTTATGCAATGATGTATGATTTATGATTTGGTGGCACACATAAGAAAGGATTCATTAAGAGATGGGTGGGACATATATCTCCCTCCAATGCATTGGGTAAAGATTTTATATCTCATGAGATAGACATGGCTGAAATGGTAGGTTATACCGGTTCAGTGAAACAGGACTGAAACGAGAGTTACTCGATTCAGAAAGGGACTTTGTCCACTAAGATAGTCTTGGCATTGAGTCTTGACTAACAAGAAATGATTCTCTATGATTATGTGTGTATGCCACAAAGTTTCATGTTTTAAGTTATGATTATTGGGATTACATTTCACTTCTATGATTTATCCCATGTTATGATATTATGAGCTTTTTTGCAGGTTAAGATTTCCAAAAGCTATGTTCTTATATATATGATGGGATTGATATTTCTTTTGTTTACCCTTACTGAGCATTTGAGCTCACCCTTTTATGTTTTCTTTTCCCCAGGATATGAAGAAAGGTTTTAGGTAAAAAAAAGGGATGACCTTTATGGGAGATATTGAAGAACTTTCACCACGATTAGAAGATTACGTTCCGAGTTTCCAAAGACACTAAACTATTACGATCCTTTAGTGTGTGTTTTTGTTATGTACTAAGTATTCCGCAAATGTAATGTAATGTCCATGTACATCAAGCTTCGGGTCTCTACATTGCACCTCTCCTATTCCATCGTAGGGTAAAACCATTGATCATGGACCATTGTGCAATGGGTTATGGGTGCAATGGGAAATAGTTCATGTAGGGGGTTCAAGGGAAAAGAATGCAATTGATTTAGGTGGATAGATAAAGAAGATGAATTCCCAATGAATGGATCTTGGACTTATTTTTTTCATCCTTGATCGTTTCATTTTATAAGGTTTAACGAAGGGAAAATCAACACACATATATAAATCCCAACTCAAAAACCCCGTAAGCAGTTATCCATCCCACAATAATAGATGAACCGAAAATCATCTTGTTCTTTGGTTGGTCTATGTTCATCATTTGAATATAATAAGCAAAACAAATCACAATTAAAATCAACATCCTACCACATGGTTGGATCAATCATTGACAATGAATGGAGTTTCATGTCATCGTTGATCCTTGATCCAACGGTGTTTGTCATCATTATTTGAATATGTTTCTATGTCCTTAACTCAGAGGAATCTCTAGGGTAATGACGATCACCTAAGATTTTGGAAAATATTACATAATTCAACAATACCAATGTAGTGAAAATAATATATTTTTATAAAAAAAATTTAATGACGGTTATGTCCAATTTCTAACACTGAAAGTTGACCTGTATCAGTTGATGTTAGGATCCACCGAAGGTTATGTCACTACTCTGAATTCAATGGTGCCCCAAAATTTTTGATCTAGGAACCTATTTAGATGATATTCTCATTTTAATGAAAAACATCATGAGCACCTTATTAAAAACATAACATTTTTTTCTATAATTATGGGCACAAAGGGCCTTAGAATCATATTTCATCTCTGTTCTTAGTCTTAGGATTTTCCAAAAAAAATTAAAAAATAAAACAAAAGAAAATACGAGTCATTTAAATAGTGGAAAATTTTCTTTACTGAAACGAATTCACTCCTCATTCCTGCCTAGAGTTACTGAAAAATGTTTAGTTCTCATTGCAGACCTATATTACTAAATCACTATCATTTCTCAATATATTACTATCTATATAATGAGATATAAATTTTTACCCAATGAATTGGAGTTATATATATGTCCCACCCATCACATAATGTCAACCATACATATGTGTTTGACAAAAACATAATTCAATCATAAAACCCATATAAGTAATGAGATTCATAATCATAATTCCATCATAACGTAATCTAGGGTAATTAAATGGGTTTTATAAATATCATTATATACTAAATATAAACCAACCATATCAATTATAAGGATAAAATCCTTGAAAAATATCCCCATAAATAAATATGTAATATTTGATATATCACTTGAGAATAATTCATGAGGAATATATCATATCATCATTGAAAACATTTTGGTTTCTGAAAATTCTGCAGAATTTTAAATTAAACTATGTTATTTAAAATTAAACTTATAAACTTATAAGATAATATTCATGGAATTATGCTGTCATGTAAAAATAAAAATCTATTCATTTCATATATGTTAAAAAACCATCCTTCTATAATTTTCCCCAAAAATTCAAAAGTACCTCGTTAGAAAAATAAAAAAATATTCCTTCATAACCATTTAGAAAAAATTCACACATGGGTAGTAACGACCTTAAAAATTGCATATGAATAGTAAAAATATTATGGAAAACAATTTTCCTAAATATGGACATGCATGATAAATGTTCCCTAGTTAATACTCATGTATCATCAATCACGTAAAATATTGAGATTGTGAAATTAAACCTTACCTTATTAATGATTTCCTTTTTACATATCAAAACATAATGTATAAAGATTTAAATAATGATAATAATTTATACCAAACCATATTTATATTTATATTTATTATATCATCCCTGATTATTTTATTACCATTTTGTTATTAATATTTCATTATTACACTTCTTTTGGGTGTTAACAACTTTATTTTCCTATACATGTTTTATCGTATAAGTACTGGTTTTGGTACAAATGATATAGTTCCATAAAATAAATAATTTTATTAAAATAATATATATCGTATTTATTAATTATATACATTTATATAATCAATCTTTAATTGTGATCTTCAAGAATTAATCACATCACATATTAGTGACAGTACGTCGCATGCATGCACGAGTGATGATATCATTCCCTTAATTGTCAAATTATATGGAAGTAGATAGTATATATTTTTTACCAAAATCAATATAATGTTATAATTACCATATAAATTTATTATAAACATCATTATACCCATCATAGTAATGTTTTTGTAAAAAATATTTTACACTATGACATGGATACGGTAAGTCATACGTACGCACGCGTGGTACTTAGTTTTTCATAGGATAGATAAAGGGGTAATTTAGTTTTCACATAATACTAATGACCGATCATAATATATGTAATACTATATTTATTACTTTATAATAGAAAAAACACATGAAGAAGTAGTGGAAGGACAAATAATTTTGAAAAAGTCGGTGAAGGCTATACCACTTCTTCATCGAGTTATCTCTATATATCTTCGTATGGGCACAATAGTTGGTATTTTGGGATGAAAATAACCTCTATAATGTGGTTAAATACATTGATAAGGGAAATGGGCATGTTATGGTTGAGATTAAAGTCACCAATAGATGTGAAGTAGTTTTGGTGGTGGTTACCTTTAATAATTGAAGTGAGGGACCCTTTTGAAATTTATGAAAATACTAATTCATTATAATTTAAATATCAATAAAAATACCTCAAAAATGATAAGGATTTGAATATATGATGATCTAATTTTGTATGATCATAAACCAATATATTTTTTATCTTGTTTTTTTAATTTTTTTAACCTTATCATTTTGATTAACCCTTAGTTAAAATATGTTAATTTTAACTAAGGTAACATAATTGTAAATGTTAAAAGATTGTAAATTTTACTTATTTGAAGTAAATTAGACATAAAATGAAAAATATACAATATTATATACCATATTATAATTATTTAGTATTTTTAAATATGTTTTATGCTTTTTAAATAATTTAATAATACATTATTTTGATAAAATATCAATAGTGTCAATTTTGAAACTATTTATTTCTTACATATTTACAATTATCAAGATAATATGTTTACTTTGAACCAAATACCATTTAATATCACTAAACAGTTATGTTAATCTAGTGAATTCTTTTATCACATTAATTATATCAGGTTAAATTTATTTAAATATTTAAAATAACATTTATTTGGTATTTTTATTAACAAAGCAATTACTACATCAGCGTTGTATAATTATTTAGTATATTTATTTCTTTATTAAAAATTAAAAATAAACTACCATGATGGAGATAAGAATTCAGCATTGTGAATTTTTCAAGATAGTTGGTCACTCTATACATCAATGTAGGAGAGTGCATAACCAATCTACACAACCTAATACCTGTGGGTGGAATGAAGTCAGGAGAAATAGAAGAGGCAAGGATCAATTTGGCACCAAATCTGACCCACCCAAGAAAAAAGAAGAAGTATGGGTTGCTAAAAACAACCCTTCTGCTTCCCTTAACCCTATCCAAAATAAATCTTGGGCTGACCTTACTGAAGAATAGGATTTGGAAACCCTACTTCAAATTCTTAAGAAGAAAATTGAAGAAGATGTTATTGACATCCTCTTCCATCCACTAGATGACACTGAACTTGGAATTTCTGCATTTGAAAACACCTCTACTGTCCCTACAACTAAAGGTCCTTCAACATTTGTCAGACCCATCAAATCTGCCACTTATGATGGTATGAGCATCAATAACAATCTCACTCACACACATGGCATAGACAAGTCCCCTGATATACAGTCATATACCGAAATTTCTGTCAAACTAATAGTGGAAGAACCTAATTATAATGCAGCTTTACTGTCCTCCCCATGTCCGAACACTAGTATCCAGAAATCTGATAAGCCTAGTACCTTATAAACCTCTATATAGAAAGTTGAATTAAAGAAATAGATAATGACATCTGCTTCTCCCATCCAAGAATAATTTGGAAAGCTGGACAGTAATGACTTATCTACACAAACAGATTCAACCAACACCATTTCTTCCAATCCAACTGATTCTCAGACACAGAAACAATCTGTTGAAGCTTCCCACACAAAGGGACCTATTTGTATTGTTAACAACCCATTACTATCAACTTCTGTTACAAAAAAATAGATTAATAGACCTGCCTGCACAAAGGGTTCTATTTGTAAACATGCTCCATTTTCTACCAATCTGCCTTCTCAAACCCAGGATATAACTCCTAATGTCCCTACCCCCACATTTCCCATGCGACCTTCTACACATACCAAGCATGAAAATTATCAAAAAATACCATCCATTGGAAATGCCTACCAATACTATGACCTCAGCCTCCAAAAACAGAGGGGAAAGCCCCACCAAAAAAATTCTAAATGAATATATTATTTTGGAATTGTCAAGGCATTTCCAACCTTGACATTATAAATGTTCTTAAATGATTTATCAACATACACTCTTCTAAAATTATCTCCATTGCTAAATCCAAAATCAAATTTAATTCTTGATCACATAAATTCCATTAAGGGTACTCATTCCTTAGATTCTGTAATAATGGCACACATACTGAATCTCTATGGATCCTTTCTCATTTATCCTTACATAATGTTACGTTACATTATTATTCTATTCAAGCTATTACTTGAAATTTTATCTTTGATAACACACAAGTTTCTTCTACATTTGTCTATGCCAGTAATATCTATCATGTGAGGAGAGAACTTTGGAAGGATATATCACTACTGAATGACAATATTAGTCATCCATGGTTTATCACAGGTGACTTCAATGCTATCTTATCTTCCAGTGAGAAACATGGACCTGCCCCAACCTCTATTTCCACTATGTAATTTAAGGCATGTATTGAACAGAACAACCTTACAGAGGTTAATATTTTAGGTTCTAAATATACATGGTATAGAAAACATTAGAATAGAAGTGTTTCTAGAAAACTAGATAGAGCCTTCTCCAACTATCTTTCCCTTGACAAATGGGATAACATACATATTATTACTTTGGCGAGAATTACTTCTGATATCACCGCATTATCCTCTACTTATCTTTCCATAAGTTAATCACAAGGTCCCCTTTCAAATATAACAACACCTGGTCCTCTAATCATGAATGCATTAAATTTATTCAGAACACTTGGGAAAAGATGTTGGGCCAAACTGACTCCTTTGCTTGCCCGATGAAGCTTAAAATTTTGAAACAAACCCTAAAAGCCGGTGCCTTTGAAATTATCAGGCGTGTTAGGGTCAAGGGGAATTACCCTTTTCCCCATTTTGACATTGAAGTTTTTTGGACCCCTTTCCTCCATGTTGGATCAAAATAAATGTGGATGGCGCTTCCAAAGGTAATCCGGGACCAGCAAGTTATGGAGCTATTTTCAGAAATCACATGGACCAGGTCATGCGGCCTCTCTACTTCTCTTGAAGCTAAGATTATGAGAATTATACATTCCTTATCATTTTCTATAATGCACAATTGGAATAATATATGGATCGAGAGTGATTCAACGACAATCATCCAAGCAATATGGAAAGACACCACTCAGCTCACTTGGCCTCTCACTTCCTGATAGACTGATTTCTTGAACTACTTCATTTCCACACAAATATATAGGGAAGCCAACCATATTGCTGACACACTTGAAAATATTGGTGTTATCCATGAGCTTCATTGGATGGATGACCTTCCCTCTGATCTCATCCCCATCTATGCTAGGGATGTCTATAAAATCCCCTACTTCATACTCATGTAATACTCTCTTTCTCTCCCCCTTTTTTTTATTAATAAAATCTCCTTTTACCTCTAAAAAACTTTATAATGGTAAAAATACATGAGTACGAAGTGTAAGAACAAATAATATTAAAAGCGTCGGCGGAGGATATTACCTCTTCTTCGGCGAGTTCCCTCAAGATCTCTTCTTAGGGAACTTAGAATCTAAATTTTGTGATGAAGAGAACCTCTATAATGTGACTAAGGATATTTGAAATATAATTTTAAGGGTATGGTTGGGATTCAAGCCTCCAAGGGATATGAATAATTGAGGGAGGTGGTTCCATTTTATAATTGCTGTGTGGGGCACTTTTGGAATTTCAGAAATTATTGATTTAAAATAATTTCAATATCATTTAAAATACAAAATAAGGATATAGATTTGAATATAAGTTGAGATAATGTTTTAATTTTATTAACCAAGTGATTATTAACAAGTTATGTTATTGTTTTAAACATTACCAATCTGATTAAACCTTATTTAACATATTATAATTTATAACATTAATAACTTTTCCAATATTAATAAGGATCAACTTTTACTTATTTGATGCAAATTAATCAATTAATGAACCATTTAAAAAAACCACAATATTATAATTATTTAATATTTTTAATGATGTTTCTTGATTTTTAAATAATACAATGAAGCATTATTTTGAGAAAATATTAATAGTGTCAATTTTAATAGTATTCATTTCATGTATTTTTAAAAATTTCATGATTACAAGTTATCTTTGAATCAAATATTTTATTATATGCTTAATAAGTCAAGGTAATCTATAAGATTAATTTATCAAATTAATTATCTAAAAAAAATTATTTTAATATTTTTATAAACATTTTTTTGGTATTTCCATTTATAAAATAATTACTACATCAATTTAGTGTAATTATATATGATACTTATTTTTCTACTAAAAATTTAAAATAATATACATAGATGAATATAAATATTATATATTTCATAATAAATTTTATATTTTAAATTATCAAGAGTATACGACTATAATAAAATTGATAGAGTTGTCAAAATCATTAATGTAACTTCTTTAAATTCTTATTAAATGAAATATTATAAATTTTTTAATTTCACCCAAGTATCCCAAAATGTCAAAAAAAATTGTATCATGGAAATACATATATTATGTTAATAGGTTACATTTATATTAATTCATAACATACTTTTTTCTCTATGTAAAACCAAAATAGATATTAAAGATAAAGAAAAAAGCATTTTGTTTCTTACTTTGATTTAAATATTATATATGTCATTTTCATGGAGAAGAGTCCTTTAAATAACTTTTTTTCCTTAAGTATTAAGGTTTGAATATAATTCATCAATTTGTTTTCATTTGTTATGTTCATTTTATTGTTTTTATAATTTTTTTATCCTCGACTATTAAATTTACCACTTACCATGGTAACGATATTTTACCAAGTCAACTATTCATATTATCACAAAAAGGGACCTATTAAATAAATTTTAAATTTATAAATTTAAATTTATTATCCATTTTTCATAATTAAATACATATATGTTTGATAATTTTATTTAAAATAAAACTAGTAAAATGTCATGAGTTACAATTTTTAAAAAAATGGCCTTTTATAACATAAACTGTTTTTACAATAAATTATTGTAAAAAATATATTTAAAAATATAATTGGATAAAAATTAAATAAATAAAATTTTAAACTTATCCAATTAATAATATGACCATGAAAATATTTCAACAAGAAAATACAGTTTTCAATAAAAATTAATATTTTCACAATTCATTAAATGTTTCCAGGAATTAAAATAAAATAATTATAAGATAATTATTATCTGATGAATTGAAAAAACAAATTTACTTTGTCAAATATATTTTGTATAACTTATAAAAATTAATATTCACCCATTAAAAGAAAATATACTCATTTTTGATGAAAAAATATTTTTGATGAATAAAGTGATTTTACTAAAAATTGTTTGATTACTTTATAAGAACATAAAAATAAATTTATAATGATTTGGACCATTATAATTATTTCATAATTTATTTATTCACATTTATTCCATCCAATTTAAAGGCTACAGTATAATTCCCATTTGAAACTAATAGAGTCTCATAGTACGCTTAAACTCACAATTGTGTGCAATGAAAACTATTAGAGAATTTCAATTATTTAAATATAAATATTTATAAAATTATTAGGGTCTTATAGGCACAACCTATTCTTGATATAGGAAACTAACTTGGTATTCTTACCTAACTTAGGATTAGGAGTCAAACCTATAAATTCTTTTAAGTAGTGGGAATAACTATAGAAAGGAATAAACTGATTTTGATGGGGAAAATCATAAAATAGAGACAAGAAATATCAAAGAGGATAAAATTTTTTACAAAAATAAAACAAATACAATGAAATTAATAGATGATTAAAAATATTGAAAAATTTAATTCTCAAGAATCATTAATAACTTTTATGTAATAAATATTGAATTCAATTTCCACTTCTGATCACATCTAGAATGAAGAAGTCACAAAATTTTGTAAACAAAATTAGAGTATAGAGAATATATATAACGTATCACAATTTTTTTAATTGAATGATCTAAAAATATATATGTTTTTTATTCCATTGAGAGATCTACTAGTTCATTAAAACATGTATCCTCTATGAATATTTCTATGTCCATTTTCTATATGAAACTTATTAGAATATAAAAATGAAAAAATATATGATTTTTACATTTTTTTGTTAAATTTGCACATTAAATTAATTTAACAAAAAATATAAATATTTCTTCATTAAATATTTATATAAAAAATTTATATTTCATGAAAGACATTTCTATAATTCACAATTATAAAATAATTGATAACAAATATAATGATAGAAATAATACATACTGAAAAAATGAATTAAAAAATGGCATGTAATGAAATTAAAACCTCTTGAATAATTGTTCATAAAAACATATAAAAAAATAATTTTTACACACCTTATAATTTTATTTAATAATAACACAATAAAACTTTTAACAAATGATAAATTTTAATAAAATTAATTAAATATAAGAAATATTTTTTTAGAAAATATTTTTTAACCTAGTGTGGATTATTTTTACTAGTAGTGACTCATGAACCATTATTGAAAATTGATAGTGGGGACTCATGGATCACCGTTGAAAACTAATATTAGTTGCCCATGACAAACTATTCAATCAAAAAATGGAATCTACCATATCAATTTCAATAAAAAACAAAAAATATTCAACCAAAAAAAACATTTATTCTTTGCCACTAAGAAATCAAAGGATTTGGGCGAAGTAATAAAACAATATGCAACCATTTGACATCCACCAGTGACTCATGAATCAATTTTATTGATATATCAGTGACTCATAACCTACCATTGGGTTAAAATGGTTACTCATGAAAATCCTTTCCTATAAAAATGATGATAATAATACAAATAAGATGGATAATATATTGATAAAAAAATAAGAAAAAAAATTTAAACAGAAAGAAAAAAACTACTCTATCTGATCGAATAAGGATGGTGATCTCTAGTTTAAGCATACAACAGCTTATTATAGTAGAATAAATAAAAATCACAAATATAAAAGAATAATTACTACAACCAATTGAATATTGATAAGTAGTTTTTGGGGTATGAATAGTTTTTTCATATACATTGTATAGTAGAAAGTAAACAAAACCTATGGGTAAAAGAAAACCCACTGTTAATGTATAATAGAGAGTAAAATGACTCACTGTTGAATTCTGGAAATAGATCATGACTCACCAATGGAAATGTCCAATACTGACTCAATAACTCATTATTGGGTTCTGATGGTTATTGACTAACTTTTGGTGTCCAATCATGACTCATCTCACAATTTGTGTCAAACAGTTACTCAACAAACTATTGATTCCAATGGTGACTCGTGAATATACATTGAGAAACTGATTATAGTTGAGGCTGAAGAACCAAAAAAGAATCTCAAATAATAATAAATTTAGCTACTATAGAATCAAAATCAATGACAACCAATAAATCAACCTAATATAAAAGGATTGGCATTGGATCTTGAAGAAGAATAAAATATTTATACATGATGGGTAGAATGAGCTATTGTTTTTAATAGAACTAGTAAAATTGGGAACTAGTTGATACAAAAATAATATCAAGAAAATTTCAATAGAAATAGAAGCATGGGGTTTCAAATCATAATTTCAAACATCAAAAAAAATCTAAAGGACTAGATTAAACATAATCTATAGCTCATTTTATATATGAATATTTTAACATGGATGAATAGTGAATACATAATAAAATCCCACATTGAATTAGTGACAAGAATATCTAGTGGTATATTGATCAATCAGAGATGATCCTCAATTCCATACAGCTAGTAGGGATTTATGCCTGTTTAAACCATGCACAAACCTGGGCCTATAGCCCAACAAGTGACATGTTCCCATCCCAAGAACCTATGAGTGTTCTCTATATGCTTTATAACTAGGCCCACATTCCTTTGGTGTGAACAATGAAAACTTTTGTCCAACCACATTTTGATTCCTTTGGAAAGCCTTCTCATAGGGTAGGCCCAATTGGGTCCCCTATCTATGGTTGAGGACTATCCTGGTATGTCATTAAGGGCGGGCCTAATTTTTAACATAAAAATTATTAACATAATGTAAAAATTAATTTCATTATAATTTAGTGAAATTATATCATATTTATAAATAAAATTATTAAATATTCTTAAAAATAAAATAATTAAACAATTAAAATACTTCAGAATTTAATAAATTTAAGAATTTGCTAAATTTTTGAAAGAGAGTAATTTACCTAAAAAATAATAGAGTGAATGTATAAAATAAAATTCAAATACTAATAAACTCCCACTTTTTTAAATTAAAAATCAAAACACTTATTTAATTTTCAACAAAAAATATCCACCCTCTTGAACTTTATAAATACGTAGATTAATATATAAAATAATATCCCTTTAAAATGTAAAACGCTACTATAAAATTAACAATGTAGAGTAAAATTAAGACTGTATAATTTTAAATAGTCTGAACCAAGTATCATTTTACAATATCAGAAACTAAATTCAATTACATAATACATGTAAAAAATATTTAAGGATAGATATTACACTAATATATGTTTTAGTCCTCTAACATACCCATTCTAAATATCATCTTCCCAAATTTACCTAAATTTATTTTTTTGTATGTTTTTATTCTATATTATTCTTATTAAGAAAACATTTGAGGAAAATATCAACTTTATTGAAATGAAGACTTAATAATTGATATAAAAAATTGATGTGTTTAATTATGGAGTATTGAAGAGAGTTCTTCAAAATTGAAATAACCCTTGAGTTGTCATAATAAATATGTGCAATTTAAAAATTGATGCTGAAATCATAAAATGTTTCTTTTATCCAATTAATTTATCAATGAAAACTAGAAGGAGAAACATGTTTAGCAATAGCTATTGAATGTTTTATTGAATGTTGTTTCATAAAACTCCATGAAATTAAACTTTTTCCTAAAAACTAACACATAAATGATTTGATTATATTGTATTGTCTACATCCTAATAAGTTGGAATCAATGAGAGATATCACACCAAAATAGTATTCATTAGAATAGAATAGACCAGTATAAATAGTACCCTTGATGTATATAATTACTCTTTTAATAGTTTTATAGTGACTTTATTTGTGGTCTGACATAATCCTAGAATGTAAGACATCTAGGAACATGATGTCTAGTCTATAAAGAGTGAGATAAAATAGACTGCCTAAAATTACTCTATATATTTTAATAAAAAAATGACTTACCAGATTTATATTTGCATAATTTTTAAATAGTGATCATATGGGTTTTCATAGTTCTACTATAATAAAATACAAACCTTTTTAAAAGTTCCTTAGTATACATGGATTCATTTAATAAAATACCTTCTTATCTTTGATTAATTTTTAATCCAAGTAAATATATTATTTATCTCATTAATATCATTTCAAATTCACATGTCACTAGCTAAGAAAAACCATTACATTAAGAATCATTTGTTAAGAAAAATATTATATCATCAGCATATAGTTGTATGTCCTATTTTTTTTTGAAACATTCTTATAAACATGGTTTGATCAACCTTATCATTAGTAAATTAATTTTTTGTTAAAAACATTGTTTTACTTTTATACCAAGATCTGGGATCATTTTTAAAATATCATTTTCTAATCCATGGGGTTGTCTTACATAGACATTCTCTAAAATAATTACTTTTAAAATGCATATTTATATCCATTTTAAAAAAAATTAATTTTAATAATAGAAAATGATAAGCGGAATTTGATTTCTTCAATCCATTCTAAAGGAGAAAAATAATATTCAAACTAAATTCCCACTTCTACGAAATAACCTTGATCTACTAGTCTTTATTTATCTTCAACTATTTTTTTATCTTCATCATGATGATTATGAAAACTCCATTTAGTTCTTATAATAGGTTTAATTTTTTGAAAAGAAAATAAATTTCATAATTTATTATTTTATATTTTATTTACATTATCATCCAAATAAATAATCCAATTTGAATTAAGTAATGAATTTTTAAAATTGACAGAAGTAACGTTTTACAAAAAAAGAATTTTCACAGTAAACCTAAGAAGATTTTCTAGTTTAAATTCCAAATTCTACCTTACCAATTACTTTTTCAATAGGGTGATCTTTAAGTGATATCTATTATTTTTTATCAATTTGAGAAGAAATATGCTCCCCCATAATGAATTAATTATCATTATATTTATCATTATCCCTTTTAAAATTTAAATTCATTATACTTATCATTTTATTTGAGAGATTCAGAATAATACTTACTAGAATTTATTTCATTAAACATAACATGAATAGACTATTTAACATCTAATAATTTCATATTGAAAATACTATCCACTTTACTAGTATTGGAATATCCAAAAAATATCCCTTCATTTTATTTGGAGTCCAATTTGCCTAAATTATATTTTGTATTGAAGATAAACACATAATAGAAAAAGTCACTAAAATAACAAAATTCAGGATTATAAACATTGAAATATTCACAATGGTACTTATTTAGAAAAGGTAAATTGACTCTATATAAAAAATTCAATGCTATGATTACATCATCTTTCCAAAAGTATTTTATAACATTAAATTTCATTACCATAGAAAAGGAAATTTAATGAATAGATTTGTTATTTCATTCTACCACACATTTCTGTTGTGGTGTCCTAGGGGCATAGAAATAATGTTTAAAACCATTTGACTCACAAAATTTATCAAATTATAAGTTCCAAAATTCACCACCTCCATTAATTCTGATATATATGTTTCAATAATTTATATGATTTTTAATATGCTTATAGAATTAACAAAAAAAATTAATGTTTAGTTTTTATGGGATAAGAAATAAATCTATATGAATATACTATAATCATTGAAAATTAAAAAAAACATATATTTTACCATTAAAAATAACAGGTTGTATAGGTCCAAAAAAAGTCAATGTGTAGTAATTATAAATATATAGTAGTACTAAAATAATTTATAGACATAAGTCATTCTTTTTTTTATCATTAAAATTATAATCTCACTTGATGTACTTACTTTTAAGTTAAATGGATTGTTGTAGAACCTATTCATGCTTTGCAAGTTTATGTGAAATTCCAAAATTCAGATTCCAAAGCCTCATATGCCACAAAATTTCATCTTCTTCTACAACATTTAGACACTTAACCATGTGTTTTTTTTATAATAAAAAAATATTTTAAATAAATTTTATTTTCTGTTTACATAATGTAAAACTAATTTATTATCTAGAACTATACCTTTATCATTTAAAAATAAAAAATTTAATCCATAATATCATAACTAAGACATTATAAAAATATTTTGTTTAAAACCATGTATATAAAATAATTTTCAAATAATAATTGTTTTAGAAAAATTATCTTCACTAATACCTTTACTCTGGCCATTAAAGTTGTCTCCAAATGTGACAAGGCCACCATCACATGATTTAAATGATAATAATTTGGATATATAATAGGTCATATTCTAGGAGAATCCAATATCTAAGTACCATGAATCATTGAGAATTTTATGGTAGATTTCATTTAATTAAATATTGAAACATACTGTTTTGGTACCCATAAAAAACTGGGTTCAACTTGATTATTAAAATAAAATGCAAAGTGATTCAAAGCATGTTATAGTGTGATGATTAGAAAATAAATCACTATAAGTGGGCATTATTTAATGCTAAAAATATTTTCAAAATCTCAGTAAAAAAATCATTCCATAATTATTTTAATTCTTTATTTAAATTATGTTACACATGAAAATAATGCTTTGGATGTTTTAATAGAGATAGTATTATTTAAACTTAGAGTAACACTTATGTATCCAAAAACATTATTATTGGTGTTTAGTATAATTAATTTCATTACGTAATCATATTTTTATTTACCTTTTATAAATTAGAAATTTTTTATTTAATAATGAAAAATTAATTATTGAAATCAATATTATCCTTTTTTATATTTTCTAAATTTGAAAATACTTTTTTAGATCTAGAAATGGTTTTTTATAATTTCATATTTTATTCCATTAATTTATTACAATAATTTCCTACATTTTTATATCATAAAAGATAAAATTAAATATAATATCATGATCTTTATCATTTAAAACTGTAAATATTTTAATCCTTTCATTTTCATCTTTTAGTTTTAGCAATTGAGAATTATAATCCTCTTTAGATTTATCATTTGGGTAATATATATTTTCATATGTTCACATTCCATTTTAAATTTATCGTTTTATCGAATTAAATTCTTATTCATTATTTTTTATGTTTTTATACTTTTTATCAATTTTGGAATAATGATTATTTATTTATTTATTTTAATTAATCAATTTCAAAACATTTAAATTTTTACAATGAGAATCATATCATGATTCAGAAAAAAATTTCAATTTTATTTCCAAATAAAGAATATTGATCAACATTTGAAAAATTTATTAACTGAAAAAATAGATAATAATTTACCTCACATGTAATACCCATCAGTGTAAGATTCCTCATCTCATATTCACTTCCATAATCACCAATTAAATCAGAACAATCTGAACAGTCCCATCCTCAAAAAAAATGATTTCAGTTTGCCTTCCTTTCTGTATCTTTTTTTTATTTGGATATTTGATTTTATGGAATTCAGTCCTTATGTTAACATTCTTCAGGAACTCATGACATGTTAATTATGAAACATAACAATTTTTAGTAGTATTTACTTTCCTATAATCTATTGTACACATCCACTTTAGTTTCCTCTTCCAACCGTTGTTTTTTAGGAACTTTAGAAACAACTTTTTGAAGTTATCCATGTTCTTGTCACTTTCCCTAATGGAAAAATCATATGCATCATAGGTATTAATGATAGTTGCTTTAAATGAAATACCTATTCTATTTGTAGACTACTCATTAGCCATATTTTTCATATATAACTCATAGTGTCATAGAGAGCTTATAAGTTCATCTAAAGTTTAATTCTAACTATTATTACTCTCATTGATGGAAACCATCATTGCATGAAATCTATTTGGATGAAATCATAGTACTCTATCCACTCGATTTTTTTCCACAATTTTTCCAAGAGCACTCATATCATTGTTAATAATTGTAAACCGATAGAACATCAGGTTTACAGATTCTGTATCTCTCATCTTGATGTCCGATTATTCTGCTCAGAGTAGTCGTATATTAGTTCTCTTCATTATATCAGTTCTATAATGAGTTTCTTTCAATATCATCCATATTTATTGTTATATCGTATAAGTATAAGCATGGATATTTAAACATATACTTATAACACAATATAAAATATTCTATCTTTATAATTCAGAACATATTTTATCATGTCATTTACTAATAGTGTCTCTAGATTATTATTTTGTAGCTCATATGTATTAGCTATGATGGTCCAGTAATCCAAATGTAATTTTTCATGTATTCATCAATTATGTATTTCTAGTATCCATATTCACTCTCATTATAGAATAGGGGGTTCTATTGAATTTATTCGTCATTGGAATTTACACCTTCCATCATTAAAGGAAAACTTTTCCTATTTTCCTTAGACTATTAATTCAAGCCTACCAGGTTAATAATAAACAAAAATAATAAGAGAGGTTAACTATCCTCTAAGATTGTTTGTGCCCTACGATGAAAATTGTTAGATCATTATTGATGGAAAATATTGCTTGAATGAGGATGATTATTAATTTTATAAATTTATGTCAAAAACAATCAAAGATTATGAAATATTAATCATTAGTCAGTGTAGTGTTCTTCAGTTGAGTTGCTGCATAAATAAAAAATAAAGGACACAATATTTATAGTGTATTAGATATAAAGGACCATATTCCCATCTTAAATCCCATATACTCCTTGATTATATTGTTACCTAATAATAAACTCACTTTTAAAGGTTTAATAAGATTTTTATAGGACTTCCATTTTAAACAACATGGAGGTAGAACCTAGTCTTGAAAAAAGAGATCGACATGGTCTGTTTACCTGAATTTTGTTTAAGATTCCCAACCATGACATCCTTTTTTAGGGTGTAAAAACTATAAAATGAAATTATTTCCTTTGATGGGTAAAATTATAAAACACACACAACAAATTAGGAACAATAGGGGAACCAAGATGACATGTATAAAATAAATCCATGGAAATTATCTAGGGGTAAAAAATGATAGAGAATTTGAAGCTTGATGATCATTGATCACATTTAAGGAAAAAATGTTCAAGTTGTAGTCTTTCTATTATCATAGATAGAATAAAAAATTCTTTAAATTATTTGAACAACATGAGAGAATAATGAATGTCTAAGATAAATCAAAAGTTAACTTAATTGAATGATCTTTATATGTATATGTTTTTTTATTCCTTGATGTGTTATCGCATATCATTATAACATAGACCCGCTAGTATAATGTCTGTCAAATATCTGAAAATCTCTTATTAGAGAATAACAATGAAATAATATGTGACCATTAGCAAAAATTTTAATGTTGATTTTGAATATCATAGAACACACAAGATTTAAATTTATTTACTTAATATTAATATAAAACAATTATAATGTTATATAATTAATTTTAGATAATTAAACTTTCTAAAATAATTGAAAACCAAATATAATATTTGAGACTACACAAGTAGTAAATATTCAGAAAAATAGGGCATGACGTGAACATCAAGGTCCGTGAATAAATGTTCCTAAAATATTTTAGTAGAATAATCTTATCAAAATATAAAATTTAATTTCAAAATGAATAAAATAAAACTTATATCCAAGAATTATATTAATATTTTCAATACAAAATAATAAATAAAAAATTTTAGAAATGGTTTTTTAAAGACCAGTGGGTTGTTTTTTCTTGTGGTGACTTATGAATCACTACTAAAAACATAGAAATATGACTCACAACTCGCCGCTAAAAATAGAAAGTGGCGGATCATGAGAAACAACTGAAACAAAGAATGGATTCTGAAATTTCAATTTCAATAAAAAATCCAAATGATCCCAACAATAAATTTTTTTTCCATGCCACTAACAAATAAATTGCTCCATGAGAGGCAATAAAAAATTTCATCCATTTGATGTAAAATGATTACTCCGAACAAATATTTACAGATCAAATAGTCACTCATGACCTACTATTGGGATCTAATAGTGACTCACAATAATCATTTCCAACAAATATGATGATAAGAATAAAAGGTAGATAAATAATATTATAATACAAATTATGATTAAAAATTAAAACGATAAGAAAGACTATAGTGTAACTGATATAATAAGGATTAAGAGATATAGTTAGGGAATAATGAAGTTTCTTTCATTATAAGTAATAAAAACTGAAAATAAAAACAAATAAAAATTATTACTGAATGATGATGGAAAACCTGTTATTGAAGGATGAAGAGCTTCTTTTAGGACATTCTACAACATAAATAAGACATAAAAATGGTTAAAAATAACCCACCATTGATTTAATATTTTAGGGAAAATGACTCACTATTAAAATATGGTAATTTATCAGGAACCTCCCTTGTAAATTTCCAACAGTGACTCACTAACAAACCATTTAGTTCCAATAATTACTTGACTCACCATTGGTGTCCAATGGTTACTCATCTTACCATTGATGTCCAACATTGAATCAACTCTCCTTTGATTCCAATGGTGAATCATATCTTACCATCAAGAAACCATTACAGGGGAATTTTAAAGAACTAGAGAAGCATTCAAAAAAAGAATATTTTGTGCTATTATAAAAATACAATAAAATAAAATAGTATAACAACCCTAGATAAAATGTGTATTACTATATCTTGAGGAAGAATACAATATGTCAGTAAGATGGGTCGAATGAACTAGTGGGAAGAAAAACACTATTTAACTGGAGAACAAGTGGATTCTCAAAGAACATGAAAGAAATTCGAACAGAATAAGAAGTGATTCATTTCAAATTGTAACATCGGGCATTGAAAGTAACAGAATGGACAATTTTAAATGGAATCAATGAAATCTTTTATGTCTAATTTTTTTAACTGGGATGGATAGGGAATAAATACGAGCATCTAATATCTAATTGTTAATAATTCAAGGGAGTGTTCTTTCAATCAATCCACGTCAATCCTCGGCTCGATATGGCTACCAGGGCTCACCATTGGGTAACAAATTGCACACACAAGGGCTTAAGACCTAGAGGATGACCTATTCCCTAGCCACATTCCTATGGGTGCACAATATGTGGCTTATACATAGGCTCACATTACTTTGGAATGCACTATACAAACTAATATCCATAATCTTTTTGGGCTCCCTCTTGTGGGTCTACTACATGGTAGACCAAATGGATCCCCTATGTGTGGTTGTGGGATATCTAGGTGCCTCAATAATTATAGCCCCAATTTTTTAACATAAAAAATATTAACCTAAATTAAATAAAAATATAATAATGATTAAGTAACATTATAAAATTTTACCAAATAAAATTATTATATATTTTTAATTAGAAAATGTTTAATTAACTAAAACACGTGGTAATTTAATAAACATTAGAATTTAATAAAATGGAAGAAGAGATTAATTTATCCAAAAAAAATTATAGATAAAGTATTAAATCAAATTCATATATTAAGAAGTGAAAATATGGAAATGGATGAAAAAAATAAATAATTATGGGTAGTGATAGAGATCACTAATCCCAAGCAACTGGATGATCAGGGGATGGTTAATGACTAAAAAAGAATAAATCTGGGATGGATGAAAATAAAATTGGTCATTGGACATAGAGGTATATATAAAATGTTTGATTTAGAGATCTTATTTTCCTATAGTGGATGGGTACTTTTACTATCAAGATATTGAATAAAATGAAATATACATACTTAATATATTATTATTTCATAATCACAATTTTATCATTTTGATGTGTTCTTATCAATTTCCAAATTATTTATTACTTCATGATATGAATATAATAGATCAATTTTTTATTCTATAATCACCAATATTATATTTCATCAAATTATATGATCTATAAGAGAATGAAAAGTCTTTATTAATGTCGCGAAATATTTTCTAAAATTAAAATGTTTAGAAAAAGTTATCCAATATTTTGTAATAACATATAAACATCAACATTAACACTGAATGTTTAATATAACATTTTTCTACCAGATATATTAAGTAAAAAATTCAAATTTACTTTTACATCACATAGTCTAGTGGTTGTAACTTGACCCGTTATTTCCTTCAGTTGTGGATTCGAGCCCCATGACCTTTCCATATGTGATAGGTTTTCCACCTGTAAGTGGGTTATGCTTTTTCTAAAACCATTTTTATATAATTCATACTTAATTCCTAAAAAAATTAGTAAAATTCTCAAAAATATCATCAATCATCAAATCAATTTTAACCACTCTGGCTTTCAATACTGCTTAATTTTTTCCCAAAAAATAAAATATCATTAATTTTTTATTTTTATATTAAAAATAATGATGATATGAATCCTACAGGTTATTAATTATATTAAAATTATGAAATTTTTATCCAATGATAATAGTTCATGTTTGACCTATGGTCTACATATACCTTAACCTAATAAATCATCGAGAAATATTTCATTAATATTTTGAAATTAACATCACTGAAAACCGTTAAAGGGGTGTCCACATATTTGAACATGTGATCTAATATATACTCATAATCCCATGATGGTATCCAGAAATAAAAAGTTAATATTAGAGGAACAAATTTACATGTCCAAAAATTAAAACAGTCATTAGATGATTCATGATTCATACAAGAAAAATACCAATGATAAATATATTTCTACAGCATAAATTTTGAATCCCATTATATTAATACTTCAACACTTTTCTTTCAACATTTTATATAACATAAGTCATTCCTTGGTCTAGGAGTAAACCTTTAAAATATATCTTACTATAAATGGATCACTATGATGAAACTTAATTCTCTCCATTGAACTCCTCACTTTTCCTTGAAAATTCATTCATATAAGGCCTTATTTTCCACATATAAAATAATATTTCATTCCATTGATACATTTTCTTTGGTGTTTCTTTCAACATTTCTAAAATGAAAAAAAAATCATTCTTTACTCTATTTTCCCCACCCATTTATCTCATAGTGGACTCTATTCCTCTCTTCTCTGGTGATTCATACAGTTGGTTAAGATATAGTATATTTATCATATATCAATATAACTAATTAGGCATGGTCACAATGTCCTCTATCCAGTCATCATGATATTTAGTTGCTCAGAATCACTACATTTTTCATTATATTGAGTCCTAACATCATTCTATCTTGTTCTAGCCATTAACGAAAAATAAAAATCTTGGCGTGAACAAAAAAAATCATAATTTATAAAATGTCAAAATCATAACACCTGCATTTCATTCTAAGACACATTAGTAATAACATTGGTCATTAATTGTCATTACATATTTGAATTCATTTTGATGGTTCATAATGAAAATGTTAATTAACCTATGTTTATCTGTTAGGAGTGTCAAACAACAAGTGCACCAAGGATCATTTTAGTACACTAAGTGACAATGGATTCAAATACCAATTTTCCCTTTTCAACATTATTACCCCAAGGCATCACCATGCTAAAGGAATATCCATAAGTATCATCCAGACAAGGTTGTATTTCTAGAAAATCTACATAATCTATATCATTACAAAAATTTAGGATGTTATCCTATACATTGAATTATTCTCAAATATATTCATAGGATTATGTTCACTATTCAATGTTTTACTAAATCTAGTTCTTAAGATTTATACTAACATTCCTTTAATATCAACAATAATGACCCTGATTCTTTATCCCAGAGCTGATGATAACATTATGAAAATGGAACCAGATATAAGGAATCATATCATGATGGACCAAAAAGTTTATTAGTCCTGGTAAATTTGATATATTCTTGAATATCAAAATAAATTTGAATCCCTAAAATAAAAAACTTAGTTAAAGTATATATTTTTTCACTTTTTACTCATTCAAATATTATCTCTTCATTTCCTGGGAAGGGAAATAAAATAAAAGGTGATTTCTGATACTCTATAAGGGTTATGTTTAGTGGAATATATTCTAAATCCATAACTCATAATCATAAATTAATTAACATGATCATTAATTTGATAACGATGAAAAGTTTGAAAGGAATAAATGCTGATCAAATAATTACATATTAATAATTAAATGATCATCAAGATAATTAATGGACTATATCAATGCAGTATTCTCATGGATAATAACAAATTAATTTTCAATGATGGAAAATCTTGGTATTGTATTTCATGATCTCAGGCATCATGAGAACAAAACCATCAAGGCATTATGGTGTGATGGTTTCAAAAATGGGTAGGAATAAAAAATATAAATTAAAAAAAACAGTTAACAAAATTTTCTAGAAACATCAATAAATAAAAATACTATAGAAACATTTAATTACAAACATTTAAAACAAAATTATAAAAAATGTGTCTCTAAATAGATTCATTTACAAACATCGCTAATTTAGAGATGTTTATTGTCTTGAATTTAGTGATTTTTTGTAGTTATCAACAATTAACGACATTTAAAAAATTCACCAATTTTAATTTTTTATAGTGTTCTTATTGAAGACAATTAAAGTGTTTTTCTTAATGATTAATATAAACACAAAAAAATATCATAAAAACATTCTTGAGGAAAATCCACCACTTTCATTGAAAATCAATTTTAAAGAAATCCAAAATATTTGGAATTCTTTTAGTAGAAATAACAATGTGAACGTATAAATAAATCTTGAGATAAATGAATGGTCATGCAGGAGATAATATTTTTTCTATGTTGATTATGTTAAAACAAGTATTCCTTTCATATTTGTAGAAAAAAATAAAGTCGTGACATATTCAGAATTTCACAAGAATAATCCTTTAAAACCATTTTTAAAAAGTAAAACATTGGTCCAAATACCTTTACAAAATCAGGGGATAATTTTAATATAATTCATTGAATCATTTTTATAAAACATGGATTTAGAAGAAGAAATATTTTTTACATAAATAATTAATAATGTTGATTTTTCTGAAAAAAATATAATTTATTTATCATCCAAAAAAACAAAATTTGATATATTACATGAAAATTTCATAAATAACTAGATTAGAATAAATTTCATTGGGTTTATTAGAAAATTTTCAAATAATTTCCTTCAATGGGAATTAATCCATAAACAATCTTGATTAAAGTTATACTGAATCATAAACTCTTGTGGCTTTGGTAACTTTTGAAACAAAACCCCCATTATAAATATAACATGAAATGAAACATTAGATATGATGAAGGTAAACATATTAATGAAATAACATATCAAATGGGTAATATATACACCTCATAAAAATGAATATTTCTATAATAACAAGTGTTTCTCAATGGGGGGGAAATTGAGGTGAAATATCTCACAATGATTATATCATTTAAATCAAAATTAATCAATGAATTGATTATTTGTAAAACTTGTAACTGCTTATAAAAAATTGTAAATAAGAAAAAAATTTAAAATCATTAAAAACATAATGTTATCATATCAAATATATTGAGGAATCAATATAACCCGGTAAAATGAAATTGAGTTATGAAATTAATTACCACATAGTAACTCTCATGTATAATATAATTCGACAAAATAATTAAAATTGAAACCTAAAATATCATTAAGTATTAAGGAATTATGGTATTACATGTATAAGGTTCATTATATAAATCATAAAAAATAAATTATGTGGATAATAATAAAATGTGCCTCAGTGAAGTATTATTGAGATGAAACCACTTACCACATGTTTCCCTTTAGTTGAACATTCTTTAACCCAATTTATATTGGTTTTAAGAATGTTGTTAATTTATAATATAACCATATTCATATTTATAACATAATATATTATATTCTTATAACATATTAACACCCATTGGTAAATAAAAGTTTATTATCAAAATTGTTTCATGTGCAAACTACTTAAACTTATCATGCCTATTTTTTCATGGATGTTATAATGATTATTCCTAGGATATATATATACTATATTAATAATTCTATTAATATTATAAATATTAAATTTATTCATTTTATAAATTTTTATAACCATTATTGAATTTTTTTCATGAAAAATAAATCACATGGCCTCTTAGAGATGGTAGGTCGTACGTACGCACTAGAGATGATATCAGTTCATTAATTGGTGAGAGGGTAGATAAGTGGATTATATATATATATTTTTAATAATTAATATAATTTCATATTTATTATATATATTCATTTTATCTATAATTATTACTATCTATATGATTCTGTGATGGAAAATAAGTTACATCTGTTCGTGAGGTGCTAGTTCTTCATACACACAAGCAATGGCTTTATTTCCCATTTAATGGAGAAGTATATAGATAAATGTTATTCCATAAAAAGAATAAAATCATATTATATTTGATATATTGTTGTTATTAATGTACAAATTATATGAAAAAATGGAAGGTGGAAAAAATGAAGTAAAAAAAGATCTTGATGAAGAAAATTACCTTATCTTAGATGAACCTCCTTTGGATATCTTATTACAGGGCCTAGGGTTTATATTTTTGGAATACCAGAAAATATATAGTGTGAATTAGTTTGTTTGGAATATAATTTTGTGGGATTTTGTTGATATAAATTTCTTGAGAGTTGTGATGGTGTGAGTAGAGGGTTTTCGTTTTATAATTGAGGAGTGACATTTTGGAAAATAATCTAAACTATTCAATAATGAGAAGCCACATTCCACCCAAGTCCCCAAGAAATTGTCAAATAATGGAGTGGACTGATTTAAATTACTCTACACACATAAACCCTAATGAATAAACATTTTTTAAATATCTTATTCCATTATCCTCTATGTTTACTTACTTTTACATTTTTATTTATCCTAATTGTAATTATTATTTTGATTTACATAGGTAGTTTATCTTTTAAGACTAAAAATATATGAAATGTATTTGATAATCTGGATTTAATTATTCTATTAAAAAAAACCAATTTATCTAATAATACAAATATTTTAATGGAAAATTAATTCTAACACAAGCGCATGTAACAAGCAAAACCTCATTTTAACCGCAATCATGGTAATGAATTTTTATTTAGTGTACAATTCATTATGAAAAAAGGTTACTAATAATGTTACATTTTATTAACTATTTTTATTTCAAATAATGAATTAATTTTATTAAATTAAATTAATATAAGTGGATTAATTTAATTCATATTAAACATGCAAGGGTGATGAAAATGTGGGTTTCCAAATAACATATTTGTTATGTATAAAAAACAATATACATAACATTTCAATATAAAATTTACTAAACTTATATATAACTGATTTTTGAAAATATAACAAAATTAGTTTTACTTTTAATAAAATTTTAAAATGTAATTATGTTTTTTTTCTATTTTAAATGAAATTTCAGTTTTCAGTAGAAATCAATATTTTTTAGTAGTCATCAAAATATTTATCCTTTTATAAATATCTCAAATATTCACTCTATGATAATTTTTACATGTTTATTTAATAATATTAGTTCATATTACATGTTAATTTTTAAAAATTGGTAAAAATATTTTTAAAATAATTCAAAAAATTCCACATGTAACACCCCAAGCTTCTATTATATGCTTTTTTTAATGTAAGAGATCCATTTATTAAGAATAAAGGCTGTAACTACAGGAGTATGAAGGAGGGGATTTTATTACAATCTTTTTTATAAAGATGGAGAAGATCAACATGAAGTTTATCAAGCCAAATAATTCCTTGGTTTATTCCCTTTTTGGAAAGACCGTCAGCAACCATGTTTGGTTCACGGAAGGCATGAGTGACAATGTATATGTTCACTAGAAGTGAAGCAAGGTAGCTCATCCAATGGGTGGTATGCATCCAGGAAAGGTTCACCACACCATTTAAAATAGGATTGAAAATAGTCGTTGAGTAACATTCAATATATATGTTGTTCCAACCATTTTTTTAACAAAATAAAATGCATGAATCACAACCAACATTTCTGCTTTCAATAAGGAGGTTGAATCACAGCTACTAAAGAAGCATCCATGACAATAGCCAAGAATGTCTCTGAAGATAACAATACATCCCACAGGTCTTGGGTTCCTTTGCAAGTTCCATAAATAATTAATTTGACCCAAAATAAGATCAGATAATTTCAGAACCCCACAAAGGTGTGCCTTAGATGGCTATAGAGACATTTGATCCTAAGTTGGTGAAGGATCGCAAAGTCTCCAACAGTGTTGTCACAATTATCTTTCTAAATGAAGGATGTAACCCTAATGGATACGAGAATCTATGTCTGAACTGCATTAAGATTAAATGAGTAGTTGTTGTGGATAGTTGAATTTCTATCATACCAGGTTAGACGGAGAAGCTCAGCCACAATGGTTAAGAAGTGATTCATGATTTTCTGTGAAATGTCCAGCTTGACAGAACATTTTATTTGGAAGCAAATAGAGTCATGGAATAACCATCTACTATTAAACATGTCATCAATTTAATTCCAAAGGTCTGAAGTCATAACACAAGACAAAAACAGATGATTGATATACTCTCTATATCGGTGATAGAGGTGACAATTAGAGAAAAGATAGAAACCAAAAGACTGAAGACAAACCTCAGTAGGAATGTGGTTTTGAGAAATACTCCAAACAAGATTGAGTCTCGTGGGTTTAGTCCAAATATTATCAAATAAATTCAACCAACAAAAGTGAGGGACTAAATTTGTGATATTTTTGTAGTAAAAACTTTTGGATTCAAGAACACCATTATGGATGGGATCCAAGATAACGAAATCACCAGAGATTGAATAAGGGTAATTATCAACAACATGCATGATATTATCTGGGAAATTGAAATTACCGGATTCCCTCACATTTTTAATAGTCTAGGGTGTGATATAAGGAGGGGAATTAGAAGATGACCTAGATATAAAGGTGGTTCAAGTCCAATTGTCCTGCCAAAAATTCATGGAAGAATCTACTATAACCATCCATATAGCATTGTTCATGATGTTATAGAAGGAAAGTCTAGTGCTTGTCCATATCAAAATGTTAACATAGTTTAAATATCCCTTCTTTAAATTCATAAGGAACCTATTATTAAGAAAAGAAATTGAGTCAGGGTTATTATTAATCAATCATCAGGTGTGTTTGTCTTGAATGGCATCTGTAAAGAGTTTTATATTTTTAATGCCAAGGCCACACTTTTCAAGAGTTTTAAAATAGGTAGACTATGGGATAGTAACAAGATTCATTTCAAGAATGCATCTAGTAAAAAAAATTAACATAAAAAATAATTTTTTAAAGGAGTATGGCATGCCATTTATAGACCATCATCATATAGAAAATTATAGAGATAATGGTAGATTTTACAAGAGAGATCCTGATATCCATGGAGTGGGATTTACCTTTTCAGGAAGAGATTTGATTGATAAACTGGTCAAAAACTATGTTAAAGTATAAGTATTTAGGCTTTCGCCAAAAAATGGGATCTCCCAAGTAAGTTAAAGGGAAGGTTCTTTCTTTGATTACTAAACTATTGATGATTCTATTTTTCCTAATAAGAGAAAACATTTTTCCAAATAAGAGAAAAGATTTGTTCCAGCTAATATATTAACCAGAGATCTCTTCATAATGGGATAAGGAATTTTATAGAGTTTAAATGTTTCTTTTTTTCAATTTTAAGAACATGATAATTCATTGGTGTATACAAGATGTGTATGAACAATTAGGTTTATGGCCACCTAAATGGGTTTATTCTTGTTTTGCACCACAAAGAGAGTGAGAAATCTACTTAGATTGTATTCCATGATAGCAAAGCGAATGGAATATAATGGATAACCTTGACTGACACCCTTGGTGTATTTAAAATAGCCTTTATGATAGCCATTAATATGAATGGAATTAATGGCAGAAGTAAATGAGGGATCTATTCAACTTATGAAGGCACCATTAAAACCAAAATACTGGAGAACTTTAATTTTTAATATCCAATCAATAGTATCAATGACATTCTTAATATCATGTTTTATTTCAATAATTCCTCCTCTATTTACATTATTTAAAGAGTTGGTGCATTCTGAGGAAATGAAAATGTTGTCAGGAATAGAACATCCCTTGATAAACCCAAATTGATTCCAAGAGATAATTCTAGAACATATAGAAGAATGTCTGTTGGCATTAAACATATTAATAATTTTGTAAAGATAGTTAATGATAGTAATAGAATGGAATATATGTATTTTAGAAGTATTTTACACTTCAAGAATTAGGGTGACTAATTAAGAATTAATTCCATGAGGTAGCACACCATTATGAAAAAAGGATCTTACGATTTTACAAACATCTTTGTAGATGACCTTCCAGAATTGTTAAAGGAACCCATTATTGAATGAATCAGGACCTAGAGCACTATCAGAATTGAGACTAAAGACAATGTCTTTATTTTCATGATCAAGAGGGAGATTAAATGAAAACCATTGTCTCCTTAATCAACCATAACTATGATGACCTCAAGAAAGAGGTCCTTGTTAACAAATGGTCCATTAAATATATTGTCAAAGTAGGATACAACATGACTCACAATGGTAGCCTCAGAGTCCAAGATGGTGTAATTGTTCATGAGGAAAGAAACATGTCTAGAAATGTTTCTAATTATTTGATGAGAATTGTAGAAAATAGTGATTTTATCACCATCTAAGAGCCATTTAGTTTGGATGAATTCCTTGCACAATTTGTCTTTAAGCATCAAAGGATAATTATGTTTCATAGTGATGTTTATTTCATTTTTTCTATCTAAAGAGAAATCAGAGCTGGTGGAGATATTTTGAATTTGTTTAATCTAATTCTCAAGGTTGAAAATGTCTTTGTTCATTTTTTTATATTTTTATACACACCAACCTTTGAGAAAATATTTGAGGTGCTTTATCATAGTGATACTATACAAATCATCACAATGATGTTTTATAGATTTCTAAAAAAAATTAATAATTTTTTACATTCCAAGTAAGTAGGCTAAGAGTTATTGAATACGAACGAAATCATGGGATTAGATATTTTATAGAAAATACTTACTATAATGGTATGGTGGTACAAATTTGGTTTTGGCAAGGTAATTCTAGATATGGTGTCCCAATTTTCCAGCACGTAAATATTTGTGAAAACTCTATCTAGTTTTATAGAAACAACCTAATTGTAGTGTCTTCTATACCAAGTAAATTTAGCACTCGTAAGGTTGATTTAAATAAGGTTACCATCCTCTAGATTTGTTCTAAATTCTCTTGAGGAGATTTGAAAGTGTGATGGACCAATTTTCTCACTAGGAGTAATAATAGCATTAAAATCATTGATCATGAACCTAGGGTCATGAATGTTCTTATCTAAATCTCAAAGGTCATACCAAATAGGAATTCTATCATGATATCTATTCTTAAAATAGACCATATAAAAAATATACCTAAACCATCAATGGAAAAATCACAAGTAAACATTTTCATAGAGAACTTGAAAGCATTAACATTTTGTAGAGAGGTAGAATAAAAAATCCAAAGATGGTCAATATTAGAGAAATTTTGGAAAGCACCTAGAATGTTATACCCATCAGTATGAAGATGAATAAATTTTAGATAAAAGTTAATTTTTGGTTCATCTATAGAAAATATTTTAGGTTTATGTGTCAAAATAAGTCGTATGCAACATCGAGTTCTAGCACACCACTACCAATCAAACTAGCCGTTTAAAAAATTAGTTATGAATAGTAATACCCACGTTTAAATTTTTTATAAATTTTATTTTTCAAATTGAATTCATTTTTGGATTTATAATATCCAAATTAGCTTAGGGTTAATTTTTTGTATTTTTCTGAAAAAAATCAATTTTTGATGAATAGTGAAAAACACTACATTATTGTTTAAAACTGAGTTTTTACATAAATAATTATTTTATAATTTAAATATATTTTAAAGTCAAAATTGATATATAATACTTATATTATTCCAATGTAATTCATTGGAGTCATTTTATAATAAGACTAGATAAATGAAATTTTATTGAAATTTTTAACGCCTTTTACCCACCTTCGTGGGTCATTTGTAAATTTGCATAAAACATAATTTTACTACTTCTATGAATTGAATTTACAAAATAGAAAATACAAAATTTTCTTCAGTATGTAAAATATCATTCAATAGGATGGAAATAATTTATTATGAATAGTGACTTTTAAATTTTATTCTCCACGGTTACAAGTAAATAGGGTAATTAAAGGTAAACATAATATTATAATAATATATAATTACCCCAACACATGTCTTAATTATATTGGATACGTTATTTTAGACCATAAACAATATTATTACAAAAATAAGACCATTTTTATCCCTTTGAGAAAGATTAAGACATTTATTACATATAAATTTAAACAATAGTTAAAAGTGTTAAATTCAAATTTTAATAACTAAACCATTTTTAATATAGGGTTATACCTAAGATAAATTTGAATATATCTATTCATTATAAATATAAAAATATTTCCAACATCATAGTATTTTATTTATATATTTTAGAAATTAACTTATTTAATTTATTAATGACACAAGGATAATGCAGTAATTACTTTATTAATAAATGATTTAAATAATTGATATTATAAATATTAAGATAAACATATAATTGAAACATTTGATGAAATGAACTAATTTTATAGGTTAATATGTTATGTTAAGGTTTATTAAATGTATTTTTTTCGAAGTAATCAACTTGTAATGACTTTCACAAACACTAAATACTAAATAGTGTCAAAATTGACATAAATGAGTTTTTATATAAAATACTATTTTATTAAATGATATAATATTACAAAAAATATTAGATTCTTCCAAATGAATGATATGATGTTATATATGTCATTAATTAACCACTTTATGTATTATTGGTATTTAATAGAAACTACATATACCATGTAGTATAAAAATACTGGAAGACCTCATAAAAGATAAACTATTTAACTAAGAGTTAAATCTAAAGGATATGATTAATATGGTTCCCTAGACTTGTATAAAACCTATTGGTTGAGAGTATTTAGACCCATAAACTCCTTATTCTGTAAGTAAATGTATTTTTATATATTCAAAACTGAAAAAAAAATTATAATAAATTAATATTTCAAGCTTTTCCTAAAGTGTCCCTCACCTCTCTTATACAAGGGTACTACCCCTTGTCTTAAATTCAAACCTCCAAATCCATTTGGCTCAGACAAACCCAGCTCAAGTCTCTTAAATGATACCCTAACTTAATCATATAGTCCCAAATTTTGTTAGAAAGAAAACTTAAGTATCCCTTTTTTTCAATTCAAAATGAATTACCTGAATAAGAGGTAATTATTTTATCACCTCTTCTAAAGTTCGTTTCTTCTTCTACATCCTATTATATGTTTTTTTCATTATAAAATAATAAATCATGTATCTTATAAATACTAAGTTATTGTTATAAATTTGTTACAACCATATTCATTATTATATCTATCCTATGAATGACAACGTCAACATACGTGTGTGCGTATAACTTACCGTCTCCATGTCGTGGTGCGGTTTTTTAATCAACACTTCATTATTTTGGATGGGAATAATAATGAGTATAATTGTTGTAAATAATAAATATAACATGTTAATTATTATTTATATATGATATAACATCCAATTACATACAATTCCACCATCAATAAAATGATATTGTTGCTCGTATGTAAGTACAACTTACCGTCTCCACAACAAGGTGAGATTTCATTCCCCATCGTAACCAATCAATAATAATTTTCATTTTATGATTAAAAACTATGTTTAAGAACTTATTAATTTTCTTTATATAAATTAAATGCATCATATCCATAACAATCATGACTTACGTAACAAAACATATTAAGGAAAACAATCAATCAACACCCGAATCAATGAAAATACTAAAATATTATTAATAAAGAAATATTATAGGATCATATATCATATAATATTTACGTATTTTGTTCTTTTATAATTTAATAACAATTATTTAACAATTATACAATAGGTTAACATACCCTCTACTAAGGAAAAGTACTCGGTAAGGGCTAATTTTACAATCTCATTATTATTTGAGGTTCTTTATACGTAAATATCCACTGAGAATTCTTTATCATCCACAAATGTGTTTCATAAAAAATAATTTGAAAACATTTTTACTATTTCGAAAACTATGAGTTAAAGTCATTTATACCCTTTATTGACTTTTTATAAAAAAATTGAAAAAATATTTCTGTCGTTTTCCAATCAATGTACATTATGACCTTTTGGACGAATTAAAGAAAGAATGTTTTTTTAACTTATATGGAGGGTGAGGCTATTTTCTGGCATTATAACACCTTATAGGATCCCCTTACAATATTAAATGAATATTTTCAAAATAAATATTTTCTTTTATAAGTATGGAACTTTTAAATGACTTCAAATTAGAAATATACATTTCTCTCAAATACATTTTGTATTGATTTCATATATTTCAACATCTATTGTTGGGAATTATTATTAATTGAAGTTGATTTATAATGATAAAATATACCATATTTTATTGATAGTTTTATGATATTTTTTACAGTGGATGTTCTATTTTTTTGTCTTCTATGGTTTCTATTTAAGTATTAACATTTTATATGTTAGATTAATACGAATGTTTGTGTTATGTTTCACCTGTTTCATATGAGGAATATATTGGACATAGTATGTGATGGGTGGGGCCCTCTATAGCCCCTCGATGCATCTGTATCTCTCATTATACAAACTAGTGTCTTGAAACTAGGCCATAATTTTTTTTTATTTTTAGTCTTGGAACATGGCCTTGACTATGTTGTTATGATGTCCAGTATTATGCCCTCCATCATTATGAGATTAGATATTGATATTAAATGTGATTATTCAACTAGTAGAATATCCATGTGAATAAGTAAATTGAATTATTTGATTTATCTTTTCCATATTATGCTGAAGTTTATGTTTAAAATGCTTGTGTTTTAGTCATATACATTGCCATAAATGTTTATTCTTATTTAGGATAGCTTCCACTATATTGTTATCCTTACTGAGCATCTCAGCTCCCCCTTTCTTATGTTTCATTTTTTTCAAGATGCGAAGAATTATATTATACATGTCCTACAAGGATACGATAAGGGATATAAGTGTGTTCAAAGGATACATAAATTTTCTTTTTTATTTAATAAGGTATTGTAATACTTATTTATGTATTCAGTACTTCCAAAGCTACTAAACTGATCAGTCATTCAGGACATCGTCTTTTGTAATCATTCCAGTGTTATGTAATAATTCACCAACTCTCGGTAACTAGGGTTGGGGCGTTGTAGTTGATATTTGAGGAATTTTAGAAAAAACCTTTGAAAATATATTTACAACAACTCTGATTAGAGAACATTACCATAAGAAATCTTTTATGGATTAGTATAGAAGATCATCCAAATTTTTTTGGTCATGTATATACTTTGTGGGTTTTCCAAGAAATACATCCATGTCTGGATACTAAAAGTGGACATGGTTTTGGGATAGTTATACCTAGGAGTGAAAACACTGACATGGAGTTTCGGTATTGAACCATGGTATCCTAGAACACAACAATAGGCCGTACAGCGAACCTGGTTTGACACACCTGAGGGATATTCTTAAGATAAATAAAATTTTACTTCCAAACCATTATGATTAATTTATGAGTAAATACATCCCCAAGGAAAACATTTTTTATGATTATGGATTATATGCATAAACAGTTCAATTTATGTAAAGTATTTTACATGTTTTGAATTTTCCATTCTGGTTCATAAACTAATCTAGTGTCTGTTTTTTTTAGAAATGGTGCCTAGTGAATTAATGGACATATTATCATCACACGTAATCCATATATGGATTTCCCTCCTATTTAAGATAATTTTAGTGGATCTAGTGGTGTAATTGGTGCTGAACATCTTATAACCATACTAGGACAACTCACTCAGGTTGGGAATAATAACCTTACCCTTATGGAGCACCCTGATCCACAACATGTATGATCATTGTTAGACTTCTTCATAAGAAAGAAACCACCAACATTCAACAGTAATAAAAATATATTTGCAGATGAGAAATGGATAAGTTCCATAGAAAAATATTTCATGATTTGGGGTGTATGTCAATAGAAATGGTTGTCGTGGTAGTTTATCACCTCTATGGTGATGCAGATAAATAGTGGAAACTAATTCAAAACACAAAGGGGTATGAAGAAGTATAAAATATGGAATGTGTGTAGTTTAAAGATATTTTCTTAGAGAAATAAATTCTTCACGAACATCGACCATATATGGGAAAAAATTATGAGTCTAACGAAAAAAAAGGAGGATAATGTTACAAATTATGAGGATACAATTACAACGTTACCAAGGCATACTGTAAGTTATTTATATAACCCAATAATTAAGACTGATCAATTCTTTGATGGGTCAAAAGCATTTATCCTAGGAGTATTAGTCTCACAAACCTTCTCATCATACGGATATATAGTCTCATGTGCTATCAAGATAAAAAAGGAATTCTCTATACCTAATGATTGTAAAGTGAAGCAAGAGAAAAATAGATATGTTGAACACTCTTGAAAAGGAAATAAGGGGATGAAGGGAAAAGTTTACTTTCCATCCTGCAATAGTAGTGGTAAGAAACACCCTAGTACATTCCTAAAGTGGATGTGAATATGTTACAAGTTTGTAGAGAAAGGACACCATGATTGTGATTGAAATGGGAAGAAAGATTATTTCAATGTTCAATTCTAAAATTGTAATGAAATGGGGTATTATGAAAATGAATGTCATAAGAGTCAAGGAAAATTTCTTCAAAAAAGGAAAAGGAAGAAAGGCCAATCTAATGTTCTAACTACTACTGAGGTTGAAATTTTTAATTATGTGGTGGTAGATACTTTAATCGTTTTCTCAAAATTAGCCAATGATTTATTTTATTATGGGTGAATTCATTCTTTCGTATCTTCCAGGTTTTCCAAGAGCACATGAGCCTTAGCCCAGTTGGTGAGGACTTGGAAAGTGCATCAAAGGGACCCAGGATCAAATCCGGGTAGAGACATATTTCTATATACTATAGAATTATTGTAGAAGTACTGTAGCTGCAACTGTTCGATACTGTTGCAGCATGATCTATTCATCCATCTAAGCCTCTGGGCCCCCAGTTTGGTCATCAGGTCTTGCAAGCCTTTTGGGGCCCACACGCCTTTCATTCCAGTTGTTTCTCATGGACTAGAAACCACCTTAAGGCCTTAGGGCCAGCCTAAGTCCTTCTGGCCACATGATACAGATTTACAAGTCATACTACAAGGTACAAGGCATCGGATGAGGATCTGGGGAGGTGCATTCACTAGAGAAGAACAAACTAGAATTGGAAGAATGAGAGGGTATGGCTATTCCATCAATACCAAGCATATGAAACCATGCAAAGGAAAGCTATCTGACCAACCCTGTGAATGTGGAGTGCTTATTTTATGACATATGCTCGGGAGGAGTAGTTACAAGTTGTCATGTCTGGGTGTTTTACATTAAGACCTATGGGTTCTGTAATTGTCTCTAAGAATTTGGGCCTTGTAAGGGTTCCACAGCACCCCTTGAAAGGTGTATTATTAGAAAAAAATGATGGTCTTCGAGCCATTCCGACCTATTTTTTCGAGAAAATTATATACTTCCAATTTGACATAACAAGGTTGTTGTCAGTAAAAACTCTTAAGGAAAGTATCATTGCTACAAATATTTGTCAATAAGTTTCTATTATTACATATAAACATGTATTCTATGCTAATAATATTTTCATACCCATGATTGGATTTGATATAATCCTTGATATGGATTGGCATTCAGTCCATGATGTGAAAATTAATTGTCAGAAGAATGAGGTTACAAATTTTGATGATGATAAGGAATCCCTTATCTTTATAGCAGAAACATATCCATCAAATTCTCATCTAGATCCACCCTCTATAGCCCTAAAAAATTCAATTATTGGGTAGGAAGGGAGTGAAATAACTATGGGTGAGTAATAGAACATTCAAAAAGAGGATGTAGCAATTGTGTAAAATATATGTTGACCTGTTTCCAGAATATTTACTAAGACATCCTCTAGAACGAGAAATTGAGTTTTCCATTGACTTAATTCCTCGTTAAAGGCCTATATCAAAGACCCTTTAAGGAATAGACACTATGGAATTAGTGGATCTAAAGAGAAAATTATAGGAATTAAGTAATAATGTATTTATTCACCCTAGTGTTTCTCCATTGGGAGAAATTATTCTTTCTATTAAGAAGAATGATGGATCTACGAGGATGTGCATTGACTATAGGGAAATTAATGCTATCAAAATAAAGAACATGTATCCCCTACCTTGAATTGATGCTTTATTCAATCAACATTATGGAGATAAATATATTAGAAAGATTGAAATTCGATCTAGATATCATCAGTTGTGTGTGAAAAAGAAACACATTCCAAAGACAGTATTTCGATCTAGTTATGCGCATTATGAGTTTACAGTAATGCCTTGCTCACTGACTAATGCACCCTCTATTTTCATGGATATAATGAATGGAGTTTTCAAGTAATATCTTTAGGACTTTGTAGTGGTAGTTATTTATGATATATTGGTATACTCAAAAAGCAATGAAGATCATCAAAATCACTTGCAAACTATTCTAAAACACTTAGAATAAATGAATTATATGGGATGTTTAGAAAGTGTAAATTCTTGCTCCATGATATTTCTTTTCATGAAAATATTTTCTCTAAGGATGGAATATTTTTTTATCATTAATTGATAAACGCAAACCGAAATTGGCCAGCACCGAAGATTATAACAGAGGTATGCCTTTTTATTTGTTTAGTAGGTTACTATCAGCATTTCATCCTGAATTTTTCCAAATTGGCTAACCCATTAAAATTGGACACATGTAAAGGGGTTAAATTTTATGGGAAAAAGTGTGTGAAGAATGTTTTGAATAAATTAAGAGAAGATTATTCAATTCTCTTAACTTGACTCTACCATCAGGGAATGATGGGTTTGTTATTTATAGTGATGCATCAAAGAAAGGACTTGGTTGTTTCCTTATGCACAATGATAGAGTTATTTCATATGGATCATGACATCCAAAAATTAATGAACAAAACAATCCCACTCATGATCTTGAGTTAGAAACTGTAATATTTTCTCTGAAGATATGGAGACACTATCTCTATGGTGAAAAATGTGAGATATATACCAATCACAAGAGTTGGAAGTATATTTTCTCACAAAAAATAACAGAACATGAGGAAAAGTTTATGACTTTAACTAAGCATGGATTACAATTTCCCCATACACTACCACCCATGGAAGTTAAATAAGGTGGAAGATGCTTTGAGAAGAAAGGGTCGTGGTGTTATGAACAAGATGATATTTGAAAGTGATCCTATGTTTATGGATCTAGTAAAGATGGATATGGGAATAATCATGGAAGGTGAAACATCAATAACTTTTCAAATGGTTTCCAAACCATATTTACTAGAAATGATAAAATGTTCTCAGACTGATGATGAGGAGTTTCAAAAGAAAATTAAAGCTGTGAATGATGTGAGAATGATTAACATCGTATATGAAGATGGATGTTTGAAATATGGGAAGATTCTTTGTTTTCCCGACATACCTGATCTAAAAAGTTAATTGTTGGATGATGCTCATAGAACTAATTTCTCTATTCACCCTAGTGTAATAATGATGTATAGATATTTGAATGATCATTTTTTTGGGACCACATGAAGAGGTAAATTGCTAATTATGTGTCAAGATGTATGGTTTGTCAATAGGTGAATGTTGGAAGACCAGATTGTGGAGGAGTAATGCAACATGTTCTCATCATTGAGTGTAAATGGGATGATATTACAGTGGAATTTGTCATGGACATATAAAATAGTTCTAGAATTATTGAGGAAATATGGTTCATTGTTGATCATCTTAACAAGTGACCACATTTTCATGATATAAGAGAAAATTTACTACTTGAACATATAGCAAGACTATATATTACTGAAGTTCAAAGGCCTCATGGTATAACCATATCAATTTTTTCTAATCATGATCCCCATTTTACATAAAGATTCATGATGGTTTTTAGAAATCCCTAGAGACTGAACTTTATTTGAGAAATACCTACCACCCTCCAACTGATTCAAAATCAGAATGGACAATTCAAACCATAAAAGACATGTATAGATTTTTCTCATACGACTTTCAAGGTGTAATAACCCAGGTTTTTAAGAAGGCTCAAAATTACGACCCTATATGAATTTTTTGACATGAGTCTAAGAAAACTGTGAAAATCTATGATATTATGGAAATTTTAAGATGACACACCATGTACGGGTAAGGCGTGTACCGGCCGTGTGCTCGTCAAGTACATGACTTGTGATGAAAATTTAATAATTTATTAATACACGACACTTAATTATTATCGACACACCATGTATCCTCTTATCTATATGCTGGATGAGTTCAAGTTGTGTGTCAATCCATGTGGAGAGTCCATGTCGTGTGGCTACATTCTCTTGAGTTGGAGTACAAACAAGGAAACTACATGGCATCTAGTTCTTTATACATGCCATGTATTATTATTTTTATCCACTTAAATGAAATTGTGTTGTGTCTTATTTTGGAAAACTTAGTCTTCATCCCCAAATTCAGAATAGTTCTGCTCTGAAAACCAGAAGAACATCCCTTGCCCTAGAATCTTCATCTGGAGTCCGTTATTCAATCCATTGGTGGCTGTATGATCACAATAGTGAGGCTTAAACCACATACTATGTTACATTATTTATCGTTTACATCACATGTCCTAGTTTCTATCTAATTGGAATTTCCTGGATTTGATGGAAATGTAGATCTACAATGATCAGCTTCGAATTGGAGATCGATATTGGACCTTCCTAGGTCTACGAGTCTCAGGTATGTGGTGCATATTTTTTTTTTGATTTTGCAAATTTTTGGGTGGCGTGACCTTTGGGTCATTTTCAGGTATTTTGTGTGTCACCATATTTTACCTTATGTTTCATGTTTAATTGTTTATTTGACCTATGGGATGCCTTTTGGTATTCCATGTTACATGTTTTTCTTGAGCGGGGTCGGGTGAGTGGTCGTTTCTCATCGGGGCATTTTGGCTGGGGGATTCCAAAATGGTTATAATTTTATTGTATTGTTTTAAACTGTTGAGTTTAATTTATTAAAACTCGATATGAATTGATAGAGTCTTTAAAGACATTAGTCAAGGTATGGGATGTCAATTGGTTAGTGCATTTCAACAGTTTAGTTTTTTTCCAATTTAAGGGTGATTATTTGGATCATATATGTAATTTTTGAATTGCATATTCTAGAACCCTTATGGTTGTATTGGGCATGGATCAAATATTCTTGATTGATTCTTATCAATGTTTGGCCTTGGCCCAGGTTAAATTAAGTGGTTCTGACCACAGGATTGGGCGTCATAGATATCAGCTTGAGGTAGGGTGAATGTCAGGTTAGGCATATCCTGTGCAACATGGATAGACAGGCTTTCAGAATTGAGCAGCATGGACATACAAAAATGAGGTTTTATAGGTGTTGTGTCTTGGGTACTATTTTGGTGATTACCTCCCACCCGGATCTTTGAGTAGTGTGCACACAGAGAGACTTTGTGATGAATTGTTTTTTATCACTCGTGTGGGTAGAGGCCCCTGGTAGTCGCAGATTAGGTTCAATTAGCTTAGGTGGCTTGTCATATGAAGCCATGATGAAGGCGAGGAGACTTCAGGGGTTTATACTGTGGCTACTAGGTTGGGGGGAAGAGGCTTGCCATTATTTGAGGGCATACATAACTATTCCTTTAGTCATGTAATTTGATGGAAAATATTGATGTCCCTCTGGTTACTTATTTGAGGGAATACATTGTTGTCCCTCCTGTTACTTATTTGTGGATAGGCATCATTGTTCCACTGAGTTACTATTTTATGGGTGTTCCCTCAGGACGTTGGTACTTGAGACATGTGTTGTCAAGGGAACATGGTGTCGAGTTACATGATAGTGATTCCAGCATTGGAAGAAGCAAGTGACACTCCATGGAGGCTGCTGAGCACCAGTGGATTTTGTGTTTGATTTTGGACATTGTATTGTTTACTATTTTACTTATAACTAGATGTCTATATAAACACATATATTAGGTATGTTATTTTGGGTGGTATCTTATTGAGATATGTTTGACACCCTGCACGGGCCCTTCGAGGCGCGTGTAGACTTTATATATTTACATGCGGGATGTAGGACAACATTAGAAGCTAGACTGCATTATCTATTGGATGGAGATGGTATGGACCTTGAGGTCTTGCCTAGCTAGAGTTTAGATTGTTTTTATTTCTTTCTTGTATTATGATGATTACTTTTTTGTATCTACAGTTGGTTATCCATTGGTTCCCCTTTTCTTATGGATAAGTATGGCATGCTTAGGATGCATGTTTTGTTGTTCAGTAGTAGTAACAGGTGATCAGAATGTTGTTCTATTTACTATCATTGTTTGTTGTTTATATTTATTACTTCCACTATTTATTGAAATTTATTTTTCTTCCACTCTATGGGTCTGGTTTGACTTTACCATGTCATTAATTTCCACTGCAAGTTATATATTATTACTTAGACTAGTACCATTATTATCCTTCGAGAGGATATAGCATTCCCACTATACATACTTAGATCCTCGGTTCTAGTCAGAATGATTTAGTGTTCTGAAAGGTGCACCTAATGTAGTAACCCCCGAAACGTTTAGCACTGTTTGGGTGGCTCTTCAGGTCTAGGACATTACAAAGTGGTATCGGATGAGTTCTTGATAGGGATTTAGTAGCATTGTGTTCATAGATACTAATGAGATTGAGCCTTATCTTTTATTTTTAGTGGTTTTACTATTTATGATATGGTAGACTCAACATAGGTTGTTACTAGAACTGGGATTCTAGCTTGTTCTTTGGTTTTTGTAGCCCCTGGTATGAGGGATGGACTAAGTATCCATGGGAGGGAATTATTCTTGTCTTTTTTCTCAGATTAATTATTATATGATTTCCAGCTCAGTGGATCACATGGTGTGTGATATTATTGGTTGTGATATGTGACCTTTGACCCAATGTATCTTGGAAAAACTTGACCGTGTCCTGGTATGGAAAGGATGTTTGTTTCTCTTTAGATATGCACATTTTTTGGGTATTTCAATATCATAACATCACGTAAGATCTGTTAATTGATATTTCAATGTGAATAATATCAATTTCCATGATTTTTATGCTTTTAAATGTGAATAGGTGAAATTCATGATAGAATTTCTTGTTGATTTAAATGTGTTAAGCCATGATTTATATATTTGTATAATTTCATGTGGCAGGGTATTTGGGTCTGGCACTTGTTTGAGGAGACATCTACTATGGTTGAGGTGATTTTGATCACCAGGATTGGGCGACTCAGTCATCAGTTTAAGGCAACATTGGTTGTCAGTATGGGCATGACCCGAGGTACTTTCGATACTTGGCTATGTGAGGGTAGGTATGGAGGCCATGTGGTTAGGATGTCGGGGGCATGGGTTGAAAAAGGGGAGAGTGAGGGTAGTAGTTATGTGATTCCTTTTACTGTTTTTCTTATATACGTGTATATATTGTTATATATATATATATATATATATATCGGTTGTATGACCATTTATGGTATTCAACGGGTTCCTTTTAGTCGACTCCGATGGAGTGTCAGACGTGAGATGGTTTAGTGCCGCAGGAGCAGGATTTGGATTAGGATCTAGTGTAGGTAGAGAATGAACCAGAAGTACATGCTCAGGGATAGGAACAGGTACAGGATCAAGTGCTGGTAGGACAACAGAGGGGTTTGGTAGAATTTGGACCATGACTCGATGAGTAGTTCTGAGCTAGCATGGAATGTTTCTTATATGGGATTGACAGAGGTGAGCTAGTTACAGATCTATATATGGAATATTTGATGTGGGAGTTATAGTCATATAACCTTCACCTTTTTCATGGTGAGGGTGGTCCGCAGGTGGCTAAGAACTGGATAGAGAGAATGCAGATGATCTTCGAGTAGCTCGAGATGCCTCCAGGATGGTGGGTAAAGCTGGAAATATACAAGCTACAAGGACCGGTAAAGCACTAGTGGGATGCCCATGTTTAGGCTCATTGGAATGAGGATCTAGAAAGTATGTACTTCGAGGAAAGGTTCATTGAGAAATTTTACCCAGAGACACTATGATACAAGGACCGGCAAAGCCCTAGTGTGATGTAAAAAATTTATGTGGAAAAACTAGATGCTAATATATGGTATTGGCTCTAGATCAGTTGTGTGATTTATTTATATATATTTATGACATGTGTGGCATTTGGGCATTGAGGATTCCGGTTACTTGGGGTACCGTGGGAACTACGACATCAATGTTGCAGGTTACTTGATATTTCGTGGAATCGAGGCGTCGGGGTATCGAGGATGTGGGTTACATGTGGTGCATGACATCATGTTTTATTTTGAGGATCTATGGGATGCATGACATCATGGAGGCGGACACAGATTTTGTGAAAGTTATTTTTGAGGTGTTGGGAATGACACGAGACCACCAATGAAGCGCAAGGGTGACGATACGTCATGAGAGGAACATCATTCCTGAAACAGGTTAGTGAACCATTGTTTTGTTGAGTTTTTTAGGGCCGATACTAATTTAGTTAGTTCTTAATGTGGGGAGCCACTTGAGGAATATTGGTATCAATGGGTTGGTTTGGGTCGGGTCGATTGGGTTTTTGGACCCGACCCGATCGAAAGAGGCCAGGTCGGGTCAGATCGGTTCAGGAATGTTTTTTTAGCTCAGACCCAACCCATCCCAACCCATACTGAATTGGGTTGGGATGGGTTGGGAAGATGGGTTTATGGAGAAAAAAATTGACTGTTTCTAGATATCCCACATGACATCTCTACTTCAACCTAGTGCAACCGTTATCCCCTCCACACAAGAAAGATCTTCTTCCCTATGCCTCCAAGTCCTGTAATCAATATTCTTAAAAATGGAGGTAGTGGAGAAGCCATCATTGGTGGAGAGTAGGTGCTAATGATGGTGGAAATGATCGTGCTGGTTCTATGTGAATCCTCCCCAATTTTCTTCACCTCCAAGTCTCGATCTCACTTCCATATCCACATTGTCAAAAACACAGCAAGAAAGACCTTGTAGAATGATGCTAAAAATTTAAAATTCATGCGCTTATAAGTTCTGATCCATGCTCGAACTAAATCAATTGCTACGCTTGAAAGATTCCAGTGCCTCTATGTTTGGATCCATGCTAATACAATTCTAGTGCTTCTCCTAAAAAATTGAAATATTTTTTTTGAATGATGTGAAAATAAAAAAGTGATCCCCACTATTGAAAAATTATAGTGCTTCTAGGTTTGGATCCATGCTCAATTGAAATAAATTTCTTCTCAATCCACTATCATTGGATTCCTTGTATAAAACGCAAACACTCGTCCTGGATTTGGAGAAAAAAGAGCCCCCCTCCTTGGTGGATCTAGTGTTGTTGTGATATCCGAGATGGAGGAGGATGGCAGTAGCAAGGAGATGGCCTTGGGGTCAGTGTGGTGGGGTGGTGGCCCTCGAACGATGTAGAAGAGATGATGAAAAGTAGGTAAGGCTATGAAGAAACAATAGTAGAGGTGGGGGTGATGTGTTGTAGTGATAGCATCGACTGAGCATGATGGATGGTTAGCGTGGGTGTAGGTAGGAAATGATGAAGATGATAGAAAGGGAATCAGTTGTGGAAGGAGGGAGGAAATTGAACTAAGTCTGATGAGAAGGGGTATCACGAGAGGAATATTAGCTGGCTGATTCGTTGAAATGTAGGTGGATATAAGGTTGGTTGGGTAGGGTTTGGTCAATTTCTCCCAATTTATGACCTGACCCGACCCAACCAAAAAATATCTCAACCCGACCCAACCTATGGTATAGTTTTTTTAACATGACCCCACCTAACTAGACCATCTCGAGTCGGGTCTGGACACCCCAATTGAATAATTTATTCAGAACCTTTGAGACATGGTGAGTCTAGGTTACTTTAATAGGGGTGGTCTATTTGGGGACATCTACGAGTTTTATTTGATAGCTCAGGGACTAGCTATGTTAATGAGGGGATATTTTAACAACCTAGTTTTTTAGAGTAGGTCAAAATTCTGACCATATTTTAATTTTTTGACTTGTCTATGAGAAAATTAGGAATATATGAGATGTTTTGGATATTTCTAGACTACACACGACAAACAATAAAGTTCATCCCATGTATGGGTTAGGTGTGTACCAACCATGTGCTCACCGAGTACATGTAATGTGATGGTCATATAGGAATTTCCTACTACACAGTGTGTTGTTTTGCTTGACACGTCATGTATCCTTTTTTCTGCATACCGGCTGAGTTCAAGCTATTTATAGACCCATATGGAGTGTCCCAACCCTGTGGCTACCTCCTCTTATGTCACAGTGAAGGCAAGGAAACTAAATAGCATGTCGACATTTATACACATTGTGTATTTTTATTTTTATTTTCTAAATGAAAGAGCATCACATCTTATTTAGGAAAACCTCTTCTTCTTCCCCAACATCAAAATAGTTCGGATATGAAAACCCGAAAACAACCCTTTATATAGAATATTCATTTGGTGTCCATTATTTAGTCCGTTGGTGGTTGCGAGATCGCAAGAACAAGGCAAAACCCACACACCCTCTTCCATTCATGATCATTTTCCTCACGTATCGCAATTTTCATCCAAGTCGAATTGTCTAGATTTGATGGAAATGTAAATCTATAAAGATATAATTTGAATTGGAGCTAGATATCGGATGTGCCTATGTCTAAGAGTCTAAAGTAGGTGGTACATACCTTCTTTTATGTGTTCACAGACTCTTGGGTGGTTCAGCCTTTTGCACGTTTTTCAGGTATTTCGAGTGTGACCAAATTTTACCTGATATTGCCTGTTTAATTGTTTATTTGACCTATGAGATATCTTTGGGTATGCCATGTTACTTGTTTTTCTTGAGTGGGGCCAGGTGAGTAGTTCTTGCTCATCGGGGAATTTTGGCTGGGGGATGCCAAATTGGTTATAATTGAATTTTATTGTTTGAAACTGTTGAGTTTACTTTATTTAACCGTTATATGAATTGATAGTGGAATTAAAGACCTCACTGCTAGTACGGTAAAACACATGGTTAGTGCATTTCAACTATTTAGTTTGTTTTTCCCGTTTAAGGGTGATTCTTTTGATCAAATATGTAATTACTGAATTTCATATTCTAGAACCATTGTGGTTGTGTTGGGCATGGACTAGATATTCTGGAGTGATGTTGATAATAGGTTGGGCTTGGATCGGGTTACATTAGGGTGGTTCGGCCCACGAGATTGGGCGTCATGGATGTCTGCTTGAGGGAGGGTGACTATCAGGGTTGGCAAGGCCCTGGTTACATGGATGGAAAGGGCATCAGACATGAGTGGCATGGTCCCAGGGACATGATGTGTCAAAGGTCTTGTCGCTGGGGTACTATTTTGGTGATTTCTGCTCACCTAGAACATTGAGTAGTGTTCACATAGAGAGACTTCGTGAGGAGATGGTTTTGACCACTCAAGTTGGTTGAGGGCTCAGGTAGTTGCGTTTTAGGTACAATTGGATTGGGGGTTCTTTCCATAATAAGCCACGTGGAAGGTGAGGAGCCTTTAGGGGATAAAATTGAGCCTATCTAGTTGGGGGTAGAGGCTCGCCATTATTTGAGGGCATGCATCATTGTTCCACCTGTTATGTTATTTGAGGGTAGAAATAATTGTCCCTCCAGTTAATTATTTGAGTGAAGAAATCACTATCCCTCTTGTTTCTTATTTTAGAATTGGCATCATTGTTCATCTGAGTTTCTATATCATGGGAATTCACTCAAGACATCTGTACATGGGGAATGTGGTGTCAGTGGGCACATGGTGTTGGGTTACATGACAAAGATTTTTGTGTTGGCTGAAGCCGGTGATAGTCCATGGTCACATCTAAGCACTAGTGGAGTTTGTATTTGTTTGTGTGCATTGTACTATTTATTATTTTACCTATAACTACATTCCAAATTAACCACCTATATTATGTATGCATCATTGGGTGGAATCCTACTAAGAATCATCTTACACCCTGCACGGGCCCTTTAGGACGTGTGTAGACTTTATATATTTACATTCATTTAAGAGGAAAACATCAAGAGCTGGATCGCATTAGCGGTTGCATGGAGATGGTATAAACCATGAGGTCTCTCCTAGATGGAGTTTACTTTGTTTTTATTTCCTTCCTATATCATCATGGTTACTTTTTTGAGATACAGTTAGTTATCCATTGGATCCCCTTTACATATGGATATTAATGACCTACTTTGGATGCATGTTTTTTTTTCAGTAGTAGCTACAATTTATCATCATGTTGTTCTATTTTACTTTCCATTGTTGTTGTTTATATTTATTTCTTATACTGTTTATCAATATTGGTAGTGCTTCTGCTATGCGGGTATGGTTAGAGTCTGTTGATTCGTTAATTTCTGATGCATTTTATATATTATTACTCAGACAAGTACCATTATTATCCTTTAATAGGGTCTCGCCACTATACGTATTTGGGACCTTGCTACTAGTTAGAAACCTTTGGCGTTCAGGGACGTGCGCCTAAGGTAATAACACCCAACCCATTTAACACTGTTTGGGTGGCTCTTCAAGTCTAGTAAATTACACAACGTATGTGGGATCAATATTTACCAATGGTAAAATTTTCCTATAACAATATATTCCATTCAAGTATTTAGATAGCACCATATGAAACATTATATGGAAAGAGATGTTGCACACCAAATTGTTGGGATGATGTTAGTGAAAGAAAACTTATAGTACCAAAACGTGTTTAGGAAACAATGGAAAAGGTGATGATTATCCCAACCCACATCAATGTAGCTCAAATTATTCCAAAGGGATATGCTGATAACCAATGGAAAGATTTCGAATTTGATGTTGTTGATAATATTTTCTTGAAGGTATCTCCATGGAAGGGTGTAATATGATTTGGTAATAATGGTAAATTATGTTCCATGTACATTAAACCTTTTAAAATTCTGGAATGAATTGGATTTATCTTATAGTTTGTCAATGCCTCCAAGTCTCTCCAAAGTTCATGATGTGTTATACATATCACTGTTGAGAAAATACATTCCTGACTCAATGCATGTACTCACCTATGGAGAAATGGAACTTGTACTAGATATTTCTTATAGTGAAAAGACTATTAGAAATATTTGTACAGTAGAACAAGTGTTAATAAACTGGACGAAATTCCTAGTAAATGTTCTTTAGGGAAGCCATAAAATGGAAGTGGCAATGTGGGAACAAAAGGAACATATGATGACAAACCACCCAAATCTTTTTATGTAGTAGTATTCAAGAAATTTTGAGGATGAAATTATTTTAAGTAGAGAAGAATGTACCACCAAAATATTCCATTATATACTTCTCTTTGAATAAAACAACAACTTGAGTTGGACGCAACTTTGAGTTTGAGCACACCACGACCAATCGAACTAGCCATTTAGAAAAGTAGTTATGATAGTATTACCCACTTTTTCAAATTTTATAAATTTTATTCTTATAAATGGAAATAATTTTTTAATTCTGAATATCAAAATTATCTTAGTGTGAATTTTTGGTGTTTTTCTAAAAACATCCGATTTTTATGAATAGTGAAAAACATTAAATTATTCATTAAAACCGAATTTTTAATTAAATAATAATTTTTTAATTTAAATTTTGTTAATGTAAAAACATATACATAATAACAATATTAGTCAAATATAATTCATTAGATTAATTTTAGAATAATATTGGATATGAAAAATTTTATTTCACTTTTTGAGGTCTTTTACCCACCTTTTGGCACATTTGCAAATTTGCATAAAACGTAATTTTAACACTTCTAGGAATTGAATTTCAAAAATAGTATAGAAATAGTTGTCATCAGTAAGAAAAATCAAATTCAATGTGATGAAAATAATTTTTGTTAAAAAGAAACTTTGGAATTTTATTTACCACAATTAAAAAAATAGGGTAATTAAAGGTAAAAATAATATTATAATAATATAAAATTACCCCAACAAATGTTCTAATTCTATTGGATAAGTGTCTTTCCTCCAAAATCTTTCTTATGTCAAAAATAATATCCTTTTTGATCCATATGGGTTAGAATAGAAAATTTATAATATTTTATTTAAAGAATAGTTAAAATATTAAATTAATATTTTAATAATTAACCATTTTTAATATAGTATTATACATAATCTAAATTCGACTATAAATATTCATTATAAATATAAAAATATTTCCTACATTATAGTGTTTTATTTATAATTTTTAGACATTAAATAATTTAATTTATTTATGAAATAATTGTGATGCAGTAATTACCTTATTAATGAAAGATTAAAATAATAGATATTATATATTTTAAAATAAATTTAAATTGAAACTTTCGATACCATAGTCTAATTTAATAAATGAATATGACATTTTAAGGTTGATTAAATGTATTTTTTTAAATGAATCAACTTGGTATGACTTTCACAAAAACCAAATTCTAAATAGTGTCAAAATTCTCAAAAATGAGTTTTTAAAGTAAATACTATTTTATTAAATGATATAATATTCCTAAAAATCTATGATTCAGATAAATGAATGATATAATGTTATATATTTCATTAATTAACCACTTTAGATTATCTTTGTCTTGTATAGTAAATATATTTATAATGTTGTATAAAAATTTAATAAGACATGGTAAAAGTAAAACAATTTAACTAAGAGTTAAATCTAAATGATAAGGTTAATATGGTGACCTAACCATCTATAAAACCTATTGGTTGAGAGTATATCGAACCATACCTACCTTATACTTGAAATAAATCCATTTGTATCTATTAGAAATAGAAAATAATTTTACAATAAATTAATATTTCAAGATTTTTCTAAAGTGCTCCTCACCTCTCTTGTAAAAGGGTACTTCCCCTTCTCTTAAATTCACACCTCCAAAGACATTTGACTCTGCTATCCAATAATAAAATCTCTTACTAACTACCCTAACTTCAACCTAGAGTACATATTTGATTATAAATCCAACCTATGCGGACCTTTTGTTCAAATCAAAATGAAGCACCCAAAGAAGCGGTCATTATATTATCACCTATTTCAAAGTAAATTTCTTCTTTTACTTCTACTTTATATATTTTTTTCCAAAAATAAAATAATAACTATAGTAACTTATAAATAATTATATTTTATTATAAATATTGTACAACCGTATTCATTATTCTATCCATCCTCTAAATGACAATGTCACCATAAGTGTTTACATACAGCATATCATCTCCATGTAGTGGTGTAGTTTCTTATTCAACACATCATTATTTTGGATTGGTATAATAATGAGTATAATTTTTTAAAATAAAAAATTTAACATGTTAATGTTTATTTATACATTAATTACCATCCATTTACATATGATTTCAACATCATTAGAATGATATTGCCGCTCATGCATCCGTACAGCTTACCATCTCCATGACGTGATGAGATGTCAATCTTCGTCGTAACCATTCTCGAATAATTTGAATTTTTTGATTAAAAAGTAATTTTTAATAACTTAATATAATTATAGATATGAATCAAATACTCATTATCCATAACAAACTTGACTTAAGTAAAAAAAATATAAAGTAAAATGAATCAGTTAACACCTGAAGCAATGATAATACTAAAATATTATTAACAAAGCAATGTTATAGGATCATATATGATATCATATTTAAGTATGTGGTTCTTGTATAATTTAGTACAAATGATTTTACCATTATACAGAGGGTTAAATTATCCTTGAATAAGAAAAATTATACTTTTAGGGTAAATTTTACAATCTCTTTATTATCCGAGGTTGTTTATATATAAGTATCCACAAGGACTTCTTGATCATCCACATCTGTGTTTCTTAAAAATATATTTCAAAACATTTTTACAATTCAATAGACTCTGAGTTAATGTCATTTATACCCTTGTTTGAATTTTTATAATTTATTTTCAATATAATCTTTCTGTTGTTTTCCAAACAATGTACTTTATGACCATTTCGACAAATAAAAGAAAGAATGTTTTTCTAAATTATACCGCATGTTCGGTTATTTTCATCCCTTATAATACCATCGAAGATTCCATTTTAAGCACAAATGAATATTTTCAAAATAAATGTTTTATTTTATAATTATGAGAATTTTAAATGAATTCGAAGTAGAAAAAGATATTTCTCTCAAATAGTTTTTTGTATTTATTTCATCTATGACAACATCTATTGTTGGATTTTATGTTTAATTGAATTTGATTTATTGTGATACAATATTATATATTTTAGTGATAGTTTTGTGATATGTTTGACTGTGGATTTCTATTTTTATGTCTTCCATGGTTTATGGTTAAATTATTAACATTTATTATGTTAGTTTTAATTTGAATGTTATGTTATATTTCACCCATTTCATATGAGAAATGCATTGGACAAAGTAAGTGAAGGGTGGGGCCTGCTATAGCCTCTCAATGAATTAATATGTCTCATCAGACAAACTAGTGTCTTGGCACAGGGCGTTGAAAAAAAATTATTTTTGGTCTTGGCACGAGGCCTTGACTATGTGGTTATGATGTCCGACATTATGCATTCCATCATCATAAGATTAGCTATTGACATTACATGTGATTATTTGATTAGTAAAATATCCATGTGAATAAGTAAATGGAATTATTTGATTTATCTTTTCAATATTATTATTATTTTTAGGTTTAAAAGTTTATTGTTTTATTCTTATACATTTCCTTAAATGTTTACCCTTATTTATGATAGTTTCCACTGTATTGTTATCCTTACTGAGCATCTGAGCTCACCCCTTTATTATGTTTAATTTTTCCATGGATGCGAATAATTATATTATGACTAAAATATAGGGATAGGATAAGGGATATTTGTGTGTTCAAAGGAGACATAATGTTGCTTTTTTCATTTCATAATGTAATATTTAAATTATGAATGTATCCAATACTTCCAAGGATACTAAACTGATCGGTCTTTTGGGACATGATCTCTTTTGTTCATGCCAATGTTATTTAAAATTTCACCAGCTCTTGGTAATAGGGGTCAGGGTGTTACACAATAGATCAAATTTTTAAAAAGATAAAATTTTTAAACACAAAACTAGAAATATTATTATTTCGTGCCTAGGAAAATATTAGATTAATGATAAACTAATTTAGTGAATATATAATATATAATTTTTTTAAATAATTCTATAATATAGAATAATTCAATTCCTTAAGATAAAAACGCATTTCACACATAAAAAACCAAAAAATCATATCATTTTCTGACAAATGATTTTTTTTATTTAAAATCAATTGATAACCAAAGGATGTATTTAAAAAAAAATAGAGAATATTATATGAGAAATTGATTTAGTTATATTCATAACCTCTAATTAATTGGATAGGATATAATGTTCATACATGAATATTATATATCACTAGTCATTGAAGATTGGTGTTTCGTGTTGTATATATTATCTAACATGTTCTTAAAATATCATGGTGATACAAAATACATTAAAAATGTTCTGAAATATTACAAATATCATTTTTAAATAGATAACATCAAAATTTAAAATCTAAAAACTGAAAACAATAGGTTCTAAATTTATTAAAACATTCTTCTATACTCGATAACTATACATAAAAAGTTGTTAAGATAGATTTTAAAAAATGTAAAACAATACACTCAAGAATATAAAAAAATATTCAATAATGTCTCAATAAAATTATTTTGAGAATTTTATATTCGAGATGTGTAAAACATAATGATCTCCTTCATTTTAAATACTTTTAGAATCAAAATGATCCACAAAAATGATATTTTATATTCAAATAATTTATAATGGATTTGAAATGAATTAAATTTTAACCAACTTTTAAAAAACCATTCTAGTTAATTAGAATAAAAAACTAATTTATTATACTCAGTGTCCATAAAAAGAAAAAATCATGTACTTATTAACAAACTATAAAAAACACTATTTTACTCAAATATTATAAAAATAATAACAAATAAAGATATCAAAACATATGAGAATTACAAATTATAAATTATATTTAAACTAGCCACAATAAAATATTTTACAAAATTATAAAATCACTGAAAATCATGAAATGATTAAACTATAACATCATGTAATCTTTCCATATTAAACATTAATCACCATACATTGGAATCCAAACCGATTTTTCTTTACTGAAATTACAGTATGTTAATTTGGCCACCCTTGCTATTTATGGACTAAATATTTAATCCTTGAAATTATATTTAAAAGGGAGGGATTTTTAATAACCACGAGATTGGATAAAACATAAAGGAAAATCAAGTGTATAATGACAATAGTCACTACATTAATAATTAATAGATAAAATACATATGTACATACCAATAAAGATTTAATTTTATCATTGTATGAATAAGATTATTATGCCCAAGTATTTTTTTTATTCTTTTTTTAGAAAATCATCTTGTTATATAGTTTTCTTTATTGAAGAAAAATAAAATAGAAATTTTGTTTAAAACATTGAATTTCAAATTTTAACAATCTATTTTCTTTTTAAATAACCACTAAATCATCAAAATCCCTTTCATTATATCCATGGGGAATATTTCAGAATTTTCTATCCTACTCTAATAATTTTTACATCCTTATTTTTAATTCAAAATTTTAGAATCATAATTTTTTTAGTTTAAGAAATATTTTTTTTCACACACTATATAATATGTATCATTAAGAGACAAATGTTTTTGGCCATTTATATTATTATATTTTCATTCTAATAACATATTTACTTGTATTTTATATCCTTTTTTTATTTTTATATAAAAAATACTATATCTAAAGTTAGAATTGTTGATAATGTTAGAATAAATGTTTTCACATAAAAATTCTATTAAAAAAATCTTTCATGTTTTTCTAGAATATAATCCAAGATCAATTGATAGATAAAATTGAGTAATTATATTTTTTACCATGGATTTTATTTTATAAAAGCATTATTTCAAGATTCTTTATGAATATGAACTTGATCATTTGAGTTGAAACTAAAACATTCCAAGTAGAAATGGAATTATTTTTGTTCTTTTTAGACATACATTCATTTTTATACCAAAAAAATTATATTTAATTATCCCATAATTAATAAATCCATAACATATAATATTTGGGTGATTTAAATTCACATTTTATTTACCACGAGTGATCGATCAGTTAGGAAAATTCTATGTTTTCACTTTCTTGTTTGGAAACTCCACTAATAAGTGACTGAATTTACTAAAACTGAAGAAAACATGTTGTAACAAAATCCTGACATTTCTAAAAGTGTAAAACTAAGTGTAGTTTTTGATTATAGTCAATACACATCGGGTTGAATGTGGAATTTTCGATGAAATTGGTTCTACAATACATAATGGATATTGAGTAGATGGTGGTGTCATTTATAAGTTTTTTCTAATTTTTTTAGACTCAAAAATTATTGGAAGGAGAAATATATGTGAAAAATGGTTTTCTAGGATTGTTTCATCTCAAATTTGTTAAAGGAATGAGTTTCATGAGGACTGGGTTTCAGAAAGTTTCAGGTAATGAATATTTTTAGCATCATGAAGGAGTTATACAAATGTGTGATGTTGCGACAGTTATTCTACACGACTATGATAATCTTCACAAATGTGTGCTGGAATTATTGTGACTCAATGTGACTATGAGTAACTTCAATAATGGGTTAAATTTATCTAGTGCTTCAAGAATATAAGAGATTTTAAAACTTGTATCTATAGGATTGGTAAAATCACACTAGAGGAGTGGAAAATTCACTAAGGGATGTTCCTATAAAAAGTTCATTACCCACACATCATTTGAAATGAATATAATTTGAGAAAGGGATGAACCATTAATTATTAGTTAATGTTGAGAGGATTGTTAATCATGAATTTGAAGTCAGATTGAGCATCATGAAATGGTTGTCTATGTCTTGAACAATTCTTAGATATCTTAGAAATCATGTTTCATATAGACTGGGTATTCCATGATGAATTAATGTTCCATGAAGGGAGTTTGAGTCCTGATGGTAGTTAGCTTTATTAAGGTTCTGCATGGTCGAGCTTCATGAAGTAGATTCATGAAGTATCTTCATGAAAGAGTGTGGGTTCATGAAATTTAGAATTTAATTGAAATATAAAGGGGTTTCATGAAGGATAATATCAATACAAACAATAGTGTAGAACATCAATTTTAAGTGAATAGTGATTTCAAGGGTATCATCTCAGAATTATAGTGAAATCAACATATTGTTCTACATAAGGACAAATACTTAGATTCCAATCTACTGAGGTGATCATCAAGTTGTTTAAATGAAAAATATCTTTCATAAATCAGTGAATTAGGGGGATGTAATAGAAGTGTTTTAAGGGAGGTAGTGTGTTGTACCTAAAATCTTATAATGATAGTGAACCTAGAACAGAGTGACTATATCTTATTTTCTTTACTCTATTATAATAATAGTATCGTAGTGGATTTAGGAACAACTAGAACACTATCATAATATGATCCTTGGACTAGACCATAGTGGTGAACCATGAAAACTTGTTGTGTTCTATCTCCAAAAATGAATATTTAATAATTGCAACATTCCATAAGATTGGTTTTACAAGTTCCTATAAACATGTTAACAAGATCTATTAGTTTAACCGATAAGTTTGACACCCTAATTCACCCCACACTTCGTAGGGTCCCCTGGGGACCAACTAGTGTAATCAAAGCATACAAGTTCATAGTGTTTAATTTTTCATTCATGGTTTTCATGGATAATATAGTAATTGTTAGGGAAATTCCATTATTTTATAGAAGAAACCGTCAAATTTTGAATAATAGGATGAGATCACATTTGATATCCCTTAGAATTAGATATATGTTTTCCATAGATCATAGGATTCTGTTCACTGATGTGACATGTATTTCTATGATTGAAATATATATGAAAATACTTAGTGTAGATACTAAAGAACCAAATTCTCTTATTATGTCAATATATAATCAAATATATATTATGTTGATGAGTTATAATTAATCCATCTCCATTTGATAGAATCTTTAAAATACATGTGATGGCTCTATGAAAGTGAAGGAGTCAAAACACTATGTTATTTACAATATATTCGATGATCAGAAAATGAATCTAGATGAAAATGAAAAATTATTTTTAATAGAATTACATATGTTGTCGCCAAAATTCGAGGACCTATTAAAGAAATTAAAGATATTGAAATTTTAAATAAAATTATAAGGACTCCAACCATGTATAATCCACAAGTTCTAGCCCATGAATGATGGTACCTATCTATACATTCTCATTATGACATGCTAATTAGTCTAGAGTCTTAGGAAATGAGATTTAAACTATAATATTAAAAAACATCAGTAGGCAAAGAAATTGAATTCAATTCCATATAAAAACTTATAATCTCTAGAGATAGAGTTGGTAAAGATAATGTTGATGAAAAATTATTTTTTTGACAATAATTTCAAAAGAGTAAAAGAGTGACCCTAATGAAATATTTCTCCATCTTTTTTTGAGGTGGTAGAGTTTGGAAAATTTCCTCTCGGGGGTCAACAAAGATCAGTGATGAATAAATTAAAGAATGAATCATGTATAAGCTTCAAAATATGTTCCACCAAAAGGGATACATCAAATAAAGAAATTAATTTCAGAGAGAGAGTTTCATCTATAAACATGAAAATTATGATAATCATTTTTTGAAAGAATCATAACCAAATTTAAAATCTAAAAACAAATCCTCTATAAAGGATACTGTTTAAAAAAGTAGTTTTTATAAATATAAATATAATCATTTGATTAGTGTTTTTGACCACAAGGTGGAAGTTGAGGGTTCTCTTGATAAGAACGATACTCTAATAAAGAGAAACAAAAAGAAGATATCTATTCTATAAAATTCATTAGATTATGTCCATCAACATAAATAATAATTTAATCAACAAGAAGTATGTGAAAAAGAATACATAATATCTATTTAAGGGTCATATATTATTGTGTAATTAAGGATCAAGATTAAAGAGTATGAAAAAATAATCACTGCCCATAATTTTAGAAAGTGGGAGAAGTATAAGATAGTTGAGGAACATGAAGAAGAAATAATTACCCTAGGGAGTAAACTTTAAACTGAATCAAAATAAAGGAAAATAAATATGAAATTATAGTTTAGGATATTCTTAGATTCAGACCTATTAGAATGATATAAACATGGTTCTAAAGGAGTAGAGAAGGCATTTTATGATCACAGATCCACATGTATAGGAAAATGTTGCATTAGATATAATGAATAAACATCAAAGTCTAGAAAAAAGATGATAAAAAAATAAAGGGAATTAGAGATATGAATATATCAAAAAGTCCCCTAATGTCTCAATTATGATATATTCAAACCAAATAAAAAAGTGTGTCAAAAATAATTCTCAAGTAACCAGAAAGGATAACTGATTCTTCCACATTAATCAGTTCAGAACACTATTCAGTTTCAAACAAGATTCATCCAAGCCATGGATAATTTATCCTTGTTCAGGTCTATAAGTAGTGACAATTTCCTCAAAAAGTCTCTCTTTCCCATTATAATGTTTCCATTTTGTGTCTTTCTAGTCCATATCATGTCCTACTATGAATAGGAATAGAGTTTTTTTAATACAGAAGAACATAGAAGTCAATAATGGAATATGAGACCATGTCCTTCATCATAAAGAGTAAATAGTTTCTATTAATATTATTTTCACTCTTTTAAATATGGTCAAAAATATATTCATTGTAGATAGAGGAATGCTAAGAATAATAACTATATATCTTTGAGGGAATTTTATACTTTTTGACTAAGAAGAATATCTCTTATAAACAGGTATTCTCTTCAATAAAAAGAATACAAATATGATACAGCCATGGATATTAGAACGATATTTTAAAAGTATTCTATTTACATCACTCAATCAGGAATCTCATATAATGAAATGAAGAAAATCAAGAAATCCATCCTTTAAAAAATAGACTTCCAAATTAAAAATAATATTACCTCATTGATTTTTGATACTGGATTCTCAGCCCATATGATAGGAAATGAATATTTGTAAAAGAATGTTAGGAAAAAGGTTAATGTAAAAGTTTTAATTGGTAATGATGGTGATTTAATGATCAAAGGGAGTGGATGTATAAAACTATGAAATAAAGATCTCAAAAAAACTAATGTATTCTATTTAGATAGTTTGCATCAAAATCTCCTATGTATGTGTAAATTATATGACTTAGGAATGATAGTGAGAGTTAATAAAAAGTGATTCACTTGAAAGGAAAATATATTTAATCATCTCATTAAAGGATTCATATAGATATATAAATTTATATTAGGTACATAATAAAGATAGAATTTGTTACTTAAGGGATTAAAAAATAACTTCTGGCACTAGATGTTGGGTCACATTAATCAATAGTGCAAGGAATAAATATCAAATTTTAATAATGTTTTAGACATTATTAATCTGATGCATGGTCAATAAAATACATGTGATGCATGAATTCAGTAAATGATTATGGATAGTTCATATTGATTAGATAAAAAAGGAAATCAAATCTGGATGATCTTATCCAGATAGTTTTATGTGAACTAATTAATGTTGATGGAACATATGAATAGAGGTACTTCATTAATTTAATTTATTATTATAGAATAATGTCATGTGTAATGATTATACATATGAAACCAAAAGTTCTTTATTGAATGAAAATTTATTATCAATAGATAATAATGAAATGGGTTGCACAATCAAGATTCTATGATATGAAAATGGAGGAGAATACACTTCTGTTTAATTTAGAAAATATATCAAAAAATTGAATAAAGAATGAGGTTTTTGTAGTGAGAACCCCACAAAAATATGGATTTGTTGAATGTAGAATTTGAAAGGTGAACAATATGGCTAGAATTATATTTATTGAGAGTCACATTTCTCATCATTTCTAGAAATAGTATATTCAAGTAGTGGTGTACACTCAAAATAGAACATTGTTTAACTGGAGAATCAAGGACCCCATATGAGTTATTGTATAGAATGAATAACTCTATGAAGTATTTTCATGTTTTTTGAAGTAAATTTTTCATCTGAAACAAAGAATAAAATCATGGAAAGTATGGTGATGTCGCAAAAGATGGAATATTCCTTGGATATTCAATGAATATTTAATCCTATTAATATTATAATAATAATATCATAAAATAGTGGAATGTAGTGATTTCATGATCATGAAATTTAATTCCATAAATACCTCGAGGAGAACATGTGATTATATGATATAAGATGAATAGAAATATGGAAAAGGGACATATTAAAATGTATAAATAGTGGAAGGATTGATAAAAATTGGGGGTCACAATACTATAATGATTCATAATAAAAATTAGAAGAGGAAACCATGGGTGAATGAAGTTCATAAAAAACTCATTGGAACAATAAAAGGGAATAAATTAATCAATCCATTATCATTAGGGATTGGACCATGCCTACACAAACATATATAATGAGGAATGAAGTACATTAGTCATTTATATCAATTGTGGAACCAACCTTATTTGATCAAATAGTGAAGAATAAATCCACAGTTAAGGCCATAAATAAATAAAAAGATAATATTGATAAGAACCGGACATGGAATCATGTTACGAGATCCAAAAAACACAATGTTTTTGGAAAAAATGGATTTTTAAAAATAAATTTGATGAGCATGGAAATAGGACCTGAAACAATGTATGATTGGTGTGTAAATACTATGTATATATTTAAGTCATTGATATTAAAGAAACATTTTATCCACTAGCTAGACTTGAGTTGACGATGCTCTAGCTTACTATAGAAATTCAAATAGGATACAATGTTTATTATATGGATGTTAAAATTGTATTCTTGAAAAAAGAAATATACATTAAAAAACTAGTAGGATTTCCATTTTCAAATGATGAACCAAACTTTTTTGATTATATAAGGATATTTTTTTTTCTAATGAAAGAACCATGAGCATGGTATTCTCAATTATATGATTATCTAAAGAAACATCTATTCAAAATAATAGTTTTTGACAATAACCTCAATGTAAAAAATGTAAAAAAAATATCAATTTATGATATTTTATATGTGTATTATATTATATTTGGTGGATGAAATTAGGGATCAATGGAAAAAATTTCTAATCACCTAAAATTTTAATATGAAATATCCATGATTTGTGAACTCAAATAGTTTTTCGGGATTCAGGTCGTTCAAAAGATAGATTATATAATTTTCTCCCAAAAAAATGTAATTTTTTTTAAACAAATTTGAAATGAATTAATAATAAAAATGTATAATCTTATTTTATTTGAGACAAAACCTGGAATGCATGATTATGGGACATCTGTGGATCCTACAATGTACTGGAGAATCATTAGAATCATATTATTTGTGAATAAAACATCTAAAAATATCATCATGGAAAAATTATTAGTTTCTTTATTTTGATGTATTCCAATGGATGAAAATTTGGTGGTATTTAATAGGATCGCAAGATACATTCTAGGTACACTCAATTATCGATTATAAATTTCCATAGGAATAGATATTGAATTATTTTGATTTTATGATGCTGACAAGGATGGTTATGTGGTAGAGAAAAATTCCACTAGTGCTGGAGATTTCATAATTATAAAAAATGTGTAGTATGGACAAGAAAAAATCAAGAAACAACTTCTATGATCATGGTATAATATAAGTATATCTCACTATAAAGGCATGCACTAAGCCCTTGTAGATAAAGAAAAATTAGTTTCATTAATAGTTATGAGGTGAGAAGGCCAATGGTTATTCATTATGAAAAAAGGGAACAATTTATCTTAAAAATATTCCAATTCATCACCCTTATACCAACCATATAGAGATCATATATCACCTCATTAAATAACATGTTTAATAAGTTGTGATTAAAATAGGGCATGTTGAAACTGATGACCAAGTTCATGACATTCTCACTAAGTTGTTGGCAACACATATATGTGAGAAAACTCATTTTAAACTCAATTTTTAACCACCTACAAATACATGATGAGGTTATAGATTTTTTTGATCTCTACATGTACAAATAATTTTTATTTGGGTTTATTTCCAAAGGGGTGAATTGAGAAAATAAATGTTATAATGCTTTGCTGGTTGTAGGGTTTTGAAAAACCATGTAACTATTCCCTAACATGATCTTAATTAAGATTTTATTATCAAAATATTTTTAAACAATGAAATCATTCTATGACACAATGACAATTATGTTTTATAGGGAAAAATTTTATATTTCTAAAATCTTATCTTGTATATCTTTGGGATTTCCAAAACACAAGAACCAAATTCATGCTTCACCTACCGTTATCTAGACTGAGATTTTTTCATGTAAGCATAGAGTGTTGGATGAATTTTTTGTCACCATTCATGTTTTTTATTTAGGTTAGCTATTATGTAATATATATAATAGTTTCCCAACAAACCCAAATGAGGATATATTTTGAACCAAGTATATTCATAGCTAAAACTTGTAAATGAAGTTTTGTTTGTGTTTTTTTCTTAATCCAAAATCATTTGATCAACGAGTTTGCAAGGAAAGTGATTTTACAGTACAAAATGGATACAGTTTTCATGGGGACAGCATTTCATCGTGTTTTCCAAATTTGGGGGCACAAAATTTGGAGTATGGAGAAAGATTCATGAAAGGTGGTTTTTTAGGATTTTCCTATAAAAAATATGGTAAAGGCGAAATTTTAGTGAAGATTGGGTTTCAAAAATTATAAGATTAACAATAATATAGGGAATATTGAATGAGATCCAAAAAAGCGGGATGGAGTGAAGGTGATTATACATTAATAAGAGAAGATATTTTAATGCATGATGGTGTGACAGTGCTTCTATGAGGCTACAAGAAGCTTTGTTATACATTAATTTCTCTGGTTTTTTGAGAAAAGAGGTTCTTCGTGAACTTGTTTTTTTAGATTCCAAAAAATCCAACTAGAGGCTTGGTATCTTCAAAAAGGGATGTTCCTATAAATAGGTGGCTACCATACTCAATTTGAAATGAAAATATTTGATGAAAATGATGAATCATTCTAAATTCATGAAGGCTGATATCTTAATGAATCAGTAATAAAATATGATCTAGAACATCAAAAAAATAATGTATTATTCATGACCAATTCTTAGGTATCTTAAAAAAATGAGTTCATTGATTATTTGGTATTCTGTATTGACTTAGTGCTCTTTGATGGGTGTTTTTTCATGAAGGTAGTTAGCTTCATAATGGAGATTCATGGTGGATCATAGAGAAATTTTGGGGGTCAACGAAAGATAGATTTTTTTGAACCATAAAGGTGGTTTCTTGATGGATATGAGATTCATGAACCAAGGTGATGAACACCTATTTTAAGTGAATAATTTTTCAAAGTGAATCGACTCCGGAACACGGTTAAAGTAGAGTATTGTGTTAGTTAGGTAAAAATAGTTAAATTTCAATCTACTGAGGAAGCATTCATGTTTTTAAACTTAGTAAGACATCACTCAAAGGAGAGACCAATAGAGAGTCAACGTAAGTGTTTTGAGGGATGTAGTGTTCTATACCTTAAATCATTGAAATTAATTTTTCTTATTTTAGAGTGACTATGCCTAATCTTATGTACTCTAAAAAAACTAGTGAAGTTTAGTGTATTTAGGTATGACCAACATAATGTCGTCATATGTTCCTTGTACTATCCCAAAGTGGTAAACCATGTAAAACTATTTTGATTTCTTTATTCATATGATTTTTTAATAACTTCATGATTCCATCATATAGGTTTTACATGTTTTACCAACATTTAAAAAAACCCTTAGTTTAAAAAAAATATGAAACTCTTATTTACCCCTCCCCTCTCAAGGTTCCTTTGGGTCTTATAAAAGTGACTTCCCAATACTATCTTCTTAAAATGTAAAGATATTAATGTATTTCCATATTTATTGAGTATTATTACATGTATAGATTTTTTATATAATATTTATAGAAAATTATAATTAATTAATATTCATGACATTGAAATAAGGATCATATTTAGCAGCATCTTCACCTTTTAACTAAACTGATTAGATTCACATAAAAATATATTCCATCATAATATCCCAAAATAAAATAAAACCCCATCACTGAAAAATAACATTCCCAATATTTTTAATGTATATAATGAAAAATTATAATCATCGATATAACTATTCAATAAAATCATTATCTCTATCTAATCATGATCTCCATAGGTCCAGATATGATAATAATTTTTTGATCATAAAGGGGTGATGGAAACAAATAAGAGGGGTGAAATTATTTTACTAAAAGTAATCATATTATAAATAGAAAATGAAAAATATAGTAGACTAAAATATAAAACAATTTTATGAAAAAATATATACACATAAATTGTAAAATTTAAAATAATAAAATTAATGAAAAAGAATGCACAAAGACTTTTATAGTAGTTGATATCCAAATTTTCAAACTCATACTATTAACACTCCCATCCTAATAGTATTACAACCCCTAAAAAAATATTTACTTTTGGAGGATATACTTTTTACTTTTCAACAGGAATTTTTCAAACCTGAATTCACTTACCAAAACACATTTTTACTATTTGGTTTAGAAAAAAATTCCTTCCTTTTGTTGGAGAAGTCCTAACCAAGACATTGAAAGGATTTCCCTATCCTACTCTATTTTAAAGGTTCAAAAGAATATGGGATTATCAAGGTGTATTCTTATGACCTCTACTATAATATATTTTATGATAAATACATGACTCTAAATGCACAATCCTATGACAATTTCTATATTATAGGATATGTTAAACTATGAATTATTAAGGTGAAAATCTATAAGGACATTTATTTTATAGATATAGACAAACCACACATAGATTTTGAAATGGTGGTATAATTAAATATAACACACACAATGTGATATAATATAGTGTATGAAATTGTAGTTTAGTGAAGAATATAATGATAGAACCTTGTAAATGATGGTTTAAGTAGGTTGTTGGTGTTTGGAATTGGTAGGGAACAATCACTTTATTACGTAGATTATGTCATTTTATAAAACAATCAAGTGAAATTTCAATGATAGATCATTAAAATTATGGAAAATAAAAATGAAAATGTGGATCACAACATATGTTTTCCTTCACTATTAAATTTCTAGTTTCTTTAGAAAATTAAAATTCATCCATTAACAATTGAAATATTATCCATATTAAAATCCTTGAGCCCTTATAACAAACGAGAAAATAATATTCACATGAATTTCTTCTTAAATTCTATGATACCCTATAAAAAAATATTATTGACATTAGTAATATTACAAAAAAAATATAGTAATAAATATTGTAGTTGAATAACATGAAAATAATTGTTCAATACAATAAAATATCTTCATGAAAACAATTTATATATTTCCCCATAGTCTATAGAATATAGACTCTTCAAATTCAAATGAATTAAAATTTCGAATCCCACGATCATTTAATATAATCTACGCAATAATATAATTGGTATTTAATAAATTATATATAAGACACTGAAAAATAAATTCACGCAAAATATATATAATTATCAATTTTTTATAAAAAAAAATTAAAAAATAACATGAATATATATAAAATCACAATTCCATGAAAATTGAAAATAAGAGTATTACGTTTATCCTCATATGAGATTGTCAATACCACCATAATTTAAATATTTTGTAGTTTGTTACAAAATATATATAAAAAATAGAAAAAACACCACCCCTTCTATGATTATGTGTATTTACAAAAGTTGTTTTGGCCATCCTTGAATAGAACATGGCAATGAAAATGATAAAGTGATAATTAATTTTCCATTTCAAATGGTGATATGATATTCAATCCCAAAAACCCTATAATATTGATAATAATTAAACACTAATAAATTTGATATAGATTTTTTATGGGTACTCTTCTTACTCAAAATGTCTTATATTGTGGAATAGTAAAATCTAGTAGATCATTTTTCTCAGAGATTTAAAAAACATGAAAGTACTTCTAAAATGGTATACATTTCTTGAGTATTGAGTAACCTTCTTCGATAAAATTTCAAAATATGTTATATTTTATTGATTATGACCGGTATTTTGTTTAAATGATCCCATTTTTTCATTAGATATATTTTTTGAACCATGGTGAATTGTTATATGGAATAGTTTCAGTGATAAAATATTCTTTCACTCTATATCATTGTAATTTGATATGTCTTCCACCACGGAATTCCTAACATTCAAAAAAAATTTGAAAAAACTATTTTTAATTTCATTTTTTATAAAATAATAAAATAAATCCATAATTTTGTAATTACATGTCATGTAAAATTTATGCTAATTATTTTGTGTATCAAACATAATCAGTGTGATCCACCATATCTGTTGAATATATAATGTAATTTGAAACAATTAGTAACATGTTTTTCCATTTAATTTATAATAATTTAAACATAAAATTATTCATCCATTGTGTATTATAAAATTTCTAGAATTTTTAAGGATCTATACAATTTCGAAACATTATATTATCTAAAATTTATAAATCTATTACATGTTTGAAAATAATAATCTATTTTGGTGTATTAGGAATTGAAAAAAAATTATATCCACAATATTAAAGACAAGTAATAATAATTATATGAAAGTAATAATTAAAAAATAATTCATGAATAAATATAGTAATAAAATTTACTTCAAAAATCTCTGAAAACAATAAAAAATATTCATTAATCATTTCATAACTCATGTGAAAGGTAAAAAAATATTATTCAAACATAAATAATTAAATACATAAATTGTAATTGGAAAAAATAAATTATTTACTTTACAAGGAACCACTCAACAAGTGAATCAGGGGATACTACTTGTTCTAACGTAATCACTTATTTCTAAAGCACTCACTACCCTAAATAACTTTGACATAATTATTATTAGGGTCCCACCTATATTTATTTTTCAATGATGATATTATTTTTTTATATTATCTTTTATTTTACAAAATTTGATTGATTATATCTTAACCCACACTCACTGATAATTTTCATGGACAATATAAATAAATCATGAACGCAAGACATAGTAATTTTATTAAATTTCTCAAATTGGGATAATCCATGTAAAATACAATAAAAATATTATGATATTCTAAAATCTAGTGGACTCACTATTTGGTGGTCATTTTACACTTAGGAACTCTATTCCTAGCCGCAATCCCCTTATAATGGTCACTTTTTTACTATAAAATCCTAAACACAGCTTCAAGAAAATAACATATCTTTTGAATACATGCCATCACAAAAGAATTATTCTATTTTAGTTAATTCACTATGTATATATAGGTTCTCATTGATTTTAAATTACTTCTCCTTTATAGATTTTTAATGAACATTAACATAAAAAAATCTATATCATTAAGATATAATCTAATATTTACCATCCTTCTTTGGAATGATTTTCAAAGAGTTCCAGTGCACCCTTGAATATTTAGTTTCTACATTGAATTCTAGTTTCTCTATAATCATTAAATTTAATCAATTAATATATTTATTCTTTTTGGACCCTTTTTTGTAGTGGAATCAACAATATCTTTAGAGATGGATATCTCAATAAGTCTCTTCTCTAGAATTTCCTTTTATATATTTTGAAACAAACCCCCCATGTTTCTATCATCAAATATCCTCAATGAATAATGATTGTTGTGCTTAAATCCATAAATAAAATCTCCTAAAAATATTATCTACATTCACTCTTTCTATTCATATATTTCATTATTAAAATACATGATGTTAAAAATATGAATAAATAATGACTCATCTTCTTCAAAACACGAGTATTATTGTCCCAACTTGATCTTGTTCTACATAAAAATATTTTAACAAAACACTTGAATTCACCTGCACATCCATGGAACCACATTGTATATTATATCTTGTAATCCGAGACCACTCACTTTCACGGATTTCACCTCCAAAAATAAATCACACTGAAATCCATAAGTTAATCGCTTATCTAGTAAACTAATCCATGACTCCAATCATCATAATATAATCTCCTCAATATAATGTTTACTACTGTAATATTCTTAAGAATATTCATTTCATGACTATCGGTTCGACATTGTTACATCTTCTTAAATATTTTTTTCACATTTTAAAGAATAGAAATTATATTATATATACTCCTCTATGTATGATTAAATAAAATGAAGAAAACCCTTACATATCGTACCATTTTTCAGTCATTCATGGTGTGATCCTTGTAATTGTGCTCTGAATTTTTATTATATATCCCCTTATAGTGTGATGTTTGTTCTCACACCAATCATCATTAATTCAAATAATTTTGGAAGACCCTTACAAATCAAGTGATTTTTTTTTATTTTTATCATTTATGAATCCTACATGATATTATGGGTCAACTAAATATAATATCTATAAACTAAAATGATCTAATATATCCTTATAATACCACTGAAGTACATTTCCAATCATACTACTATTATAATATGTTACGCATACAAATTAGAAACAATTATGTATAGAAGTATATTCATTATTTTTATTTTTATATGAACATCAATCATGTTGTGACGCTAGATTACAATGTGTAAACCTATTTGATAATATATAATACTCAAGATATAACCAAGGATGTCACAATAAGATCTGTATCTTATAAATAGAACTATTATAGCTTCTTTAGACTCATCCAAAACACCTTCAACCATTTTTAAAAAAAATAAAATATTTCACATTCTTAGATGGTGGATAATAATTTCAAGACCAATAACCAATTTTTTTCAATAAAACCAACACCAATTAAAAAAATATCTTGAAAACAAGTCCAACACTCACACTAATCCTCAATTAGATACTAAAAAAGAATCATAAAAATACGTAAATATTTATCCCATTGGATCTATATATGTAATATAGAATAAAAATTAATGATTAATGTACTATCGTACAACTCCCATAATAAAATATTACCAAATCCACAATCTCTATAGTTCTACTCATCTCAATCCATAACTCTAATCAGATATTTCTACATATAACATCCATATAACATAAATAAAATCCATGTACATATAAATAATTATGGTTTATTGGGGATTAGGAGAGTGAATCAAACTACTAAATTCCACAATTTACCCAATACAGTGAGTTCATGTGATCAAATAGATATGCATATATTTAGATAAAGCATATAAGGAACACACACCCATGAAGATTTAGCTGGTACTACCTGATTTAGTCTTTGTCCCCCTACCTATAATAAAATACTTGTATACCATCATATAATTATAAGGAATCCCAAACCTTAACTTTTATCTTAATAAAATCATCCATCAAGAGGTATAACCTAACATACATAATGTCTCCATTTCTCAGAGTCGAACATGATCTATTAGTCATCTCACTACTCATTATTAACTAAAACCCAAAATATCTTGGTAAATATCAATCATATCATGAATATAATAAATAATTTAAATAATAGGTCCCTATAATAAATAACAATCTTCAAATAATAATAAAATCGAAATGGAAAATCAAGAAGGTAGAAAGTAAAAAATATCTATTAAACCACAATCCCATGATAAAAAATATATAAAAATAATGTTATTCCCAACCATGTGAAATAATAAATAATAAATCTCATTCCCTACCCCATCTCATCTCATCATATATCACCAATGATATCCACTAGACTACCTATAAATCACCACTATCTCTATACCATATTCTTTCAGTAATCATAGGTGTTGGATCCCACTACATTATAGTACAACACTAGGACTACATTCTAATCTTTAAAATCACATCTAATAATTTTCATTAAATTTCATATGTTCCATGGGCATTATCTTACCATGGTAGACCCTACTGAATTTTTTTTTCTATGGTAGAAATTATCTCCTCTAATAAAAGAATCATTATCACCTCAAAGAGATAAATACAATATCACACTACATCTAATCAATCAAAGGGAAAAGAAATATAAAGAGAGGAATAGTTATCAATATTGTGTATCGTTATTGTAAATGAACCTAAATAATTTCATAAATCACTCACTCCATCATGATTCCTACAGTTTTCTATGACTCCTCCCCTCTATTTTTCATACCATGGTCCCATATGCCATCCTATACATCTCATTTATAGAGAAGATGTCAATATCTTCAATGTTTATCATAGTAATTTCATCATTCTTAAGAACAAATTTAATTAGGTTTACCAATTCACTCTTAGTGGTGGGTTAACTAATACTGAAATTCAATAAATTAATAATTTTCTTTTGTAAAACCTTCATTATATTACGATTGAGCCTCTATAGTGTTTTGTGGTAATATTTAGTATTTATTTTATGAACTATAATAAATTACCCAATGAGTGGGATAAAATAAAGAATATAAAAAATGGTTCATCAAATTTTATTATTATGCATACATAAGGTATTAGGAATCAATATATATTATATTTATTTTAGATATGAATAAGTTAAAACATGTATTGATTGGTTCTCAAATATGAATGAAAAGTTAATTGAGGACGATGGTACCCCTAAATCGAGCTTGGGTTTTTTAGAATTACCTATGATAGATTAGAGGATGGAATGAGACTCAACTTTTTTTCAAGAATTCTAGAAATAACAAAAAAAAATAATAAATTATTATCCTAAAAAATGGATAAATAATTTATCTTAATGGATATTGACCTGAAATTCATTATTTCTCCAAAGGGTTCACTTATTGGAAAACCTATAAAATGATCCTTGTAATTTTTTGAAATAGAGTCAATTTAAGGAGAATCATTTCCCACACATGAATAAAGGTAATACATATTCGTTTAAATTAAAAAAACATTAAAAATTACATAATGATCCTCATGTCCATATTCAGAATTCCTTAATGAACTAACCTCTTTAAACACTTCTAAATTACTGATTAGAGAGATTCTATTATAAATTTCAAGAATAAGGATCTAGTTATTGAAGATTATATCCTGGTTTTTATTCTTAACTATGATTAGTTAGTTGATTATTTCTATGGAATGACCAATAAGGATTTGTGTTTGTTCCTTAGTATATAATTTTAGAAATTTTTCATGGAAAATGAGTTTTTCAATTTAAATGTAAAATTTAAATTTTAGTATAACATCTTTTATCATATCCTTAGCTACCTCTAAACATTAATCAGTGAGTTAGATAGTGGTATATGTGGGTTAGATATACTCATTAACTAAATAATTATACAAGGAATATGGAAATAGACTAACATTAGATACTGGATCAAATTATATTTTGAAAATCTGTCTTCGTCCATGTTTCACACTGATGTCTGAATATTCGAGGTCCTTTAACATAGGATTCATTTTCCCTTTGATGTTTGTTATTACATTTGCAACTAATTGAGATTAATTATTGACATAGAATATTTTTTTAAATATAAAAAGTTTCTTATGGTAGTTGGAGTATGAGTGTATTACCTTTATTAGATCATGATATTAGATAATGAGTTTAATATGAGAGATTATTTTTTTTAAAGATTCAGTCAACTCATGTTTGTGTTTTCACATTATTTATTGAGGGAATAGAGAAAGAATTTTATTTGAGTTGGTGGTTCCTTGATAGTCTCCATATATTTATTAAATTATAGGGGTGGTTCATCAAAATATTTTTTAGAGATAGAATCCTTATACTGTATAGGAATTGTTGGTTCATGTTTCCCAATGGATTCCCCCCTCCTGAAGATAATAATCTCTTTATGGTTTTAATGGAGGGGTTTCAAGAAAAATATTATCACCATAATGTAAATTATAGTCCATATTTATTTGGAATTGGTTTCTTTCCAAATTTAATTTTTTTCAATTAAAATTTTTCTGATGAATCAATTTAGTTAATTTTCTTTAATTAGTTAAACATTTACTCATGAAATAGGAAAGTAACAAATAAGACACTAGTTTGAGGTAATTCAATTTCCCCAAAACTATATTTAGGATATATTTTGGGTTGTTAAAATTGAATAGTAGGATATTTGGATTAGTTTTCGCATATTTAAACTTTTAGTGAGATGGACATTTTTATGGAAGGTAGGAATTTATATCCTATGTATAATTTGGTTATTGATTTTCCCTCTAAAAACAATCAGATAGTTATTGTACCTAGGATTGAAATTATTTTAGTATTATGGATTAAAATGGTTTAGTGCATAGAAATATATAGATGGACCTCCTTGATTAAATAAATGACTAGAAAAAGAAATATCATATGGTCATGTTTGTCAAATAGTATGAAAAATGGTTAAAATATTGAAAAACACAGAATTTCCTAATATATACATATATATACACTTTCCCTTCCTAGAGAGGGATTTAATTTTATCCTTGAGTCTTCCATAATTCCAATGAGTGTGTGTCCCACAAAATTTTGGAGGGACTCATTAATTTTGTTTTGGTTTGGTAAGACCTTGTAGATACTTATAATCATCATTTGGGGACTTATTTTTAACATTCTCATAAAAAACCATTTCAACTAATTAATTTTTTTCATTGAAAGAAATATTTTACAAATTATTTTAATTTATTCATGTATTGAAACCCCATTATGTGATACCATGTGTAGGGTATTGTTAAACTTTTCCAAATTTTCATAAACATTTACTCCATCTTATTCAATAGTGTTTGGAATTATAGTTTTATGTGAATTTTCAAATGGTGGGGAAAATAGTTTTTATAAAATTCCCTTTGAAATTAGTCTAATTAATTGATAGATACTAGGATAAATTTATATAAATAGTTGTTTACTTGATAATTTTGAGGAGGAAGGAAGTTTTTCATCTTGGTTGACTAGATTTGAGGATGGACTACATGGAATAAACTATTTCATTAAACTATTCAAGAGTAATGTTAATAATTCCTAAAACTAGCACATAAAAGGCGGGGAGGTGGTTTAGAACATTATTATTGAAGAAATAATTAGCTTATCCTTGGGAATTAGGTCTGGCACAAGAGGGAGTATTGGACAAGGAAGGTGTAAGATAGTTTTTAATTTTTTTACATAATATATTTCATATGATAGATTATGTTTTATTTGAATTTCACATTTTCATTCCAAGTTTGTTTTAATATGTTCTTTAGTAGAACACCCTTCATAGAAGTGAACTCAGTTTTTGGGTTAGAGTGTATCAACCCCAACCCTTGTATCCTAGAGTTGTTTTCTACTTTATTAAATTGGTATAGATATAGTGTATCAGTACCAAAGTGCACATGAGCCTCAACACGATTAGTGAGGACTCTTAAGTGTATCCAAGTGACCCAAGATCAAATCCAAGTGGAGGCACAATTTTCAGGGGTACTGTAGCAGGTACAATAGCTATACTGTAGAGGGAACTATGTAGTATTGTAGCAAGTACTATGGAGGGAGATGTAGTAGGCACTTTATGGCAGTGTAGCACCTGAGAAGTTTCCCACGATTGGGCCTTCAGGCCACCAATTTGATCACTGAGTCCTTTAAGGCCTTCAGGCCACCTCAAGGCCTTCTGGAAACCTTTATTGAAAATGAAAACAAAACAACCTACAAGGAACAAGCTCTATAGGAGTATGGGAAATGAGATTTCACCATAAATGATGCTACACAGATTTTCAGAATGAGAGGGTATGGCACCTGCCATCGGGACAAATTTGTGCATGCATGGGATAGCCTAGCGGAATCGACAGGCAAAGGAGGAGAGCTGATTTCACATTGAAGATGCTGGTAGGAGCAGTTCCAAGTAGTTAGTCTGGGTTTTATGTAATTTTTACAGCGTATGGGAAATGAATTCCTCTAAGGCCTATAGAGCCATGTAATAATTACACCTACGGGCACTGTAAGGGTTCCTCCTCACCCCTTGAAAGGTGGATTATAGAAAATCAATAAAAAATGAATTCCTTAAGGATATTAGATGGATGGATGGATACCAAGGGATCAATTAGTTCAGTTGTCTTAAATAACTATATAAATAAATAAATCCAATTTTACATTCGAAATAAAATATAAATCATAACAATAGAAGATGTTTGACATCATTGAAACTCATTTAATGAATTCTTCTTCATATCATGGGAGAAGGAAACCGGAAAATGGTGATATCAGTTACTTCATAAGAGTTATGTAAAATGGGTGATATTATAGAGACCCGAAGCTTGAAGTACATGGACATTACATTACTTTTTCGGAATACTTAGTACATAACAAAAACAAACACACAAGGATCGTAATAGTTTAGTGTCTTTGGAAACTCGGAATATAATCTTCTAATCGTGGTGAATGATCTTCAACATCTCCCACAAAGATCTTCCTTTTTTTACCTAAAACCATTCTTTATATCCTGGGGAAAAGAAAACATAAAAGGGTGGACTCAAATGCTCAGTAAGGGTAAACAAAAGAAATATCAATCACATCATTTTCATAAGAACATAAAATTTTGGAAATCTTAACCTGCAAAAGAGAGCATAATTTCATAACATGTGATAAATCATAGTAGTGAAATGAAATCCCAATAATCATAACATAAAACATGAAACATTGTGCCATACACACATAATCATAGAGAATCATTTCTTATTAGTCAAGACTCATTTCCAATACTATCTTAGTGGACAAAGTCCCTTTCTGAACCGAGTCACCCACGTTTCAGTCCTGTTTCACTGAACCGGTATAACCTACCATTCCAGCCATGTCTATCTCATGAGATATAAAATCTTTACCCAATACATTGGAGGGAGATATAGGTCCCATGCATCTCATAATGATACCATTCTTATGTTTGCCACAAATTCATAAATCATACATCATTGCATAACCCATGTAATAAAAATGGGAATCATAAACATCGTGACATCATAAAACAATTCAAATAAGATAAAGGAATTCATAAAAATATATCCATCACAACATAGTAATATCAATGTAATAATAGGGGTAAAAACAGAACCCTTTATTATCTTAGATGGAAAATAATTTTCTTAAAACACTTGAACTCCATTCTTGAGGAAAATATCCTTTCTACTTCAAAAATACACTTCATTTCTTAACATGTCATAAAATTATAACTAAAAGAAGTTGATTAAAAATAAACTTGAAAACATTTAATGGAAGCTTCTTGGAAATAATTTTTTAAAAATCCGTTCATGCCGTATAAGTTAAAAAAAGACATTTTTCTCGTACTTTTGTCGGAAAAGTCAAAAAGTACCTCGTACGGAAAACGACAAAAGATTCTTTTCATATCATTTACTAAAAACTCACCGAAGGGTAAAATTGGATTTAAAATATTTTATAACGATGAAAATATTACATATTGAGGAAACATGTATGTGGATGACAAAATACACCCCAATAAATTCCAAAGTATAAACAATCTCGGATAAAAATGAGATTGTGATATTTCCCTTACCTTAGGTCCGATTTGCTTCGTAAGTGTCCGAACCTCCTGTATAATGATTTAAATAATGTCATTGACTTATTCCAGAATCATACTAATTGTTATGATATCATATATGATTCACTTATGACTTTATTTTACCCGTTCTTTTGTAAATTCCATGATAAAGAGCGTTTTGGGTAAAATCGTTTCATTTGTCGTCCGTGTTTTGACTTGTAATTATTCATATGATTACGTAGATCATGATTACTTAATTACAGAATATAAAACATGATTTATATATAATATATATTCAGAATATACATATATATAATAAATCAGTAAATGGAATGAAATACACCGTTCATGGAGACAGTAGGCCGTACGTACGCATGAACGCTGTTTTCGTTTCCATATTGAGTTGAATGAAATTAAGTAGATGACATACATATATATACACATAAATCTAGTATCATTATTATTTCATATATTTCATTATTACTTATTATATGTACTTTATAATCATTCATGAATGGTTAATGTGGAGAATGAATCTCATCGCGTCGTGGAGACGGTAGTCCGTACGTACGCACGAGCGATGATATCATTTTCATGATTATTGAATTGAATTACAGTGGATGATACAATATAATCAGAATCAGTATGATGTTATAATAACTATGTATAGTTATTCTTTACACAATTATACCCATCCATGTAAGGTGTTGGTGGAAAAACAGATTACACCACGGCGTGGAGACGGTATTCTGTACGTACACACACGCGGTGATTTTGTTTTCTTTAGGATGGATAGATGGTGAAATGGGGTTGTTTCATATTTATAATAAAAATCAGTATATTAGTGATACTGATGTTATTAATTTATAATGAAACAACTAAATAATAATAAGCTTAAGAAGAAAGAAGCTTGAAAGAATCGGGAGAAGAAATTACCTCTTCTTCGATACGCCTCTTTGAAACCTCCTCTTAGGGAACTATGATTGGTCTTTGAGGAAGAAAAAAACCTCTAAGATGTTTCTAGGGAAGTGGAGAAGAGAATTTGGCAGGTGTTGGCCGAGCTTGAAGGCTCAAAGTTGTGTTAGGAAGTGAGGGAGGGGGTGCCCTTTTATAAGGGAGGAGAGTGGCACCTTTGGAATAACTAGAAATATTATTTTATTATAAAGTCAAGTTCAGTTTTAAATAGCTCAAAATTGATTTATTTCTAGGATAAGGTGTGTATGGGTCGCAATCCTCTCATCCAATATAATTTAGACAAGTTTAGGTTCATATTTTACCCTTATCATTTAGATTTAACATTAAGTTAAATAATTTTACTTTTACCGTGTCTTCTTGTGTTCTTATACTATAAGGTTAATAAACTTAATATAAGAAGCCAAACGAACCACAAATTGTTTATTATTAATATATATAACCATATCTAAGTCATTTGGCCGAAACTTAGATTTTTAAGAATAAAATAACAATTAATAATATAATATTTGTTTTAAGAACTATTTTATGTCAATTTTGACACTATTTAGTAATTGGTTTTTGTGAGTATCATAATATAATGATAAGTTATAAAAAAGTTAATTATATCAATACTAACATGTCATAGTAACCTGTAAAATTAGTGTAATTAATAAAAAGTCTCAAATTATCTTTATTTGGGTATTTATAACATCAATTATGTCAATATATCATTAATAAGATAATTACTTCATCATTGTTGTGTCATAAATAAATTAAATTATTTAATTTCTAAAAATTACAAATAAAAAACAATTATGTATGAAATCTTTATATCTTTCTAATGAATATTTATAGTCAAATTTATCTTATGTATAACCCCATATTAAAAATGTTTTAGTAAATAAACTTTGATTTTAACTCTTTTAACCCTTCTTTAAAAAATTTAATAATAAATGTCCTAATCTAATCCACATTGGCCTAAATGGTCATATTTTATTCCTAAGTTTGTTTTTGTTCTAATTAAACTTGTCCAATAGAATTAGGACATGTGATAGGGTAATAATAATATCATTTCTACCCTTTATTACCCTATTTACTTTTAACCGTGGTAAAAAAAAGTAAAAAGTTACTATTCACCAAAAAATTATTTTCATCTCATTGAACAACATTTTACTAACAGACATCAACCGTGTCACTCGTATTTTTGAAATTCCACTCACAGAAGCAGTAAAATTAAGTTTTATGAAAAATTCAGTTTTTTAACTACCACTTAGTGGTTTCACTATTCATCAAAAATGGAATGTTTTCAGAAAAATACCGAAAATTAGGCCTAAGATATATTTGATATTATGAAATCAAAAATTATTTCTATTTTACCAAATTCAAAACATATCAGTTTCATTAATTAATTTAAAAATTAATTCTCGTCGTCAAAACAAATACCGTGTTCTTATGAAATAATAACTATCAAAAGATTGACAATTGTTTATGTCTGGTTTAAATGTGAAATTACATCCAATAACCAACATTGTATTAAATTGTAAAAATATATTCTAAATATGCATTAAAACCACTCAAATTAATAATTTATCACTATTAATTATTTCGATTGAAAAATTTGTTTTTAATTAAAATTTAGTAATTTTCACTATTCATCAAAATATAAAAGTTATCTGAAAATCACCAAAATTTCACCCTAAGCTAATTTTGATATTCCGAATCCAAAAATGAAGTCCATTTTAAAAAGTAGAAATTACAAAATTTCAAAAATTGGTTATTACTATTCATAACGTCTAGTTTTAATAATATTTTATTAGCATATCGTTGTTTAGCGAAACTTGGTGTTGCATACAACACACGCTATCGTGGAAGGTCGCGATTGCGTGTAATTAAAGCCAGGTCAGAGATATGTGTTGTGAAAGCTCCTTTTGGTGTAGCGTATAACACAAGACATTAATGAAATTAAAAATAATATTTTTCATAAAATCTCTGGGTGTTACATTCTACCCCCCTAAAAATGAATTTCGCCCTCGAAATTCGTCAGGGTTATAAATTGTTTACTATTCGAAAGTTTCTTTAATCGAAACCCACATTTTAAAAAGGAATACCAAAACCAATCTTTAAAAACAAACGTATGAAACGTAAGGGTTTCCCAAATAAACTAATCACTGGGTTTCCACATAGGTGAAAATATGGATATGGAAGAGAAATCTAACCATCATGTTCTGATGGAGAGTGGTAGAGAACATGGATATGGAAAAGCTAGCAAACAAAAATCCATAAATTTGTGACGATCTAAGGTAACATCTGATTAATCAGATATAAGAGCACCAGGACAACATTTTTGGTTTTCAAGATCGTTTCCCTAAAGTTGAAGAATTTGAATTAGAATAAATACTTACTTTATTTTGGTACAATCTCACTGTTGTTCGTGCCTTGAACAATTTCCACTTCATCTCTTAAATAAATGAAGTTGAATTTGTTATTCGTGAAGTATTATTATGACAGGTCATTCCATCTGTCTCAAACAAAAGGTTAGCAAAAGTTATTAAATATACATAAGTCATTCTTTAGTGAGATTAATCATATATGGTTCCTAAAATGGACTTATACTTCATATATCATACCGCTAAACAAAATAAAACTAGTTTCTACTAAACAGGGACTTCCTGTAGACCAGTGGTAGGCGATAAAGGCCAGTCGCACTTCGGTTGTGGGTTCGATTCCCACATCCTTGTCCGACGCGATGGGCTGTCGCCCGTCCTGCAGGTTGTCCTTTTTCTAAAGCTATATTACTATAACATCCCATCAATAATACTACCTTATGTACAACATAATCCATTACAATCTTTAGGCTTATCCATAATACTGTCGTCCACTCTCAGAGATTTAATACCATCATTGATCCCCATATATCATAAGATATATCTTGTTGGTCACATTCCAAACATTCAAAGGCCTTAATCTTGTACTATCTTGAATACCCATTGAACCTTAGTGAAAACATGATTGCAGTTAAAAGTTAAAACTTTCCACATACCAAAATCCTCAAAATTCTATATACTCAAACCATGATATCACTTAGTCCTTATATCAATCATGAGTTGATGAATACTGTTAAACATTTTGTTTTCTCGTTTTCCCTTCATTATGCGCGTATCACCTTATTTTGAAAAATATCTCAATCACTTTTAATACCACATTAGACCAATACATAAATATTCCAATACTTTATGATACAACATTATTTTGGAATCCCATTACATAAACACTTAATCATTCCACCACATCGTTGTCATATTCAACATCGCCAATAGTGATCACATGTGACTTCCCTTTGTCCTTTGCCTTAAGTGGTTTCTCATGTCAATCATCACTAACCCTTGGATTAGGGCATTTATTAGCATAATGCCCCATTTCCTTGCACTTGAAGCATTGAAGTGTTGGTGGTGCGTTCTTTGCAGTGTTTTCTTTATTCACATCATTAGAAACCCTTTTTCCATTACTTCGACACTCAGCTACTCGATGACCTTATTTTCCACACTTAAAACATTTTCTAGTCCCATTAAGACAATCTCCACAATGATTTTTTCCACACTTTGTGCATAAGGAAACATTCATCTTCTTTTCACCATTATTCTGAGATTTCTCCTTGAACTCCATCTTTAGTTTCTTGTCAAAACCATGAGATGGATATGTAACACCAACTTCCAATTCTACCTTGATAGCACAACGCACAATTTCTTCATAGCTACTAAAGTCTCTTATAGCTAATGCCCTTCAAAGACTTGGTTTTAAGCCACTGAAAAATTGGTCAACTTTACTTTCAGGTTGGATGATAATGCCAGATGCATACATTGCAAGTCTTGTAAAATTTGCTTCGTATATACCAACAGATTCATCATCCTTCTACTTCAGCTCAAGAAACTCTTTTTCCATATTTGTTCGAAGAATACGAGAGAAGTACTTACTGAAAAACAAGTTCTTGAACTCATCCCATTCCATGGACTCAATTTCATCTCTTGCCCTCGTATTCTTGTTAAGATTCCACCATTTATCAGCTTCACCTTCCAAACGATATACTGCTAAGATGAATTTATAATGCTCAGAACATTGAAGAACTGAAAATATCTTTTCAGTGGTACTGATCCATTGTTCAGCAACAAGTGGATCGGAAGACCCACTGAAAGAAGGTGGACGTTGGCTCATGAAGGACTCCATAGAATATTGTTCCCTTCTCTGCTCATTTGGAAGTCCAGAATGATTCATATCTTGTGTAAGTATAGCAATAAGATTTTTCACTCCATCTCCCATAACATTTGTTTGTTTAGGAGGACAGTCATTGCATTGTCCATTGCATTGATCAACACGGTTCCTTCGGGTTCCAGCCATCGTCTAAAACCCAAAAAGAATAGTGTGAGAGGCAAAAATCATGCTAGGGAAAACAACATAATAAAGGGGGAGTACCTTCAATATCTAACATCTTACGTATAATTCTATGATCGTTAGCGTAATTCTAGTACTATAACCTATACGTCTACTTAACCTTAGGGACATCCCTAGACTTAGACATACCTTAGAAATATCTCTAGGGATCTCACTAACTTTTTCGCATCCTAGTTTCCAAAGGTTGACTAAACCTTTCTTCTGATACCAACTGTAGAGACCCTAAGCTTGACGTACATGGACATTACATTACTTTTGCGGAATACTTAGTACATAACAAAAACACACACACAAGGATCGTAATAGTTTAGTGTCTTTGGAAACTCGAAATATAATATTCTAATCGTGGTGAAAGATTTTCAAAATCTCCCATAATGATCTTCCTTTTTTTACCTAAAACCTTTCTTTGTATCCTGGGGAAAAGAAAACATAAAAGGGTGAGCTCAAATGCTCAGTAAGGGTAAATAAAAGAAATATCAATCACATCATTTTCACAAGAACATAACATTTTGGAAATTATAACCTGCAAAAGAGAGCATAATTTCATAACATGGGATAAATCATAGTAGTGAAATGAAATACCAATAATCATAACATAAAACATGAAACTTTGTGGCATACACACATAATCATAGAGAATCATTTATTATTAATCAAGACTCATTGCCAATACTATCTTAGTGGACAAAGTCCATTTCTGAACCGAGTCACCCTCGTTTCAGTCCTGTTTCACTAAACCGGTATAATCTACCATTCCAGCCATGTCTATCTCATGAGATATAAAATCTTTACCCAATGCATTGGAGGGAGATATAGGTCCCACCCATCTCATAATGATACCATTCTTATGTTTTCCACAAATTCATAAATCATACATTATTGCATAACCCATGTAATAAAAATGGAAATCTTAAACATCGTGACATCATAAAAAAATTCATATAAGATAAAGTAATTCATAAAAATATATCCATCACAACATAGTCAAATCAATGTAATAATAGGGGTAAAAACAGAACCCTTTATTATCTTAGATGGAAAATAATTTTGATAAAACACTTGAACTCCATTCTTGTGGAAAATATCCTTTCTACTTAAAAAATACTTTTCATTTCTTAACATGTAATAAAATTATAACTAAAAGAAGTTGATTAAAAATAAACATGAAAACATTTAAAGGAAGATTCTTTGAAATAATGTTTTAAAAATCCGTTCATGCCATATAAGTTAAAAAAATGCATTTTTCTCGTACTTTTGTCGGAAAAGTCAAAAAGTACCTCGTACGGAAAACGACAAAAGATTCCTTTCATATCTTTTACTAAAATCTCACCGAAGGGTAAAATTGGATTTAAAATATTTTATAATGATGCAAATATTATATATTGAGGAAACATGTATGTGGATGATAAAATAGACCCCAGTAAATTCCAAATTATAAACAATCTCGGATAAAAATGAGATTGTGATATTTCCCTTACCTTAGGTCTGATTTACTTCGTAAGTGTCTGAACCTCCTGTATAATGATTTAAATAATGTCATTGACTTATTACAGAATCATACAAATTGTTATGATATCATATATGGTTCACTTATGACTTTATTTTACCCGCTCTTTTGTAAATTCCATGTTAAAGAGCGTTTTGGGTAAAATCGTTTAATTTGTCGTCCGTGTTTTGACTTGTAATTATTCATATGATTACGTATATCATGATTAATTAATTCTAGATTATATAACATAATTTATATATAATATATATTCAGAATATACATATATATAATAAATCAGTAAATGGAATGAAATACACCGTTCATGGAGATGGTAGGCCGTACGTACGCATGAACGCTGTTTTCGTTTCCTTATTGAGTTGAATGAAATTAAGTAGATGACATACATATATATACACATAAATACAGTATCATTATTATGTCATATATTTCATGATTACTTATTATATGTACGTTATAATCATTCATAAATGGTTAAAGTGGAGAATTAATCTCATCGCGTCGTGGAGACGGTAGTCCGTACGTACGCACGAGCGATGATATCATTTTCATGATTATTGAATTGAATTGGAGTGGATGATACAATATAATCAGAATCAGTATGATGTTATAATAACTATGTATAGTTATTATTTACACCATTATACCCATCCATGTAAGGTGTTGGTGGAAAAACAGATTACACCACGGCCTGGAGACGGTATTTCGTACGTACGCACGCTCGGTGATTTTGTTTTCCGTAGGATGGATAGAATGTGAAATGGGGTTGTTTCATATTTATAATAATAAATCAGTATATTATTGATACTGATGTTATTACTTTATAATTAAACAACTAAAGAAGAATAAGTTGAAGAAGAAAGAAGCTTGAAAGAATCGGGAGAAGAAATTACCTCTTCTTCGATACGCCTCTTTGAAACCTCCTCTTAGGGCACTAAGATTGGTCTTTGAGGAAGACCAGAACCTCTAGGATGTTTCTAGGGAAGTTGAGAAGAGAATTGGGCAGGGGTTGGCCGAGCTTGAAGGCTCAAAGTTGTGTGAGGAAGAGAGGGAGGGGGTGCCCTTTTATAAGGGAGGAGAGGGGCACCTTTGGAATAACTAGAAATATTAGTTTATTATAAAGTGAAGATCGGTTTTAAATAGCTCCAAATTGATTTATTTCGAGGATAAGGTGGGGATGGGTCGAAATCCTCTCATCCAATAGAATTTATACAAGTTTTGGTTCATATTTTAACCTTATCATTTAGATTTAACATTAAGTTAAATAATTTTACTTTTACCGTGTCTTCTTGTGTTCTTATACTATAAGGTTAATAAACATAATATAAGAAGACAAACGAACCCCAAATTGTTTATTATTAATATATATAACCTTATCTAAGTCATTTGGCAGAACCTTATATTTTTAGGAATAAAATAACAATTAATAATATAATATTTGTTTTAAAAACTATTTTATGTCAATTTTGACACTATTTAGTAATTGATTTTTGTGAAAATCATAACAGAATTATAAGTTCTAAAAATGTTATATAAATCAATAATAACATGTCATATTAACCTAGAAAATTATTGTAATTCATAAAAAGTCTCAAATTATATTTATTTGGGTATTTATAACATCAATTATGTCAATATTTCATTAATAAGATAATTATTGTATCATCGTTGTGTCATTAATAAATTAAATTTTTTAATGTCTAAAAATTACAAATAAAATACAAATATGTAGGAAAGCTTTTTATCTTTCTAATGAATATTTATAGTCGAATTTATCTTATGTATCAACCCATATTAATATTTTTTTAGTAAATAAACATTGATTTTAACTCTTTTAACCCTTCTTTAAATAAATTAATAATAAATGTCCTAATCTTATCCAAGTTGGACTAAATGGTCATATTTTATTCCTAAGTTTGTTTTTGGTCGAATTAAACTTGTCCAATAGAATTAGGACATGTGTTAGGGTAATAATAATATCATTTCTACCCTTAATTACCCTATTTACTTTTAACCGTGGTAAACAAAAGTAAAAAGTTACTATTCACCAAAAAAAATTTCATCTCATTGAACCACATTTTACTTACTGATATCAACCATATCTTAATGATTTTTGGAATTTCACTCAGAGAAGCGGTAAAATTATGTTTTATAAAAAATTCAGTTTTTTTAACAACCACTTAGTGGTTTCACTCTTCATCAAAAATTGAAAGTTTTCACAAAAATACCAAAAATTAGGCCTAAGCTATATTTGATATTATGAACTCAAAAATGATTTCTATTTTACGAAATTCAAAACATATCAGTTGCATTAAATAATTTAAAAATTAATTCTTGTCGTCAAAACAAATATCATGTTCTTAAGAAACAATAACTATCAAAAGATTGACACTTGTTTATGTCTGGTTTAAATGTGAAATTACATCCAATGACCAAAATTGTATTAAATTGTAAAAATATATTCTAAATATACTTTAAAACCACTCAAATTAATAATTTATCACTATTAATTATTTCGATTGAAAAAGTTTTTTTTAATTAAAATTTAGTAATTTTCACTATTCATCAAAATATGAAAGTTATCCGAAAATCACCAAAATTTCACCCTAAGATAATTTCGATATTCCGAATCCAAAAATGAAGTCCATTTTGAAAAATAAAAATTTCAAAATTTCAAAAAGTGGTTATTACTATTCATAACGTCTAGTTTTAATAATATTTTAATAGCATATCGTTATTTAGCGAAACATGGTGTTGCGTACAACACACGCTATTGTGGAAGGTCGCGATTGCGTGTAATTCAAGCCAGGTCAGAGATGTGTGTTGTGAAATCTCCTTTTGGGGTAGCGTATAACAAAAGACATTAATGAAATTAAAAAGAATATTTTTCATAAAATCTCGGGGTGTTATAGATATTGTGACTAAATAAGGCATAATCAATATGGTAAGGTGAATAACTTGAAATGTATTCCATTTCATAAATAAAGTGATCTTGAAATTCATCCATTGATAATATCAATGGAATAATATCATGGAAAATTATAAAAAAAATTATAATGAATGAAATACGTAATATTGGATATCATCATCATATACATCATGATATCCAAATAGAAAAATTCTTCTAGAAAGGCATTTTTAACTATGGGATTCCATACACCAGAGTTGTATTTTATAATTTTGGAAAACTATTTTTTCTCATTAGACATGTAGATGCACCAAGGGGCTATATTATTTCATTCCCACCCATCAATACAAGTCCAATTAATACCTTATATATTTAACGATCAATTTAATTAATAAAAAATATATGACCTATACATAAATGTTGATATTGAATAAATAATATGGAATATTAGTATGTCAACAGTCAATAAAAGAAATTTCAATGTAATCCTTCATATATAGTAATGGTATATTATATACAAAATACTTATATATATGATAATAAGAATATTTATATTTAAGATATATGTAATTTCCAATTATTGTAATAAAGTGAATGTTTCAAGATAAAGATAATGTTCACAAAATTAATCAGGATATAAGATATAATCAGAAATACAATTGATTTTTTTGTAAAATAAATTCATTTAATTTATAGAAGAATATGGAAACAAGACATTTAGAATAATTTTTAAAAAATATTTTCCCTGACAAATCATAGAAATCTTATAGAATATTTTAAAGTGTTAAAACATGTTATGGTGATAGGAAAGTTCATTAAAGCATTATATGTTAAAAAACATTCATTTTGACATTTAATAAAGAAAGACCAAAATGTAAAATTTAGAAAAAAATAGAAATATTAATTTTAAACCTTTTAAAAATTCAAGGATAACATAAAAAGTTACAAAATAATTAATTTTATTAACAAAATATATATATTTTAAACAATTTCTAAAAATATGTTCATGAAAGTCAAATATACCTAATATAAAGAGAAATAAGATTAATGTTTTTTTAAAATATATTTTTTATTTATTCAAGTGATACAAAGGTTAATATTGGGAAAAAATTATTTAAAATAATTAAATATGTAGGGGATAATACAAATAGATAGTGTTCATGAAATATATATTTTAATTTTCCTTCAATGATAATTATAAAAATCCCAAAAATTGAGATTTTAAAATAAATTCGTATCTATTTGAAGACATCAAAAATTTGAACCCTTGAAATAGTTACATGAATTGAAACATTAATCATCATTAATAAATATATATTCATGTTAAATACCATATCAGAGAAGTATATAATTTATCACGTTGTCATGAAACATCAAATTGATTATGTTGTTAAGGTTGATTTACATTATAGCATAGACCCTAGGTATTCTTTTATGTTGAAATGTTAACATATAGTAAGTATTTTTAATAAATATTACTAAAATAGGGGGTTATTTTGAAAATAATTTTATGAAAATAACTTAACGTAAAGAGTAGTAAAGTTGAAAGAAAAAGTGGATTTAGAAAAATATGAGATAAATAAGTGATCATTGCTAAGTCACTATAGCACATTAAGAGTTCCTTATTCTTAATTGTTTCTTAGGTTTTGTTGTAATCCTTTGGTTAAGGGATGACCAAGATCTAGGATACCATCTTTCTTATTAAAATGATGCACAATGGACCACCCTTTTACAAGACAATCATATTGTCAACATTTTGACATCATGAATTATGTGAGGTCAACCAAATCATATTGAAATAACATGTATATGTGAGAGATATAGGACTTGTGTGTTGTCTAATAGAAAACACCCAAGATTCACACTTGAATATAAACCCAATCAATACTGATATGAGAAATGTTTCACTTAATTAAACATAATCAATGCATTCAGAGAAGAATAATATAAATATAAAACATAATTGAAATTATTCACACACAAATTTCACAAAACCAATAGAATATAAGTTGGAGGAACTCCCTCTTCAAGTGTGTATCTCCCTTGAAATGATCACCAACTGTTTAGATCGACATCAGGAGAAGGAGGAAGCTTGGGTGGAAATCATTCTTCCATATTAATCCCCCAATGAGTATAGGGTCCTCTAGAACTTATAGGATGAGTATAAGACTACTCCAATACTCCAAAATGGAAAAGAATCACTTTTGGTTCAAACTTAAAAATAGGGATCCCAATGTTTTCTTTTATTGAAAAAATATTAGGTGGTTTTTGGCACCATGATTTCAAGAAACAACTTGTCCAATTGTTTTCGTCAAATATACAGTCTTATCTTGCTTTAGAGAAAACTAAATTTTTTTATCCCCGCATCTTTAATATCTCCATAGAATGATTGAGAACATTTGGAAAACTACATCTTGATATATTGAAGAAATACATAACACTACTTTTGTCTTTTTGTAGATTTGATTCTTTTGACAGATCAGTTTGAATAAGATTCGTAGAGGCCGAATGAGGCTTTGGTTCCTTCATATGAAATGTATCCTATTAAATTCTGGACAAGGCCAAAATTTTCATCCAATTTGGATCCATGATGTAGTATAAATATGTTGTTGTGACCGTTACTGTGCATGGATCCTACGTAGTTTGGCCCATTTTTCTTGGACATCATCATGGGCCCTCCATATCACATCCACCTTCAATAAGATTATCAAGACAAGTATCCTTTCCTTTTTAATAGTAATAACTAAAAAATAATTTAATCAAACATGACGTGGAATTTTTTATTATTTTTATAATTGACAGTACAAAACTAATTTAGCATAGGGGTCTAAGGGTGAAAATTAAACAGTGAATTGCAGTTCGATCAATAAGCAAAAAAAATAGGTTTAGAACCCCAAATATTGTCTTAATTGTGTGGAAATTAAGATAAAATTCCTTACCTCAAGATTCCCCTAAGTTGAATATTCGCTTACATCATGTATAATGTTTTTAAACATATTAATAATTTATACTAGATTCTTATTAATATTTACAAAGTAATATATGATATTATTATAGCATCTTATCACTAATTCATCAGAAATCATTATTTTTGGTGTTAACTACTTTATTTTCCCATGAATGTTTTTTCACTAAATAATTAGTAATTGTTATTGTATTATGGTTCCATAAACTAAAATATGTTAATAATTTATTTATATATATATATATATCATATATATCCATTATATCTATCCATATTAACTTCCATGTACAGAGTAAATAAAAAATGGATCACAACGCTTCGTGGAGGTGGTTATCCAAAAGTAAACACAAGAGATGTTATACTTTAAAATAAATATCATATATATTTAATATTTTGATCATTATATCCATCCAAATAATGTTGGTATGAAAACTAGATTACCCTGATACATGTAGAAGGTATGACATATGTACGCATGATCGATGGTTTCGCTTCTCATAGGATGGGAAAGCGATGGAAAATGGTTTTAACATAATCAAAATAAAATCTTATTATATCTATAATATTTTATTTATTACTTCAGGATGGTTACAATATATTTAGTGGAATTATAATAAGAAATAAATTTTAAATGGTCGGTATAGATGATTGCCACTTCTTCGAATTATCTACTTTAGATCCTAACTTATGGGAAAATGGTCTAGTCTTTTAGGAAGAACATAACCTCAAAATATGGTATATGTATGTTTTTAAGAGGTTTTATTAGGGTTTGGTTGAGAATATAGGCTCTAGGTGGTGTATAGAAGAGAATATATGTGGTTTCTTCTTATCGTGAATGAATGGTGTCACATAAATAGCTTATTTTAAATGTATTTGTATTTTAATTTCCATTAATGCTTTGTTTTGGGGGGGGGGGTTTCCAATGTTTTTATGGAAAATAGGTGAGTTTTCATGATTTGGGCCAAACCGTGAGCCCAATTCCAGATTTAAAAATAAATTTTGTTTCTCTTATAACATAACAATTTTTAATATTTTTCATTCATTCCAACTCCTAAATGTCCTACCCTGATATATTAACACCACAATTAAAATTTGGAGCCTTTGTAAATCCATAACCAAGGTGTATATAGGTTTTTATTTAAGGGATTGGGGCTACCCGAAAGCCCAATTCCAGTTTTAAAAATAAATTTTGATTAATTAATAACATATTCATTTTTAAGGGTTTTCTGGTGATTCCAACCCCAAACACGCCCCTTGAATCCATCCGCGCGTCCAATATCCTCCCAGACTCTTTTCAGCTCATTTGCATCGCGGTTTTGGTCGATCATTCTGAAGAACTCAAATTTCGGGCAGATTTATAAAGGTAATTTGTTTTCTTCATAACTCCTTCGATTTTTACTCTTTTTCGCCCATTAAAATTCCTAAATGATCTACCTATTCTTGTTAGAACCTCCCTTGAAGGTTTGAGTATTTTTGAAATCATATACTAGTATTTTGGGGGGCGATTTCTACAAGATATTTTAAGTAAGATGTTCTCCTCCTTTCTTCTTTCAATTTGTTTAGGGTTACATCCAATTTACTTAGGGTTTCTTCCATTATCATTAAGGTTCCTTATGTCCAAGAAGTAGGGTTTAAAAAATAAGGTTTTATCTTGTGTTTTATGGTCTGAAATTATGGTTTTAGGTATGATTTAACTTCCTTGAGGTGCGGTGGTGGTGCGTTTGAGTTTTCGCACAAAGGATTCAATGGTTTTCTTGGTTTTGGTAGGTGATTCCATTGTGTATGAAATCTTTGTGAATTGGATACCGTTTTATGGTATTTTAATGCTTATTCAATTTTATTATTTCTGAAAAATATAGTTTTAGTTGTGTTTGTATTTAAAATGAATCCTAAAGTCCAATTTCATGTGAAATTGGGGTTTTTTCATAGAAATTTTTTATTAGTTTAATTGGGGATGCCCTAAAAGTAACTAGTTGATTTTATTGAACTATAATAGGGATAAAAATACTGTTTTTAATGATTGTACCTTGTGTTTGTTACTAAAAAATCTGGTTTTAATGGTGTTTGTGAACCCCATGAAATTCTAAGAGTTGTGTTGTGTAAAAATGGAGACTTTGCAATGATGTAGTTTCTTGAACCATATGGGGTTTCCCTAAAAATGATTTTGTGTTTTCACTGAAATGTAGTAGGATTCCCTTTATGTTTTGGAAGCTTAAATATGTGCACATAGTATGCAAGTGAGGTCTATAAGGAGTTTTGTGTCTGAAACACTACGGGATTTTGAGGAATTGTTTTATGAAAAATCTATGTGTTTTGTTGCGTGTTTTAAGTGGTATAAAATGTGATAGCTACTGTATTGGTTTTTTTACCAGTAATGGTGTTTTATATGAAAATTTATTTATGATGCATGCTGGAATTGATTGAGCACAAAAGGGGAAGCCCGGGTACCTAGGTGGGGCGGATTTGTACTAGTACAGCTAGTGGACCGGATGGGTTTTGTCCCTGTTTCACATAGCATTTTGATAACGACAACTCTAACTAAACTATGTGGATGATTATTGGGGACCAATAGGTTATGGGTGTGTTCCCTACTAGTGGCTCGTGCACGAGGAATGATTTTTCTATGGTTACATTACACCGAGGTACGAGGTACATAGGGCCCAAGACAACCTAGTGCGTAGGGTTGTTCCCAATGTTGTTGATCATTGGATTTGTAGTATCTAACCATGTATTAGGGTGTGTTTGGAAGAAAATTAAAGTATCTAACATTTATATTTTAATGTGTTAATATTCTGAAAATTTTGGATTGAAATCTATTTTCAATTAGAGGTTTCATTTCTTGAAATTTTAGCACTACTTTTCCTTGCATTTGAAAACTGCTTGCTTTTTCACATTGTATTTATTACTATTTGGAATCATTGGGTGGTATCCTACTAGGATTAGGCTCACACCCTACTTACACCCCTTGGGTGTAAGTAGACTTGGTTATGTTTGATTCAGGTAAAGTAAAGGCTAAGGGTGATGGCGGTTCATGGTGTTAGTTCCCTTTCTTGGTGCGGAGTTGTGGAGATAGCTTGGGGGCGATGACCCCTAGTCGTGTGGAGTCCTTGGGGCTGTATTAATGCTATAATTATTTTTATTTGGACCACTTTTATTATATTTAAACCAATGTACTCAGTTTTTATTTTTACTTAATTCTTTTTTGACTCAAAAATTTCAGATTTATATTATGGTTTTTTTAATGTTTTATGCTTTCATACTCGGGTAAATCATTCCCAAACATAAATTAATGATACCCGGGCACTTGTTCCAGCCCGTGGGGATAGAGAACTCCCTTCGTGTCATGTCACGGGCTGGGTTTGGTGCCGGTTTTGGTGGTGACCAGATTCTGTTCGTGACAAAATGGTATAAGAGGAGGTTCGCTCCTTGGGTCATGTTATTTGGGGAAGAGTCACCATAGTCTGGAGCTAGGATTTTTGGGACTTGAAATTTCAGTCATGGGTAGTGTGCCTAGAAAGAACACCTCATGAAGGGATTTAAGTCACCATGGGAAGTATGGATTTGTCTGAGTCCTTTGGTTTTATTGGTTTAATGATGACTATGGGAAATGAAAAGAGAGTTGGGTGAATAATATCAGTGAGCTCGCAGGGCCTATAAAGCCATGTGGAGCCATGAATATTTCCCTAGAATACTCTCTATTACGGAGAAGTTATTGGAATATGGCTGCCAACCATATGTCCAAGTCACCCACCGAAACTAGTTTCCTCGTGCATTATTTTGTGCTTTAGTTTTGAAATATTAGCACTTTGGTTTTAAGGTGACTTGGTTTTAAGAAGCGTAAAGTTTTTATGAAATTATTTTCAAATAAAGAGGGAATGGTTTCGTTTATGAAATGGCGGAACTGAATTTCCAGAATTTTTTTGAAATGTAAAATGGTGTGCTTACACCTCTTTGAAAGCAGGAACTAAATTGAATTTCATTTTGAAAATCGTTTCCAATAGAGTTTTCTAAACAATTAGAGTGTTTTTTAATGGGATGATATGTTTCTAAATTGATGTGAATAACTTGAAACTGAGTTTTTTTTAAATGGTTGTGTCTTTATGAAATGTTTTGTAAGATGTGAATTGGTATTTCGATCTCATTGTTTGTGTTTTTGAGAAAACGTTCGGGTTGGTTGACCATTTTGTTTTTGAAAAGTGGAAGGAAGTTTTGTTTTACCCTTTGGTATTTCCATGAGTGACCACATTCATGGGGTTATATGGGATGATGGATGGTTGATGGAACGACTGGATGAGTGCTGGGATGGATATGAGGAGGGTTCCCGGTGTGGCACAAAAACATGCATGTGTGAGGCCCATGGGGTACCATTGGTGGATACGCTTACTGCTAAACCGTTTGTTTTCAAAGAATTGGTTTTAAAGAAAAATATGATGTCTTGATGAATAGTTTGGTATGGTTTGTATTATGGGTTTTTGAAAATGTTGATGTTGTGGGAGGTTTTGAGTTCAAGAACCCCTTCTATTTGAACTGTGTTTTGGGTTTGTGTTTGGTCGGTAAGTTGTGTTGTAGGGACGGTTAGTGGTCTCTTTTGAAAAAAAAATTGGGATTCCTTTATGGTGGTTCCCTTAATGTGTTTGGATCTGGTTTGTGGCATGTTTTGACCAATGGAACAGCTTGGTTTGGTCCTTGGGTTCTCTCATTGGATAAGGTACACCCCCATTAAGGGTTAATGCACAACTGAAGTGCAACCCGTTTTGTTTCTCCATTGGAAAATTTTCCAGTTGATCAATATAAAGAATATTTTATGAAACATTTTTTATATTGAGTCTACACCCATTCATTTTGCTGATTTTTGGATCCTCTTGTAGTGGGATAGTGCTTGTGGAAGGTTGAAAGAGACCTTTGTTTCTTATGTTTCCTGATTCATCAAAGGTGGGAGTGTTATTTTGTTGTTGGTACGGATGAGTGTCTTGATGGTGTCTAAGAGGGCCTCTGAGATCTTTATAGTTTCTTTGATGAAAGAGTTATTATTAAACCACCAATTTTGAGATTTAGGTCATCATATGATATTGTGTTTACTTTTTGGACTTATCTGTTGTTTAGGGACTTTGAATACGGTCTCGTTCCATGTATTGTTTCTATCAATCGCCAGGGTCATGTTCGGTGACGCATTGTGATGTTGTGTGCTCTTTTGACCATAAAGGTGAAGGTCACACAATCCTTTAAGGTTCTATGTTATGTTGGGATTGTGTCTCCCTTGGGAAAAACATCAAATCCTTTATTTTAGAGGAAGGTGTTTATACGTGTCTTTCCCTTCTATTGTTTCTCACCCAAAGAAACCAGGTGTGATGTGTGTGCATATTCTGATCCCTTGTTTCAATGAAATGTCTGGTTTTTGTAAAGTGGGTTATGGAGTGTGTTATTTCTTGATAAACCCATCGGGGTATGCAGTGTAGTTGTTTGTGGCACCAAAATAAGAAGTTCCACATAGGGGTTTCAACAGCCTAATTGCGTGGCCGAAGATGCTTCAATATTTTGAGCTCCAGCCATAGGTGCTGGAGAGAAGCTGGCGCGTAGTCAGGGGAAACACCAGTGTCGTTTAAACACTTGTACAAAGTCCTGCCCTCAGTATGAAAGATAGGAAGAATTTAAACCTATGGTGTCATCATATTTCTTCTATGGTTCCCATTCAGTGGTAATAGGTGGAGGGTCTTGTACCCATGTCATCACACAATGTTATTCCCTCCCCCTTTTGTTTCCATTGAGTCTTTGGAGAATGGTTGGAAATTTGGCAAGACAAGTTGAGCACACAGTTTTCACAAGGTTAGTTCTAACCATGAACAAAAAAATAACCATGTAGATATAAGGATCCACATAGTATCGCACTATTTTCCAAACTGTGCAGACTAACCGTGCCATCGTCCAAACTCCATAATTTTGGGATCTTTTCGTGTCGGCCCATGACGGTCGGTTAAGATGGTTGGTTCTTGTGGTGGGAAGACTCACTATGGGTATCATGTATATTATTTTGTAAATTTCTAATTTATGTATACCCCTTGTACTAGGGAGTCTTTTTGGGCCTCCCCCTATTAGTGTCTTGATTCTGTCTCGGGAAAAAAAATTAAGTTGTCTCTTACGGTGGGGAGCCCATTTGTGTCTCTTCATACGAGTAACTCATATTTTTCCTTGGTTTTGTATGGGAAGTAGGTATTATAATTTGTAGATATCTAACTACCAACATCTTTCTTTGGTAAAAATTGATATTATAGAGTGACCAATGGTTTAGTTATAGTAGGGAAAGTGTAACCTTGTTCGATGTTGTTGTTTATTTGGGTAAATTGATTGAGTGTTGTTCAGATTGTGTTAGAGGAGTTTTCATTTGGGATAAAGCCTGAATGTTCTTGATTCTTTCAAGAAAGTGGTTTAAGTCAGGTTTGTGAGAGTATTACTTCCTTCATTGATCACTGGAGGTTTTATGGCCTTTGGGGGAGAAACTTGGCAAGAGAGTACCTCTTGGTTTCTCAGTTGGGTTTGGTTTTTTGCTTTGGCCTTACTATGACTTTCCGGGGCAGAAAGTTTTCATGGTGGGGAGAATTTTCACATACACAGCTTATTTTAAATATATTTTTATTTTAATTTCCATTAATGCTTTGTTTTGGGGGGTTTCCAATGTTTTTATGGAAAATAGGTGAGTTTTCATGAATTGGGCCAAACCGTGAGCCCAAATCCAGATTTAAAAATAAATTTTTTTCTCTTATAACATATACAATTTTTAATATTGTTCACTCATTCCAACTCCTAAATGTCCTACCCTAATATATTAATACCACAATTAAAATTTGGAGCCTTTGGAAATCCATAACCAAGGTGTATATGGGGTTTTATTTAATAGATTGGGCCTACCCGAGAGCCCAATTCCAGTTTTAAAAATAAATATTGATTAATTAACAACTTATTCATTTTTAAGGGTTTTTTGGTGATTCCAAGCCCCAAACATTCCCCTTGAACCAAGACGCGCGTCCAATATCCTCCCACACTCTTTTCAGCTCATTTGAATCGCGGTATAGGTCGAAACTTCTGAAGAACTCAAATTTCGGGCAGATTTATAAAGGTAATTTGTTTCCTTCATAACTCCTTCGATTATTACTCTTTTCCCCCATTCAAATTCCTAAATGATCTACCTATTCTTGTTCGAACCTCCCTTGAAGGTTTGAGTATTTTTGAAATCAGATACTAGTATTTTGGGGGGCGATTTCTACAAGATATTTTAAGTAAGTTGTTCTCCTCCTTTCTTCTTTCAATTTGTTTAGTGTTACATCCAATTTACTCAGGGTTTCTTCCATTATCATTGAGGTTTCTTATGTCCAGCAAGTAGGGTTTAAAATTTAAGTTTTTATCTTGTGTCTTATGGTATGAAATTATGTTTTTAGGTCTGGTTTACCTTCCTTGAGGTGCGGCGGTGGTGCGTTTGAGTTTTCACACAAAGGATTCAAGGGTTTCCTTGGTTTTGGTAAGTGATTCCATTGTGTATGAAATCTTTGTGAATTGCATACTTTTTTTATGGTATTTTCATGCTTATTCAGTTTTATTATTTCTGAAAAATATTGTTTTAGTGGTGTTTGTATTTAAAATGAATCCTAAAGGCCAATTTCATATGAAATTGGGGGGTTTTCAAAGAAATGTTTTATTAGTTTAATTGGGGATACCCTAAAAGTAACTAGTTGATTTTATTGAACAATAATAGGGATAAAAATACTGTTTTTAATGATTTTACCTTGTGTTTGTTACTGAAAAATCTGCTTTTAATGGTGTTTGTGAACCCCATGAAATTCTAAGAGTTGTGTTGTTTAAAAATGGAGACTTTGCAATGATGTAGTTTCTTGAACCATATGGGGTTGCCCTAAAAATGATTTTGTGTTTTCACTGAAATGTAATAGGATTCCATTTATGTTTTGGAAGCTTAAATATGTGCACATAGTATGAAAGTGAGGTCTATAAGGAGTTTTGTGTCCGAAACAATACGAGATTTTGAGGAATTGTTTTATGAAAAATCTAAGTGTGTTGTTGCGTGTTTTAAGTGGTATAAAATGTGATAGCTACTTTATTGGTTGTGTTTGACCAGTAATGGTGTTTTATATGAAAATTTATTTATGATTCATGTTGGAATTGATTGAGCACAAAAGGGGAAGCCTAGGTACCTAGGTGGGGCGGATTTGTACTAGTACGGCTAGTGGACCGGATGGGTTTTGTCCCTGTTTCACTTAGCATTTGGATAACGAAAACTCTAACTAAACTATGTGGATGATTATTGGGGACCACTAGGTTATTGGTGTGTTCCATACTAGTGGCTCGTGCACGAGAAATTATTTTTCTATGGTTACATTACACCGAGGTACGAGGTACATACGGCTCGAGACAACCTAGTGCCTAGGGGTGTTCCCAATGTTGTTGCTCATTGGATTTGTAGTATCTACCCATTTCATAGGGTTTGTTTTGAAGTAAATTAAAGTTTCTAAAATTTATATTTTAATGTGTTAATATTCTGAAAAATTTGGATTGAAAACTATTTTCAATTAGAGGTTTCATTTCTTGAAATTTTAACACTACTTTTCCTTGCGTTTGAAAACTGCTTGCATTTTCACATTGTATTTCTTACTCTTTGTAATCATTGGGTGGTATCCTACTGGGCTTAGACTCACACCCTAATTACACCCCTTGGTTGTAAGTAGACTTGGTTATGTTTGATTCAGGCAAAGGAAAGGCTAAAGGTGATGGCGGTTCATGGTGTTAGTTCCCATTCTTGGTGCGGATTTGTGGAGATTGCTTGGGGGTGATGACCCCTAGTCGTGTGGAGTCCTTGGGGCTGTCTTAATGATATAATTATTTTTATTTGGACCACTTTTATTATATTTAAACCAAGGTACTCAGTTCTGGTTTTTACTTAAGTCTTGTTTGACTCAAAAATTTCAGATTTATATTATGGATTTTTTTTTAATGTTTTATGCTTTCATACTCGGGTAAATCATTCCCAAACCTAAATTAATGATACCCGGGCACTTGTGCCAGACCGTGGGGATAGGGAACTCCCTTCAGGTCATGTCACGGGCTGATTTGGGTGCCGGTTTTGGCGGTGACCAGATTCGGTTCGTGACAAAAGGACACGAATTAAATTATTAAAAAGATTTAAATATAGTAAATTCATTTTCATCTGAACATGGAAAAATCTGTCTATATTTTCAGAGGTAAGATATTATATGGTTTAAATTACATCAACCAATTAAGTTTTTACAATTTTATGTTAACTTTTAAACATTATATTTTGGTTTAACTACATCATGAAACAATTTTATCCTTAATCTTGATAAAAACCTTTTCATTCATTTAGGGTGATAATTTTACATATAAGGTAATATTTTTCTAATAAAAGAAATATAGAAGAAATATTTTTCTATTATTGACCATAATTATTATCAATTAATTTTTTATGATTTCATAAAAATGTAATAAATTATTAATTTTTATAAAAATGAATATTGTTCTTTTTGACATTGTGTATTTCATTTGAATTTAAACACATGAAAAAAAATATGTAATTAAAATATATACATTTAAAAATATCTAATATATCATAAATATATATATAATTTATGGGTCACTATAACTCACCAAATAAAATATTATTTCTATATTTTTCCAAGTAATATATATTATTTTTCTATTAATCTACTTAATAGTGTATCAGTGTGCATAAACATTGAATGTAATTATTTCATCACTAAGAATTAAAAATAAATTAACAGGTGAGAAAATATTTAATCTATGAAAAAATTAGAAATCAAAATATGTTATTTTCAAATCTAACAAAAAATATTTTAGATATTAAAACAAAGAGAGTGAAATTTTAACTTTATATTTTCTTAAAATAATATAAATAACATAATCAATGTAAAGAGGAAATCAATTTCTACATTTTTTATTTTGAATGGTCAAGATAGAATAATTCTTATCAAATAATATAAATACAAGTGTTATGTGTAATTTTTGGCCCTATCACATTATTTTTATCCTTAAATACGCGATTTACATTTTACTGATGTCATAAATATTACTACAGTTTCTATTTATAAAAATTAAAAAATAAATGGATCAATTTAAACAAATTGAGTCTCATTATTCAAAATAAAATAAAATATTTTTAATATAAACTTATATAATTGGAAAACATTGATTTTAATATAAAGTCATATAACACAATTAAAAATAATTTTTTAGACAAATGTGTTTTTACTAATATAAATTTTGTTGTATCAAGATCACTAAAATTGATGATTATAATTATATTATTATAAATAAAATTGATCATATATTACATTAAGACCAAATAAATAATATAATTTGACTTTTAAATTACATTAATTAATTAAAAGAAATGATATTATTTGAGAATTTTATATATTTCACTATTCAAAGAGAAATTATTCATTTCAGAGAAATCCTAAAATTTCATCTTATATTAATTCTGATAAACTAATTTCAAAGATTATATTAATATATGAAAATAAAAATTATAAAATATTTTAATATTTTTAAACACATTCATGAATAAAACAATTATTATTATATAATTTTTTATCTTAAAAGAAATGCTTACTATTGTCGAATCATGGGTGTTACATTCATCCATCCTTCAAAAAAATCACCCTAAAAATTTCCAAAATTTTATATCATTAATAGAGTTGGTTAGTTATTCATCATAAATTCTTGAGGTTCTTATTTATCTGCTTTTGTCTTATGATTTCCCCAAAGTACCTTTATTAATTGAGTCGTATGATCTTTCAATACTGGTTATAGTGTCCAGAATCTAGTTATGCTCTTAGAGTAAGATACATAATCATCAAATTATATTTATTCATAGGTGATAACATGCTTTGTATTTGAAATGTATATCTGAAATAATGATATATGAAGCACATCATGTATTTCATAGAGGATAGGTGGAATTTTGAATGGGAAAGCCACATATCCATTTTGATCTAGAATTTAATATTTTTTTATGTAAATAGGGAAATGTTTTCCTTTCACACGAAATACTATAACACCCTTCCATGGAGATATACTCAAAATAAATGATATTGTACTGGAAATTCCAAATTACTTCTTCATTTATTATTATATATATTCCTCCTTCTTTGTGATTCATTAATATGGATATGAATAGTCTTTACCTTTATCATTGTCTCATCAGTAAAATTTATTACCACAATATTTTTTCCCAACTTCATCCCAACAAGTTGGAGTAATATATCTCTCTCCATATAATTCATTATATGACACCATTTCAATACTCCAATGGAACTTATTTTTATAGAAAAACACAACCAAAAGAAATTACTAATACCACGTACATTGAATGTCAGTTGAGTAGGAATTCAATAGGTCGATAAAAGTTTTAATAGTCCTTTTAAACTATCCTTTGTTTTTAGGGTGATATGTAGTTCTCAAATTATTCTTTATGTCCGTATTTTTTTAAGGATTACCATGAATATAAATTTGAATAATGGATCATGATCAAGAACAATTGAAATAGGTTCATTCACGAACTAGATCTGGTGTCCATAAAAATAGTCACCCTAATGGATCCATGGTAAGGACCAAAGGGAGTTCCTTATCCCCATAGGCTGGAAAAAGTTCTCGAGTATCACAAATAATGGTTTGGGAATGATTTACCTTATTTTGGATTCACAAAACAAACAACAATAGTAAATAAAATGAATCTGAAAATTCATTCCAAACAAGATTTAAATAAAATTTATAATTGAAATACATGGTGTTTGGAAAATACCAGGAGGACCACAAGTTAAAATTATTAGCAAATATAACTCATGAACCACCTCACAATAAGGGGTCAACATCCCCAAGCCTTCTTCACAACATTTCACCTTGGATGGAAGCTAACAACCCGAACTGTCATCTACAAAGGACATTCCCTTTCTGTGTCAAACAAAATCAAGTCTACTTACACACAAAGGTGTCACTTGGGTGTGATAAAAATATCAATAAGATTCCACCCAATATATTTCATGTGATAAACCCTTAAAGACAAAAATCATTCATGTTTTTATAAATAAGAAATTCTGTTGAATGTTTTAAACAGGATGAAACTTCAAATAAATTAGTTTTTAAGGGAGAATTTTTTATGAATGGGAACATTGGAATAAAAAACACATTCTTTTGAATTTTCCATCAAAACACACCATATTCTGATGGTGAGTACCATATATTCAATTATCACTAGTAGAAAAACACCCCTAGGCACTAGCTAGTTGTAGGGCCTTAGGTACATCGTATCTTTGTGTAAACGTATCCATAATCAATAAAACACCCATGCATGAGACAATAATAGGAGAAATACCAATGGCCTAGTGGTCCCAAAAATACTTGATGTTTAGTTAGTGTTATCATCTTCAAACATTCGAAGTGAAACAGGGACGATACAACTACCAGATCACTAGAATACTAGTCCTAGTCAGCCCACCTAGAAACCTATTTTTCCCTCTTTGGGATAAATCAAGTTCAACATGTTCAAAATACCATTTTCACATAAAAACACCCCTTATGAAACATAAATACACCAAAAATCACCTAAATTCTCTCTTTTTCTCATTGTGTAATCAATAAACCATTCCAAACTATTATAAAACAATTCCTTGTAGAAAAAACAAGGTTTTTCACACCAAAATCCTTTCAAACCCATAGTTTCAAGGACAAATACATATCAATACCATACCCAACCATATTTTGAGTCCCAAAAAAGCATTTAATAAAACCATTTCATGAATCATATAACAACACCAAATGATACAACATATAAAACACATGAAAAACAACCAATATCATGCCAAACTGCAACATTAAAATTAAGTGCTCAATCAATGCTACCAAATATGAATTTTGCAGTAGACTCAAAGGAAGGAAAACAAACTAAACAGGTTAAACTAGAAATCAAAAAATTCATCCAAGAATATTTATCCAGGGAAACAACTACCTTAATTGTTGGTAACTATAAATCCAACTGCAAAATATCAACAACACCATAGTTTCACCACAAGGGAGTTAAAATGAACCCCAAACCACAGTATTATACCAATAAACACATAATAAAACCCTAGTTATGAATCACTCATTTCTGGACATTTGGAACATAAATAAAGGAGGAAGAAACCATAATGAAATGGAAGAAACAAAGAACGAAATCACTTACATGAAGAAGACTGAGGTTCCATTAACTAAAACCCCTTCAAAAATTGATTCCAAGAGATATTGAGGCATCTTGGAAGCCTTCTATGGATAAGATGCATGAATTTGGGAAGAAAAGGGTGCATTGGAGTTATTCCAAGAAGGGAAAATTGGAAATAAAAAATACTTTTAATGAGCGGGAAAACTATGCACGGTTTTCCTACACTGTTTAGTAAACTGTGCGGCCAAACAGTGCGGCTAGTTCTGTCCACTAAAAAAATGTCCAAAATATTAAAAATTCAATGGTGACTAGGGGATACATATCGGGGAAAGTTATTCTAAGAATTAAAGATAAAAATGTGACTTAAAAGAAGGATATGGATGTGACAATTATCCCCACCATGAAAACATTCTTCCTAGAAATGTCAACATAATGATTGATCTGAAAACAATATTGGGTAATTTTTCTCAACCCACGAGTTCTACTCCCATGTCTCATCCACATCATTACCATGCTGTCAAAGGACCCAAAACCAGTGCAATATAATTCTATCAAAGCACTTTCAATTGAAAATCCACTATTCTCACTAGTTGCTTAATCATTGATAAATCGTGCTCTATCTCCAACTATTCTCAATTCAGCACATGAGACAGATGAATAATGTACATATTCAAATGTGATATGGAGAATATTTCATGAATAGAGTTGAAATAATAATGTATAGCTAAATTGTATTCCACCTTTCTAATGGGATCGAGGATCTAAAAAGGTTGGTCATACCTCAGGGTTAGCTTTCCCTGATTTCCCAAACATCGATGACCCAAACGAGTGGCCACCTTCAATAATTCTTGATCACCAACCAAATACACTAGATAGTGAGACCAATGGCCAATATAGGGTTTTTGGAGACTATGAGCTATCAATAACTACTTCTGGATCCAATTCACATTCTCTTATGTCTCTTGCATAATGCTCGACCCCAATAGCAAGGCCTCTTCTACCTTAGACCAACAATGGTAGACCGACATGTTCGACCATAGAGATCCTCAAAACGGGACATTAAAATTGATGATTTGTAACTATTATTATAGGAAAACTCTACCAATCCAAAATGTTTATCCCACAAACCTTTGAATTTCAAGACATAATCATGGAGCATCTCTTCCGGAATCTAGTTTTCTCGCTTCATCTGTCTATCTGTTTGAGGAAGGTATGTCATGTTCATCTTAATCTACAACCCTAAATCATTATAATGTCCTTTACAAAACCGACAGAGGAAGTGAGGTACTCTATCAAAAAAAAATGTTGATTGCACACTATGAAGCCATACCACCTCCTAAATATACCATCGGCCCATCTCATCCACTTTAGCTGTATCTCTGATTAGAATGAACTGGTTCTATTTTTTTAGATGATCAATCAACACAAAAATATCATTCCTGCCCTATGGTGTATGAGTTAATCCAACAATGAAGTCCAGGGAAGCTTCATCCCAATTCAAGGTAGGAATGGGTATCATATGAAGAAAAAAAGAGGTCCTAGAATACTCTACTTTCACCTATTAACAAGTATAACACCTCGATACAAAATCAGATATATCTATATCCCTATACCTGTCCCACAGAACCATCAATGAACATCATAGTACATTTTCGTGTCTCTAGGATTAATGTCCCACTGAGATTTGTAGAAATCCTACGTCACCACCTTCCTCAAATACAATTACACCATTTAACATCCCTTGATGAAAATGATTCTCTCAAGAGATGATGAATAATGAAAAGAAGTATCCCCACTATGAAGAAACTACATCAACCACTAACATAGCTCATCATCAGGATGCTCCTGCTGAATCAACTCTAAAAGAGAAGGGGTTAGATAAAAGCTTTCTAAGAACTCACTTCCACTGTACTCCTTGGTCTCCACTTCCATCTGAGAATAGATCCCCATGATACTCTACTCATAACTTGACTTCCTCAAACCCTACACTAGTACTTTCTTTATCAAGGAAGTTGCCACCACATTACCCTTTCCAAGGGTATGGATGATATCAAGGTTGAACTGCTACAAATACTCAATCCAACAGCACTTCCATAGATTAAAATCATTATGGGAGAAGGTGCAGGCTAAGATCTTATGATCAGAGTAGACCAAAAACTTCTCCCCAAAGAGGTAGTGATGACACATATTCATGTAATGCATGACTACCTCCAACACCATGTCATGGGTCGGGTACTTCATTTCACGTGGTCATAGCTTGAGAGATCCATACACCACTACGTGATCACCCTACATAACAATACACATGATACCGATAACTGAAGTGTTTCAATACACCACATAGCCCTTTCAGATTCTGGAATGATCAAAATAGGTGGTGTTCGTCAACTGCCGCTTCAACTCCTCAAAGTATTCTTGGCATTCTAGGACCTATTAAAACTTCACCCCTTTCTAGGTGAGTGCCGTCCTGGGAGAAGTAAAATGAGAGAACACCCAAAAAAACCACATGTAATAACCTATGAGGATGAGGATACTCCTGGTATTGGACACATTATCTTGCTTCTCCCATGAAATAATTGCACCGATCATCTTATTGTCCACCGAAACCCCCTATTATAAGTTGAAATGACCCAAAAACATCAATTCCCTAATCAATAAGGTTCAGTTGGTTAACATTACATAAAGGAAATGATCTCATAGAGTTCCTAACATGATCTGAAAATGAATGTCAATCTCTTCCTCAAATCCATAGTAAAACTGTATGTCATCTACTAATAACACAATGAAAGAGTCAAGATACTGGTGGAACACCCTATTCATGAGATTCATAAAAACCACTAGAGTGTTGGTCAATCCAAAAGGAATTAACAATTAATAAAATTGGTTATGACTTCTTTGGAAGGCTATATTTAGGATATCCACCTCTCTCACCCTGACATGGTGGAAGCATTAACACATGTATATTTTAGAAAACCATGTTTCCCCATTCACCTAGTCAAACAAGTCATCTATTTGGGGAAAAGGATACTTGTTCTTGATGGTTACCTTATTCAACTTCTAGTATTCAATGAAAAACTAGAGGTATTTTTAGGAATTATTCACAAAAATTATAGGAGAATCCCTAGGAGAGATGCTCAAGAGAATGAATTCTTTGGATTCCAAATCGTCCAACAATATCTTTAATTCTTTCAACTCAATGGGGTCCATACAATATGAGGGATGATATATTGGTTGTTTTCTTGATGCCAAATAAATCATGAAATCTACATCCCAACATGGGGAAAATCCTGAAAAATCATTCGGAAATACATCTGTGAACTCATCCACTACATGAGTTAATCAACCCTCATGAGTATGACCATCGTCCTTTAGCATAAACGATGATAACTAGATGACAATACTTCCCTACTTTGTTTGTATAGGTCTCTAATGACTCGACCGGGGTTCTCATTCACCATGAAGAACCTAAGGGCTCTCATGAGGTTCCATGAAGATCACTCACCACCTATTGAAATCAATATGTGCCTAGAAATTAACATCCAATCTAGGATGGGGATTACATCGAATAGGTCCATATCTAAGACTAGGAGTTCATACTCCATCTCCACCGTTGACATAGAATGCGCACATGACAGACACTTGATACCTTGCTCCCTCTTGTTTCTAAATGTATTCACCAACACCATCATGAAAGACAGAAACACGATTTTAAAATTAATCATATTCACAATACTGTAAGATATAATAAATCAGTAGCACCCATGTCAAAGAGAAAAGAATCTAAATAAGATGAAATAAAAATGGTACCTTAAACTATAGAAGGCACTACATATGATTCCACTAGATCCTGATCCACATCATGGATATTACTCATCTCTCCCTCAGAATAGCCTCTCATCTTTGGCTCTCTCATGAAGTAACATTTCCTGGAAAAAGATTTAGCCCTTCCACCCTGGACACAAAACCAATATCCAGCTATTCAAGATGGTTGTGGCTGAACTGACACTCCCTATATGCCACTAGTCCTACCCCATTCTACAGTAAATAGGTCACCTTGAAAAAGAACTTCAAGTTCCCTATAGCTGTAATTTGATAAAAAGGCATAGGAGGATATGTTCATTTGGTTCAAGTGTGATATGGACTCTCAAACCGGTGGAACACGACAAACCTCACATTGGAAGACATAGATGTGAACTGCCTGGTAGGATGGCCTAAACTACCACCTCCATTTCCCCCTGCTCCTCTAACTTCCTTTTATTCATAGATGAACTACCATTTCCCATAATTGATACCATCCTAGAAAGACCACTCCATCCCTTGTGATCAATATCTACCATAAAATCCCGATTAACCAACTCTGCATAGAATTTCAGCTTGAATAGGAATACCTAAGAATCGATCTCTGGCCACAAACCCCTCTTGAACTTTTGGGCCATCATCTATTCGTTGGAGATCATTTCAAGTACATATCAGACTAGCATGGTGAAGCAGTTTTCATACCCCATCACTAACTAATCCCCCTAGATAAGTTCCATAATCTCCATGTATATGTCACAAGATAGAACTTGAGGATAGTATATGTCATTTAAGGTAACCTTAAAGTCATTCTATCATATCTTCTCATGCTTCTTAGCTTGAAGCACTGATTCCCACCACCTACTGTTGGGACCCTCTAACAGCAAATGTGTAAAATTTCACCCTGAGATCCTAAGGTGTGTCAAGGAACTAGAACATGCATTCGATCTTCTCAAGAAACTCCTATACTTCTCAGGGTTTTATACTACATCAAAAATTTGGAGTCATATTCTTTAGAATCTCACGGTCTTTTTCCTTCCCAGGACTAGACTCATCTTCTGTAATTAAAAAAGGAGAAAGATTCACTCTCTAGCATAGAGATTGGACAATCTGGACCACAACTTCTACCATCCATTCATCAATCGGTGAGGGATAACACTCTCCATCTTCCTCCCATGGGTGAAAGGGAGGTCTTAGGGGAGTCATGTTTCCATAAAAAGAAAAAATCATAAAATAAAATATTATTAAAAATATTCTGAAAAATATCAGCAACAAAATAAAATATAAATAAATCAATCTCATCACAATAATTAAAAAAATTACATCACTCCCACCCAATGTTCATTTGTAGTCTTTAGCCTACATATCCCACCTAGAAGGGAAGACAAATAGATAATCCCGACAACCCATATAAACACAAGGTCTATCATGATAAGTGTAGTCCAAGAACACTACTCATATCGAGAACATAGATCCCAGATAGTCCTAACTCCTATCTAACTAAACTAATATCAAATAGTAGCATAACATAAGAATCTTAACCTCCTTTTGATACCATTTTTTCATGAACCAGATCCGGTCTCCTTCAATACTAGAACCCGACCCAATCCATGGCAAGACCCAAAGGGTTTTCTATATCCCCACAAGCTGGAACAAGTTCCCAGGTATCAAAAATTATCATTTGGGAACAATTTTCCTTATTTTTGAATCATAAAACAACCAATAAAAATATATAAACTGAATATAAAAATTCATTCCCGACATGCTTTAAATAAAATGTAGAATTGAAATAAATGGTTTTAGACAATGTCCAAGAGGAACACAACTCAAAATTTGCAGAAAATACAACTCAAAAACCACCACATAACAAGGGGTCAACATCCCCAAGCCTTCTTCCCAACACTGCACCAAGAATAGAAGCTAATAACCCAAACCACCAACTCCAAAGACAATTCCCTTACCCATGTAAAACATAATCAAGTATACTTACACCCAACGGTATTCGTAGTTTGTGATACTAAGACCAATAGGATGCCACCCAACAGATTCCTTGTGATAAACATTTTAAGGCAGAATTATGCCTGTTTTTATAACGAAGAAATGATAGTGAGAATTTTAAAAAGGATGCGACATCAAATAAAAATACTGTTTAAAGGATATTATTTAAAGAAATATAATATTTGAATAAAACAAACATGATACTAAATTTTCCATCAAAACACATCATATGTTGGTGGTGAGTACCATATATTCAATGAGAACTAGTAATATGAACACCCCTAGGAACTCACTAGTTGTGGGGCCCTAGGTACATTATATCTCAGTGTAAATGTACCCATAATCAATAAACATCTCAGGCATGAGACACTAGGTGGGGAAACCCGAATGTCCTAGTGGTCCCCCAACATCCTCAAAAGATTTTTTAGTGTTATCATAGTAAAACTTTATGTGTGAAAAATGGATGATACCAGTATAAGATAACTAGCATACTAGTCCTAAGCTTCCCACCTAGATACTCATGTTTCTCCCATTGTTCTTGATCAAGTTCCATATGCTAAAAATACCATTTTCACATAAAAACACTACTTTTGAAACCAAACCTCACCAAATAATACCCAATATGCCTTTTCACCCCTTGTGTAACTCAACAATCCATTCAAAACATTTATAAAATAATTCCAAATATTAACAGGGTTTTGCACACCCGAATCCCTTGAAAATCCTCTTTCATGGTCAAATTCACATCAATACCAATCCCAACAAAACATTTTTGCCCTAAAAACATTTAATAAAATAATTTCATGGGTCATAAAATAACCCAAAATTATACAACATATAAAACACATGAAAAACACACAATTTCATGCTAATATGAAACATTAATATTAATTGCTCAATCAAAGATACCAAATATGATTTTCACAGCTCACTCAAATAATGGAAAACATTCTTAACATTTTAAAATATTAAGATAAATTCTCCTAAGAATGTTTATCCTTGGAGAAACCTACCTTATATGTTGAAAACGTAAAATCCTTGTGTGAAACTTCAACCACACCACTTACTCACAACATGGGAGTCAAAAAGAACCATAAAAACAAGATTGGGACAAGAAACAAAAAATAAAACCCTAGGTATAATGAACTAGATTTTGGACATTTAGAACATCAAGAAAGGTTGAAGAAACCATAATGAAATGGAAGAAACAAAGAAATAAGTCACTTACATGAACAAGTTTTATGTTTTCCCCACGAAAACACATTCAAAAATGGATTCCAACCGAGCTTGAGGAATCTTGGAATCCTTATATGACTGGAGGCATGAATGGGGGAAGAAAGGGGTGCATTAGGGTTATTTTCGTAAGGGGAAAAAAGGAATTAAATTTTTTTTAATGAGATTGAAAACTGTAAATGATATTCCAACACAGTATATTAACCATGCAGCCAAACCATGTGCCCATTTTTGTCCACTCAAAAAATGTCCAAAATATGCCAAATTCAAGTGGGCCTAGGGAAAACATTGGGTTAAAGTAAGGCCAATAATATAGGAGAAAAAATTTCCTTTAAATAAGGATATAGATGTGAGAGGTTCACCATGAATTCATACCACACCATTAACATTGATTCATACAATACACTTATTATGGAAATATTCTCTTGTACTGAAGAAATATACATATTTGGAAAATCAATAAAAAATAACCCATATTTCCCCATTATTTCTAAGCATCTATGGTAATACAGTGACAAATTCCTTAGTAATTTTATCGAAATTCCATATAAGAATAAGTATAGGTAGCATTAATTCAATAGTATTATATCTATTATCCTTCACCTACTTAAAATCCAACCATCCAGACACATAATTAGAAATTTTCCACTTCGTATTACCTCCCAAAAAAGTTTCTTCAAATCTGTATACATCTTTATGCTACTAGCGTATATATAAATATTTGAGATATGAGAATCATCCAATAATTATTTTTTCATATAATGTATACATGGAATACATAGACTCTTTCAAAATTTCATAATTCCATCTTCATATAAAATTTCATCCAATTTCCCATCATTTACAATAGTAATTTTCTTTTGGGAATTCTTATGATCAGGCTGAGAACTTTTTATCTTTTCAAAAAATGACTATTTATAAATTATTTTAAAAATAAATTACATTTCCCCTTTATTAATAATTCCCCTATCCATATGTATTAATATATGATCATAGTATCTGTAAAGTCATAGAAATTTCATGAAAAATATTATTTTTCTCCAATTCTTGGGAATTTTACGAGTACGTAGTTTCTAACGGCACTTGATTTCGTGGCCCATTCTTCCCGGAAACAATTTCCGATGTTTAGATCAAGTACATTCAGTGAACGAACGAGCCGGTTTTTCTATCTTTTGAACCGGTGCTCAGAATTGAAATCTGAGGGCACCGATGAACTCGCAGCATCGGTATTCACTTAAGGGGACCTTTACTGAAGTTGCGTTTTATGGGGGTTGAAAGTTTATAATTTGGAATTTAGAATAAAATAAATAAAATTGGTAGTACACAATTTTATTTATATCAATGGTAGTTGTATCCTAAAAAGGGAAGTTAAGGGTGGGACCCACAGCCACCTAACTTCCCATGTGTGGATATTTGTGAGGTGGGGCCCACACGAGCCCCAACGTTTCATCTTCCCAAAACTCCCTTAAACCCCTATATTTTAATTCTTTGATAACTCCCCTTATCGAATGAGAACTCTTCCTATCTTTTTCTCTCTTTATTGTTTTTTAACACAACTTAATTAATGAATTCAACATCTTCAATTAATTAATTAAGTGATTTGATTTTGAATTTCAAGTGTTAATAAAATAATAGCCATAGCTATTATTTTATTTTGGCACACATTGTGTTTAGAGGATATTTGAGAGAGCTCTTATGTTAAAGAAGAAGAGAGTTCCTTTTTCTTTGAAGAACGTTATCCTTCCATGAAGAAGGATGCCTCTTCGATGAAGAACGTTGACTCCACGAAGAGCGACGATGTGCCTTCCATCCTCTTCTCTGCAACTTGTTTAGAGACGCCACATTCTCCTCAGATGCACTCTGTCGTCGTCTACGAATCCTCTCCTCGCGACCCCGTCTTCTGCGACGCTCGACGTGCAACATCAATTATCGAAGTAGGGGGATTATGTTCAATTTTAATGGATTAAAATTGTGCCTCATTCATCATTTAATATATTTTTTTTGTACCAGACTATTTATATCGCCTAACGCAGAGGGCGTGAGCCTAACGAACACGGACCGATGACCCTCCGATGGATCTTGATTATTTTTTTGGAATTGGTGACCATAGACGGAACGAGGATGAGGCCAGCGGCGCAAGGGCCACCATCGAATACCCAAAGAAAATCCACGACCAAGCGGGCCGCGGCGGAGGAATCATGGCGTCGTCGCACCGTGCCGGGGACGTGGATCTACGGCCTTGGAAGGCCGCAGCGGAGGATGCCGGTGTCGTCGCACAGGTTGTACATAAGGAATCACATGCTGCTTTGGTGGAAGAACCGACCGGCCTGTCGACCAGTCGGGCGGAGGAAAACCACGACGCCGGGAGGGCACCGCGCCAGATGGACTCAGCCCGCCCATGTGGGCCGCTTCCTCCATGAATGAAGGCCGACTTTAGCCGGCCAGTGATGGAGGGCGGCGCCGCTTGGCACTACCGGTTCGGGCAGCTGGGGGGCCCCACCCCACGCCACGGACCGGGCCGCGCAGGGCTGGGCGGTGCCGGGCCAGGTCGTGCCGGGCGGGGCCACGCCGTGCAGGGCTGGGTCTTGCACCCTCAAGCCATGCCGCGCCCCTCGGGCCAAGATACGTATTACATCAGGCCGGTCCAACACCCCTGTCGGGTCGGACCCGCCAAAACTGGGATAACCTGACCGATCGGCCCACTGGGCTTAATGAGCCGGACCAATTTTCAAATAATGGTGAATTACTCGAAAACCGTGCATCCGATTGACACGGCGTATACGGAGCTGGGACCCATGAGACGAAGAGGTACTTTTGCGATACTATAAGTGAGTTTTGGACGACATTGGGAAACAACCAAGTCAGAAACGAGCGTATTTTTAACCGGGCCCCTGGAACGAAAAATCCAATATCTCTCAGACCGGGCGTCCGATTGACGCGCCATCTGTCGCATTGAGTTCCTATTGAAAATATGGAACTTTGGGATACCTAAACTCAAAATTTCGTGATAGTTGTTGGATCGACCCCCTTGGCTCGAGGAGTAGACCCTCCTGGAATCGAGCGTGCTGTTTGCGGGAACCCTTAGAGCTGGCTGCGACTACAACGACAACCGTGCTTGGATCCTCCATATGTTCGATGTCGATGACTACTGTATATGGATCCTCCATGGGTTAGACAGCGATGACGACTGTACATGGATCCTCCGTGGGTTCGGCAGCGACAACTACTGTAATAGGATCCTCTATGGGTTCGACAGTGGTGACTACTGTACATGGATGCTATGTGTGTTCGGTAGTGACTCCTTCTGTAACAGGATCCTACATGTTTTCGGCAGGGGAGATGATTCATAGGCCACATCTAATAATCTCCACCCTTCTTCGTGAGTAGTATACCTTTGTGAGCTGAGTCTTGACTTGCAATCAATTCTAACATTGTGCTTGACTTCTTTCATGTTGGACTGGGTTGTGCTTGGGCTCGAGAGTTGGAGCCGAACTGGAATTGATGACTTAGATATATGTATGGTCATATACCTAAGTAGAGTCGGTTGATACTTCGTGATTTTATCTTTCCTTTTTTGTTTTATCCTTCGTGGATTCTAGGAGACCTTCATAGGTCTCGGGGTCTCTACTGAGTATTGTATACTCACCCTTGCATGGGATATGCCCGCAATACATTGTGTTGGGTGCTGACGACAGACATCACTGATCGACGTAGAGTCTTGTGGAGCTGGATGGTACCTGGAGGTGGACCACTTGGCGTGACGTACACGGGGTGGACGGCCGGACCCGAGGAGCTGAGGAGACTATCTTACCCACCCTTCAAGTGGGATATCCAGAGGACAACTCAGTGGATGCCACTTTACTTTACTGCTGTTGTACTTTCTTTTCAGTTGTACTATACTTTTAGTGGGGTTTGTATACTGGCCCATTTACTTTTCAACACTTAATTTTTTACTCATTTTTACTTACTTCTTACTTCACTTTCGTACTTTTTTGTGTTTGTTTACTTATATAAAGTCAATGCCTTCCCATTTACCGGGATTTACGCATTTGGTGCTAGTCACCATCCCCTGGACTATGGAAGGTGGGCTTGGGGTAGTCACAACACGGGCCCCGAGGACAAGTCGTAATAAATTGGTATCAGATGAGGTGGTTCTACTGCAGAACTCAGGACTATGATAGTTTCTTATCTGTGAAGCTATTGTGTTAAGAGTATTGACTGTGGTTATCAATCCAGGGAATCCAGTGTTGCTGTGGTGACCGACGTATCCATACACCAGGAACATGACTTATGATTTCTGACTCAGTGCACGAAAACATTTATTTCATGTGTGTTTGAAATTTTTTCATTATGATTACTTTGTTTAGGCACACCAGGTATACATTTTGACTGTGGAGCACCTTTTTTCAGGATGGCCCCACGAAGGCAACTAGCTAGGGTTCTGAGTCGCGTACGAGATGGCATCCCAATGAGCGATGAGGGCTCAGTGCAGGGCCCCATCACAACGGAGGCACCAGCGGTACCACTACCCACGGAGCCAGCGATACCACCAGACCCTGCAGTAGAGGGTGCAAGCTGATTGAGCATGTTGCACAAGTTTCAGCGACAGAGGCTACCCAGGTTCCGTAGAGAGACGGATCCTCAGGCAGCCGAGGATTGGCTAGAGTCTATCGTCAGAGTCTTCGTATTGGTAGGGACACTAGCTGACCTTATGGTGATCCTTTCCATAAGTCTAGTGCATGCAGTAGTAGGTAGATGGTGGATCTTGATTCTCCAGGTGCACGACGAGGAATCTCTACTTTGGACAGATATTGAGAGTCTCTTCCACTCGGAGTTTGTCCAGCCACCCTTCATGCGATGCGCATCCAGGAGTTAATTCATCTGCGGTAGGGAAGCATGGTAGTAGCCAAGTACTCAAGGAGGTTTACCGAAATTCATGCTACTCCACGGACATGGTATGTGACCCATTATTCAGGGCCCAGAACATTGAGCTGGGACTGAGACACGAGATCAGGGATTCAAAGATCTCCCTCAGCATCCCGACACAGGCAGGAGTACTGGAGAAAGCCCTTATTGTGGTGAGCTTCCTCACTGAGCCGACACCAGCACCGAGACCTACCATCGGGCGACATGTGGCGGAGTCTTCTAAAGCCAGCAGTAGACAGATGTTGCAGAGGTCCACGTAGACCAGGCCATCAGGAGGGAGACCCCCGTATACTGGTTTGGAGGTGTAGGGCACATGAAAAAGATCCAACCATTTGAGGGGTAGGCAGTGCAATGCATGCGGCGGGCAGGGTCACATGGCTTGATACTGCCCGACCCGCCATGCGAATGAGCAGCAGACAGTAGAGGGACCTCCCAGGAAGAGGAAGAGGGTTGATCGTGGCAATCCGTAGGGAGGAGGCAGACGAGGCAGAGGAGCTGGCCGAGTAGTGGGTGGTGGATGATTCTTTGAGGCTCTACCACCACCACCACTAGGAGGACAACCCCGACAATAGGGAGTTGGCAGAAAAGGGCAGGCAGAGCTCTAGGCAGTCGAGGCCTACGACCACGATGCACCTGATATGATTCTAGGTACTATCTGTGTCTACTCCACCCTTTCTGTAGTACATATAGACACATGAGTGATTCATTATTTTATTATTTCTACCCTTGTTCGGATCTCGGAGATTACGACAAAGCTGTTGGCTCGATCCTTACAGCTAGAGACTCCTACGAATGAAGTATTGATGATTACACACTAGTGCCGGTAGTGTGAGCTTACTCTAGGAGGCTAGAGCTTTGGCTGGGATCTTCTTGTAGTGGCATCTAGGTCTTACGACTTCAACTTGGGTATGGACTGTTAATCTACAGTTCATGCTCAGATCGACTGTATTGGGCGCAATGTTTGGTGTGTCCACACAGATGGGACCAGGTTCCCCTTCACTGGAAATAAGGGATCCTTTGAAGCCTAGGATGGAATTACGTAGAGGAGAGGGCCGATGATCACATATTAGCTGTCTAGTCTCATCCTATGAGTGGTTGATGTGCAGAGTTCCTATTGTGTTGGATCAGTATGCAGATGTTTTTCCTGACGACATTCCAGGACTACCTCCTCGCAGAGAGGTAGACTTCTAAATTGACCTATACCCCGGGACAACACCGATATCTACTCCAGCATATCGTATGGCTCCTACTGAGCTTCGTCAGCTGTAGGTATAGCTGGAGGACTTGCAGGGAAATGGATTCATCCGACCCAGTGTTTCACCCTGGGCTTCTCTGATTTTGTTCGCCAAGAAGGCGGATGAGAGCTTACGACTATGTGTCGACTACCGTCGCCTGAATCAGGTGACCGTAAAGAACCAGTACCCTCTACCGATGATTGACTACCTCTTTGACCAGCTTAGGGGACCACGATGGTTCTCGAAGATAGACCTCAGGCCAGGTTATCACCACCTCAGAGTTCGAGACGAGGATGTGTATAAGACGGCCTTCAGGTGTTGGTATGGCCACTACGAGTTCTTGGTTATGTCCTTAGGTTTAACCAACACACCAACAGTGTTCATGAGTATCATGAACATGATATTATAGCCTTACCTTGATCGTTTTGTCATAGTCTTCATTGAGGACATACTGATTTATTCGACTACTGAGGAGGACCACACCTACCACTTGCGGGTTGTACTGGACACACTCCAAGAGCACATGCATTATGGTAAGCCCTCGAAGTTCTAGTTCTGGATTCGAGAGGTTCATTTCATGGGACACGCCATCTTGGAGGCTGGGGTTGTAGTGGACCCAGCGAAGATCGATGCGGTACTTTCTTAGGTGCCACCTAGGAGCGTGATGGTAGTGCAGAGTTTTCTAGGTCTGGCTGGGTACTATCGGAGATTTGTGCCAGACTTCTTTAGAGTTGCAGCACCGCTTTCATCTTTGACAAAGAAGGGGAAACCCTTCATTTGGTCAGATATATTTCAGTATAGCCTTCATAAGCTGAGACATATATTGACCAGTAAGCCCATATTTAGGCTACCGGAGGAGGGAATAGGGTACGTAGTTTACTACGATGCATCAGAGCCCGGACTCAGGTGTGTCCTGATGAAGGAGAGAGAAATGATTGCTTATGGTTCATGACAGTTGAGACTTAATGAGTAGAACTACGCTACCCATGACCTAGAGTTAACAGCAGTGGTCTTCGCCTTGATGATGTGGTGACACAATCTAATGGGCGATCACTTTACATTCTACTCTGAACACCAGAGTCTCTGGTACATCTTCTCACAGAAGGACATGTACCTGAGACAGCAGTGATGACTCGAGTTCCTCCAGGACTATGAATTAGAAATAGTCTATACTCCTAGGAAGTGTAACATTGTGGCTGATGCTCTCAGTAGAATATCGGGCATTCAGCTACTAGGAGAGGCGATAGAGTAGCTAGCTTCGTTGTAGATATCCTTTGTGGATAGAGATGGAGTAGCCTTTCTATAGTCTCTCATAGTCACTCCGCCACTCCTTCAGTGAGTCAGATAGGCACAACGTGGGGATGTTGACTGTGAGACGTGATGTGATCAAATATCCACAGGGAAGGCACCTGATGGGTTTTCTGAAGGAGGGTAGCACATCATCCTCTTTAAGGGATGTACTATGGTACCAGTTTCATTACAGGAGGAAGTGATGAGGGAGTTTCACACATCCTCTCTAGTGGTACTATCAAGAGTGGTGAAGATGTACCAGGACCTCAGACATCAGCACTGGTGGCTGGGTATGAAGAAGGGTTTAGCAGAGTTTTTTTCAAGATTCCTCACTTGTTAGCAAGTTAAGGCGGAGCACTAGGTACCAACGGGCTTGGTACAACCCTTAGAGGTCCCGGAGTGGAAGTGGGACATAATATCCATGGATTTCATGATGGGGCTTACACATACATATAGAGGACACGACTCTATTTGGGTGATCGTCGACCAACTCACCAAGTCAGCCCACTTCTTACCGATCAATTTGTAGGGATCAGTAGAGATCTTGGGATGCATCTACGTCTTGGAGATTATAAGGCTTCATGGTGTTCCATCGTCTATCATCTCCGATCGAGATGACCACTTTACTTCCCGGATTTGGAAGGGAATACAGTAGGATTTTGGGACGCAGCTAAGTCTAAGCACCGCCTTCCATCCTTAGACGGATGTACAGATAGAGAGGACCATTCAGAATCTCAAGGACATGCTCCGTGCATGTGTCCTTGGATTTGGTCGCAGTTGGGAGGATCACCTACCCTTGGTGAAGTTTACGTACAACAATGGCTACCACTCCACCATTGAGATGGAACTTTACGAGGCATTGTTCGACCGACCTTGCAGATCACCTCTGTGCTGGACTAACCCTAGGGAGTCAGAACTTGTACGACCAGAGATGGTTCAGGCTATGAAGAAGAAGGTGCAGATCATCCAGGAGTGGATGAGTACTACACAGAGAAGACATAAGTCCTATGATGATAGGAGATAGAGACCAAAAGAGTTCGAGGATGGAGACCACATTTTCTTTTGGGTCTCACCTCAACATAGATTATGGAGATTTGGTCGGGGCGGGAAGTTATATCCCAGCTTTATCAGACCATTCTAGGTCCTCAGCAGGGTAGGCGAGGTGGCCTGTAGCCTAGCCCTTTCACCTCAGTTGCACCGGGTTCACGGCGTCTTCCACGTATCTCAGCTGAGGAGATGCATGCCCAACCGATAACACATCATCGACTACAATGAGTCGTACATCGATGAAGGGGTGAAATTTATGGAGGTCATGGTAGAGATCGAGGATTGACAGGAGCGGGTCCTACGTGGATGTTCAATTCCTCTAGTGAACATTAGTTGGCAGCACATGAACCTCCAGGAGAGCACATGGGAGAAGGAGGCTCAGAAGCTTTCTCAGTACCATCATTTGTTCCCTTAGTCTATGTTGTAGCATTACGGGGACGTAAAGCCCTAAGGTGGGTGTAATTTAAAGACCCAGAAAATTCATGAAATATTTTTTTCTTAAATTCTTTGGAATTTTATGAGTACGCAGTTTCTAACAACACTTGATTCCGAGGCCCAGTGTGACCGGAAACAATTTCCAAAGATTAGGTTGGGTACATTCAGTGAAAGATTGAGCATGTTTTTCTATCTTTTGAACCGGTGCTTGGAATAAAAATCTGACGGCACCGATGAACTCGCAGTACCGGTATTCTATTAATGGGTCCTTTACTGTAGTTGTGTTTTATGTGGGTTGAAAGTTAATATTAGGAATTTGGAATAAAATAAATAAAATTAGTAGTACACAATTTTATTTATATCTATAGTAGTTATATCCTACAAAGGGGAGTTAAGGGTGGGATGCATAACCACCTAACCTCCCATGTGTGGATACTTGTGAGGTAGGGCTCACACGATCCCCAACCTTTCATCTTCCCTAAACTCTGTTAAACCCCCTTATTTAATTCTTTGAAAACTCCACTTATTGAATGAGAACTATTTCTCTACCTCTATCTCTATTTATTGTTTTCCAACACACCTTAATTAATTAATTCAACAACTTCAAATAATTAATTAAGTGATTTGAATTTTAAATTTTTAGTGTTAATAAAATAATAGCCAATGCTATTATTTTACTTTTGCACACGTTGTGTTGGGATGGTATTTGACAGAGCTCTTGTGTAATAAAAGAATATAGTTCCATTTTTTTTGAAGAACACCATTCTTCCACGAAGAACGACGCCACTTCGATGAAGAACGTTGACTCCAAAAAGAGCAACGACGTCCCTTCCATCCTCTTCTTCGCATCTAGTGTGGAGAGGCCACTTCCTTGTCGGACGCACTTCGACATCTTCTACGAAACCTCTCCCCGCGACGCCGTCTTCCACGACACTCGACGTGCAACTTCAATTATCGAGGTAGGGGGATTATTTTCAATTTTAATGGATTAAAAATGTACCTCATCATCATTGAATATCTTTGTTTGTCCTGGCCTATTGTTATAGCCTATTGTGGAGGGAACGGGATGAACGAACACAATCTGACAAACCTCCACTAGATCTTGATTAATTTTTTGGAATCAGTGATCGGAGGTGGAATTCAGAAGAGGCAGGAAATGCAAGGGCCGTTGTTGCACATGCAAAGAAAGCCAGAGCCAAGATTGTCGTGACGGAGGAAGCACGGCGCTGTCACGCCGTGCTGAGGACACGGAGCCGCGGCCAGGGCATGCCGCGGTGGAGGAAGACAACACCATTGCACCGACTGGGTGGAAGGAACCGTGGCTCGCTTCGCCAGCCGCTTTGGTGGAAGAACCGGTCGGCCCATCGACCGACCGGATGGAGGAAAGTCGCAGCGTCGGGAGGGCGCCACGCCGGACGAACCGCTGTCCGCCCGTGCAGGCCGCTTGCGCCCTGAAGGACGGTCAGCTTTGGATGACCGGTTAGGGAGGGCGGCGCCGCTTGGAGCCATAGGTTCGGGCACCCCGGGGGCCGTGCCCCTACCTCGTACTGCTCATCCACCTCGAGCCGAGGTGCCCGGCCAGCCGTCCGAGTCGTGGTCGGGCCTTGCCCTCTCGGGTCGCGCCCCACCGGGCTGGGGTGCGCCCCCTCAGGCCAGGCCTCACCTTTCAAGGCGAGCCGCGCATTATATTGGGCCGTTCTGACACCCCTGTCGGGTTGGACCCACCAAAACTGGGTTAACCCGACCCGTCGTCCCACTGGGCTTAACAGGCCGGGCTCGTTTTCACTTTAAGGTGAATAACTCGAAGACCGTGTGTCTGATCGATTCATCATCTACGTCTCTGGTAACCTTGAGACGAGGCGGTCCTTTTGAGATACTCTATGTGAGTTTTGGATGACTTTTAGAAATTAACAGGTTATAAAAAACCGAATTTTTTACTGGGCCCCTAGAATGGAAAAGCCAATATCTCTCAGACCGGGCGTCCGATTGACGCGCAATCTGTCGCGTTGAGTTCCTATTGACAAAACAGATCTTTGTGATACCTCAACTTCAGACTTTGTGATAATTAATGTATCAACCCCCTTGGCTCGAGGATGGGACCCTCTCAGAATCGAGTGTGCTGTGTGCGTGAACCCTAGAGGTGGCTGCGACTACAATAACTACCATGTTGGGATCCTCCGTGGGTTTGATGATGATGAACATTGTACTTGGATCCTCCATGGGTTCGGCAGCGATGAAGACTATACATGGATCCTCTGTGGGTTTGGCAGTGATGACTACTGTACTAGGATACACCATGGGTTTCGCAGCGGTGATGACTGTACTTGGATCCTACGTGGGTTCGACAGCATCGACTTCTGTACTAGGATCCTACGTGGGTTCGGTAGAGGAGATGATTCAGAGGCTACATCAAATCATCTCCACCCTCCTTCATGAGTAGTATACTTTTGTGAGCTATGTCTTGACTTCCAATCATTTCCAACAGTGTGATGGACTTCTTTCCTCTGTGGACTGGGATGTGCTTGGGTTCAAGAGTTAGAGCCGAACTGGAATTGATGAATTATGTATATGTATGGGAATATACCTAAGTAGAGTTGGTTGATACTTTATGATTGTATATTTCCTTTGTGGTTTATCCTTCGTGGATTTTGGTAACCCTTCGGGGGTCTAGGGTCTCTACTGAGTATCGTATACTCACCCCTGAACGGGCAATGCCCACACTACATTGTGTTGGATGTAGACGACAGAAAAAAAATGATCGAGGTAAAGGTTTGTGGAGATGGATGGTACCCGGAGGTGGACAACTTGGTGGGACGTACATGTGGCGGGCGACCTAACTCGTGAAGCTGAGAAGACCATCTGTACACACCCTTCGGGTGGGATATCCAAAGGATGACTCTGTTGTTTTCGCTTTACATTACTGTTGTTGTACTTTATTTTGAGTTGTACTGTACTTTTAGTTGGGTTTGTATACTGGCGGTTTTACATTTCAGCACTTACTTTTGTACTCAGTTTTACTTAGTTCTTACTTCACTTGCGTACTCTGTTGTGTTTTTTACTTTTATAAAGGCAATGCCTTCACTTTTACCGAGATTTACACTTGTGGTGCTAGTCTCCAGCCACTGGCCTATGGAAGGCATGCTTAGGGTAGTCATGGCACGGGCCCCGAGGACGGGGCGTGACAATATCCCTATCGATCCTCATTGTAGCCTAGACTCCGAAATCATTTATGGTCAATACATATACTTCATTATATGACTTCCCTAGGTGTTTTTGTAATGAGAAATAAAAATCCATGAGTATATTTGGCCTTTTAAAATCTAATACTGAGATATTTCTACAAATATATTCATTAAAAGCTCTTATGTTCTGTGTATATCTCACATTTTAACCATATAGATAATGTCTCCATATCTTCAATGAAAATATTACCGGTTGTTACTCATAATAACAAGTTGGGTAGTTCTATTTGTGATCCTTTATCTACATATATACAAATTCCATAAAATTATCCATAAATATAAGGATACAACAAATTTCATTATTTAATGTATAACTATATATTATGAATCTATCATTTTCGGATGGTAGAGTCAAAATTATATCATTCACCAATATCATCATTGTTTCTTCAAAATATTCTTCACATTAATTTTTCCACTCAACAGGAAAACATAAGAATATTATTAATAATAAAGGGGACAAAAGGTTCATGGTGTTGAAAAGTGGTGTAACTCAAGCTAATATCCTCATTCAATAACAATATAACTGAGGATAAAGTTGATATTACTAGTAAATTGTTTGCACATCCCAACTAAATTATTTCTCGAAGCTAAAAATAATACGATTTATTTCCTTCATTCCTTACATGAAATAATTCTATCTTATTTTTTATTATAGATTTGAATATTTGGATATGATATTAATTAGGCCAAGGATTTTAAATCATCCTTTAAAGAGAATTTCAAATAACTGTCAAGTATGTTTCAAATGAGTCTAAATCAATGTTTTTATCTTGAAAAAGAATCATTCCATTAAGTATAGTTCAATACTCTTCCATAAGAGATTCACCTTTTTCATAGAAATAAATAGAGGTGATGATCACTAATCCCATTAGATTATAATAATTCTTCTCCCTCCCCCATTTATCTGAGATTTCAATCCCTATCTATATTGAATTTATGTTCCCAATTAGGAGGAAGAAAATAAATCCATCACACATGGGGAGTCACTCTCTAAATATAAAGGGGAATATACAATATAGGTCATGATTTTTTTAAATGAAAGAAAAATGCATGATTCTTTAAGAAGTGAAACTAGTCCTGCAACCAAGAATCTAGTACTAATATCCAACAAACCATGAACGAATGCAACCGTCATGCTAGGGATTTTCCAATGTGAACTTAACTCCTTTATGGGTAATATTGGTTAACATATTAGTCAATTGATAAGTTTTTTGAAAAAAATATCTGATAGTAAGCTTCCAATCCAATGAAACTATGTACCTTAGTTATGTATGATGGTGTGTGACATTCTTTAACTACCATTTAATTTTCAAGATCAACTTATATTGAATCCTTAGAGAAAATATGGCATGAAAAGTATATTTCTAAATCTTAAATTCACACATTCTAAATTTCCCGTGTAACTCCATTGCACAAACATTCTCCGTAATGATTCACATTTAATACCCACGATACTTATAGATTTTATACTACATCAAGATATCATTAATAAAATACAACACCTAAATTATCAAGATATTACTTCAATACATAGTCTACATGATCTATAAAAATATATGGTTCATTTGGAAATACAAATGGAATTACTGTAAACATGTAATGATTATAGCTCATATGAAATGATCAATTCAACATATATTCATGCATTACTCATAATTTATGATACCAAAAACAAAGGTCATTTTTTGAACAATATTGATCTCCATAAATATGAAAGAATAAATAATGATTATGTGGAAGTGGATACAGGTTCATTTTATTAGTTTTATTAATTTCCCTATATTCAATGCATTGCCTCATAGATCCATATTTCATAATAACAAAAAGAATAGTTGATCCTCATGGAGAAATAGTTAGGTGTATAAATCCCTCGTCACAAAACTCATATAGTTGTTTGTTCAACTCCACTAATCCCATTGTGTTCATTCTATTTGGATTCATTGATTTTGTTCTTACATTAAAAAATTAAACAATAAAAACTCAACATCATGTTCTGGTGTATTTTTAGGTAATTCTACTGGAACTAAATCAATGTATTCATGTAATGTAGTAACATACTCTATTTATATTTTACCCTTTTGATTTGTAGAATATTTCTCCTCTCCTTACCCATGAATAAAATTTAGAATTTCTAATAGGGGTGGATCTAGGAAGGAATCATATGATGACGTCTCCCATCTAAATATAAGTAATTATACATCATCCCAAAAATAATTATTTCCTTCTCTTGGAAATAAATTATTGAATTATATTTTGAAATCCAATCCATAACATGGATTATATAAAATTCAACCACATGTATGATTGTAAAGACTACAAATTGGAAATTTTTAGGTTTCATAATTTTAACTCACCAATATATCCTTATATTATTTATATATCACCAAATATCATTGACTGCGAATCCCATACATAAGGTTATATTGAAATGTATAATTTTATTCAAAAATGCAGATGTTATTAATGAGTGTGAAGATATAGAATCAAATAATTCATTTGGATAGATTTGATCCTATTATTAATATAATTTCCACCACATCTTTAAGAACATAAACCTCAGTTTTAGTGATTCCATAAGCATATAATTCTCCATTTGACATTTTATGTGGTAGGTTTCCTTGATTAAAGGGACATTGGTGTCAATAACTCTCTAATTATCTATAGTTGAATCAATGGAAATTATGGATCTCTTTCTTCTCCAAACATTATTTTTCTATTTGACCTTTACCTTATTACCTTGGACAAACACCCTTTCCCTTCATAAATTTTTCAGGATGTCTACTTCCATAATTTTCATATGAGGTAAACTCCTCCATTCTATTATTCTCCAAAGGTACCATAAAATTTTAATTCTGCTCAGTAAATATTCTTATATTCGTCTATTTTGAAGTTATATTATCTAGGACATTAATTCTCTATTTTTATTCAGCTTAAAACGACTTACACATATGATGAAAAAGTTTGAGAAACCAGTGTACTTTTGGGGATTGGAGTAAGGACTTAAAAGAAATTTTTAATTGTACACTCTAGATTATGTATGTAATCCATAGAATACCTATATAGTCTTGTAAATTTATTATCATAATATGAAATACTTTATTCATCCATTCACTTTACACATAGGAACATTTCCTTTATATTAGTTTGTTTCTTGTGAAGTAAATATTTTATGAATAATATTACATTAAAGTATCTCTATTATATATGTTATATTTCTTATTAATCCCCAGCATTATGGATCAATATCCACCATTGATAAACATACTCTAATACAATACACTAATAGTATATGATTTTCCATTTAATTATATCCCAAGGAAAGAAATATATTTTTAAGTGGCTCCATCCATTACTAATATACCACTGGAATAGTAGTTCTCCAAAATATGGAGTCTTCTGTCATATGAAAAATACAAATATAGGTGTATAATTATTTGAAAAATAATGATTCTCCCTATGTATATGTTTATTAGGCATAAATTTTGTCAGATTCCATATTATGTTGATGATCTTCTATGATTCAACACCATTTGGATTGGATTTCTCAATGCGGAAATGACTATATTGATTAGAGGAGTTCATTCTCTTTCATTCATTATGATCCATCACTAAAAAATGGAAAACTGAGTTATATCAAAATAATCGAGAATATTTATCTATATATTAAATATCATTATAAAGGTAATAGTTCACAAATACTTTAATGATTATTATAATTCTAATGTAATCTACGTTCATTTAAAATCTAGTTCCCAAGTTTTCTACTAAACATCCAATGATAACAATTGTAACAACCCAAACTATAGTAACCATGATCAGATTTCAACTTTATTAAAATGTAATATATTTAAGGTTTATAATCACAAAAAAACCTATTAGATTATTAGTATTGGGGAACTAGATAACAACATGATTTCCATTTTATAGAGGAAATAAAATATAAATATAATAACACAAAATATTCAGAATCCTTGAAACTCATTCAAATAAATTATCTTTATATCATAGGGAAAGGAAATAAAATAAGGGTGAGATCAAATTCTTTATAATGGTTAGGTATAATAAAATAAATTAGTATTAAATAAGTAATAGTCAATTTGGAAAGGAAAATAACTAGAAATATATGTCATTTAACCATTAAAATGTTCATGAAATATAATAATAGATAATATCAATGAAGTAATATCATAGATCATGATAGATAAATTATAAATTAAGTAAATTCATAGTGTTTGACATAATTATCTCATAGATAATGATTTCATAACCATCAATGGATTGTATTATGGTATTTTAAACAATGGGTATGCATACACCTAAAACCATTAAACCACTTTGGCCAACTGATTTGTATCATGAGGCCAATTGATTGTAAGAACCTAACCCTAGTAGCCCAGATCTGATGACTTATTTTATTACATTGGAAGGATTATAAGAATATTGTATCCCAACAGAATGAGTAGTTTATTAGTTTTGGAAGTCAATATACAAATATAAGGTCAACATTGAAACTTGAAATGAAATACATAATAGAAAAGCCATATGACTCCTAGACTATCCCTATAATTCATTCATAATATTCATCTTCAAAAACTGGGGAAATAAAACATAAGAAATGGGGGATCTCAAATTCACAGTAATTTTAATTAATACAGTGTGAGTTATCAAATAAATAAATAGTTGGCATGGTGAAAAAATAAAAACACATTCCTTTAAAAATATACTTGAGCATAATATGGAAAGAATGAAATCTGTTTAAATGTGGATATATAAATGCTCATTAGAGGATAAAACATAACCATTAATATTATAATACTCAAATTATCACATGTTTTATCAATTACTAATACCATACTGAAGGAATTAATAATGATGGACATCCGAAACAGATTTTCATGGCCTTGGCCAAGACGTCTGAAAATACTTGGGTAAGGCCTCTACCAAAACATAATTCTGTGTTGTCTCATGATACCTTCTAATTAATAAAGGTTATATAAAGGGCCCCACCCATAAATTTCTATGTAAAATTAATTCCTCATATGAATGTGGATAAATGTAAACAACATGAACATATGAAATAACATTCCCCAATATGTTCACAGAAACACTAACCGTTCTGAGTAGTATGGTGAATGGTATTAATATAGAAATCCACAGTAAAACTAATCATAAAAACTGTAATAAAATATGGAAGATGATAAAAATAAGATATTTACCATAATAAGATATAAAATTCAACAGATGTGTTGAAATAACAAAAATTCTCTAATAAAATCATCGGGGAATTTTTGAGAGAAATACACTTTTTCTTTGGAAAGAAAAGTTCATTGAGAAAAATCTCTGCATAAAACTAGAATTTAACTAAAGTAGTTTTTAAATTATTAAATTAGTGGTTTTAGATAAATAATTTTTCATTAAAATCGATTATATAGTACACTTGAAAATAAGTAAGAAATTGAGAAGTTCCCTAGAATCGGTCTTGTTTATCAAGAAGAATTGACAAAGATCTTTATAAAATATTTAACTTCTAATAAAATATACAATGAATCTAATTGGTTCACATATATATAATTTCGGCATAACTTATGAAGATTATATAATAATAATTAATTATTAAATTATTAATAAGTTAAATAAAGAGAAATCCTAATGAAAATAGAGGTTTGGTTATAAAACCATTACCCTCTGTCTGAATGTGTTCTGGACATGAGATTAACATCCTTGATAATAAAATTAAATAAAATAATTATTTCTTTAAGAACCTTATATACATGTTTTAAATTATTCATAATTTATTATGCTCATTCATTACCTTTTTATGTCTTATAAGATACAATGTTATCACTTGGGAGTGTCTGTTTCCTTGGTTTTCATGATTAGTATAATTGTATATGAGAATGGAAGTTCGTGTGGAATGGGTTTAATTATCCAAAATTTAATTTTTATGATATTTATTAACAAAAATTAGTGTAAAAGATTATAAAAATAAATTTTTTATATATTATGATTATGAATCAATAAATAAAAATTTAGTGATAATCGTTTATATTTTTACAGCGTTTTTTCGATAACAGTGAACTAGATTTATTCTATAATTTAATATCATGTATAAATTATGGTTAAAGAATCATTAAAAATATATAAAATAGATATTTTATATTTATTTTCAACCATAATAATGGTTTCATGACCAGCCTTGAAGATGAAATTGAAGAATGAAACTTTGTCATCCATGAGGGTTGTAAATTAGTGGCTCCCAAACGATGATTTCATTTATAAAATGAAAGACACAGTGTTGGGAGGATGATGATGTTTCTTCTATTAACAGTATATAATTATAGTATATAAGTTATACTATACGTATCATGTCCATTTGGATAGAGAAGGTGAGTATATAACAATAAAATATGGAACATAAAAGAAATTAAAAGGAAAAAAGGAAGAGGAATTTACATCTTGAGTACTTCTCCTTGAGAACATCTTTAAGGGAAGATGTTTTGGTATTTTGGAAATACCAACATCTCCTAGATGTGGAAATAGAATATGGAAGTATATATGGGAATAACATTGAGAATATTCGTGGCTTATATGAGTGATGAGAAGAGGAAGTAACAGGTGGCTTTTAAGGTTGAGGAGAGGAGTGATTTTTGAATATCTTCTTCATTATTTTATTATTTTGTTCAAAATCAAGAAATAGTGTTCATTATTGTAACAAAAAATAGTAATAAGTTCTTGTGAGTTCTAACTAATGACCATTTTTATCATCAATGACTCATGAATTATGCATAAATTCATTAATTTAAAATATTTCGTAAATTATCGAATTTCACTATTCACCAAAAATTCTAGTATTTCGGAAAAATACCAAAAATCCACCAGAACCATTTTTTGGAATGTATAATTAAAAATTGAACTCCATTTTATAAAAATAAATTTCTAAATAATATAAATTTAATTTTTAAATAAAATCGTTATTTAATTTTTAAAATACATTTTTTAAATTTAAAACTGATTATATAATTCTTCCAAAAATTAATTGAGGTCTCATAAAATTATTATAAAATAATAGGGAAAAAATATATATTTTGGAATACATTTTATGAAAATTAATTTACTTTTAAATACATTTATTAATTTAAAATTATAATTCAAAATTTATTACTCACAAAAATATCAGCAAATAAATATTAAATTTTAAAATATGCATTCTCTTTTATATGGTGCCTAGATTTTATTTATACATACATGGGTTAGGTTTCAATTCATAAGGGTACATTACTATTCATAAGGGTAAGTTACTAATCACAAGGATAAGTTACTATTCACTTAAATGGTAAGATGATCCTATCAAACTCTAAATATCTTAATGATCGCAACGTTGTATGTCAGGTTTTTGAATTTCAAACCACAGAAGCGGAAAGATTTGTTTAGCAGCTCAGTTATAAATATCTTCTATAGAAAATTTTTCTTTCTTAGGGTCTCAGTGATGCAAGAATTCTATATTAAATTTATTTGTAAAACCATTGGGTGATACATTGATGAATCGAGGAGTTATATTATTCTAGGATCCACCCATCGCTGCATGCCAAATTCATTCATTATAGATTGAATAATCTATTTAATTTATAAACAATATGTATTAATAATAAATTTTTTTATTGAGTAATGAATAAGGAATATCCAAATTCCCCAAGTCAATCAAATAAAGATCAAGGTAAAACACCATATGTTGAAATATAATATGGATTGGGTTATAATAATATACATGATACCAATAATATATATATATTAGATAAATTTAATGTCTAATAATCACAAGAAAGTTAAAGTTTCAAGATAAATTTAATTTCCACCAAATTAATCATGAGATGAGTGATGATCATCAAAAGGGTAGATTTTATAGTAAAGTAAGTTCCATTAATTAGTTTCTTAAAATGAAAAAAAATCAATTAAAATATGTTTTCATAAATATTTTCCAATAAAAAATCATTGACTTATTATAGAATAAGCTAAAGTGTGTATAACGATTATCCTAGTTAGAAACTCCATTAACACCATATAAGTTAAAAAACGTTCTTTCTGATTTTTTATAATGAAATTCTAAAATGGAGCATTCATAAAAAATTAAAAATAATTAATTAAAACCACATAAAAAGTTGGCTATAACCCAAAAAGTTCCTGAATAAATACTTTGAGTATTAAAAATTAATTCTGTAATATAATTTTGAAATATTTGGCCATGAAATAAAAATATACAAAATCAAAAGAGAAAAAAGTTGATATTTTATTTTTAACATTTACTTACATTATTAAAGTAAAAGAGAAATAAATATTTGGAATTGAATATGAAATTTTATTAAATATAAATATTATAAGAAAAATTGAATGATTTTTGAAGAATATATTATAAGATCCCTTCAATGAAAATAGTTGTAATCCAAAAAATGAGATTTTAAAATAAATTCTCCTTTATTTAGAATCATTCACAATTTAAACCATTGAAATAGTAACATTAATATTAACTTTTATCATCATTAATGAATATATATGCATGTTAAATATATCAAAAGGGTAGTTTATACACCATATAATATAAAATGGGTGCATAATACCAAATATGTCTCAATGGAGTTGAAATTGAGTCAAAACCTATTCACACAATTTTACCCTCTGTAGAATGTGATTTAACCTCCTATAAATTTGTTTTAAATTTGATATTAATTTTCGAAACAAAAATATTAATAGTTATAATAACATATATGTTCTAATTATTACATCCAATCACCCATTCATCATTAACATTTATTATTATCATTGGTTTGGATGTCAACTGCTTTATTTTATCTTGTATTTTTTAAATAAAAGTTACAATCATTATAATTTGATGGTAGTTACTTAATAACCATAATGTTAAATAAGATATAAATATCACATATATCCATTAAATTTATTCTTATTACCTTCCATGTAAAATAGAAATGAAAAACGGATCACATTACTTCATCGAGGTTATAGTCCATACATACGCGTATGGGATGTTATAATTTTACAATGTATTGGTAGGTAAGAATTTATGTATTATATTTTAAATAAATATTAATTTTTATTTCATAAATATCATATATATAATTTTTAATTAAATATTTAGTTCAATCCAAGTAAATTGGTGATGAAAAAAATTCCATCGCGACGTGGAGACGGTAAGATGTATATATGCTTGATCAATATTTTCTCATGTCATAAAATGGAAAAGAGATATAAAATGCTAGAACCATAATAATAATAACATATCAGTGTATTTATATTACTATATCTATTATTCTCATGATGGTTACAAAATATTTAAATGACGTGAAATTAGAAAAAATATTCAAAGGGTTGGGGAAGAGAATTTCATCTTCTTAGAAGTATCTCTTTATGTATTCTCTTAAGGAAACTAGGTATGGTATTTTATGAATAAAAGAACCTCCATAAATGGATAAGTATGTTGATAATTAGTTTTCTGGTTTTTATTGAGATTAGAGGCTCTAGTTGGTGTATATAAGAGATATTAAGTGGTTTATTTTTATAATGAATGAAAGGACAAACCATGGAATTAATATTTTTAAAATATAAAAAAATTATTTATTATTTTAAAGTGGAACAACATTGAAATTATTTTATAGATAAGATAATTTATTGTTGAAATACTGTCAGAAAATATAATTTGGACTGGTTTATGTGGTATTTTAAAACATATCTTTTAGTTTAACCCCTTCATTATAAAATTCTAATCTTAACCACACAAATAATTTTTCCAATCTTAAAAAGTTAAAATTTTACTTATAAGGAATTAAATTTATCATAAATATTTAATGGATGAAATTTGAGACCAATGTTTATCCTTATTTTCCTCTTGTAATATTTTTATGATTTTTAAATAACATATTAAAATATTATTTTATCAATATATCAATAATTTATTTTTGGAAAACACCCATTTAAATTGATTTTAATGACATAAAAAATAATAAATTATATTTTATATTTTTGAAATAGTAATAATATTTCATATTTATATAAATTTATTAGTTCACTATAAGTCACACAAAAAAATATTAATTTTTTAGTTATTAATGTAATTAATTTTTTTCTATTAATGTAATAAATATTATTTCATCATTGTATAAAACGTTAATGTGGTTATTTCCTTAAAAAAATATAAGAAATAATTATCATGATAAAAATTTAATTTATCCTTAAAATAAAAATTTATAACTAAAAGCATGTGGTTTTTATCACCTTCATAAAGTATAATAGATTTTAAAACAAAAATAGAGACACGTTATCTTTATATTTACTTAAAAAAAGTACTGTTATAATAAAGTAATAGGGGAAATAAATTTCCACAATTTAGAATAATGAATAGTAAATGTCGAAACATAGTTATATAATAATATATACAACTATTTTATGGATATTTTTCGGCCTATCACATAATTTTTAACCTCAATTACCTGATTTACCATTTACTGATTTGATAAATTTAACAACAACTCCTAATCATAATGAATTAAAATAAACACAAAATATATACCAAATTTGAAGATACTAACACCAAAAATTATATTCATTTTTCGTTAATTTATTTTATATAGGTGTAAAAAATTAATTTTAATATATTTCTACAAAACACAATGAAAAATAGTTTTTTTAAAAAAACATTAAGCATAAAAATTATCTTATATCAAAACCATGATAAATATTTATTAAAATTAAGTTATTTTAAATAAAATATATCATATGTCAAATTAATACAAAATCATCTATATAATAAGACATTCAAATAACCTTATTTAAATATATGAAATTATTTTTTTTTTGAAATATGGTTATTTTTCACTATTTTCTAATACATTTACCATTAATGAAAAATCACAATATTTTACCATATGTTAAATTTTATATCATGGTTTGAAAAATAAAATTAATTTATGAAAATTCAATTTATGAAATTTAAATATTATGTTTTAATAATATTCTTCAATAAAACTATTTGTATTATATTATTGGTTCTTTAACATATAAATGCTTACCAAAATAAAAGTTTGGCCATTTCACAGAGTATGAGAAGAATATAGATATAGAAAAAATAACCCCTATGTGAACTGAATCCCACCCCTATTGGACTATACACCTAAAAAATTTGGTTTACAAGATCAGACATATAAAATGGAGTACTTATAAGGGTATAAATTAGGAAAGATAAGAGAAATAGAGGTGAGAAATTTGAAATTGTAGTGTGAACAGAATGTGAGTGTTTGTGATTAATTCCATGGGTCCCTAAAAAGAATACAAAAATTGGGTTCACCCAAATTTACCAAATTTTTTATAAAATTATCTTGTAAACCAATTACGGTTATTGATTACAAAAACAACTAAAAAGTGATCTAAAGACACACAGATGTTGTGGGTTTCAACTATAAAGAGGAAAATTGTATTAGGTAAATTTATTTAAATAAGAAAAAACATTACGATTTAAATTAAATAAATTAATATATATGATCCAATTCATGGTTACTCTTTGGTATAGATTGGATTGATTTTTTAAAAGGTTCTAGTTTTGTTAAATTATTAAATATCCATTAAAAGAATTATTACATCATAATTCACTAATTTAATCAAGATGAAACTATCAGGTTATTCAAAAATATATAAAGGAAATATTTTTCATAGTCAATCAATGTTATTGGATCATATTATCACTCAAACTATATAGTTTTTAAATTAGTAAAAATCCGAAGAATAATTAAATCATCAAATTGAAATATAAAAGTGCTTAACTAATTAGATGTTTAAATCATATTAAATAACATTAATTATAAACAATGAAACTATATAAATACATTAATATGAGGTTTATCCCTCCACATATGAAACAACCTCAAGGAAAAATGGATGTCATCTCAAAAAATTGAGATAGAAGAATAAAAAAATAAAATAGAAAATATTTTTGTTATTATATGAATATATTCATAGCTTGAAACTAATAATTTTATTATAATAAACTTATGGATGATAAAATAATAGAATAAGGATGAATTTTTCTTTAAAACATGAGTTATGTTTATGAAAAATATTATGGAATAAAGAGAATATGAAATAATTTAAGTATAATATTACAAATAAGAACAAAAAAACTATCTTTGATTTTTCACTAATTCTACCATAGATAGATATTTTTGGAGGTTTATGTATGGAACACCATATTAAATTCATTAAAATCATTCAAGAGTGCAAAAGAGTGGTCAAAATGTGGGTAATGAATTTATTTTTTGTCATTACAAATATTTCATTGAATATTATCTCTCAACTCATTTATGTTCTGGAAATACTTGAAAATGGAATAATTTTTTAGAGTATTATGAATTTAAGAATTGTAATTAATGTTTGATCTCATATCAACTATGTGTAATTAGACCTTGTCAAACAGCAAAAAAATAGTAGATTAGCGGTGGTTTTTTAAGAGGGGGTTCTGCACAACCCCTCTATATTCATTTTAGATGGGGTTAGGCCCACCCACTCTAAAATTTTTATCATTATTTTTTTAGTATTTGGTTTTATTTTAAAGGTATTTATGTCAAAACAGTCGCTAATTTAATAATTATTGGAGTTATAAATTTAGTTGGACGTTATAGGAGATATATTTATATAATATTTGATTATATATATATAATTGATTTTTTAAAAGAAAATAGTGGGGGTTTACATCCCCCTCTAATTGAAAATATTTGAGGGGGTTCGTGAATCACTGCTGATCCCTTAGATTATAAGGGATTTTGAACCCCTTCTTATAAATGTAATTAGAAGGGGTTTTGAACCCCAATAATTGATGACAATAGAGGGTGTTTTCAACCCCTACTAATTCATGAAATTTTATGGCGGTGAAAAATCACCGCTAATCCCTTGCATTAGAGGGGTTTTTTTTAAATCCCCTCTAAAGATTATTTATTTTTTTAAAAAATAAAATAAATTAAAATTTTATAATTTATATGTGTGTTTTTGCGCATGTGTGTGTCTATATATATTACATAAACACATAATATAAATGTATTTAAATACATTGTATATATATATATAAGGACATTATATAAATACCTTAAATAAATAATTTTACATATAAACAAAAAAGTATACATATATAAATGTTGGTTAACATATTGTCAATGCAATTATAAATATATTGATTCAAATTTATAAATTTCATATATGTTTTTATAAATAATATAAATTTATATTATGATTTATATTATATATATATATATTATTAAATAATTTTTTATTAAATATTTTTTTTATAAATGCATTTCTATTATATTATGTATATAAATATATATACTATAAACAAAGTTAAATATAAATATAAATTTATATATATTATATAATTGTATTATATATATTAAATTATAAATAATTAACAATATATAAATTTATACATTTTATATAATTATTTTATACATATTGTAGTATTCCACATTAATTATAAGTTAATTTATTATATAAATATATATATGTCATTTAATTATATTATATATTTCAAATTCATTGAATGTTTTTAGTTTTTCGTGTATTTATATATATTATATAATATAAATTTATATAATAACATACATACATATATAATATAAATTTATTTAATATAACATAGGAATAATATAAATCTTAAAATATATAAATGTATACTCTTTATAAAACAAAAATATAAATTTTATAGTTTAAAAATTAAGTGTAATAATAATAATAATTAATAATATATTTTCTACACACATGTACATATATACAAGTATATAAAAAATATTATACAAATACATATACTATAATTGTATTATATATATTAATATTATATGAATACATAAATACACACACAAAAATATAAATGTATTTACAAATATATGTATAAATATATATTTTTACATGTAAATATAATTGTTTTTTATATATATTATATATATATATATATCATATATTGTACATAAATACAATAAATACATATATATTATACACACACACACAGAGATATATATATATATATTATAGACTATACTTAAATATATATTACATAAATATATCATATATATATATTTATATATATTTATATATTTAATCAACTAATATATTTTTGAATCACCTTACTAATATATATATAAATATAATAAGGTGTATTTAATATATAGAAATCGGATTGCCGTATGGAAAAGGGGCGACAACATATGATGTTGGTCGCTTGTTTAATACTTGGTAGATTTTTATTTTACCGAGGGAACACATGACATGGATGAGGGAAGGGGTGGGACCTGGGGAACATGAGGGGAGGGGAGAGCATCATAGAAGGGAGAACATGGTGGAACTTGAGGTGAAGGGGGAGGGGCATTTCATTACCAGAATTGAATGGGGAAAGGTGTGATTCGGTACTGGAACCTGATGGGGAGGGGCAAGGTTTAGGATCAGAACCTCAAAGAGAAAGGGCGTAGTTGGGGGGTGGGATATGGTGTTGGGGCACAATAAAAATATAAAACAGATAACATTATTGGCGTTTATAAAAACAAACTCTATTTTCTCTTTGACAAGAGGGGGATAAACCCCCTCTAATTTACTCTTAAATAGAGGTTGTTTTTGGGAAACCAAATCTATTATGTTTACTTATTATTCTAATAGCGGTGGATTAAAACCACATATATTATAGTAAATATATTAGAGGCTGTTAAAACGCCATCTAATCTTAAATTCCATAATGAAATTATAGGGGGTTAAAACCCCTCACATATAACCACCACTAATTTTTTTCATTTCATTAACAATGGATCTTTAAAACCACCTATAACATTAGTAGGTGAGCACATTAGAGACAGTTTATCTTAATCATTGCTAATGTGTTTAGAGGGGGTTTAAACCCCTTATGATCTAAAAAATAACCCCCTCTAATCCTGTATTATTTTAGTGTTGGGGTGTTAGATGTGTTGGTAGAGAGTAGGGATCGATTCTCAGATGTTGGTTCTGAATCATGGTCATGAAGTGGTGTATATATTCAAGGGTAAACTTGTTATATATGGATGTTTAAACATATTTTAGACGTATATAAGTGTTTTGATGAAATCAAAAACAATAGATTTTGAGGAGTGGATGTTAGGAAAATGGTCAAAATCTAGAAAAATATATATTACATGTTATGGGGGTGGAAACTATATATTACATATCAATAAATATGTTATGTTTAATTAAATTGGAAATTTTATATATCTTATTTTTTAAAATTTGTCTTAGTTATGTATATATATATATATATTATTTTTATGTTTTACAACTAACTGAAAACCCCAACATATGATATATATATATATATATATTATCTATGATATATATATATTATGTATGGCTAAATATAGATAATTCATATATATAATGTAAGAATTTATATTATGTATGGACCAAATATTAAGTAAGGAGTTTCATCTAATTCAAAAACATTACAAAAAATGGAAAATATTTCATCAGGGACTTCCCTAGGGGAAACCCAAAATATATTGAAAGAAAATTTTATGCATATGGAATAGGATTGGGAAAAAAATATATTTGGGGGAAATGTGACACAAAAGAAGGTATATATTACATATTAAGGGAATATATTATGCATGGAAAGACATATGGTTTTTCAAAAAATATTTTATATTGGTTGGGTGATAACTGATGTTTTCCTCAGTGTTTTATAACAATTTTAAATGATTATTTTTTTCAAAAAAAGTTCTCAAATGTCTAATATGAATTATCTAGTAGTGGATTTAATTATAAAAAGTGATCCAGGGATTTCTTGACTACAATACAGTGAATAAAACCTAAATTTATCTCATGCTATTCTATTCCTATTTGATGAGACTCTTCACTAATACATGTTGTCTCTTCATTCTAGTTATTAAATCAAGTATTCATTTTTGTGGTTTTCTATCATAGAGTGATTAGTACAGATTATTCTCATGGTACATTCATATATAATAGATGATACCCAAAATTAAGGATTAATTCATATTTATATATTTATTCATAGAGAGGAAGGATTGGTCAAAGGTTCATAGTGAGTGGATTTATTATAACATTAGGTAGGGGAATCCTATTTATTTCATATACTATACATGTGCTTTTGAATGTGTGATAATTGGGAATGGTGTGAGTTCATGTTATTGTCTCATAATAGAACCACTTATAATTTTTATTGTTCTTGAGAGATACCTAGGGATATTCTCAAATGGAAAATTATATATGTGTTCTGGTATTACATTATTTCCTAGTATTAGGGGTTCATGTCCTTACATGCTTGATGTCTTGTGTTGTAAATTGGAGATTCCTTGGGTTCTATGAATGATGTGGATCCTTTTGAATATGTAATATGTAACCAAATGGAATTTTGGAGGTGTTGATCAACACAAATATGGAGATTATTTTCTCAAATATGGTTTTGATGATGTTTACCATTTATTTGGATAGAAACAAATGTTTACTAAGGTTTGACCATAAATGTTGGTGATGTATATCACTATGGTGGGATGAGATCATTAAGGTTATGGTCACAAATGGTAGGGCCTATGTTTTGGATTATTCTAAGTATTATTTGTGTAACCTTGGAAGATCCATTGGAATTGACTGATGATGTTTATCATTAGTGGGGATAATTGGAACCACAATACTAAGCCATGGTTTCGAGTGTGTGAAGCCAAAAATGGGGGTGAGTTTCTTCTCATACATAATGGGTGGTGTTAACATCAAAAATTGGAGAATGAGACATTCCTCATTTTTGATATATTTATAGGCTAATGAGACCGATCTAGATAAGGATTGGTGTGGTCATCCCTTGGTTCAGTCGAGATATTGAGTTGGGTGTTGTTAATGGATTTGGAAACATTTATGTCTTGTAAAATAGTTGTGTACAACCAATTAGTACATCACATATGATTTAAAATATTCATTCCATAAAACATAGTAATGGTTAAAAGGTCAATGCGCCTACAATATTGATATACTATGGATATATCATTCAACATTAAAATTGGTCAATGTTCGTAAGATATCATTATGTCTAGATGATAGACGGAGTGGATTTTATAAAAAATATTTTTTTTTATTTTATATTACATTAACTAGTATATTTATCGATATTTTTCAAAGACACAATTGGAGATATCCTACTAAATTCATACTCCCTACCTAGATGGTCCCCATGATTCTTAAAGATTCCATGTCTTATGGAATACATAATGGTAAGATTTCAACATTAGGATTCTAGTTGATGTGGTTATGTTAGTGGAGTATATATTAGATATAGTGGTTTTAGAAAGGACATGTAGTTATTTTGTGTCGATCTGCTGAATATTTTTTTCTTACTCTGTATAAGTACACATGTGATCTACTGAGGAAGATTATTTGAATTCTCATTCGACTAGACTAACCTTGTGTATATGGTTCTGTTATATATATAAAATATTAATAACTTTCCAACTATTATTCAACTTGTATTTTTAATTAATGAATTTTTGTTGTTATTGATTTTATTTATATTTTTATTGTATAATATCCACACTATCACCCATTATACTGTCACTTCTAGTCGGAAAACTCAGGTGCATTTGGAGGAACAACCAAGGTGAAGATGTACGCTTATTATGATACTGTAGTGTGACCTGATGCAAGGAATTAATGTTTTTTATTAGAGAAAGGTAAGGTAGAATATCTTGAGTGATGATTTTTTTATTTGGATTTTTGTAAACTAGAGGTATGGAGATATTTTGGAACATAGGATATAAGTTATACTATGTATCTAGCCTTTACAAGACTAGAAAAAACTCCACGTGACTTGGGAAATTAGAACTTTCTTTTGTTTTATGTAGTTATACACAAGTTATTCCTTTTAAACTAAATGGGTATTTGATTTTACTGATTTTAGTTTCATATTCATAGCTCTAAGAGGTAACATTTGATGCACATAAAATATTTTAAACACATAGTTATCAAAACGAATGAGTGAAAAACATTTAATTGTTATATTTATATATAATATAAATGGTTTATGTTGTTTATAGTATTACCAACAATCTATGTATTGTTTCGTGCATTCTCTATTGGTTTAATTATATGAATATAAACTAGAAATGGTATTGATTTTGTAAATATAAACGGTTTTGGCTAACTGAAGTTGTGAAAATAGCCTATATAGTATATTTATATATACGTTTTCTATTTAATTCTATTAATACACTCATGGAATGTAGATTACTTACTTGTATGGTGTGATTAATGTTTTACCATGACATTGGTTGGAATGCTTTGAGGTAAGATGGTTTATTCTTGAGTTTTGTAGGAAAGTGTAAGAGACAATGGGTAATGATGCATATTACAATAGTTCCAATTTTTGACATTTTTATTTTTATATCAGTGTTGATCTAGTTATTTGTAACTCAATGAAATGCCACCAAAAATAAATTCTATTAGAGAATCAAGAAGTAAGAGATATAGTTCCACGAATGCATGATTCATATGAGTCCCCTAGGGGATGATTTATGAATTCTCTACATCCATAGGTTCTCGGATAGTCAATGAATAAATAATTAGAAGAGAAGTCAGGGAAGATATTGGATGAGTAGATCAATGTGGTATTTATAAGGATTATCATTATAATTAAATGAGGATCATATACAGTTTATCCATCTATGGAATACTTGATGTGGGAGTTCCAGTCGTAGTATCCTTCTCTTTTTCTAGGATAGGGTATACCTCATGTTGTGAATTATTATATTGAGTCACTGCATAATATTTTTGATCTGATTGAGAAACCACAAAGGAATATGGTGAATTTGGTTATATATATATGATTTTAGGACTAGTGAAACACTGGTGGGATGTATATGTGTTGGTGGGTAGTCTTGAGGGAATTATATAGAAATATTTTAAGGTGAGATAATTTGAGCAGTTAAAACTTGAGTTTTTGATGGTAGAGAGAGATTGAGAGTTTATATACATGGAGAATAGACAAATATTGTTCATGGATTATGCTATTACATTCATAAATGTTTTACAATTTGTAAAATTGTTTATGGGATATGATATAACCGAGGTTCAATAATTTGATGAGGGTTTGTGGCATGATATAAAGGTTAATATAAAAAAAATTAGGTAGTCCTCATTATAAAATTTTATGAACAAGACACTGATAGTAGAGAATAACCTAGTAGATGAGAGAATAGAATGTTAAGAAGTGGTGCTAAGTGATATATGCAGTGCAGCACCAATTATTCAGATATGGTTTTGCTGGATGACCCAACCGGGTATTAAGAGTAGAGGCTCAATGGTTTCACAATAAATTTGATCATCAATCACATGGATCCAATGTAGTTAGGTAGGTCATGTTTGGGCATGTTGTAATTGATAATCGGAGGATTTCTAACCATGTGACAAAATTATACATCTAGAGTGGTTTCTTCCAAAGAGATTCTTGTGGGCTGAGGGATATGTATCGATTCTAAGTCATGAATCTATGGTGGGAGTTGGATATTTCTTAGTGTGAGTTGATGGGATATAAAATCACATGCCATATAAAGAAGAATATGGGATACCCAATAGTGTGAGGGTGTTTTTAGAAATGAGTGTTGCCCTATATGGAGGACTATAATTTGTTATATAGTGGTATAGTCAAATATATTTGACTGAGGTGAGTATTTTATGAAGTCTAAGGATTCACTAATAGTTAGAGGTATACCATGAGAGTGGTAGTTTTTTATATAGTGGATATTGGCGAATGAAGTTCATATGTGGTAAATGGAATGACCAAATTATGGTTGAGGAATGAGTATCAATATAATGACAAATAAATGTTGGATTCATTGGAATACATTTTAAGGTGTGAATTAAAAATTAAACTATATAAAAGTTGTAATACATGATGACGTGCAATGAAGTGATCATCAGGTATGATATCAGATGTTAATGAAATTTAGTATGATGTAGAATTATAACAACTTATAATTAGTTGAAATGTGTGAATAAATGGTTTCTATGGAATTTAATAGATTGATATTTATAACACTACCATCATATTGGGTAATTTAGTTTAAATTAGATGATGTAATTGATTTATACAGTGGGGTTTTATAACAAGGGGATTAGTTAGTTTGATTTGCGTACTCAAAGTGATGTGGATGCATTCTGTATCATTGAAGTATTTGAGGATTATAGTGATTGAAATTCTTGGTTTAATTAAGAGTTAGATAGAGTGTGAAAAAAATATATCAGAGACAATATATAATATGTTTGGGAGGTTCTAAAGTTAAAATTATTTGTTATTGATAATTCAGGTTAGATATCAGATTGAGCATGTGTAATTGGACGTTGTCTTAGTGTTGAGGGTGTCTATATGGAGAGAGATCATGTTTCATGTGTTGTCCTAGCACTAGGGATAAAAATAATAAGTGTTCAACTATTTTAGGTGTAAAATTATTATCAAAAGAAATTTGGGAGTGTGTTTATAAATGTGGATGTGTTTTGGTGAAATCTATAATTTTTTTGTTTGAGCAATCGATTTTCAAAATATTTTAAAAGTCTTTAAAACATATGTACTACGTATTATAAGGGGAAAAATATATTTTTTAGGAATAAAATGTCAAGCATAGTGAAAATGGAAAATTCCTATATATTATCCAAGAAAGTATTTCTATAATATATATATATATATATTATAGGTTTTTAACATAGAATAAAAATTTATTCATGATATATATATTACATTGGGTATATATATTACATATGAAGAAATAAAGCTGAGTAATATATCTTATATAAGAATATATATTATGTATATATTAAATATATTATTTAAAACGGATTTTACTAGTTAGAAACAATATTATGTATTAAAAATATAATGTATAGGTTTTTTATAAGGGAAAAACATATGTAATAAAGAATAATGTTACATATAGGGATTTGGTTAAGGAAAAATCCTTATGCACATGATGATTATATTTTATAGGGAAGTAATTTGTAATATATAGGAAGATTAACTTATGTATTTAGAATCATATGGTCTCTTTGATAATATTATGTATGGGTGGGGTGAGATTTAAAGTTTTTTCCAATGTTTTCCAAAATTTTGAAATGACGATTTTTTTGAGAAAAACATTTCAAATTTGTATATAATGATTTAATTACCTAGAATTTTATATATAAAATGAGTTTTATTAATTTAATGACCAAAATATATGGGATATTCCCTATATTTATATATTATTCTTCTCTTTTTATCTAAGTATGTTACTCACTAATTCATTCTTGTTCTTTATAATCAACTTTTCTAGATGCATTCATGGGTAGTTTTAGATGCACTAGAGAGTTTTTTCATGATTTTTATCATTTTATACCTACATTTAGTCAATGGTTCCCTAAATTATAATTTTTTTTTTCATATTTCTATATTTGATTCTGGGTGAAGTCAAATTGACCATAGCTTTATACTGAGTGAGATCCTGTAATCTCCTAGTACTTGTTTCTTACCTATTTCCAATATTAATCATTTGTTTTTAGAATTTTCGATAATCAATTATGGGGTGAGATCTTGTAATTAATCAATAATGGTTTCACTTGTGGTTTCTATTATATGGAAGAGATAACTAAGTCTATAGTTCCATGGATAATGGTGGATGTGATCAGCTATATCTTTCTTTATCATTGTCATTGTAATGCCCCGACCCCAGTTACCCAGAGTCAGTGCATTATTTTAATACATTGTAATGATTACAGGGAATCATGTCTCGAAAGGACTGATAAGTTTAGCAGTCTTTGAAAAATAGATCACATACATTAATGTTACATTTTCACTTTATGACCTAAAAAACAACATAAATAATCTTTATGAACGCCATTATTCCCTTGGCATAACCCTTCATATCAATCACATTACACTTCTTGGAATCCTGGGAAATATAAAACATAGAAAGGGGTGAGCTCAAATGCTCAGTAAGGGTAAGCAATACAGTGGAAACTTTCAAAAATAAGAACAAACATTTAAGGCAATGTATAAAACTAAAACAAAATCATTTTAAACTTGATCTTCAGCATAATATGGTATAAATAAAATGAAACAATTCCATTTACTTATTCATGTGGATATTCTACTAATCGAATAACCACATGAAATATCACTAACCACTTTCATAACGATGGAATGCATACTGCCATACTATCATAACCACATAGCCAAGGCCTCGTGCCAATACTACAAATATGATTTTGTCAAGGGAATGTGCCAAGACACTAGTTTGTCTCATGAGACCTATCGATGCATCGAGGAGCTATAGTGGGATCCACCCATCACATATTAAGTCCAATGCATTCCCATATGGAAAGGATTAAACATAACATAAACATTAATATTAAAACTAGCATACGAAATGTCAATACATTCTCCATAAACCATGAATGGTATAAAAATAACACATCCACAGTCAAACATATCACAAAACCTTCAATATATGTTTTCTATAATAAATCAACTTCAAATGAGCTTAAAATCCATCAAATGATGAGTAATGATTTCTGAGAGAAATATCCTTTTTGTAAAATCATTTAAAAGTCATACAATTATAATGGAAGTAATTTTAAAAGAGATTTTTGAATCAAAGTGTCCCATACCGCTTTAAAACGTTTGAAAAAAATTATCATTTCAAAACATTCATGTCCATATAAATAAATCCTTAAAATCATTTTGAAAACATGGACATTATTTGAAAGATTTAGAAAGATAAATCTTTAACACATTTGAAATTTTTATGTTGATAATGAGTACCTTTAAAAATCATTAAAATAGTCATTTTGAAATTATTTTTATGAAAAATAGACATGGATGATAAAAATGTCACAGTAAATACTTACACATAAACAATCTCGAATAATGATGAGATTGAGGAATTAGCCCTTACCAATTTGGTAACTTACGAAACATACACCCCATGAAAGAGTTATCATACAATGAATATGTAAATACACATAAATTAATGTGTATTACACAAAGAATACAATTGTGGGTAGTACATACACAACACAAAAGGTAATAGTGGCAATATGGCATGAATCTCACGGGAATAAGGAGTGAGATGAAAACCCCTTACCTTGCACCTTACTTTAGTCGAGGGTACGTTTAACCTTCTGTACGAAGATCGTAGTATGTTATTAAATTATACCATAACCATATTAATATTTATGATATCATACATGATTCATTTATGACTTTATATTACCCATTTAATAATAATATCCATGTTAAGTTAACATTCCGGGTAATAATCACTTTCTTTATCGTACGTGTTTTAACTTGTCACTCTTGGTTGTATAACTTATATCATGATTTAAATACATCCAGAATATAAAACATGATAAATATATCATATATATTTAGAATATAAATATTTATAATATACATATATATGAAATGGAAAACACCGTTTATGGAGACGGTAGTCTGTACGTACGCATAAATGTTGTTTCTGTTTTCATATAGTATTGAACGGATGTTAGTGAATAAGATATATGTAAGTACATAAATCCTTATATATATATATATATATCCAGTATCATTATTCTATAATATATTACATACTTATTAGTAATATATATTTTTATAATCGTCGATGAATGGTGAACTTGGAAATTAATCTCATCCCGTCGTGGAGACGGTAATCCGTACGTACGTACGAGCAAAAATATCATTCTTTTGATATTAAAATAATATATAATTGGATGTTATATCATATATAAAGAATAATTATCATGTTATATTTATTTTTTGCATGAATTGAAAATCATTATTATACCCATCCAATAAATAATATATTGAATAACAATTACACCACGACGTGGAGACGGTAAGCCGTACGTACGCACGTATGGTGACATGTCATTCAATGGATGGATAGAATACTGAATATGGTTGTACCATTTTTATAATAATATTACAGAATATAGGAGATACTAGATTCATCATTTTAAAATGGGAATAACAAAGATAGAAGAAGTGGAAGAAGAAAGGAAATTGAAAAAGTGTGGTGAAATCCTTACCTCTTCTTCGGGTTCTTCCTTTTGATTTGATCAAAATGGGTCCATATGACAGCTTTCTGACTAAACGAAGGCCTCTAGGATGAAGTGAGGGAAGTTGAGAGAGTATTTGGGCAGGGGTTGGCCCAACCAAAAGGCTTTGAATGGGTGAATTAATGTGAAGGGGGAGTGTCCTTTTATAATAAGGGTGAGGGGCACCTTTGGGAAAGCTAGAAATATTATTTTATAAAAAATTCATATTCAGGTTATAATGGCTCCAAAGAGGATTATTTAAAGGTTAAGGTGGGGATGGGTCTAAAAACACTCAAAAAATATAATTTAGATAGGTTTGGGTCATTATATTAACCTTATTGTTTAGTTTTAACTCTTAGTTAATTAGTTTGACACTTACCATGTCACTTAGTATTTTTATATTATATAGTTAATAAACATAATATATACATCCAAGATACCCCCAATTGGTCCATTAATGATACAAATATCATGATATAAGTCTCTTGGCCGAACCTTAGATTTTTAGTAATTTAATATCAATTAATAATATAATATTTGTTTTAAAAACTCTTTTATGTCAATTTTAACACTATTCAATAATTGACTTTTGTAAAACTCATAAAAGAATGATTAATTCAAAAACGTTATTTAAATCAATACCAATATGTCATATTAACCTATAAAATTAGTTTAATTCATTAATAGTCTCAACTTATATTTATTTTGGTATTTATTATATCAATTATTTAAATTTTTCACCATTATAGTAATTACTGCATCATCATTGTGTCATTAATAAATTAAATTATTTAATGCATAAAAATTATAAATACAATATAATTATGTAGGAAATATTTTTATATTTCTAATTAATATTTATAGTCGAAAATCCAACATATATAACCCTGTGTAAAAATTGTTTTGCTAAACGTTATTTGCTTATGTCATTTTTGTATTTATTTTTACATAATTAAAATAAAGTGTCCCTATCACCTACAAGTGGCTCCATGGGGTCCCAAAATCGACCTAAAGATGCCCATGGTCGGGAATGTATCCAAAAATAAGGTTAGGACATGTTTTAGGGTAATTTAGTGTTATTATAATATTATTTTGTAACCCTTATTAACTTTATTTACCCTTTAACCATGGTAAATAAAATATTTACCGAAGTAATTATTCAAAATGTATAAAAATAAAAGTTACCTCTTTACACAATTTAGAAATCCTGATTCCAAATATGGAATCCATTTTTCCAAATTCAAAACACAGAAGTGGCAGAAATTAATTTAAAATTAATTCCCGTTGTCAAAACAAAAAAGCGTGTTTTTAAGATATAATAACTATCAAAAGATTGATACTTGTTTATGTCCAGTTTAATTGTGAAATTATGTCAAATGACCAAAATTGTATTAAATGTTAAAAATATATTCTAAATATACTTTAAAAAACTCAAATTAAAAATTTATCACTATCAATTATTTTGATTAAAAAAGTTGTTTTTAATTAAAATTTAGTAATTTTCACTATTCATCAAAATATTAAAGTTATCCGAAAAGTACCAAAATTTAACCTTGGGATAAATTCGATACTCCGAATACAAAATGAAGTCCATTTTGACAGATAAAATTTCTAAAATTTTAAAAAGTAGGTATTACTATTCATAACGTCTACTTTGATTGGTTGTGGTGTGTGTTAGAACTCGAAGTTGCCTACAACACACGCTAATGTATTATTCAAAGAGAAGCGTACCGTGGAAGCTCGGGGTGATAAATTCTCCCCTCCTTTAATAAATTGAGTCCTTGCATTTTGATATTGTTTTTTGAAAATAAAGGTTGAAAATAGAAAATATATTTGTGGAAAACCCCGCATCGGAAATTTGGTTATTAAAATTAAGTCTTAACAAGATGAAAAAATAAATGAATGGGTCACCGAAAAATTATGATCTCGATTAGGAGGAAATTGGTGGCAATTATAGACATATAATTGGAGAAAAAATGTAAATATTTATAGGTATTGATTGAGGTAATCAATCACAAACACGTTTAAAATTGGGGTCCTTAAATTTATCAATCTATGATGATTTGAAATACTACCGGTTCAACAAAACATATGGTATTAGGTTAACAAATTTTTGACGTTTCAAAATATCTTAGTTGAAATCCCACATTGAAAAATGAATTAGTGAGGCCTCTATTTAAAATAAAGAGTGGAAAGTATGACGATTACAGAAAATAACACACACTAGGGTTCCATGTAGGAAAATATGGATATGGAAGAGAAATCTAACCATCAATTATCAGATGGAGAGTGGTAGAGAACATGGCTATGAAAAGGCCAACAATCCCAAAGCCATAAATTAGTGATGATCTAAGGTACCATCTAGGAAAACATTTTTTTCTAAGTTCCTTTTCATAATGTTGAGGAATTTATTTATGAGATAGGCTAAGATCATAAGGAGATATACTTAATTTATAATTATAGTTTTATCCATTATTAAATTTCTACCACAAACTCATATTTCACCCCAAACCATAATACAACTCAAAAATACTCTATTTATCCTAATCGTATAGGGTTCCAAATATAATGAATTTATAATTTACATATCAGACCATTTATGTAAAGAAAATACATTATACCATCCAGGAACTTCATGTAGCACAATGGTAGGCAATATATCCCAATTGCACTATGGTTGTGGGTTTGATTCCCGTAGCATTGTCTGACACGACGGGTCGTCACACGGTCTGCATGGTGTCCTTTTATAAAAATCCAAAAAAATAACCTTTCAAACGTAATCCATTCTGACCATTAGACTTATCCAAAACACTATTATCCAAACTCACAGTCCAAAATTTACAAGGAATTAAAACATAATGAGGATCCTTTTTGCCAGGAAATTACATGTGAACGCCTTCCTCATATATTCTTTTACAACACCGCAACATCCTGAATTACCAAAATCAACCATCTCTTATTCCAAAATCACTACCTCAATATTAGGACCATATTAAGGTTTATATTTCCTTCAATTATGTAATTTCCAAAAAAAATTAACTCATCGTAGAGTCACTTTTCTTAGTACCATAAAATCTCAAATCCTTAATTAAATAGTACTACAGTAAAATCCTTATTTATTTCTAGAACATCATTGATACAACACTTAAATGAAATAATTCTAAAATAACAACATAAGAACACTAGTCATTCCTCTTCATTTGTGGTAGTACAATAACTTTATTATTATCCAATAGCATCATTTGTGGCATAGTCTGATGACTGGGACATTGGTTCGTGTAGTGTCCAAACTCCTTGAAAATGAATCATTGTACATTTGGAACCATTTTCTTACCTTTGCAGTCATGTAATTTGTGCCCTTTTCCTCCACACTTATAAAAAACTCCCATTCCTTTCAGGCAAGTTCTAGGGTGTTTCTTCCCACAATTATCACATATGGGAAAATTCTTCTTTTCCCTCTTCCCTTTATCCATCTTTCTCTCTTCCATCCTTTTCTTCTCTTGCTTCCCTTCAAGGACATAGGACTCCAATAATTCTTTACTCATCTTATAAACACATGATACTATTTCTTCATATGATGATAATACGTGGGAAACTATTTCCCTTCTAAATTCTGGCTTATGACAACGAAATATATGATCCTTCTTACTCTTTGGATCATACGTATTATGGGAGTTCACATTACTTCTACTGGGCACCATTTCTATACAATAGAATAAACGTGTTCAGTTTATGAATTGCAATGAATAATTACCAAACTTGTAAAATACCTAACACAAATTGAACAGTTTATGGATATAATCCATAATCATAAAAATGTTTTCTTTGAGTAAGTATATACTCATAAGCCCTTAATAATGGTATTTATAGAAAATGAGAATTATCCTAAGCATATCCCCTGGGAGTGTCGTAACCAAGAGTGCAGCAAGGCACGTTGTCGTGCACTAGTTCCCGTTCGAGTCTACCTCAAAGTGGTGTTTTCAGGTTTTACCCCTAGGTACATCTATGCCAGAGCCGCCTCTACCTGCTCGTATCCAGATAGGGATTCATTTCTGGGAAAACTCACAAAATCTCTACAATACCAAAATTCTAAGAAGTTCTTCTATACTAATCCTCAAAGTCTATCTTAGGGATATGTGCTCTAATCAGAGTTTATCTAAATCTAGTTTCCACGGTTATTGCTAAACTTCCATGATACCAACTGTAACGCCCTAACCCCAGTTATCTAGAGTCGGTGCATTATTTTAATACATTATCATGATTACAAGGAATCAAGTCCCGAAGGACTGATAAGTTTAGTAGTCTTGGAAAAATAGATCACATACATGAATGTTACATTTACACTTTAAGATGTACAAAACAACATAAATAATCTTTATTAATTCCATTATTCCCTTGGCATAACCCTTTATATCAATCACATTACACTTCTTGGAATTTTGGGGAAAATAAAACATAGAAAGGGGTGAGCTCAAATGCTCAGTAAGTGTAAGCAATACAGCAGAAACTTTCAAAAATAAGCATAAACATTTAAGGCAATGTATAAAACTAAAACAAAATCCTTTTAAACTTGAAATTCAGCATAATATGACAGAAATAAAATGACATAATGCCATTTACTTATTCACACTTATATTCTAGTAATAGAATAATCACATGCAATATCACTATCCACTTTCATAATGATGGAATGCATAATGCCAGAATACGATAACCACATAGCCAAGGCCTCCTGCCAAGACTACAAATAATATTTTTTCAAGGCCTTGTGCCAAGACACTAGTTTGTCTCATGAGACCTACCGATGCATCGAGGAGCTATAGCGGGATCCACCCGTCACATATTAAGTCCAATGCATTCCCATATGAAAAGCTTTCAACATAACATAATCATTCGTATGAAAACTAGCATACGAATGTCAATAATTTTCTCCATAAACCATGAATGGTATAAAAATAACACATCCACAGTCAAACATAACACAAAAACTTCAATAGAAGTTTTGTATAATAAATCAACTTCAAATGAGCTTTAAATATATCAAATGATGAGTAATGATTTTTGAGAGAAATATCCTTTTTGTAAAATCATTTAAAAGTCACACATTTATAAAGGAAGTAATTTTAAAAAGGTATTTTTGAATCAAAGATTCCCATACCACTTTGAAACTTTTGAAAAGAATTATCATTTCAAAACATTTATGTCCATATAAAAAAGCCCTTAAAATCATTTTGAAAACATGGATATTAATTGAAAAGATTTAGAAAGATAAGTCTTTAAAACATTTGAAATTTTGATCTTGAAAAAGAGTACCGTTAAAAATCCTTAAAATCTTCTTTTTGAAATCATTTTTATGAAAAATGGACATAGATGATAAATATTTCCCAGTAAATACATACACATAAACAATCTCGGATAATGATGAGATTGAGGAATTAACCCTTACCAATTTGGTAACTTACGAAACATACAACCCATGAAAGAGGTATCATATAATTAATATGTAAATAAACATAAATTAAAGAGTATTACACAAAGAATACAATTATGGGAAGTACATACACCACAGAAAAGGTAATAGTGGAAATATGGCATGAATCTCATGGGAATAAAGAGTGAGATGAAAACCCCTTACCTTGCACATTCCTTTAGTCGAGGGTATGTTTATCCTCCTATATGAAGATCATAGTATGTTATTAAATTATAACAGAACCATATTAATATTTATGATATCATACATGATTCATTTATGACTTTATACTACCCATCTAATAATAATTTCCATGATAAGTTAACATTTCGAGTAATAATCACTTTCATTATTGTACGTGTTTTAACTTTTCAATCTTGGTTGTATCACTTAGATCATGATTTAAATACTTACAGAATATAAACACATGATAAATATATCATATATATTTATAATATAAATATTTATAATAGACATATATATGAAATGGAAAAAAACGTTTATGGAGACGGTAGTCAGTACGTATGCATAAACATTATTTCTCTTTTCATATAGTATTGAACGGAAGTAAGTGAATAATATATATGTAAGTACATAAATCCTTATATATATATATATCCAATAGAATTATTATGTCATATATTACATACTTATTAGTAATATATATTTTTATAATCGTTGATGAATGGTGAACTTGGAAATGAATCTCATCGCGTCGTGGAGACGGTAATCCGTACATACGCACTTGCGAAAATATCATTCTTTTGATATTAAAATAATATATAATTGGATGGTATATTATATATACAGAATCATTGTCATGTTATATTTATTATTTACATGAATTAAAAATCATTATTAACCCATCCAAATAACAATATATTGAATAACAATTACACCACGACGTGGAGACGGTAAGCCGTACGTACGCACGTATGGTGACATGTCATTCAATGGATGGATAGAATACTGAATATGGTTGTACCATATTTATAATAATATTACAGTATATAGTAGATACTATATTCATTATTTTATAATGGTAATAACAATGAATGAAGAAGTGGAAGAATAAAGGAACATGAAAAAGGGTGGTGAAATAATTACCTCTTTTTCGGGTTCTTCCTTTTGATTTGATCAAAAGGGCTCCTTAGTATGGCTTTCTGACTAAAGGAAGGCCTCTAAGATGAATTGAGGGAAGTTTAGAGAGTATTTAGGTAGGGGTTGGCCGAACCAAAAGGCTTTGAATGTGTGAATTAATGAGAAGGGGGAGTGAAAGGCACGACCGATTGTCGCCTATCGACCGGTCAAAGTTCTGTTGCTCTGCTAATGTGTATAGCAGCACTTGGGTCGAATCCTCAGCGATGATACTTTGTAATAGTCGTTTGTTTTTATTTGATTTTATTTGGATTAGGGGGGTTTGTTTGCAGAGCATAATTGAAATGATTGATTGAATATAATTGATTTAACAAATTGATAAATATTGGGGTGAGTTCATTATTAGGGAGTTAAGGTTGTGATATCCTTGAGCTTTGCTTTATATTGCATTTAAATTAACACCCAATTCAAAAGTTGATGTCGATTAGAATTCCGAAGTGTTAAAGCTTTAATCCAAGACTTAACTTAACTAGGATTCTAAAATCAATCAGTACTTGATTATGTTAGTGTCTTTATGGTTCCAATAATCCATGGAAACCACATGCTAAACAAAATATGTCATTAATCCATGACATATTAAGTCCAACATACACAATGATAAATTAACGAATACTCATCGAGAAAATAATCACAATAACTTAACATCCCTAAATTTTGACTCACCCCAATGATATATTTACTCAGCCATTTGGGTGTTTAATATTCTGGTTATAATAATTATGGTGATAAATTAAGAATAGAAGAAAAAGAAAGGGATTATAAAAGAGTGGTATGTCGAACACACACACACGAACAATGATGATAATTAAAAAAGATTTTTGATTGAATGAGGAAGAAAAATAAGGGAAGGAGATTTAACTGAATTTAAACTATTTTAATAACATTAATATTAAAATACAAGAGGTGGAGGACAATAAGAGATATTGAAGAAGAAACTTGCATTCAAACAGAATTAAAAAAGAGGGACTTACAAAATTACAAAAACAAAGAACACAAAAGTAAGTGAAAAAGAGAGAGGAGAAAAGGTCTCCCAAGTGAATATTTGAGTATGGAAGGTCCTCTCAAGACATTGGCAAGGATTTGGTCTTGCAAATATGTTCTCCTCTCTTCGGAAATGCCAACCCTTTTGAAAGGAGAGGAGGGGATGTATTTATAGCCCAAGGTGGTGGACTGTTTACATTCTAGAAATACCCCTCCACTTGGCTCACAGATATGGACATCAAGACAGTAGAATATCGAGAAATCTTCTTATTCATAGATCTAGAAAATAAATTTTTCCGACTACTCTCCATATTTGGAGTCATTTGGACTTAAGTATCAAATGTTATGGCCGGTTGATTAAACAAAGTAAAAATGTCCATTTCAATCCAGACTTTTTGAAGTTTAGAATGTGAAAGGGTTTTTGAATATTAAGATTCCTTCAAATCCGAATGGGTTCTTCAAAAAATTCGGCCGCATATATCTCCTATTTCACACTGAAAGGATCATCTCGATTTGATGCACAAATCATGAGATATGTCATGCATACTATACTGATTTTAATTCTCGTCCAGAATGGTGGGCTGGACATAAAAGCTTTATTTGGGCACCTTGTACTTAGATTTGGGCCTTGAAAGTTTTATCCAAGATTAAATGTATTGTCCCCCGAATTATTTTGGAGAGGTAAGGTTTTTGGACATCTGGATTGAGCCCAGTAAATCAATCTTCACGGCTGGTCCAGTTTGTTTACAGATTCTTTGGTCTTGTTTGTGAGGACCATATGACCCTTCAAATTGCAGAATTGTCTCATGGTACCTTGTAATGAAATGTTTTATATTGAAATTAGAATCCTACAAAACAAGAACCACACAATTTGGATCATTATAGTGATATTTATTACTAAAACATTAAACTGACTCAATTGGACTACTTCTAAAAATGCTCAAAATTTATACTTATATTATAACATTAATATATCACACAAATTATGCACATTTCATATGAAATAAGTAAAGGGAGTATATAATAAGTCATGAAAATATTATTAACATAAACTCCCCCACACTTAGTTTTGTCCATTTCCTCATGTGCAAAAAATATAAAAACATGACAAAATCATTTTTACTCACCAACAGATATTAAAATTTTGTTTTCTCCAATCAGGGGAGATTTAGACTATTTCACTCATCCATTTTTAAATCTGCCACAAGTTTTTACAGAAAAAATGTTCCAAAACTAATTCATTTTTAATGCTCAAATTTAGAAATGAAAGATGTGGACACTCAAAACCCACACCTCTCAAGATGATAAAATTTATTTGTGGAGGTTCACTCTTTCACCAACCAAAAGTGATAATCTTAGAGTTTGAAAAGAGCTCTCAACTGACAATCCCTATCCCAAGTGAACAAGAATCAAGAGTTATTTTTAATGGGTTTTTCTGTGGCTATGGGATGGTAGGAATATAATGTCTAAGAGAGAGAATCAGAGGGTTAAAATACCAACATAGAAAAAGCAATGCACATTTTTTCGAAATAAAACATGGAAGGAAATTGAAACAAATATTTACAAGGGAATGATTGTGTGAAGAAAGACACAATAGAGGATGAAAATATGAAGGTAATGAGATGATGAAATTTTTACAAAACACAGAACTTCTCCCAATAAGAATATAATGCAAGTGTTCTTTTTTTTCTTCTCTTTTTTTTTCTTTGTTTTTTCGAAAGTTGACCTTGAGACAGATCTCACACTCATATCACAACCCATGTTTGATCTCCTCACAACAATAATTGTAATAGTTATAACAAGATCAAAGGTTGGGGAATATTTATTTTTGACCTACCCAAGACACAACCCATTTTTTTCTTTCTTTTTTCTTTTTTTTATTGGGATTTTATTTGTGAATTTTTTTTGAACACTTTTCAATATCATTGTACAATACATTCCCAAATCCCACTTAATGACAACCTCCCCTCCCCCCCCCCACTAAAATGGATTCTTTCCCTCAAGAAGATGATAAATAAATGGAAAGTAAGGAAATGATACCCAAAAATGAAATCCATTCCCCCCCCCACAATTAAATTTCAAAAACATATGCAATGAAAATCCATGTTGATATTAGGTGGGATAAGGTATTGGGCTTATAATGTGGCTATCAAAGAAAAGGTTTTCATAGGGTTGAAGGGGATTTCAAAAGGAGGATTAATGTAAGGGAAATGGGAGGCTAATTGGCTATTGTGATTCTCATGTGGTTCAGAAAATTCCTCTGTCAGATTAATACACACTAAGGTAGTAAATTCAGCTCAAAGGTCCACAAACTCAAGACTGAAAAATGGGGTGAAAAAATACATTTTGAAAAGATGGCCATAGGTGGCCTTGTCATGAAAGCAAATGTTGTTCCTCACTGTTCGGGAAAATAATTTACCAAATCAAAAATTGAGCATTCAAAATGTGGTGGTTTTGACACAAAATTCATTTTCCAAAGTCATAATGAAAATAAAAATTTTTTGAGATGAAAATATATCTGTTAACTCCCAAAAATGGTTGTACAAAATTTCAAAACTCTGTTGAGTAAGCATGACTCTGTAATTTTTTTTGTATTTTTTTAAGTGATTGTTTTCTTGGTTTTATTAGTTTTTTAGGTTTTTATATTTTTTTTGTTTTTTTATAAAGATACAGCCACAAAAAAGAGACAGTGAAAAATAAAGGTTTTGGAAAATAAAGTTGTAAAATAATTAAAGAGAGAGGAAAAAAGAAGAAAGAGGTAGATAGAGGAAGAGATGGAGAGAGTTAAAGGGAAAGAGGTGCCCCCTCGTTTGGATTTGGTGGGTCACCTTCTCCATCTAGTGGTAGGTCTGCTAGAGAAGTTGGGGAGCCAGTGGAAGTCGATGTTGATCCAGGATTGTGAATCCTCTCATGGTGATGCTTTAACCGATGTCCATTAACCGTGAATGTCATTTTGGGAGAGGGGTCTTGGACTTGCACTGCACCAAATGGGTAAATGTTAGTAATAACAAAAGGACCATCCCAACGAGAATTAAGATTACCTCGGTGAAGCCAAAATTGAGAATTGAAGAGCATTACCTTTTCACCTTCATGAAATACCTTTCTCAGGATGTGTTTTTCATGGAGTACCTTAGCCTTCTCTTTGTACAGATTGGAATTCTCATAGGGTTCAAGTCGAAGCTCCTCCAGTTCATCCAATAGCAACAGTCTTTCTTCACCAGATTTTTCACAATCAAAATTAGATGTTTTCAATGCCCAAAAAGACGTATGTTGGATTTCAACTGGTAATTGAAACGCTTTACCAAAAACTAGCCTAAAAGGAGACATCCCAATGGGTGTTTTATAGGCAGTTCGATATGCCCAAAGGGATTCACCAAGTCTCTCAGGCCAGTCTTTTCTGGTGGGCTTAACAATTCTCTCCAGTACACTTTTCACTTCTCTATTAGAGAGTTCAGCCATTCCATTTGTTTGAGTGTGATATGAAATTGAAGTTTTATGTACAACCCCATTCTTTTTCAGAAGAGCTTCCATGGTTCTATTACAAAAATGGGTTCCTAAGGCACGGATCAGGGCACGTGGTGTTCCAAATCATTGGAAGATGTGGGTCTTTAGGAACTCACTAATAGTATGAGCATCATCCTTCCTAGTGGGTTTGGCCTCAACCCACCTTGAAACATAGTCGACTTCAAGAATAATGTATGAGAATCCATTGGAAGGGGGAAATGGTCCCATAAAATCGATGCCCCAAACGTCGAAGATTTCACAAAAGATTAAAGGATTTTGGGGCATTTCATTTCTTTTGGAGATTATTCCGAACTTTTGGCAAGTGGGACATGATTGACAGAACTCATGTGAGTCCTTGAAGAGTGAAGTCCAGAAGAATCCAGAGTCTAGGACCTTTCGAGAGGTCCTTTGTGGTCCAAAGTGGCCACCTTAGGTAAGTGAGTGACAGAATTCTAAGATGGAAGAATGCTCATTTTCTTCAACACATCTCTTAATTACCATATCTGCCCCAGTTTTCCAAAGTTTATTTTCTTCCCAAAAATTTCTTTTTGAATCACTTTTCAACTTCATTTTTTGTTCTTTTGAAACAATTTCAGGAAAAACACCAGAAACCAAGTAATTTACAATTGGGGCATACCATGGTATTTTTGGAGTGAGAGATGAAAGGTGCTCAATGGGGAATTCAGGATCGATGATTTCAGATTGAGAAGAATTAGAAATTCTTCTCATGTGATCAGCCACAGGGTTTTCTTTTCCTGGTCTATATTTTATTTCAAGGTAAAATTATTGGAGCATTAGGATCCATCTTATTAGAAACGGTTTGGAATCACTTTTCTTGAGTAGGAACATTATAGCAGAATGGTCTGTGAAAATGATGATTTTGGCACCTAAGAGATAGGACCGGAATTTATCTAAGGCAAAAACCACTGCTGGAAGTTCCTTTTCAGTGATAGTGTAGTGAGATTGAGTTTCATCCAATGTTTTTAATGAATAATAGATGACATGAAGAATATTTTCTCTTCATTGACCAAGAACATCCCCAACAGCTCTATCAGAAGCATCACACATTAACTCAAAGGGTAAGGACCAATATGGGGGTTGGATTATTGGGGCAGATGTTAGAGCAGTTTTGAGTTCAACAAAGTCTCTCTTGCAAACCTCATAGAAATGGAAAGTGACATCATTTTATAATAACCTAGTGAGTGGGAGGGAAATACTAATGATGTTAGGTATGAATCGCTGATAGAAACCGGCATGAATGAGAAATGAACGGATGTATCGAACAGAAGTGGGTTCAGGAAGTGATTGGATCACTTCAATTTTGGAAGGATCGACTTCAATACCATATTTTGAAATTATGTGCTCTAGAATAATCTCATTCGCAACCATGAAGTGACATTTTTCAATATTTAACACAAGGTTACAGTTGATACACTTTTGGAGGACTAGAGAGAGTGAATTCAAACAAGATTCAAATGACTCACCATAAATAGTGAATTCATCCATGAAGACTTCCATGCTGTGTTCAATGAATTCTGAAAAGATACTCATCATACATCTTTGGAATGTTGCAGGAGCATTGCAAAGGCCAAAAGGCGTTCTTCTATATGCATATGTTCCAAAGGGGCATGTGAAAGTAGTCTTTTCTTGGTCCTGAGGTGAGATTGGGATTTTAAAATAGTCGGTGTATCCATCAAGAAAGAAATAGTGTGACTTTCTGGCTAATAATTATAGTATTTGATCAAGGAATGGAAGAGGGTAGTGATATTTTCGTGTTTCAGCATTCAATTTTCGATAATCGATGCATACACGCCATTTGTTCTTTACTCGAGTTGTGAAAACCTCCCCATGTTCATTTGTGACAACAGTTATCCCACCCTTCTTTGGTACAACTTCAATTGGACTAACCCATTCACTATTTGAGATTTGGTAGATAATACCAGCTTGAAGAATCTTGGTGATCTCTTCCCTAAATACCTCAAGGATGAGTCGATTGAGTCTTATTTGTGGTTGTCGAATTGGTTTGGATGATTCTTCAAGATGGATGTGATGCATGCAAAGGGCATGGTTGATTCTTGGTATGTCATCTAGGGTCCAACCTAAGGCCTTTTTGCTTTCCTCTAACACTTGAACATGCTTGGGCTCCTCAGTTTTAGTAAGTGTGGTAGAGATAATGACAGGATATGAGTGATCATGGAAGAGGAATGCACATTTTAGGTGTTTAGGAAGAGGTTTTAGATTAGCATAATCTTTTATTTGTGGTTTAGACATCTCAGGAATGGATACTGGGACTTCAGTTGATTCAGATTCATTTTCCTTAATACTGTCCAAGGTGGACCAGTAGAGATCAGAGTTGATGTGGGATTCAATAGAGTTTTCATGTTCCTCTAGATTGATGGAGTCTATGAATGAGAGGTCCACATCAACTTCACCATTTATGACTTTGTTAATCGTGGTGAAGATTTCACAAGTTCCTTTATCATTAGAACATGAAGAACATGGTGTATTAGGGTTTGATTGACTCTTAGAAGTGTCCTTAGAAGCATGGATTGAGAATGAAGAGTGATCCTCAGATGGGTATCGCATGTCTTGGAAAATGTTGAACTTGACCAGTTAGTCACCGAATTCCATGGATAAGATGCCTGAATGGACATCAATCTTGGTTCTCGCAGTAATGAGGAATGGTCTTCCTAGAATTAGGGTAGATCGAGAAGAGTTAGTGTCACCTTCCATGTCAATGACATAGAAATCAGCAGGGATGATACGATCATTGACTCGGACAAGGAAATCCTCAATTATTCCCTCAGGACTGGCTGCGCTTCGATTGGCTAACTGAATGAAAACACTCTTTGGGTGTTAGGGACCTAGACCAAGGTTGGAGAATATGGATTTGGGCATGACATTAATTGAGGTTCCGAGGTCTATGAGTGCATCATCAAAATTAGAACATCCAATTTGGCATGGAACCGTAAAGGTCATTGGATCTTTGAACTTTATGGGAATAGACTGATGGGTGGAATCATTTTCTAAGGTCCTATGTTGCCTCTTGTGGGTACACAACTCCTTTAGAAACTTGGCATACTTAGGAATTTGTTTTATGGCATCTAAGAGGGGAATATTGACTTCAACATGTCTAAACATGTTGAGAATTTCAGGATCAGGTTCAAAGGACTTCTATAACGACCCATACTTTACATACATTGTTAATACTTCAAAATTGAAGCACACTTATTACAACATATGACAAAACCACAAAGGACCGTATAGGTATAGTGTCTTTAGAAACTGGGAAACATAAACAACTGGTTCATAAATCTTCTATAGTGTCTCCCATTTATTTCATCATATCTAGGGTCCCTTTTAGCATATTCTACTTAATATCCATCTTCCTGACCTGGGGAAAAGAAAACATAAAAGGGTGTGCTCAAATGCTCAGCAAGGGCAAATAAAAGGAAATAAAAATCATATCATATCTTTTTGAAAATCATAACCTGCAAAAAAGATCATAAAATCTTAACATGGAATAAATCATAGAAGTGAAAATGAGATCCCCATAATCATAACATGAAACTTGAAACTTTGTGGCATGCACACATAATCATGGAAAATCATTTCTTGTTAGTCATGACTCATTTCCAAGACTATCTTAGTGGACAAAGTCCCTTTCTGAACCGAGTCACCCTTGTTCCAGTCCTGTTTCACTGAACCTGTTCAACCTACCGTTCCAGCCATGTCTATCTCATGAGATATAAAACCTTTACCCAATGCATTGGAGGAATATATAGGTCCCACCCATATTATAATGAAACCATTCTTATGTGTGCCACATAATCATAAACCATACATCATAGCGTAATCCACGTAATAAAAATGGGATTCTTAAACAACATGACATCATAAAACAATTCATATAAGATAAAGGAATTAATAAAAATGTTTCCATCACAACATAATCAAATCCATGTAATAATAGGGATAAAAACGGAACCCTTTTATTGTCTTAGATGGAAAATAATTTTGATAAAATACTTGAACTCCATTCTTGAGGAAAATATCCTTTCAACTTCAAAAACATTTTTCCTATCATAACATGTCATACGACTTTAAAATAAAATAAGTTTATTAAAAATAAACTTGAAAACTTGTAAAGGAAGCTTCTTGGAAATAATGTTTTAAAAATTCATTCATGCCGTATAAGTTAAAAAAACATTCTTCGTACTTTTGTCGGAAAAGTCAAAAAGTACCTCGTACGAAAAACGACAAAAGATTCTTTTAATTTCTTTTACTAAAAACTCACCGAAGGGTAAAAATGGATTTAAACAATTTTAGGTGGATGGAAATAATATTACAAATTTATGAAACATGGATGTGGATGATAAAATACACCCCAGTAAATACTTACGAATAAACAATCTCGGATAAAAATGAGATTGTGATATTTCCCTTACCTTAGGTCAGATTTTCATTGTACGTGTCCGAAGCTCCTGTATAATAGTTTAAATAATGTTATTGACTTATTCCAGAATCATACATATTGATATGATATCATATATGGTCATATTCTTAGCTTCTTGTTAGTAATATTTCATTGTTACTTGTTACTCGGGTCTTTATCGCCTTTTGTTCTTATGCGTGTTTTGCCAAATACATTCTTATTATTCTTTTAAGGTTATAGATACCTTATATCCAGAATGGTATTAGTGTAACATATATCATATTTATTCATTCAATTCATTTATATAATTACTATGTAATGATGATCATGTAGAACGAGTCGCATCACATCGTGGAGATGGTATTCCGTACGTACGCACGAGTGATGATATCGTTCCTCTGATCGTGGAACTGTATTGGAGTATATATATATTATTTCAGTATCAATATTACTTTATAATAATCATAAATAGTTACTCATTACACCATTATACCCATCCTTGTAAAGTGATGGTGGAAAAATAGATTACACCACGGCGTGGAGACGGTATTCCGTACGTACGCACGCGCGGTGATTTCATTTTTCCGTGGGATGGATAGAAGGTGAATTAGGGTTGTTTAATATTTATAATAACATATCAGTATTTAAGTAATACTGATGTTATTACTTTATCATGAAACAACTAAATAAGAAGAAGTTGAAGAAGAAAGAAATTGAAAACATCGGTAATGGATATTACCTCTTCTTTGGAACGCCTCTTTGAATCCTCCACTTAGGGAACTAAGATTGGTCTTTGAAGAAGACCAGGACCTCTAGGATTATTCTAGGGAAGTGGAGAGGAGAAAATGGCAGGGGTTGGCCGAGCTTGAGTGCTCAAATTGGTGTGAGGAGGAGGGGGAGGAGGTTCCCTTTTATAAGGGAGGAGAGGGGCACCTTATGAATATCTCAAAATATTATTTTATATTAAAGTCAAAATCGGTTTATAATGGTTCCAAAGGGTCCTATTTCGAAGCTAAAGTGGGGATGGGTCGAAATCCTATCAACCAATAGGATTTAGACAAGTTTAGGGTATTATTTTAACCTTATCAATTAGATTTAACTCTAAGTTAAATTATTTAACTTTTACCGTGTCTTTTTGTTTTTTTTTCACTATATGGTTAATACACTTACTATAACATGCCAAAATAACCCCAAATTGTTTATTATTAATATATATATCCTTATCTAAGTCATTTGGCCGAACCTTAGATTTTTAGGAATAAAATAACAATTAATAATATAATATTTGATTTAAAAACTATTTTGTATCAATTTTGACACTATTTGATATATGATTTTTGTGAAAGTCATAACAGAATTATATGTTCGAACCAAGTTGATTAAATCAACATTAATATATCATAGTAACCTAGAAAATTAGTGTAATTCATAAAAAGTCTCAAATTACATTTATTTTGGTGTTTATATAATTAATTATGTCAATATTTCATTAATAAGATAATTACTGCATCATCATTGTGTCATAAATAAATTAAATTATTTAATGTCTAAAAATTACAAATAAAATACCATTATGTATGAAATCTTTTTAGATTTCTAATGAATATTTATAGTCGAATTTATCTTATGTATAACCCCATATTAAAAATGATTTACTTATTAAACTTTGATTTTAACTATTTTAACACTTCGTTAAATAAATTAATAATAAATGTCCTAATCTAATCCAAGTGGGCCTAACTGGTCATATTTTTATTCCTAAGTTTGTTTTTGGACGAATTACACTTGTCCAATAGAATTAGGACATGTGTTAGGGTAATATTAATATCATATTTACCCTTAGTTACCCTATTTACTATTAACCGCGGTAAAAAAAGTAAAAAGTTACTATTCACCAAAAAATTATTTTTAACTCATTGAACCACATTTTACTTACTGATATCAACCGTGTCTGTCGGATTTTTGAAATTCCATTCACAGAAGCGGTAAAATTAAGTTTTATACAAAATTCAGTTTTTAACCTACCACTTAGTGGTTTCACTATTCATCAAAAATTGAAAGCTTTCAGAAAAATACCAAAATTTAACCCTAGGCTAATTTCGATATTCTGAGTCCCAAAATGAAGTCCATTTTGAAAAATAAAATTTATAAAATTTCAAAAAGTGGTTATTACTATTCATAACAGCTAGTTTTAATAGCATATTGTTGTTTAGTGAAACTCGGTATTGCGTACGACGCAAGCTATCGAGGAAGGTCGTGATTGCGTGTAAAGTAAGCCAAGAAAGTGTGTAGTGAAATATTCCTTTGATGATATATAAAAACAAAATATTACTCATAAAAATCTCGGGTGTTACAACTTCCTTGGTTTTGAAACGGCTTGAGGAAAAGGAATTGGGTTCCTAAGTGGAATTTATGTAGGTGAGGGAATGGTTTTAGGTTCCTTTTCAAGTTTCTTTTTCTTTTCATTTCCTAGTTCAACATTCAAAGGAGGGATAGAGGACTTATCTTGTGGCATAGCAATGTGATTTCCCAATCTAAGTGCAATTGCACTTGCATTACCCTTGGGGTTGGGTAATGGTTGAGCTGGGAGTTGGGAAGAATTTTATTGTTGTTGTTGGCTCAGGTGGGATGCAAGTTGACCTATTTGAGTTTCAATGTTTTTAAGGCTAGAACGGGTGAAGGAGGAAAGATCTTCCACTGCACTTTCACATGGTTGCCTAGAATAAGAGGCTTGTCCCTGGTTGGGATTTCCTTGATTTTGGTTCTTGGGAAATCGATTGTATTGGTTTTGGAATTGGGAAGGCTCACTAGGATAATGGAATCCAGGAGGAGGATTGTTCCTTTGAGGTTGAGGAACAAAAGGATAAGGTTGATGGAAGTTACCAGCACCTTTACCATATTGGAATTGGTTTGGGTTTTGAGCAGGGAATTGAGGGGGGTGAGATATGGGATTACCATACCTAAGGCCTTGGATATAGGAAGAGAGGAAGGGCTCAGAGTGAGGTCGGTTAAAGTTTCTAACAAACTGACCTGATAGTTGAGGATTGGTGTTTCGCTGAGCATATGCTGCATTAAGCTCCATTGGTCCAGATGAATCGTATTTATCCTCTTGAAGTTGTGGACATGTGTCAGTTGGATGATATGGAGAGTTGTAGATTCCACAATTTTTGATAGTTCCAGGAAACATTGATTGGGGAGAAGACGAGGTTGGGGATTTGGTGGCTACAGCTAGCTATAGCACAAGACCTGTAAGTTCACTCATCCACTCGGTCATCTTGTTCGGCTCAATTGATTGATTATCTTGGGCTTGTTTAACTTGTGCATGTGCTCGAGTATGGAATTGTTGTGTGTTTGCATCCATGTTTCTTATGATATCTCTTGCATCTGCAAGAGTTTTATCAACAAGAGCACCACCACTTGCGGCTTCTATGAGAGTTCTCTCCATAGCCAATAACCCCTTATAGAAGTATTGGATCAAGAGTTGGGAAGGGATTTGATGATGTGGGAAGGTTGCAACAAGCCTCTTGAACATCTCCCAGTACTCATGGGGTGATTCACTTGGTAACTGACGAATACCACTTATTTCCTTTCGGATAGAAGCAGTACGAGAAGCAGGAAAGAATTTTTCTAAGAAAATCCGCTTCATGTCATTCCATGTTGTTATGGAACTTGGAGGTAGGTAGTAGAGCCATGACATAACAGTGTCATCTAGGGAAAAAGGGAATGCTCGGAGTTTGATTTGTTCTTCAGAAAACCCTTGAGGCTTCATTGTAGAGCATACTACTTGGAAATCATTAAGGTGGAGATGTGGATCCTCAACAGCTAGCCCGTGAAAATGAGGGAGAATATGAATAAAACCTGATTTGAGTTCAAATTCATCTTCTATGTATGGATATTGAATACGAAGAGGCTTTTAATTCATATCAGGGGCAACGAGTTCTTTTAGGGTTTGTTCCCTAGGATTGTCCATTTCAATTTCAACTAGTTGGATGTGGACAGGTTCTTGAATTATTTGAGTATCTCTTATGTTCCTCCTATGTTTGCGACGTGTCCGCTCAATTTCAGGGTCAAACAAATCCGATGTATTTTTTGGGAGGCTACAGGGTATTCATAGAGATTTTGGAAGAAAGAGGAAGACGGGTTTTTCTTTGTGCTTCTTTCAGTTTATGATTTTTAAGAGGAAGATAGGTTTTTCTTTGTGTTTTTTATTCAATTTTTTTTAATTTTTTTTTGTTTTTTGTTTTTTTGAAAATAACCAGAAACTAATGACTACTTAAAGTACCATCCCCGGAAACGGTGCCATTTGAAACATGCGGCTGATTGTCGCCTATCGACCAGTTAAAGTTCTGGTGCCCTGCTAATGTGTATAGCAGAACTCGGGTCGAATCCTCGGCGATGATACTTTGTAATTGTCGTTTGTTTTTAGTTAATTGTATTTTGATTAGGGGGGTTTGTTTGCAGAGCTTAATTGAAATTATTGATTGACTATAATTGATTTAACAAATTGATAAATATTGGGGTGATTTCTTTATTAGGGAGTTAAGCTTGTGATATCCTTGTGCTTTGCTTTATATTGCATTTAACTTAACACCCACTTCACAAGTTGACATCGATTAGAATTCCTAAGTGTTAAAGCATTAATCCAAGCCTCAAATTAACTAGGATTCTAAAATAAATCAGTAATTGTTTGTGGTAGTGTATTTATGGTTCCAATAATCCATGGAATCCACATTCTAAACAAAAGATGTCATTAATCCATGGCATATTAAGTCCAACATACACAATGTTAAATTAACGAATACTCATCGAGAAAATACTCTCAATCACTTAACATCCCTAAATTTTGACTCACCCAAATGAGATATTTACTCAGACAATTGGGTGTTTAATATTATGGTTATAATAATTATGATGATAAATTAAGAATAGAAGAAAAATAAAGGGATTAGAAAAGAGTGGCACCTCGATCACACACACACGAACAATGATGATAATTAAAACATATTTTTGATTGAATGAGGAAGCAAAATAAGGGAAGGATATTTAACTGAATTTAAACTATTTTAAGAACATTAATATTAAAATACAGAAGGTGGAGGATTATAAGAGATATTGAAGAAGAAACTTGCATTAAAACCGAATTACAAAACAAAGGACTTACAAAATTACAAAAACAAAGAACACAAAAGTTAGTGAAAACAAAGAGAGGAGGAAAGGTCTCTCATGTGAAAACATGAGTATGTAAGGTCCTCCCAAGACTTTTTTAAGGCTTTGGTCATGCCAATATGTTCTCCTCTCTTCTTAAATTCCAACCCTTTTGAAAGGATAGGAGGGGATGTATTTATAGCCCAAGGTGGTGGACTGTTTACATTCCAGAAATACCCCTCCACTTGGATCATAGATATGGACATAAAAACAGCATAATATAGAGAAATATCCTTCTTCAAATTTGTAAAGAATAAAGTTGGCCGACTACTCTACAAAGTTGGAGTCATTTGTACTTACGTATCAAAAGTTAAGGCCGGTTGATTAAACAAAGTAAAACTATCAATTTCAATCCATTTTTTTTGATGTCCATAATGTGAAAGGGTTTTTGAATATGAAGATCCCTTCAAATCCGAATGGGTTCTTCAACAACGTCGTCCACCTATATCGCCTATTTCACACTGAAAAATATCAGCTCGATTTGATGCTTACATCATGAGATATGTCATGCATACTATACTGATTTTAATTCTCGGCCAGAATGGTGGGCTGGACATCAAAGCTTCATTTCGCCCCTTTTAATTAGATTTGGGCCTTGAAATTTTTATCCAAGATGACATGCAGTGTCAGAAGAATTATTGTTGAGAGTTATTGTTTTTGTAATTCTGGATGGAGCCCAGTAAATCAATCTTCATGGCTGGTCCTGTTTGTTCACAAATTCATTGGTCTTGTTTGTGAGGACCATATAACCCTTCAAATGGCAAAATTGGATCATTGTACATTCTAATGAAATGTTTCATATTGAAAGGAGAATCCTAAAAAACAAGAAACACACAAGTTTGATCAGTATAGTGATAGGTATTGTTAAAACATTAAACTGACTCAATTGGACTACTACAAAAAATGCTCAGAAATTATACATAATATTAAAACATTAATATTTCACACAAATTATGCACATTTCATATAAAATAAGTAAAGGGAGTATATAATAAGTCATGAAAATATTAATAACATCAGGGAGTGTCCTTTTATAAGAGGGGTGAGGGGAACCTTTGGAAAAGCTAGAAATATTATTTTATAATAAATTAATATTCGGTTTCTAATGACTCCAAAGTGGATTATTTAAAGGTTAAGGTGCAGATGGGTCGAAAACCACTCAAAAAATATAATTTAGACAGGTTTGGTTCATTATATTAACCTTATATTTTAGTTTAACCGCTTAGTTAATTAGTTTGACACTTACCATGTCACTTAGTATTTTTATATTATATAGTTAATAAACTTTCAATATAAATCCAAGTAACCCCCAAGTGGTCCATTAATGATACAACTATCATTATATAAGTCTTTTGGCAGAAACATAGATCTTTCGGAATTAAATATCAATTAATAATATAATATTTGTTTTAAAAACTCTTTTATGACAATTTTGACATTATTCAACAATTGACTTTTGTAAAAATCCTAATAGAATGATTACTTAGAAAAAAGTTAATTAAATAAATCCTAATATGTCATATTATCCTAGAAAATTAGTTTAATTTTTGAAAAGTCTCAAATTATATTTATTTGGGTATTTATAATATCAATTATTTTAATTTTTCACTGTTATGGTAATTACTGCATCATCATTGTGTCATAAATAAATTAAATTATATAATGTCTAAAAATTATAAATAAAATATCATTATGTTGGAAATATTTTTATCTTTATAATGAATATTTATAGTCGAAAATCCAACATATATAACCCTATGTAAAAATTGTTTTTCTAAAAGATATATGCTTATGTCATTTTTGTATTTATTTTAACGTAATTAAAATAAAGTGTCCCTATCACCTAAAATTGGCTCCATGGGGTCCCAAAATCGACTCAAATATGCCCATGGTCGGAAATGTATCCACCAATAATGTTAGGGCACGTTTTAGGGTAATTTAGTATTATTATAATATTATTTTTTAACCCTTATTTACCAGATTTACCCTTTAACCATGGTAAATAAAATATTTACCGAAGTAATTATTCAAAATGTCTAAAAAGAAAAGTTATCTATTTACACAAATTGGAAATCTTGATTCCGAATATGGAATCCTTTTTTCCAAATTCAAAACACAGAATTGGCAGAAATTAATTTAAAATTATTTCCCCTTATGAAAACAAAAAGCGTGTTTTTAAGATATAATAACTATCAAAAGATTGATCCTTGTTTATGTCTGGTTTAATTGTGAAATTATGTCCAATGAACAAAATTTTATTAAATGGTAAATATATATTCTAAATATACTTTAAAACCACTCAAATTCATCATTTATCACTATTAATTATTTTGATTAAAAAAATTATTTTTAATTAAAATTTAGTAATTTTCACAATTCATCAAAATATTAAAGTAATCCGAAAAGTACCAAAATATCACCATAGGCAAAATTAAATACTCTAAATCCAAAAATGAAGTCCATTTTGAGAGATAAAATTTCTAAAATTTTAAAAAGTATGTATTACTATTCATAATGGCTACTTTGATTGGTCGTGGTGTGTGTTAGAACTCGAAGTTGCATACAACACACGCTACTTTATTATTCAAAGAGAAGAATATTGTGGAATCTCAGGGTGTTAAAATCATGGATCCAATCCATGATGCATTTGATGTTTTGTGTTATATATTGGTGATTCTCGTAACGACCCGAATCTGGAGCCCTTCTACTAGTGCCCCGTACCCGGTTCGCCACATGACCTCAAGCTCATTTCCCCAAACGCCAGAGGCTATTGACTAGCAGTGAGGGCCTTGGTAAGTTATTGGGGAAACTATTCCCTCATTTGGTAAGGTATAGAAGGAAAGAAAACACAGTCAATAGTGGAAGCAGTAAACAACATACAAACACTGAAACTAAACATCAGAAACAATGAACATATAATGAAAATGATAATGATGCACCAGGTACAAGTATCTATGGAAAGAAGAAAACACAATAATATGATGAAATACAACTGAAAACAAAGTATGAAAGTAAACATCAACTCCAGTAGCATCGCAAGCCTATGATCGGTTCTACGCTCTCCAGCTCCAACCAGCAATCATGTACCCGAAGTAGAAGGGATACAATCCCTTTCCACACCTGCAACCATATAACCTATTTGGGATGAAAAGCAGGACCCAAACAGGGTGTGAGACTAATCCCAGCTGGAAATCATCATGATATCTGTGCCCTACTGTCCGTGAGTAATATAGCAAAAGTAAAGGAAATAAATTCAGTAGAGAAGCAGATGTACACTAAATTAATCAATCCTACCAAGCTCAATTCACAGTTATTTATTAGTTCAGTACAATCATTTAGATATCAACCATGGAACCTAGAAACAGCTCTATACTCCAAAGGCTAGCAATTAATCACAATAGGTAACTCAGCAGTCTACCTAAACAACAAGCAGTACAAACCGAAGCTTGTTCTTTGGCTTGGTGGACTCGTCACAACCAACCAAAAAATAAGCATTGACCCTCTGGTTGGTTCCTAATAGAAACCCCTCTAGTCAAGTAGACGTACAATGGAACAGACACTCTGGGGATCTCTCATCGTCAATTCCCCTGTGGTCTTGCAACGAAAGATATAAACTCTCTGAGGAATCACTTAAGTTCAATTCCCCTTATAGTCTTGCTATGTAACTAAGGACACTCTGAGGAAGCACAATGTCCCATTCCCTTAGGTCTTGCGAACGATACTAACTATAACAGACTCTCTAGAGAATCCCTAATCGTCAATTCCCCCTTTAGTATACCACAACAGGTTCACATAGCCCTGAGCAGTTTAGACGTGCGTAATCGACTGATAGAACCCTAAGTATGTTCAGCAACTACTTGGCTAATAGCTACAATGCATCCACAATCTTATAAACAACAGGAAATACATGCAATCAAGTCAATAGGCATACTAGAAAATGTGCAATAGGTTTGCCTCATAGGAAAAACGTTCCAAAGGACAATCAAAATCCAAAAAAAGGAAAACACCTATGGGGTGATCCTCAAACATGCTAAAAAGATATTATTAATCATCTAATAACCTCAAGCATACAAGCAATCTAAGGAAGATAATAATACAGGATAAAAACCCTAACCCGAGATACCCGATACATGGGTATTCGGCAGTTTTGCACTAAAAACTCAAAGACATTCAACGACGGGCAACAAACCACCTACCTTAATCCTAGTAGATTGATATTCTTGAACCTAGGCCTGTGAATCGGCCAATAATGGAGTAAATCTTCAAAAACGTCTAAAAAGATCAACCTATGATAACTCTCACAAGAGGAGGAATCAAAAAACATGGCCAAAGAAGAACCAAGAACTCACCACTGCGATTCTATTGCACCCGACGATGTTCAATTCGGACAACTGGTGAAGGATCGATGGACCGGAGAAGAATCGGACCTCTAGGGCACTCTGGACGTAATTAGGTGGAGAAGAAGATGAGAAGGGGGAATAGGCACGGCCCCGGTCCGATTAATGAAATAAATATAAATGTACACGATGTGTATTTATTGAGTACACGACGTGTACTCTACTCTTCTATATGCTGTATTAATCGGACTCCACCTCATCGATACACCCCATGTGACTGGCCCGGACACGGCCAGTACACGGCCTCGAGCGGAGGAAAATTACACAGCATGTACTTGTAAAGTACATGGTGTGTACTTTCAAAATATCCAGATTCTCCTTTTTTCTCAAAAACGGCCAAAAAAGGAAAACATACCTGAAAAAGAAGGTCAGGGTTCTTACAAAATTCCCTCTTTAAAGAAATTCGTCCCCGAATTCCCCTAACAAGGTGGCGAAGAAGAATCCTTGAAGAACTCTGGCCACTATGATCGCATATCAACCTCCCTCTCCCAAGTCTCATCCTGCACATGACCATGCTGCCATAACACTCCTTCCAGAGGAACAAACCAGCAACAGAGTACTTTTGCGCTTCGATCAACAATCCTGATAGGATGCTCCTCGAACGATGCATCCTGCTCCAGCTCAACCTCCTCGGGTCTAAAAACATGAGACGATTCTAAGAAATAGCGTCGAAGCTGAGAAACATGGAAGATGTCGTGCATAGCCTGATATCTCTTAGGTAACTACAACCTATAAGCAACCAGCCCGACTCTCTCCATAATCTCGAACGACCCGACGTATCTCGGTGAAAGCTTCCCTTGTCTCCTAATCCTCTTGTGTCCCAACCTTGGGGTAACACGTAGAAAAACATGGTCTCCGACCCCAAACTACAGAGGTCGCCTCTGCTGGTCAGCATAAGATTTCTGACGAGACTGTGTAGTATCCAACCTCTTCCGAATCAACTCTATCTGCTCTGAGGTCTCCTGGATGAGATGAAGTCCCAACAAAGCTGACTCTCATACTTGCAGCCAACACAAAGGTGATCGACATGACCTACCGTACAAAGCCTCATAAGGTGCCATCTGAATAGTTGCCTGGAAACTTTTGTTATAGGAAACTCCACGAGAGGTATATTCTTTTCCCAAGGACCACCAAAGTCTAGAATAGAAGCTCGGAGCATATCCTCAAGCACCTGGATTATGCGCTCTGACTGACCATCTGTCTATGGTTGATAAGTTGTACTCAGAAGCACCTTTGTACCCAAAGCATTATGTATCCCCTTCTAGAAAAGTGAAGTAAAGCGGGAATCCCTATCTGAAACGATTGTACTAGGAACCCCATGCAAGCGCACAATCTCACGGACGTACAACCGTCCAATCTCATCGACACTGAAGGTCTCCTTTATCAGCAAGAAGTGAGCAACCTTCGTAATCCGGTCAACGATAACCCACACCGCATTGTTTCCTCTTGACTATCTCAGTAACCTTATGACGAAGTCCATCGCGACATCGTTCCCCTTCCACTCTGGAATGGGTAGCTACTGTAAAAGCCCTTCTAGTCGCTGGTGCTCCGCCTTCACCTACTGACAGGTGGACCATCTCATGAAAAAACCACCCACATCTCTCTTCATACCTGGCCACCAGTTCTGGAGGTGTAAATCACGGTACATCTTGGTGATGATTGGATAAACTGCCCAAACTGAGGAATGGAAGTCTCGCATCATCTCCTCGTGCATATCTGCTGGCACCCATACACGTCCCTAGATATGAAAGATCTCATCCTCACCAATGGTCTACCCGGGAAGAGGGTCCTCTCCCGACACACTCTCTCGTAGGGCTATCCCTTCTGAATATGCCAGCTGCCTCATTCAAACTCGGTCCAGAAGTGCAGAGGTAACAACCATAGATGATAGGAAAGTCTGTCCCTACCTATCGTGCACCTCCAAATGCATCTCCAAGAATAGAGCCATCAGTTTCCACTCACTGCTGACCTCATGATCTTCCTTTATCTGAGTTCTCCTGCTTAGTGCATCAGCCACTGCGTTGCCTTTCCCAGGCATATAGGTATTTCTCGAAATCGAAGGACTGGAGATACTCAACCCACCTCCATTGTCTCAGATTCAGTTCATGTTGTGTGAAGATGTACTCGAGACTCTTGTGGTCAGTGTATACCACAAATTGTTCTCCCAAAAGGTAATGTCTCCAACAACGTAAAGTATGAACGACTGCAGCCAAGTCGAGGTCATGCGTAGGATAATTCCACTCATGAGTGCTCAGCTGTCGAGATCCATACACAACCACTCGATCCTCCTGCATAAGCACTGCTCCAAGCCCGATGCTAGATACATCACAGAAAACTATATAGCTCTTGCCTGGCTTCAGCAAAACTAGGATTGGTGCTAAAGTCAATCTCCCCTTTAGCTTCTGGAAGGCTAATTCAAAGTATTCTGACCAAACAAACTTTACCCCCTTCTTAGTCAAGCCTATCAACGATGCGTCTATGCATGAGAAGTCCTGTATAAACCATCTGTAGTAACCATCTTGTGCCAAGAAGCTTCGTACCTCGAAGACTTTCTTCTGCAGCTCCCAGGTAACTACTTCTCTAACCTTCTATGGGTCTACTGATACTCCTATATCTGAGATGAAATGACCCAGGAAGTGAATCTCATCCATCCAAAAGTGGCACTTTGAGAGTTTAGCATGAAGCCGATGCACCCTTAGTATACTCAAAATGGTCTCAAGATGGGTTGCATGGTTGTGTCGAGTGTGAGAGTACACCAAGATATCGTCCACGAAGACGACGATGAAGGAATCCATGTAAGGATGGAACACTCGGTTCATCAGTGCCTTGAAAACTACTGGTGCATTTGTAAGACCGAACGCCATAATCGTATACTCGTAGAGGCCATACCTGCTCTAGAAGGCTGTCAGTGGTATACTTAAAGGTCTAACGCACATCTGATGATAACCGGACCTCAAATCGATCTTTGAGAACACCCGAGCTACTCGAAGCTGATCAAAGAGATCATCAATCCTCGACAAGGGGTATCGGTTCTTAACCATCAACTAATTCAACATTCGATAATCCACGCAAAGCCTAAGTGTACTGTCTTCCTTCTTCGCGAACAGGACAGGAAAACCCCAAGGAGAAGTACTCGGTCGGATAGACCCTTTTACCATAAATCCTCCAACTACTTCTTGAGCTCTTGCAACTCAGGTGTAGTCATCCTTTAAGGATGAATGGACACCAGTGATGCTCCTGGCATGAGGTCAATCGAGAAGTCTACCTCACGCTCCGGAGGCAAACCTGAAAAGTCTTCTGGAAAGACATCTGGAAAGCATTCAACCACTAGAGGAAAATCTAACTGTGAACTCCCCTGGTCATCCAGATAAAGACTAGAAATATGGGTTGTTACTCCTCCTAGCCCACGATGCCCGAGTCCGGATTGACTCACCTGAACATCCCACTCGCCCTTATAAAGGAATGATTCACCCTCTGGGGATACAAAATTCACCCTACGACGATAGCAATCGAAGAATGCCTGAAAGGGAACCAACCAGTCCATACCGAGAATGACATCATAGCCCGTCATCTCCAGGACATAGAGGTCCCATAAGAAACGATACCCTGCAACTTCAAGAGGGAACTCCTTTCACTGACGTATGTTGGATGTCCTCATTCCCAAGGGCGTGTCGAGAGTCAACATGTCAGTAGAGGAAAAGACATCGAGCTCAAGGCTTTCCATGATTGCAAAAAAGATAAATCTATGTGAATCACCAGTATCGAAAATGGCTAAAGATAATACTGAGGCTACTAAGATCGTACCTTGAATAGTAGAGGGTCCGAGATCATTCTCCTGATAAATCTGCTCTACAGAAAAAGTCTGCAACGTACCGCGTCCCTGTGTAGCAGCCTGAAAACCCTGAGCTGCTCCTCCCTGAGCTTGAACACTACATACACGGCCTCTACCCTGACCTGAACGTCCTTCAGAACTCCATACCCCAATCTGCTGTGGAGATGGTAATCCTGCACCTGTACGCGATGTCGAAATGGATCCTCCTTCACTAGCTACTAGAAGGGGAACCTTGCAGAAACGCTGCAGGTGACCCATCTTGCCGCAGGATCGGCACTCCACAAGGTCCCTCGGGCACTGGGACATCTTTTTCCCACTCCTCCCACACTGATAACACACCATTTGGGTTATATAAGGGGCATCTCATCTACCAGAAGGAATACCTCGCTTCATCGGGTCGGCTCGAGTAGACTCTCAGTGCCTCTTCCTGCTATCTGTCTAGAGGGAATCAGCCTTGGATGTTGTACCGCCCTAGCCCATAGCACTAGTCTCCCTTAGGTTCCTCTCAGTGATGAGTGACTGGTTGACTATCAGAGTAATAGAATTCAACTGTAATACATTCACCTGCGATCTAATCTCCGGTCTGAGGCCTTCCTCAAACTTCCTCACTAGAAACGGCTCGTCATTCCCCAGGACATGAGTGAATCGCGGTAACTCAGTGAAGCAGGAGAAATACTCTATAACTGAGAGAGTACCCTGATTCAGGCTCACGAACTCCCTCTCTCTGTCATCCCTCAGCATCGCTGGGTAGAAGTAGTCGTAAAACATTTTCTGAAACTCCTCCCAAGCCATAGACTACTAGCGCCCCGTCTAAGAGACTACGTCCCACCATCTCTTGGCAGAATCTCACAGCATATATGTCACGAGCTTCACCCTACTCTCTAAAAGAGTCTCCAGTTGCTCGAAGATGGATAACATGGCATCCATCCATGACTCTGCAGCCTGAGGTCCTCCATCCCCTGTGAAAGTGGGAGGATGCTGCTGGTGGAAGACTCGCGTTAGCTCTGCCATAGTCAGGGTAGGATTCTGAACTCCCTGGAAGGTCTGCATAAATCTCATGAAACCCTCTCTGAAATGAGCGTTGTCACTAGTGTCTGGAATCACTCCAAGTTCCATGTATGGAATGATGGGTGGAACTACTGGCATTCCCTGATCGGTCGTATCAGGCATACGATCACTGCCTGGTTCTTGGCGTGCAACAGGAGGACATCTCGGTGCCATAGCACTGAAAGAAAAAAACACACCTTCATTAAAGATGAAGACAGTTGAAACATAGGAGAGTTAAATGGAACAGGAGGGGAAAACCTTTAAATCTAGAAAAAAAGACTACACGGTGTGTATAACCACTACACAGTGTGTTTCTTAAAAGTTTACCTAGGATGTGTATATTGGCCATACCTGGCTGGGTAAACTACCTAGCTACACGGCGTGTTCTTAAACTAAACAGCATGTACTGGCCCTTTTCTCTGTGCCTGGTTACTCCTACATGACTAAGTCGCACAGACTTTCCCAGCCGAAGACTACACGGCATGTTTGAGGCAGACACGACGTGTACTGGACATGCCTTACCTAGCCCGTGTTCTTAGCGATACAACCTCACACACGGTCGACACTACACGATGTGTTCCAAAGAAACACGGTGTGTACTTGAAAGCGAACCTCGGACCGTGTTGGTCATGACACGGCCGAGTACTCAGCTCATCCTTACACAGTGTGTTCTGAACAGACACAGCGTGTATAAGAGAAGATAACACCGACCCGTGTTTTTCAAGACACGACCGGGTACCTGGAAAAGGATACACGGCGTGTGCATACCAAACACGACATGTACTAAACATGAATTAACTGGACTTTTTTGTTAGTTACATGGTCGGGCTCCTAGTTATCCTCTAAACGGCGTGTACCTACCGTACACAGTGTTTTCCTGAAAACCATTTATAGCTCTGTGTCCCTGTCCACGTGGTCATTGACACAGCCAAAAACTACTTGGCGTGTATCTATAAAGTACACTCTGTTTATTATGGGTTTTCCAGACAATAGCCTCAGAACTACACTAGAGCCCAAAAAACACAGAAAAACAAGGGCTAAGGTTCCAAATTCTGATCTGGGGGGGGGCCATTCTCCCCTCGAATCAAATCTTGGAATCATAACAATGCATATAAAAAGTCACAGTATAAGAACTCACGACCCACCAAAGTCAAATCCTTGAGGGCCCATAACACCTCTAAGATCAAAGTTTGGCTTCCATGATAAGAAATCTCCAAACAACGATACCCTATCAACATAGCAGGTATTCTATCACAGCAGTTGTCACAACAGCTTGCATTGTCTATCACAAATCCTATCACAACAGCATGCAATCTCTAATTCAACCTAGATGACATGGAAAAATTCACGGCATGTGATCTTCTAACATGTTCTTATATGATGCATGAGATGGTATACCCTCATCTCATCGGGTTGCAACAAAATAGAACTGCAATCATATAAATAGTAACAACACAAAACAAGTGCATCCCCCAATGTTGAAATCAATTAAACTGTAACATTCACAAAACTCAAATTTTCCAATATTCGAGGTAATCTGGATTTTACCTGTACATGGGTTCTAGAACACCCGGGCACAATTATTTACCATTTACCTATTCCGTCCTATCCCTGTCTAATTTCACTAAACAGTAAGTCAATAGAAAAAGGAAAGAACCACTCTGATACCACTTTGTAAAGACTCGAATCCGGAGCCCTTCCACTGGTGCCCCGTACCCGGTTCACCACATGACTTCAAGCACATTTCCACAAATGCCAGAGGCTTCCGACTAGCAGCGAGGGCCTTGGTAAGTTATTGGGGAAACTATGCCCTCATTTGGTAAGGTATACAGGGCATGAAAACACAATGAATAGCGGAAATATTAAATAGCATACAACCACTGAAACTAAACAATGAAAAAAATGAACATATAATGATAATGATAATGATGCAGCAAGTACAAGTATCTAAGGAAAGCAGAAAACACAACAACGTGATGAAATACAACTGAAAATAATGTATGAATGTAAACAAAAACTCCAGGAGCATCGCAAGCCTAAGCTCAGTCCTATTCTCTCCTGCTCCAACCAGATATCATGTACCCGAAGTAGAAGGGCCACAATCCTTGTCCACAACTGCCACCATATAACCTGTTTGGGCCGAAAAGCTGGCCCCAAACATGGAGTGAGACTAATCCCCGTAGGCAATCACCATGATATTCTTGCCCTAATATCAGTGAGTAATATAGAAAAATTAAGGGAAATAAATTATGTGGATAAGTAGATGTACAATAATGTAAAAAGTCCTACCAAAATCCATTCACAATTATTTATTAGTTTAGTACAATCATTTAGCTATCAGCAATGGAACCTAGCAGCAGCCCTATACTCCCAAGGCAAGCATGTAATCACAATAGGTAACTCAGTAGTCTACCTAAACAGAAACCATTACAAAACCAAGCTTGTTCTTTGTCTTGGTGGACTCATCACAACCAACCAAAAAATAAGAACTGATTCTCTGGGTGGCTCCTACTAGCAACCCCTCTAGTCATGTAGATGTACAAAGGCACAGAAACTCTGGGAAGCTCTCACCGTCAATTACCTAGTGGTCTTGCAACCAAAGATATAGAATCTTTGAGGAAGAACTTACATCTAATTCCCCCTATAGTCTCTCTACCTAACTAAGGACACTATGAGGAAGCACAAAGTCTCATTCCCTTAGGTCCTGCGATCGATACTAACTATAAGGACTCTCTAGGGAAGCCCAGATCGTCAATCCCCCCATTAGTCTACCACACCAGGTTCACTCAACCCTGAGCAGTTTAGTCGTGCAAAATTGACTGATAGTAGCCTACATAAGTTTAGGAACTACTTGGATAATAGCTAAAATGCATCCAAATGCATATAAACAGCTATCAATACATGCAATCAAGTCAACATTCACACTAGAAAATGTGAAATATGGTTGTATCGTAGGAAAACTGTGCCAAACGACAATCAACAGCCAAAACAAGGGGAAACACCCATGGGATGATCCTCAAACATGCTAACAAGCAATTATTAATCATCTAACAACCTCAAGTGTATAATCAATATAAGGCATATAACGATACAAGATCAAAACCCTATCCCGAGATACCCGATACATGGGTATCCGGCACTTTTTCACCAAATACTCAAAGACATTCAATGTAGGGAAACAAACCACTACCTCAATACTAGGAGATTGATATTCTTGAACCTCGGCCTATGAATTGGCCTAGAACAGAGTAAATCTGCAAAAACATATAAAATGTTCAACCTCAGATAACTCTCACAATAGGATGAATGAGGAAACATGGCCAAAGAAGAACCGAGAACTCACCGCTGCGATTCTATTGCACCTGATGACGTTCGATTCGGACAACCGGTGAAGGATCGGTGGCTCGGAAAAGAATCAGCCCTCTAGGTTGATATGGACATAATTAGGCGGAGATGAAGATGAAAATGGGGATTAGGCACGACCCCTATCTGATTAATTAAATTAAAAGAAAAGTACATGGCATGTATTTCTTGAGTACAGTGTGTGTACTCACCTCTTCCGTACGCCATATTAATCGGACTCCACCTCATCGCAACGCCCTGTATGACCAGCCCAGACATGGCCAACACACGGCCTCGAGTGGAGAAAATGTACATGGCGTGTACTTGTAAATTAAACATCATGTACTTCCAAAATATCTAGATTATCATATTTTTTTAAAAACGGCCAGAAAAGGAAAACATACCTGAAAAAAGAAGGTCTGAGTTCTTACAATTATTATGTTTTGATTATTTTTGTGGTTTCATTGAAATTTTTTTGTGTAACTTGTAGGATTGTAAATAATTTTTAAGAAAAAATATAGTGTGAAAACTCTAGTCAATATGGTGTGGATGTTGTTGAGAAATACCACATATGGGGTGGTGGTTCTTTAAGGTGAGGTCATTGATGCTGGAGATCTATATCAACAAGGGGGTTAAGTATTTTGGAATTGTGTGAACATATTATAGGGCCCAAGATGTAGTTTTTTTAATTAATTGTTTGTGTAACTTCTAGTGATTCATATATCTATGTTGAAGGTGTTGAACATTAGTACAGTGGAGGGGATACACTGTAGTCATGAATAATTGGTTATTTGTGAGACCATCAATTGATGGTGGGATAATATTACTACATGGTTAGTGTTATTGATTCCATGGGATAATAAAATGTGAATCACTACATATTTGAGACATTTGGTGGTGGTTGAATGATTTTTATCTAAAAGAGGGTGGGTGTGGTAATGCCATGGTTTTATTATGATGTTGAATAATTTAGCGGTAAAGGGTTCAGAACACCTTGGGTCATATTATATATATTAGGGTGTTTCATTAGGTAACCAAGGATGATCTGAAATGGTTGTTCCATCTAACATATTAATTATTTTAAGGCCATGTTCCCTTATGGTATAATGGTATATGGATGTATCTTTCCACTCAAGCACTTATCAAGGGATGTAAAAGTTCATTTTATCATGATGAGAATGAGTGGATAGGATTGTAAAAATGGTTATTGTTTTTTAATTTCATTTTTTATTCACTATTGTAAAAATTTATATTACATAGGTATATCATTGTTGGTGTACTTCTGAGTTCAGGATCACCCCATGCACATCCCCTCTAGGACATGTATAAACTTTATTTCTTGTAGAACAAGAAACTATAATGGCTAAACTTTAGTGACCCTATAGATATAGATTTACTAATTGAGTAAAAAAAATATTTATTTATTTCAAATTTTTTGGGTGGTTCCTTAATGTAGGGTTGGTGAATTATTTTGGTTATTTTAAATATGTCTATATTTGATCAAATTTAGGGAGACATTATGTGTTCTTATATGAATATACTAACCTTGTGGACATGGTTAGATAATTTAAACATTAATGAAATAAATTCATTTCTGATTATATTGGGATGTATATTGGTTATATTGTTCTCTTTGTTATTATTATTATTAATTATGTTAATAAGGTATAATATCCTCACTCTCACCCATTATACCCTTGCTTCTAGTAAGTGGCCTTTTCCATATATATAGGTGTACCAAAGGTTAAGTGACACCTTAATTTAAGATTCAGTAATTTTATTTGGGTTAGGGAGTTAAAAATTTATAATTATCATAAAATAAAAAATGTTACTCGATATGTATTCTAACATTTGTTTCAATTTCTTACCAATTATATTATCCATGAAATAATAAATATAAAAATAGTCGGTTGTAATTTTTCATTAGGAATTATATATAATAAATTCATATTTAAGTTATAATGCCTATAAAACCATTAAAATTATTTATTTATATTGATAGAAATGTAAACCAAATGTTTGTAAGGATATAATTTATCAACATTGTATGTTTCATCATCATTTGAGTTGAATTATAGACTCCGAATATATTTTATAAAGTTGATTTTTGTTTTTATCTACATAGAAATATATACGTTCAAGGCCTAGAATTTCCACCATTTATTATCAATCATCAATTTCTTTATAAGGGAAAGATCCTCATGAAAATTGGTTAACCTAGTTCTAAAATTTCTCATTTAGATAAGGATCCTAGACTATTTTAAAAGGTTTTATAAAATGGTCTAAGAAATAAAGTATTATAGAAAATAATTTCATCCATGATGATAAATAAAGATTAATTTTTAAAATTAATTAACCTTTGATTTTAAGAATAATGAATCACAAGAAAATTATTATATATTTTATGAAAAATATCCACTTTATGTTACTATTCATTCCCCGAAAAATTTAATTTTGTTAGTCTATAGAAAATATCATGCTTGGAAAGATGAAAATACAATTCCCCCTCAAAATATATTTCAAAATATAATGATAATATTAATAAATTATTTTTATAATTCATTAATCCTAATAAATACCATTAAAAAACGTTCATAATAATATTCAATTCTTGAGATCATTCCATTAATAAAATTCAAAACCAAGTTTCATGAAATACCAATTCATAATAAAAATGAATTTTTATCAAAAAAAATATATGGGTATCATTTTTTATTTAATGGAAGAATGATGAAAGGGATGGGTGGAAATCAAATATTAACTAAATGTGTTTTATCCCCCCACTGATGAAAATTTATTAATAGAAGATGGATGTTGACTCATAAAAGAAGAATTTAATAAAAGAAAACAATTAAAAACAATAATTTTAATTTTTGTGTGAATATATCCATAATATGAAACTAAAAATCTATTCTAATAGATACATTATTATAGGATAACTAAATAAAGAATGGTTTTAATTTAAATCATGTGTGAGGCCTGATAAACTTATAACTAAAGAACTCTATTACACAAATAAATGACATAAAAATTTTGAAACTGAAAATCAATAAAATAAATTTTTTTCCTTCCATAAATCATCTTTATATATATATATATTATGGATTCTTGGTTCAATGAAACTCTCTAAAATTATTTCAAATCATTATGGTAGGAAATATTTTGGTGGGAAAATGGGTAGATAATTGACATTCCATCATTCTTAATATTTTATGAAGTATTTTCTTAACATTATATATATGGCTAAATGTTCATCTAAATAGATTAATTTGGACTAGATAGAAAATAATAAAATGTGATTTTTTATATATTATATACATTAGTAAGATTTTATTTCAATTTTATTTCTTATGATGATGTTATGACAAAAATGATTGGATCTTGTTTTGGGACATGATTTCGGACAATGAATTTCATCATCAACCTAGGAATCATAAATCACATTCAATGTGGATAAATTAGATTATAAAAAAATCATTAAATATTCCCAGTTATATACTTTATACATATTTAATATTTAATCTTCACAAGACATGAATTATAGGATCCATGTCTATTATAGTGAGTTGATGTCCTATTTGTTTTTCCAATAATTATCTAGATTCAAGGCCCTTGATTTATATCCTCCATTTTTAAAATACCATTTATACTGAAGGAAAAAATATTCCCAAAACATTTAGTAACCAAATAATAAAATTTCATTTTTCAAATCATAAAACTATGATAATTTAAAATGTATTATAGTATGGAATGAGAATTGATTCTTTTTTAACATAAATTTCAAACACAATGATGAATAAATATTAAAGTATTAATTATATTAACCATATTATTTATAAATCATAAATCATATAAAATATATTAAAGATAAAATGAAGATTATCCCCATTCATTATCTAATAAATTTGAAATTTTTTATTTTACAATAAAATAATAGTTTTGAGAATCCCTAAAATAAAAGGTTGTGATAATGATTCTATTGAGAATATATCAATATTATCAGATTCAATATAGGTTTCATTATGAATTTTCTATCCCTAATTTAAATATCAATATAATTATGATTCCAAAACAACTTTTAGTTTGATTCCCAAAAAATGATTTCATGGATAAGAATCCAAGATGTTATTGGATTATACTACGTGATTGTGTCTCTAAATATATCAGCAATTATTTATTTCATTATTTGTAATGCGGGTGGTAAAACATGACATTAGTGAAGTTGTAATATGGTATCATATTTCCCTAATGTGAAGGTGCTGGAAGATTAGTGAAGTGATTTTTTAGATATAGGGTTTAACTTAAATTGAACTAATTTTTTGAATATGGACCACTATAAATAGAAATTCTCATGAAAGTGTGAAGTTAGTATGATTTATTAGGATATAGGGATTTAATAGATCTTATAAACTGATTTATGGTTCATTACATGATGGTTCTGGTGGATCAAATGTATGGTGTTGAAATATGATGGGTTTAATGATGGTTGGTTGATACTGGTATAAAATATATCCTAGACATATGATAAATTCATGAATTATTATTCTATTTAATTATTTACACACCACATATCTTTATAAATGATGTTGTTCATGGGATTATCTTAATCAACATGGATACTTATTGGAAACATAAATTGTTAAGATATGTACAATTCTCTATTAAAAAACATAACATTTTTCTAAGATATAAAAAATCATAGATTTAAATAAAATGTTACGTATGGATTCATCGAATAGATTGGATGATGTTGAATAATCAAGTGGTTGAAGAAGTATATGGATAATGAAAAAAAATTGACTGGAATAAAGTGGCTTCAAGTTAACTTGTGCTACTTCACAATACTATAATGTGAGTAACATTATGGTGACCATAAAATTGCGAAATGTCAGGGGATGGAATAGAAATATCAATGTGGGAATTAGTATATTTCCATATTGGATTTAATCAATTGTATCCATCAATTACTAGGTTGTAATATAACTAAAGAAAATATTTTATTTTTTATATTAAATCACATAATGTATACTAAAGTATGATAATAAAAACATGTATACAAAATCACTAATCTAATACAGTTATACTAAAACCATGATTTTCCTCGACAATCATCTCAAATGTTATCAAAAATTAATTTAATTGATGAAAATTTTACCATCAAATTATTTTGAAACATTTATTTATGAATTTTAAAATAAATTTAAAATTTAAAAAATGAAATTTTTTTATTCCCTATCCTCTCAAATGAATTTAATAAAAATTAATACATATTTAACATCTCTAAACTTTTATCTTACATTTTTAATGGATATTAGAAATCAAATTCATAATATGTGATATACATATATTCGTCCACCATTATCTATTATTATTGGGAATTGAAATTCCATACATTTTGAATAAATTCATTTAATTTTTATTTTTTCAAGACAAAATATGAAAAAAAACATATTCAGGAATAGGTTATGGATGTTTGAAAATAAAAAATTACAATTAGAAGTAACCCCCAAGGTAATTTATTATAGTCGGGTAATGGAATAAAAATTGGATTTCGTACTCTTCGATATCATTTACTCGTATTCATTGAATTTTACCCATTTTATATAATTGTATAAATTTTTATACAAATTTTCTATCCATATTTTAAAACATCTAACTATGTTTTTTTCAATTCACATATTACTCTATGAAATTATCATATGAATTAAACATTTAAAATGAAATTAAAAAAAACGTTACTAAAAAACCAAATAAACTCATACATGTTAGGATTTGATATTCCAATCCATTATTCTATTTAAATAATTCCAATGTTTATATTTTATTTGCATATTTTAAATGAATATAATTCCAAAATAATTATTAAATAAAACATTAAGAAACATATTTCTAAGAAGTTTATATTACATGATTTATGTGCGAATATATGTTGATACTGTAATATGCAAAACAAGACACACTACGATATTGTTAACTTTAAAACTCACCCATAGGGGTCTGTTTATTGGAACCACATAAAATCCCTTTAAATTGGAAATATATATATATATGACCTCAATGTTTTATCAATAATACTCACTTTTACTAATGTGGGATAATTATAATCAACCCCCAAGGAAAAAACATTATCATTAAAAAATTTACCCATTTACAGGATTTGATATCACATTGGATTGAGTGAGGTGCTTATAACACCTCTTAATGGGATGTGTATTCCTCTCTGATCATAATGATATTTTGAGGCAAACTTTTAAAAAACATGAATGTGATCCCATAAAAGATATCGTTGTTTCTCTAGTGGAATGGGTTTTTATAGATGGTATCAAATTCAATTACTAGACTAGTATATTAATAAGGATGTTGAGATGAAATGGGTGTAGATTACAATTACTCCACATTAGTTTTAGTAAGGAATAATATTCACCTATTAAGGGAATGTGGATACATATCCTAATGTAATATTTTTATAGGGGTGAATTTATTAATAATACTATGATGGTGAGGAAAAAGAAAACAATGTAATTATGTGGGAGGTTAAGGTTGTTGAAGCTAATTCCCCTCACACATAGCCTAAAATATACATCTAACAAAAACAACTATGTTCGGTAGACAAAATGAATATATTTTATAAAAATTAATTCAAGAATAAGATAAAATGTTGATAGAACAAGACTCTACAAATGTGTTCATCTTCTCTTCTTAATACTGTCTTGGGATACCTCTTCTTCCTTTCGAGATATCAGTGTCCTACAAATGTGATGGAGGCGATCAAACGTTGTGGTTTTTATCGAGAAGTAAGCTTAAATGAACAAAATTAAAATAATATAAGATAAATTTGATGTAAGGTTAATAAAACATGACATATATTAATCTTGTTTATTCTTAATAGTGTATTCCTTGTAGCCATTATCCATAAATTATTGTAAATTACCCTATTCTGAAGGGAGAGTGGTTTCTTCTTATAGAACCCTTATACGTTTGGTGATCCATTAATCTTTAGTATAGATACATATTCATTGTATTGAATATTCCACTAATAGTAACCAAATTTATCATATTATTTAATATACCCTAATTTTTTCCTATATACAATGAAATTTAAATTTATATCCACCTCTATTTTATAAGTAACATTCTATTCAATTCTAGAGAGGGGGATTTATTGTAGTAGTTTCATCATAAGGTTATTAATTATATTTAAAGTATTGGGAAACTTTCATTATATCATTATTTATTCTTATTCATTATAACATATTTTATACAATTCTCTATGGTAAGATCATACACCAAATTGTTGAAAATGTATTCATTCTCTTATATTTGGTTTTAGGTGAAGAAAGACAAAAAATATCTTATATATCCTAAATTCTCTCCCATATTTCATTGAAAAGTGGTGATCTATGTATTTACCTTGGTATGTATATAGTTATAAAATTGTTTGAACAAGGATTAATCCCTTTCAATGTCTTCCAAAATCCTATCATAGATTTCCTTTATTAATTTTTTCTCTCTAGAATAATATTTTTATTGGTCCTCTTCTGTATATGATGGTTAACTTGGCTACTATCCATTACAGTTCCCAATTTGATGTCCAATAACATAATAACTTATGTACATTATCTCATGTCATTTAATCCAAATATAATCTTATATAATCATCATAATATTGAAAATAGTAAAATATAATATCATTGGGTTGAAGTATTATAAATAATATATTATTGATTAAAATTGTTATCAATAAAAAAATAGAAAATAATTCAAATCAGAATATAACAATGATCATTTTATTTAAATTTTATTATTTATATAATTCTATTTTCTTAACATTGTTTTATAATTTTTATTTTATTTTCATCCAATAAATATTAATATTCTTAATAAAATGTCCACAATAATAGAATCAATGTGTACATTGATTTATAAAAATAATAGGTGGGTTACCAGGTCAAACCACTATTATAAGTTCACTATTAAAAGTGTTATTATTTGATTTTTAATAGTAAATTAGTAAAATAGGCAGTGAAAATAAGTATTTGTGGTGTCAACCAATACATTTTGGGATATATAGGAAATAAAAAAGATGTGAACTGCGATTATTTCATCATATGATAATTCAACTCAATTAGAATGAATTCACTATTGAGGGAAAAATAAAACAAACAAAATACCTTAACTCGTCCACTGGTCATGTTATGTAGTGATAATCCACCATTATATTCAATATAATTATCAATCAGTATGCTCCAAGGACTTTTTAGTAGATTCACTGGTCCCCATAAGGTTTTCAATATTGAATTTACTCCGAGTATGGATTTAAATATTTTTATGGGGATTTTTATAGCTAATGTGTATGAGTTTTGGCTTCATTATGTAGTTCTATATATTCTAAAATAAATTTATTACCATAGTATGATGAAGGTCTATAGTATTTTTAATGAATTCAAGTCGTTTTTATACCATTTCATGGAGATTATATGAACTAATATATTATATAATTCGACAATTTATCCCATGATGATTATTATTTATATTTAATATTACTGATAAATCATATGATGATGGGTAAATAACATATTGATATATATAGATGTTTAACAATTAGATTAATTAATTAGGTTCGATCCAAACGATATGTCAATTTCATAATGTTTAAAAAATTTTAATTACAAGAGGATATTTTATTAAATGAAGGAATCAAATAAAATAGTGATTCATTAAACTCATTTTGAAAACTAGAGATCATTATATGATGAATGAAATTTATCAAAATATTTTCTCTTTATTTACCTTTTAGTAGGAGGTTATTACACACCATCGTGAAAAATTGGACCTATAAAAGAATTTAGTTATTCTAGTGGCTAGTGGATACCTTGAAGTGCAAGATCACATTAGTTGTTGTTGATGGAAAGTTATCCAAATAACTTCCATTGAGATGGATTTTGATAATAAGGGTATAAGAATCCTCCACTACAAATTTATGAATTCCTTATCAGATGTAGGTTTTATCCACTATAATTAATATAGGATGTTTTCTTGGATTATACAATGACCACCCCAATGATTTTATATTAAATTATTTAAGGAAATCTATAGTGGAATGATTATTGAATCTCATGATAAATTTAATGGGTATGTTCTTTGTGTAAATAACATTACTCATCCATTAGATAAATTGTATTTGATTTTAGAAATCGAAAAGTTATTTCTACATAAATATCATTTTATAAAATAAAATTGTAAAATAATATTTTATATCATTAATTAATTGATAATAATATATCCGTGCAAAAATAACTATATATTTATTATGGATATTACACCCATTATATCAGTTTTAATTCTAAATCACAAGATGAGTTTCCTTATCCTTCCCATTTTAGTAAAAATAGTCTTTCATGTGACTTTATATATAGAGTCATGTATGTCTTTTAAATTACATTAAATGATTTTAATTCATGAGTGATAATAAAAAAGTCCAAGTAGAAAATATTTCAATAGGTAGAATTTAACAACCTTATATTAAAATATATAAATCAACAACATTGATTTTTATTTTTAATAGATTGTTTCATTTATAACACCTAACCTGATAATCCCATGATAGATTATATTAAGATAAAATTATATATTTTAAATATATTTATCTAGTTTAGTCATTCTGTTTGTAGTTATAATTAGAGGTAATCAAAGTTTAAAATATATATTTAAAGAAGAAAGAAATCCATTTTTAAACTAATTCCTTGATAGAATAAAATTAGTATTATTAAATAACTAATAAGATCATTTTCTGATAAAAAAAATATTTTTTCCAAAATAATTGCCTTTTCTGTTATTACTTTTTATTTTTAGAAACAAAATAAATTATAGTCAAATAATGATAAAATATATATTGATTTGAATAAAATATTTACACAAATTTAATTATTTGTTTATTGAAATAAGAATAAGAATTGTTAATATTCGAAAATTCATTTTGCTATAAAATAATTTTTTATTTAATTTTATATCTACAATTAAATTTTAATTATCAAATTATAGATTATTAACTAATAAAAATGAACTATCTATTAGGATTCAATATAATAAAATTAGGATAATATGAATATTTTTTATCTTTTAGAAAAGATTTATTTTTATGTGAATAATTAGAAATACAATTTTTGAAAATACCATGACATATTTTACATCATTAGGCTATATTATTAACATAAAAAATTTATGAAACTTCATTACTACTAAAAAATGTATTTAATAAGTAAAATATTATATTTAAAAATATATAATTATAACAAAAATCATTTTTTTACATTCTTGAACAAGGACATATTTTAAAAAAACAATGCATCACATGTATATAGATTTCAAATTGATTTTAATCAATGTTTCATTTTTGATAATATTAAAAGGATTTAAAAAATTTATTTATAATATCAAAATTATCTAATATGTGTAATTTTATTTTTATTCTATAAAATTATTTAACATTGTTAAAAATGAGTTACCATTGGTAAAAATTAATTATGTTAAAAAGTTAAATTAATAATTAATGACTTAATTTTCTAAAACCATAACTTTTGTGAGTGTGTAAGAGGTATCTCAAATAAATAAATCTACCCAATCCATTATTTCAAAACAATTATCCACTTAATTTAATGTGGCATGAATTTAATATAATTTTATTAATATTTACAAAAGTGTCTCTCCTATCACTTTTAAATTGAGTTCTTCACCACCCCACTTATCCACACACAAAAAGCCTTATGTCTCAAAAAAAATTCATACCGTTTAACTACTATATTTATCATGTTTATATGTGTTTATATCACAAAAATACAAATCTAAGAAGGATCAAATAGTTTCTCCATGGAGATAGGTAAAAAATTCTATTCGTAATTTTTCAATTCATATTCCTTCATTTATTATTCTACCTCCTCCAAATCTATTTTAATGATTATAAAATAACTAATTTGATATCATATTTATAACTATATTTCATTAGTGTCATGAAATAATTATTTCTTACCTTCCTACCAACCTTTTGTAAAATTAAAACATCATCTGTTCGTATGTACATGTTACCACATCTATGAATGTTGTGTTTATTTATCATGAATGTCGTAAATAATTGGTTCTATGAATATATTTAATTAATAAAAATTCCAATGAAGTAAAATTTATTATTCAATAAATATACATCATTGTCTACCTTCCTTTATTCCATTCATTGAAAAATGAGAATTTCACATATACGTACATGTAGAATAACACCTCAATAAACGACGACTTTTATTTTTTACTATTTGTGTAGACTATGACCTCCAAGGGAAACATGTTTATTTCATCATCAAATTTTTGGATGGTTATAGAAATAATTTATGGTGAAATATGATTATTATAAGTTGATTATAACTTATTTTATATTCATTAAATGTGAAAAAATTTAAAAAACACTATAATGTATTCCACTGATATTTGTAACTAATTTAAAAAAGGACATAACCAATTGAATCTTCATGAATCATATGTAAGACTCTAATGGAAAGATGTTAGAACATTTTAAATCATTAAGGAACATATTTTCTAGTTAATTGAAACATATATTTATGATGAAATATTTACTAAAGAACAATAATCGATATCTCTATTATGGAATTCATAAAAACTAATAAAGGTTACAAACATCCAATGAGGAAAATGAAAAATGAATATATAATTACTGTATAATAATGTGTTATAGTTTCTGAGTATTAAAGGTTATATAAGTAAATAATTTTTTAAAATTTATTATTAAGATTTTTTATTTATAATACATGGGGTTAATGAACATTGATGATAATCAAGTGTTAATGTAATGGTTTTCTCATCTGAATTTTGATTCATTGAGATATATTATATATTAACATCATTATTTATTTATGTAGTTTATAAAAGAATATATTTTACTATATATATCATTTAATACTTGTACTTTAAACTTTCTATCATCTTTATTCCTTCAATGGATTCTAATTTGAAATTTACCAAAGACATAAGGATTTATTTTACAACCATACTCCATTTTAGTCAGAATAATCTTCCTCTAGATATATAATATTATTCTCAAAATGTTATACTTTCTTATTTTTGAAACCAAATTTTTATTATCTCTCGTGATCTTATAATTTTTATTTACCTATTTTTAAAATAATTTATTTTTTCATTTTTCATATTTGGACGTTAGAAATGATATTTTAAATATATTAAGAAATTCCATTCCTTTAATGATTATATATGCTATCCTACAATCCAAATTTACTCTAAAAAAATTATTCCATCATTATGATTCTATTTCTTTTTTTATAAAAAATTTTCTTATAAGGTTGTTAAAATTTTAAGGGATATTTATTATTCATTCTCTATGTAAATTTTTATTTATATTTTAAAAGTTTTTTTACCCATGTGATCATATTTTAATGCCTATAATATTAATAATTGATACTCTCTAATGATACCATTCACCTTATTTCTCTAGATTCCTTATAATAATGTAATTCTCTTTATTAAATGAGACATATTTTAACTTCTCAGTTATTCATTGTTCTAATATTAATATTGTTTAGTTACTATGGAATTTTGATTTTGATTTTCCCCTTTATTTATGATGTCTTAGTTATAGTCATGATGGTATGAATAATGTACTATTTATGACCATGATAGTTCGAATAATCTCTATCTCATGGTCATGATAGTATAATAAATTCCATGGTTATAGTATTGATTGTAATAATAATGTCTTAGTTGTGGTTATGATTGTTTGAATTATTTATTACTTTTTTCTTGATGTTAAGAAAAATTTCTTGGATGAGGTCATGATAGAATTCTTAAGAAGTCTAGAATAATTCATTCAATCACTATAGAATTATTTATTGTTATCTATGTTATTAAAGTTTTTATTATTTCAAACATGGGTATATTTTAGACTCATGTGAATAGTTATATTGAATTACTCAACTTATTTATTCCTAAATATTATTCATTACTAGTTTATTAAATTATATCATTTTATAAACACTACTCCTTACTATGCGTTTGATCTCACTCTTCTTATATTTAAATTTCCCCTGATTGAGGCACTACTAGATAATGGCCCCATAATGATTTTTTCCCAAAATCATGGGTATAGTATTTTTTTATGATATATTCCCACATTTTTAAAAACATGTGGTCATAGGGTGTCATTAAGACATATAACCATGATTTTATAAAACCATGGGTATATCTTCACTGTGGTATAGAGGGAAAGAAAAATTCTGTGGGATAAAAAAAATTGGTGGGAACACCTATTCCCACGTTTTTCCACCTATAACCATGGTTTAGATAAATATATATGAGTAAGTATATATTTATATACCAATAAGGGAATATGGTGTAGTGTTTAGGTGATGGAATGTAAATTGGTGGTTGAGGGATCGAAACCCATGGCTGCTTATTTTTTTAAAGCTTTACGATGGGTTTTAAAACCATGGGTATAGGGTTAATGAAATGGTGGAATACACTTATACCCATGGTTTAAAAACCATGGTTATAAGTATTTCAAACTATTGTTATAGATCAGGTATATATTGACTCCTCAGTTGCCCACAGTTCATTAAAATCATGGGTATAGACTGTACCCATGGTTATGTGGGCTATACCCCTATTTTCAAACTGTGTGTATAGGGTAAATTTATAGTATTGTGAAGAAGAGTGATACATATTATATGTCTAGATGGGTATCATGTGTATATAATTGTTTGTGATATATTGAATAATTTTGTTAGAATAATTAATTATAGAATGATGTGAACAAATCTATTCAATTTGAAAGATATGGATTTTGATAAATAAAATCTATCCAAGCCTGTCAAAAGCTCCAATCATAATAGTTCAATTGTGTGATAGTGACTCAACATATGTTATTCTTGTTAATTTATTCCAAATGAGAATTGGAATATTCACAAAGGGGTAAATACCTGGTTGTGGTTATTTTCTCCTAAACAGAAAAGGAAGAATACAGTGTCCAAATAATCATAGGTCACATAATCCCACAATGAATAGACGATCATGTGACTATCATGAGATCATGTGAAGGATCGATGTGCATGGAATAGCCTATTGAAGGACTTTTTCATCCTCTTTTGAAAATTACTTCTTCTCTCATGAAGATTACATGGAAAATCACTGATTGTACGATAATAGTCAGATAAGGTCCCCCATATCACATAGTTATCCCACCGACGGACACCTAAATGGAATCCAAAATTCCTTTTAATATTGGGTAATAATATCAAAAATGTGGGACCCTCTTGAAGACGTAATTTTTTTTGACATGTGACTGATGGGGATTTATATTTTCGTTAACAACATTCATGAAAACTTGTGAGATCCTCAACCTTTATAAAATAAAAAATGGAAAATATGTGTAGGAGGCGAGAACCTGCTCCGGTGAAAAAATTCATGTGACACTGTAACACACTGATATTTTAGGATATAGATTCTTTTTAATTTATTTGATGACTTGTGATGTACGCTACACCAAGATCATTTATTACTATATGAAACATTGTATTAGCTTGCAGTATACACAATACTATTCTTGACTTTTTCTAAACATGATTTCATGTTCTTTTGATAGAATTAATTTCATGAAAGATCGATTATACGTGATAACTAAATATTATAATCTAGTCGTTATAATGGTGACTATGAATAATATTTACATCCTTCTAAAAAACAATTTTCATGAAAATAAGTGAGTCTGTAAAATATTAAAATCACTCTTTATAGACTTTATTAGTTGGATATGTATTTAATATATTCAATGTAATTTTTTAAATTCTGCTTATATGGCTTCAAGATATTATACAAGAACAAATTCAATATTTCGGATTAAAGAAGTATTTTTCAAAAAAAAATATAGTTTTACCATTATTTGATGGAGAACCCTTTTTAAATCTAGTTTTGACAATTTTATATGTTATATTTTTCAGAATAAACTTATTATATTAAAGAGGACATGAAAATTTTACTTGGATTAAATTTTGGTATTTTTCTAATGAAATTCATATTTTACGGAATAATGAAAATTATGCATTTTAATTCAAAACTGCATTTTCGTCTAATTTATATATATAGTTATATTGACATTTTTAATTAGTTTTTATGTGTAATTGGATTTTTTTTATCATTTAATCCAATCTTTTTCATTGGATGTAATTTCACATTTAATTCGGACATAAACCGTTGATAATATTATGATTGTTTTTACTTCTTTAATGCACTCTTTCTGGTTTGAAAATAGGAATTAATTTTCAATTAATTTATACAACATCTATGTTTTGAATTTGGAAAAATGGATACTATATTTTAAATTATATGGTCCAAATTATGTTAATATGTTCCTTTTATATTTGTAAATTATCAATAACAACTTCAATAATTATTTTATTTTCCACCCTTAAAGGGTAAATTAGAAAAATAAGGGTAAAAATAATATTATCATAATATAAAACAACCCCAAAATGTGTCCTAATATTATTTTAGGAGTGATGAACGAATAATAAAATCCATATTCGAAAATATTGGCATTTGGGAGCCACTTGGGTGTGAAAATGACATTTATAATAATTAATTTAATGTAACGGGAAATATAACATAAATATCTATCTTTTTACTAAAACAAAATTTATATGGGGTTATATAATTGATCTCTTTAATTGTAAATTTTAAGTAGAAAACTAATATTACTTCCAACATCATGGTATATTATTTATAATTTTTAGACTTTATATAAATAAATTTATTTATGACACAATGAGGACGTAGTGATTAGCTTATTAATGAAAGATTCAAATAAATGATATTATAACTATTAAAATAAATGTAATTTCAAAAAAAATTATTCCATACAGTAATTATCTAGATTATTATGAAATTTTATATTTTATTTAATATAATTTGTTATAATAATCACATTTTTATATCTTTAAGAAAAATCAATTACTAAATATTGTCAAAATTGACATAAATGAGTTTTTAAATCAAATACTACATAATTAAATTATATAATAAGAATAAATGTCTAAGATATATCCAAATTACATATATATAGTTACAAAATTAATTAATGATCTACTTTAGGTTCTCTTGGTATTTTATAGTAACGATATTGACCACATAGTGTAAAAATACAAGAATACATGTTAAGGGTTAATTTATTTAACTAAGGGTTATAGCCAAAATATAATATTAAATTTGGAATATAAAATTGTCTACAACCTAATTTTTAAGATTATTTAGACGAGTCCTCATATTATACACTAAATATATCAATTTGCAGCTATTATAATTCTAAAATCAATTTATAGTAAAATAATATTTCAAGACTTTCCTAAATTTACCCTCCTCCCTCTTGTAAAGGGCCACGACATCTACCCACTTACTCACACCTCTCAAGCCCCTTGGAAAATCAAAATTATGTTAAAATAATCTCCCAATATCCCTAAATTATGTTTTTAAGCTAAACTTTGATCATGAATACATCCTGAGTAGAACTTTTGTGCAAATAAAAAGGAGATACCTGAAATAGAGGTAATTGTTTTACTACCTATTTCAAAATGCTTTTCTTCTTATACTTCCTCTTGTTATGTTGTTTCCATAATATAGTATTAAATATAGTATCTTGTAACTTATTATATTTATTATAATTATCTTAGAACCTTATACCTTCTTTTATCCATCCTATTAATAATAATATCACCATGTGTGTGTGTACGGGTTATTGTCTCCATGCTATAGTGTAATTTGTTATTCAACAATAAATAATTTGGATGGTTGTAATTATGAGTATAATGGATTAAAATAATAAATATATAATGAAAATGATTCAGTATAATTAATAAAACTTCCAATTTCATATCGTTTATCCATTAAGAAAATGATATTGTCGCTCTTGCGTACATACGGACTACCGTATCCACGATGTGATGCGATTCATTTTATATGATATTCATTAAAACATGATTATATACATGAATTAAATTAATAAATATGATATATATTATAACAATATAATTATCTAAATGATATAATTATATCCTAATAAGTAGAACATGAACTTATCTGACAAAACATTCATAAGAACGTAGAACATGAACTTATCTGACAAAACATTCATAAGAACATAACATAATTAATATCTGAAAAATGAGTGACAATAAAATATTACTAACAAACATATGATAATATTATCATATATGATATCATAAAAATGACTATGATTCTGGAATAAGTCAATAACATTATTAAAATCATTATATAGAAGGTTATGAAACATATGAATCATATCAAACCTAAAGGAATGGATAATTTTAAAATCTCATTATTATCTGAGATTGTTTATTCTTAAGTATTTATTGCGTTATATTTATCATTCACATACATTTTCCAAAATATATAATATTATTTATATTCTTTTACTATTATTTAAACTTATTTTTACCCACTGGTAAATTTTTATTAAATGGCATGGAATAAATCTTTCTTTCATTTTCCATATGATGGGATTTTTTAACTTTTCCAGAAAAAGTATGAGGATAATGTTTTTTTACATATGAAGTTTGAATGGATTCTAATGATTTCATAATTATTTATTTCCATGAATCTTACATTACAATATTTTATGGTTATTTTTAATTAAATTTTATTCTATTAAAATTTTGTTTAATTTTGAGAATAGAAATTGTTTTTAAAGAAAAAAGTATATTTTCCTCAAGAATGAATTTCAATTATTTTATCAAAATTATTTTACATATAAGGTGATATATGGTTATATATATATCCAAATTATTAATTTTCTTTTATTTTGTTTATGGTAATATTATTTTTATGAAATCCATTTAATTTATATGGATGATAATTGAATGATGTTTAATAAACCCATTTTTTGTTCCCTGGGATTTGCTACGGTGAATGGTTTATGTTTTTGTGGAACATGTATGAGTGATTTAATTATGAGATGTATGGATAATATATCTCCCTCAAATACATTGGGTAAATATTTATATCTTATGATATAGACATGATTAGAACGACAAGTAAATCTAGTTTAGTAATACAGGGCTGGAAAGGTAAGTAAATCTGGTTCAAAAAATTATGGATGGAATGAAAAGTAAACTCAATTCATTAATGGACATTGTCCACTATGATGTTCTTATAAGAAATGCCTTGGCTACTATGGAAATCATATTATGTGCTTATTTGTTTTCCACAATTCCAGGTTACACGCTAATGCTATTTTATAATGGTAAATGATTCTTTATGATCTATGCCTTACATACTACCAAGATTTATTTCATGACTCGAGATTTGGATATTTAAAATTTATGTTCATGTTTTTAAAATATTATATTTATTGTTTGTTTTATGTTATCAATGTTTACCCTTAGGGATAATTTGAGCTCACCCTTTTCATATATTTTTCATTCCCCAGGATATAAAGAATGGTTTTATATAGGAAAACTAATGGGGAAGATATTTATTGGGGATGTTGATGATATTTCACCAAGCTAGAAGAATTTGTTCTGTGTTTCTAATGACACTAAAAAAATATTGTCTTTGGGAATATATATGTGTAATTTTTTATGTATTTCATAAAATAAATTTAATGGCCATGTACGTTAAGATTGTGTAATTAGAGGTGGTATTTGATTGAAGTTTTAGTTAGCCTTTGGAAACTAGGATGAGAAATATTTAGTGAGATCCTGAGAGATATTTCTAAGGAATTTATAGGGATGTCCCTAAGGGTTAGTCTAACTATCGATTTTAGTCCTTGAATTCTGGTAATGATCATGAATAACCTAGGATTATTCCTAATATGTTAGATATTAAAATCACTCCCTGTTGATTATTTGTTTTTTCTAGTATGATTTTTGCTTCTCACACTATTATTAGTGTGTTTTAAACAATTTCTGAAACCTGAGGGTACCATTTTAGTGATCTATTCACTTGGAAATGCAGTTATTTACACTTTAACAACCAAATTATGTGGGAGACCGAATTAAAAATCTTATTGATATAATTGCACAAGCTTTGAATCATTTTGGACTTCCAAATTAGTAGATAAGGTAAAAAAATTATGTTGATTCCTTCATAAGAAAATGTACACCTTATTTAAGTGGGTCTCCTGATCCACTTGTTTTTTAACAATGAATTAGAACCATTGAAAAAATATTTTCCATTGTTCTCTATTCATAACATGAAAATTTATTTTTGAAATTTTTTTTCTAGAAGGTGAAGTAGACTAGTGGTGGAATCTAATCTAGAATACAAGCCAACAAGATGAAATTGCATCCATGGAATTTGATGTGTTCAATAATGTATTCTTCAATAATTAAATTGCCAGTATTATTTGAAAAAAAAGGAAAATGATATCCTTGAACTTAATAAAAATGATTATTAATCTGTTGGTATATACGAGGAAAATTTTACAAAACTTTCAAGGTATGCTTCTGGATTTATCATCCAACCTGAAATTAATGTTTATAAATTCTTCAGTGACCTAATATGATTTCTTATAATGGAATTATCTATAAGATACTTTAGTATATATTAATATATATTTTTTCCATCAACATAGAAATTGATGTTGGTGTTACATATCTATCTCATGGTTTTGACAAGAAATAAAATATAGATTTCAAGGGAAAATCTCAAAATAATTGTGAACATAAGATGAATATTTCCTTATTCTCAATGTGTGGAAAAAGTATGGTGGGATTGACTTAAAGGGACTATCAATTTTTTTATGTTTGTAGAAGAATTTCATTTTTTATTCAATTTCCAAAGTAATGGTAAAAGGATTCTAATGATGGTAATAAATAAAATACTACATTGAACACACCACCCACACATCAATTCTAAAAGTGAAAGGAAATAGATAATTATGCTAACCAATTCCGTAATCCAATGGTAATGGATGATAATCAAATTCAAAAAACTCTTAAGGCCAAAGTCAATGGGAAATCACATTTATTCACTATTGGTGATATTGATTATGAAAAAGAAGTGGTGATGTAAATGGATTCCAAAATAGTTTTGTAGAATCTATTTTATACTATTACGGAATTTTGGAATATCTGTGTAATGGTCCATTGTCATTTTAAATAATTATATAGTTTTTGTAGCCATGAAAAGTTATTGAAATGTTTTTGGAAATCAAATGATATTTTTAAAATGAATGGATAAAGAGATAATGAGTTGATTTATAGTATTAATGACCTAATAACTAATATAAGGAAAAGTAATATCATGGTTTGAGTATATTAAATTATTGTTATTTTTGGTGTGTGGAATGAGTTAATTTTGATAGAATGATTGTTTTCAAAAAGGTTTTATGGTAATCCATGTTATTATCATTTTTCAATAGAATAAATGATTAAGGTATTCACATGTTTGAAGTGTTAAAACACATTAGTACCATATGAGATATGGGAGATAAATGTTAAGTCGATTTCGTTCACCACTTCTAATGTTTTATTTTTTTGGAAGGATTATAATTTTAACCATTTATGGATGTTTTAAGTTATATTTCAGTAGAATTTTGTTAGATAAATTTATTATATCACTATAGATGGACCTATTCATATTTTATTACCTATGCTAACCTTTTTGTTGATACTGATGGAATGAACTATCATTCTATCACATGATCTTCCAACTCTTTGATAATAATAAAATGAAATTCATTTATTTAAATAAGAGAAAAATTTTAAATTTTTCAAGGAAAGACAAATTATGAGATTGTACCAAAATCAAGTAAGTATTTATTCTCATGAAAACTTATTCAAATTTAGGGAAGGTATCTTCAAACCCAAAAATTTTATCTTAGTGCCTTCCTATATTATGAATCAGATTGTCCCTTAAATCATCGTAGATTTATGGATTTCTGGTTCTCAACTTTCCCCAAACCTTATTCTCTATAGCTATACATCACATCTTGATGGTAATATTTTTATTATATAACTAAGTTTTCAGTTACCACTTATGTTCTCCTATGTGGAAAAAATGTTATGTGTTACTTTGTGTAACCGTTATGTTTCTAACATTCATTTTTAAAATAATGTTTTAGTATTCATTTTTAGGACATGTGTTTCAATGAAAGAAACATTGAAGTAGTAAGACTTTTATAACACAAATGAATTTAGAGGGAGAAAATAATTTAAAGGGGTGTAGAATGTGACACCATTATATTTTATGATATAAATAATTTCTAATTTATTTGATGTCTTGTGTTGTTTGCTACACCAAGATTGGCTTACACAATATGTAACACCTTATTTGATTATAGTATACACAACACTATTCTTGGATTGTGTTACGCACAATTACAATTACTTCAAACAGAAATAATTTTAAAAAATACTGAGTATAAGGGATAGCTAAATATTATAACTATGTCATTATAATGGAGGGTATGGATATTATTAACTTCCTTCTAAAAAATCCATTTAAATGAAAATAAGTGAGTCTATAAAATAATAAAACCACTCTTTATGGATTTTATTAGTGAAATATATATTTAACAGATATTATGTAATGTTTTAAATTCAGATTATATGTTTTTTAGATATGATATAATAACAGATTCATTTTTTCTTATAAAGGAAGTATTTTTCAAAAAAAATTCATTTTTACCACCATTTGATGGATAATCGATTCTAAATATTATTTTGGAAAATTTTATAAGTTACATTTGACATAATAATGTTTTTATTGGGAATAATGACATAATATTTACCTTGTTTGAAATTTTGGTATTTTTCTGATGACATTTATATTTTGATGAAGAGTGAAAAATACTGCATTTAATTCAAAACTAAAATTTTGTATAACTTATTTAAATAGTTAGATTATATATTTAATTGGATTTAATGAGTAATTGGAATATGTTTTTATAATTTAATTCAATTTTATTAATTGGATTTAATTTCACATTTTTATTGGATATAAACAAATGTAAATTTGTTTGGTAGTTTTTACTTCTTAAAAACATGATTTCTGTTTTAAAAAAAATAAATTTTAAATTAATTAATGAAAATTCTATGTTTTGAATTCATAAAAATGGATTCTATATTATTAATCATAAGGTCCAAATTATGTAAATAGGTAACTTTCATTTTTAGAAATTATGAATAGTGACTTCCGTAATTATTTTATTTACCTCTGTTAAAGGGTAAATTTGGTAAATAAGGGTAAAAATAAAATTATAATAATATTAAACTACCATAAAACATGTCCTAATCTTATTTTATGTGTCATTTCAGACCACAAAAATCTTTAGTTTGAACATTTGGCATTTGGGAGCCACTTGGGTGTGAAGAGGACATTTATAATAATTAATTTGACGTAAAAGGAAATATAATGTAAACATGAATCTTTTTACTAAGACATTTTTTGGTGGGGGTATATAATTGATATATTTGATTATAATTAATAATAATAAATATAAAAATATTTGTTAAATCAAGGTATTTTATTTATAATTTTTAGATATGAAATAAATTAATTAATTTATGGAACAATGATGATGAAATTATTTCCTTATTAATGAAAGATTTAAATAAATGATATTATAAATATTAAAATAAATGTAATTAAAATTTTTCGATGATATCCACGAATTTTTGAGATGATTATGAAATTTTATCTTTGATTTATTGTCATTTTTTAGAATAAAATATTTTGTATAGTTTCAAAAAAAATCAATTACTAAATAGTGTCAAAATTGACATAAATATGTTTTTAAAACAAATACCCTTTTATTAAATGATATAATAATCATAAAAACATAATATTATTAAAATTTATTTATATAATGTTAAAAATATCATTAAATATCCACTTGAGATTCTCTTGTAATTTTATAGTAACAATATTGACCATATAGTGTAAAAATACAAGATGACATGGTTAGAGTAAATTTATTTAACTAAGGGTTAATGCCAAAAGATAAGGTTAAATTTGTTCCTTAAACATGTATGAAACAAATTAGATGAGAGAATTTATACTAATCCTAGACTTATACTCTAAATATATTAGTTTGGATCAATTATAATTTGAAAATCAATTTATAATAAAATAATATTTCAAGTCATTCCCAAAGTGCCCATCGTCCCTCTTATAAAAGACCACCACATCAACCCACTTAATCATACCTATAAACCCCCTGGACTCATCCAAAATATATTCAAATAAGCTACCAAAATCCATCCATCTCTCTTATATCCCACACTTTTTGTATAAATCCATCCTAAATAGACCTTTGGTGCAAATCAAAAGAGGATACTTGAAAAGGAGGTAATTATTTTATCACCACTTTCAAAATTCTTTTCATCTTATACTACCTATTATTTTGTTGTTTCAAAAACAAAGTAATAAATCCTATATATTATACATTATGATATGACATTATAATTATGGTACAACCTTGTACCTCATTGTATCTATCCTACGAATAACAATATCACCTTGTGTTCGTACGTATGGCTTACCGTCTCTACGACGTGGTGTAATTTGTAATTCCAAAATACATAACTTGGATGGGTATAATGATGATTATAATATATTTAAATAATGAATATAACATTATAATTTTTCTGTATAAATAATATAACAAAAAATTCCATATTGTTTATCCGTTAAGTGAATGATATCGTCGTTCATGTGTACATACGACCTACTATCTCCACAATGTGATGTGATTAATTATATATAATCTTCATTAAACCGCAATTAGATACCTTCATGGAATGAAAAAATATAATATAAATTATAATAATATCATTATGTAAATTATATAACTATAACCTAAGAAGTGGAACATGATCTTATCTGAAAAAACTTGTATAATAACATGACGTATATAATATCCGAATAACGAGAGATAATGAAATGTTACTTAAAATGGATAATAATATAATCATATATGATATCATAATTATGACTATGATTCTAGAATAAGTCAAAATCATTATTTGAATCATTATAGAGGAGCTTCATGTACATACGAATCATATTAGACCTATGGTAAGAGATAATTTTTCAATCCCATTATTATCCTAGATTTTTTATTCGTATGTATTGTATGAGGTATATTTATCATTCGCGTTCATGTTTCCTAAATTTATAATATTGTTTCTATTTTTTCTTCTATTTTTTAAATTTAATTTTACACATTGATAAATTTTTTTTAAATGTTATAGAAGGGGTATTTTTTTGTTTTCCATACGAGTTACGTTTTTTATTTTTCCAGCAAAATTACGAGAAGAGTATTTTTTTAGTTATACAACATGAATGGATTCTTATTATTAAATAATTAATTATTTACACTAAACATCCTTTATATTATTTCAAGTTTATTTTAAATTAAATTCTTTACTTTTAAAATTTAATGGTGTTTTGAGAAAAAAAATGTTTTCATAGAAGAAAGGATATTTTCCTCGAGAATTAATTTCAAGTATTTTATCAAAATTATTTTCCATCTAAGATGACATAAGGTTATGTTTCTATAACTATTATTAATTTGATTTATTTTATGTTTATGATGGAATTATTTTCATGGAATCCATTTATTTTATATGGATTATGATGGAATGATGTTTAAGATAACCATTTTTTCTCCTAGGTTATGCTATAGTTAACGGTTTATGTTTTTATGGAACATGTAATAATGATTTCATTATGAGATGGTTGTGACCTATATCTTAATCCAATGCATTGGGTAAATATTTATATATCATGAGATAGACACAACCATAATAGAAAGTAAATATGGTTCAGTAATATAGGGATGGAATGACATATAAATCTGGTCCAGTAATACATGGATTGAAAGGAAAGTAAACATTGTTCAGTAATGGACTTTGTCCACTATGATGGTCTTGGTATCAGTGTCTTGGATACTATGTAAATCATAGTATGTGCTAATTTGTTTTCGAAAATTCCATGTCTCATGATAATTCTATTTGATCATGGTTAATGTTCCTTTATAATCTATGTCTTACTTACTATCACGATTTATTTCATGACTCCGAATTTTGATATTTGAACATTATTTTCATGTTTTTACATTCTAATGTTTGGGGTTTGTTTTATGTTTTCAATTTTTACCATTACCGAGTATTTGAGATCGCCTTTTTCATATATTTTTTCCATGTTATATAAATAATGGTTTTTGGTAGGAAAAAAATGGTGAAGATATTTATGGATATTTTGATGATCTTTCACCAAGATAAGAGAATGTGTATTGAGTTTCCCAAACACTAAATTAATACAGTCTTTGGGAATCTATTTTTGTAATGTTTTATGTACTCCGCAAAATAAATGTAATATCCATGTACATTAATTATGGGTCATTAGAGTGTCTCCTCTAGTGAGAAAAAATACATCCTGATACCCCCAATAAATGTATTCCTTATATCATGAAATCCAGTAGGCATATAACCCTTGTCACATGAAGAACCTTGGACATATCTAGGTGACCTCGCTCACCCCCTTTGGCTCCATAAGTAAAAAAATGGATGGAAATGTCCATGAAATTATCATGCGTCTCCCTAGGAACTCTTACATGTAAAGTGACACATCATCAAAAGGATATGTTATTTTCATAAAAAAAACATCCCCAATAAACTTCGGAAATCAACAAACATTGTAACATAAATAATGGAAATAAAAATCAGAGGAGATGGGATCCTCTTGTAGTCAAAAAAATCTCACGATGCACCCAGTTTGTTTGTAAAATGATCATGCAAGACCCCTCAACAGTCCTTTTTCATTTTGTAAAGGACCTTGGATAGGTCATACTTGACTCACGTAAAGCCCCGAAAAAGTCCTCTAAGGTCAGGAAATATCCATTCAATAGGAATCCTAATCTCATCAAGGAACCTAGACATGTCATTATGATAATATATAGTTCCCTTATCACGTCCATGTAAGAAAATAATACCCATTAAATGATTATAAATCAATAAATGGTTGTTGATAGGATGGTATTACGGTCATTGAAAGACATGAAATTCCCCCACGATAGTACTTCATGAAGATGTGTAATGTCGAATACCTCGACCGACTCCATCCAGGATTTGCGTGATAAGAACTGTGCAAAGATGTAGACAAATATGGTGGAGAGGCTGATAAATCCCAAACCTTTCATGAAAAATTCACCGCCACTACTCTCAATAAATGGAAAAACTATTGAAACATCACCCCGGTGCTATAACAAATTTCTCGGAGAACCTGATATCCCATCTAAAAAGGACTCCAATCAGTTATGATCTCAAGAAGAACTTGATAAATCATGAATAATGCATAAGCACTCTGCATGATCAATCATAGAGTTTGTGAAGGAATTATAATGGGACATGCAGTGAAAATATCATATATGTGCAAAGTCAGGCCAGACTAAAAAAAGATAACACCGATCAAATCTTAGTCACTGACAATAAAAGGATGAAATAAAGACTAAAAAATAGGATAATTATATGAAATACATGCAAGTTGACCCTCACACACTTCCCATGAACTACCCAACAAACACAACATCACTAATACATGTCACCCATATCTCATGATTCTCCCTTGGTATACTATTTAGACTAATATAATCTCTCTAGATTCATCAATGCAAGTAACGTGGAACCCAGTGTCCATGCCACCCAAGTCTCACGAATTCATCTAGGATCTCCCTCCAATCCTTGTGATGTCTTACAGATGTGTCATCTAACTCATATGATGGATCCAGTTATGTTAGTTGTGTCTCGCGATATCACCCAGGCATGTCAACTTGGTCTCATGACGCCCTCTGAGCACACCAACCAGAACTCACAATTTCCTCTAGACATTTATGCATGGTCATATGAGTCACCCAATAAGACATGTCACATCGAATCTCACAATTCCCATTGAGTATGTCATATAGCTCTCATGGTGTCACAAGGTATAGTTAGATGGATCAGGTGATTCCCTATATTGATGTTACCTAGGATCATGTGATGACTTCCTGGACATACTGTATGGGTCTTGTGATGTCCTTCAGAAAAAACAGCCTTGTTCATGAGATAGCCTTGGCACGTTCCATCCAAGGTATGTGACAAACCTTGGATGATTCAAGTTGATAATGTAGTTTTCAATAAACATGTCAGGAAGAAATTATTTGACATGCCATGGAAATAAATAGGGCATGAAAAGTAGACAGTCAACACATGTATGATAGGATAGCATACCAGGTCAAAAGAGCATCCTTGGACTTGATAACCATGTTCATCCTCAGTTAGTATGCCCCGATGAATTAAACTATGATGAATCTCATTCCTTTCATAAGCAGGATCCATAGGATACATCTCTAAGGCCTGATCTCTATAATAACCTCCAATGGGTAGTCTTAATAGATAAGTCCATCATTCATATTCAATGAGATTGATTATCATCCATAATATCTTTCTCGCACCGATTATAGATCACATGGGACTAGTGAGTATCAATTATCATATAATCCATGTCATAAGCCTATAAAATGGAAAGGAAATTGTCAGTGTGTAATCCCAAATATAAATAAACTACAAGGACTCTAATTCCTTCAAAAGTCTGGACATGTAGGAAGCCTTCTTGAAGTCCAAGATCAAAATCAAATGGGAATCCACAAAAGTATAAATGGTAACATTTCTCTGATATTTTGACAGTTCATATCCAATCATTCCCATGGGATTACCATGTTTCCTCATCCCTCAGTGGACTGGGAAACCAGTTGAAATTCAAGGAATTTTACTCCTGCCTTAAGCTGGATACGTAGCATGCCTTCATGAGGACCAAACCCAAACTCAAACGGGTATCCACCTCAGTTTCATCTCTATCATGTCCCCAATATTTCATCCACCAAGACCCAATTAGTCCAATGGATTGATCAACATATCTCTTCCCTCAACAGAATGAGAAATCAACTTAACTATGAAGACCCTTATTACTACAAAAACAAGGAAACATAGGATGTCTTTCTAAGACCTGAGATCCATATTTACAAAATTCCACAATACATAAGTCCTTCATCCATATGAAATGATATGGATCACATGATTTCACTTGTTTATAAAACTAATCATAGCTCATGTGGGATTAGAGAGATACTTTGAACACATCATTAGCATCATGAATCATCACACTATATGAAATTTTCATCAAGTAAGACCCAATGGGTGGCATGATATAAACCTCCCCCATTTGAGGATATCCACCTTAGGGCCAATTCCAAGGGAATAATTGAAATATGATAACTCTGATTTCTACCATAACTAGGATATATAAGAAATCTCTTAGAGAATTAATCTCAAAATATCTTCTTCTTAAGTGCTCAAACGAATGACTCTTCGATATGACATTGAACTGCATGGGACTAACAAACTCTGTGGGTTTTGATTCTTACAAAAATGTAGTATGTGTAGGAAGACTAATAATGGCTTAATCCACTACATATAATATTAAGTACCTCCCTATATGGAATAAACTTATAGTGTTTTCAGTTATATGGCTTTAACATATAAGCAGAAATTCATTAATAAGAAACGGATGATGAAAATAGGATATATATATATATATATATGGAATCAATAATGAGACCCCCCCTATTATTTTTTGTATTGATTTTACATAACAAACACTCATATTGTTTGTGTAAATAGGCCTCTATTGGGATTAGGAATAGATTCAAGAATATGTTTTAAATCTATCAAAGAGTCTTGGATTGGGAAATAATTCCCCCCAATAGGGTATGATGAGCCCAATCTTCCATCCTCTTATCCAATGTGATTACATATGCATCACTGGCTATAAAATCCCAATTGTCCACCTTACATTGGAAACGGGGTCTTTTCCCAATTATAAATGAGGGAAACATTTTTATTTTCCATTATAAATAAAAAAAGTGACCTAATGTTAATGATTATATAAGAAATGACCCCCCCCCCCCCCACACAATCAACCATCGAGCCAAACCAAATGCACCTAGAAGTCCTCTCTTCTCTAAGGAAATAAAAATGATGGACCCAACATGAATTTATCCAAAAATAAAATCATTTCTTACTGTCCATTATGACATTTTATTGCAAACAATACAGAAAAAAATGGATACCTCGACATGAATCTCTCTAGTAGTGAAAATATTGGTTATTGTCCATCGGGGAATTTTGTTTACACACTATACTCAAACACAAACGGTGAACCTTACGTGAATATCTCCAATAGATAAATGATTTTTTATTGTCTATCAGACCATTTTTTTGTACCTTACAAAAAAATGGTGATCCCAACATGAATCTCTAATATCAAAATGATTGGGTTGAAATATTTTGGGAATTTTTTTCACACCATAAAAAAAATGTTCAACATGATATAATTCTCTCAAATAAAAAAGGAAACGATTAATCATGTTATAGGTCACTTTTTTTCTATATACTCTTCACATAAAAAGATAATAATAATGACGTAAATATATAGTTGATCCTCCATAATTGGGGTTCTCAAGAAATATGTCCATAATTTTATTGAAAATTCCACATGAGTAGAATGTTTGGAATGGTAATAAATGAACAATTGTGTTTACCATGCATATCTAATTGTGAACATAATGCATATGATATTAGACTAATCAGTGACTATGTTCCTTGTTTTCAATATGAATTCAGATAAATATCTCATCAATAGAATCCCAATCCAAGATAATGAAATCATTCATCAACCATTCTAGAAAGTTAGTTGTAGCTGCAACCCCCATGAGTTGAAAAATGATCTCACCTACCCGACAACATAAATATATGGTTTTAAACATAGTGGGTTGGTAGTAAAATCTTTGTGTAACAATCCTAAACATCAAGACTTCTTGTAAGAGTCTCTAAGAACTGAATCTCATAAGTCTTCATCAACAATGAAAAGTTGTAGCTAAGCAAGTGGCCCTCATTTCTAGAACCAATAGATTCAAGATATTATCATAGGAGTGTGAAAATAACCACCGTTATTATCTAATTATGTTGTATCGGTGAGTAAAATACATAAACAACTTGATTTAGGTGCCACCGATGAGGGACCCTCTCAACCGCTATCACTATCACCACCCAACCAATACCCACAAGTTTCCTACTGGGGTACCACTAGACACACCACCACCTCTAATGCCAATAAAAAAAATCAAGAAAGAAACATTTGTAGAGTAAGGCATTGGATATCTAGGTGTGGGATCATATACCCACTCCCAGATACAATTTTTGTCAATATATTCTAATAGTAACCAGTGAGAAGATGAATATCCCTACTTACTCATAACATGTGTGTGGAAATATTCCAATATCGGGCATGGGGGTTTAACATATCCATACCCCCATGCATAAAGTCAATCAGCATATTTTACCTATGAAATGAGGACATAAGTCATATCATATCCTCACTTCAATCAATGATATCTGCCAGTATATAGTGGACATTGAAAATGTGCATGCTTATATCCTTGAAGACCCTTGTTAACATTCCAATAAATCTTAGAGACATTTGAATAACTCCACTGACATATTCTATAATTGGTATAGTTTTATGGATAGGAACTTATTATTGTCCCTACAACCAGGGAAACTCAACACTCTGATCATAATGAACAAGTGGTTACACCAGGGCAAGCACACATTCTTAATCCCTTCCAGAAGGATTATCGGCTTATTCTGGTAATGGACGAGGCATCATATCGAGATCAAAATACCATCCCAAACAGGTATCACCATTTTAGAGTACCACATGAGTTTGGATAGGGGAACATGCCTGTTGAGAAATTATGGCAGTATATTCCCAAGGCACAGGATCGGGCTCATATCACCATTCTGTTTGGGGCACACAAAGTGTGAGGGGAACATTCCTTGGGAGAGACTCATTTTTTGGGTGAATAATTCTAGAAGAATAATCTTAAAGACTAGGATCAAGAAAATATCCATGTTCTAGATGGGGATAACCATGTGAGTATAGAACATTCCATGAGATAGACTCATACTTCTATCAATGGATCTATCAATCATATTTCAGAAGATCCTAGAAACCATGATCATATAACTACATTCACTGACGAATGAAAACACTAACATCATTTACTGGTAAGATAGGAGGAGGGTCATCGAAATTATCCCATTTTGGATGTATTTTGGAATATTCTATTGGGTGATTCATATCGAGAACGTCCTCATATTTTTATTCCAATTGGGGCTCACCATGTGAGAGTAGAACATTCCTTGGGTTAGGCTCATACTCTTGCCAAGAAAGACTAATAACAAATTCCCAAGGCTTAGGATCAGGATCATACTCCCATCTATACCATGGCCCACCAAGTGATAATGGATCATGCCTCAAAATAGGCTCACATTCCTATCAATAATGAGATAGATTGTTGGAATATTCTAGCATTTTCTCTATAGCGGGCTCATTCTCCCATAACACCAGATGGTTATAAGAATGTTTCAGAAACAACCACTCCACATGCTCATATCCCTAAAAAATATCTAAATTTAATATGGCATATTCTGGCCATGATGCGGATCATGGCTGATATTCATTATATCCTCAGTTTTAGTTTCCTTGAGGTTATTCAAGACACATTCCCAACACCACAAGGGTTTATCAATTATTCATACAAATTATATGATGGTCCCAACAATGATAGTAATACTCACAATAGTTTTGAGATGGATCATAGAGTCTCTAATCTTGTCATCCATTGTAATAGACCTCCCTATGGTGATATCTCCCATGGAGATGTAAACCTACCCCTTACCTAGAAAACTTCATATAGAGAGCAGTAAAAAACTCAGAAACCATTGTATAGAGATAATTTCTAAACATCAGGGTCAACCGCATAGTTCCCCATACACATCCAACATTACTTTACTCTAGTCAGTAGGTGAACCTTAGAAGCACATTCTATGGTCTGATCAGATTGAGGCAAGTAAGTATGTTAAAGAGAAGGCCAAAATTTCATATAGAGATAGTTAGTGAGAAAAACATCCTCATCATGTATTTTCTTCATTCTACTTCAGATTATGAGATCCTAGAGGATCTAGAAAAGGAATTCATTCCTAATCTATTCCAAAAAATTGGGTTACTCATCATCGATTGATGTGTGGACACCTCCCTTATCTAGGATATTAAGGTCACTTTCAGAACATCAATATACTCTTTTATTATCTAGACCTAGGTACTATCTCTAGGGCTCGGGATCTGAAACTGGAAAATCACAGTGCAAATCTTCAACACAGTTTCCATCATTTCATCATGACCATTCAACAAATGATCTATAAAGCCACATAATTCATCCATATTTGAGTATGGGGAGAGTATGGATTGTTACACTATTCCACACCCTAGGAATAAAAGAACCCCTCATATACAAAATCTTATATGCTAATAGCCTTTGATAATATCAAGGGACTGGGTAATGAATGGGCTAGTTGGTCACTACAAAAACATTCCACAACTTCAATGGTGCCCATAGATCATGAACAGAGGGATGTGATAGAAAAAAATTACTTCAAATGGGGCCCCACTCTGTAGTGGGAATGAATTTTGGACACAAATATTAATGTTACAATCAACCCAACAACATCCATGATTATTTTTCCCCATCATGGGCTTCCATCAAACCCACCTCTTATGCGAGCATAGCTACGCCACATTAAAACTTACATTGTAGCATCTTCCATATCTTCCATCTAGGAGTGGAATCAACCTTCCATTTTGGGAGATTATCAATAACCTTTTTCACCTATAGAATTTTCCATTCCCAATAGAATTTTGGACATACTGATAGAAGATGAAAGCAAACACCAGCAAACTGGACTAGGGGAAATTATATATCAATCAACATGACCGTGTTCTTCATACCCTAAGAGGGTCTTGGGGAAATCAATGTTGATTCCAGATCAACCCCATACCATTGGTCTAGAGGTATTTATATCTCAATGTATGTCATATAATTCCTCAAATCCCTAATGGGAATCATTGGATCCTCAACAATAGGATTAATAAATTCCAATTGATGTCCTGAACAACCCTCATCCCACAAGGTTTTAGGAATTTTCATAATAATCATCACAATAGATATAAGTATCCATCTCTTGGTTGGGAGGGAATACATAATGCTTGAAATCCCACCTGTTCCACCAAATCCATGTCAAACCTATTCTTGTTAGGGCTTGTTCATTAATCATGACCCGAAACTCCTTCAATGTCACTATTCATAAACCAATATTGGAGGAGTGTGTGGGAAAGGATGTCTGACCTCACTGGGGTCACAATCCAATATTTCCTAGTGTAGAAAGGGTTAAGGTAATGACCCTGACAAAGGCAGTGTAGAATCATCTTTTTGTGTCAAATGGAATGGAACAACCCCCATTCCTCAACATTCCTCTTTGAATGTCACCACTATAGACATGACAAACATTGTGGATCAGGATGAAAATATTGAAGGATGGAACATGAGAAATATAACCCTAGAGGAGGGTGATGTGGGTGCACCAACTGAGGCTGCATGTACCTAGAACTAGAGGATTATTTTAAACCTAGAACCTCCAAATACCAACTTTACCCCTCTATGACATTAAACTTTCAAAGAGAAATGGAAATTTATAGAAATGTCCCAATAACCACCATGATGAATAAAAGTTCCTCCCTTTTAGGAATAGATGTCAAAATATTAGAGTGAGATACAAAATCTTAGACAACTCATTGAGGAGTAACTCGGGGGAAATATTCCTAATGGGTATCTGTAGTCAGAGATGAATAATCTCCACCCCCCCCCCCCACAGAAATCATCCAAAAATAGAAGTATCTGAACATCAGTCTAGATCTGGATCTATAAATCCAGTCTATTGAAATTTGGAATTCAAAAATGGTAGTGAAGTCCATCCATTGTGGAGAAAACCTCTCCCTCTCTAGTAAAATCACTCAATCTTAAGATGAATCAAGAATTAGTGGGAGTCAAAGGTGGGGAAACCTCATAAATCCCCACCTACTCCTTTAATATTGGATGGTAGTTCCCTAGTGTTTCTTAACACAATTGAGTCCATGGATATTCGAACAGAATCCATGGAATGGAAACTCGCACCCGTGCAGCCTGAGATGAAGCTTTATCTATAATGGGTGGATGCCACATTAACTTCCATAAATTTCATAAATCATGCCTTTTCTACATTTTATAGTGAAGGTGATCTAGAATAATATCTCACAAACCTCATATCCCAATGTGGACCCATGACAGACCTTCATGATGAGAAAGAGACAAAAAAGATTATGTGTTTTTTACATAATCTGATAGGGAAACATTTGTTTGGTAAAAAAGTATTCCAATAGATTCTATTTTATGTTGTGAAGAACTTTTTCATCAATTCCATTATCAATTATACTCCACAGTGAGGAAAATGACAATCATTAACCTGAAAAATAGAAAACATAACATGTAAATGAGAGGGTGTCAACATCTTAGCCAAATGGAAAGGTTTAACCAATTCTCAAATCACCCCTCTCTCACGGGAGAAAATTATGTAACTATAGGCTAAAAATATCAAGGATGAATTGTATATGCTTCTCATACTAATGAGGTATATAGGTGGGTTTTGTGAGTTCACTAAAACGGGACAACTTATTGAGGATTCCATTCAATGTGCTTGGTCCAAAAATCAACTCATTCCCTCAACACAAGGGAAATGTTTGGGAAAAGAATAAATTACATTTGTTACTCTTACGACATATATATATCCCATACAAGCACAAATAAGGTCCCAAACCACCAAAATCATCATGTTGTGTAAAGAAAACCACAAAATCAACCTTAGACATTAGCATAAAGAAACCAAGTTTGCTCGGTGTTTGTGTATTGGATGAATAATGAATAATCCTTTGGAAATTAATAAGTCACTAGTTACATCATGGTATCCAATGATAATAATATGATCCATATACCAAATCCCAGGAAGCCTAATGAAGCTAACCTCTCCAACTGTCCTGACTACTGCCCTTACTATAGAAGTTTGGGTTATACTATCTAGTACATATTCATCTTCAAATAATCCATTCAAGGAATGGTCAATTATATACAAATGGTGTTAGATAACTCCATAGAGTTTGTGGCCTACATAACCGTTACCTAGATTGAATAACGGGTACATTGGCACTATGTTCTAACCATGTGTGAGCAGATGTTAGAAAACTGAATGACACGAAAAACAGTTGACTGAGGTCTTAACACTCTGAGAGCACAGTTGTGTATAACCAAAATAAATCCACCACTCAAGAATATGACACCAAATATGTCTCCTAGAAGTGGGATCGACCACTAGAAGGATGAATAAATTGAAGAGGAGGGGTCATATTCTTCCCCAATGTGAGCCCTGACTGATGAAGATTCCTTCTATGAGACATTCGTAGCATGGGAACCACCCCACCATATGGAACCTTCATCGGATGAAGAGATAATATTTGGTTCTTTCAACGTGGTACAATTGGAACAACCCTTCTTCAATGATCAATATTCCCCAAAAAATGACTTATCATATATTGCAAGGGAACCGGAGGTTTCACTCATAGGAATTGAGGAGACGAGGGGCACTACATGTATGGTCAGACCCAATATTTCATCCATGTATCCAAATAAGAAATATATATAGCTAATAATCATGGAAAACATCCCATAAGGCTTAAAAGGAGAATGGAGGCATCCAAGAACCCTTTTAAGTCATCTGTTCCTAGTTATATTGAATGACTGCCTAGTGGGGTTCGATTATCTGCTTAATCCAGACAACATAACAGAACAACATGTCCTGAATCGCTGGTAGTGGATACTTCATCGAACTCTAAACAAGCATTCGACCCATCCACCATGAATTCCTCATCTCATGAGCCATATTTCCATGAGAAACCCCACATAGGTTAGTTCCAATCTCTGGAAAAAACTATGAGGTTCTAAAATAACTGCTGATTTCCACATCCAAGCCCTCAATCATGGATGCGGTATATATTTCAAAAAAAAACTCAGGTAGGATCTTTTTAAATCCCTAGGATTCCCATATAAATTTCAGATAGAAGTCACTTTTTTCATGGTTTATCGAGTTAAGAACATGCTATCAGAGTTCCATGACATAATCTCATTCACTGACCATGACCAAGAAGAGGTCATTATAGGGTAATTATAATTTTATATATTTTGGGTTGACTCAATAATTTCAAATTACAAATAGATCTAATTGAAAATGGTTTTTGTATCAACCTCATCCCAGTTTAATCCCTCCAAAATTTGGGATATAGAGAATGAGAATTCTCTCCCAAAATTCTTACCACTCAAAGGTATGATATGTGTGAGAAAATACCTCTCGGAAAGATCAAACATGAAGATCAGTTTGGGGATCTAACATTGGATTATGATTTTATAGTTATCTTGCAAGAAAATACTTAAAATTATTTTCTCGGATGGTCCTAGATATATATCCACTTGTTGGTACCTTCAATATTCAGTCATTGTTTGATGTAACCCATTAATGGAGTAGTGGAATACTACATAGTGATATCGCCCCCTTCAAGACATGTGAATCCAAATTTGTAGAAGTAGATTTATATAAAATGGGTGGTAAAACCCAATTGTGGGTGATGATATACAATTTTTTGGAACCCAATGTATTTGGGAAAAACCCAAAAAATTTTTTTAGTAAACTCGATTGAAACTATGGGATCCACATAAATATGGTAATTGTGGGAGACATTACCCCAGATGACCAAGATCCTCTTGTCCCTGGAGATTGTGTAAAATATAATAAACAATAACATCTCTCTAAAATGACTCAAGAAGTGAGTGATGGAAATGAATCATCTCATGGACTCTCACACAATAATAGTGATAGATAAGTCTCCATATTTTCAACTCTTTCTGGAAACATCTCCATAACTATTGATGAGTTCATGTGGGTAAATCATGGAACAAAAGAAGACATCAGGCCTTCTTTGATTTGTTCGGACATTCCCCTCAAGGAGAAAGAGTTGTATATTTCATTTCTAAATAAGTACCAATACCTTTTCTCTTGGGATTATACAGAAATTTTATAATTGAATCCCAATTTGGTGACACGCCATCTCAGCTTACTCAATGACCATCAAGGCTTGAAGCAGATTACCAGGAGGATGCACTCCTCTCATGACACCAATGTAGAAGAGGATGTTACAAATTGATCAAATAAATTTTTTATGAGTACTGAAATACCAAATATGTCTTTCCAATATTGTCCCAATCAAGAAAATGAATCAGCATATTAGGGTCTTCATCAATTAGATAGAACCTAATCATCACTTCCAAAAAGACAATTTCTCATGACCGATCACAAAACACTTGATCGAATAAACTACTGGTTTCCAATTCATATTTTTTGATGTGTGATTATTTTGGGAATAATTAAATAAATATGGCCCCTGAAGATGAAAAATACACTGCCTACAGAGCATCTCAAGGAATATATTTTTACTTATTTCATGTTTTTTGGATTTAATAACACTAGTTCTAGATATCAACATTCTTTGTATCATATAATTAGGAATTTCATTGGAATAATAATTGAATTTTATGTCAAAAATACGGTGCCAAAATCCCAATATGGATGTGATAACTTAAAAGTTATGAAAACAGTCTTTGACAAGATGTGAAAGAACATTATGAAGATTAGTATGCATAAATGTTCCTTCACAGTAACATCAGGTATGTTCCTTGGTATTATGGTGATCCCCCACGACATCGAGGTTGACCCAGAGAAGACTAGTGATATTTAAGAGATTTCACACACAAAAGGTTAAAATAATTTAAGGGAATATGAGGTAAACTTGCATACAATTGGTGATCCATATCCCACCTAATCAGAAAAGCACCCCCCAATCACCAGGATAATGAATAATAGAATCACTTATCAAGGGGATGATGTCTTCCAAGAAGCCTTTGAAAGTCCCATGTAGTATTTACTATACCCAGTAGTCCTAATAGATCAGGTGGAAGGGAAGCCAATCAATTTTTATGTGGCATCCACAGAATGGTCACTAGGATCCCTCCTTAAACAAAAAAATGATATGGGGAGTGATAACAGTCTCCACCTCCTCAGTTGAACAAGTCTACATACTGACACCAAATACTCTGATGTTGAGAAGAACCTTCATGCACTCATCTTCAAAATGAAAAAGATAATGCATTACATGTAGCACCATGAAGTCCATCTGGTCTCTCATATTGATCCACTCAAGTACGTCATTAGTCTTCCCATGTTGACTGGGAACCTAGCTCGATGGGCTATCATTTTTCTACAATATTACATTTATTTTCAATCATAGAAATTGGGGAAAGGGCAAACCCTTAATGATTTACTCGAAACGTATACTACCCATGAAGAATACACTAGTGTACACTTATCTTTTGTATGAGGATTTATTCTATTCCAATGACAGTCCTCGGACATGGGAGATATATTTTAATAGTGCCTCCAAAATCCCTATGGATAAAAGGATGGAAAACAATAGGTTCAATTAGGTTGTCTTAGGGAATATATTTGTCTCTCTAGACAAATACGTTTTTTCATACTTTTTATCACTATCTGAAGGCTTCATAAAAATGATGTAAGATATCTATCCCTCATTTTTGGGTTGAAAATGGCCCTATAACTACAAATATCCTACCTCAATTTCAAAGAGGATTCATAATAAGTGATAATGGATATCAATGTCAAATATTCCATCAAAAAAGGAAGAACTAGACCCCACGTTGGCCATGTCAGGGGACTGATGGAAGATTCCACTTGTGAGACTACATTATATCATGATCCCCAATCAATAAATGATCACGTCAATGCATTTCATAATGCATCAATAGTCCTGGAAAACCCTGGTCAAGAGAAATCTATCATCAACACCACGCATTGAATATTGGTCTCTTTGATCATTGTCTGCGATATAGATGAGATCAATCAGGTCAAAACCACCCCATATCATGATGCAATTAAATCCAACCCTAGATATATTGATCCTATAATTATTTGTCCTAAAAATAGAGATTTCTCAACAGATCGATCATGAAGGGAACAGATTCAGAATCGTGCAATAAAAATTACCCTTTAGAGTATTTTAAATGAACATATGGCCCTCTACCATTGAGGTTTTGATAGAATCATCTTTAGGTTCATTGAATAATGAGATATTTACACTATTATAAAATAAGTCAATGAAGGCTCTGGATACACTCATCAATATGGGACCATACTCTCCCAACAAATCCAGAGGCTATGGAATTACAAGAAAACCATGAAACCTGACTGTATATAATTTACCAAAAAATTTAACATGTAAAAATCCATGAAAAATTAATCCATAAACCCCCATAATTAGTACACATTGTTAACTATTTCTTACCATTTTTGTATGGGAAATGGATGTTGTGGGGCCATATCAACCAACTATAGCTAAGAAATTCATGATCAACCTTAATACTATAGAAAAATTCTCAAAATGAGAAAATGAAATACCCCTCAAAGAAGTAAAAACTAATAACATAATCAACATCAGAATGTACCATATAATCACCTAGTTTTGGGTACCTCACACAATATTGATGGACAACAACACTAAATTTTGTTCTACAAAGTTGAAGAAATTACACTATGAGTATAATATCAAGTCTAATTAGTCATCTCGCTATCATGAATTGAAAAATATAAAGATATATGACTTTAATAAGACTCTATTGAATATACTATAGAAGATTGGGAATAATGATAGGAATTCATATATAGATAAGATCCTCCAGGATTTATGGGCCTACCATACAACTATCTGTACACTACCCAAGAACCACCATAATCATTGGTGTATGAGACCAAATAAGTGTTACCTATAGAATTTTAGTTTCATTCAATCTAAAAAGCCATTTGTGGATAACTATCAGATGATGATAAATAACAAAAGAGGATGGCTGAATTGATTGGATCAGTGATAATAGGTTGCACAAACTACACAGTCTTGGGGTCCATCAGAATCAGATTTCATTAATTAAATGTTTCTCCATCATTCATTCCTCTAAGGATAACAGGTTTTGGCTCTTAGGACCCCAATGATACTAGGGAGAAAGCCTCCAAATATTGAACCTAAATGGGAAGTCCATTAAATCATTTAGAAGATATATCATAACAGAGCTTACTTATTTTGCACAATGGATGGGGAGCATGTCATACCCCCAATTAATGAAATATTTATCAAGAAATATTTTTTTTGTTTTCATCAAGAACATTTCAACCACGTTACATGATGATAAACTATATAATAATCCCTTGATTGTATGAAATTAAACTACACTAGTTCTTCCTCTCACCGATATTTTAAATGGCATGGATGATCATCCTGACAATAAGATAATAAACTACGTAACACCTAAAGTCTTGGAAGAAAGTCTTTAATCTATATGGTATTCAATTTCTTGGCCACATGACAATAAACTATAAGTAGTTTCATTGTGTACAATATCTAAAACTATAAAATCACTTCATAACCACATGAAATTAAACTTTGTAGATACGTCTTGGAAGTAAGATGTCAAACAGCATAGTATATCTCTTCCTTAATGCATGACATAATACTATATGGATCCAAGATATACATCTTCATTCAGGTCGGGTGATTCATTCCCTTTATTCATGAAATTAAACAATAAAGCTTATCTTGAACTATGTGTTTCTTGATTACTATAATTATAAGATGCATCATGGTTCCCAAACCTCCATCCTTCAGTCCAACAATAATATTCCTTTAATTTTCATTTTATTTCAACCTCATCCTTATTTCAACAATCAAAATTATGTCTATAATTTTCATAATACATGACATTAAACTTCACAATTTTCCAAAAACTATATATATTTTGATTCTCGCTTATAATGTGATTCATAGGGACACCTTGTTCCTATAAATTGTTACATAGATCACATGGTACAAAATCCCCCTATCATATCCTTATATTTACTCTTCATAGTAATAAGATCCCTTTCCATTCCATGATTCTCGCACTCAGGATAGCTCACATGAAATTATGAATTTTGGTGAGGCATTCCTGAAAAAACAAGGTAAAAAGGACCATGAAAGGTGCATCATGGTTTTGAATGAAAGACCTTAAAATTCATAACATGATTCCTCACTACATGAAGATAAATTTTACTATTGTTATACCTTCGATGATTTAAAACTGCCAGTTCCTAAGGACATCTCCAGAGAGGGCCCTTATAACTAGTGGTCAGTCTCCAAACACACATCCAACCAAGAAATATGTGTGATTTGATTCCTGAAATCACAGCATATTATGTGACCCCTAGATCCTAAAATCTTGGGTCTAGTCACAAAAAGTATAAAATTTCCCACAATCTATGTATATGATAGAATTCTGGAGGAAGGTTCTTTTTTGAGAACTACGTAAATCTTGATTCCTATTACAATATTATATGTAGTGTCACCTAGATTTATATACTTAGTCCTACCCGCAATACCCATTTTCACATTTGGATTAAACTTCATTTTTGAACGATGTTAAACTACATGGTTACTTAAGAACTATGTGTGACCTAATTCATATAATCACATGATACATATTCCTGACCAGATCTCTAATCATGGTCCCAATTACAATAATAAATGGAAATAATTCCCACCTTCAATAATAGTCCAGAGTTGTGTAGAATTTTTCCCATTCAAGAACCTTGTGTGGCTTCATTCCTATATTCACAGGATATGTAGTGATGCCCAGATCTTGAATGAGTTGTCTTTGATACAATAATGAACAAAACATGTACTTAAAAACTAGATATGCGTAATTTTATATAATATTATTATTCATATGATTCAGATATGCAAATGGTTTTCTTGTGAATACAATATATGATTCACATTTTTTCTTTTTCTTTCAACATACTTACCAAATGATGTTAAATAGCATGATAAAATTTCATATTTGCATGACAATAAACTATAATGAACATGTCCTTAACACATGATGTTATACTACCTGGAATAAAATACATTCCCACAAAAAGAAAATAAATTGTGCAGACCATGATTAATGTTTCATCCTTTATCAAAGGACCAAAAGATCCACATACTAGTTGTCCATAGTGTTGGGTGCTTCTTCCATATTTAAAAAGCCTCAATCCATATATCATACATCATGTATCTAGTACTTTGGGTTTCAAAAACCTTCCATGGAACTTGGGAAAGATACTTGGATTCAAGAGACCCTTTCATTATTATGTATGTATCACTATAGATCCTTCATATAAAACTAAGTTCATAAACAAAATACATCACTCTAAAATAGATATTTATTATCCTTATAGGATCTGACCTCACAATGGTAGAACCCAATGCCTCAGTGTGATCTAAAATATTCCCAGTATGATTTTCCAATATCATTACTCATGAAATAAGAACATTGAGACATGATTTACAATAGGCTCATATCCCACTCAGAAGGATGTTCTGGTGCTCTTCACCATGGGTATCCTAATTAGTATCATGTGTAAAAACCCCCATATTAGTTCCATGTGTATCATTACCATAATATACCTACACTTTTGTCAAATATGCAAGACCATAAAATGTTTCCTATAATGGTATATATCGTAAAATCTTAAATTTCTAGTGAAGGAGACATGAAACATTCTAGGTTGAAAACCTACAAATGGAAGCCTGGTAAAAATGTGATTATTCTCTAATTAAACTCTTCATTTACTTAGATTAGGAAATAACTAAGGCTCATATAAATAATGAAAAAAGAGCATAGGTCTTACTCTGTATCCTTAGTGAAATCCAAGTAATGCTCATTAAACCCAATAGTTTAGGAAAATGATATAATAATGATTTGTCACATCTCTTCACCATGAGAATATATTCTCTAGTTTCTTACAAAACATATAGGTTACTCAAAAGATTATCAAATATTTCACTTACCATAAATCACACATACTTATTTGGGTGTATCAAATCATGAAAATCCTTCCATTCCCTTATAAAAGATACCTGGCTTCAGGGGACCCTTTTCATTACTATGGATGTATGTCAGTGGATCCTTCATATGCAGTTATGATTGTCAAAAAATTTGTTACTTTGAGAAAAGGTCTTTCTAATCCATGTTATCCCATACAACAGTACGATAGAACCTATAACTTCATTGGGTTTGGGGTCATTATCGGTATGATTTTCCCATATCATCCTACAAACCAGATCTCTTTGGACTATGATTTACAAAATCCATACAAAACTATCCAAGTAGATTCAAAATCCTCGACATTACATCATAGTGTTTCTTAACCACCCTCAAGCCTAGAATGCGACACTCAATTCCTAGACCTCTGATGGACCATGCCTCAAAATTTTAAATCACAGTGTGTAGGGATCACACTTCACAATCAAGAGAAAAACTACCCTAGGTTCCTAGAACCCTTACTGAATGGTCTTCCCCATAACCAACCTCATCATCAGGATATTTGACTATTCAAAAAGCTTCCATGAACGTCATGAAAGAGTGGATATCATATTTGTATTAACCATGTTATCAACATATAAGGCCCTTGGCACACTAACTAAAGGAATATCCTCCTTACAATTAAGGACCTTCAATCTTTGTGATCCCTAGAAACACTTTGAAAAAACATGGAACTTCATTGTGTTATGGTTCTTCCCAGCCATGAATTCTAATCCCATATTCATGACTCAAACGTTTGGGTTATGACATACATCAAACATATTCCAACTATCTAGGGAGACCTAACAACACTATTATTTCTCCCTAAACTAATATTCTTCCCATAAATATTCCACAACCCTTGGAAAAGAGTCGATATTCCTCTATTTGACAATGTTATTGATGCATATGGCCCTTGAACTATTAACCAGAGGCTTCTACTCTTTATAGGAATGGACCTCTAATACCTATGAGCCTTAGAAACACAAAAGTACAACCCCACACCCAGGCTAATTTTGTGTCATTCCTAGAATGTCTTCCCCATGTTCCATGACCATCAATAATAATCTGAGTTAAAATTTTCTAAACAATAGCAATACATGGTTTGAGAAAAAATACCCAAAACTATAAAGATGGATGGTAAAAGCTAGAAGACCCTAAACTATAATAATAGAAGGTTTGACCTAATGACGGTAAACTATAGTGATAGAAGTTCGGAGGTAAACGACCCCAAAATGAAATGATTGAATGTTCGAGCTAAAAGACCCTAAAATACACCGATATAAGGTTTGAGATAAAAATCCCTAAACTACAGGAATAGATGCTCCGAGCTAAATAACCCTAAAATATGGTGATATAATTTATGAGCTAAAATACATTAAACTAAATCAATTGAATTTATATGCTAAATGGACCTAAACTATAGTGATATAAGGTCAGAACTAATTGAACATAAATGAAAGAATTATAGGTCCTTGATAGTAGTCCCTAAAATAAAATTATAGAAGGATTGTGTAGAGTGACAATAAAATAAGTAAATAGAATGTTTAATGTAAAATATCTTAAAATACAATGATAAATGGTCAAATCTAAAAGTCAATAAAATACATCGATAGATAATCCATGCTAAAGGACCCTAATCTAAATCGAGGCGTGTTCCATGCTAAAAGAACATAATCTATAGTACATGAGTGATTCTGTTTTCCAGAATAAAAAATCCTATAAATCCCATAATATGTCGTTAAAAAATTAAATTTTCACTATCCAAAGATATCATCTTTTGAAAAATATATAATACTCTCAATTGAAGAGATATATTATACCCAAATTTTCCTTCTAAAAATTAGGTGATCTCAAGATAGATAGAATAGATTTATCAGTAGGGAAAGTCATTTTAGTTGGTATTAATGAGTTCTTCCTAAAAATAGTCTGTTATGATTTAAATATTCATATCTATATAATCATGTTTACTTGGTATTATGAAAAGGGTGGGATTAAATAGTGATTCACATAATATCATATCAACAAAGAATCATTAACATCATGAAAGAATGAAAAACTAGAAAATAACATGTAAATTTTAAGAGATCTATTCATAGATAAAGCATTCAATGAAAGTAATAATGTCCACAAATCAGTACCTTTTCTAAAAACATAAAATTCAATGAAAGATTAAAAAATTGAAGTAACATCACAATATATGCATGAATGATTCCTTGTGTTATGAAAGTCTCTAGTCGAGGGAGGTCATAAATTAGTATAACTGATTTACAGATTCAGTTTCAACTTTTGTAAACAACTACAACTTCTCTTCCTTGGAAATGGATTCAAACTACAGTTTGTCTATTACATCATGAAGTCCCTATGTCTCCCCCATGATCTTATCTGATATCTAAAGTGCATGTTGAAATTGGGAAAACTCAACCTGAGGAAGGATGATCTTAGACTGAAAACAACCAATTTCGGAAAGAAGATGGTCGGTTTTTACCACAATAGTGTTGACTACATCTTGGTGAGTATCCTCATCCACAACACACTGTGAAGATCATTTATAGCTTCATCTATGTTATTATTTACTAAAGAGGAGTCCTCACCAGCTACCACCCTCATTTCAAGGGACCTCTTCTATTATCTTAGAGATACCACTTCATTCACATGGTTTTGGAAGGTTGTATAATAAAATATCTCATAATAGAGGGTGGGAAATATAAATCAAAGGTGTATTAACGTATCCTTAATCTCCTCCAATATGGTCTCCAAAACTAAGTCCCAACTCTCCCTCCACACGTGTTGATATATCGATTGATATAATGACATAGACCCCAACCATGATCCAATCCCATACAAGTAATAGGAAAATATCATGGCACTAGGCCACTCCAAGAAAGAGTTTTTGTCATAGAATTTGATAACAACGAGAGATAAAGGCCATTATATTTTTTGATTCAGTAAATGGAACCCCCAAGGGATCTAGGACGAGAGACTCTTTACTTCGGGGTGAATACACTATGGTAAGGGTAATATGGGTTTATTAATCACAAGATAAATAACATGTTATCACCAAGTAATCAAACGATATGACCAATGTAAGAAATATACCTTTCTCAATTGCCTCACTAGATACATACATTTCCCCAACCCCATCTTTGAATGAAGAAGTGACTCTCTATTATGATGAATGTCTCTATGGAACTTATGGTTCTTTTCATAAAGATATACATTTATCACCACCACTCATGATTGGAGGAAAAAATATAGTATCATTTTGTAGGCCTCAAATTGAGAAAAATTATAGTCATTAAGAATTAAAAAACATATCCAAAAGTCACATCCATTATTGAAAACATGGTAGGAGAATAGCAACTGATGTCAACATTATCCAAAAGTGAATCCAACCATGATGGATAATGTAGTGTGATCATTGAAATTTCTACAGCATGAAATAATAATGATTGATTTAGATCCTAATCCACCTCTTCTTCTTGATGAGTTGGGCCTGACAGTGAAGGTTATGTATAAGAAACCAAACACTCAACCTCATCCTCATAAGTGGATACATTTTCTTCCAAGAAATATTTACAAGGACCTAAGAATTTTTTCAAGATAAAAATGTGTTTTTTTGATTAGTATGAGATAATAGAAGAGTGAAATACCACAAATACTAGTTGATTCTATAATAGAATACCCTAACAATACAAGTTTCTTCATTTTCCTCTTCCCTTCAAGGGAATGCTCTCTAAAAGGTGATGCAGCTGAAATTTTTGTTCCAAAAGAAGAAATCACCACCATCATATGGGAAAATAGACACTGGGATTCATCATCATAGGCCTCCTAGTTGAAACCTAGCTCCTCTCTAATAATTATACCAGTGGTATTATATTCAGGGGATGGTAGAACTAGCCGAAATTTAGGAGACACCTATGTATATGATGGTAAATGTGTAATTCCCAGACCCCAGATACCCAGATTCGGTGTATTATTTTAATACATTAGAATGATCATAAAAGATCAAGTCTCCATAGTCCACACTCATATCCCCTCATACTATCCCTGTAGGTCATTCATAAAATACTTTTCCCATCCTGGGAAAAATAAAACATAGAAAGGGGTGAGATCAGATGCTCAGTATGGATAACAACTTAGTAGAAACATTCATAAATAAACATAAATATTAAAGGCAAGCTATAAATAAAACAAAAGCCTTTTAAACTATAACTTTAGAATAATATGGAAATGATAAAAATAAATAATTCCATTTACTTATTCACATGGATATTCTATTAATCGAATAATCACATGCAAAATCAATAACCGCTTTCATAATGATGGAATGCATAATTCCAGACTATCATAACCACATAGTCAAGGCATTTGTGCCAAGACAATAAATAGGATTTTGTAAAGTCCCTATGCCAAGAAACTAGTCTGTCTCATGAGACCTACCGATGCATCAAGGAGCTATAGCAGGCTCCACCAGTCACTTACTAAGTCCAATAAATTCCACATATGAAAAGGTATAAACATAACATAAAAATTCTTATTAAAACTGGCATACGAAATGTCAATAAATTACCCATAAACCATGAATGGTATAAAAATAACACATCCACAGTGAAACATATCACAAAACCTTCAATACAATAAAGATGATTTGTATCATAATAAATCAACATCAAACAAGTTTAAAATCAATTAAAGGATTTTGACATAGATGAAAATGATTTGTAAAACTCTTTGAGAGAAATATTCCTTTTTCATGAAATCATTTAAAAGTCATGCAATTTCGAAAGGAAGACATTTAAATAAATTTTTGAATAAAAGTATCCCATTACTCTTTGAACCTTTTTAATGTAATTTACATTTTAAAACATTCATGTCCATTTAAATAAATCCTTAAAACCATTTTGAAAACATGGACATTAATGAAAATGGTTTAGAATAATAAATTATAAAAAAAATTAAAATGATGTTTTAGTAAAAAGTCCCTTAAAATAATCCCTTTGAAAACTATTTTATGAAATATGGAAAGGGATAATAAATATGTCCCAATAGATACTTACGTAAAAACAACTTCAGATAATAAAGAGATTGTGAAATTAATCCATACCAATTTGGTAACATATGAAACATACACCCCATTAAAGAGGTATCATAAAATCAATATGTAAATACACATAATTTAGAGTGTATTACAAGAATAATATTATTATGGGCAGTACATACACCACACAAAAGTTAATAGTGGCAATATGCCACGAATCACGGGGGAAAAAGGAGTGAGATGAAAACCCCTTACATTGTACTTTTTCTTGGTTTGTGGTAGGTTAATCTCCTGTATAATTGTTAAATAATTGTTATTAAAATATTCAAGATTAATATACATTAATATGATATCCTATATTATCTTTTCACATTTCATTGTTAATAATATCTTAGTATTATCGTCGTTTCGGGTGCTAACTTACTCGTTTTCTTTAATATCTTTTGTTACATAAGCTGTGGTTGTTATGTATAGGTTGTATCTTATTCATATCCAAAATGATATCAAGTTCTTAACAATTATTTTTATTCATCAAATGATAATTATACTTGAATGGATATGATGGGGAATGAATCTCATTGCTTTTATAGAGACAGTAGTCTGTACGTACGCACGAGCGACAATATCATTAGTTTGATATTAAAATAATATATAATTGGATGGTATGTAATATATAATGAATCATTATAATGTTATATTTATTATTTAAATGAATTAGACATCATTATTATACCCATCCAAATAATAATATGTTGAATAACAATTACACCACGACGTGGAGACGGTAAGCCATATGTATGCACGTATAGTGACATGTCATTCAAAGGATCGATAGAATACTGAATATGGTTGTACCATATTTATAATAACATCACAATATATTAAAGATAATGGAGATAATATTTTATAATGTAAATAACAAATAATGAAGAAGTTGAAAAAGAAAGGAACGAGGAAGAGGGTGGTGAAAACATTACCTCTTCTTCGAGTTCTTCCTTTTGATTTGATCAAAAGGGCACCATAGGTTGGATTTCTAATAAAACTAAGGCCTCTAAGATGAATTTAGGAAATTTGAGAGAGTATTTGGGCATGGTTTGGCCGAGCCAAAATGCTTTGAATTTGTAAATTAGTGAGAAGGGGGAGTGCCCTTTTATAAGAGGGGTGAAGGGTACCTTTGGAAAATCTAGAAATATTATTTTATAATAAATTAATATTCGGTTTATAATACCTCAAAAGTGTATTATTTAAAGTTTAATGTGGGAATGGTTCTAAATCCTTTCAACCAATATATTTTAGACATGTTTGGGTCATTATATTAACCTTATCATTTAGTTTTAACTCTTAGTTAATTAGTTTGACATTTACCATGTCACGTTGTATTTTTATATTATATAGTTAATAAACATACTATATACATCCAAGTGACCCACAAGTGGTACATTAATGATACACATATCATTATATAAGTCATTTGGTCAATACTTAGATTTTTAGGAATAGAATATCAATTAATAATATAATATTTGTTTTAAAAACACTTTTATGTCAATTTTGACACTATTTGTTATTTTATTTTTATGAAAATCAAAACAACATGATTAATTAGAAAAAACATAATTAAATCAATAATAACATTTCATATTAACCTATAAAATTATTGTCATTCATAAAAAGTCTGAAATTACTTTTATTTGAATATTTATAATATCAATTATTTACATGTTTCAATAATTAGGTAATTACTGCAACACCATTGTGTCATAAATAAATAAAATTATTTAATGTCTAAAAATTATAAATAAAATCTCATTATGTAGGAGATATATTTACCTTTATAATTTATATTTACAATCAAATTTATCTTATGTATAACCTGATATTAAAAATGTTTTAGTAATTAAACATTGATTTTAAATCTTTTAACTCTTCTTTGAATTAAATAATAAATAATGTCCTAATATAACTCAAGTGTACCTAAATGATAATATTATATTCCTAAGGTTGTTTTAGGTCGAGATACACTTGTCCAATAGAATTAGGACATGTTTTAGGGTAATATTAATATCATTTTTACCCATCATTACCTTGTTTACTTTTAACCGTGGTAAATAAAAGTATAAAGTTACTATTCACCAAAAATTATTTTCATCTCATTGAACCAGTATTTTCAATATTCCACTCACAGAAGTGGTAAAATTAAGTTTTTTGTAAATTTCCAAATTCTTTTATGAGGTGGGTAAAAGACAGTGAAAAGTTCAATAATCTTTTTTTATATCTAAAATTATTCTGAACTAACTCCAATGAATTAAATTGAACTTATATAGGTATTATGTATCTATTTTGACTTTAATTAAATTTAAATAAAATAAATAAATATTTAAATAAAAATCAATTTTAAACTATAACTCTGTGTTTTTTCACTATTCATCAAAAATTGAATGCTTTTAGAAAAATACCAAAATTTTACCCTAGGGTAATTTTGATATTACGAATCCAAAAATGAAGTCCATATTGAAAGATAAAATTTATAAAATTTCAAAAATTGGATATTACTTTTCATAATGGCTAGTTTGATTGGTTGTGGTGTGTGTTAGAACTCGAAGTTGCATACAACACACGCTACTGTATTATTCAAAGATAAGTGTACCATGGAAGATTGGGGTGTTACATTCTCCCCTCCTTCAATAAATTGCATCCTCATAATTTGAAATTGTTCTTAGAAAATAAATGGTTGAAAATAGAAAATATCTTTGTGGGAAAACCCACATTGGAAATTGGGTTGATGAAATTTTGTCTTAATAAGAGGAAAAGAGAAATGAAAGGGTCACCACCAAATTATGATCTCGATTTGGAGAACATTAGTGGAAATTAGAGACACAGAATTGAAGGAAAACATACATATTTATAGGGAGTGATTGAGGTCATCAGTCACAAACAATCGTAGAATTGAGGGCCTCAATGCCATCAGTCTATGATGATTTAAAATATCATTGGTTCAACAAAACATTAGGTATTAGGATAACACATTTTTGGTTTTATGATCCCTTACCTAATGTTTATGAATAAAATTATTCATAGAATAAGATAAATATATATACATATATATATATATATACTTGACAGGAAGATTTTTATCCATCAACTAATTTCTACCTAAAACTCATATTTCACTACAAATGATAATAGAACTCAAAAATATTATATTTATCCTAATCGTATAAGGATACATACATTAATATATACCATTAAAATTATGAAAAATACTCTATAATGACCAGGGACTTCCTGTAGGATAGTGGTATGTAATAAAGGTCTGTCACACAATGGTTGTGGGTTCGATTCCTGCAGCTTTGTCCGACGCGACGGGTTATCCCCCGACCTGCAGGTTGTCCTTTTCCTAAAATTATAGTATTATTGAGATAATAATCTTAAGAAATGTTTTTAAATTAATCCATACTATCCAAAGTTCAACATAATCAATTCCAACCTATATAGTTATCCAAAATACTTTTGTCCAAACTCTCTCTCTTAAAGGTTTGTAAATTCCAAAATCAATTATAACATCAAATTCCCCCAAAAAAGTAATTGTTCTTATTGTCACATACTAAAAATATGATTACCTTTATCATATTAAAACCATAATGAAAACAACATGTACTGTAGTACAATCCTTATATATTTCACATTATTCTTATAACCAGAATATAATCCTTGAGTCCAAAAACACAAATACATTAATTATTCAAATTCATTTATAGTAACATCATAAGCCTGGACTTGCTCCCTTGGCCTTTTCTGAGGTATGTTTCCTTGGCACTTAGGGCATTCATTTTCATAATTCCCCATTTCTCTACAATTGTAGCATTCATCATTGATAAAATCTTTATTCCCTTGCAATCACGAGTTTGGTGACCTTTTTCTCCACATTTTCAACAAACTCCCATTCCTGTTAGGAAAGTACGGAGGTGTTTCTTACCAAAATTATAACATAATGGAAAATCATTATTTCCCTTTTTCCCTTTATCTGTCTCTTTCTCCACCGTTATCTTCTTCTCTTGCTTTACATTGTTGTCATATGACTTAGAGAATTAATTTTCTGTCTTTATATCACACTCGACAATATCTTCATACGATGAAAAGGATTTTTATACTAAATCTCGACAGAGAAGTGGTTTTAACCCATCAAAGAAACAATCAATATTATCTCTTGGGTTACGTATATAATTTGTAGCATGCCTCGCTAACCTTGTAAAGTTAGACTCATGCTTTCCAACATTATCATCCTCCTTTTACATAGACTCAGAAATTGTCTTTCCATATCCACTCAATGGTCACGAGGACCCTCCATTCCATATTTGATAATTCATCATCTTCCGTTGTGTTTTTAATCAATGACCACCATTGATCAGCATCTCCAGTGAGGAGATAAACTGCCATGATAACTTTTTCCCTTTCACTACTCCACAAAGCCTGAAATGTTTTCTCTGGGGAAATTTTCCATTGCTCAGCTACTAATGGATTTGTACTCCCATTGAATGTTGGTGGCTGTTGCCTCATGAAGCGATCTATCATTGATCTTACACCCTACAGATCAGGGTGCTCCATACGAGTAAGGTTATTATTCATAACCTGAGTGAGTTGTCCCATTATGGTTATAAGCTGATCAGCAGCATCTGTATAATCAGATCCACAATAATTATCTTGAGCATGAGGGAAATCCCTACATGGAGTGCATGCATTGATATAGTTTCCATTCCTTCCACTAGGCGTTATTTCTAAACAATGGAATGCACTAGATTAGTTTATTAATCGTAATACATAAATCCAAACTTGTAAAACACATAACATAAATTGAACTATTTATGGATATGATCCATAATCATAAAAAAAATTTCTTTGAGGAAGTATATACTCATAAACCCTTCATAATGGTTTGTAAAGAAAATGAGAATTACCCTAAGCATATCCCCCAGGAGTGTCGTAACCAAAAGTGCAGCAAGGCCTGTTGTCGCGAACCATTTCCCGTTTGAGTCTATCTCAAAGTGATGTTTTTGGGTTTTTCCCCTAGGTACATATGTTCCAGATCCACCTCTACTTACTCGTATCCAGATAGGGATGTATTTCTCGGAAAACTCAAAAAATCTATACAATACCAATATTCTAGGAGGTTCTTCTATACTAATCCTCAAATTACATCTTAGGTCTATGTGCTGTAATCAGAGTTTATCTAAATCTAGATTCCAAGGATTGTACTAAACTTAATCGGATTCCAACTGTAACACCCCGACCCCAATTACCCAGAGTCGGTGCATTATTTTAATACATTGGAATGATTAGAAAAGAAAAAGTCTCGAAAGATCGATTAGTTTAGTAGCCCAGGAAACACTAAATACATTCATAAAGTTTACAATACATCGTAAAATGAAAACTACAACAACATATTATCCATATTCCACACTTATATCCCATCATACTATCCCTTAAAGTCATTCATAAAATACTTATTCACATCCTGCGAAAAATAAAACATAGAAAGGGGTGAGCTCAGATGTTCAGTAAGGATAACAATATTGCAGAAATTTTCATAAATAAGAATAAATTTTTAAGGCAATGTATAAGTAAAACAAAATCATTTTAAACTTGACCTTTATCATAATATGGAAAATATAAAATGAAATAATTACATTTACTTATTCATGTGGATATTCTACTAGTCGAATAATCACCTGAAATATCAATAACCACTTTCATAATGATGGAATGAATAATGAAAGACTATCATAACCACATAGTCAAGGCCTTGTGCCAATACTACAAATATGATTTTGTCATGGCCTTGTCCCACGACACTAGTTTGTCTCAGGAGACCTACCGATTCATCGAGGAGCTATAGCGGGATCCGCCCTCACTTACAAAGTCAAATGCATTCCTCATATGAATGGTTTTAAACATAACTTTAACATTCATATTAAAATCGGCATAGGAAATGTCAATACATTACCAACAAAAAATGAATGGTATAAATATAACACATCCACAGTCAAACATATCACAAAACCTTCCATACAATAAAGAATATTTGTATCATAACAAATCAACTTCAAACAAGTTTCAAATTTATTAAAGGATTTTGACATAGATTAAAATGGTTTGTAAAACGTTTTAGGAGAAATATCCCTTTTTTATTAAAACATTTAAAAGTCACACAATTTAGAAAGGAAGACATTTATATACATTTTTGAATCAAAGTGTCCCATTCCACTTTGAATATTTTGAAATTAATTACCCTTTTAAAACATTCATGTTAATTTAAATAAATCCTTAAAACCATTTTGAAAACATAGACATTAATGAAAATGGTTTAGAAGAATAAACCATTAAATCATATTAAACGATGTTTTAGTAAAATTTCCCTTAAAATAATCCCTTTGAAAACTATTTTATGTAACTTTAACATGGATAATAAATATGTCCCAGTAGATACTTACGTAAAAAAACGTCAAATAATAAAGATATTGTGAAATTAACCCTTACCAATTTGGTAACTTATGAAAAATACACCCCATGAAAGAGGTATCATACAATGAATATGTAAATACACATAAATTAAAGTTTAATACACAAAGAATACAATTTTGGGCAGTACATACACCACACAAATGGTAATAGTGGCAATATGGCACAAATCTCACGGGAACAAGGAGTGAGACGAAAACCCATTACATTGTACTATTACTTGGTTGGGGGTAGGTTAAACTCATGTATAATGGTGAAATAACTTCTATTAAATTATTCAAGAATCATATACATTAATATGATATAATATATGATCTTTTAGAATTTCTTTGTTAATAATATCTTAGTATTATCGTCGTTTTTGGTGTTAACTTACTTGTTTTCTTTTATATGTTTTGTTACATAAGTCGTGTTTGTTATTGATAGGTTGTATCTTATTCATATCCAGAATGATATCAAGTCCTTAAACATTATTTTTAATCATAAAATGAGAATTAGACTTCAATGGATATGATGGGGAATGAATCTCATCGCGTTCGTGGAGAAGGTAGTTCGTACGTACACACGAGCGAAAATATCAATATTTTGATATTAAAATAATATATAATTGGATGGTATATCAAATATAAAAAATAATTATCATTATATATTTATTATTTACATGAATTAAACATCATTATTATTCCCATACAAATAATAATATATTGAATAACAATTACACCACGACGTGGAGACGGTAAGCCGTACGTATGCACATATGTTGACATGTCATTCAAAGGATGGATAGAATACTGAATATGGTTATACCATATTTATAATAAAATCATAGTATATATAAGATACTTTATTTATTATTTTAGAATGGAAATAACAAAGAAAGAATAAGTTGAAGAAGAAAGGAACTAGGAAGAGGGTGGTGAAAACATTACCTCTTCTTCGAGTTCTTCCTTTTGATTTGATCAAAATAGCTACTTATATTGGCTTTATGATAAAACTAAGGCCTCTAGGTTGAATTGAGGGAATTTTATTGAGTATTTGGGCAGGGTTTTCCCGATTCAAAAGGCTTTGAATGTGTGAATTAGTGAGAAGGGGGAGTGACCTTTTATAAGAGGGGTGAGGGGTTCCTTTGGAAAAGCTAGAAATATTATTTTATAATAAATTAATATTCAGTTTCTAATGGCTCAAAAGTGGATTCTTTAAAATTTAAGGTGGGTATGGGTCGAAATAATTTCATCCAATAGATTTTATATAGGTTTGGTTCATTATATTAACCTTATCATTTAGTTTTAACTCATAGTTAATTAGTTTGACATTAACCATGTCACTTTGTATTTTTATATTATATAGTTAATAACATACTATATACATCCAAGAGACCCCCAAGTGGTCCATTAATGATACAAATATCATGATATAAGTCCTTTGGCTGAACCTTAGAATTTTAGGAATAGAATATCAATTAATAATATAATATTCGTTTTAAAAACTCTTTTATGTCAATTTTGACAGTATTTTGTATTTGATTTTTGTGAATATCATAACAGCATGATTACTTTGAAAAAATAATAATTAAATCAATAATAACATGTAATATTAAAATATAAAATTATTGGAACTCATAGAAAGTCTCAAATTAAATATATTTGTATATTTATAATATCAATTATTTTAATATTTCATTAATTAGGTAATTACTGCATCACCATTGTGTCATAAATAAATTAAATTATTTAATGTCTAAAAATTATAAATAAAATACCATTATGTAGGAAATAGATTTATCTTTATAATATATATTTACAATGGAATTTATCTTATGTATAACGCTATATTAAATTTTTTTTAGCAATTAAACATTGATTTTAACTCTTTTAATTCTTTTTTGAATTAAATAATTATTAATGTCTTAATCTAATTCAAGTGGACCTAAATGATAATATTTTGTTACTAAGGTTGTTTTCGGTTGAGATACACTTTTACAATAGAATTAGGACATGGGTCAAGGTAATATTAATATCATTTTTACCCTTAATTACCCTATTTACTTTAAACCGTGGAAAATAAAGTAAAAAGATACTATTCACCAAAAATTATTTTCATCTCATTGAACCACATTTTACTCCTTGATATTATCCATGACTCTCAGATTTTATAAATTCCACTCACAAAAGTGGTAAAATTAAGTTTTATATGAATTTCCAAATTCTCCTAGGAGGTGGGTAAAAGACGGTGAAAAGTTCAATAAAAAAATTTTATATCTAAAATTATTCTGAACTAACTCCAATTAATTACATTGAACTTATATAGGTATTATGTATCTATTTTGACCTTAATTAAATTAAAATAAAATAAATAATTATTTAAATAATAATTCGGTTTTAAACTATAACCCATTGCTTTTTCATTATTAATCAAAAATTGAATGTTTTCAGAAAAATACCAAAATTTAACCCTAGGCTAATTTCGATATTATGAATCCAGAAAATAAGTCCATTTTGAAAGATTAAATTTATAATATTTCCAAAATTGGGTATTACTATTCATAACGGCTAGTTTGATTGGTTGTGGTGTGTGTTAGATCTCGAAGTTGCATACAACACACGCTACTGTATTATTCAAAGAGAAGCATACCGTGGAAGCTTGCGGTGTTACAAAATGTCTTATCTTCTTGAAATATTCTTACAGAACCATTATCCTTCTAGAATCCAGTTTCATTATAGACATGGGATTGTACAGAGTAGATTTTTGTTAGGAGGCCTTGCTCACCAATTGGGATAATTTACCACTGTGATTTAAGTGAATCCAAACCTAATCTTAACCATGAGATAAACCAATTAATGATTTATGATGTGGAAGGATTACCATATCACGAGTCTAATACCTAGTAAGAATAATCTAAAATTGGTGAGATACCATCAGATGATCCATTTATCGAACATAAATAGAGAAATGACATCTTGAATGAAAACATAGTAAATGGATGCTAAACCGACATGTTGTGTACCACTTGTAGATGAGGTCCCAATCAATATTGGGGGAACAAAAACCCTTAATAAGTGACTATATATATGACCATGACATGATATTGGCCTCATTAGTATAAAAAATATCACCTTTTTGCACTCTCTAGTATGTTCTGAAAGAGAAATAGTAAAAGAAGCTCATACAAGACCAGATATCTCAATCATTTCTTGTAACTGTTATTATCACACTAATGCATTATAGGTATGGTATAAAATGGAAATTGGGTATACCTTATATTTTAATGAATTCATAGTCTCTTAGTTGAGTGCCTATTGAACCCAATAATACTTGGAAAGGTCCAATGATCCTATAAGGGTCATTTAACATGTAAACATGTTGAAGAAGATGATAATATTTTGACAACATGGGGAATGAAATCCTAATGTGCACCCCCCCTTCGATAGATTTTTCCAAAATGAAAGTGGAAACTCTAAAACTTCTATTTTCCTTCATGGTATGTAAGTATCAACTCAATTGAATGGTGATAAAACTGGCCAATTGGATAGACTCGTCAATACTGAGGGAAAATTTCTATCCCCATTCATTAAATTTTCCTTCTTCAACCAAGGGTTTATGACAACCCTACTTTTTATTACAACATAAACATGATTTATTACAAGAAACATCCCTTTATAAAACAAAGAAGATCAAGAGTTTTAGTGTCTTGGGGCATAGGATCATTACATGAAAACTTAGAACATGAAATACATCATCTTTATTGAAAACTTCCTTTACATGACCACTACATTCCCTCGTACTTAGCATTGCATGGGATAACCTGAGGACATGCAATAGAAAAGGGTGAGCTATAAAGCCCAGTAAGGTAGTACACATGGAATAACATGAGGATTAAAATACATGTTATACAATATTCATATCAATAGATAATAAAAGAAACATGAACATAAAGTCATGATAAAGCTTGATAATCATAACATGGAAATGTGGCAACAATACTTAACATGGAATTAGCATGAGCCAAGGCTCATTGCACATAAAGCATGAGTAAACCCTCATTGCACATGCAGCATGAGGAAACCCTATTTTCACTTGAATTATCATGAGTCAACACTCATTTCACATGACATATCATGATACTATACTTTACCCAATGCATTGGAGCGCTATAAGGGCGCACCCTTCTTAAAGATTTCATTTCATGCATAAGTGTGCCACATGTATCATAAAACATGGATTCAAACATAATTATTTATTCCAAGATAAAGGAATGTGGAATTAATACATGTAACTTTACAATCAATAATTAAATGTGCATAAAGGTGAATACCCTTGATGGAGAAATGGGCATGGTATCCACTACACAATGACATTGGCTTAGAAAATCGGTGCGATTTCGGCAGCGTAAGGGCGTGACATAAGAATTCATAACAAATGGATGATGAGAGAGAATGTGGTTCCTCATCATATTTACATGTAATGGAAAGTAAGGAGGTAATATAGATACATGTCCCAACAATTGAAATGGAATTTAGATTCATGATACAAAAGTATTGCTTGAATGTAAAAGAAGAGAGAGAAGTTCCTTTCAGAATTTCGGCATAGTAACGGGTGTACAAGGGAGGCATTTAATGAGAGCGAAATGGGTCTCCCATCATTCAAAAAATAAGAAGGAAGTATGGGGGAGGTTCAAAACCATACCCCAACATTCATAATTGAAATTAAAAGGGCAATACAACTTAATGAAAATTTACAAAATTGAGGAAGGAAGAAAAAACCCTTACTTGGAAGTGTGCTTCCCAAGGCTATAGAGAGGATTGTTAGAGGCTTATTGGGAGCTTGGGGCACCTTGGGAGGATTATAGATAGAGTAGGGCAGAGGTTGGACGAAATCCATATGATTTTAGTGAGGAGGAAGTGGGAGCTTGGTTGGGTTTATATAGGAAAGGTGAGAGAATTCTTTATTATTTAGGTTTGGGACCCCTTATATTAAACTAATCCAAACCACAAACCATCCCATGGGTTTTCCCATGGTTTCTGTAAAAGGAAATAGGAAAACAATATTTTACAAGTCCAAGGTCGGAACTTATTAAAATAATAAGGTTGCTTATGTGGAGATGAGTCACACTCCCATGGAAATTAATTTAAAAAGGAAAAGTGTTGAATAAGTCTTGAGGGGTTCATTAATGCTTTGAAAAGTAAGTCAAACAAACCCAAAATCACTTTATTTTAATGGTAAAAAATATATTTTCCGAAAATAAGGATTATAGTATTTTATTACATCACCATTGGGTCATTATGATGTCATAAAACACATTATATATTTAAACGGTATTTAATTTTTACCCAAAAATTTGACTGTCTCAGAAAATTATGAAAAATTCACCGTTGGATAATTTCGACATCGTGATTAAAGAAATGACATTTATTTTATCTAAAAAAATTTCTAAATATGTTAATTTTCACTTTTAAAATAAAAACCAACATTTATCGAAAATTCACGGGTTTTGACAGAAATGGATTTCAAACCTTAATATAACATTTTAATTGCATTCATAAATTTATAAGATAATTTATATTTAATTAATTTAATAATAATATTATTATTTTATTAAAATATTAATTAATTCAAAAATACCTTAATTTAATAAAATAGATTTCTTAATTAAATAATAACTAAAAAAACAATTTGTACTTTAAAAACTATTTACAATGTATAAAAATGACTTGAAATTAGATTCATTATTATATACAAAATTAATGTACATAGTATTACTTATTTGTTACATAACCCCTTAAAATAGCCTCATAAGACCTAAGGGTAAGGTGAGCGATGGTGACAGACTCTTGGGGTGGCTCAGATAACATTGCTCGAGTGGTAATCTCTATCAACGTCCACTTTTCCCGTAGACGGTCCCATTCGAGCTTGACATGTTGAAGCTCAGCTTGGGCTTGGTCAAGGGACAAGCCCAAGGATGCCACCTCTTTTCCGAGCTCTGACAAATGGACTTCGTATGGGGCAATTCTACTGGATGAGGCCATTGCTTCCTTCGTCTGAGTAAAATTGGGTTCGTTAAAGCCTTTTATTTATACTAATCACATGATCACTATTCAACGAATATATTAACAACAGTCACCATTCTTAACATAGAACCAAAGAAGTTGACATCTTATAAAAACATTTTTTCATAAAGAGACATTTAACTGGATCAAGAGAGATTTTCCATTAATGAAACATTGGGACGTTACAATATTCCCCCCTTAAAGAAATTTCTCCCTCGAATTTTTCCTTTTCCCACACTAAAACAAATGTGGGTAACTCAGCTTCATCATATCCTCTGACTCCCAAGTTACTTCTTCAAACTTGTGGTTTCTACATAACACCTTGACAATGGTCATTGTCTTATTTCATAGAACTTTTTCTCTACGATCTAAGATCTTCACTGGTTGCTCCTCATAAGAAAGATCATCATCCAATTGTACCAACTCGGAAGAGAGTACATATGAAGGGTCCGGTATGTAATTCCTTAAGAGGGGTACATGGAAGACATCATGCACCTTGGCCATAGCAGGTGGAAGTGCTAGTCGATAGGCCACAGCCCCAACACGATCAAGACTCTCGAAGGGGCCGATGTACCTTGGACTTAACATCCCATTCTTCCCAAACATCATGACCTTCTTCCACGAAGATATGTGTAAAAACACCATGTCTCCAACATTAAACTCACGGTCTCGTCGACGATTTTCTGCATAACTCCGCTGTCGACTCTGGGCTGCCTTGATATGTAGCTGAATGTTTTTCACCTTCTCCACCATTTCATCAACCAATTCTGGTCCATCCAGCTTACGTTCACCATCCTCATCCCAACATGCTGGTATTCTGAACCTTTTCCCATACAGGGCTTCATATGATGCCATTTGGATGCTCGAGTGGAAACTGTTACTATAAGAGAACTCAACCAGAGGAAGATGTTGATCCCATACTCCTTTAAAGTCCATTGAGCACGCTCTCAAAATATCCTCATGTGTTTGGATAGTCTACTCGGATTGGCCATCAGTTTGAGGATGATAGGTCGTACTGAAGTTCAGTTAAGTATTCAGAGCATGTTGAAGACTCTTCAAAAACTTAGAGGTGAATCTTGGATCTCGGTCAGACACAATAGATAGTGGTGCTCCATGAAACCTTAACACTTCCCTAATATATATCCGTGCCATTTGATCTAATGAGAAATCCTCTCAAATAGAAATGAAGTGTGCAGTCTTTGTAAGAAGATCCACAACAACCCAGATTTCATTGTTTCCTTTGGATGTCCTTGGAAGTCTGGTGACAAAGTCCATGGTGATGTTCTCCCATTTACATTCTGGTATGGGAAATGGTTGCATCATCCCCTTAGACTTCTGCCTCTCTGCCTTCATTTTCTGACACACTAGGAACTTTGATGTATATTCAACGATCTCCTTCTTCATATTATCCCACCAAAATTTTTCTCACAGATCTCGATACATCTTTGTGATCCCTAGGTGAATAGAGAAATTTGAACTATGTGCATCATCCAAAAGTTCCTTCTTCAGCTCTAGAATTGATGGACCATATAGTCTTTTCCCAAATAGCACAATTCCTTCTTCATTAACATTAAACTCCGAGGATTTTCCCATTTTGATAGTTTCCACTTTTTGTTGAATTCCCACATCATCCTTTTGAGCATCCTTTAACCATTCCAAAATATATGATTGAGAAATCATTTGTGAATGGATTGATGATGTTACCTTCTTTATGATTCCCATGTCCATCTTCATCAAGTCTAAGAAGATTGGATCCTTCTCAATTCTTATCATTGATAGAATCGCTAGATCCTTTCTACTTAGGGCATCTTCCACCTTGTTCACTTTCCCAGGGTGGTAATGTATTGAACAGTCATAATCCTTTATGAGCTCTATCCATATTCTTTGGTGCATATTACGATATTTCTGTGTGAATATCTGTTTAAGACTCTTGTGGTCAGTAAATATCTCATATTTCTCTCCATAGAGATAATGCCGCCATATTTTCAAGGCAAATATCACCGCCGCCAACTCCAGATCATGCGTTGAATAGTTTCTCTCATTGATTTTCTACTTCCTTGAGGCATAGGATATCACTATATCATTCTGAATCAACACACATCCTAATCCCTTCTTTGAAGCATCACTGAATACCACAAAAAGCTCCCCACTTGTGGGTAAAGTGAGCACGGGTGCAGTGATAAGCCTCTTTTTCAACTCCTTGAAGCTTTCTTCAAATTAATCACTCCAAGAAAACATTACTCCCTTTCGAGTTAGCTTGGTAAGAGGGTTGGAAAATCGTGAGAAATTTCTCACAAATCGTCGATAATATCCAGCTAACCCCAAGAAGCTACGGATATCGGTTACCAATGTTGGCCTCGACCATCCCTCAATTGAATCTGTTTAGGAGGGATCCACAGATATCCCATTGCTTGTGATGATATGGCCCAAAAATGAGACCTCCTTCAACCAGAACTCACACTTGCTGTACTTTGTGTAGAGCTTCTCCTTGCGCAAAGTCTCTAGTACAGTTATTAAATTCTCCTCATGGTCCTCTTTGGTTTTGGAGTATATTAGAATATCATCTATAAAGACTACCACAATTTTGTCAAGGTAATCTCTAAAGACACTATTCATCAAGTCCATGAATATTTCTGGATCATTGGTGAGTCCAAAAGGCATCACTATGAATTCATAGTGCTCGTACCTTGTACGAAAAGCAGTCTTGGGGAAATCTTCCTTCTTCACCCTTACTTGATAATATCCCGACCGCAAGTCCACCTTGGAGAAGTATTGTGCTCCACGCAACTGATCGAACAAGTCATCAATTTGTGGGATTTGATACTTGTTCATTATCGTGGTTTTTTTAATTTCATGATAATCGATGTAAAGCCACATTGACCCATCCTTCTTCTTGATGAAGAGGACTGGTGCACCCCATGGTGAAGCACTTGGGTGTATAAAACATTTATCCAGAATCTCCTATAGTTGTTTTTTCAGCTCTTCAAGCTCAACAACAGCCATTATATATGGAGTCTTCGATATTGGTAATGCCCCAGGTATATGTTCAATTGAGAACTCAACATCTCTTCTAGGAGGAAGACCAGGTAGTTCCTCGGGAAACACTTCCGCGAATTCCCTCACAATAGGCATTTATACAAGGATGGTTTCTTCTTTGGACTCAATCATCTGAGCTAGATACGCGTGCTCATAGCGTAGTAATATCCATATTTGAGATGATGGAGCTAAAGGAGATTCATCTTCCTCCTGACACTTTTAAAGAATCGGGGGTCGATTCTCCATATGGAATGTGATTTCCCTCTCCCGACAATTTATGTTGGCTCTATATAAGGAAAGCCTATCCATGCCAAGAATTGCATCAAATTCCACCAAAGTGAGTATGATGAGGTTCTCCGGGAAATTAAATCCACATATTATAAGAGGGGAGGACTTATATTCATGGAATGCAATGATTGCCCCATTTTCCATACTCACCGACATCTTTAGATCCATGATTTGTGGTGGTGCTGGGATTGTTCTACTAAACTTTTGAGATATAAACGAATTCGTAGAACATGAATCAAAAAGTATGTTCTCTATTCTTGAATGAATAACTAGCGTACATGTCACACTTTGTTTTCGGGGGTCACTTCGGCAGAAGTGATGGAAAAAGCTCTTCCTTGCTACCTTGGAGGTTGTCGGTTGCCTCGAATAACCCTTGGATTAGAGCACTGATTTGCAAAATGACCTGGTTCTTTGAATTTATAGTATTTAACAACGCTTTGAGGTTCGAATAGAGAGTTCCTCTCCTATGTCGTAGCCGCAGGTCCTTCTTGCCGACAGTTAACAGCTAGGTTCCCTTCTCTTCCACACCTGAAGCATTTTCTTATCCCCTTAAGGCAATTTCCAGGGTGCTTCTTTCCGCACTTTTGGAACGTGGGGTTCTGGAACTTCTCAGCACCGTTGGATTTATCCATCGGACCACCAGCATTGAATTCCACCTTATGCTTCTTGTCCCCATGATACCCCTATGATTCTCTGATCTCTATTTCAACCGTGAGGGCACATCGGACAATTTCCTCATAGCTTTCGAAGTCATGGATCGCTAATGCTTTCCGCAAGCTAGGCTTCAGCCCACCAAAAAAGCGGTCAACCTTTCATTCGGGGGTAACAACAAATCCGGAAGCGTATCGTGAAAGCCTTGTGAAGTTTTCCTCGTACTCTCCCACAGATTCTTCATCTATTTGATTTAGGGAAAGGAAGTACCATTCCATCTTAACCCGGAGGGTGCGTGGAAAATATTTATCGAAAAACATCTTCCATAATTCCTTCCATTCCAAATCCTCAATCTCCTCCTTAGGCTTTGTATTTTTGATCAACGTCCACCATTGATCAGTTTCACCCTCCATATGATAAGCAGCTAGGAGAACCTTCTCTTGTTCAGAAAATTGAAGGATGGAGAAGATATTTTCAATGGATTTGATCCATTGTTCAGCGATCGTGGGATCAGATGATCCACTAAAAGTAGGAGGCCTTTGTCTCATGAATCTCTCAATAGCGACATGTTCTTTCTTGGGGGGGGGGGGTTGAGCATTCCACTTGACCCATGTTTTTATTCAAAACATGAGTTAGCTGATAGAGAAGTTTGACAAAGTTCGCAATTCCCGCTCCCATTGGATTGGGCATCTCATTAATACAATCATCACACTGATCTTCACAATGGTTGTTAGCCAGAGTCCTCCTATTACCAGCCATTAGCTGGAATAAAAGGAAAGTCAGGGGTAACAAAGAAAGGGTAATCCAATGAAAAAAGTTGATGACATATATATAAACTTTAATTTCTTTAACTCAAGAGTCTATAGGATTCAATCTAGGTTTTCATGATCTACTTTCTAACATATATTCTTAGGGAAATTTTTCCCTTAATAAGGGTTCATACCAAGATTGTGAATTTATCAAAACATATCCCCCGGGAGTATCGTAACCAAGAGTGAAACAAGGCCTGTTGTCGTGCAACAGTTCCTGTTCGAGTCTAGCTCAAAGCTGTGTTTTCGGGTTTTACCCCTATGATACATCTGTACCAGAGCCGCCTCTACCTGCTCGTATCCAGACAGGGATGTATTTGTTTGAAAAACCAATTACTTAGTACTTACCAAAACTTAGGGATGTGTTTATTATACTTAGTCTTGTCTCTAAGGCTTTACAAAGGTGTCCTAATCCCAAAAATAACTAAACCTATCCTCTGATACCAACTATGACAACCCTTCTTTTTATTACAACTTAAACATGATTTATTACATGAAACATCACTTGATACAACAAAGAAGATTGGGTGGTTTAGTGTATTTGGGGCTTAGGATCATTACATAAAAACTTAGAACATGAAATACAACATATTTATTGAAAACTTCCTTTCCATGACCACTACATTCCCTCGTACTTAGCGTTGCATGGGATAACCTGAGAACATGCATAAGAAAAGGGTGAGATATAAAGCCCAGTAAGGGAGTACACATGGAATAACATGGGGACTATAATACATGTTAGACAATAGTCATATCAATATATAATAAAAGAAACATGAACATTATGGAATGATAAATCATGATAATCATAACATGGAGATGTGGAAACAACACTTGACATGGAAGTAGCATGAGCCAAGGCTCATTTCACATAAAGCATGAGTAAACCCTCATTGAAAATGAAGCATGATTAAACCCTCATTGCACTTGAATTAGCATGAGTCAACACTCATTTCACATGACATATCATTATACTATACTTTACCCAATGCATTGGAGCACTATAAGGGTGCACCCTTCTTAAACATTTCATTTCATGCATAAGTGTGCCACATGGATCATAAAACATGGATTCAGGCATAATCATTTATTTCAAGATAAAGGAATGTGGAATTCATACATGAAACTTTAAAATAAAGAATTAAATTTACATAAACCTGAATACCCAGGATGGAGAAATGTGCATGGTATCCACTACACAATGACATTGGCTTAGAAAATCGGTGCGATTTCGGCAGTGTAAGGGCGTGACATAAGAATTCATAAAAAATGGTTGATGAGAGAGAAAGGGGTTCCTCATCATATTTACATGTAATGGAAAGTAATTAGGTCATATAGATACATTTAACAACAATTGAAATGGAATTTATATTCACGATACAAAAGTATTGCTTGAATGTAAAAGAAGAGAGAGAAGTCCCTTTCGGAATTTCGGCATAGTAACGGGTGTACATGGGAGGCATTTAATGAGAGGGAAAGGGGTCTCCCGTCATTCAAAAAATAAGAGGGAAGTATGTGGGAGGTACTAAACCATACCCCAACATTCATAATTGAAATTAAAAGGGCAAAACAACTTAAAGAAAATTGACAAAAATGAGAAAGGAAGAAAAAACCCTTACTTGGAAGTGTGCTTCCAAAGGCTAGAGAGAGGCTTGTGAGAGGCTTCTTGGGATCATGGGGAACCTTGGTAGGATTCTAGAGAGAGTAGGGCAGAGGTTGGATTAACACCAAAGGATTTTATTGAGGAGGAAGTGGGAGCGTGGGTGGGTTTATATAGGAAAGGTGAGAGAATTCTTTATTATTTTGGTTTGGGACCCCTTATATTAAACTAATCCAGATCAAAAACCATCCCATGGTTTTTGCCCATGGTTTCTGGAAAAGAAAAGAGGAAAATAATATTTTACAAGGCCAAGGACTGATCTTATTAAAATAATAAGTCTGCTTATGTGGAGGTGAGTCACACTCCCATGGAAATTAATTTAAAAAGGCAAAGTGTTGAATAAGTCTTGAGGGGTTAATTAATTCTTTGAAAAGTAAGTAAAACAAACCCATAATCACTTTATTATAATGGAAAAAAATATATTGGCAGAACATAAGGATTATAGTATTTTATTACATCAACATTGGGTCATTATGATGTCATAAAACACATTATATATTTAAACGGTATTTAATTTTTACCCAAAACTTTCACTGTCTTAGAAAATTATGAAAAATTAATTGTTGGATAATTTTGACGTCCTGATTCCAGAAATGACATTTATTTTATCTAAAAAAATTTCTAAATATGTTAATTTTCACTTTTAAAATAAAAACCAACATTTATCAAAAATTCACGGGTTTTGACAGAAATGGATTTCAAACCTTAATATAACATTTTAATTTCATTCCTAAATTTATAAGATCATTTATATTTAATTAATTTAATAATATTATTATTATTTTATTAAAATATTATTTAATTCAAAAATCCCTTAATTTAATAAAATAGATTTCTTAATTAAATAATAACTAAAACACCATTTTTACTTTAAAAACTATTTACAATGTATCAAAAATGACTAGAAATTATATTAATTATTATATACAAAAATAATGTACATAGTATTACTTATTTGTTACATAACCCCTTAAAACAGTCTCATAAGACCTAAGGGTAAGGTGTGAGATGGTGATAGACTCTTAGGGCGGCTCGGATAACATCGCTCGAGTGGTAATCTCTATCAACTTCCACTTTTCCCGTAGATGGTCCCATTCGAGCTTGACATGGTGAAGCTCACCTTGGGCTTGGTCAATGGCGAAACCCAAGGATGCCACCTCTTTTCCGAGCTCTGATAATTGGGCTTCGTATGGGGAAATTCTACTATATGAGGCCATCGCTTCCTTTGTCTGAGTAAAATTGGGTTCGTTAAATCCTTATATTTATACTAATCATGTGATCACTATTCAACGACTATATTAACGATAGTCACAATTCTTAACATAAAACCAAAGAAGTTGACATCTTATAAAAACATTTTTTCACCAAGAGAAATTTAACTGGATCAAGATGGATTTTACATTAATGAAACTTTGGGTCGTTACAGGGTTAGTAAGCTCCGAGTTCACTATAAGAGTCCTTTGTTAACCAGGAATCTAGTTTCTTAAATTCTGGATTAGATTCAATCTTATTGATGAAGCATTCCACCCATGTCTTGAATGATATATCTTCTCTAAGAAGAAAATCCATTGGGAGGTCCTTTTTATCCAACTTTATCAATTACTGTGTTAGATGATGATTCATTGTTAGGTACTCCCATGTTAACCATAAGGGAAAGAACTCATCATACATCCCACCTAATATATGTCCACCACATATCTATTCCATATCCCAATGCATGATTCTAACCTCTACATGCATGCGGTAGAAGGCGTTTGTTTTCAGACTCCAATGGATGAAAAGTTCTATCCTTGTGCCCTTGTTGTAGTAGGTAGACATATTCAAAATTTTGATATCCTAATACATTCCAATTTTATTCATATCATCAGTGAATTTAGAAGCACTATGTTATACCTAGAATGTCTATCCCTAGTCCATTCCACAACTTCCCCTTGATCAGATGTCCTAGATAAAAGCTCACACACACTTCTCCTTAGATATGGACATTCACATTATGGATCGGTATATATGGACATCCTAATCAGGTTCATGATCAGTCTTTTCAATATATGTGGGAATTAATTTCATTATATTATCATCTTCACCATGTCCCTTGATGAAAAAATATCCCCCAAAACCCCGAGATATGTTCTCCAGGAAAGTGTTTTGGGATTTCAGAACAAATAAGAGGGTATAAATGATGGCTTCATAAGAGGAATGAAAGTATCATTAGTAAGAAAAACTCATAAAGAAGAAGAAATTATTAAATGGGATAGTCCCTAATTTTTTTATCCCATCAGCTTTATCAGTCTCAGTTGAAGTGAACCATCATCAAGGTGGTAGGAGGGATCCATCCTCGCCAAAATAGAATCACAACTAACTATTTATACCATTGAATCCATCTTCAATGGTTTTTCAGAATTCAAACATGAACTGAAATTATTATGAAAAAAATTAAGCGGCACATGTTAGAAAGATAAAAATAAAATCATGTCATAAACACATAAAATGAAAACATCACGTGGATCGCATGAATCAGGAATGGCATTTGTGAATCACATAAATGGATCACAAATCACATGACCCCAAAAGATATATCGGGTTGCATAATCCCTCAAGAAATCATGAAATAAAATGATCCCTCAAAGGAATTGATGTCATGTAATGTGGGCATAGTCACGCAAGCTGGATGATAGTAAAAAAGATCATGCGATCAGGTCAAGAGATCTTGAAAAACACTCAATACAATCTCATACCCATGGAAAAAGATTAATCAATTATTGATTTATAGTTCATAGTTGGATTTATCGAGCACCATAGAAAATGAATCCTTCTGGAAAAGTTCTCACAAAAAGTGATTAAGATAAGGTATGATGATCAGGTATAGGAAAATGTTCATGTAATGGGAACACATGACGAAAGGAGGGAACACAAGCTTAATAGAATCAAGCATCCAGCGAATGAATCCACTCTCTACTCCACTATATATAGGTAATTATGTAACTCCCAGACCCTAGTTACCCAGAGTTAGTGCATTATTACATAACATTGGAATGATCACAAAAGATAAAGTCCCGAAAAACCGATTAGTTTAGTATCCTTTGAATCACTAGATACATTCATAAAGGTTACATTACATCACAAAGTGAAAACTAAAACAACATCTTTTATCCACACTCATATGTCCTAATACTATCCTTGTAGGTCATTCATAAAATACTTCTTCACATCCTGGAAAAAATAAAGCATAGAAAGGGGTGAGCTCAAATTCCCAATAAGGACAACAATATAGCAGAAACATTCAAAAATAAGCATAAACATTTAAGGCAATGTATAAATAAAACAAAATCCTTTTAAACCTTCACTTCATCATAATAAGGAAAAAATAAAAATGAAATAATTCAATTTATGTCACGAAACGAGTCGGGTCGCCATCAAATCAACGCCCGAGACGGCCCGCGGCAAGGCCCGAAGGGAGTTCCCGATCCCCACGGGCTGGAACATGTTCTTGGGCATTAATTTAGAACTTTTAGGAATGATTTAACCGTATAACAACCAGAAACAAACCATGTGTAAACTGAATTTCGAAATCAACATTACAACCACATGTTTTGAAAACAGCAAGAATGGATCTAAAAAAATGGCAACTACCACTCAATCACAACTAAATCCCAAAATGGGTGACCAAAAACCAAATCAGTAACTGTCACCTAATGAAATAATATCACTATCAGGCCTCCGCCACCAGCACCAAATCAGATGAGCCAACTAACAACTCAGATCACCATGCTCAAAACCTTGTCATTTCCTTGCATCAGACATAATCAGATATACTTACACCCAAGGGTGTAAGTAGGGTGTGAAAAATCGCTCAATAGGTTGGCACCAGAGAAAGGATTCCGCATAAAAAGGGTTAGATGACCAAAGAAGTTTGCATGTTCAAATTTTAGAGAAAATAAATAAATGCACTAACATTTTGATGGAAACATTTTTAAAGAAAGGAAGACATTTTTAAAATACGAAAAGGGGTTTTCGGTACTGAAGGAAAATGAAACATTATTACCTTTTGAAACCACAAAAGTCACTAAAACCATCCAGTGATGAGTATATAATCACACAGGTCCAACAAAAGTGGGAGATGCCCTAAAGTTCTAAAGCAGTGTGGGACCCTAGAGCCTCACGTCTCGATGAACCATATCATTCATTTCCCGTGCACGAGCCACTGGTAGGGAAACACCTCCAACCATACTGGTCACCAGTCATCCAATGTTTAGTTAGTGTTGTAAGCGTCAATCCCGCTAAGTGAAACTGGGCCGAGGCCACTCCTGTATCACTAGCACGGTAGTCTAGTCCGCCCACCTAGTACCCAGGCTTCCCTTTTTGTGCTCAATATTTAAATTTCACCCTATACTTCATGGTCAAGACACAACACACAAAATAGAACCTCACAACATGCAAGAACTACAGAATTTAGAGAACCAAACTAATGTTTATAAATCATTTGGAAAATTGGTTTATATGTTTTAAGAAAATAAAACAACACAACCAACAGTGCATAACCTACATGGAAACACACTAAGACTGTAATAAGGATCAATTTAAATTGCTTTATTTGATCAAAAACCAAGGCACAACACAGTATAAACCCGACAATCTAAACAAGCAACTAATAAAAGTAAAACATCATGCTCTACCAGTCAAACCGACAACTCACAAGAGTATTTAAATAAAATACATATTAAATTAATCAAACCAGCAGACTAAATGATCAAATTCCCTAATCATGTGAAACCACCTTCCTCAAATAGGTCCGAGAAGCGACACGGCGCAAAACTCCTATTGTGCAACAGTTGCACTATATGAAGCCGTCAAAAAGGACCTAAATCATTGAACCAAATAACATCAATGCCAACCTAGTGAAACATCAATGGTCCAAAAAAATAAACATCAGAAATTAAATAATTCAGTTAACATTTAAACAGGTTCAGTAATAATTAAATAAATTAATTAACAATTAAACCAAAACAATTAAATAAGTTGATCAATAATTATTCAACTCCAAAACTAACTAAAAAAATTAATTAACAATTTAACAATTTCAATTACATAAGATGATTAACAAATTTAATAATAATCAATTAAATTAATTAACCATTTTCCAAATTAAATAAATTAATTATCAATTTAACCAATAAAAATAAATAGAATAATTTAAAAATATAATAATAATAAATTGATTAATTAACACATAAACAATTACATTAATAATTAAATAACAAAAATATCAATTAATCCAATCAAAATAATTAAATAAAATAAAAAACAAACCCTTTTGGAATGTCGGGAAAGTGAAGAGGGGGTGGCACAACGGTTCGGCAGCACGAGCGGGGTGCGGGAGGCGGTCTGAAAGCATGAGCAAGGTGAGAGCAGTGGTCCAGCAGTGTGAGCAAGGTTCGGGAGGTGGTCTGGAAACGTGATAAGGGTGTAGAGGTCATTGTTCGGTGAGAGGAAGGAGGGGCATCGGCTGCTGGTCGGTCTGACTGGAAGAGGGTAAGAGAGGTGAGGTAGGGAGCGGCGCTGGAGGGAGATGATGGGATGGGGGAGTGCGGCGGTGAGGGTGATAAGGGGAAGGAGGAGCACGGCGGTGAGGGTGAGAAGGGGAAGGGGGAGCACAGCGGTGAGGGTGAGCAGGGGAAGGGAAGGGGGAGCGATGTGGGTGAGGGGAGAAGGGTGGAGCACGACGCGACGGAAAGGGGAGGGGGAAAGTGTGGGGCGCGGAGGAAGAGAAGAGAAGGGACGGAGGGAAGGAAAGAAGGAGGAGAAGAAGAAGGAGAGGAGGAGAAGGGGTGGTGCGCGGGGGAGAGAGGAGGAGAAAGGGAGAAAGAGAAGGAAAGGGGAGAGGAGGGGAGAGGGGAAGCAGCGGGACAGAGGAGAAATGAGGAAGGGAGGGAAGAAGAAAAATCAGGAGATAGGGGATGTGTGGGGAGGGAGAAAGAGGAGGAAGAAAAAAAAGAGAAAGAAAAAAAGGGTGGCGGCTAGGGTTTGCATGTGGGGAAAAAAGAAGGTAAAGAAAAAGAATTCAAGTGGTGTAAATAAATAAATCAATCAAAATGGGGAATTTGAATAAAAATAGAAAGATAATAAAATAAAATAAAATAGAATAAAATAAAGATAAAAGGGTTTAATAATAATAAAATTAATAATAATAATAATAATAATAATAATAAGAAAACCGAAGTAATAATCCAGTGTTTGAAACGTCCGCGCAATGGACACCGCACGTTAAAATGGCTAAGCCGCATGACTTTGCATGTGCCCTACCCGTGCACAGAGCGGCGTAAGGCCAGCGCGCATACATCATTGCCACAATGGGCAACCCACATCGGGTTCAGCCCGTGCTACAACCAAGCAATTTAAATAAACAGACAATTAATTCACAAAATAAAAATTTATAATTAAATTTGTACCTCAGCGAAGTCCGGGTGTGACAATTTACATATTCACATAGATATTCTACTAGTAGATTAATCACATGAAATATCAATAACCACTTTCATAATGTTGGAATTCATAATGGCAGACTATCATAACCACATAGCCAAGGCCTCATGCGAAGACTACAAATAAGATTTTTTCAAGGCCTTGTGCCAAGACACTAGTTTGTCCCATGAGTCCTACGGATGCATCAAGGAGATATAGAGGGCTCCACCCATCACTTTTTAATTCCAATACATTCCTCGTATGAACAGGTTTAAACATAACATAAAAATTCGTATTAAAACCAGCCTACGAAATGTTAATAATTTCTCCATAAACTTTGATTGGAAAAAAATAGCGCATCCATAGTCAAACATATCACAAAACCATCAATACAATATATAAGTTTTGTATCATAATAAATAATCTTCAAATATGCTTAAAATCCATCAAAGTATGTTGAAATAGATGAAATCAAAACTATTTGAGAGGAATATCTCTTTTTTTGGAATAATTTAAAAGTCACATAATAATAAAATAAAACATTTACTTTGAAAATATCATGATAAGATTGTAAGTGAACCTTTGAAGATTTTATAATGGGAGAAAATATCCGCACACGCCATATAAGTTAAAAAAGACATTCTTACCCTAATTCTGACGAAAAGGTTAAAAATGACTTTGTTTGGAAAATAACAGATAGATTACTTTATAAACTTACTATTAAATTTCAAAAAAAGGTATAAATGTATTTAACCCATATTCTGTAAAATTGTAATAATGTTTCGAAATACATTTATTAAGAAACATGGATGTGGATGATAATGAGGTCCCAGAAGATAATTACGTATAAACAACTTCGGATAATGAAGAGATTGTGAAACAAAACCTTACCTTGTACTTTTCCTTGGTTGGGGGTAGGTTAACCTCCTTTATAATGGTGAAATAATTGTTATTAAATTATTAAAGAATCATATAAAATAATATGATATCATATATGATCTTTTAACATTGCTTTGTTAATAATATATTAGTATTATCGTCGTTTCAGCTGTTAAGTTACTCTTTTTCCTTTATATGTTTTGTTACATAAGTCGTATTTGTAATGAATAGGTTATATCTTATTCATATCCATAATGATATCAAGTCCTTAAACAGTGTTTTTAATCCTCAAATGATATTTATACTGGAATGGATACGATGGATAATGAATCTCATCACATTCGTGGAGACGATAGTCCGTACGTATGCACAAGTGATAATATCATTCTTTTGATATTAAAATAATATATAATTGTGTGTTATATAATATATATAGAATAATTATAATGTTATATTTATTTTTTACATTAATTACACATCATTATTATACCCATCCAAATAATAATTTATTGAATAACAATTACACCACGACGTGGAGACGGTAGGCTGTACGAACGCACGTATGGTGACATGTCATTCAACGGATGGATAGAATAATGAATATGGTTTTAACATATTTATAATAACTTCACAGTATATAGAATATACTGTAGTTATTATTTTAGAATATAAATAACAAATAAAGAAGAAGATGAAGAAGAAAGGAACTTGAAAGAGGATGGTGAAAACATTACCTCTTCTTCGTGTTTGTCTATTTGATTTGATAAACAGGGATCGTTAGGTTGGATTTATGATCAAAATAAGGCCTCTAGGTTTAATTGAGGGAAGTTTAAAGAATAATTGGGTAGGTTTTGGCCGAACCAAAAGGCTTTTAAGGTGTGATGAATTGGTTTGAAGTGGTGTCCTTTTATAAGGGGGTGGAGGGGCTCTTTAGAAAAAACATAAAGTATTATTTTATAATAAATTTATATTCGGTTTATAATGGCTCAAAAGTATATTATTCAAAGTATAAGGTGGGTATGGGTCTAAATCCTTTCAACCAATATATTTTAGATAGGTTTGGGTCATTATATAAACATTATCTTTTTGTTTTAACTCTTAGTTAATTAGTTTGACATTTACAATGTCATGTTGTATTTTTATATTATATTGTTAATAAACATACTATATACATCCAAACAACCCCCAAGTGGTCAATTAATGATACAAATATCATTATATAAGTCCATTTTCTGATCCTTAGATTTTTAGGAATAGAATATCAATTAATAATATAATATTTGTTTTCAAAAAACTTTTATGTAAATTTTGACACTATTGGTATTTTATTTTTTTGAAAATCACAATAGCATGATTACTTAGAAAAAAAATAATTAAATCAATAATAACATGTCATATTGACCTATAAAGTTAGTGTAATTCATAAAAAGTCTCAAATTACATTTATTTGGATATTTATAATATCAATTATTTTACATTTCATTAATTTGGTAATTACTACATTAGCATTGTGTCATAAATAAATTAAATTATTTAATGACTAAAAATTATAAATAAAATAACATTATGTAAGAAAATATTTTATCCTTCTACTGAATATTTATAATCGAATTTATCTTTTGTATTACCCTATATGAAAAAAACATTAGTAATTAAACTTTGATTTTATCTCTTTTAACTCTTCTTTGAATTAAATAATAATTAATATCCTAATCTAATCCAAGTGGACCTAAATGATAATATTTTATTCCTAAGGTTGTTTCTGGTCGAGATACACTTGTCCAATAGAATTAAGACATGTGTTATGGTAATATTAATATTATTTTTACCCTTACTTACCCTATTTACTTTTAATCGTGGTAAATAAAAGTAAAAAGATACTATTAAGCAAAAAATATTTTCATCTCCTTGAGCCACATTATACTCCTTGATATTAACAGTGTATCTTGGATTTTCAAAATTTTACTCACTAAAGTGGTAAAATTAGGTTTTATAAGAATTAACAAATTCTCCTATGAGGTGGGTAAAAGACGGTGAAAAATTCAATAAAATTTTTATATATCTAAAATTATTCTAAACTAACTCCAATGAATTACATTTAACATATATAGGTATTATGTATCTATTTTGACCTTAATTAAATTTAAATAAAATAAAAAATTATTTAAATAAAAAATTGGTTTTAAACTATAACTCCGTGTTTTTTCATTATTCATAAAAAATTGAATGTTTTCAGAAAAATAACAAAAATTCACCCTGAGCTAATTTCGATTTTCCGAATCCAAAAATGAATTTGATTTTGAATGATAAAATTTATAAAATTTCAAAATGTGGGTATTACTATTCATAATGGCTAGTTTGATTGGTTTTTGTGTGTGTTATAACTCGAAGTTGCATACAACACATGCTACTGTATTATTTAAAGAGAAGCGTACCGTGGAAGCATGGGGTGTTACATTCTCCCCTACTTCAATAAATTGTGTCCTCTCAATTTTAAACTGTTCTTCAAAAATAAAAGGTTGAAAATAGAAAATACATTTGTGGGAATACTAACATCAGAAATTGGGTTAATAAAATTTAGTCCTAAAAAGAGAAAAAAAAGAAATGAAAGGGTCACCTCCAAATTATGATCTCGATTAGGAGAACATTGGTTGAAATTAGAGACATATAATTGGAGGAAAAACATAAATATTTATAGGTAGTGATTGAGGTCATCAATTACAAACAAGTTTAAAATTGAGGGACTTAAATTCATCAATCTATGATGATTTAAAATACCACCGGTTCAAAAAAACATATGGTATTATGATAACTCATTTTTGGTTTTAAGATACCTTCACTAAAGTATAAGAATTAATTTTTTCATAGAATAAGAGAAGAAGAAAAATATATTCTTGACAAGTAGAGTCCCATCCTTTAACAAATTTCTACCACAAATTCATCTTTCACTCTAACAGATAATAGAAATTTAAAATAATATTCTATTTATCTTATTCGTATAGGGTTTAAAAAAATGAATTTATAATTCATCTACCAGATTTTTTAAAAAAAACTACATTATTCAATCCAGGATATCACGCGGGCCAGTGGTAGGTGTTACACCCTTGTCACCATTTGGTTGCAAGTTCAAGTCTTGCGGCCTTGCCGGACGCGATGGGTTACCGCCTGACCTCCAGCTTTTCCTTTTATGGAAATCCAAAAATAATCTGAAACTAGAATTATAAAAAATAATTCAATCCAAACTTACAGTCCAAATTTTATAAGGAAGGTAAACATAAAAAAGATCCTTTTTTCCACGTAATAACATGTGATCACCTTCATCATGTATTCTTTTAAAACACTACAACATCTTGAATTACCATAAAACCTTAGTCATTACATTCATGATCCATTATTCCTTATAGAATACTAGATATACTCCTTCTATCCAAAAATGATGTAAAATCCAACAATGATTGAATATAAAAATCATTAATCACTTTTAAGGTTATCAATAATATCCAATATAATTTATCCAAATCAATCATGTATTATTCAAAAATCACTACCTCGATATCATAACCATATTATGGTTTATCGTTCTCTCAACCACTTATTTTCCAAAAATTTAACCGGCTATTGAGTCACTTTTCATGGTTCCACACAATCTCAAGTCCATAATGAAATAGTATTGCAGTACAATTCTTATATACTCTATAATTATTATAACTAGTACATTGTTGATACAACACTAAAATGACATAAATCTCTAATAACAACATAAGAGCTCTAATCATTCCTCCTCATATTTGGTAGTATCATAACTTGATTATCATCCAATAGCATCATTTGGGGAATACTCTGATGATTTGGACATTGGTTCGCGTAGTGTCCCAACTTCATTCTGATGAAGCATTGTAAATTTGAAACCTTTTTATTACCCTTGCAGTCACGTACATGGTTTCCTTTTTCTCCACACTTATAACAAACTCTCATTCCCTTCAGGCAAGTTCCAGAGAGTTTCTTCCCACAGTTATCACATATGGGAAAATTATTCTTTTTCCGCTTCCCTTTATCCATCTTTCTCTCTTCCATCCTTTTTTTCTCTTACTTCCCGTCCAAGCCGTAGGACTCAGATAATTTTTTACTTATCTTGTTAACAGATGATACTATTTCTTCATATGTTGAGAGTACATGGGAGACTAATTCTCTTCTAAATGTAGGCATAATACCGTGAAAGATATGATCTTTCTTACTCTATGGATCATAAGTATTGTTGGAGTTCACATTCCTTCTATTGGGGGCCATTTCTATATAATAGCATAAACTAGGTCAGTTTATTAATTACAATGAATAATTCCAAACTTGTAAAATAACTAACATAAATTGAACGGTATATGGATATATTCCACAATCAAAAATATGTTTTCATTGAGGAAGTAGATACTCATAAACCCTTCATAATGATTTGAAAAGAAAATGAGAAGTATCCTAAGCATAACCCCCCGGAGTGTCGTAACCAAGAGTGAAGCAAGGCCCGTTGTCATGCACTAGTTCTCGTTCGAGTCTAACTCAAAGCGGTGTTTTAGGGTTTTACCCCCAGGTATATCTGTACCAGAGCCACCTTTACCTTCTCGTATCCAGATAGGGATGTATTGTTAGGAAAACTCACAGAATCTCTACAATACCAAAATTCTAGGAAGTTTTTCTATACTAATCATCAAATTCCATCTAAGATTTATGTGATCTAATCAGTGTTTATCTAAATATAGCTTCCAAGGTTTGTACTAAACTTCCCCTGATTCAACTGTAACACCCCGACCCTAGTTACCCAAATTCAATGCATTATTACATAACATTGGAATGATCACAAAAGATCAAGTCCTGAAAGAATGATTAGTTTAGTAGCCTTAGAATCACTAGATACATTCAAAAAGGATACATTACATCGAAAAGTGAAAACAAAAACAACATCTTGTCTCCACACTCATATCCCTTTATACTAAACCTGCAGGTCATTCATAAAATACTTCTTCACATCCCGGAAAAAATAAAACATAGAAATGGGTGAGCTAAAATTCTTAGTAAGGATAACAATATAGCAGAAACTTTTATAAATAAGCATAAAAATTTAAGGCAATGTATAACTAAAAAAAGCCTTTTAAACATGATATTAATCATAATATGGAAAAAATATAAATAAAATAATTCCATTTACTTATTCACATGGATATTATACTAGTCCAATAATCACATGAAATATCAATAACTACTTTCATAATGATGGAATGCATAATGCCAGACTATCATAACCATGTAGCCAAGGCCTCATGCCAAGACTAAAAATTAGATTTTGTCAAGGCCTTGTTCCAAGACACTACTTTGTCTCATGAGACCTACTGATGCATAGTGGAGCTATAGATGGATCCACCCGTCTATTATTATGTCCAATGCATTCCTCATATGAATAGGTTAAAACATAACATAAACATTAGTATTAAAACTAGCATACCAAATGTAAATAATTTCTCCATAAACCATGAATGGTATAAAAATAACACATCCATAGTCAAACATATCACAAAACCTTCAATAAAATATGGATGTTTTATATCATAATAAATCAACTTCAAATAAGCTTAAAATCCATCCAAGGATGTTGACATAGATGAAATCAAAACTTTTTTGAGAGAAATATCACTTTTTTTAAATCATTTAAAAGTCACATAATTATAAAATAAAAAATTTACTTTGTAAATATCATTATAAGATTTTAACGGAAGCTTCAATGATTTTATAACGGCAGAAAATAGCTTCACACGCCGTATAAGTTAAAAAAGACATTCTTACTTTAATTCTGTCGAAAAGGTTAAAAAGGACCTTGTTTAGAAAACGACAGAAAGATTCTTTTATAAAAATCATATAAAATGTCAAATAATCGTATAAATTTCTTTAACCCATATTCTGTAAAATAGTAATAATGTTTTGAAATAAATTTTTTAAGAAACATGGATGTGGATGATAATGAGGTTCCAATAGATAATTATGTACAAACAACCTCGGATAATGAAGAGATTGTGAAATAAACCCTTACATTGTAATTTTCTTTGGTTGGGGGTAGGTTAACCTCCTATATAATGGTGAAATAATTGTTATTAAATTATTCAAGAATCATATACATTAATATGATATCATATATGATCTTTTATCATTGCTTTGTTAATAATATCTTAGTATTATCGTCGTTCCGGGTGTTAACATACTCGTTTTCTATTATATGTTTTGTTACATAAGTCGGGTTTGTTATGAATATGTTTTGTATTATTCGTTTCCAGATTTATATCAAGTCCTTAAACATTGTTTTTAATCCTCAAATGACATTTAGACTTGAATGGATACGATGAAGAATGAATCTCATCGTGTTCGTGGAGACGGTAGTCTGTACGTATGCATGAGCGATAATATCATTATATTGGTGTTAATATAATATATAATTGGTTGGTATATCATATATAAAGAATCATTATAATGTTATATTTATTATTTATATGAATTACACATCATTATTATACCCATCCAAATAATAATGTATTGAATAACAATTACAACAAGACGTGGGGACGGTAGGTCGTACATACGCACGTATGGTGACATTTCATTCAAAGGATGGATAGAATACTGAATATGGTTGTACCATATTTATAATAACATCACATTATATAGAATATATAGTAGTTAAAATTTTAGAATGGAAATAAAAAATAAAGAAGAAGTTGAAGAAGAAAGGAACTTGAAAGAGGGTGGTGAAAACATAACCGCTTCTTCGGGTTCATCCTTTTTATTTGATCAAAATGGATCCATAGGTTGGATTTCTGATCAAAATATGGCCTCTGGGTTAAATTAAGGTAAGTTGAGAGAATAATTGGGTAGGGTTTGACCGAAATAAAAAGCTTTAAAGGTGTGATGAATTGGTTAGAAGTGGTGTCATTTTATTAGGTGGATGGGGGGCTCTTTAGAAAAAACATAAAGTATTATTTTATAATAAATTCATATTCTATTTATAATGGCTACAATGTGTATTATTCAAAGTATAAGGTTGGGATGGGTCGAAATACTTTCAACCAATATATTTTAGATAGGTTTGGGTCATTATATTAACCTTATCTTGTTGTTTTAACTCTTAGTTAATTACTTTGACATTTACCATGTCACTTTGTATTTTTAAATTATATAGTTAATAAACATACTATATACATCCAAGAGTCACCCAAGTGGTCCATTAATTATACAACTATCATTATATAAGTCCTTTTCCCCAAAATTAGATTTTTAGGAATATAATATCAGTTAATAATATAATATTTGTTTAAAAACTCTTTTATGTCAATTTTGACACTATTGGTATTTGATTTTTGTGAAAATCATAATAGCATCATTACATCGGAAAAACATAATTAAATCAATAATAACATATCATAATAACCTATAAAATTAGTGTAATTCATATATATTCTCAAATTACATTTATTTGAACATTTATAATATCAATTATTTTAATATTTTATTAATTAAGTAATTACTACATCACCATTGTGTCATAAATAAATTAAATTATTTAATGTCTAAATATTATAAATAAAATATTATTTTGTATAAAATTATTTTATCTTTCTAATGAATATTTATAATCGAATTTATCATTTGAATAACCCTATATTAAAATTGTTTTAGTAATTAAACTTTGATTTTGTCTCTTTTAACTCTTCTTTGAATAAAATACTAATTAATGTCCTAATCTAATCCAAGTGGACCTAAATGATAATGTTTTATTCCTAAGGATTTTTTTGGTCGATATTAACTTTTCCAATAGAATTAGGACATGTGTTAGGGTAATATTAATATCATTTTAGTCTTAATTTCCCTATTTACTTTTAACCGTTTTAAATAAAAGTAAAAAGTTACTATTCACCAAAAATTATTTTCATCTCATTGAACCACATTATACTCCTTGATTTTAACCGTGTGTCTCGGATTTTCATAATTCCACTGACAGAAGTGGTAAAATTACGTTTTAGTTGAATTTCCAAATTATACTAGGTGGTGCGTAAAAGATGGTGAAAAGTTCAACAAAATATTTATATATCTAAAATTATTCAAAACTAAATTCAATGAATTACATTGAAATTATATAGGTATTATGTATCTATTTTGACCTTAATTAAATTTAAATAAAATAAATAATTATTTAAATAAAAATTCAGGTTTAAACTATAAGTTTGTGTTTTTTCACTATTCATCAAAAATTTAATTTTTTCTAAAAAGTACCACAAATTAACCCTAAGATAATTTTGATATATCAAATCCAAAAATAATGTCCATTTTGGAAGATAAAATTTATAAAATTTAAAAATGTGGGTATTACTATTCATAACGGCTAGTTTGATTGGTTGTGGTGTGTGTAAGAACTCGAAGTTGCGTACAACACATGCTACTGTATTATTCAAAGAGAAGCATACCATGGAATCGTAGGGTGTTACAAATTACATGTAATACCAATGGTCCCTAGATATACTGAACTTATCACAATACACGAATTCAAAATAATTCCAACGACTCTGGAGGGCATTTAATTTACTAAGAACTGAGCCATTATACACATAGACATCAGTCCTCAGGGGTTCATTTGTTGATCCCCAAAAAATGAGAATTAGAAAATTCAAAAGGGGAGAAGTAGATGGATATGGGTATTATTTTCATCACAATGAAATGGAATATGAAGGTCACCAAAGTCTCAATGATCACATAAGCCTCGAAGGGACACACAATTGCATGCCCATCATGTGGTCATGAGAAGGATATATGTATAGGGAGTAGCCTGCGGAAGGTCCCTCATAGCCATGTTTTACATTTCCTTCTACTCACATAAAGTCACCACAGATAATCTATGATCATGTAGTGGGAGTCAAATAATATTCCCCAAGTTACACAATTTCCCGCATGGGGATTCCCAACAAACTGTCTGATAGTCCTTTGAAAATAAGTAGAAAATATCAAAAAGGTTGTATCCACCTGTAGTCTTAAAATTCACATTACACATCAACAATGGGGAGAATGGTTTTATTTAACAACATTGAATAAAACTCATGAGTTCACCAAACATTGTAAAATAAACAATGGAAATAAATAAGCAAATGAGACTCGAGACTCCTACCATCATAAAAGTATTATGATGTGCCATTCAAAATCTACAAGACACAAAGAGACCCTGGAGACATGTTTTTCTCATATCACAAAATCCTACATGCATGTTACCTTTATCATGATAATATATTTGGACATATCCATGCAAACTCATGATCCCTCATTATCTTATTAAGGACAAAGTGGATGAAATTATCTATGAAATACTCATAGATTTCCAAAGGTCCTCTTACTGGACATGCAGCACATCACCAATAGGTAATGTCACTATCCTAGAAAACACCCAAAAACCTCATGATATACAAAACTGTTGTAACATAAATAATTGAAATAAAAATGCGAAGAGGAGAGAGCCTCTCGTAGTTATAAAAATAAAAAGATGAACCTATGCTAATCACAACATCGTCTCACAAGACCCCTCGAATAGCTGGATTGATTTTACTAAGTAATCTAAATAGGTCATCATTGTCTCATTGGAAGTCCCATAATAGTCACTTGAGATCATAAGATGTCCTTTCAATGGGAAAACTAATATCTCAATGTGACCTGGACATGTTAACTTGAAAAATATAAAAGTCTCATGGCATGTCCAGGTTTGAAAAAAATAACTTGTTAGTTTTCTATAATGGAATAAATAGTCATTGATGGGAAGGTCTTGTGGTCACTGAAAGACATGAGACACCCCCACCGTAGGACTTTGTGAATACACGTGATTATGAAGCCCACCACTAACTTTAGTTAGGATTCACATGATATACTCCATAAAATTGGAAGGCAACGAGGGGGAGAGACATATAAACCCCCCACCCCTGCATGAAAATTACCACACCACTACTATTTATGGATTTATGAACTCGTGGAACCTTTCACCGAGACTAGAGAGGATTTATCAGAGTAACAGATCTCATGATAAGAAAATATTTGTTACAGGTATGATCAAGGGAACAACTGAATCAATCATGTAGCATGCGTAAGCACTTCATGTGATTACCCAAATATCATAAGAATGACTTCCTGTAGGACATGAGAAAATTATCCCATATTTTTTCAAAGTCAAGTGAGAATTAAAACAAGAAGACACATAACAAATCTATGTAACTAGAAATAAAATGGGTGAATAAAGACTAAAAAATCCCAGACTTATGTGAAGGAAATATATGTTGATCCTTGTACACTTCACATGAACCACCTATGACACGAAACAACATATACACATGTTAGTTATGTCTCATGATGCTATTTTGGTATAAAATTTGCGTCATGAGAAGTCCTCTATATGCATCAAAAAATTTCACATGGAACCACAAGAGCATGCCACCTAAGTCTCATGAAACCCTCCTATATTACCTTCCAAGCCTAGGGATGTCCTTCAGATGTGTCAACTAACACACATGAAGACACTAGTTCATGTCAGATGATTCTTATGGTAACACATGGGCATGTCAATTAGCTCTCATGACTACCTTTGGGCATGCTAACTAGGACAAGCGATGTCCTCTAGACATATCATATAGGACAAGAATCACCCTCCAAGACATGTCACGCTAACTCTCATTATTACCTCCAAGAATGTAATCTAGCCTTCATGGTGGCACCAAGAAAATTTAGCTAGATCACAGAACACCCTCTAGAGGTTTTATCTAGGATCATGCAATGGATTCCAGGAAAATACATCTAGGTCTTGTGATGTCCTTCAGTAGAATCATCCTTGATCATGTGAAAACCTTTGGACCTGAAATTCAGGATATGAGATTTCCCATGTACATGTCAACTAGATAGCATGGTAATCTATTGAAATGTCATGAAGATGTTCTATGACATTTGATATAGAAAATAGAGGCCTAAAAGTGGAAAATCAATTCATGGAAGGTAGACAAGAAGGACAGGTCAAAAGGGAACCCTATGAATTGATAACTTTGTATATCCTTAGTGTGTGTGCACCGATCAACTAAACTATGAAGACTTTGATTCCTTACACAACCTAGATATGAAGGATACCTCTCAAATGCATGAGCTCTATATTAATCCCTAATGGGTGGTATTAGAACATAAGCTCTAATTCTATAAGAAATGAGACTAGATATCTTCCATACCATGTTTCTCACATCGAGAATATATCACATTGTATTAGAGAGTTTCAAGGATCATATCATCTATGTCAAAAGACTCTACAATAATAATGTAAATGTTAGGGTTTAATCCCAAAACCAATTGAACTAGGAGGATTCTGGTTCATGCCATAATCAGGATACGTAGGATGACTTCCTAAGGCTTGATCCCAAACTAAAATGGGAATCCACCTTAGTATAAGACGTGTCATGTATTGGAAATTTCATCCATTGGGACCCAATCATTCCAATGGTTTGATCATCATTCCTCATCCCTCAGTGGACTAAGAAACTAAATAAACCCTAAGGACTCTAATTCCATCTGTAATTAGGTTATGTAGGATTCCTTCTTGAGGCATGATATCAAAGTGGAATGAGAATCCCCCTCAGTATAATCCATGTCATGACACTGATATTTCAAACATTGGGAGATAATCATTATTATGGTTTGATCATCATATTTCATCCCTCAGTGGACTAAAATATCAACTAAATATGATAACATTGATTCCTACCATAACCAGGATACATTATATGTATTCTGAAGGCTATATATCCATATTAAAAAAGGTTTTTCCCATTTCATAAGCACTTCATCCATGTGTAATGGGGATGATCACCTGTTATCCCCTGATTCTCAAGCCAATCATAATTCAGGTGAGATTAGGGACTTTTAAGGAACACATGATTGGCATCACTAATCTCCACAATCTAGGAAAATATAAACATTTAATCCTCGATGAGTTGTATGAAATAAACCTCTCTTGTATGATGACATCTACCATTTTTCTAGTTCCATGGGAACTATAGAACTATGATAACTCTTATTCCTCCCATAACAAAGATATATTGGGAAACTCTTCAAGATATGAATTCAAAATATCTAGTGCCTATGTTCCCAAACTTGTGTTATTGTCATGGGACATTAAACATCTTGGGTTTAACAAAATAAATGGGTTTTAATTCTTATAATAATTGTGATATGTAGGATTCCTCATAAAGGCTCAATCCCTTCCTTGAAATAGTAACTACCTCTCGGCAAGGCAATAAATTATTGAGTACTTGGTCATTAGGCTTCAACATATAAGTATAAATTCATTACTAAGAAACACATAAATAACCATGAATACATACATATATATATATATATATATGTATTCAATAATGATATCCCCTATTTCTTTGGTGTATAATGGATACCTAACCTATAGTCATTTTGTTAGGGAAACTTTTCATGCATCTGTATTAGGAAGTTATTCTCTAACATGTCTCAGATATACAATAGAGTCCCATAGTAGGCCAAATTTACCCCCAAAATGGTGTGATGATCCCGACCTCCCATCCACTCGACCAATGTGATTCCCAAAGTATAATTGGTTCTGAATCCTCAATTTACCACCATCCTTTTGAAAGAGGGTCTATAACTAATTATGGATGAAGGAACTATTGGTATTTCACTTTAAGGGTGAAAATAGTGACCTAAAGATAATGATTATAAAAGAAATCAACCCCTAGAATCAACCATCAGACCTAAATAAATGCACCCAGCAGATGCCTTTTCTCTGATTAAACAATAGTATTGTAGTTATAAAAATTTAAATTTGGGTCACTTCTGTGAAATAAAATCCAATAATAAAATATTATATTAATTCCTATAATTATGAGGATGTGGGTCCAAGGAATAAAAATTGTAATATTCATCCAATGAGGATGCACTCTATCTATGTTTGGGGATAATCATCAAGGAACAATAGAATGGTTATTCCATTTGAGTTGTACCCATGGGAAGAACTAAATAAAACAAATAACATTGTCTAGGACCTCTGAACACTTCATTATATGATATTATATCTTGGTAAATAAATAATGGAATAAAATTTTCAAGAGAGGAGCATTTTGGATAGGGAATTTGGGGAGAATATCCCACACTACCCAAGGAATTATCATTCATTATTTAGTCTAGGGGGTGGTCCCTAATCCATTTATACATGCTGTGAAGTTACTTTTATTCTTCATAAAAATATTATTAATGTCTTTGGTTACATTTTATGAAACATATAACCATTAACTCTCTCGTTTTTTTAATGATAGTTGGGATGTAAGAGACTTCACCAACTAATTCCTTAAAGTTTGTTAAGATAACTAAGTTGAGGGATCACCATGAATATATAACCATTTGATACTTACCATTTCAACTATATCACATAATACAATATTATATGACAAAAATACATCATATGACATATAATATTTTAAAAAATATTATGCTCATGGGGATATATAAAACTCTTGTTTATATAGTCTGATATACTCTTTGATAAACCATATCATAATCTATGAGACAAAATGGATTTTAGGAATACAGTTATCAATTATTATATTTCATATGGGTATGGATATGTCTCAAAAAATATATCATTTCAACCATATAATGGGTGGATTTTAAATAATTATGATAAAAATTAAAATTGAAAACAAGATTTGGTGATTTCCCTAAACCATGCTCTTTGTTATTTCACCACAAAATGATTTATATTTTTTTTATGAAAATGGAATTATTAACGTTTAATAACCATTACATCAAAAACCCATATCCATAGAACATTTATTTAATTATAATCTCCCTTAAATAACAGATTAATAGACTCGAGAAACTAAATACATATTTGATTATTATATTAAATTAGAAACATACATGACCACATAAAAACTTATTATCTTTCCATTAATTATCCATATATTACAAGAATTATTATTCATTTTTTATAAGGAAATGGTTAAAAAATGGGGTTTATATTAGACACCCAATTAGGGGATGTATATAGAAGAATAGAATATTGAATTTGAATGAAATACATAATATAGAATGAAAAAATAAATAAATAGTTTTCAAATATATATGTAAAAATATACTATATCAAAATTAATAGAAATAGGTAATAACATTGATAACAATAATAAATCTCATAATGATAGAATGAATTATTCTGAACATCATAACCATACCATCAAGACATCATCCAAGTTATCAAATATAAATGGGTAGGGATATACCAAATACTCAAAATAGATTTTCTCATGAGGCCAATTGATGCATCGATCATTTAAATAATTATTTTATTTTTTAATTACTTAATAATTTTAAGGAATACATAATATGAAAGTTAGTGTTGAGAACAAGGTTGTGTGGTGTTCTTGTTAGGTGTTCATAATAGAGCCCTTACCAAATTATTGTGTGAGAGTTACAATTACAAGACATGAGTACCATATTGGGGTGTAAATTTTTTTAACTCTTCCTGATAATAATGGAATCAACTCTCCCCTGACATGAAGTATTTTCATAATGGGTTTGGTCCAGGGGACAAAAATGTGATGGTGTGTTCAAAAATCAAATAATATCACGCAAAATAATGAGTGTGAGTGACTCAGATGCATGACCTTTACCTAGTATCCGAGCTAGGGGAATGTTCCGATAGCCTATGAGTAATACTAATGGTCTTTTTTATGTACAATGTTATGTGGCACTCCCCTTGGGTATATATGACATATATTTTACTGGATTCTTACTGGTGTTTGACTATTACCTGTCATGAGTCCCACATTAGAGAATAGGGTGTTCACACTAATTTTAATAATAAGGTCATGAACCCTGTCATGAAATGAGGCATTATTCTTGCTGGATAATTCCCAAGGAAAAAATTTTGATGGTGTGAAGCCCAAACCAAATTTTATCATGTCTTCCTATGAATTTTAGTGACACTTCTACATCACATTCACCCATTATAGTTCCCATATCAGTTTTTATTTTTGTTTAATTAGTCTAATTCTTATGAATAATGTCAATGAAAATGCAATTAATGTAATGTTGATCTATTGGGTGATATATGATGTGGTATCCTCTAAATAAGAAGTTTTATGATCTTGTATTACGTATTGCATCTTGAAGATAGAAGAATAGGATTGAAAATATAATGTTAAGGTTGTGTGTGTGTGATGATTTTATACACCGCATATTATCATGAAGAGTTTAATATTAATATTTAAATTGATTTTATAGCATAAAATACTGAAAAAGAACTATAAACTATGGAAAACCATAGTTCGACTTGAATGTATAAGTTATTTAAGAGATTCTGGATTTTGAATTTACACTTAGCTGAGAAGGAATATCTAATATTGATGTGAGGCTTCCACTAGTTGGAAGTAAAAATATACTTATAGAGGAGGAAACTATTGAATAAACCATGGGATGTGAGTATAAAAAACCCATAATACAATACTAGTTCACTTGTGTAATATAGAAAACCACACATGTTTAGTTTTGTGTGTGTATGATAATAAGATGATCTCGAGGCACCAATTATAATTAGACATTTGATTATAGGGGAAAATATTGGACTCAATAAGAGTCGAAACAATAAAGATTTTGTTTCCTATTTTTCTTTCAATCATAGAAAAAATAAAATATATTGATCCATTTTTATGTTTTTTTCAATACAAACAGATTTAACTTATTAGGTGAAACATAAAATACCCATTTATTTCTTAGTAGATTTCACATGTATAAATTCTAATTGAGAAATGTTTAAAATTATATTTTTATTTTTTTAATAGTAGGATAAAACTTTATTTTCCCTATCCTATAAGTTATGTATTCATAATCAGTAGCATTTATAAGTTGTTTAAGTGTTATGTTCACTTTTATTGGATATTTTCGATTTTCATAATTTATATCAGAGAAAAGGATAACTATAATTGGATTGAAATTTTTTCATTTTTATTATATCATATGTATATGTATAGTGAATATTTTAGATGTTTGAAGAAGAACCTCAAATTGAAGAATGCACATCAATTATTATTGGAAAAAAATTTGAAGTCTCAATAAAGACCATAATGAATTGGTAGAAGAAAAAGGCCAAAAGTAAAGAAAATATTCTATGAATGAGGAGTATATATTATCTTAAGGTAATCAAAATTATAATATTATTTCAATTAAAACTACTGAGGATGGATTTTATGGTGAATTCTAATAAATTTGTGAAGAAGACTATTTTGATGATTTAATTACCGAATTTTATTTTGAAATTAGGGATCAACTAAATATACTTGATGAAGTTTTTTCATATATTTTCCCATGCATAAAGGGAAAATTTTATAAAAATAATTGATAGAAGAAGAATATGATGATATAGGGGAAGCATTATAAATGAAGATAAAAAGACAAAAGAGTCTCACTAAACAAGATGATAATAAGTAGAAATATAAACCACTTTTCAATGGTAAATGTCCTCTATTAAAAATATATTTTCAAAGGATAGTATGAGAATTAGGTGTATTAGATTTTTGTAAAATATTTTTTCAATGATTTGGTATAATTTCAAAATTTCTAAATGGATTTTAAGTCTTTGAAACTAAAATTTTAATAATTATGGTTAAATATTTTGGTAGTTCTCGACTGGTGATAATTCAAATGCATTAGTTTCAAATTCATAATATAGAGTGTGATTGGGATGAGAGAATGAGATCAGTGGAAGATCTAAAACAACACTGTCAACCAAGTATTCCAATTTCTAAAAATCAAACTGAAGAATATGGAAGAAACATAATTTAGTTCATATCAATATTCAGATATGATAATTTCGTCCAAAATAACTTATGATGATGGTTTACCATTAGGAGATATTACAAATTGTGGTAAATAAATCATTATATCAACTATATAACTATAAACCTCCATATTATTTAAATAGGTATCCAATAATTCTAAAACATTAGTTCATATTGAACCCATTTCTTCTATAAGTGCATGATAAAATAACGATTCTACAACAATGTAGAATATAATTTTTTTTTAAGACCTACCGTTTCATTGAGGATAAAGGTGAGAATATTTTAGAAGACCATTCCCCCAACTGGAACCCCAATTTTAAGGTTCATTTTTAAAATTATCAATTATAAAATCATAATAAATTTCATCTATGGTGAAAAGAACCAAATTTACTAGTATATAGTGATGATTCTGGAGGCTTGAGAATAAGGATATTGATTTATAGTACAATTTTTCTATATATGTAAATCATATATTTCAAAACTCATGGTGTAGAAAATTTGAAATTTAATAGAATCCTATTAGAGTAAAACAGACAATATAGAAAAGGGAAAATATATCCATGAAGAACATATTTGAATGCTTTGAAAATATATATGAATCTTGTATGTTAGGTGGTCACTATTATAATTAATGGGGTACAACCATTATGGATATCATATATACATTTAATTGAAGATTGATATATCATAGGATAAGAATGAAGTTATGTAATAAAGTGCATTTACATTGGGTTTAAAAATAGTGAAGATAAATTCACCCAAAAAGACAACGATGAAATCTAATCATGATGTTAAACCTATAGAGAATTAGTGATTCCATTATTTAAAGAGAGGGAAGATCATATACCATTGTAAAATGTCTATGAACTCAATAAATAAAGGAGAAACCTAAAAACAAGAAGTTAATCAATTCAAGAAATAGATTCTAGGTTAAGTGGTTCAAAATAAATGTGAAGAGTTTTAGTAGATTCCCGAAATGGAAAAAGAAGCAATTGATAAATGTTTGTGTGAAAGGTAAAAAAAGGATAGAAAGGAGTATTTTAGAATAACATATTGATTATATTAATATTTACATCAAATAATATGAATAGTTTTGATCCCCATGACTTTAAATATTAAATAACTAAATAATGTTTTATTCATTAACTTTAAAACACGTCCAAATCCTAATGTAATTTTGTTAATAATTTAATATGTGTTTAGAAAAAAATGGATATTTATTATAATAAAATAAAAATCAATATTTAAAAAGTTACACATAGTTTTAAAAAGTTGAATTAATTTTTTAAAATGAGTTATTTTTATAATTATATACATTTCGATTCATTAAAACTACTATATAAATTTTTAGGGCATTTTTATATCATGATTATGTCATAAATATAATGGGATTCATAAAAAAATATTTTTAGGATTTACATAAAATATCAAATAAGTTAAAATGTACCAAAAAAATTAAAGATATTTTAAACAAGTTAGTTGATATTTAAAATGGAACATTCTATAGTATCCAAATATGAAAGAAATCATGTCAAAACTGATTGAATTAGTATATAAATTTTAAATTTCACATAAAATATCATTTTAGTCAAAAAATATTATTTATCATTTTTATTGTGATATGATTTATATAAAATGATATATGATATTAAAAAAATTTACATTAATTTTAATGGTCATATGTTTCAACTATATGGATACTAAATATGTGCAAAATTGTGTCAAAAATATATTTAAATGACTGAATTACAATTTAAATGAAAATATGAGAATAAAAAGATCAATAATAGTAATTAGTTATAAAAAACTCTGTGTAAAAGAATAATGAATTAATTTCAATAAATTTTATAAAACTATTTTCAGATATCATTAAATTTCCTAAAATTCCTTTACACTCGAATTAATATTTTTAGCGAAAAATGTATTCAATAAGAAAACTGATTAACTAAAAAATATTTATATAAATTAATGTTTTACATCCACAAAAATTATAATAAGATAAATTCGTTAAAATTTTATATTAATAATTCACAATTTCTTTGATCATTTACATAATTATTCTAGGATTTTACATTGTATGAACTTAAATAATTTTGATCTTTATAGTTATTATTTTCTCACAATAGTGAAAATTTGGTATGGTTATTACTAAAATAATAATGACTCAACATATAATTTTTATTAATAACTAAACATTTTCTTTTAATATTGGAAATAGTAAATTTGGATTTCCCATAAAAAATTGATATATTTAGTTTTTTCAATAGTATACAATGTTTTTCTTTAATCATGCTTCATTAGTAATACTTTTGAGTATATATTAACATATTGTTTACTAGTCCACTTTTTATCCTATTATAACATCATTTTGAACATCGACTTCTATAATAGTAATTTTATAGCTCCATATTGGTCCCTCAACATTATCAAGGGTAGCTTCTAGTGACACATGGGGAATTGATTAGAATAGTGTTTCATATTCCATCAATTGAAGAATTGAATGTTTGTAGAATATCTATTTCCCGTTGACTCATGATTTTGGTGGAATTTTACCCACAATTATAATAAACAACCAATCCCATTAAGAAATCAGTGGGGTGTTTCTTCCCATTCAATACATCCCATAGTTCTAAATATATTCTGTATATATTTAATCTATATCATTACCACTAATGGATCTTTGGTCATATTGAGATATATTCATTGGTGAATTATGAAATGGCCTAATTTTGTTGTACCATTTTTATGGGAAATATATTTATCCATACAATATATTTTATTTGTCATAACCAAAGTAAAAACCCGTAATATTGAGATACATTTCTCATACCTGACACTATTTTAATCGTTTCTCTTCATCGTTCAATACCAACATGAATTAATGGGGATTATATGTTTCATAGTCCTTATATTTGTAAAAATAAATAAATAATTACATATACTAGTTTGATTAATAATAACACATTGGTTTATGAATCACGAAATACCATCCATCAAATATTAGTAATTTTTTATTTCAAAAGGAGTGGGTCCAGGGCCAAACATGTCATGGGGATCTAAAAAAGTGTAGTCCCATGGAATATCCTAGAAAAAAATTAATACACTTTAGGGGAATGTTACCAAATCTAGAAAAAATGATAGCTGGGTTATCTAGAATAGCCCAGGATGCTAATAAATCCAGAACCATCTTACCCTCTCTCCCTGTTTGGGTGACCTCAATATCTCTAATGAAAAGATCCTTGAAAATAAAGACAATATATGTGATGGCCCAGGGGATGAAACCCAAGACTTTTATTGAGTCTAGTAGAATCAATGAGTCATTTTACACTCTATTAAGAAAAATACCATGATAGATACCTAAAGATGACCCTATGATCATGGGAGGATCTTACGCCAAATGGGAGTTACTCAGACCACAGTAAACCCTAAAATCTAGGAGAACCGATCCTTTTTAGTCATGCACCACCCTCCCTCCCCACATGTAACCATTATTACTATATTCGTTGATGTTTATAACAATACCTCACTCGGTAGGATACAATCTCACCCAATTTCCATTAAGAGGATGTCATGATTTCATAACACTTGTATTGCTACCATCCAAGATCTATCACAAGGAAGGAGAAAATTTACACTTCTTAATAAAGGAGAATGTTCTGCCACCAAAGCCCTTGCCCCATCCATCTCAGCTAAATAATAACTACTTCATCCATCATGTTTGGCGTTGTTATGAGTGAACCAGATACTCTAGTATCATGCCAAAAAATAAAAAACACAAAATATGTTCCTATGATATAGCATCTCAGCCTTGATATCAGGGTTATAGGAATTAATATTTAATGATCCCTTAAACATCCCTCCTATTGAAGCCTCTAAGGTCATTCTAGATGGTATTATCCCATTCATTATGTAAGAGAATGTGATTGGCTATCTCAGTATGTGGTGTGTAACAACACACACACTTATAATCAATAAAAACCATCTTTCATCTTACAACCTCATTATATGGAAAATCATGATTGAAAAAATTCCCAATGAGAAATTTATATTTATCGAGAAAGTATTTGTACCAAAAAAGCATCACCCCAAGCATCCAGACTATCATCAGTCTACAAAGAGTGGTGATGTTCTTTATAAAAAAAGCATAATAGATGAGGAGAATGTAAACACTATATGGCCTCATTCAGTAGTGGATGAAATTATGTGGAGAAAATCTTGTTGTAGAGAGACTAGAATAGATGTTGTAAAGGCAGGGAAGCTGATATCCTTATAAAAAGTGATATTTAGTGCTGATCATCTACGAAAACTATGTAATGTCCCAACCCAATTTTCATTCTATAATCTTAGTGAGTCGCAATACATAATCCATTTCGATTGTTTCTGAAGTCCAAGAATGTTCTGATGAGTAACCTCCCAATTTTTGGTTCATATACCACTACAATCATTAAAATATGCTCCATATTTTTTTTAGTGAAATAATACCAAATATTTCTCTCTTCCTTTAAATCCCATGTCTGCTAATCCTGTAGGAAGGTAATGGTTTCCTAGACACTCCTGATATTGATTTTACCATCCTCATATACTCGTGACATTCTATCCTATGCGGCCTAATGAAATCTCCCATCCTCTTGTGCATACCATATAAACTAACCATTATATTCTAAATGTTGTGAATAATCACTTTCGTTAAAATAGTTGCTGATAAAACAAGAAGAGGGATTGAGGTTAGAACACTGTTGATCGAATTGATTCACCCTATAAATTAATGAAATTTATTTTTATAGTTGTTGATATGAGGGGAAATATTTACCACTATATCGTTGAAATTCTTAATATGTATTATTCCTGAGGAAATAGGGGCCACTAAATACTCTCTAGGAAACTGTCTAATGGAGATCCTCATCCTATTAAATTTTATTCCCCCTTATATCCTAGAATAAATTTGAAAGATATATACTACTCTTTCTACAATTAATGAGTTGTCCACTCTAATATCAATAAGTAATGAGAATCCAATTGAGTTCTTAAATGTATATTGTGGTAGCATTGGTAAAAATGAGAAGATCTATGGCAAAAAAAGTTAGTAAATCCATTGAGGATCACCCCACACTTGAATGGATGAAAATATCCATACCTATTATATTTGTTAAGATACCCATTAAAAGCTTCTTGTATCATAATGAAAATATTAAGGGATAGGGGTACCCCTATGTGAGCCCTCGGGTAGATTTGAATAAGCTATATTTTTTTACCGAAAAGGTGATAGAAAATGATGGAGATCCAATATCTCTTCAATTTTAGAAAAAAAATATATAATTTTTGTTGGTTTATCCAAAAAACATTTATCTAACTAAATATATTCATGTAAATGTTATTCTATATGTTTCAACTAAATTTTCTTATATTCCAACTATAATTTCCCTCACTTTATCTACTAAGAGTTAGAATTAATTGATTATATTGGATTATTTCAAAATTAAAATTTTAGTGGCATCACTAGACTATATTAATGTTTAATAATTAAATTATATGGGGAACATAAATTATACCATAAAAAAGAAAACTATTTTTCCTCCATTACAAATCCATAAGTCAAAAGTAAAATTATTAATTATTTTCTAGTGAATTGAAAAAAAATTAAAGGGGTGAACTAAGATACTCAGTATGGTGCAGAATACAATAGAAACCAATATGAAATAATTATGGCATACATAATATCATAAGAATAAAATAAATAAATAAATTCAATAAAACTCCGTACAAAACATACCATATTAAAATTATTGTAAATAGATTATCAAAAGGATAAAAATAATAAATCACATCATAATGGAATGCATTATGACATATATCATAACTATACTATCAAAGCCTCATCCAAGACATCATACAAGATGGACAAGAATACATTGAATACTCTAACTAGTTTGTATCATGATGTGACATCCCACTATTTTATGTACAATGAAGTAAATTCAGTTTTTCTCAAAACCTATTTATTTTATTATTTTTCTTTGTTTTTTGTTGGTGTTAGTGGGAGTGACTTGTGTTATTATTAGTAGTTATCTCTAGTTTTAGGATAATGTACAGTTTTAAGTGGATCACCATGACACATCGCATGGGGAATGTTCCAACAAGAGGGTTGGGTAGGGGAAAATTGTGCAATAATGGAGATGGTTTCAATATAGATGGTGATGTATAAAAGTAATATTTGGATGTCTATGTTTAAAAAAGTTATAGTGATATGAGGGTAATGTCATAGTGGAGGTGGGTTGTCCCATGATAATATTATAGAAGAGTAACATTTTAGTTTCATGAGAATAATTTCTATTTTAGAAAATAGTTACATTTCATTACATGTGTTTCATCGTAAATCCCTTCATAGGGAGAGATGTGGTGCACCATGGTGCATGACAGGTTTATCATAGATGCTGGTCAGTGACAGAGATCTATACCACTTGGGTGGTTGTTTTTTTATGATTCAATATTAATAGAGGTGTGTTATTTCATAAGGGGTGGTTCTAAAATGGAGTCATGGGGATTAGGTTTCTTTATATTACATTGGAATTTATCATAGCAGTGTCATTGATGGGATCGTACAACAAATAATGACTTGTTTGTTTTTTTATGTTTTAATTCATTTATTTAAAATGTTAAAAAGTTAAACTTTTATATGGGATTACAAATTCTATATAGCCACATCATACCTCCATTATCATTATGTTACTCATCTCCATTGAGTTGGATATATAATATTTGATCTCTAAATCACGATACATTCATTGTGGTTTCACAATGTATCATCTTATATGACCTAACTTTTGTTTTTCTAGATTTTTTAATTACGTTTATTTGAGGAAGAATCATCCAATGATATTTGACGAGAAATACTCTACTAGTCATAGTTATTTGGGGATATCCATTCCTAGTGGTATTTTCTTATTTTCCATGAGTCTTATAAAATGAGGCGAAACAATACATTATTAATTATTCATTAAAATTAAATTAATTTTTTTGTTAGCATTAGATTCTATATATTAAACCCCAAATTCCATGACTCTCCTATATGAGGTGTATGCTGACACTATAGGTATTCAATGACCATTTATATATATAATTGAGATTTAAAATATTAATTTAGACATAGTATGAGAGACTAAGATTATGAAATGACATTTTATACCTTGTGTAGTTACCTATTGTAGCACTTAGTTGAGTTCATCTTTTTTTAATGAGTTAAGATTTAGGTGAATTGGCCTATGATTGGAAATTTTAAGGGGTGGGTGGATTTTAGAACATGGCCTCATTATTGATTTATGTGATATATCATCAATGTGGATAATTTATATTATGATATATTATTAAATTATAGTATTTTAGTTTCTATATATAGATAACTTATACTATTGAAAGTGTGAAACATCATTCACATGAATGATGTGATTGTAGAAGTATTGTTGACTAGTATTTTCAGTTAGGGATATATTGATTATGAATATGTGAGAGTTATTGTTCTATAATCTAATGATTTTAGGTTGGTGGTATATCACACACTTATTATACAAAAGGATTTTATGTAATTTTCATCCTTTGATGTTGTAATTAGAGATATATTGATCATTATATTTCCACCAATTTATTCTTAAGGAATGGATAAAGAATATATTAGAACCAGTATATAAAAATATCTTTAGATACATATCATAATGATGTTTTGGAACAAAATAATTCTAAAATGATAATATTTATCAATTAAACATTTATCCTAGGAAAGATATGTTTAAACGAATCATAAGATAAGGTACCGTGTATCATGAGTTTATTTCATATGATGTATAAATTAACTAACATACTAATTCTTGTGTTATAATGTATTTTTTAATATGAAATAACCTAATGAATTTCCTTAGGTTCCCTATAAATAACCTTTTCTATTTGATATGGAGTGTTTGGGTTCTTTAAACTTGGTCGATACCCCCAAAAGCAATATTCTATATTATCCTAACACTTTATAATTGAGGGGCACTATCACTTCATGCTTGTTGGTGGTTCCTTATCAAATGATGATCTATTAAGTCATATCTCATGGATACCTTCTGAAGTGTTTGTATTTTATCTCCATTATATTGATGTTTATAATCCACATCGGGTGACGATAGAGACATAGTAGAGGTATAATCAACATAAGGTACAAATTTTTATAGTATTATTCATTTTAAAAATTATGTTTTAAATTTACCAAATCATGGAGAACTTGGGTATATTTATTATAAATCAAATTTGTTAACATGACTAATTTTTAATCAACCCCATAGAATCCTAATAGTGGTATCAAAGAAACAATGTTCCATGATTCATTAAAATCATGTGTTTAAAAAATAGAGCACAACTAACTCATCATTACTTTATACTAATAATGTAATCTTAGCTAAAAATAGATATTATGTCATGATAAAATGCAATAAAATGTATTAGGTTTGATACTACAATTCATAGTTAACATTTTATAAACTATATACCAATATTTAAATATACTGGTAATTTAATATGGATTTTCATCTATATAATTTATTATAGGATAAAATTTACAATGGTGTGACCCATGAAAATAGAGAACCGTATTTTACATACATAATGAAATGTTATGTGTCAATATAATGTTCGATAATTCCATCAAACTATGTTGAGCATAAATATAATGTGAGTTTCAAGGATTATATTGCATATTTAGACAATTTAATGTCAATTACATCACTATAAAACTATACTAAATAGTCAGAAAAAATATTGTGGGACTAAAAATTGAGTCCACCATAATTATTAATGTATTTATATGTTCATTCAAAAAAAAAGAAATGGCTGTTTTGGTATAAAAGTTTTTGACATTATAATTTAAATATTTATAAATTAGTTAATTATAAAGTGTTTATAATTAATTAATTGAACTATTTTGATATATTTATTAATAAATATTCCTTAATATTATATACCTTCTCATTTTTACATGGAATACCTTATGACATAGAAATAAAATGTTTATTTGTTAGTCATAAGAGGTAATTTATAAAGGGTTTAAAAATTAAGATATATGGAAAAAATATAAACTATAAATATTTAATTGTTATATTATGTAAATATTTTAATTTTAAATATTTAAATTAAAATTTGACTAATTTTAAACATATTTAACCCACATCAAAATGGTTTTAAAATATAATTCAATCAAGTTTTAAATAATTTTATGTATGTATTGTCTGGATTATTTAAATTGTTTACATAATAAAAATTAAATTATGAAATTTTTATATCTTCAAATATAAAATATTAAATAGAAATTATATATAAATTTTATTATTAAAATTTTATTTTCTGTAATGAATATAAATTATTTATACTGAACATTATGGGATGTCCATAATGATAATCTAAATTATTAAATATCAATAGTTAAGAATAGTTTATGAATTATTCATATATACTTATATCATGTTTAAATATAGTTGGGATCATATGCAAGGGTTAAACCTTTCCCCATAATCATTCATCAACTAGGGTTCAATCCCTAGTTGACTAAATATTTGTGGAATTTACATATTGGGTCATGGAACAATGCATGTATTACATCACCCCAATTTGACCGAATATTTTTTGAAGACAAGCTCTAACATAGGATTAGAACTCATATTAAATCTACTGAGGAAAATATGTATCATACATGGCCGAATATAGGAATTACTTTCATCATGTTGTGGTTGTGCCAATGATTGAAATTCATGATGTCAATATGTACCTCATAGGGGTTAGAATGAATAAACACATTGTTCATAAAGAATAGTTCAGTTTATCGTCATGTAGTGAGGATGTGGGAGATTACGACATAAAAAAAGAATATTGTGTCTTGGCCATGGTGTAGGACCGTGGAGTCTCTATGTAACTTACTAATGAAAGAATCAAGCCATATACAGTTCTTAAGAAGATCGTGTAGTTTATTGTCATGTGACGAGGGAAACTATTTTTTCATTTATAGTCTTACATCTAGAGTCATTAATATCACCAATAGAAATTGAAGCACCTTATTTATGTAGGGAAATCCTATAATAAACTCCAAAAACCACTTGATTTGTGCTCGGTGTGATAAAAAATAGTGGTATAAGTTTATTTTACACCATAAATGTAAAACAAGTGAAGGATAGGATCATTTCAATTATGTGGTGGATGGTACAAGAGATAGAATACATGAATCACTAAATATGTCATTGGGATGAGAATAAATCTTTTTTGTAGTTCGTGAAATCCTATGTGGTTTAGCTTCATGCGGTATGGACGAAGATAAACTGGCATGAACGTTCGGAAATATTGTGTGTGGGGAAAGGCGTAAGACTTGGGCATCACTATGTATCCTTCTAGGGAAAGAATCAAAACACAAGTTGTTTATGAAATTGTTTATTGTGCAGGTTACATCCATGAACATAGGGAGTGGAGGGGTTTTTTGTTGTGGTCACAACTGGACCCAAGATTAGAGACTTAGGCACCACTATGTATCTCACTGGAATGAGAATCAAACCATATGTATTTCAGGAAAATATTTCCCCACACTAACTAGGTTTTGATATCAGGAAAGGAGATTTAATGTATTCTAGAATAATGGTTGTTCCCAATACATAAATTTTTTTGAGTATCAATCCACATGTTCTAGGATAATTCCCTTTATAGATTTGGTTCATTCACTGGGAAATATGGGGCTTTCTTTGTGGGTGTGGCTGGACCCATGAATTGGATATCTGGCATCACTACGTATCTTTTTGGGGAAATAATCAAGATAATTTCAGTTCTTGAAGTCTCATAATGTTTAACATCATGCAGTAAGGCTGTTGTAATGCCAAAATGTATGCCTTTAGAAGGGTATCAGGTACCACAATGAAGTGGAAATGATATGAGGGGGGATTATGCATGGGAGATTCCATTATTTTGAATGACCAAAAGGTGTTCCAACCCATTATATTTAGAGGGGATTCATAACATCAAATTATGTATATGTTAACCTTATAGTTTAATGTCTTATGGTGAGGATGAAATGTTGTTTTGTAGTCTTATGTCATGTAACTACGACCTAATGCCATTCAATTTATCATCATGAGATAAGTATGATGATTCTATGTAGTTTAACATCGTGTAGTGTGGACATATATTGTGTTATATAGTTTATCATCCTATGGTTAAGATGACCTCTTCATGACTATACAAAGTACATATTCAGAAACCTTCAATTGGTTGGATTTATAATGATCTCTCCATCCATTGAGATGGAGGAATAATCCCCATTAGAGTGGACCTTGTGTATGGAGTAAGGTCACTCCCACAATGGATCATGCTTTGGAGTCATCATTCCAAGTATCATTGGATTCATAAAGGTCAATAACAATTCTCTTTGGAGAAATGAATGAAGGTTGAAATTCTTGATGGAATCTCAGACTATTCGGTTCTGATGGACTTCCAAGTGATGCAAGGTATTCAATCTCTTTTTTCCAATGGCTCCAACTCATTATTTTTTTATTTCTCATACATGGATAGCTAATCACATATGAAAAATTAGAGTGATGGAAAATTAACCTCAATGGATAGGAAATCTTATATTCAATATACGAGTGAATACAGAGTCACTCGTGTAGTAGTACAGTTTGTAGTTCGGTAATCCAATGAGACATGAAATACCATGTTAGGAAAATGATTTTTTATTTCTCTACCATCTTCTGACGTATGTTTTATAGTGTATTTTTGAAATCCACTATCTATCCATTGGTTGTTTCATGATAGGAGGATGAATGGTTGGATTTGATATCGTATTCCAGTTATAGATTCTCTATATCAGCATAACATAAATTAGTTAAATTGTCTATGATTATGGTATGTGAGAAAAAAATATAGTGATGATGTTGGATTTGACCAATATGGAGATTATTTTGGCCCCGACCTCTTTGAGAGGTACTACATAAGCCCAATATGAGAAGAAATTGTTAGTAGTAAGGATTTACTTGAACTTCTTGCCCATAATCGAGGGGTGTCTCCCAACTACATAAATTCCCCCATATGTAAAATGGCCATGAGTATTTGGTTATATGTAGAAACTCTGGAGGTTGGTGGATACAATTGGAATGCACATGGAAGGAATGAAATTTCGTTGTAAGTTCTATGAAATCTTGTGTCACTGAAGGAAAAAATATCCAAGCCTTTAATTTTATCAGATTTCCTATGTCCTGAATAGTGTGCACCACAGGATCCTACATGTACTTATTCCATGATATATGTAGTCTCTTCTCCATCAAAGCATATGTGAATAATTTCATCAAAGCCTCACTTATAGTGGATCATCTAGTGATTTTGGTTGTGATAAATGGTAAAGTTGACTTCACGTCATTGGTTTTTCTGTCTTCTAGCTCTATCCCATAGAAGAACTCCATCTCAAGGATATTCTATGATTGACATCATTCATCTTATGGTAGGACCGTATGACTCGATAATGGGACTAATTTCATTAATCCTCTCGGTTATAATTCCAACAAAATGTGATACCATGCATCGATAAGTAATGATGATAACTATTTTATCTTGGTTTGGGTCTTTAAGGGTTATGGATCTAGTTTCTAATGCATCGTATGGGGTGTTTTGTGATCATAGGATATAAGATATTATTAGATATGTGTAAAATTCAGACATTAACCCTCATAAATAATCACACATAGGGATTAGCTCCTCTTTTCTGATGTTGTAATCTCGGTTGATCTTCTTGATTACCAAATCTAAATCACCTTTAACCTCCAGGTGATTCGTCGGCATTTTGAGTTCCAATTCGAGGCCTATAATGAGAGCCTTATATTTTGCCTCATTCTTGGTACCACCTTCTGATAAAAAGAAGGACTATGACAACACTACCTTCTCTAGGGAGTTAATCAAAATCCATAACCTAACTTTGTTGAGATAAGGGGTTTCCATTCACATCCTTTTTGGAATCCTGAATAATTTGTAAAAATACATTTCCCATGTTTGAGAGCTATAATTAATTGAGAATACCTATTCATCAGGTAATTTTTTCAAGTAGTGTCCTCTATGGTGATGGATTCTTAATGAGAAATTTTTCCAAGACTTGGCCTTTCACTTCTTTCTAAGGCACAAAATCTATATTGAACTGCTGTAGAATAACTGCCCACCGTGCCAGCCATCTTGTCAACATAAGATGACTGAGTAAAAATTTGAGTGGTTTATTGTATGAAACAAAGTGGAACTTATGATGCTGTAGATAATGTATCTACTTCTGTGTTGATAAGATTAAATCTACATAACTCTTCACAATATTTGAAAAAAAATTCTTTTCATAGATCATGGTCCTATGAGATAATATTTTTTTCATTATCATCATCATTATTCTATGCAAAAGAGTTTCCCAGTGATTGTTCAAGGGTCATCACATATAAAATATCTTCATTTCCTTATATTGTAGGAATTAACAATGGTGGGATCATGAAGTATTTCTCGAGGATATCGAATTATTCTTGGAAGTTATTATTCCTTTGATATGTGGCCCCATTCTTCAACAATATAGTGAATGATAAAAACATTCATGCAAGATTTTCAATAAAGAATAGGATGTAGGCCAGGTATCGTTAGAGTCCTCTTAACTCTTTTAGGTGTCAAGGGGGTGACAACCCAAGGGTTTATTTAGTTTTCTTAGGATCGACATCTATTTTGTGATGGAATACAATAAATCCGATAAATTATCCGGAAGTTATCTTGAAGACACATTTCAAGTGGTTCATCTTCAGTTTATATAATTGTATCTTATTGAATATCGTTTCCAAGTTAGCTAGTTGGTCAAAACATTACCGAGACATGACTTCTATATCATTTACATAACATTCAACAAACTTCCCTATGAAGGGTTTAAAGATGTGGTGCATGGCATGTTGATATGTGGGACCAGAGTTCTTCATGCCAAATGGAATTACCTAATATAAAAATATTTCATGGGGGTATGAAGGATGTGGTTTCCTCATATTCTGGGGCCATACAAATTTGGTTATACCCAAAGTATCTATCCATGAGGGAGACGACTTGATAACCAGTTGTATAAATAAAGTGTTCTATGATTGGATCTGTTAAGTCATCATTGGAAAATTTCTAGTTTATATTAATGAAATCAATGAAAACGTTGATCTTACCATTCTTCTTTTTCATCAGGACAATATTTTAATTCCATTTTGGATACTGTACCTCTTTTATAATGTCATTGTTAATGATTTTTTCCACCTCAAAAATAATTTTGGAGGTGTCTGTTTGTTGTGTCCATAAGGCTGCTTGATTGTATCCCCGATGGTCATCTAAAAAACCCAGGTGATGGGTGGACAACTAAATATAAAAACCTGGCATCTCTATCTAGTTCTATAAAACACATCCTACTGTTGTTTCTAGAAGGAATTATATGCCTACTATTCTTCAGGATCCATTGTCTCACTATTCATAGTTTGTCGCAAATCATCCTTTGTACCCATATTATCTCTCTCAGTTCTTCCACCATGGTAGAGATTCCTTCCTCAAATTCTGTCAGGGAATCCCTGAGGACTTTCTCTTTTTCCTCTTCCTCATTCATTAATTATTTTTCCACTACCTCTTAGGTAGGTGATGAAGCATGAATTTATGATTTAGGGGGATCATCATTTGGACATCCAAAAGATAAATTATTCATTTATATCCCATTCAACGATGGTCGAACTTTTATGGTTCCAAAGTGATTACATGGTATTGAGAATGAGCGTCCATATCTTTTTCTATTATTGTGACAACATCTTCCAACCTTTCTGACGAAGAAGGGATTTTTTCAAGCATAGGGGATGAAATGAAGTAATTTCCTTCTAGGATTTCATTACTGCTCAGAAGTTCAATGACTTCTCCCATGCTTTCACGTTTTGTTGTGACAACTGAAATTATAAATGATGATTAATGAGCATTTGAATGTGGTTTTTCCCTTTCAATTTGGATTATGGAAAGTATATATTTTTCATTGCGCTACGTGAAAGGATTAGTTGGAATTATCATGAGATGATTCAGAGCATTTATTTGAGTAACATCATCGTTCATGAAATATTTTCCTCACCAATGATAGAATCCATCATTAATGTATAGTGACTCAATGGATTTGAATGCATAATTATCACCATTAAAGGTCCCAATTTGGTCATTTCAACAAATTTGAGACATTGGTGGTATGATGAAGGAATGGAAGCATGATGATGTAGACATGGTCTTACTAGAAAATCTTGGAAATCAATATCCTTCTAGACAACCATAAATTCTAAGTTGGACATGAGATCCCCAGAATGAGTTCTAAGAATGATCTCCCTAAGAGGTTTTTTCACATTCTTTTCATATCCTCAAAACATCAGAGTGGATAGAGATAAGTGGGATTCATTTAGACACAGTTGGAAAAGTATCATGACCAGAATGATGTTAACCACAAGGAAATTGTCAACAAAATCTCTTCAAATATCAATGTAATTTATCATGACAATTTTATACAATCTTTCGATGTGTCCTTTCATGAAATCATCTTCATATTGGTCTGTGAAATATATAGTTGCATATAATTCTATTGGATCATTATTTACAAAATGTCCTTGAATAGCTGTAACCTTGACTTAAAATTAATGAGGTCTTTACAAGGCCCCAAAGAGTGCTTCTAAGAGGTATTTTGATAGACTCAGAGCATCCAATATTGATAATATAGCCGGTACTTGGGTTAGTTTCTTTAAGACATCATACTTATTATCTAAAGGAATTTGTTTCCTATATGAGGGATTTATTTTTTATTAGATTTGGGAGATGATTTTCATGATGTAGATAGACCATCCCTCAGAGTAGGAGATTGTAGTTCTTCCACTTTTGTCGGGTTAGGTTGGATGGGTCTTCCCACACGTCTGAGTAGATTAAGAGATAGCATATCCTCCAATCTCTATTCCTAGATGATTTTGTTTGGGTGTATCTTATTCTACCATGGGATATTCCCCTATTAATGCTAGGATTGTTCAATAGACCTTCCATGAGTTTTAGTGGCATAGATGGTTCGATCAGGGTTGCACTTCGAGTAATGAATTCTGAACGAATCATGCCTTCCTCTATATCCTTGACCATGATGGTATCTTCCTCAAGATCACCAATAAAGTGTGGGGAATTCAGGTTCATTATCATAATTATCATCTACAAATGGGTCCATTAAATTAATAATGTTAATGGATCTAAAGATCAACTTCTTGTGTGATGAAGATTTATTCTGACGGGTCGACTCTTGTTGTTCCGTTTGGTGGGGTGGTGCTCATTATTTTGAGACATTTGACATGATGTCTAATAAATTCACAAAAATTTATGGCATTTACATAATCTCATATTCATTTGTCTTCCTACTATCCTTATTAAAATTTCTCTTCTTAGAGGATTGGTCATCGAAGGACTGGGATTTTTATGATGTTGGTTGTCTTGAAACCAAAGTAGTTGGAGGTACAGTTGGTTGTTTCAACTTTTTTTAGAGAATAGAACGATTCCATTTAATTGTTTTCTGGACCATCAAATCACTAACCTTATATTCAATTTTCCTATTCACCTTTTTCCATTCATTTTACTCTTCTTGATTAATAGCAGAAATACACACAACCAGATCATGTGATTTTTACATCACATTCGCAAAGTCCACCATCATTTGTTAATGGTATTTTAATATAAAAATATAATTTATGTGGAACACCAACATTTTGTGGAAGGGAAAATAGTTTCACATATATTTCTCACATTATTTTACTGGTTTCTTGGGATTTCATAACTTAATTAAGTTGTTTTATAATGTTGATATGAAGTAATTAGTGACATAGTCATTTCGAAAAGAATAACCCATGTTTTTCATCTACTCAAATGGTTTATGACTCTGATATCTCATATAATAGTGATTAGTAGTTCATTATTGTTGATGCTCAGGAGGTGGATCGACCTGATATGATGTAGGCTTTGAAATGCGAGTGAGTACAGGGGCTACTAAAGTGTAACTATAGAGGACTATTTTTTTCTTGTTCTCCTTTCCTGAGTTGATGGAATTACTCTGGAAATATTTCCAGTCTCAATAATTGAATCTTCTACGTACTGAAAAATTGAATAATGATCCTAAAACCCTTTTGTGTACTTCATTGGGATTAATGGATTGTGAAATTATTCAAAAATGGGTAACAACTCTTTTTGAGGGAGTTGTGGGTTCAAGAAGTATGTCAGTCCTTTCCAGTGAGATATTAAATTTGATACTCTTTCATTATCATATTTCTTATTGTTGGGAGATAAAATACTATCATCTTATTTAGAGTTGAATTGAACAAGAAAATTCTCTTTTGATGGAGGCCTTCCTATCTAGTAATTGACTGATCATCGAAGCTTTTGTTCCACACAACAACAGGTCATTGCAGTGATTTCATGAAGCTTCTAAGATTTACCTCCTCATATTATTAAGGGGTAACCATAATGAGGTCATAGTGAGAGGAGAAGTGCATAAAATGTTTGTCAGGGTCTCTCGGACCATTGAAGATTATATATTTAGGATTCATAATGTTCAGAGGGGGGGTTTGGGTCGTCCCATTTGTGGTAAGAATTTTTTTCGAACATTATCGATGTATATAATTCCTCCATGGATTCTAATTGATCCATTTCTGACTCAATGGTATTCATAATAAATTGAGGTATGTATAGAAGAGTTGGATCATAGATAGGTGTGGTGGATGTTAGGGCCATTGGCGGCAGCACTATTGGGACCTTCTATGGTTAACCAATAGGGACTAGTCTATATGAATATGCCTGAACTTGCTCAGGTTGTGCAACCAATAAAGGGAATTGTAGATCTACTATTGTGGGATAGGAATACAATGGTGTTTGTTATCCTACACGGAGTAGATGTTCCAAAACTACTTTAGTTATTGCATAAAACCTTTTTATGAGGTGTGTCAGTTGGAAGTGAAATTTGACGATCTTCTTACTAAACCCATCCAGAAATAATGTTTCTTAAGACTAATTATACATTGATTCTCCTTAATTATTTGATATCCTCTTCTAGCTGATAAAAACCTTCCTCTATAGAGAGGGACTTACCTTCTATGGATGGTAGGTGAGGTAAAATTTAATTCTTAACTTTTTCCCTCTTTTGAGGTGGTGAAGGTGGATTTTTTGAGAGAGAGACTAGATCAAATGAAAAACTCCAGTTTCGGGTGTGCACACCTCTTTCTAATGAATCATTGTGCACTACATCATGAAATGTTACTTCACCCTTTGAATCACCATTTTATTATGTATAATCAATGGGGAAGAATTGATTATATTCACTGAAGTAAAATTTATTATGAGAATTTTATAAATAAATTTGCAAGATTGTCTTCTTATGTGCCCTCAAAGATGCCATATCCTCCCCTTTTATGATATTTTGGGTTCTTTTTGGATAGAAACCAGAAAAGAATATATAAATAATTCCATCGTACCTGTTTCAGGCGATTACACTGAATCATGGGATGGAAAAAACTATGAGGAAACACTTTGCGACAATTTACATAATCAGGAGAAGATTGATTCCTAATGAGGAGGATATTTTTTAAGTGAAAACGTCCCCCATCTTTGAAGGATTTTCATTTTCTTGTTCTACCTTTACAACCCTTTGAGCCATATTTTTTAACCATGAAGATTGTTTTAAAAAGTCCCCCATCCCTAAGGGTTGTGATTTCTCTTGAACTATCATAGATGATATTACTGTGGTTGCTCTTATGATTTTACAAATTTTAGTCCAAATATTGGATGGGTTCATCGTTAGTTATACAATTAGATCAACCACTTATGAAGATCATTTCATTATCTCTGACATGTGAACTATCTGACAGCTGACATCCTTTAAAGGAGAGTCTTCCTCGATATTCTCATAATCATGTAGGAAATGTCCATCTACTTCCTACACTCTTATGGCCTCACATCTGTGAGAGTCGGTTCGGGACTATTCTTATTGAGTATATGTTCAGTCATGAGCAGATTCTACTTATTTAAATCATCCTAATGCTATGAAATTGCCCATTACAACCTTTGGAGGGAATTATTAGTTAGGGAGTGTAGTGAAATGAAATACTCTATATACACCACATCCGATGATATAAACCCTAGATGAGGTATCTATGATTAGTTTTCACAACACCACTAATGTGTCAAGGCACACACATTGAAGGTATCCTTACAATTTTTTGATCTTTGGATGTTGTTAATATAGGAGAGATGCTAATTCAATTTGTAATTTTAATCCTACTATTATATTGATTTGAGTTTGATACTCATTTTGGTGTAATACTTTTTCGTTCAAATGTAGAATAATTTTCCATATGTTGTGGAAATTATTTTGTATAAAAATTTCTAAAAATTCCACTGGAATGCTATATTGAGGGGTGGATAAAGCCCAAAACATGACGAATATGTCAACCTCATCTAATTTCCTTCTCATTTTTATCACATCTCCATCGACTTTCTCCATAGGTTAATCTAATTGATCTACACAAACTGGATGCTTTGGGATTGTTTTAACACAATAAAATGAATTTTTAGGTATTTTCTATGTTATGTTGGAAGAATGATGATCCAAATGAGGTTCAAAGAATTGTAATTGACTTCGTTTTTCCTCTGATTGGGAAAGGATTTCACCTTCCAGTGAAAAAGATTCATACATGACGGAACATGTTTTTTCATGTGCCTCATGATCGAAGGACTTTCCCCTCAGCACATTTCTAATTGAATAATTATCTTGAAAATTAAAAGCACTGTTTTGGAGAAAACTTTTGCTGTGAACTCTATCATTGGGAGGACTGCCATAATGGATTAAATAAAGGGGGATACCCTCTTTCTCCTTGATCATCTTTCCACATAAAGGGTTCATGGGGGCTCTCCTTATGTTATGGACTCTTGAGATCGATCAAATAGTGTACATAAAGAAATATATCGCAGTGAAGTGTCTAATGAGGACCTTTAGAGTCACTTATACTACTCCTTCAATTTTATAATTGGAGGTTCGGATCGTGAGCTATCATAGATAAGAATATGAAGGCTTAATGAAATCAAGTATTAATCATAGTCGAGTCATACATCAAATCACGGTCTCCTAATCAGGTTTTTTTAGGATTCTTCTAGGGTGCCATCTTATGTGAAATTGGGACCATATACTGGGAAAAATGGTTTTCATGGGAAGGTGTTTGTGATTTCCTTTAATGGACATTGGGATAGACCAATTTCCTTGAGTTTAAGTGGGTTTACAATCCTGGTCTGATTTTCCATATAATATGATGGAATTTTCCCCATGACCCTCATGTCCAGGAGTAGATATTTTTATCTACTCAGGGGTGGCCTACTGATGAGATAAATAACTTATCGGGATATAGTTATGTGTCCATCCCTTGGGCACTACATACATTTCTGTTTTGATATCCTGACAAGCCTATAGGATATGATCAAGGATTTGTGTATGCCCTTTACCCGTTATTAAGATATTTGTGGTGACTTCAGCAATTGTAATGGGGATATATGCTCATTACATATATGAAATATGTGTATGTTCCTACTTCTATCCCCCCTTTTCTTCTAGTGGATACTGGAAGTACTCATGTGTGGGGGCAGAATGGTTATTCTTCCCTTTTCATGTCATTAGGAATTTTCGACTTAATTATTCTAATGCTGCCAAATGAGGCTATTAGAAGTCTTGATGGGTGTAGGTTAGTGTACATTCATACATAAAATATGCCTCTATATTTTGTTGGTTTTCTTCTTTGAATTGCCTCTAGATGAGTCTGATGGTTGGCTGAATGAAGGTGAATAGGTGTTTGTGTGCCCGCTCATAATTTTCCACCAAATCGGGTTGGTGGGATTCTCCAGATAAAGAAGAGGTGTGACCCGAATACTTTTTGGGTGTTTTTCTTCCTCAAAAGGTATTATTTAATTCCCATGTTTTATGTTAATGGGATAGGCTTCCATGGACAACACCCTCATTATGTTAAGGGGTTACTACCATGCAGTGTTGGTGGTGGAGATCATTGGAAAAAGAATTTGGGAATGACCCATGTATCTTTGAGGTGCAACCATATGTGGCCTCCAATTCCACCTCCCAGTGATATAGAATGAACTAGTTATCCCATTCTGAGGATAGGCATAAAAACAGTTGAAGATGATTGTTAGCATTGTCTGCTTTAGGACCATTGATAGTCATTGACCAGATGATCGGTGGGGCTTGGTGAGATGGAGGGCCTATTAGGTGGCCTACAAGGCCGTAACAGTACCATTATAACTATAATCCCTAACGATAACATTAGAGACCCAACATTTAATATGATGGGTTAGTGGTGGTGTCTTTGGTGTCGATGAATACCCGACATGAGTGATGTTATAGCACTCGTCGATGAGAGTGGGATTGACACCATTGGATTGAGGGATGTTATGAAAAGTTATTAAAATATATGAAATACATATGAAAATGAAAACCTTGTTAGGGAAGTAATTTTTTGGATGAACACATGAGTGATTGATTACTTCATCAGGACGTATTTTTTAAAAGTGAAAATGGCTTGACTGATGGGTTACACTATCATCTTGTTTAGGGATTAACTTCAGGTTCACTGTTTCTTGTTCCCCTTGGATTTTTTTCCCCTTGGTAGTATTCTATCTCCAAACAGTTTCCCATGGTATTATTCATGTATCTGTAAAAACCCAATGGTAATATAACTATGGAGAGCTATTATCCAAAGGTTTGATGTCATTAGGTATTGGGACCTACAATTCTTAAGAACTCACATTGGTATACAGGATGGGAGGTTGGGATAATCACACCCTTTTAGGGGAAATTGTTTCCTACTCTGGGAGTCTCTTATTGATTTAATATATGCTTTTTAATACCTCATTAATTCCCAAGAAAGAACTTCATTTCAATAGAAATAAGCAATCAATTATTATAAAGTATGTGATTCAGAGTCATTTGTATATATTCAAGATTCTTTATCAATGGAGATATATTAATGTATCCAACATTCTCCATCAATGGAATCTTATTGTACACTATTTAAGGATTCTTTGGTCATTATAATAATGATGTTGGTTTTCAATCCACATAGTAGGGAACTCTAGACTTTATTTTCATGTAGGGAGATGAGAGGCACTCTGGATTTTATTGTCATCTAGAGAGATTGAAGTTATTTTGATGTGGGGATCGAAACAGTTGATGGATTTCTTTTGTATCCTTGTGAAAGTAACTAGAACCCATCTATTTCGGTTCTGCATAATGGGTCACATCATAACTTTTTATGGTCATGTTATAAGAACTAAATGATATAGTTTAACGACATGTGATAAGGGAGTATAGGTGAATGTTTACTTGTAAATATTTGGTGTGGTATTAATGTCATGACAACCCAAGTAACCTAGAAGAGATATGAATTTCCAAGTTGAATTGGAACTTGCTGAGAATATCACCTAGATAAAACATGGTTGATTTAGGGTGGATGGGTTTGAACATCATGGAGGCTTCCTACATATCCCATTTAGAAATTAATCAAATCCCATGTAGTTTTATTAGTCTCACCTGATAGTATGGACCTTTCAGGGGATAGGATGGGGATTAATCATTAAGAGGATGCCTCTAGAGCTTGGGCATTAGATAAGCATCTGACATATCGCAGTTAGAGTATGAATCAGATTTCTAAATGTTCAATGCATCAAATAGATTGTGTGGATTTTAGGATCACCATTAACCTATAATCCCATGTGAGTCATGCTCGATGTGAGAAACAAGTGGAAGTGAGTGATCAAAAAACCCACACACTTTACATTCTCCAATAGTGTATGAGGAGAAGGATGGTGGTGGATAAGTTCATAGTTACGACACTTACTTATCTTCAATTCACCCTTGAAAGGAATGAAGGTGAAGGATGTCCAGGTAGAGAGAAGAAATATTACAACCTATTACATGAAATTCTAGGGGATTAATCTAGGAGGAATACTGTAAAATTGTCCATGTAGTGTGGGAGGATATTTTCGTTCCGTATCCTCCCTTAAAGTATCTGAAGGCTCCATGTCTTAGAGATGTGAAGGGAAAGACATGGTCCAAACCCTAATCCTCTAGATAGTTAATTCCCAAAAATTATCCACAGCGTAAGGATCCTCATGACCTTCGATATATAAATCCATAGACGTGACAAGGATCCTGACCATCTGGAAAGAAAAGTGTAGGAAACCTCTGACTGTATAACTAAAAATCAAAATTGGACACATGCTGATGTGCCTTTCCCCAAGGATTTTTATATAGGGAGGTCTTGGTTGATGATTCAAATTGGCCCCTTTTAGAAAACAGAGCATGAAGAAGGGGACCTACCGTGGGTGGCATGAAAAAGGGCTCAAAGGGTGACTCGCGTAGGCCTTAGGTGTAGGTGAACCACATATGTATACCATGAAGGTGACCCACATAGGGTCTGGGAGGAATTGAAAATTTTTCGTAAAGGGGGGATAGGCCTATACAAGCTATGTATACCTCAATAAATGGGATTCATGGGAAAAATAACATGTTTCATACTTTGGACTAGGCACCATAGGTCTCCTATGATATCCTAGAAAGGGTCTCATAGAGACCCTTATTGAGGGAAAGGGACCTCTCACTGATGGATTATCTTTATTGGAGAATGGACCCCAAAAGGGTGTATTATGTTTTTAGATCATGTAGGGACTTTTATATTTCTTATAACCATTAATTCACTCCTTTATCATGTTTTAGAGAGCTACCAGATAAATTTAGGGGGATCTGGGTAAAGGTGTTGTGCACCAAGAGCTCTGAGGGTTCTTCAGTCATTTTAGTTGATAAAATATAGAGCCCAAGGGTCCTATTTTTAAGAAAATATTAGACCTTGTTTGTATGATGTTGATACTGATATTTCATGGTTTAGGTGTTGGGAATAGGTATCCCATGGATGTGTGAAAAAAATTTGGGTTGCACGAATCCATGGCATAGGTGTTGTGCATAGGGATGGATGCACCTTTTATTGACACTTTAATACAAAAAATAATGTAAAATCTCTAAATATTTAAATTTTAAAGTAATTATTTATTTTGACATTAATTTATTAAATTTTTTGATCCCTCTCAATTTTAGAAATTAAAGAATCATGATAAATAGTGGATGTAAGGATACATTCACTCATCTCCAAAACATACAGATTTCTACCAACATTTCAATCAGAGAAGTTCAACTATTATAGGAAACTATTAATTAATTAATACCATAAATTAGGATCATGTTTCAACCCATAAAATGATTTTTTATATTACACAATGAGTTTTTACCTCTATTAAGTAAGAACTCACTAGGTTTCTCAACATAAACCTCTTCTTTAATGTCTCTATTTTAGAAAGATGACTTCACATCCATCTGATATACTTTTCTAAAAATATATACATAAAACACCAAGAATGTTCATATTGTTTCATGAATCAAAAGAGGGGAAATTTTCCTTCAAATTAAACACCTTAAACCTAAGAGTTAATTTTAAAATTATTAAATATTTGTTTCTTTGAATTTCTTCCTCTTCATTGAGCTTGTTTTTTGAACACCTAAATTGTTCCATAAGCATTTCTTCCTACAATTTTTGGAACACGTTCTTAAGTGATTTTTTTTTCAATTTAATTTAACTATTAATGAATATCATTTAACAACACTTTATGTTCTACTACCTTTAAAACTTATTATGGTTCCACCTGTGAGATAAGTGATGTTTTTTTTCTATAATCTTAGTTTCATTCTAATCTAAACTATAACATTTTTATTTATAATTACTTTTTTAGATTCAACATATTTTTGTAAAGTATAAAACTTAATAAGCTTATATTCATCATCAATATCATCAAAAAATTATTAATTAAATAATATAGTTTATTTATAGTATCTTGGCATATTATTACAATACATTGTACAAATAGTGGATCTTTAAAAGTTCAGTTTCATGGAAAAATGAACATAATACATGAAAACATAAACAAAATTATAAAAAAACATGAAAATATTATTAATTGAGTTATATTAATTTCTTTTACTTCATATCTTAACCTTGGGACATACATAAACGAAAATGGTGGGAATAAGGTCCAGTAATGGAAAACAAGGGAAACAATTTCTTGGGATCATAAAGAATATCAAAAAGAATGTGATGTAATACATAAAAGTATGAGAAAAAGGAATATAATAATTATTATTATATGAATCATAACATGGAAGTGTGCATAAATTATTTAATTGATTCATTGATAAGAATATTACTAAGGTTTATCATTGAGGTGTCATAAAAATTACAAGGGTTACTCACCAAGGTGTTGTAAAACATGTCATCTCTAGAGATTAAATTCATTACCAAATGAATTGGAGATCTTTTAGGGAACACCCTTAATATGTATTACTTATTTTTTTCTATGTATATCATAATAAAAAAATTTGTAAATAACCTATGTAAAATAAAAGAAATGGGTTACATGTCAAAATTAGTACATGTTAAAAAAAGTTCATAAAGACATGATCATTATGTCATTGATAAACCATGAAATTAAATGGTGGGTTTTAGTATGTTAGTACCCGAATTAAACAGATAATTTTTTACATATATTTTAATAATCATGTAAAATAAATAGGTTTGGGTATTTAAAAAATAAACCAATTGAATTACATGAGAAAAAGAGATAATTGTTTAGAAGAAAATCTAGCTACATAGCGAGTATAAATCATAGTTTTTGAAAACATTAAAAAGAGAAGGGACAATGAAATACCATTAATAAAATAATATTAATATAGTAATGGGATAGAATAAATGGTAAAAAAGACATATTATGGAAATTTGAAAGAAATGCCACATAAAAATGGAACTTTAAAGGAAAAGGGTAGTTGATATTTCTCTTTCCTTGAAGAGTAACTCCTAAAACTCAAATATTATGATCTTTGGGGTTTAAAGACACCTTGGGAGGACACCTTGGAAGAAAAAATATTATAAATTCATGGAGGATGAATTGGAAATAAAAAATAATGACGAAATGGACGGGTGTTTATAGCCAAAGAGGAGGATTATTTTATTAATTTTGTTAGACACCTAGGTAGTGGTAGATTGAACACCATCAGATTTCCAAGAGAATTTGACAACAGTATTAGCCACTTGGGACACCTATTACATTATTATAATCCTAAAGAGTGCAAAATAATATTTTAATACAAATTAATGCTTTATGATTTCATTAAATATAACAAAAAACTCAAACTGTATTTTTACTATTCATGAAAAAATAAAGTATTTTAGAAAATTCTCATAAATCCACACTTATATTTTTTATGTTAATGATTTAAAAAATGACGTTTATTTTATCATGATAATTCTATAATTATGATTAATTTAACTTTAAAATATAGAAAACCTTATTTATTAAAAATAATAGCAGATAGAAAATACAATGTGAAATTTATGCCACTTGAAAAAAAATTAATCTATCCTTTCAATTTAAATAATATTTTTTTAATTTCACTATTTAATTAACACAAAAACTATTAATAAAAACATAGTTTATTATAATAATTATATTTGTTATGAAAATTAAAATTATTTTCTACAAAATCAATTAATCATATTCATCATATTTTTAAGAAAAACTAAACTCAAAATAGAATTAATGGAAAATAATTTTATTTATACAAAGGGATTATACATTATGTAACAATGGAATTAAAACATAACCCATTATAGCATCTTCATATGACCTAAGAGTATGATGTTTGATGGTGATTAATTAATGGGGCATCTCATCTAACATCACTTGAGTGGTGATTTACACTAACGTTATCTTCTCCCATAAGCAATTTCATTCAAGCCTCACCTGTTGAAGCTCAAATTGGGATTGGTCAAGAGAGAATCACAGGGATTCTACCTCCCTCCAATGTTAAAAAAATGGGATTTTTACAAAATGTATCTTCTGGATGAGGACATGACTCTTCTTTTTGAATTAATTTTTCTACATTTTTTCTACTTATAAAAATTAATTATAACCTTAAAATTATTATTTAATATTATAGTTTCCAATGGTCATAATTGAAGAATGGTCATATAACGGTCAAAACTTGATGGTCACATTTCAAAATATAGCCAATTCATTAGTATATGTATATAGTAATTTTGTGTATAAAATAACATAATGCACATTTCAGGAAACCATTATCATTAAAAATCATCGGGTAGTTACATTCTCCCCCCACCCCATAATAAATTTCATCCCCAAAATTTCATCACATTCTCTCAGGTGAGAAATGGAGTTGGTAATTCGGCCACATTGTTTTTTTTTGGTTACCACATCACTCCTTCATATTTTTGGTTCCTCCAGAACACTTTAACGAGGTGGTATGTCTTGTTGCGCAGAGCCCTATCTCTATGTTTCAAGATCTCCACTACATGATCCTTATAAGATTTGCCATTTTCCAGTTGTAACACAATATTATTCAGTACATGTGAAGGGTTAGTTATGTACTTCCTCAAGGGAGATACCTAAAATAAATCATAAACTAGGGATACATTTGGAGGAAGTGCAAGTTGATAGGCCACTTATCCTAAATGATCATTGATTCTATAGAGGCCAGTTTACTTAGGGATGAGCTTCCCCTTATTCCTAAACTATACGAATCTCAGCCAAGGTGAAATTTTAAGCGAGACATTGTGTCCAACATCATTCTAAAATTCCCTTCTATGGTTTTTAACAATGAGCTTATGTCAACTCTGAGAATTCATTATGTGTTGTTGGATGGAATGAATATTTTCTATCAGATCATATACAAGACAACACCAATGATGTTTTCGACCACTTTCTTCATCCCAATATGTAGGAGATCTACATTGCTTCCCATATAGAGCATCATAGGATTACATTTGAATACTCAAATATAAGTTATTTTTTAATGAGAAATCAAAAAATTAGAGAAGTTGATCCCATAAACCTTTAAAATCCTTTGAGCATGTTCTTATCATGTCTTCAAGTGTGTAAATAGTCCTTTCAGATTGGCATCAATTTAAGGGTAATAGTATGTTCTAAAATTCAATTCAGTATTCATAGCATGTTTAATATTTATCCAAAATTTTATTGCGAACTTTGGATCACAATTAGAAATGATTGAACGAGGCACTCCATGCAGCCTTACCAATACCTTTATATATATCACGGGTGAGTTGTTCAAGAGACATGTCTTCCCAAAAAGATCTTAAATGGGTAGTCCTGCTGAGATATTTCACTATAACCAATATCAAATTATTTATTGTGGATGTTTTTAGGATACTAGTGATGAAGTCCATAGTGATATTATCACACTTCAATTATGGTAGGGGTAGTTGTTGTAATACCCCTTTAGGAATTTTTCTCTCTTCCTTCGCTTTTTGACACACAACGCACTATGTAGTGTAGTCAGGAATCTCCCTTTTCATGTTATCCACCAATAATGATCACGAAGGTCCCTATATATTTTCAAAAAAAGGTTATGATTAACCAATCACATCCCCAAGTAGTTTCAAAAGAGTCACATAGTAAGTATAGTTGTCATGTACTAGGTTACACCGAGTTAGGCCTGATGCACATTGTTGGAGTTGTTTAACCTTAGGTACATCTCTTACAGAACCACATCCACTTGTTCATATCTAAAGATGGATTTCTTTTCTTGGAAACTACTTACACAATCCTTCACCAAAATACCATGATAATTTTTTATATTTAAAATTTTCTCTAAGGATTATCCTAATGTTTTAAAATAGTAATTTTAACAAATAACTAAACTATCCCCTAATACCAACTATGGAATAATTACATTTTATTACATTACTTTTAACAAATAGAGGACCTTTTAAAGTTTAGTTTCTTGGAGAAAGTGTAAAAAATACATCAACACATAAAAAATTATTATAATTAACTTGAATGTATTATTAATTATTGTATCTTAATCACTTTTACTATATTTCATAACATGGGAACATACATCAAAGGAAATGGTGAGAATAAGGCCTAGTAAGGGAAAAAATGGAAATAGTTTACCTGTGATATTGAGGAATATTAATAAGAACATGAGGGAAAACAAAAATGTTTCAGAATGTATAATATTATAAAAATAATAAAATTAATCATAACATGGAAATTTGGAAAAAAAATTAGTTGATTCATTCATTGCCTTATCACCGTGGTTTATCACCAATGTTTCATAAAAATTAACATGGTTATTTACCAAGGCATCATTAAACAATTCATATATAGAGATTAAATTCTTTAACTAATATATTTGAGTGCTATCATGGAATAATCTTCCTATGAATTAATTAATGTGTTCTATAATGATCATAATAAAATGTTTTATAAATAACCAGTGGTGAATAAAATAAATGGGTTTCATATCAAACTCATGGTGTTTTAAATTAAAAAAGATTTTAAAGATAATATCTTTAGAACATTATTAACCAATGAAATGGGAAGTTGGGTTTCATGTATGTTAATAACAATATAAAATAAATCATATTGACATCTAGGTGAATACCCTTGGAAAAGAAAGAGTTTTGGGTATTCAAAAACTAAACAATGTGAATTTCATAAGAAAAATAGATAGATTTTTAGAAGAAATCCACAAGCATAACGGGTTGGAAACATGGTTTAAGAAAATATTAAAAAGAGAAGGGGAAAATTCCCCTACTAATAAAAGACTCATAATAAATTAAATGGATGGAATAAAATGTATAAGATCACATGGTGTGGAATTTTTAAACACATACAACATAAAAATGAAACTTGAAAGGAAAATATAAGTTGGGATGTCCCTTACAATAAAGAGTTACTCCTAAAACTATTAGGATCGTTGGGGATTGAGGACACCTTGGGAGGAATATGTGGAAGGAAAAAATATCATAGATTCATGGAGAATGGATTTTTAATAAAATATATTGATGAAATGGTTCGGTATTTATTGAAAATGAGGTGGAATTGTTTACTAATCTCTTTGGACACTTAGGTAGTGGTAAATTCAAAACAAGGAGATTTCAAATGGTATTTTCCCATGTTCTTATACAAATGGAACAAATATTATTCAATTAAAATCCAATAGAGGTGAAGAAAATTTTATATTATTTAATACATCATTATGATTTCATTAATAATACTGAAAAATGGATACTTTATTTTTACTATTCACGAAAAAATAATGGACTTTAGAAAATTATCATTAATTAACTCTAACCTAATTTAGACATGATGATTTAAAAAATAATGTTTATTATATAATAATAATTATATAATTATGAAAAATTTAACTTTTATAAATAAAAAATCCTTATTTATTAAAAATAGCAGCTTATAGAAAATGCATAGTAAAATTTCTGACACTTGAAAAAAATAAAAATATTTTATCATTTAAATTTAAATTAAAATGTTTTAACAGTAATATTTTATTAAAATAAATATTTTTAATAACACCTTAGTTGGTTATAAAACATTTATCATTATGAAATTTACATTTTCTCTCTGAAAAATCAAATTTTCAAATTTATCATATTTTTTCGAAAATGTAAACTCATAACGAAATTAATAGAACAAAAAAATTATTTATACAAAGGGATTGTATATTATGTTACTAAGGACATGAAACATGAACAATTATAATACCTACATACAATATAAGGGAAATGTTTAGGATGTTGATAGATTCATGGGGCGGCTCAGCTAACATCGCTCGTGTGGTATTTTCAGCTAACATGAACCTCTCTCATAAGTGATTCTTTTCAAGACTAACTTTTTGATGCTTGAAATGAAAATTGTCTAGAGGAAATAAAAAAAACTCTACATCCTTCCAATATTCTTCCAAATGGGTTTTGCAGAACATGACTCTACTAGATGAGGTCATTGACTCTTATTTTTTGCTTTAATTTTCCATTTAATTTCTACTTATAAATAGTAATTATAATGTTAAACCTATTAATTTGGAGTATAGTTTCCAATGGTCATATAATGGTCAAAAAATATGGTCACATTTCAAAATATACTAAACTAATAGTTAGAGACACATAGTTTTATTGGGTATCTAATAATATTACACTCATTTTTAGGAACAAATTATAATTTAAAAATATTTTTTCATTACAACATATATCATATGGTTATCATATTCCCTTTTATTATATCCATTTGAATTTATCAATATATATTATGAAAAATACACTTTATCATCCATAACATCTTTTTTATATGGGTGTTTTATTTTTAATTAAATTAATATCCAATGATTCAAATGAATTTTTTAGAAAATTATTTTAACACTTGTAACTTATTCCATTAGATGGATATCTAATGAAAATTATTTCATTATATTTTTCATAAAACATTCCAAGATATAGATTTTTATCATTAAAAAACTAAGACTCCAAAAAACATTGAAGTATTTTATAGACATTTTTTTATATAAAACATCTCACAAAGAGTTTTTTTTATTTAGGTTACAATAAACATGTGTTTTGAACATAAACCTCTATAATTACATCTAATATACATATAAGTTTAGAATATTTATATTTAGTAATCATACTTATTCCCATTTAAAAAAATATTCTTTCATCCTTACTCCCCTTTTTTAGGACTATAGGAATCACTATATTTTTTTATTTGATTTTTCCTCATATAGTATTTGAAATCATTAATTTTGAACTAATTTATATTGTATGTCATTATCTTTAATATGTAAACACTAATTTCTTTCTCGAAATCCCTTGTAAAACATATTAACATATCTACATCCATAGATGTATTTCTTATAAACATTATATTGACCGTATGAGTGAACTCATCAATAAATGTAGTAATGTAAAAATATAATTTTTTATTTATGTGTCATCAAACCATAGGGGTATTAGTGAATGAGATAAAGAGGTTATGTGGAATTATTTTCAAAATTTTTATGTTTATAGCTAACCATCATTCCTTCTTCAAAAGTTTTACAAATTTTTTTTGCAATACTTTTTAGTTGTGAAAATTTTCTTATAGAATATTCTATATAAATATTTCATATAATATTTTTTCCAATAATCACATGTCTTTAATTTCATATATAATTTCAGTCCTCAAAACATATGTTACAGTAGTTAAAAATATATTCAATTTGGGATAGATTTCCATTAGTTATTTCTACCTTAGTAAAAAAATATCCACATTTCAATATTCTGATGACATATGAATATTTTTTAATTATTACTTCCTTAACACCATCAAATAGTTATCTAGCACATAGAAAATTATTCTCAATCCCATAAATAATAAATTAATATAATTTCAGTTCTTGAGCCTAAATCTCAACCACTCCTATGATTTTTAAACAATGGTAATTTTAAAAAAAATATCAACCTTCATGTTAATTGTTATCTTCAATGATATTTTTTTCGTGTTTAATATGATTGGAACAACCTCTATCAATACTCTAATGTAAATTCATTTGGATTGATTTTAGAGAAATCTCATCAACAAAATATCTTTCCTCGATATTCTTCTTCCCAGATTTATTCCGTTTCTTGGAATAAGAATATATAACATTAACTATTGTAATACATTCTACAGTGTTGTGTCCTGGTTATTCACACCTTCCAATAACGTCCATTAAATAATGAAATCTGTTTTTCTTAGGAAACATTCTTTTATTTGATGACATTAATTTTCTTTCTTCATGAAACATAAGAATGTTACTCTGTTTTCTCACATACTTTATATCCCTTAACTCATGTGTAATCTGAGGGACAAATATGTTGTGCCAAATATTATATACCTTGTTCCCATATATATTATATCACAAATAATAACCAATGAATACTGACCTTTATTGAAAAAATAAGCATTCTAAATAGTTTTTTTGTTGATGTTTAAGAAAACATCCAGTACCTAATTTCACCATTTGTGTGGAACCCGTTTATTTGAGGTTAATTCTAGATTGTATAGATGTGATATGTTCCTCATATCCCTTTTCAATCCATTTTTTCCCAACATTTCTTCTAACACCAACATTGTTAGTTTAATTAAATTAACACTTAAATTTTGTGGGTGTAAGTTTAACCAGATTTTGGGAATGGGTTTTCTCAACCACTTGATACATTTCAGCCATTAACAATGAAGAGTTATAGAAATTATTTATCATCTTCGTTATGGTAATTTCAACCTCAACGATTATTGAATGTGATTTAAAAACTACATTTTCCTTATCTACAGGCATCGTATTAAGATCTCCCACTATCATTATTTTTTTTATAACATTGAATTTGTGGTTCTTAATCTCTAAAATGTACACAATCTCATTTTAAAAGAAATATTTCTTTCCTATAAAATTTTTATCACTTTTTTTACTCATATTTCTAATTTATTTCTAGAGTTTTTTGATTTTCTCAAAAAAAGAAAAAAATTATTATGTTAAATAATATTCTCTATAGATTTCATCATGTACTTCTTCTTCTTCTTCTTTACAATTTGAGGAATCTTCCTTTCACTAATCATTTCACATAAATTTATGAACTTCTTTATATTTTCTTCTTATTAAGAATAGTTTTCCATAAATTCATACACAATTTTCATCACAACATACTTCTTCTATTATTTCCAATAATATTTTTTCTTTCTTATAGTGTATTATTCATCTTCCTAAGATTTTTTATTCACTTCTTCCACTAGGTTTATTCTTTATAATCATCATAATATTCTATATATTTCTTCTTCAAATAAATCATTTCAAACATCCCAATTCAAAAACACTGAAAACAAATAAGTGGGATCATTTGGTTATATTTTCCAATTTATTTCTATTAAATTATAATGAAAGGAGACATGATTATTTCATTTTATTCAGTGTAAACTTTCTTATCCTTAGATTCACTAATTACCACTAACTCATGATATAGTTCATGAAAATTAAACTTCTTTATTATATTAAAATATATTTCTTACTTAATATTCTTTTAAAATCATAGAAAATTCACGACATTATATGAAACAAGAAATTTATGTAGTTAATCAATAGATACATAATATTTATCTTATAAAAAGATATTTTTGGATCAAAACATTTTTAAAAGTTTCTCATCAATTACCTAACAATGGAACATAATTCTAAGTAATTTCTGAAACCTTTAAAGTTGAAAACAATATCATTAACTCTATAGTGTACTCATCAGTAGTTTCATCATCTTCTTTTATAATATCTTCAAACATGCTTTCCAAGATTTATTTCATTGCTTCATTCACTTTGATATTTCCCTCAAAGATAATTTTGGTTTTATTCCATTTTATCATTTATATCTTTATACCCATCACCTTTATAATAATATTTTCGGAAAAAAAATACAAAAATAAATTTTCACGATATCCCGTTAAGACCATAATTTATATTATTTGAAGATTTCATGGGAGTATAGTTTCTAATTGGTGTAAAATAATATTTAGATGTATCAATTACATCTGAACCAAAGAGAAAAAATATAAGGTAACATTTTATATTTACAACCATGATAATTTTTTCCATAAAATTTTGGAATACCTATGTTGTTACGTGATTTGGTATTATCCATCCTAAACAATCTTGGGATCTTATACTACGATCCCAAATGCTCTGATACCAATTTAGTTTCTTACGAATTTTAGAACCATTGAAAATGGGGGTCTGAATTATTGGTTATCATCTACAATTTCTTACCTCATTGAAATTAAGCCTTACAACTCATTAGCGTTTCTTATGATTTTCAACATTTTAAATCTCAAAAACACATTTTATGATACATAAAGAAAGTAATGTCGAGTAAAAATGAATAATATGGTTCTCCATTGTGTGGGTGTTTATATTATAGCTATTAAAACATCCTTATTTTAATAACCACAAATCATGTTTATTAGGTTTCTAACAAGATCAATGTTTTATTATAGTAAATTATTTTTTATGTAAACTTGTAAACAAAAATGTTTATGTGTTGAAAAACCCTTTTTTCAATGGATATACCATTAGTTAAAAAATATCTATCACTGGCTATTTTGATCTGAAATTTGTTTGAAAAATCATCCACTGACCCAACTACCACTGACAGATATAGAATTGAACACGTCAACCAATGTCCCAAATCAATCAATAATAGATATACTATTATCCCATCTACTATCTAAAAGTGTTACCTTTATTCTAATTTAAAATTGAGGATATATATTATTGAAATGATCTATTTTCATCACATTCTAATTATGAGGAAATATCTTACCAAAGAGAGTATACCATAATAATATATCTACCATTCATATTTCTACTAGTAAATTGATATTGTTTCTATCCATACTCTCATTCAAATTTAATTCCAGAAACATATAGTCTATGGAATTCAATGTAGTCAACCATAGATGGATTAATGAATCATTATTCATAAACTAGTCCATGGGAGAATTGAAGAAAACACTCTGAAATTTCCATGTTTTGTTTACAGTTTGATGATCCCATAGATAATTAGATCTGAAGATGTATATATTTTTATAATTTCCTCATGTATGAATAAGAAAAAAAATTATCCAATTGTGGTGACACATTAAAAAACAATACATAATTTCATACATTAAATTAGGAGAAACAAAAACACATTTATGTGTGGGAGATTTATGAACATTGATGAAATAATAACAGAAGGAAACATCATGACGTCATGACACTCTATTTTCATACATATTCTAAAGAACCTATTCAATCTTTTTTTAAATACAATTCAAACACCATTGAAAATTTTAATCTTCTCATATTTATGAACATAACTTTTTTCCATCTCTATTCATTTTCACTCTAAGTTTATGATTTATAGTTGAGTTTTGATTTTTTTACTCTGATACTCTATAAAACATAGTTCTATGAACATAAATTTTGATTTTCAAACTCTTTCTCTCTCAAAATTATTTATTTTTATACCCACCAAAATTGTGGAAGAGGTACTGTGAAACCTGTACTTGTTTTTACCCCATGACTAATAGAAGAAGTGGTTTTGTTCCTATATAACCCTTAATGTTTTTGTTCTTAAAACTCAATACAAGTTTTGGGTCACATTTTTTTTAACAAACTAATTCGATGTAAGAGATTTCTAGGTGGAGTGAATTATATCATATATTTCTATCAAACCCTTTATTTTAATTCCACTATGTATGGTATTAGTTTTTTCTTTTGTATTTCAAGGTTTTAAAACTGTATCTGTTTAATAATCCTCAACAAAAATTTTACATTGATAGTTAATCAAAATCTGGGTGTAATATAGAGTTTTTGATCATGTAATTTAGTTTCAAAATATAATTTATTTTGAATTCTATTTTACTTGATCATTGATTATGATTTTAAAATATATCTAAAAAAATCATATATTTCCATAATTTTTATTAACATGGTGTTTTTTTAAATTTAGGGGATTTAAGTTTAATTTTTTTTGAACATAACGTTTTTTTGGGAAATTAATTCATCCACCCCCTCTTATATTACTCACTCTGACCAAAATTCTGTATTATATGATGTTTAAATTTTTCTACTATGATCTAGTTGAAAATTAATTATCTAATTTTTTTATTATATATAAATGTAATTATTTTTTGTTAATATTATAAAATAGGGAACATACACATATTTGACTCTTTGTTTTAATGGTACCAATTATACTTAATGGATTATTTGGATTAAAATTCATATTGAAATCACGTGTTTAGAAATTTTTACTATCATTGTGGATTAATATGAATTACCCAAAACTATTATGGATGAAGGGAGTGATCCTACTAAATTATATTATAACAATAACTGTAAAGATATAAAAAATTTATTGTTTGATTTATGAGATAATTATTTTAATATAATTTCAAATTATACAACTTCATTTTAGATTTGGGATACCTTGGTAGTTTGTCACAAAGAAAAGTCAAATTCCAAAGATAAATTTCATTTATTATATTATTATGTATGATTTCATTATGATTAAAGTTGATGAACCAATTAATGACATGTATATCATGTTCAAATTGTTTTTGACAATGACATATTCACATGGGAAACCAATTATAATCAAAGACCAATTGATGCACCAATTGATATATTCACTAGAAAGTTGGAGAGGAACATCATTTTCAATTAAAGAAACATGTGATATAAGTAATTCTCCTTTTAACGAGATAATATAAAATAATATGATGTACGAAGATAAACATAAATTGAATATTTAAGAAAAATGTGAACACAATTTCATTTAAGTAGCCTTCAATACTTATAACTAAATGAAAAATGAAAAAATTAAAGAAGAAAACTCATGTGATGAAGACACATCTTATGACAGTGATGAAGAAATTGATCACATATCTAGAAGGTTCATGAATATTTTCAAAAGTAATAAATTATTTTAGAATCCAATATTTAAATGTAATTGTGAAAGTATAGGTAAATATAAAAAATAATTTAATAAGGATGATAATACAAATAAAATAGTCTTATATGAATGCAAGAGGAAAGGTCTTCTTAAAAAAACTATATGGAGTTAATGTCATAGAAAAAGGAATGAGGTTAAAGAAAAGTGGTATAAAGAAGAAATTAAATAAAAACAAATTTGTTTATGAGATATTTTATGTTATTCAGAATGAAGAATAGAGAAAAATCATGATAGGGCAAATATGTATTTTTTTCAAACATATTTGAGGTATCTAATATTTTTTATGCATATTCTATTCATAATTCTATCCTTTCTAATAATTAAAATTATAAAGAAAAATTTTTCTAGGAAGAAATGCTTAAATAATGTAATATTTTGGATTAAACCTTCAATAAACATAAATATAAATATAATATTTTAATGAAGCATCATGTCATGTCTGTTAACATTGAAATAGACTTTAATATAAAGAAGAACAAAAATGATCAATTACTAAAAGAAATTAATTAATTAAATTATCAAATAGAAATTTTAAAAAATTATATATAGAAATTTAAAAATAGATGAAATTATTTCTCCTAGATGCTTGAAAAGTAAAATTCCCCTTAATATACTATTGGAATATGATATCAACTTGGAAAAATAATTTTTGTTAAAATTAAATTTATTCATGGCTCTAATTTTACTAATATAATTATAGTTTTTATTATTATATAAATAAAAAAGTTCTTACAGCTAAAATTCTCATATCTACATATAAAAAACCTATTAGATAATTATAGATTCCAAAATACCGTATTAATAACATATCTTCTCCTAATAAAATTTGGCTCCCAATAACATTTTTTCTTTAAAATATATTTTGTTAGAAACCAAATTAAAAATATCGCATAAGAAATTATGGAATATCTATAGTGGCTTCTCTATACACATGACTCGGGACTATTCATGTTTAAATAACCCAATTAAGGTTGATGGTGGACATATCCCATTCAATGATAATTCTAAAGAAAAAATAATTCGACATTGTCAAATCGATAACTATAAGAACATTTTAATTTCCAAATATGTTTTTGTATAGAAATTAAATTATAATTTTATTATCATCTAATAGTTATGTGATGATGGTTTTCATGTCAAATATGATAAAAATTCCTAAAATGTTTTTGATTAAAAAATTATTTATTTTTCACTACTCTAAGAAATGATAATATATTTTATATTAATTTAAAATCTATGGGTTTTCAAAACTTTTTCTATCTAAGTGCCTTTCACAAAGAGTATTAGACATGAAATGGGAGACTAGTACATTTCAATATTAATTCCCTAGAAAGCTAATAGAGAAATGTTTATTCAAGGAACTGCTTAAATTGGAATAATCAAATGATAAAGTTAGTAGCCCACACCGAAAATGGATAAATACAAAATCTATTTTCAATAAAAGAATGTAGTTTCAACATATAAACCACAAGAGTTGGTTCACATGGAATTTTTGGACCTTATATAGTACATATCCTAAATGGGAATCACTATATTTATGTTATAGTATTCGACTTTTCAAGATAAACTTGGGTATTCGTTCAATCTCAAAAAAATGAATCTTGAGCCTTTTTTCAAAGTATTATAAATAGTTTTAAAGAAATAGTGGACTTATAATTTATTCCATAAGAAGTGATCATAGGTATGAGTTTAATAATGAATATTTTAAATCATTATTATAACAAAATAACTATAATCTTATCTTTTCATCTCCACGATGCTCAAAACAGAATGGTGCTATAGAAAGAATAAAATAACCATTCAAGAAATTTCTTGAAGCATTATTAATGAGTATGATCTACCTATTTACTTTTGAGACTATTATGTGAATAGCCCCGACCACATAATCAATAAAGTTCTTATTATATCTCATTTAAAAAAATCCATATGAATTATGGAATTTTAGAATACAAAAGGTTAATTACATTTTAATTTTTGGTTTTATAGTCTGTATTCTCAATAAAAATGATACTATTGAATAAAATATCTTCCAAGAGTGATGATGGAATTTCTCAGGGATATTCTCTAACTATTATGTAATTTATGGTATTTAATTAAAGGAATTTTTTTGGAGGAATTTTTAAATTAAAAACTTGCTAAAACATATCCACATGAGTCTAAGGATTCTTTATAAAACCACTAATTTGATCTTTATAAACTGAATATAAATAAAAAACCTTCTGATTGTTCTATGAATCAATCAAATAATTCTTCCAGTTCTGATGACATACCTAAACATAAAAATTTTTAGAAAATGAAATATGAATACATTCTTTTCATAGAACCATTTGGACTCATATATATCATCCATTAGATATTGTAAGTGGAGACCTAGATAGAGTAACACAAACAAAATATCCTATTAGAAATCAGGCTAACAATCAATCTTTCTTATCACATATAGAACCTTATAATATTAATGATGAAATTAATGATGAATTATGGGTAATAGTAATTCATGAAAACTCAATAAATTTGAATGAAATATTGGGGAACTAGTAGATAAACCTAAATACATTCTGATCATAGGAACTAAACGGGTGGATGTAAATAATTTTCATTATTGAAGAACAATAGTTAGAGAAAATTATATATTGTTTGAAAAGTGATATATTCAATAATAAGGTAACTACTATGAAAAATCGTTTTCCCAATTATCTAGAATTAAATCCAATATAATTCAACTTTTCTATGCACCACATTTGAATTTAAAAATATATCAGATGGAATTTAAGACTTCATTCCTAAATGGTTATATTTTTTTGGTTGTTTATATATAAGAACCACATGGATTTAAAATTCCACATTTTCCATGTCATGCTTTAAACATTAATTTAGATTAAATGGTTTAAACTAAACTCATAGAGATTGGAATTTTAGGAACGGCTCATTTATAATTGCTAATTGTTTTTCAAAAGGAATAAATGAACCTAATTTATTTATTAAAGGAATTTTATAATATTTTGTAGTAGTAAAAACGTAAGTTGATGATATACTTTTTTGATCATCTATAAAATATTTTTTGTACAGATATTTCAAAAATGATACAAAGAGATTTTGAAATGTGTTTAATGGGTAACATAAAAATCATTCTTTTTTTCATATTTTTCAAAATAAATATAGAATTATTTTAAATCAATGTACACAAAATACCTTGTAAAAAGTTTTGGTATAGATGACACAAAGAGTAATGATACTATAATGATTCCAACTTGTAAACTATATCTTAGTGAAAATATAAAATTAGTTGATAAATGTAATTATAGAGGTATGATTATAATAATTCTATATTTGTCTTCTAAATGACTGAATATTAAGTTCAGTGTATCTATGTGTTCCTAATATTAAGATAATATTAAAGAATCACATTTACTTTCTCTCAAAATAATTTTTAAATACCAAAAGTATACAACCATCTTATGACTGTTTTATCCTATTGGATAAAAAATTATTTAGTGAGTCATTAAAATTTATATTTTTTGGTTTCAAGTTAGATAGAAAAATATCCTCTTGAATTGGACACCTTTTGGGAAAGTCACTGGTCTCATGGTGTTGAAAAAAATAAATATTCTATTACACTATCTACTATTAAAGCTAATTACATAGCTATAGGAACGATTTAATCTAGATTTCATGTATGAAACACACTTTACTAGAATTTGGTTTTTAATATAGACAATCTATTTATTTTTTGACAACAAAAGTCTAATAAATATATCCAAGAATCATGTATCTCATTCTAGGTAACGAATATTAATATAATAAATCACTTTTTGAGAGATAATTTCTAATAAGGTGATATAACTATTGAATTCATTGGAACTGAAAATCATCTTTATGATATATTTAGAATATCATTAAATTATGAGAGATTAATATATATTATACATAAAATAGGAATGGTAAAATTTTGTTACTCTTTAGAAGTGATCCACCAATGGAGATACATAGTTGTTGATCCATCATTGGTGATCCACCATTGGTGATCTGCCATTGGTGATCCAAAATTTGTGACCTTCATTAATGATCCATCAATATTGATCTTCCATTAGAAATATAAAATCGGGGATTTACTATTTAAGATCCACCATTGGTGATCTACTATAGGATATCCACCATTTGCGATCTACCATTGGAGATCCCCCATTAGAGATATATAGTTTGAGTGTTTCTGATTATATACTACCATTCATATTTTTTGTAATTAAATTTTTATTGTATCTATTTATGTATATTTTATTATATTTTTCAATTGTAAACCCGTAAAGGATAAAATTGGCATAAAATCATAATTTGATAACCCTCTCACTCATGCCTCCTTCAAACTTTTCTTCTTCATTTCTCTCTTGACTGACAACCCACCATGCTTGAACTCTTCTCCTTTCAAACCAATTTAATTGTGATAGGGAAACATACCTCAATTTCATCTCATAAAGTATCGCATTACTTAATGAAATAGTAAGTTGAAGTCAGACGTACTACTTTTCTTGAACCCAAGATCCCAAAACTATTAAATTGATTTGTTATTTTTAAAAAGGTGATAGATGATGAATGATCAGTTTTGCGAAAGTCACAAGAATAAAATATGATCTAGGAGCAAGGATGGATTAAATGCTTTTTGATTAATTAAAAAACCTTCAATCCTATGTTGGTTCCGGTTTTGTATCTGTATAAAGAGTATATTTTTGATGAGTTGGATGGTGTTACTAGAATTTTGTTCGATGGAGGACAATTAATATTATCTTTGAAAAACATGGAATTATTTATCAATGTACCTACTAAATATATTTCTGATTATTTTCCAGAATCCATTCCCATTGATAGTAGGTTTTTTATGTATGATAATTCCTCGGTTGAGTTAACTAGAAATGCTACCGAGTGATTTAATTCCGTATTATAACTTTTTGGGGAATGTGTATTGTTGTTTAAATTTATTCAACATATTCTTTTTACCAAGAAGGGGGAATTTATCATCTTGATGATTCAATATGGGTTTTTCTTATTTCTTAGGAAATTAGAGAAATGATAAATATATGTAGAAATTTTAAGGTCAACATGATAGAGATGGGAAAGACATCATCTAGATCTAATTATTTGATATATCCTAGGTTTATTTCATTTACGATAGAACCCTAATATTTAGTTTCTAGATATGGGAAGGTAGTAATCAATTTTGGAGGTTTCTAACTTAGTCAGTGTAAATTCAAAAGGATGAATCTAAATTGGATCCCTTGGTAGAAGAAATTGGTGGTTGAAAATAATAATCTATATTTAAACCCTCTGAGGCACCCTTCCAGACATAGAGATATGGTTGATCCTATCAAGGTTACCGAAGAAGTTGTGGTTTATTCCTCCACTGAGGAAGTTGATAAAGAAGTATTTAATGCTATATAAGATGATACAGTGTCAATTTATATGGAGGAAGGTAGGGAAACTAATATTTTTATAATACCTTTTGCTTCTTATGGATCAGATAGTCTGGGTCACTCTCTTTAAATCCGAGAATTATTTCTCATTGAATGTTAAAATTTTGATGAGAACTAACTATCTTGTGAAGAACAAGATGAGACATCATCATATGAGAGATCAAGGTAATTTTTGAAAGTTATATTGTTGATATTTTGTGTCTGATAATTTTGGTTGTGTTGATTCTATTGAAGGAGAGAATTCATGTCACTCTCTTTGTGCTTCTATTTCAGGTTAGTTTGGCGAAGAAGTTTAGGCTTCTCGAAGTCAATGAGTTGGGACAATAGATTCTCAAATTCAAAATGTGAATGGTTTTGAGGCTACATCTACTAAAATAAAGGATGAAAAAGATGATGGGTTTTATTTTTATGAGATTTGACATGATGATGTTGGTTCTGAAAGAGATGATAATGTTTATTTTAACAAAGATAAGGAGACAGACCCTATTAAGGGGGAGAAGTCTCCAAGACATTCTTATCTGGGGGTTGACTATTCAGATTCAAAGTCATATAATGGTTAATATCATAGTAGTACAACTCAACATGGTGAACATCATAAATCTATTTATATAAAATATCCTAAGGGATTTATGGCTGAACAGATAAATGAGTTTGGTTAGTTAGAATCATTTCCCTTTGGTGATATTTCATCTCAATATTCACATATAGAGCCCAGCCTAACTATCCAAGAGAGGATTATTTGTCCCATTACCTATTATCCTATACCCTGTGACATTGTCAATAAGAATTTTCTAGTTGATTTTAGAGTGAGTATTATATTACATACCCCTGGGATACTTAAAACCACACCTCCTAAAGATATCAAGCTAAGTTATGTAGATAACATATTTATTTTTGAGTTAGTGATCTCTCATAAAAATACTAAGATGATCTTGAAAATGAATGAAATGTAAATGGCTAATTTTTACTTGGATAATGGTATGCAAGTAGTGAAATTTCTCATGGAATAAATGAGAAGGATATTTGAGGAAGGCCAAAAATATCTATTAGAGTGATTTTGGTCTTTAACTATTATCAATGATTCCACATCTAGTGATCCTCCTCGTCCCCCTTCATCTGATGTACATGATATTCAATCCATTATAAGATAACTTCAAAATTCTATCCTCAATATTAATTTTAAATCACATTATGTGGAACCTTGGTTGATAAAAACCCTTGTCGAGCACATTTATATGCTGTTTAGGGAATGTTTGAATAGGGATAAAAGTGATAGATAAACTATCACTAAAGCAGTGGAATATTAAATTTTACAGATATATACCAACAATGTTCTCAATTACAAATTGAAATTTCTTGTTTTGAATCTGAGACTACCTATTTAGAATAAATAACTCAAGGATCAAGTATCTTGGCACAAGGTTTTGGACCCTCTGCTCAATTTTTTATAGAAGATAAGAAGGATTTGTTTATATAAATAGAGCATGGTGGAAATATCATTACATATTTTTTTCACATAATGAATCCATTTTTTTGTGCATCTAGGAATTAAATAGTGGAACATGAATCCATACCAATGTTGTATTTCCCTTCTACACCCTCTTCATCACCCTTTCCTCTATAGTTTCAACCATTTGGAATGACTCTTGTTGAGAAAATTCAACATCTGAGGCTTGTATTGATCTAAGATCTTCCTCCAGCTACTTCAACACCCTTTATTTCCACTTTTTCCCTCTAGTTACTTTAAAAAAAGGATCTATTGGTTCTTTCATCTAATCGAGATGAGAGTGTATCTAATTCATATTATTCGTTGATTGGGATATTACTTTTTCCCTTTTCTGGGTTTCTTTATGTAATATTTTTCATTCTTATTTAATTAAGATTATATTTTATTCATATTTATCTCTTTACTTGTATTTTATTTTATTTACTTGTATTTTTTATAATAAAAAAATGGTAAGTGTATTTTAATGGCATTTAAGATGGTATTTATCACATCCATACTTTGAAATTTTAGTAAGAATATTCTTCATAGTCATCTATAATTATTTTTTAATTTTTTTACATACAAGGTTATAAATGCAAGGGTTTTTTATCACCGAAGGGGAGAATTTTCATGAATTCCTTATTTTAATAATAAAAATTTTTATTTTTAATTTTCGAACAAGATCAATGTTTTATGATAGAAAATCATTATTCTATGTAAGCCTATGAAATAACAGGGTCATGTGTTGATCTATCATCGTTTCAATAGATATACCATTAGTAAATATATATATATTGGTAGCTATGATTCTCTATAATTATTTCGATAGATATACCACTGATAGATCTACCATAGAAAACAAATTTCGGTGAGCTAAATATATTCTAGATAAATATACCACTGACAGATATACAGTTAGAACATATACCATCAGACAATGCTACCACCAATCTGATCTACCAATGAGGATGTTAATTTCTTCGGAAATATACCATCTGCACATCTTCCATTGATAAAATATACCTCGAATGAGTATCTTTCACTAGAAGAAGACATCTACAATCATAGTGCTACCATTGTTTTCCATCCTCTTATTCAAATTTAATTCCTCCATTGACTAGTTTTAGGAGTTAAATGCAGTCAAATTCACATGAAATTATGACTGATTATTCCTAAACTACTCAAAAAATGAATTGAGGAAAAATTCATACCTCTCCTAATTTATTTCTCAGTATGTAGATCCAATGGATAGTTCTACCAATATATTTATAAATTCTTAAAAAATCCCTTATTTGTGAATAATAAATATAAGAGTATCCAAAATTAGTGATACATTCCTAAAGAATACATATATTTATAAACTGAATCAAGTGAAAACCAAATACACCTATGTGTGGAATAATTATAAACATTGACAGACTAAAAATAAAAGGAATATTCATAACTTCAAGACACACTATTTTCCTTTATATTCAGAGGAACCTCTCCAAGATCCTTTAGAAGATAGATTCAAGGACCATAGAACATATAAATCTATTCATATCAAGAAACATCAATTTTTCCCATCACGATTATTTTTTAGTTTTTTTATATCATTTATTTGAGATACATTTTTTTACACAATTTACCTATAAAATATAGACCCTTATACTTCAATGGAGAGTGTTGAACACTCCATCTCAATCATATCCATTTTTATACACACATATACTTTGTAAGAGGCCATGCATGACCTCTACTAATTTTTATCCAACATGTAAATGTGGGAGAGTCTTTTTTCGTAGACATCCTTTGATGATGTTATTTGTAAAACCTGATCCAGTTTTTGGATCAAGTATAATTTTTAATTAAATTATTGGCAACATGTGATTTTCATGTGGAGGTTATTAAGTATCAGCTTGATACTGGATGCCTTTTTTCAAAATCGACCTTTATTATTATTATTTTTATCTTCTGTATTCAGTGGTTTTAAAACTGTATCAGTTTTATAATCTCTATAAAAACTTTTAATAAAATGGTTACTCTCAATATTTGTTTTATGTAGAGTCTTTGATCATGTAATTTAGTCTGAAATGTTAAAGTTGTTACTCCCTAACCCCAGAAGCCCAGTGTCAGAGAATTATATTAATACATTGGCATGATTATAATGAAATCAAGTCCGGAATGACTGATCATTTTATCAGTCTTGGAAAATATATTACATACGTGAACGTTGCATTACACATTAGAAACTAAAACACAACATAAATGATCCTTCGATAACACCATTAATCCCATAGCATAACCCTACTTATCGATCATAATACACTTATTAGAATCCTGGGAAAAGAAAAATATTGAAAGGGGTGATCTCAGATGATCCATAAGGATAAAAAAATAGCAGAAACATTCATAAATAAACCTGAGAATTTAAGTCAATATATAAGATTAAACAAAATACTTTTAAACATAAACTTCGGCATAATATGGTAAAGAAAATCAAATAATTCCATTTACATATTCACATGGAAATTCTACTAGTCGAATAATCACTGGTAATATCAATATCCAATTTCAAAATGTTATAATGAATAATTCTAGACATCATAACCACATAGTGAAGTCCTTGTGCCAAGACTACTAATAAGATTTTGTCAAGGCCTTGTGCCAAGAAACTATTTTATCTCATGAGACCTACCAATACATCGAGGAGTTATAGAGGGCTCTGTCCGTTACTTACTAAGTCCAATTCATTCCTCATATGGAAATTTTTAAACATAACATAAACATTTTTTATTAAAACTAGCATTCGAAATGTCAATACATTATCCATAAACCATGAATGGTGTAAAAATAACACATCCACAATAAAAAATATCTAAAAAACCGTCAATACAATTTGGATGTTTTTTATCAGAATAAATTAACTTCACACAAGCTTAAAATCCATCAAAGGATGCAGACATATATGAAATCAAAACATTTTTATAGTTATATCTCATTATTTTTTGAAATCATTTAAAAGTAATATAATTATAAAAGAAAACATTTATTTTGAAAAAACTATTATAAGCTTGTATGGGATGCTTCGATGATGATATAACATTGGAAAACAGCCACTAGTACAATATATGTTAAAAAAAGTCACTCTTACCTTAATTTTGTCGAAAACGTCATAAGGTATAAATTTCTTTAACCAATAGTATAGAAAATAGTACAAATATTTTGAATTAAATTTTTTTCAAAAACACAGATGTGATTGATAAATATGTCCCATTAGATACTTACGTAAAAATAACATCAGATAAAAAAGATATTGTGAAATGAACAGTTACCTTGCACTTTTCTTTGGTCTAGGGTAAGTTTAACCTCCTGTATATTTACAATAGTGTGTTATTAAATTGTAACAGAACCACTTTGTTATTTATTATATCATACATGATTCATTTATGACTTCATATTACCCATTTAATAATGATTTCCATTTTAAATTAACATTTTAGGTAATAATCGTTTTCTTTATCGTACATGTTTTAACTTGATATTATTGATCATATAATTTAGATCATGATTTAAATAATTCCAGAATATAAAATTTGATTAATATATAAATATATATATATATATTTAGAATATAAATATTTATAATAGATAGATATATGAAATTGGAGGCACCGTTTATGGAGACGGTAGGTCGTATGTATGCATAAACATTGTTTCTGTTTTCATATCGTATTAAACAGAAGTAAGTGAATAAGATATATGAAATTATATATATATATATATATATCTCCAATAGAATTATTATTTCATATATTACATACTTATTAATAATATATATTTTTATAATCATCATTAAATGGTGAAGGTGGAAATGAATCTCATCGCGTCGTGGAGACAGTAATTCATACGTACGCACAAGCGACGATATCATTATATTGATGGTGAAATGTTATGTAATATGGTGGTATATCATATATACAGAATAATTAACATGTTATATCTATTATTTACATTATTTATACTCGTTATTATATGCATCCAAATAATGAAGTGTTTCGATAACAAACTACACCATGACGTGGAGACGGTAAACCGTACGTACACACATATAGTGACTTTTTCATTCATATGATGGATAGAATAATGAATATGGTCATAACTTTTTTATAATAATATCACATTATATAGAAGATACTGTATTTATTATTTTATAATGTAATCAAAAAATAAAGTGGAAGTGGAAGAAGAAAAGAACTTGAAAGAGGGTGGTGAAATTTTTACCTCTTCTTCGGTTGTTTCCTTTTGAGTTGGTAAAAAGGGAATATTAATATGGCTTTATGATAAAAATAAGGCATTTAGGTAGAAGTTAGAAAAATTGGGAGGATATTTGGTAAGGGTTTGGCTGAGCCAAATGGCATTGGAGATCTAATTTTGAGAGAAGTGGATGTTCCATTTTATAATAGAGGTGAGAGGCTCCTTAAGAAAAGATCAAAATATTATTTATAATAAAATAAATTTGTATTTATAATGGCACTAAAATGATTTATTTTGAGGATAAGTTTGGTATGGGTCAAAAACCTCTCGTCCAATATGTTTTATATAGCTTTGGGTCACCATATTAACCTTATCTTTTAGATTTAACTATTAGTTAAATAGTTTATCTTTTACCATATATTATTGTATTATTATAATAATTGGTTTATAAAGTTACTCTAAAATTCCATGAGAACCAAAAGTATTTAACTAATGATATAAAAATCATTATATAATTTCTTTTTAAGATCCTTATACTTTTAAGACTATCGTATAATTTAATAATATAAAATATGTTTTAAAAACTCATTTATGTAAATTTTGACACTATTTAATATTTGGATTTTGTGAAAGTCATAAAAAATTGATTATTTCAAAAAAAAAAATTAATCAACCCTAACATGTCATATTCATCTATAAAATTCTTTGATATCATATAATCATTGAAATTATATTTATTTTAAAATTTATAATATAATTAATTTGATTCTTTCATAAATAAGGTAAGTATTGCATCACCATTGTGTCATAAATAAATTTAATTATTTAATGTATAATAATAATAAATAAAATAAAATAATGTAGGAAATCGTTTTATATTTATAATTAGTATTTATAGTCGAAATGATAACTTATATAACATCATTTAAAAATTGTATTACTAAAAGATACATGTTTATTTCATTTTCATCATTACATTAAATTAATTAATATAAAGTGTCATTATCAATATCAAGTGGCTCCATGGGGTCCTAAAATTGACCCATGTATGAGCATTGTCAGAAATGTATCATCCAATAGGTTTTTCACACGTGTTATGGTAATTTAATATTATTTTAATATAATTTATTTAGACATATTTACAAGATTTACCCTTTAACCCTCGTAAATAAAATATTTACCGAAGTAATTATTCATAATGTCTAAAAATAAAAGTTACCTATTAACACAATTTGGACCTCCTGATTCCAAATATGGAATCCAATTTTCCAAATTTAAAACAAAAAATTGGTAGAAATTAAATTAAAATTAATTCTTGTTGTCAAAAGAAAAAGCGATTTTGTAAGATATAATATCTATCAAAAGATTGACACTTGTTTATGTCCAATTTAAATGTGAAATTACATCCAATTACCTAAATTATAATAAATGATAAAAATATAATCTAATGATAATTAAAAAAAATTCAAATTTATAACTTAACACTATAAATTATTTCGATTAAAAATGTTGGTTTTAATTGAATTTTAGTATTGTTTACTATTTATAAAAATATGAATGTTTTCAGAAAAGTACCCAAAATTTATCAACACTAAAATTTTATGTCCCTCTTCTAAATATGATTTTAATTTCTCTAAATTGAAAATATAAAACTGTCAAATATTGGATTTAAAAGGGGATCTCTATTAAAAGGCATAAAACTGCATTTTTTGAAAAATACATCTTTTATATCAAAAATTGAATGTTTCTTATATTATGTCTAAGAAAAAAAAATATTGATGTAAAAATTATATAGAATGTATGTAATTTAAAATGTGTTTAATAATATTCATTACCCTTTTTTAATGGCTAGTTTGGTAAGTTGTGGTGAGCTCGAACTCAGTGTTGTGTGTAGTGAATGTTATTGAATTACTTTGAAGAGATAACATAATATGAAATATTGGGGTGTTACAGTCTCCACTCCTTCAATAAATTGTGTCCTCAATATTTGAAATTGTTTTTTGAAAATAAAATGTTAAAATAGAAAAATATGCTTGTTGAAAACCCACATCGGAAATTGGGTTAATAAAATTTAGTCTTAATAAGAGGGAAATGGAAATGAGAAATGTCACCGCCAAATTATGATCTCGATTAGGAGAACATTGGTGGAAATTAGAGACACATAATTGGATGAGAAATGTAAATATTTATAGGGAGTTATTGAGGTCATCAATCACAAACAAGTGTTAAATTTAGTTCCTTAAACCCATGAATCTTTGATGATTTAAAATATCATCGGTTCAAAAAACATAAGGTATTAGGATAACACATTTCTGGTTTTATGATACATTTCTTAAAGTTGAGAATTAATTTCATCATAGAATAAGTAGAAAAAAGAATACATGACAAGGATAGTTCCACCTGTTATCTAATTTCTTCCACAAACTCATCTTTCACTCCAAATGATAATAGAGATCAAAAATATTCTTTTTATCCTAATCATATAGGGTTCCAAAAAAATAAATTTATAATTCATCTGTCATCCCATTTTTAAAAAATACATTCTACAAACCAGTAAATCACTTGGGCCAGTGGTAGGTGATGTACCCTTGTTGTCCTTCAGTTGTTGGGTCAAGTATCACGGCCGTACCGGACATGATGGGTTTTCGCCCGACCTCTAGGTTGTCATTTTTATAACATTCAAAAAATAATCTCAAGAAATGATTTAACATTAATAATAGTATCCAATGTCAAAATTAATCCATTCTGACCTTTAGACTTACCCAAAATACTTCTGTCCAAATTCAAAATCCAAAATTTATGTGGAAGTTAAACACAATGAAGATTCTTTTTTCCATGTAATAACATGTGAATAACATCATAATGTATTCTTTTAAAATACGGTAACACCCAGAATTACCATAAAATCATATTGATTACATTAATGCTTCCTTATTTCTTATTGAATGCTGGATATAATCCTTTTATCAAAAAAATGTAGTAAACACCAACAATGATGGAATATAAACATCATTAATCAGTATCAAGGTAATCAATAATAGCCAATATAATATATCCAAATTAATCATATATTATTCCAAAATCTCTACCTCAGTATCAGAACCATATTATGGTTTACTATTCTCTCAACAATATATTTTCCATACAAATATAACCTGATACTGAGTTACTTTTCTTGGTTCTGCAGAATATCAAGTCCTTAATGAAATATTACTGCAGCACAATCTTATATACACTATAATTATTATAACATGTACATCTTTAATACAATAGTAAAATGACACAACACTTTAATAAAAACATAATAACTCCAATCATATTATTCATATTCGGTAGTATCATAACTTTATTGTTATCCAATAGCAGCATTTGGGGTATACTCTGATGATTTGGACATTGATTCGCATAGTGTCCCGACTCATTCCCGATTAAGAATTGTACATTTGAAACATTTTTCTTCCCCTTGAAATTTCATACTTTGTGTCCTTTTTCTCCACATTTATAATTAACTCTCGTTCCTTTCAAACATTTATCAAGGTGATTATTTCCACAGTTATCACATATGGTAAAATCATTATTTCCCCTCTTCCCTTTATCTATCTTTATCTCTTCCATCATTTTCTTCTCTTGCTTCCCTTCAAATCCATAGGACTCAGATAATTTTTTTATGTATTTTATTAACATAGGATACTATTTCTATATATGATGTGTAACACCCCAAGCTTCCACTATACGTTTCCCTTCGAATAATGCAATAGCGTGTGTTGTACGCAACCTCGAGCTCTAACACACACCACAACTAATTAAACGAGCCGTTGTGAATAGTAATACCTACTTTTTAAAATTTTATAAATTTTATTTATCAAAATGGACTTCATTTTAGGATTCGGAATATTGAAATTAGCCTATGTTGAATTTTTGGTATTTTTCCGAGAACTTCTAAATTTTTATGAATAGTGAAAAATACTTAAAAACAACTTTTTTAATCAAAATAATTTATAGTGATAAATTATAATATTTAGTGGTTTTAAAGTATAATTATAATATATTTTTACCATTTTATCCAATGGTGGTCATTAGAATTAATTTAACATTGAAATTGGACATAAACAATTGCCAATCTTTTGATATAAATTGTTTCTTAAAAACACGCTATTTGTTGTAACAGCGGGAATTAATTATAAAATTAATTAATACAACATATATGTTTCTAATTTTTTAAAATAGACATCATTTTTGAATTCGGAATATCAATTATATCTTAGGGTGAATTTTTGGCCTTATTCTGAAAAACTTCAATTTTTGATGAATAGTGAAACCACTAAGTGGTTGTTAAAAACGGATTTTTCGTTAAAATGAAATATTACCACTTCTGTGATTTGATTTTCAAAAATCCGACATACATGGTTGTCATTAATAAGTAAAATGTGGTTCAATGAGATTAAAATAAATTTTTGGTGAATAGTAACTTTTAAGTTCTTAATCGCGATTAGAGGTAATTAGTGTAGTTTAAGGTAAAAATAATGTTTTAATAATATGAGATGAGCTTGACACTTGTCCTACTCCTATTGGATGAGTCATGGCCGACCAAAAAAACCCATGGGGCAAGTTGGGGACCCCATGGAGCCACTTTAGTTGGAAAATGACATTAATATATATTTATTTAATGTTAAAATTAAATTGACACAAACATGAGTTGTTTTACTAAAACAGTTTTTAAGTGGGGTTACACAGATCCAAATTTTGACTATAAATATTCATTAGAAATATAAAAAGATTTCCTATATCATAGTATTTTTTTAATAATTTTTAGACATTAAATAAATTAAATTATATATGACATCATTATGATGCAGCGATGACCTCATTATTTAACGATTTAAATAAAATGAGAAGATAATGAAAACTCCAAGGCTTACACTTGTCCGAAGCCTTTTGGATGAGGAGATTTCGAACCCTTATCACCTTAGCCACGAATTATATAAGTGTGGGACCTTTAGAATCCGAAAAGCATTGTATAATAATGTAACATTTCAATCTTTCCAAAAGAGCCCATCCTCTCCTCTTATAAAAGGCCCCCACCTCTACCACCTTATTCACACTTACAAGCCTTTTGTTTCGGCCAAACTCTGCCCAAATACTCTCCCAACTTCTCTCCATTCATCCTAGAAGCTTTACTTTAGTCAGAAAGCCATCCTATGGAGTCCTTTTGATCAAATCAAAAAGAAGAACCCGAAGAAGAGGTAACATTTTCATCACCCTCTTTCAAGTTTCTTTCTTCTTCCACTCCATATTTGTTTATTATTTCAATTCTAAAATTATAACTCCAGTATATTATATATAATGTGATGTTATTATAAATATGGAACAACCATATTCAGTATTCTACCCATAATTTGAATGATATGTCACCATACGTGCGTACGTACGGCTTACCGTCTCCACGTCGTGGTGTAATTGTTATTCAATATATTATCATTTAGATGGGTATAATAATGATATGTAATTCATGTAAATAATAAATATAACATGATAATGATTCTGTATATATGATATACTATCCAATTATATATTATTTTAATATCAAAATAATGATATTGTCGCTCGTGCGTACGTACGGACTACCGTCTCCACGAACGCGATGAGATTCATTCTCCGTCATATCCATTCAAGTTTAATTATCATTTGATGATTTAAAAATAATGTTTAAGGACATGATATCATTCTGGATATGAATAATATACAACCTATCCATGAAAAACACGACTTACGTAATAGAACATATAAAAGAAAACGAGTAAGTTAACACCCGAAACAACGATAAATCTAAGATATTGTTAACAAAGCAATGCTAAAAGATCATATATGATATCATATGAATGTATATGATTATTTTATAATTTAATAACAATTATTTCACCATTATACAGGAGGTTAACCTACCCCAACCAAGGAAAAGTACAAGGTAAGGGTTTACTTCACAACCTCTTCATTATCCAAGGTTGTTTATACATAATTATCTACTGGGACCTCGTTATCATCCACATCCATGTTTCTTAAAAATGTCTTTCAAAACATTTTTGCTATTAAATGTAAAATGGGTTAAAGTCATTTATACCCTTATACGTTTTTGAAAGGAATCTTACCGTCGTTTTCCAAACAATGTACTTTTTTACCTTTTTAGACAAATTTAAGGTAAGAATGTTTTTTTACTTATACGACGGGTGCGGCTATTTTCCACCATTATAACTTCGTCGAAGCTTCCCTAACAAGCTTATAAGAATATTTTCAAAGTAAATGTATTATTTTATAATTATGGGACTTTTAAATGATTTCAAAAAGGAGAGATATTTCTCTCAAATAGCTTTGATTTCCTCCATGTCAACATCCTTTGATGGGTTTTAAGTTTAATTGAAAATGATTTATGATACAAAACTTCCATTGAACATTTTGTGAAATATTTGACTGTGTATGTGTTATTTTATACCATCCATAGTTTATGGAGAAATTGTTGACATTTCGTATGCTAGTTTTAATATGAATATTTATGTTATGTTTAAACCTATTCATATGAGGAATGTATTGGACTTAATATGTGACGGGTGGAGCCCGCTATAGCTCCTCGATGCATCGATAGGTCTCATGAGACAACTAGACGTGGAATTGGCCGAGGCCCTTTCCCAATTTGATTTATGGTTTTGGCCGAGGCCTTAATCATTTTAGACGTCTTGGCCGAGGCCTTGACAAAATGTTTCAGAATGACTGGAATTATACATTCCCTCATTATGAAAGTGGTTATTGATATTTCAAGTGATTATTCGTCTAGTAGAATATCCATGTGAGTAAGTAATGGCATTATTTTATTTTAATTTTTCCATATTATGCTGAAGTTCAAGTTCAATAAGGCTTTTGTTTTAGTTATACATTGCCTTAAATGCTTATGTTTTCTTATAAAAGCTTCCGCAATATTGTTATCCGTACTGAGCATCTGAGCTCACCCCTTTCAATGTTTTAATATTTTCCAGGATGTGAAGAAGTGTATTATGACTGACTTGGAAGAATAGTCTGTGAGGATATGAGTGTGGACTATGAAGACCATGTTATTGTAGTTTGTTTACTTTTTGATGTAATAAAATACTTATGAATGTATCTAGTGTTTCCAAGGCTATTAAACTAATCGGTCTTTCGAGACTTGATATTTTGTGATCATGCCAATGTTACGAAGTAATGCACCGACTCTGGGTAGCTGGGGTCGGGGCATTACAGTTGGTATCAGAGGCAGTTTAGTACTAACATTGGAAGCTAGATTTAGATAAACTTTGATTAGAGCACATATCCTGAAGATAGACTTTGAGGATTAGTATAGAAGAACTTCCTAGAATTTTGGTATTGTAGAGATGTTGTGAGTTTTCCGAGCAATATATCCCTATCTGGATACGAGCAGGTAGAGGCGGCTCTGGCACAGATGTACCAAGGGGTAAAACCCGAAAACACCTCTTTGAGCTAGACTCGAACGGGAACTGGTGCATGAAAACGGGCCTTGCTGCACTCTTGGTTACGACACTATCGGGGGATATGCTTTGGATAATTCCCATTTTCTTTACAAACCACTATGAAGGGTTACGAGTATATACTTTCTCAAAGAAAACATTTTTATAATTATGGATTATATCCATAATTAGTTCAATTTATGTTAAGTGTTTTACAAGTATGGAATTATGTATTTTGATTGATGAACTAATCTAGTTTATGCCATTATTTAGAAATGGCGCCTAGTGGAAGGAATGGAAACCATATCAATGCATGCACTCCGTGTAGGGACTGCCCTCCTGCTCAGGATAATTATGGTGGAGCTAGTGATACAACTGGTTCTGATCAGCTTCTCACCGTACTGGGACAACTCACACAGGTTATGAATAACAACCTTACTCGTATGGAGCACCCTGATCCGCAACGTGGAGGATCAATGCTAGACCGTTTCATGAGGAAAAAACCGCAAACCTTTAATGGGAGTACAAATCCTATAGTAGCTGAGCAATGGATAAATTCCTTAGAGAAAATATTTCATGCCTTGGGGAGTAGTGAAAGGGAGAATGTTGTCATGGCAGTTTACCGCCTCACTGGAGATGCCCATCAATGGTGGTCACTAATTCAAAACACAAAGGAAGATGATGAATTAACAAACATGGAATGGCAGGAGTTCAATGATATGTTCTTGGAAAAATACATTCCTCGAGACCATCGAGCGGATATGGAAAGGAAATTTCTGAGTCTGAGGCAGAAGGAGGATGAGAATTTCGCAAAGTATGAGGCTAACTTTACAAGGTTAGCAAGGTATGCTGCAGATTACATACGTAACCCAAGAAGTAAGACTGATCATTTCTTTGATGGGTTGAAACCATTTCTCCGTCGAGCTTTAGTATCACAAACCTTCTCTTCATACGAAGGTATTGTCTCGTGCGCTATCAAGACGGAAAAGGAATTCTCTAAGTCTTATGACTTTAAATCAATGCAAGATAAGAAGAGATCCGCTGAAAACTCTGGGAAATGAAATAAGGAAACAGGGAAGAAGGGTAGAAATGAATTTCCACCCTGTGATAATTGTTGTAGGAAGCACCCTGGTGCCTGTCTAAAAGGAAAAGGAGTATGTTACAAGTGTGATGAAAAAGGCCACCAAGCTCATGAATGCAAGGGAAAGAAAGCGGCTGTCAACGTGGAATGTTATAATTGTAGAGAGAAGGGACATTATGCAAATGAATGTCCTAAGAGTTAGGGAAACTTACCTCAGAAGAGGCCAAGGGATCAAGGCCAGGCTTATGCTATCACTACTGCTGAGGTGGAAGCTACGAAAGACATGGTGGCAGGTAATTTAATGGTTTCCTCAAGTTTAGCAAATGCATTATTTGATTCTGGATCATCGCATTGTTTCATATCTTCCCAGTTTGCTTAGAAAATTAGATATTTCCAATTTGATTTAACAAGGGAGTTGTCGATCAAAACCCCTAAGGGATGTATTGTTGCAACAATGTTTTGTCAATTAGTTCCCATTAGAGCACCTAAATGTTCTTTACCTGCTGATCTCATCGTCATACCCATGATTGAATTTGATATAATCCTCAGTATGGATTGGCTTTCGGACCATGATGCAAAAATTTATTGTAAGAGGAAAGAGGTTACGATTCTTGATGATGATGATAAGGAACACCTTATCTTTAGAGCAGAATCGTCGCCACATAATTCTTATCTAGATCCACCCCCAGTAGCTCAACTAAATTCAATTATTGGGGTGGAAGAGAAGGAAATTACTGAGGATGAGGAAAGGAATATTCAAATAGAGGATGTACCTATTGTGAGAGAATATGTTGATGTGTTTCCGGAAGATTTACCTGGACATCCTCCAGAACGAGAAGTTGAGTTTTCCATTGATTTAATTCCTGGATCAAGGCCCATATCGAAGACCCCATATAGAATGGCCACTGTGGAATTAGTTGAACTAAAGAAACAACTAGAGGAATTGAGTAATACGGGATTTATTCACCCTAGTGTTTCTCCTTGGGGAGCCCCTGTTCTTTTTGTTAAGAAGAAAGATGGATCTATGAGGTTGTGCATTGATTATAGGGAGATCAATGCTATAACAATAAAGAATAAGTATCCCCTACCTCGCATTGATGATTTGTTTGACCAACTGCATGGAGCTCAATACTTTTCAAAGATTGACCTTCGGTCTGCATACCATCAGTTGTGTTTGAAGAAGGAAGACGTTCCAAAGACAGCATTTCGAACAAGGTACGGGCATTACGAGTTTACAGTAATGCCTTTTGGATTGACTAATGCACCCTCTGTTTTCATGGATCTAATGAATAGAGTTTTCAAGGAATATCTTAATGACATTGTAGTGGTATTTATTGATGATATCTTGGTATACTCCAAAAGACACGAAGATCATGAAAATCACTTACGCATTATCCTGAAGACTCTTAGAAGACATGAATTATATGGGAAATTTAGCAAGTGTGAATTCTGGCTTCATGAGATTTTTTTTCTTGGCCATATTGTCTCTAAGGATGGAATTTCCGTTGATCCTTCTAAAACCAAGGCAATCCAAGAATGGCTAGCACCGACAAGTATAACTGAGGTACACAGTTTTGTTGGTTTAGCAGGTTATTATCGACATTTCGTCCAGAATTTTTCCAGATTGGCTAACCCATTGACAAAGCTCACATGTAAAGGGATTAAATTTGTCTGGAAAAAAGAGTGTGAAGAATGTTTTGAATAACTAAAGAGAATATTAGTCAATTCCCCTGTATTGACTCTACCATCGGGGAATGATGGGTTTGTTATTTATAGTGATGCATCGAAGAAAGGACTCGGTTGTGTCCTTATGCATAATGATAAGGTCATTGCCTATGCATCACGACAGCTAAAATTCATGAGCAAAACTATCCTACTCATGATCTTGAGTTAGAAGCTGTGATCTTTGCTTTAATGATATGGAGACATTACCTCTATGGTGAAAAATGTGAGATTTATACTGATCACAAGAGTTTGAAGTATATTTTCACACAAAAAGAACTCAACATGAGGCAATGGTGATGTCTTGAACTACTCAAGGATTATGATTGCACGATACATTACCACCCAGGGAAGGCAAACAAGGTGGCAGATGCTTTGAGTAGAAAAGACCACGGAGTTTTGAATGTGATGAGAATTGAAAGGGATCTAATTTTCTTGGATCTTGTGAAGATTGACATGGGAATTACTAGGGAAGGTGAAACATCAATTCTTTTTCAAATGGTTGCCAAACCATCCTTACTAGAAAGGATTAAGAGTTCTTAGAACAATGATAAAGAATTTCAGAAGAAGATTAAAGGTGTGAATGATGGAAGATTGAGGGACTTTGTGTATTAGGATGAAATTTTGAAATTCGGGAAGAGACTTTGTGTTCCCGATATACCTGATCTAAAAAGGGAATTGCTGGATGATGCTCATAGTTCCAACTTCTCTATACACCCTGGGAGCACCAAAATGTATAGAGATTTGAAGGAACATTTTTGGTGGGACAATATAAAGAGGGAGATTGCTGATTTTGTGTCGAGGTGTATGGTTTGTCAACAAGTGAAAGCTGGAAGGCAACATCCTGGTGGAGTATTGCAACCTCTTCTCATACCTGAGTGGAAATGGGATAATATTACGATGGACTCTATCATGGGACTACCAAAGACTCCTAGAAGGAATGATGCAATATGGGTCATTGTTGATCGACTTACTAAGTCAGCACATTTTCTGGCTATACGGGAGGATCTACCACTTGAACGTCTAGCAAGACTATATATTAATGAAGTTGTAAGACTTCATGGAGTACCCCTATCGATTGTTTCTGATCGTGATCCTCGTTTTACTTCAAGATTCTGGAAAAGTCTTCAAAAGGACTTGGATACTGAACTTCGTTTGAGCACTGCCTATCACCCTCAAACAGATGGACAATCAGAACGGACTATTCAAACCTTAGAAGACATGTTGAGATCATTCTCTCTTGACTTTCAGGGTATGTGGGATCAATATTTACCACTGGTAGAATTTTCCTATAACAATAGCTTCCATTCGAGTATTCAGATGGCACCATATGAAGTGTTATACGGAAAGAGATGTCGTACACCAACCTGTAGGGATGACGTTGGTGAAAGAAAACTTGTAGGCCCAGAACTGGTGGAGCAAACGGTGGAAAAGGTGAAAGTAATCCAAAATCACATCAAAGCAGCTCAAAGATGGCAGAAGAGCTATGCCGATAATCGAAGGAAGGATTTGGAATTTCAAGTAGGTGATCATGTTTTCCTGAAGGTATCTCCATGGAAGGGAGTCATACGTTTTGGTAAGAAAGGTAAATTGAGTCCCAGGTACATCGGACCTTTCGAAATTCTAGAACGAATTGGGGTTGTAGCTTACCGATTGGAAATGCCGCCAAGTCTCTCCAAAGTTCACGATGTGTTCCACGTATCTCTGTTGAAGAAATACATGCCTGACCCAACGCATGTACTCACCTATGAGGAATTAGAACTGGAACCTGATCTTTCCTATTGTGAAGAGCCCGTCAGGATTCTTGATGTGAGGGAGCAGGTGCTGAGAAACCGGACGACTCGTCTGGTGAAGGTTTTGTGGAGAAATCATAAAATGGAAGAGGCAACGTGGGAACCTGAGGAATTTATGATGAAAAACCACCCGAGTCTTTTTATGCAGTAATACCCTAGAAATTGCGAGGACGCAATTATTTGAAGGAGGGGAGAATGTAACACCCCAAGCTTCCACTATACGTTTCCCTTCGAATAATGCAATAGCGTGTCTTGTACGCAACCTCTAGCTCTAACACACACCACAACTAATTAAACTAGCCGTTGTAAATAGTAATACCTACTTTTTGAAATTTTATAAATTTTATTTATCAAAATGGACTTCATTTTTGGATTCGGAATATTGAAATTAGCCTATGTTAAATTTTTGGTATTTTTCTGAGAACATCAAAATTTTTATGAATAGTGAAAAATACTTAAAAACAACTTTTTAAATCAAAATAATTTATAGTGATAAATTATAATATTTAGTGGTTTTAAAGTATAATTAGAATACATTTTTACCATTTTATCCAATGGTGGTCATTAGAATTAATTTAACATTGAAATTGGACATAAACAATTGCCAATCTTTTGATATAAATTGTTTCTTAAAAACACCCTATTTGTTGTAACAGCAGGAATTAATTATAAAATTAATTAATACAACTTATATGTTTGTAATTTTGTAAAATAGAAATCATTTTTGAATTCGGAATATCAATTATAGCTTAGGGTGAAATTTTGTCCTTATTCTTAAAAACATCAATTTTTGATGAATAGTGAAACCACTAAGTGGTTGTTAAAAACTGATTTTTCGTTAAAATGAAATATTACCACTTCTGTGATTTTATTTTCAAAAATCCGACATACATGGTTTTCATTAAGAAGTAAAATGTGGTTCAATGAGATTAAAATAAATTTTTGGTGAATATTAACTTTTAAGTTCTTAATCGCGATTAGAGGTAATTAGTGTAGTTTAAGGTAAAAATAATGTTTTAATAATATGAGATGAGCTTGACACTTGTCCTACTCCTATTGGATGAGCCATGTCCGAACAATAAAACCCATGGGTCAACTTGGGGTCCCCATGGAGCCACATTAGTTGGAAAATGACATTAATATATATTTATTTAATGTTAAAATTAAATTGACACAAACATGAGTTGTTTTACTAAAACAGTTTTTAAGTGGGGTTACACAGATCCAAATTTTGTCTATAAATATTCATTAGAAATCTAAAAAGACTTCCTACATCATAGTATTTTTTTTATAATTTTTTGACATTAAATAAATTAAATTATATATGACATCATTATGATGCAGCGATGACCTCATTATTTAACGATTTAAATAAAATGAGAAGATAATGCAAACTCCAAGGCTTACACTTGTCCAAAGCCTATTGTATGAGGAGATTTAGAACCCTTATCACCTTAGCCACGAATTATATAAGTTTGGGACCTTTAGAATCCGAAAAGCATTGTATAATAATGTAACATTTCAATCTTTCCAAAAGAGCCCCTCCTCTCCTCTTATAAAAGGCCCCCACCTCTACCACCTTATTCACACTTCCAAGCCTTTTGGTTCGGCCAAACTCTGCCCAAATACTCTCCCAAATTCTCTCCCTTCATCCTAGAAGCTTTACTTTAGTCAGAAAGCCATCCTATGGAGTCCTTTTGATCAAATCAAAAGGAAGAACCCGAAGAAGAGGTTACATTTTCATCACCCTCTTTCAAGTTTTTTTCTTCTTCCACTCCCTATTTGTTTATTATTTCAATTCTAAAATTATAACTCCAGTATCTTCTATATACTGTGATGTCATTATAAATATTTAACAACCATATTCAGTATTCTACCCATCATATGAATGATATGTCACCATACGTGCGTACGTACGGCTTACCGTCTCCACGTCGTGGTATAATTGTTATTCAATATATTATCATTTAGATGGGTATAATAATGATATGTAATTCATGTAAATAATAAATATAACATGATAATGATTCTTTATATATGATATACTATCCAATTATATATTATTTTAATATCAAAATAATGATATTGTCGCTCGTGCGTACGTACGGACTACCGTCTCCACGAACGCGATGAGATTCATTCTCCATCGTATCCATTCAAGCATAATTATCATTTGATGATTTAAAAATAATGTTTAAGGACATGATATCATTCTGGATATGAATAAGATACAACCTATCCATGAAAAACATGACTTACGTAACAAAACATATAAAAGAAAACGAGTAAGTTAACACCCGAAACAACGATAAATCTAAGATACTGTTAACAAAGCAATGATAAAAGATCATATATGATATCATATGAATGTATATGATTCTTGTATAATTTAATAACAATTATTTCACCATTATACAGGAGTTTAACCTACCCCAACCAAGGAAAAGTACAAGGTAAGGGTTTACTTCACTACCTCTTCATTATCCAAGGTTGTTTATAAATAATTATCTACTGGGACCTCGTTATCATCCACATCCATGTTTCTTAAAAATGTCTTTCAAAACATTTTTACTATTAAATTGAAAATGGGTTAAAGTCATTTATACCCTTATACGTTTTTGAAAGGAATCATACCGTCGTTTTCCAAACAATGTACTTTTTGACCTTTTTGAAAAATTAAAGGTAAGAATGTTTTTTACTTATACGGCGGGTGCGGCTATTTTCCGCCATTATAACTTCGTCGAAGCTTCCCTAACAAGCTTATAAGAATATTTTCAAAGTAAATGTATTATTTTATAATTATGGGACTTTTAAATTATTCCAAAAAGGAGAGATATTTCTCTCAAATAGCTTTGATTTCATCCATGTCAACATCCTTTGATGGGTTTTAAGTTTAATTGAAATTGATTTATGATACAAAAATTCCATTGAACATTTTGTGAAATATTTGACTGTGGATGTGTTATTTTATACCATCCATAGTTTATGGAGAAATTTTTGTCATTTCATATGCTAGTTTTAATACGAATATTTATGTTATGTTTAAACCTATTCATATGAGGAATGTATTGGACTTAATATGTGACGGGTGGAGCCCGCTATAGCTCCTCGATGCATCGGTAGGTCTAATGAGACAACTAGACGTGGAATTGGCTGAGGCCCTTTCCCAATTTGATTTATGGTTTTGGCTGAGGCCTTAATCATTTTAGACGTCTTGGCCGAGGCCTTGAAAAAATGTTTCAGAATGTCTGGCATTATACATTCCCTCATTATGAAAGTGGTTATTGATATTTCATGTGATTATTCGTCTAGTAGAATATCCATGTGAGTATGTAATGGCATTATTTTATTTTACTTTTTCCATATTATGCTGAAGTTCAAGTTCAATAAGGCTTTTCTTTTAGTTATACATTGCCTTAAATGCTTATGTTTTCTTATAAAAGCTTCCGCAATATTGTTATCCTTACTGAGCATCTGAGCTCGCCCCTTTCAATGTTTTAATATTTTCCAGGATGTGAAGAAGTTTATTATGACTGACTTGCATGAATAGTCAGTGAGGATATGAGTGTGGACTATGAAGACCATGTTATTGTAGTTTGTTTACTTTTTGATGTAATGAAAGACTTATGAATGTATCTAGTGTTTCCAAGGCTAATAACTAATCGTTCTTTCGAGACATGATCTTTTGTGATCATGCCAATGTTACGAAGTAATGCACCGACTCTGGGTAGCTGGGGTCGGGGCGTTACATGATGTTAATATGCAGGAGACTATTTCCCTTTTTAATGTTGGCTTAATACCATAAAAGATATGATCCTTCTTAATATTTCGATCATGCGTATTGCTGGAATTATAATTCCTTATACTAGGCCCCTTTTCAAAACAATGGCATACACTAGGTTAGTTAATGAATCGTAATGCATAATTACAAACTTGTAAAATTACTAATGTGAATTGTAAAGATTATAAATATAATCATTAATCATAAAATGTATTCTTTGAGTAAGTATTACTCCAAAATCCTTCATAATGGCCTATAATGAAAATGTGAATTATCTTAAGCATGTCCCCTGGGTGTGTCTTAACCAAGAGTGTAGCATGGCCCGTTGTCATGTACCAGGATACACTGGGTCAAGCTCGAAAATTCTTGTCTGATTTTTCACCTATAGGTACATATGTGCTAGATCTTCATCTATCTTCTCATATCCTTATAGTGATGTATTTCTTGAAAAATTCACAAAATATTCACATTACCAAAACTCTAGGAAGTTCTTCTATACTAATCCTTAAAGTCTATCATAGGGTAATATTCTCTAATCAGATATTATCTAAATCTATTTGAAAGGTTATTTCAAAACTTCCTCTAATACTAACTATAATGCCTCGACCCCAGAAGCCCAGATTCGGTGCATTATTTTAATACATTGGCATGATTTCAAGGAATCAAGTCCCGAAAGACTAATCAGTTTAGCAGTCTTGGAAAATAGATTACATACATAAAAATTACATTACAGATTAGAAAATAAATCACAACATAAATGATCCTTTGAGAATTCCATTAATCCCATATCTTATCCTTACATATCAATCATAATAAACTTCTTCGAATCCTTGGAAAAAACAAACATTGAAATTGGTGGGCTCAGATGCTTAGTAACGATAAAAATATAGAAAAAACATTCATAAATAAACAATAAAATTTGAGGAAATGTATAAAACTAAAACAAAATCCTTTTAAACATAAACTTTAGAATAATATGGAAAATATAAATAAAATAATGTAATTTACTTATTCACATGTATATTCTACTTGTTGAATAATCACATGTAATATCAACATCCTATTTCATAATGTTGGAATCCATAATGCCAGAATTCGTAACTGCATAGCCAAGGCATTGTTCCAAGACTAAAAATAAGATTTTGGCAAGGCCTTGTGCCAGGAAACTAGTTTGTATCATTAGACCTACCGATTCATCAAGTAACTATAGGGGGATCCACCTGTCACTTACTACTTCTAAGGAATTCCTCATATGAAAAGGTTTAAACATAACATAAACATTCGTATTAAAACTAGCATTTGAAATGTCAATACATTATTCATATACCATGAATGCTATAAAAATAACACATCTATAGTCAAACATATCACAAAAACTTCAATACAGTATGGATGTTTTGTATCATAATAAATAAACATCAAACAATCTTAAAATCTATCAAAAGGTGTTGACATAAGTGAAATCAAAACTTTTTTAGAGAAATATCTCTTTCTATTTTGAAATCATTTAAAAGTCATATAATTATAAAAGGAAACATATATTTTCAAAATCTTCTTATAAGCTTGTATGGGAAGATTCGACGATGATATAATGGTGGAAAATATCCACACCCACCGTATAAGTTAAAAAAAGACGTTCTTACCTTAATTTTTCTAATAGGTCATAAAGTACCTTGTTTGGAAGACGCCAGAAACATTCCATTCAAAATATATATGGTCAAATAAAGGAATAAATGACTTTATCCCATAGTATAGTAAATATTTAAAATGTTTTTAATTTCATTTTAAAAAAAATGGATGTGGATGATACAGAGGTCCCAGTAGATACTTACATAAAAACAACCTTGGATAATAAAGAGATTGTGGAATTAACACGTATATTGCACTTCCCTTTGGCAGAGGGTATGTTTATCCTCATGTATATTGACAATAGTATGTCATTAAATTATACCAGAACCATATTTAAATTTATTATATCATACATTATTCATTTATGACTTTATACTACACATTTAATAATGATTTCAATGTTAAATTAACATTTCAGGTATTAATCGGTCTCTTTATTGTACGTGTTTTAACTTGTTATTCTTGATAGTATAATTTAGATCTTGATTTATGTACTTCTAGGATATAAAATATTATTTATATATCATATATATTTATAATATAAATATTTATAATAGATATATATATATATGAAATGGGAGGAACCATTTATGGAGATGGTAGGTCGTATGTATGCTTAAACATAGTATCCGTTTTCATATTGTATTGAACATATGTAAGTGAATACGTTATCTGTAAGTATATATATATATATATCTCTATATATATCCACTATAATTATTATGTCATGTATTACATACTTATTAATAACATCTATTTATATAATCATCATTGAATGGTGAACGTTTAAATGAATCTCATCCTGTCATGGAGACGGTAATCCATACGTATTCACGAGCGACAATGTCATGATATTGATGGTGAAATCATAAGTAATTGGATGTTATATAATATATACATAATCATTAACATGTTATATTAATTATTAAATCAGTTATACTCATTGTTATACCCATCCAAATAATGATGTGTTTGAATAAAAAACTACACCGCGATGTGAAGACGGTATGCCGTACATACGCACGTATGGTGACTTTGTCATTCATATGATGGATAGAATAATGTATATGGTTGTACCATTTTTATAATAACATCACATTGTATATAAGATACTTGAGTTATGATTTTAGAATGGAAACAACAAATAAAGAGGAAGTGGGAGAATAAATTAACTTGAAAGAGGGTGGAAAAATTATTACCTCTTTTTCGGGTGTTTTCTTTTGAGTTGATCAAAAAGGCTCCTTATGTTGGATTTATGATAAAAGTAAGGCCCCTGTTTTGAAGTGAGAGAAATTGGGAGGATAATTGTGCAGGTTTCGGCAGAATGAAATGGATTTAGAGTTGTTATTTTGAGAGAAGTGGAAGTTCCCTTTTATAATCGTGGTGAGGGGCACCTTAGGAACAGATTGAGATATTATATTATAATAATAAAAATTTATTTTTATAATTGCTAGAAAAAGATTTATTTCTAGGATAAGGTGGTTATGGGTCTAAAACCTCTCATACAATATGTTTTAGAGATGTTTGGGACACTATATTAACCTTATCATTTAGATTTAACTCTTAGTTAAATAGTTTTACTTTTACCATGTATTATTGTATTATTATAATAATTGGTTAATAAACATACTATAAAATTCCAATAGAACCTAAAGTGTTTAATTAATTATATACCTATCATTATATAATTTCTTTATATGATACTCCAATTTTTAGGACTATTATATAATATTATAATATAATATTTGATTTAAAAACTCATTTATGTCAATTTTGACACTATTTAGTATTTGGTTTTTGTGAAAGACATAAAAAAAGATTACATTGAAAAAAAACATTGAATCAACCCTTAAATGTAATATTCACTTATAAAATCGTGTATGTCATAAATAATTTTAAATTATATTTATTTTAATATTTATAATAACAATTATTTGATTCTTTCGTTAATAAGTTAATTACTACATCACCATTATATGATACATAAAATTTATTATTTAATATCGAAAAATTATAAATAAAATAAAATTATTTAGTAAATATTATTATCTTTCTAATTAGTATTTATATCCTAAAAGATAATTTATTTAACACTATTTAAAAATTCTTTTTCTAAAAGATATATGTTTATGTCATTTTTGTTTTTACTTTAAATTAATTAATATAATGTGTCATTATCACTCTTCAGTGGCTCCATGGGGTCCTCAAATCGACCCAAGAATTCCCATGGTCAGACATGTATCATCCAATAGGGTTAGGACACATTTTAGGGTAATTTAGTATTATTTTAAAATTATTTATTTACCCATATTTACCTGATTTACCCTTTAACATTGGTAAATAAAATATTTACCGAAGTAATTATTGATCTTGTATAAATATAATAGTTATATCCTTAAAAAAATAATTTCTCCCTATTCCAAATATGGAATCAATTTTTCCAAATTCAAAACATAGAAGTGGAAGAAATTAATTTAAAATTAATTCCCACTATCAAAACAAAATAACGAGTTTTTAAGAAATAATAACTATGAAAAGATTGACACTTGTTTATGTCCAAATTAAATGTGCAATTACATCCAATGACCTAAATTATGTTAAATGATGAAAATATAATCTAATTATACTTAAAAACTATTCAAATTTATAATTTAACACTATAAATTATTTTAACTAAAAAATGTTTTTAAATTAAATTTACTATATTTCATTATTCATACAAATATGAAAGTTATCATAAAAGTACCAAAAAGTTATCCAAACTAATTATTTTTGACCCCCTTCTAAAAATGAATTTAATTTCACTAAATTTAATATATAATGTTTCAAATATTGGGTTAAAAAGGTTCTCCATTAAAAGGCATAAAACTGCATTTTTTTAAATACCTATTTTGTCTTAAAAATTGAATTTTTCTTATATCATCTCTAAGAAAGACAAAAGATAAATATTAAAATTATATAGTATATAAAAAATTTAAAATTTTGTTAATACTATTCATAACCTTTTTTTGAATGGCTAGTTTGGTAAGTTGTACTGCACTTGAACTCGGTGTGGCATGTAGCGCAATTTATTGAAATACTTTAAAGAGATAATGTACTATGAAATCTTGGGGTGTTACTGTCTCCCCTCCTTCAATAAATTTCACCCTCACAATTTGATATTGTTTTTTGAAAATAAAAGGTTAAAATAAAAAAATACCTTTGTTCAAAACCCACATCGAAAATTCAGTTAATAAAATTTAGTCTTAATAAGAGTGAAAGGGAAATGAAAATGTAACCACCAAATTATGATCTAGATTCTGAGATAATTGGTGTATGTTAGAGACACATAATTGGAGGAAAACAAAATTATTTTTAGGGAGTGATTGAGGTCATCAATCACAAAAAAGTATAAAATTTAGGGCCTCAAAGCCATCAATCTATGATGATTTAAAATATCATCGGTTCAACAAAACATTAGGTATTAGGATGACACATTTTTAGTTTTACGATACCTTCCCTAAAGGTTAAGAAATAATTTATTCCTAGAATAAGTATAAAAATAATAATTGAAAAGTAGAGTTCAATCTATTAACTAATTTCTAGCACAAACTCACCTTTCACACCAAAAGATAATAGAACTCAAAAATATTCTATTTATCCTAATTGAATAGGGTTATAAAAAATAAATTTATAATTCATCTTCCAAACCATTTTTAAAAACTACATTATAAAATCTTGAACGTCACTTGGGCCAGTGGTAGGTGATACACCCTTATAGCCCTTCGGTTGTGGGTTCAAGTCTCACGGCCTTACCAGACGCGACATGTTTTCTCCCGACCTCTGGGTTGTACTTTTTATAACAATAAAAAAATAATCTTAAGAAATGATTTAACCATAATAATAGTATCCAATGTCTAACTTAATCCATTCCAACCTTTAGATGTACCAAAGATACTTCTATCCAAATTCGAAGTCCAAAATTTATATATAAGTTAAACACAATGAAGATCTTTTTTCCACGTAATAATATGTGAATTCCTTTATCATTAATTATTTTAAAACACAGTAACACCCTGAATTACCATAATACCATATTGATTACATTCATGCTGCCTTATTTTTTATTGAATACTAGATATACTCATTGTATCCAAAAATGTTGTAAACTCCAACAATGTAGGAATATAAAAATCATTAATCAGTTTCAAGGTAGTCAAGAATATCCAATATAATATATCTAAATTAATCATATATTATCCAAAAATCACTACCTCAGTATTAGAACCATAGTAGAGTTTATATTTCTGTCAGCCATATATTTTTTAAAAAAAAGTAACCATCTATTGAGTCACATTTCTTGGTTCCACACAATCTCAAGTCCTTAATGAAATAGCACTCCAGTACAATACATTTATACTATATAATTATTCTAACATGTATATCATTAATACAATACTAAAATGACATGATACTTTAATAACAACATAAGAACACTAATCATTCCTCTTCATCTTCAATAGTATCATAACATGATTATTATCCTATATCAGTATTTAGGGTATACTCTGTTGATTTGAATCTTGATTCAAATAGTGTCCCAAAATCCTTGAAGATGAAGCATTGTACATTTGAAGCCTTTTTCGTACCCCTGAAATCACTTACTTGGTGGAATTTTTCTCTATACTAGTAAAAAACATCCCATTCCCATCAAGCATTTACCAAGGTGATTCTTTACACATTTATCATATAGGGGAAAATCCTTCTTTCCCCTCTTCTCATTTTCCATCTTTCTCTCATCCATCCTTTTATTTTCTTATTTCCCTTCAAAGCCATATGACATTGAGAATTTTTTTACTTATCTTATTAACACATGATTCTATGTCTTCATATTATGAGAATACGAGGAAGGATATTACCCATTTAAATGTTATCTTAATTCCATGAAATATATGATCCATCTTAATCTTTCAATCATGTGTATTGCTATAATCATCATTCCTTCTACTAGAAACCTTTTCTAAACAACGGAATACACTAGGTAAGTTTATGAATCAAAATCCATAATTCCAATAATGTAAAATACCTAACGTAAATTTAAAAGAGTACACATATAATCTATAATCATAAAATGATTTATTTGAGGAAGTATTACACCAAAATCCTTCATAATGGATTGTAATTAAAATGTGAACTATCCTAAGCATATACCTTGGGAGTGTCTAAACCAAGAGTGCAGTAAAGACTATTGTTGTGTACCAGGATACCGCGGCTCAAGACTAAAACTCCTTGTCATAGTTTTCACTCCTAAGTACAACTATGCTAGAGATTCCTTTACCTGATCGTATCTATATAGAGATGTATTTCTTAGAAAATACACAAAATCGCTACATTACCAAAATTCTATAAAGTTATTCTATACTAATCCTCAATGTCTATCTTAGGGTAATGTTCTATAATCATTGTTTACCTAAATCTATTTCCAAGGATATTACTAAAATTTTTCTAATACCAACTATAACGCCCCAACCCTAGAAGGCCAGATTCGGTGCATTATTTTAATACATTGGGATGATTACAAGGAATCAAGTCATGAAAGACCGACTAGTTTAGCAGTCTTGGAAAATAGATTACATACATAAATGTTACATTACGCTTAAGAAAATAATACAGAACATAAATGAATATTTTATAACTCCACTAATCCCAATGATTAACCCTTCTTATAAATCATAATACACTTCTTGGAATACTAGTAAAATGTGAAACATAGAAAGGGGTGAGCTTAGATTCTCAGAAAGGATAACAATATAGCAGAAACATTCATAAATAAACATAAACATTTAAGGCAATTTATAAGAATAAAAAACCCTTTTAAACATAAACATCAGCATAATATGGAAAATATATATCAAATAATTCCATTTACTTATTCATGTTGATATTCTACAAGTCGAATAATCACATGTAATATCAATATCCAATTTAATAATATTAGAATGCATAATCCCTGATTTCATAATCACATAGTCAAGGCCTTGTGCCAGAACTACAAATAATATTTTGTCAAGGTCTTGTGCCAAGATAGTAGATTGTCTCATGATACCTACCGATACATCTAGGAGCTATTGCAGGCTCCACCCGTCACTTACTATGTTCAATTCATTCCTCATATGAAAAGGTTTAAACATAACATAAACATTTGTATTAAAACTAGCATACGAAATGCCAACACATTATCCATAAACCATGAATGGTGTAAAAATAACACATCCAAAGTCAATAATATCACAAAAAATTCAATAAAATATTTAAGATTTGTATCATAATAAATAAACTTCAAACAAGGGTAAAATCCATCAATAAATTTTGACAAAGTTGAAATCAAAACATTTTTAGAGAAATATCTCTCTCTATTTTGAAATCATGTAAAACTTATATAATTATAAAAGAATACATTTACATTTAAAAATATTTTTATAATCTTGTTTGGGATGATTCAATGATGATATAATGGTGGAAAATACCCACACCCACCATATTAGTTAATAAAAGACATTCTTACCATATTTTTTGTCAAAAAGGTCATAAAGTACATTGTTTGAAAAATGACGGAATGATTCCTTTCAAAACATATATGGTCAAATAATGGTATAATAGACTTTAACCCATAGTATAGAAAATAGTAAAAAAATTTAATTGAATTTTTAAGAAACCATTGATGTGGATGATAAAAAGTTCCCAGTAGATTCTTACATAAAAACAACCTCAAATTATAATGAGATTGTGAAATTAACCCTTACCTTTCTCTTTCCTTTTGCCGAGGGTACGTTTAACATATAGTATAATGACCATATTATGTTATTTAATTATGCCACAACCAAATTCATATCTTTTATATCATACATGATTCATTTATGACTTTATACGGCCCATTTAATAATGATTTCAATGTTAAATTACTATTTTGGGTAATAATAGTTTTCTTTATCGTACGTGTTTCAACATGTTATTCTTGATCGTATAATTTAGATCATGATTTAAATACATAAATAATATAAAATTTGATTTATATATCATATATATTTTGAATATAAATATTTATAATTGATAGATATATGAAATGGGTGACACCGTTTATGAAGACATTATGTCGTACGTACAAATTAATGTTGTTTCTGTTTTCATATCATATTGAATTAAAGTAATTGAATAATATATATGTATGTATATAAATAGATATATATATATGTATATATCTAGTATCATTATTATTTTATATATTACATACTTATTAATAATAAATACTTTTATAATCATCGTTGAATGGTGAACGTGGAAATGAATCACATCGCCTCGTGGAGACGGTAATCCATACGGATGCACGAGTGACAATATCATTATATTAATGGTGAAATCGTATGTAATTTGATGTTATATCATATATAAATAATCAATAACATGTTATATTTATTATTTAAATCAGTAACACTCATTATTATACCTATCTAAATAATGAAGTGTTTGAATAACAAACTACACCCCGACGTGGAGACAGTAAGTTGTACGTTTGCACGTATGGTGACTTTTTCATTCATATGATGGATAGAATAATGAATATGGTTTTATAATTTTTATAATAAAATCACAGTTTATAGAAGAAACTAGAATTTTTATTTTATAATGTTAACAATAAAGAAAGAGGATGTGGAAAAAGAAAATAACTTGATAGAGGGTGGTGAAATTATTACCTCTTCTTCGGGTGTTTCCTTTTGAGTTGATCAAAAGTGATCCTTAGTTTTCCATTGTAATAAAACTATGACCTCAATGTTTAATTGAGGGAAATTGGGAGGATATTTTGGTAGGGTTTGGCTGAGCCAAATGGCATGGGAGGTGTGATATTGAGAGGAGGGGAAGTGCCCTTTTATAAGAGAGGTTACAGGAACCTTCGCAAAAGATTGAAATATTATCTTATAATGAAATCAATTTCGGTTTCCAATGGTTCAAAAATGATTTATTTCGAGGATAAGGAGATTATGGATAGAAAGTTTCTTAAATAACATGTTTTATATAGGTTTGGTTCACCATATTATCTTTATCGTTTGATTTAACTCTTAGTTAAATATTTTAACTTTTACTATGTATTATTGTATTATTATAATAATTGGTTGATAAACATAAAACAAAATTCAAGATGGAGATCAAGTGGTTCATTAATGATATAACTATCATTATATAAGTACTTTTGGTAGATCCTTATATTTTTATGACTATTATATAATTTAATATTATAATATTTGTTTAAAAAACATATTTATGTCAATTTGACACTATTTAGTATTTTTTTTGAAAGTCATCCCAACTTTATTACTTCTAAAATAATACATGGAATCAAACCTAACATGTCATATTCACCTTTAAAATTAGTGGATGTCATAAAAACATCGAAATAATATTTATTTTAATATTTATAATACATTTATTTGATTCTTTCATTAATAAGGTAAATAATGCATCACAATTGTGTCATAAATAAATTTAATTATTTAATGTATAAAATTTTTATATAAAATAATATAATTTATTAAATTGTTTTATCTTTCTAATGAGTATTTATAGTCGAAAAAATAACTTATATAACCCCATTTAAATGTTGTTTTACTAAAAGATATATGTTAATGTCATTTTTGTCATTACTTTAAATTAATTAATATAAAGTGTTATTATCACTCTCAAGTGGATCCATTGGGTCCTAAAATCAAACCAAGGATTCCCATGGTCATACCTGTATCATCCAATTGGTTTAGGACACGTGTTAGGGTAATTAAATATTATTTTAAAGTTATTTATTTACCCATATTTATCAGATTTTCCATTTAACCATGGTAAATAAAATACTTACTGAAGTAATTATTCATAATGTCTAAAAATAAAAGATAACTATTTAAACAATTTGGACAACATCATTCCAAATATGGAAACAATTTTTCCAAATTCAAATTCTAGAATTTGAAAAAATTAATTTCAAATTAATTCCTATATTCAAAACAAAAATTGTGTTTTTATGAAATAAAAACTATCCAAACATTGACACTCGTTTATGTCCAATTTAAATGTGAAATTTCATACAGTGACCTAAATTACCATAAATGAGGAAAATTTAATCTAATTATAGTTAAAAAAAATTCAAATTTATTTTCGTCTTCAGATGGTGTGGTTTTAGAAAGGATTGAAATATGTAAGTTTTTGTTTGTCTCTCGTATCTCATTATCGAAAGGCATGAAGCCTTGGAAGGTGATAGATCTAGTTGATCATCTAGCTAGAATTTGGGGGTTCTCTGACATTAAATTCATTCTTGTTGGGAGGGGTTTCTTCCATCTTCTATTCCCCTCTATGGAATTGGAAAACCAAGCATGGAGTTCTAGGTCAATTAACCTTTAACAGGGTATTATGCGTTTTCATGAATGGAACCTAAACTTCAAATTCAACAATTTTAAATAAACTAACACACCAATATGGATCAAAGTGCATGGATTAAATTGGGTTTTATGGCACCCATAAATTTTGTACGATGTTGCTGCTCTAATAGGAACTCCCATAAGGATGGATGCGGCCACTGAGATGGTCAGCTACTGTCACTTTTCTAGGATTTTAACTGAAGTTGATCTAAGCTCAACACTGATTGACAATGTTTTTCCATCCACACCTCAAGATGAAATAACCCTCATAATTGAATATGAGAATAAGCCCCCCCCCCTTTGTGATGCTTTCTAAATAATTGGTCACTCAAGGGATAATTGTAGAAGTGATCTTTTATGTCCAAAATGTCAAAGAAAAGGCCACGACTCCCAGAGTTGTAGAAGGTCTAGTAAAGCAATAATCCAGCATGCTGAAACTGTTGATGAAGTTCAGGGTCATATTTCCAATAATCCTAATCCTATCAATGGGTATGTTGGATCACATGTCAATGTAAGAACTGCTCAAGAAAGCAGTGCACCTATTTCGGAATTTTCTCTAAATAACAGTTATACAGATGACATGAATTTTCCCACTGACTTGCCTGAAATAACCAATATCCTGGTTCCATCGGTTCTGCAAGTTGATAAATCCAAGGTGTCTTGGGATGATATAGCGGAGTATGGTCTTCACACTAATTTTTCATTCAAATATGCCTTGAATAAAGACATCATGGAAGATGATGAGGGTGATGAATCAACTAATAGCCAAGAATAGAAGGAAATTTCTTCTCAAAATGCGGTGGACTTAAATTTGTCGCAAGGGTAGAATTTGGTTTCTTCTAGTCGTAAGGGGAAGAGCAAATTTGAAGGGGCTTCATCAAAAAATGTTCATTATGCTCCTCAGCAGAAAAGTTAACATGGTAGTGTTCTAAATTGTAGAAAATTTGTTTCTATATCATTCAAAGATCCTGGAGACCACTTGAATCCTCCAAGACTAATGGCTTCAATAAATGTAGTGACTTCATCCTCAACCCCCAATGCCTCAGGATAGGTAATGACTCACTTTGAGGTTGAAATATCTTCATTGAATCTTCTAGTTAAAGAGATGACCCCGGTGAAGTACGCACCTGAATTGAGAATGGAAGACCCTCAGAATTCGGGAACTGGTAAGTGTTGGAAGGTCCCTTCTGGCTCTCAAGATGCTGCAACTATCCAGCACAGAAGAAAAAATCATCCTACCAATGAAAAACCCGATCTGATTGTAGAAGACCCCCAACCTGGATCGGGCAGGAGCATGCTGGATTTTCCAAAAACGGCTACTCTTGTCCAGTGTACAGGAAAGTACCCGACTGCCACTAATGACATTCTGACAGTTGAAAAGATCATCAAAAATACTTTTATGTAGACTCTCAATCAAATGGGGGATGGGTGCTTATAATGGGATATCAATAGGACTTCAGTCTCGAAGTCTCCTGAGAATGAAAATACTCGAAGCATGAAAGACAAACTTCTTGTAAATCTAAGTACTCGTAATTCTTTTGAGCTTTTTGTGTCAGGTAGTATCAAGGAAGAGTTTCAAATCGATGTTCATGTATGTGTATTGGATGATATGGTGGATGTGGAGGATGCTGAATTTTTTTATGACGGAGGGGGACTGTGGAAGCAGGCCAAAACTGGGAGAAGAGGGCAACATCCTTGTGGGCGAGGTGGACGCTCTCCTCCTCACAATATGAACACTGGGTCTAAAATGGCCTAAAGGTGTTCTTTTTGTCCTTTATCTATGTTTTAGATTCCTTTATATATTTCTACCTTTCTTTTTATTCAATAAAGAGGCCTATGTGCCTCAATCTTTAAAAAATTGTCAATTATTGGATTAATAAAGGTTTTTCTATTAAAAGGCATAAAACTAAATTTTTTGTAAAATACCTCTTTTATCATAAATGTTGACTTTTTCTTATATTTTTTCTATGAAACAAAAAATATGAATGTTAATATTATATAGGAAATATAAAATTTAAAATGTGCTTAATACTATTCATAACTGTTTTTTAATGGCTTGGTTGGTATGTCGTGGTGCACTCAAACTCAGTGTTGTGTGTAGCGCAAGTAATTTGAATAATTTTAAGAGATAACATACTATGAAATCATTGGGTGTTACAAAATTGATTTGAAATATTATTTTCATTGAGGATTGATACTTTTATGAGAATTTATTTGAAAAAATAAAATTGTGTATTTCTATATTTTCATTCGTCTGGTGTTTTTATTAATTTGAAGTATTTATATTTGAATGAGTTTTAAAAAAAATTATTGTCAACTCCATTCACCCAGACTCTTGAGTTAATCACTCATCCCAAAAATATAAATGGAGACTCACATTTTCCTTTGAAAATCTACTATGAATTGAAGGGAATAAAATATGAGCTAACATTTACTAGACGCATTCTATCTACCGATATGAAAGTATACTAACTCCCATCAGTTACAAAATTTTCTTCTCAAAATGATCCAAAACAAGGTAAGAAAAATTTCTTATCATCTTTCTAAAATTCATTACTAAATTCTCAATCTGATGTTCTGTTCTGGTGTCTCTATATTGTGAACATTCACCCTTCATCTGGTATAATCCTTCTGATGAACCTCGGGACATTTCACCGATAAATTGTGCTCTATCCAAAGAAATAAACAATTATTCATTAAAAATGAGTAATTATATCTATATAGTATAACATATCTTTGGAATATCTAACTAATGAATCTATCTAGTTACTCTATCCATGAACATTTTTTTGGTCCGCCTTCATTAACCAATGGTTTGATAATCACCCGGCATGAAATTCATCATCCACATGACTCACTATCTAGTACCTCCATCTGATAAGACTCTTGCAGTAATCCAAATCTTTATTTATTAGTGAACAATGTATATATGATTTCTACATACACCCCATTATATATTTTCACCCCCTGAGTAAAATTAAGGGATCTAAAATGTGTTTTCCCACTCAAAAAGATGTATATTTTGGATCTCCAACTAAAATTCATCATTAATTGTACACTTCTCAAACCATCTAAATTTTTTTTAATGCTTCATGAAAAATCCAATAAACAATTCTTCCCTCAATCATACATAAAACATTAATTATTTAAATTCATTAAAAAATAATTAAACATGGAAAAATAACAAACATTAAAGGATAATTTTTAACATCATCACAATAAAGGTCTTCATAATGATTTTTAAAGCTTCTCAAAACCCATATCGGTAAATGTGTGTCTGATGACTTCATAAGAAAATTTATTCTAGTAAAATGTTTTTCTATATGGTATAAATGTTTGGTTTATGCAATAATTGAACTCCTTTATTCAACACTTTTCTATGAGATCAGTTTCAACCAACTGACTCAATTTAGTCAACTCATATTCTCTATATATTTTTCTCTTCATATGTAACCTCTAGTTAATGAATTGTTATTTATTTTCCCGATCACCCTTCTCCACCTAATAAAACATACATGATTCAAAAATAATAGGATGTTATAAATTCATAGGATCATCTATATAATGTCATCATCTTGAAATGTTCAATATTCATTTGTTCGAGGAATATTTTTATAGCATCAAACCGATGAACCCATCCAACTAATGAAACATTTCATGATAGATTTATACTTATATAATTCATATAACAACTCCATTAATTAATATATGATATTGAAATAAGTAAATATTGTATAAAAACCATCACCATGAACATTTTTTACTTATATCCAGAAGACCTCTAGTTGTTGGTCTGCAAACATGTGTGCTTGATTCAACTCAGATTTTTCCTACCTTATGGCCTCTTTAAATATCTATAATAAATCATATTTGCATTGATTATAAAATTCAATATAAAAAAACTTGGTCTAATGGATATTAAACTGATGCAATTGATCAAATATAATTTATATAAATAATTACATCATGGTTTCATAACTTCTACCATTATAGAACATGCAGATTCAACTTCATAACACTTTAATATTCAAAATTTTTCACCTTGTCCACCCAAACAACTCAAACTATGTAATACTATTCAAAATTTTAAATATCACACTTTTAATAAATGTGTACTAACTCAGTAACATGTGATTCTTAAAAACATTAATTTAATATCACTTTTTTAGTTCAATTATATAGCATTGTATGACCTATGATTTTATAAAAACTCAACATGGATTATGTAATTCGTTATGATGTTAGGAACTTGAATATTTTCACAACATCATCTTACAGAAGAGAATTTTCCTAATGTGGTTAATGATAATATTTATTCCTCATCTTTTATATTATAAAAAACATTATTAACAACTCTAACAACTCACTCTTACTAAATATACAATAGAACTCACAACAAGATATATTGAAAACAAATTCAAGACATGTTAAAAATATCCCCAAGGATATTCATATTTGATAGGTAGGAATGTATGTTTTGTTTATTGAGTACACTTAATATAGTTTAGGAATATAAAATGTACCATATTAAATTTAATTACCACTTTATCATTCCTTTATGTTAGAAATATTAATGTATAATGGATATAAATCCCTAGATGATTTTTTAATTGACCACTCGAAGTGAGAATTTCAATTATAAGTAACTGATCTTTGTCATAATGTATTATAGAATATGATTAAATGTTAGTTTTGAGATGAGTAGTTTTTTCATATAAATATAATTAATATGCTCATTATGCCCAAATACAATGGAAAATATGTTTATTTGTGTGCAATATATGACCCATGAAGTATTCCAAATGTAGTGATATACATAGCTAATTTATTGTATTAGGGGTGAATGGATCATATTTAGTCCAATATACATGAGGTTGGTATGATAAATATAATAAAAAAATTATTCTTTGATTCCTTTCTTACACAATAAAAAATAGACTTAGATAATTAAGTGTTGGATGGGTGTGATTTAAATCATATATTGGTTGTAAACGACCCAGCATCGAATTTATCATATCATATAATAAGAATGAAAGTTGGTCCCATGATTGAGATATAATGGGAAGTAAATAGTAGTAACAATATAGTAAATATATGGTTATTAACTAATTGGATTAGGGATGTGATGTATTCATCCATAAATACGAATGATATGGGATGTATTAATTGAATATGTCAATATATACTTACAGAATCGATAACATATGAGTTTACTAAATGGGATCGACATGCATTATGTCCCATGTCCACATGATGTCTTATAAAATGTGAATAAATGATAGTGTATTCTAGAATTTTATGTGATTGGAGAACCTATGTATAGATAAATATGTTATTGATGATGATCACTTCATATCTTTTTTTATATTGAGTTGCATTTATTATTTTCTAAAATATTCGGTTTTCATACAATTTTGAATCTTGTGATTCATATATTTTTTCAATTCTATAAAGGCCTGTTGGATCATTGATTGTGGTCTACTAAATAAGGATTGATTTTGACTAATAGATATTCTATAATTTTTTTGAGTTAATACAAAAAATATTTGGATAGATATTCAAAATGTATTTCATATGATGAAATTGATGCTAATGTTAATGGTATCTTTTGAAAAATGTTTTATAATATATTCAAAAGGAGCTTTGGTTATGATATTCATAGGTTATTATGTATGAAACAATATAAGTGGAATTCTAAGAAAAATAGAATTTATTGAATGTGTGAGTTTGAGGGAGATATTTCCTAAACTGAATATTTCATGTGATAAATTTTGGATTTCATATCCTTGATGTTTTTTTACAAATGTATTCATAAAAAAGTATTAATAATATGTCGGAAATAGTGTATCCATATATACGTGAGATATATATTTTATGTATATATTGGAACAAAAATTTCTAAACTAATAATTGATATTATTGAAATGTTTCTTCTATAAAATATATCATTAAAAGGAGTGTTTCATAAGTTGTAATGTGAAGCGGGATTAATTATTATAATTTTTGAATTGACTAAGGTAATAAATTAGTCAATATAGAGTATGAGTTGACCTGAAATCACATGAGGATAATACCATATAATGTTTCATCATCCATTTTTTTGGGAGTTTGTCTGTTCATAGTATATTGTTTATACTCTTATAAACCCATTTATCTCATACCCAAACACATTATCCTTGATAGGATATAGCACATCATGGATTTTGGGTGTTCTCTATAATGTGATAATGGATTCTGTAAAAATATATGGATTCCTCTTGAGATGGGTGTTACTTTTTTCAGTCTTATGGTCTTTGTTAGCCACATCCGATAGTGATAAATACATAGAGAAGTCATAATCGAAATAATGTAAACATGTTTATAGTGTTCTTAATTTTACAGTTTTTTTTTTCAAATTAACAAATCATAGTGAACATGGGTATAGGATTACATATTGATTCTATTTCAATGATTACGTGTCAATCATCACCATAAAAACCTATAACATGACATGTTATTTGATTATTATTGTTTACTTTACTCATGTTTGATATTGATCATGTACCATTATTTTACCGGATTTGTGTGGGACGCCATTGGTGGTGGTCTACTGAGTTATTCTCACAAACTAATCATGCATTGTTGTAGTAGATAGAAAATATATATTTCACAAACCAATTAATGTAATTTATTATCTTTTGATGATAATGATGGTGGAGATAGGCTAGAGTTGGGTGGAAGGTTTAGGTAGAGACTTTGGTCCATTTGTGGATGTTTCCATTATTTTTTTTTTATTTTGAACCTACTTTTATGTTATCCACCCTCGAGTGATCCATATTAAAATATACAACATCTACCATAGTTCATTTTCGTATATCAATGTTTAGTTATCTATTGATAGTTGGAATGTAGTTATGAAACCTATTTAATATTATTACATTCTTTGATGAAATTTTTATGTTATTTATTATATTGTGTTTTCCCAAGGTTATAGTATACTCAGATGTTATATAATGATTCTCATTTGTTATTAGTTTTCTTTTTGAATATGGGGTGGTAAAACTGAAGTATATTATTCTTAGTTTGGCCACAACAAAGGAGATAAGGGATGAAGATTTTACAACATAGTATGAATGAATTTTTTCTTTGGGTATATTAATTGGGTTATGGTATATAAGAGATATGATATTATTCCAGTTCAGTATAGTTCTTGTCTCTGGGAGTTACTAGCACACATATCAGGAAAGTCCAAGTTACTATAGATGGGACTATGGTTTTTGGTTTTCGCTTTTGTGGTTATGTTACTTTTCCAATTATGGTGAATTTTGTCATAGATTTATGATTTATGGGTTTTTATTCACAGTCGATGGTCGAAAAAGGTGTTTGATCATGCATCATCCTTTCCACATAGGGATCACATGATATTCATATTATTTCTTATGAATAATATTTTATAAAAATATTGTTTTATGTTATTTAATGAGTCAATAATAACTTATATAGATTTTTCATATATATATTTATTGTGAATGTTACATTTATTGTACCATGATTACTATCTTTTATCACGATATACTATTATTGTTATCTTAAACCTTTTATTTAAAATATAATTTTCATGAGAGAGGGTAAGTTAGGAAAGAGTCAAGAAACATTTTTTATGAAACTGTTTCATCATAAGGTGTACATTTAGGGTATATTTGTGTGTTCTTGTTATTAATTACCCTAAAATATGATATTTTAAAAATGATAGATCTACTTCCTAATACATTCACTTATGATTTTAAATATATTATAGAAAATATTTTTGGAGCACTATGAGGGTTGGATGAGAATTCCTCACCAACAGTGGAGCATGAGCATATAGTGATCCATTATCACCTACTTACTAGTAGATCAGTGAGTGTTTACTTTAGGTTTTAATGTTTATATGGCATAAGGAACCATGGTTTAGTCTAACCATGCCATACATGGCCTATGAGTTTCAACTACAACATCAACTGGTCCTTGTTGATGATGGTTAACCATATTATATGGATTTTTGGACTGATTCCATGCATCTTACCCCTAAGAGGTAGTTGAATCTTGATACTTATATGATTCAAGGACTAGTGAAGTGTTTGTGAGACATTTTGGTCCCTGTATACAAATATATGGGGACAAAATTGAAATATTATGAGTCATGTTTTGTTGAGAACATCATCTTAGTAACTTTAAGGACAGAAAGAGATATGGAATTTATGTATATGTAACACGGTGTATGGCAGTGATAGAATATTCTAATCAGATTAAATATATTCTCTAATTCAAGCCTTTGTTGTTGGCTGATGGGGAAGGAATATTTATGAATTTTTATGATGGTTTAAGTAATTTTATATGATCTTTAGTGAATAATTTTTATTCAAAATATACCTTTTAGAGGAAGTGAATACTATAATGATCATTTAGATGAACTAGTTAGCAAGTAGGTTATCTAGTCGTCAGGATTATTTTAATGGGATATGGATAAGGTGTTCATGATGTAGGAAGAAGTTGTTTAATATTTTTTTTACCAAAGTAGAGATAGGATGTGAAGTCAAAGAAGGGGTTATCGTTTTCATCAAGGAGGAAAGCCTCATTTGAGTTTTATTATTATAGATTGAAGGGACACATTTAGTAAGATATTAATAGATAGTTAAATAATTTAAAATCCTATAGATTGTCAAGGTTTTTATGGAATTCCACCATATATTTCTAGTGAGAATTGTTCTTTTAATAATTTATTATCAAGGGAAGGTCCAAGAGTGAAACAAAAATATGAAAGTTGGGTATCCTCCAGACATTTGAGTCATAAAGCAACCTTAGTACCTAATAATAGTTATGTCAATAAGGAGAGGTCCCCCAAGAGAGCCATGTGATGGGAGCATGATTCTAGGGTTTAAAATATCTTAATTACATACAGAGTTTTTTTCCATATAGGGCAGGGATCCATCAACAATTTGACTAAAACCCTTACAGTATTGACCCTAGTATCTATTTTTCATTATGGGTGTGTCAAAATCATTTATATCTTCTATGTTGGTTAGTGATTTGGATATTATTATAGAGTACAAATTAAGTGTTTTTTTATCAATACACATTTAAATGTGAAATCATATTGTGTCTAATGATGTTGAAAGTTTACAATAGTGATTGGTGGATGTATGATTCTCTCGGAAATATTTTTTTATAGATGATTGGTTGACTTATTATTGAGTATTATTGTGTTTTTATAATTAAAATTTATATTAAATGTCCACAGATGATAATGGTTAAACCTATGTCAGGTATTGGGATTTATAGGAAGACTATTCCTGACCTGGTCATCAGTAAATATGTACGATCGATTCCCATTAGTGTAATATTATTATTATGGAAGAATAGATGCATGAGGTGGTGTTTTATTCAATATTTAATTAGTTTAAGGATGTGTTTTGAGGATTTAATGGGATTACTGCTTGATCATCTGATAAATTTTACGATTGATAATATTTCTGATGTGGATCCCATATCTATTCCACCTTGTAGGTTCTCTCATATAGATATTTAGGATTTGAAGGATTTATTAGAGGATTGAGAGGTAAGGGTATTTATTCATCTATACATTTTCAATTAGGGTACTCATAAATTGTTCAATAAGAAGTAATATATGCCACTATGGTTGTGTGGGGTTTACCAATTGTCAGTCCAGGTGGTGGTGAATAATTTGTATCCATTTCTATATATTTATTACATATTCAATCCTTTTAGAGCATAAATGTGGTTCTTTAAGATAAATTTGATTTCTATATATTGTAATAACCAAGATCTTATTTTCATGTATGGATCATATTCTTCAGGTGTTTTGAGAAAAATGGGAGATTCTATAAATTTAAGGAGTAAAGGTCGTGTAATTTGAAGTACACGCCATGTACCCAGTCAGTGTGGGTGACCATGTAATGGCTGTGTGATGGCTGAGTACATAGCCGTGTGGGGTGACCAGGAGACAGCCTAAAGTGGGGCTCGGTAAAGGCATATACACACCGTGTACTTTTAAAAGACAGTTCTTGTACTTTTAAAATACATGGATTGTACTTTAATTTTTATTTGTTAAATTGGACAGGGGTTATGTCTAATTGGATGAAACGCCAACTTCTCGACTCGTCTCATTTAGGAGTGACCGTGGGGCACGATTCTTATTTGAGCACCTGATCGACCATCCATTCTCCAAATCAACTGTCATGGATTGTGTTGGAATCACCACGGTGATTTATTCCTTCTTCTAGAGCCATGTTCCTTGATTTCTGCCCTTTCGTGAGATATCCTTGGTTGAAACTTTTAGACATTTTTTAGATCAATGTTATTCTACCCCGATTCATGGGCCGACACCAGAGTATATCGATCATACAAAATCGAGGTAGGTGGTTTGTGCCATTCCATAGTTTTTCTTTTAATTATATGGGAATTCTTTCCTAATACCCCAGTTCGAGGTATTGAGTGTTTAGGTATTTTAACCCTATTGATTCCTGTTATTCTTGTTTTCTTGAGTTAGAACTCTTTTTTGTAAATCAGGTAATTTTTCCATGCAATAGAGGTGTTTTCCCATGTTTGATTTGATATTGATCATTTGTTCTAGTTTTTTTTGTTAGGCTACTTGACGTCCATGCCTAATGTTTTTAGGATGGAGTGATTTTTCTGATTTTTTGATATACCTTGTAGCTATATAGCCAAGATGTAATTTCAGGTTTACATTGGCAGTTGAACATCATTTGTGCACGATTTCCTTACACAGGGTTGTGGTAACCTATTGTAGTGAGACCATATGGGGAATTTATGTTGATGGTTTCCCCACATTTTCTTTTATTTCTTATCATGTGGTGAGACCATAGGGGGTATTTACATTTAGTACTCCCTCGGGGTGTCTATAGTTATTGTTACGAGACCAAAGGGGGTTGACATTGGTGTTCCCTCTATGTTTCTATTATTATCGTTACAATACAACATGGGGAATTTACATTGAGTGATTCCTTAGAGTGTCTATAGTTTATAGTTGAAATACTATAGGGGGAATTGATGGTGAGTACTTCCTTAGAGAGACATTGTTTGTATGAGACCAAAGGGGTTAGACCATGTGACCTTACCCAAGAGGTCGTTGTATCCTTGAATAAGATGAACCAGAGGGGTTAGGCTGTGAGAACATACCCATTTTCTTAAATGAGATTGATTGGTTCAACCAGAGGGGATAAGATGTTATAACATTCTAAAGGGTTTCTTGTTTTTATTTGGTTGATTAATTGAGAAATCTAAATGAATGTAATTGAAACTGTAGGACTGTTCAATTTTCAGGATGTCCACGTTCATTACTTATTTCTATTGTTGCCTCCCATATATATTCACTAACTATTAGGCACATATATTTGGGTGGTTACCTACTTGGATTTGTCTCACACCCTATTGGGGTCATGATTTTGGGTCCAAACAGATTATATTGTTGTAGGAATATATAATGGCAAGCGCCCTTTTACTCTAGGTACTTGATTGTTGTGGAACTGGAGTGTGTGGGAGCAAGCTGAGGTTTACGATGTTGGTGGAGTTATTTACTTGTTTTCCTTGTAATTTGAATTACTAATGTATTCCATCATTGTGACTTTTTTGGCTTCTTTCCTAGATACTTGTTATATGCATCATTATTGATATATATATATATATATTGCAGTTGTATATTTACTTCTAGTAATCTGTTCTTTACTATTGTATGGTATTATTATTGCTTCTACTACTATTATCTATTTCTTTCCTCTGCATTACACTTATAATGAGGGCATATATTCCACACTATCAAATCAAGGCCCTCGCTTCTATTCAAGATCCTCTAGAATTTGGGGAAATTCTATTGAGATCATGTGACCTACTCGGTACGGGGATCCTCTGGACGACACCCAGAACTGGGATGTAATAAAGTGGTATAAGAAGTATTCTTTTCCTCTTGACATACTGTTTGTAACATATATACAGGGATAGGAAGGAATAGGTAATGGGTAATAAATTGTGCCTCAGAGTAGCTAACCAGTGCATAAGGAAAATCCAATTTGCCTCGAATATTGAAATTTTTCAAGTTTTTCTATTATTAGAGATGGTTTGATTTTAGCGTTGGGTGATTGACATTTTTTTTATTAACATTGATAATATTGAGGTTTTATTTCTGTTGAAACATGACGAGATGAGGGTATGTCATCTCATACATCATATAGGAACTTTCTAGAGATCACATGTCATGCATTCTTGTCAGGCCATTTAGGGTGAATTACGGATTACATGTTGTTGTGATAGATTTTGTGCAAGATATTCATTATCTTGTGATATATGCCTTGATATAATACCAGTTATTTGATTGGGTATTTGATTGTGTATGGTTTTGTTTGAATGAACACCAAACATTGGTTCTTGAAGTTTCATGGGTACTCATGGATCAGAATTTGGTGCATCATTTCACTATTATTCTTTTAAATGACATGTATAAGATTAAAAAATTAATTTACGGGGTGTATGGGCCCTCACAGATCCGAATTTGGAACTTTGACGTTCGTTTCAGTGTTTCTTGGGGATTTGGTGTAGTTTTTAAGGCTTACTATCTGGGAAAACCCAGAATACAGGGTGTGCATTGCTGAATACATGCCATGTATCCTTCGTTTTAAGAAGGAACTGTTTTCTTAAGTACACTCCGTGAACTATTTGTACACATTGTGTACTCTCTAACTGTGTCACTAGCAGTATGGGAAGAGACACAGGGTTGGGAAATCCTTGGAGGAACAAGTCTTCTGTCCTACATAAATGCTATGTCGTAGGGACTGTGTGTCCACTCATGTGAATAATGACATGGATGGATGAAAAATAGGTTATATATGACATGTCAAATTTGAAAATTCCATGTAGTGTAACCCATATATTCGACCGTGTGACTAACAACATGGGTCAGTGAAATCCTTCAATTAAAAATTGTGTATGGATTGATCACACATTGCAGTCACATTCTAGGAAGACCGTGTGGTTTATTCATGTGGAATAAATTAGGTAGGGTAAAACAATTCAAGTACACATAGTGTATTCAGAAAAAATTTCATGTGTATGGGGTGTTACATGACCCGGGATTGAAAAAGTACACACCCATGTGAAGGATTAAAGGAACACACCATGTTGGGGTTATAAACGTTGTGTATCCCTATTTTGAAAAACTTGAAATTTTTTTCTACTATTCATTTCATTCATTTTATGGTTTCTGTAATTTGTATTCATGAACTATGGTGTGTTCTTGACCTTGTGAAGTAATTCCACCATGAAGTCCTCTAGTTGTATGACAAATTTCGAGTAGCGATCAGACACCGAACATGGATGAGCAGGGACTTCCGGCAGACCCTTATATTTTTCTTGTCGTGGTAGAAGCCATTAAAATGAACATAGTTGTTGATGCATATTTCCAATAATTCTTCAAGAGGTTTATGTAGACCTTTTAGGGAGAACCAAATCATGACTAATTTATGGTAGAGTTGACGTGGTTCTTTCAGCAGAAGCATCCTCCAACCTTCTTAGGGGATAGAGGACCTCAGGCTCCAAGTCATGGATAGAAGCAATGTAATATATCTTCGAAAATCTGGAGACACCTATATAGAGGAGGGTTAATCTCACTACTTATATGCTTTGGTATTCCACCAAGATAGGGTGGGATGTGATCTCACAGGTAGGACTCCAGTAGGGTATGGCATCAGATGAGTTCTAGTGTACCTTCAAGGATAACTTCTATCTGGCGACTTTGAGGGTTAATCGATCCCGAGAGTTCTTGTGTTTGGATCAGGGTACTCGCTTGGTCATGGAGTATTCTTCTCGCTTCATAGAGTTATAGTGATTCACACCCATTCTGGGTGGTGATGAGTAATTCAAAGTGAGAAAGTTCAAGGATGGTCATAGGAATTACATCATATCTGAGGTGAACATCTTCAGGTTGATGACTATGTCTTATACAGTCAACCAGGCACAAATCACAGTGAAAAACTTAATGGATTCTAGTGTTTTGGTCTAGGGAGGTTCTGTATCCATTGTTGGTGCTTCTCCAGATGATAGTAGGATGTGACACAGGGATTCTACACGTAGAGATCCAAGTAGGCATTTTACACCTTCAGGTAGCCAAGTGGTATGGTACCAGGGTGGGAAAGGAGGGTATACGAGGACACATTTCCTAAGAGACCTAGTGGAGTTACGATCTTTCTGAAAGATGTTTCATGTTTAGAGGGTTTGTCAGTTTTTCTCACTAAAATATAGTTACAAGGGTTCCTTTATTACTCCTTGTTCAGGAGCAGCACCACCAAATTCTTATCAATCTAAAAACTGGACTAATTCTAGCCATTCAGGATGAGGTAGAGGTTGAAACCGTGGTATCCAGTAGGTAGTATTTCAAAAATAATTGGGTGGACCAGCTCAGGGTGGTCAAGAAGGGTCATAGGGCCGCAGTACAGACCAAACCTTTTCCATAGAGCAGACCCAACAAGAGAAGGATCTCATACCCTCTAAAGTTCGAGGTACGATCCTAGTTGCCTTTGTTTTAGCTTCTACACTTTTCAATACATGATATTCTTAGAGTTTCATATATGTTACTATCATGGAGCGCATTGGGCTCTGTATCTTTACATCTGTTGATTTCTTGATACTAGACACTCTTTTGGAGAAAAGAATGGATAGTATACATCAGTGCAAGGAATTTCCCTCTTGAGGTTGGTGGGTGTCACTAACTCTGGGACATCTATGTCCTAGAGATGGAATACTATGATTTCAATCTCAAATTGGACTATTTAGTTCTCATCCAGGTTTTTGTCGACTACTATCATTGTAGGGTGAGTTTCACATCACCATAGGGAAGTTGGTTCTTATTTAATGGTGAATGGGATGTCCATGAAAGTGGATAAGGACCAGAGAATCATGGGTTGGGAGGTGTTATAGCCCAGATTTCTAGTATATATTTGGATGACCGGGGGTCTTTAAAGTTGGGCTTTCCTCGGGTACTCGATTGTTTTAGGGATGTATTTCCAGAGTAATTATTAGGTCTTCCTCCAGAGACAGAGGTGTAATTTTCTATTGATATTGTTCCAAGAGTGGCACTGGTATCCATTCCTCCTTATATAATGTCTACACCAGAGATACAGGAGCTCAAGAAGAAATTAGAGGAGTTACAAGTGAAGGGTTTCATCTGACCCAACACTTCTCATTGGGGTTTTCTTGTCCTGTTTATGAAGAAGGTGGATGGTACCCTCATAATGTTTCTAGATTATTGAATGCTGAACTAGTTTACGATCAAGAATCGATATCCCTTGATGAGGATTGACGAACTATTTGATCCACTTCGAAGAGATCGGTCTTCTCAACGATTTAATTGAGATCAGGTTATAATCAGTTGCATGTTAAACCATTAGATAAACCTATTATACCTTTTTTAAGTAGGTATAGTCTATAAAATTATATGGTTATGTTGATCAGTCTCATGAACACGCCTATAGTTTTTATGGAACTGAGGAACCAAGTATTCTATCCATAATTGGATTCATTCATGGTAGTTTTGGTGGAAAATATATTGGTGTACTCTTACACTCGACAAAACCATGCCACACATATTGAAGTTGTTTTGAGTACACTGTGACAGTATTAGTTATATGTTATGATCTCAAAATGCCACTTTTTTATGGGTCAGATTCACATCTCGGGTCATGTTATCTCAGAGATAGGAGTATCAGTTGACCCAGAGAAAGTGAGAGCAATAGTTTCCTGGGAGCAGCTGAAGAATGTCGTTGATGTATGAAGTTTTCTAGGGATGGTTGGATAATAAAGAAGTATCATACAGGTCTTTTCACGCTTATTATCACTACTAATGGTCCTAAATAAGAAGGGTATGAATTAATTATAGTCATATTCTTGTGAGTAATCCATTCAGAAGCTGAAATGGACGTTGACTTCAGCACCAATACTTGTATTTTCAGAGCTGGGAAAGAGCTCTATTGTATATTTTGATGCATCGGGTATGGGTCTGGGAGTAGTGATTATGCAGGGGAAAGAGTTATTGCGTACGTGTCTCAGTAGTTTAGGTCAAATAAGAAGAATAACTGGACGCACAATCTCATGTTAGTTGTGGTTGTTCATACTTACGTTGTTGGAGACATTATTTTCGATGAGATATTTTTTTGGTTTTCACTGATCATTAAAGTCTAAAATATATCTTTACACAATACAATCAAAATTTAAGATAGTGAAGGTGGGTTGATTACCTTTAGTCTTTTTATTTTGAGCTTGCATACACACCTTGGAAGGGCAACGTAGTGGCTAATGTGTTGAGATGGAGGAATCAGCTACAGGTAGTTCAGGAGTCCATTAGGGAGTGGAAGCTTTTGGATCTCTTCTCTGATATTCATTTTGAGGAGCTTGATATCTGGGGAAAAAATTTATCTCATCTGTGGTTTTTACCTCTACTCAACTTGATTGAGTGCAAATGAGGTAGCTATCAGATTTTGAAGGCCTAGTTCTATGGGAGAGTGTGTCCGGAGAGGACCCTATTCCAGGATGGACTGTAGTCGAGGATGAGATATTGTGTTTTTATTGGCGTGTATGGGTGTCAATAGACATACATGATGATATGATGTCGGACTTTCATTCCTCAGTTTGGCCAGTTCATCTTGGTGTCACCAATATGTATCGAGATCTACACCATCAGTAATTGTGTCCATGAATGAAGAGATATGTTTCTAGGTTTTTCATGAGGTGTTCCACTTATCATCTGGTGAAGGTAGAGCATAAGAGACCAATAGGTATTTTTTAGCTGTTAATCGTTCCTGAGTGGAAGTAGAATGATGTAGCGAGGGATTTTGTGAAATTCTTGTCGAGGTCGCCTCTAGAGAATGTTACAGTATGGGTTGTAATTGATAGACTCATGAAGGCTTCTCACTTGTTACCAATCAAGGATACTGACAGTGTTGGTGAGATGGGAAGGTTTTACATATGAGATATTGTATGATTACATGGAGTTTCTCACACCTTTATTTCAGAGAGGGATTCCCATTGTACTTATCATGTCCAGTAGGGATTATAGTGGTCTTTGGGAATACAAGTGCATCTAAGTTCAACTTACCATCCCCTGACAGATGTCCAGTCTAAGTGTATGATACAGGTTTTAGAGGACATGCTTCGAGCATGCATCCCAGATTTTGGATGTTCTTTGGAGAAGCACATACCTCTTGTGGAGTTTTCATACAATAATAATTTTTTAAGAAAATATTAAAATGGAACTTTATGAGGCATTGTACAGTAGGCCATGACGTTCACCATTTTGTTGGATGGGGGTAGGATAGGCAGCTATGTTGGGACCTCATCTTTTTTAAGAGACTATAGAGTAGATAGAGTTAATTCAGAAGATGGTGGCTACTGCACAGTCATGATAGAAGTCTTACGTTGGCCGATAGAGATGACCTCTAGAGATAGAGGTTGGAGATCAGTTTTTATTATGTGTCACTCCAAGGTTGGGACACATGAGGATTATGACACATGTCAAGATTTTTGTTGAGATATGTTGGACCGCATGAGGTTTTGGAGAGAGTCGGGCTAGTTGCCTATCATTTGTTGTTGCCTTATAGGTACTAGGCTCTGCACAACATCTTCCATGTTTCTCAGCTATAACATTATTCCTCAGACCCATCTCATGTTTTTCAACTAGAGGAAGTTTAGTTTGAGGTGGAAGCCTCGTTTGAGGACCATCCTATCTGGATTTTGGATCGAAGCATGAATGTTCTCCTGGGCTTGTATGTTCCTCTAGTACGGGTGCTATGGCAGCATAGGGGATTATATAATGAGATATGGGAGAGGGAGACTGATGGGTGATCGTAGTGGTTTGAGATGTTTGAGGATTCTTATTCTTCTTCTCCACCATCTTAGGGAAATTTGGGGATGAATTCCTTTTAGGGGGGAAGTTTGTAAGAACTCAGGTCTTCTTTTCAGGTATGGATCCTATTCTTCTGGTGTTTTGAGAAAAAGGGGAGATTCTGGAAATTTAAGGAGTACACACCATGTACTTTGTACTACATGTCAGGTACCTAGTTGTCACGAGTGACTGTGTATTGGCCATGTGATAGCCGAGAACATGGGCATGGGGGGTGACCTAGAGACTACCTAAAGCAGGGCCCGATAAAGGCATATACATGTTGTGTACTTTTAAAATACACACTATGTATTTTCTTTTAATCTGTTTAATTAGACCGAGGTTGCGTCTAATTGGATGAAACTCCTTCTTCTCTACTCATCATTTCTATGAGCAACTATAGGGTGTGATTGTTCTTTGATCCACGGATCGACCATCTATTCTATGAATCAACTCTTTTCTATTATGTTGGAATCTCCACGGTGATTTCTTCCTTGTTCTAGAGCCTCGTTCCTTGATTTTTCCTCATTTTTGAGATACTCTTGGTTTAACATTTTTTAACATTTTTGTATATCTACATCATTCTAGGATGATTCAAGGTTCGATGTCAGGGTATATTGATCGTAAAACACTAAGGTAGGTGGTTTGTGCCTTTCCATAGTTTGTATTTGAATTATATGTGAAATTTTACCCAATAACCTAGTCCGGGTATTGCATGTTTAGGGATTTTAACAATGTTGATGCCTGTTATGCTTGTTTGCATGATTTTGGACACTTGTTGGTAAATAGGGTTTTATTTCCATGCTATGGAAGTGTTTTCCCATGTTCTATTTGATATTAACCATTTGGTCAAGTTTTTCAGGTTAGTCTGCTTGCTTTCCATACTAAGTGTTGTTAGGATGGAGTGATTTATCTGATGCTGTGATATGCTTTATAGCTATTTAGCCAAGTAGTACTTTTAGGTTTACTTTGGCTGCTGAACATCATTTGTGCGCGATTTATTTACACAAGGCTGTGGGAACCTAGTGTAGTAAGACCATAGGGGGAATTCACATTGATGGATTCCCCATAGTGTCGTTTATTCCTTATCACTATGCAAGACCATAGGGGGGATTAACATTGAGTGCTACCTCAGATTCTCTATAGTTACTATTGTGAGACCATAGGAGGATTGTTGTTGAGTGATCCCTCATATTGTCTATAGTTACAGTATGAGACCACATGGGGAATTTACATTGAGTGCTTTCTCAGAGTGTCTTTAGATTATCGTTAAAAACTATTAGGGGAACTGACAGTGATTGGTTCCTCAAAGAGTCTTTTTTCATGAGACCAAAGGGGTTAGACTGTTTAAGCTTACCCAATAGGTAATTGTATCCTTGTATAAGTTGAACCAAAGGGTTTAGGCTTTGAGAATGTACCAAGATGGTTACTTGAGATTGATTGGTTGAACCAGAGAGGATATGCTGGTAGATATTTCTAGATGGTTTCCTGTTTTCATTTGGTTCATTAATTGAAAAATGTAAATGAATTTAATTGAAAATGTTGGATTTTTTACTTTTAAAAACCTCCGTGTTCATTGCTTCATTATCTTATTGCCTTCCATATATATTCAATGACTCTTAGGTATATATTTTTGGGTTTCTGCCTACTGGGATTCGTCTCACACCATATTTGGGTCTTGATTTTGGGCCCAAAGAGATTATATTGGTAAAATGATAGATAAGGTCAAGATCCCATCTAATTTAGGTACTTGATTGTTGTAGAGATGGAGAGCATGAGACCATGTTGAGGCTTGTGATGATACTGGAGTTATTTACTTGTTTTCCTTGTACTTTGGTTTAGTACTATATTCTAGCATTGTGTCTTGTTTGCAGGCTTTCCTAGATGCTTGTGACATGCATCATTATATATATATATATATATATATATATATTGTAGTTGTTTATTTACTTCTATCCTTCCAATGTTTACTATTGTATGGTATTATTATTTCTTCTGCTACTATTATCTGTTTATTTCCACTGCATTACTCTACCAGTGAGGGAATAGTTTCCCCACTATCACACCAAGGACCTTGCTTCTAGTCAGTAGCCTCTAGAATATTGGGAAATTCGCTTGAGTCCATGTGACCAATAAGGTATGGGGGACCTGTTGACAGCACCCAGAACTGGGATGCTACATATATCATCAGTTGGGTGCGAATCCTTTTGATTTTCTATGTAATGATTTTAGAAGAATGTATCCCAATATATGTATCTTGTGATATTTTTCAGATTGAAAGTTGTAGTATTATTGGATATGGTCCTGATTAATATAGTCCACTACTCTTATTTGGACTAATTTGTGTCAATATAATTGATGATATGTTAATTAACTCCCATATTAGGGAGGATCAGAATATTAATTTTGATATTACTTTGATTATATAGAGGGATATTCACTTATATTCCATGCTCTCCATGTGTAGGTTTTTGATCAGTAGGGGTTCTTTTTGTAGCACATGATATATAAGGTTTGTATATCAATATACCTAGAGATGGTTGAGTTTGTGGTTTTTTAATATAATCACAATAATTCCCTTGATATTTATGGTTTCTTTAGTTTGGTTGGTTACTAATTTTGAATCATTCAGGACTACACTAATTTTTCAATTCTAATGTTGGACCTAACATAAAAGGGACTAAACTTACTCTAGTTTACTTCTTGTGATAGAGAATATAATAATCTAAAATAGAGAATGATGTCTAAATTAATCATGACATTTTTTGAAAGGGTTTAGGACTATTCATTGAATTTGTAATTCTTGGAATTTTGGTTGTTCTAATGTTGTATTGGAATGTTTTCCTTTTTATGTCCATGAAGGTGAGGCCATATAAATGGAAATACGTAATGCATGAGTTCTATCTTGTGGTGGTACTTTTCACACTATGATTCTGATGTCACTGCATTCGAGGTGATTGGTTTGTGGTATATCTTAACCACATATTCCTCATCTATATATTTTTATGAAGGGATGAGAACCGTTTGTAAAAAGAAGTTGTTAAAGAAAATATAGTCATTTGAATTTTAGGTAGTGTATACCCATGGGAAAGGAAATATCATGGATAATTCACTGATTAGAAAGATTCAAAAACATGTTTTTGGTTTTCAATGGTACATAATGATTATATTAAAATTTATGATCAATTTCATTTATGAGACTCAACGTAAATTAAATCTGGTATATCTTAGTATTGGATCCTAACTACTTCAGAGGGTGAAGGAGAGATTATTATCTAGCTAAAAATTATTTATGATTAGGGGGATTATATATATTTTGGAGAAACCAAATGGTTGGTCACTAGATACAGATGAGATTCAATATATAAATGGTTTTTTAGTGGTCCCTATAGGATGTTGGGAAGAGTTAATGATGTATTCACACACCTAGAAAAAGGATATTCTCCTAGGGAATACCAAGATGTGTCACGATATTACAAGTTAGTATTGGTGTATTGGGATAAACAAGGGAATATATGGGTTCATTTCACAGGTATTTACCTGTCATCTGGTGATGATCGATAATCCATTACTTTCCAAAAATCATCAACAATTACCCATTCCAGAGTGTAAGTTAGAAGATGTGATTGTGGAAAATATTTCAGGATTACAAAGGTTACCTCATTTATATATTTTTGTATGGGTTGTTGTGAACTAGTTGAAAAAAATTATACATTTTCTAATAATTTTGGATACTGATTCCATTGACCAATTGGTTTGGAAATATGATTGATATATAATAACTTCATAAATGGTTTTAAAGATAATAATTTTTTATGATATTAGTATCATATCACACTTATTGTGATAGTATCAAAAGGTTCATGATGTGTAGTTTCATTTGATAATTTCATATGATCTTGTTTACCTCTAGAATTGGGGATGATCTCATTGATTTAAGATTCAAACATTCCAAGCTATTTCTAACGGGTTTATTAGTTGAACCGGAAACATCCAATGATTCCATATCCTTTTAGACCTACTTTTCAAATGTATGTGCTCATTAGTTGTGGAATGATGAGGCTTAGGAATTTTCATTGGTCGATAGGATGGGAGGTCAGACTCATCACACCTTTTTGAGGGGAATTATTGTCTACTCTGGGACTCTCTTTATAGGTTAAAGTTATGTTCATGAATCCTTATTACATTACCAAGTATAAAATGAGCTTTCCTTTATATTTGAAAATCAATGATTAATATGTAAGAAATTTAGAGAATATTTTATATGTATTCGAGGTTCTTCATTGATAGAGAATCATCTGTGTTTGTTAGATATTCTTATTCAATGGTATCCTTAAATACATAAAAGTATCTTGGTCATTATGATGACCATACTGGTTTTAAAGCCACTCAGTGGGGAACTTGAAGTTTATTGTCATTTAGAAGGACATTGATTATTTCAGAGTTGGGATCATACCCACATATGGTCTACCTACATATCCTTTGATTTGGAAAAGGAATCATAACCCACGTAGTTCGAGTAAGGTAGTATGATGTTTATGCATGATTGATGGCTCAAAGAAAGATGTCATGATTACTCTTACACTCTAAGCTCACGTGAGTCATGCTCGGTGTGAGAAACAAGATGTTTTGGTGAAAGTCGACAGTTGTGCCATGCAATGATTTGGGGATTATGTATGTATGACAGCCCAAATAGTTGAGGATTAAGATTTACTTCATGGAAGAAGTCCACGATCAGGGTCCATAAAGGTATATGTGCTTCATGTAGAATTGGATACTCTAATCTTGGGGCTTACTCCTAAGGAAGATTCCCAAGATAGGATGGGACTTATGATTGGGTTTTACTCCTAAGAAGGAAGCCTAGATCAAAAATTAATTATGACTGGTTAAGAGAAAATAAGACTAGGTCATACTCTTGAAAAGGAGACCCGGGTTAAAAGGGATTTGAAAACTGGGGCTTAACTCCTAAATAGGGGGCAAAGGTTTAGGGAATTTTAGAATTAAGGGACTTGGGGCTTAGTCATGAAAAGGATGCCCATATTTGAGACTGGGGCTTACTTTTTAAAATGAGGAACAGGTTAAGAGAACTATGATTGGGGCTTACTCTTGAGGAGGATGACCATATTTGGGTACTTTATGACTGGGGCTTACTCTTGAGGAGGATACCCAGATTAAGGGACTTGGGGCTTACTCCTGAAAAGGATGACCATATTAATGAGGACATGGGGCTTACTTGTAAGGAGGATGCCCATATTAATAAGAATTGGGACTGGGGATTACTCCAAAAAAGGAGTCCCAGTTTAAGGATTCTCTCATCTTAAAGGATGAGGTTGAATGAATGAACTCTCTAACTTTAGTGACATAAAGATGTGTAAATCACTAGGTTTTGAGAGATGTTCCACGGAATTCCTTTAGATAAGGATGTCAATTCAGAAAACATGCCATAAATGGCTTTGAATAGTGTCTTGAAGACTGAATCTTGAATAAGAGAGGTGGAATGCCATAAAAGGGGTTAAATGGGCAGGAAGGACACCCAAAAGTAGAAGGGCGCGCAAGTCCTGAGGGGTCGCGCAAGTACTGTGTAGGAACGCAAGTCCGGGACATGCAGGTATACCTGCGCGGCACATGGGTACTTGCACGATCCTTGACCAGTAGAGTAACACTTGGGAGATTCTTGACCAAAGCCTTTGGAATCATCCTGAGGTATTTCCAGAAGAGTGGTGCGCAAGTTTTAATGAATAGGTAAGGAGGCGCTCAAGTGTATTCATTTCCCTTAAGGGAAGAACACTTAGGTGCGCAAGTGTTAGTGAATTCTAATAGTTAAACCTTATTCCTCTTGTTTATACCTTCCATTATAGGTAACGAATTACCTTAGAAGTGTTAGGAAGACTTGAAGAAGAGACTTGGGCATTCAAAGATTTGTATATGAATTCTGGAAAAAATTTCCTCCCAAATGTGGGGCCCACCGGGGGTATTTATAGGCTGGAGAGGACCCTGAGTGGTTTTCAAAGAGGGCACGCAAGTGACTTGCGTGACCAGTTGCGGCGCGCAGGTGTACGTGAGCGACCATGGTAGAACATGTGTGACTCTTGCACAATGTTTTTCTTATTCCTTCCTTTGTCAATTTTTGATATTTTTCCAAAGGTTGTATCACTTTGAGCTAAGATATTCTCATTTTCTAATATTTAGACTCTTTGAATAAAGGAGCGTCAACAAAAGTCCCCCCTCATAGTTGTATCCAAAAGAAATGAGGATTTGACTCTGAGGAAATCAAGAATCAAAAGGAAATTGGGGCGCGCAGGGTATGGCGCACAATTGAGCTTCGAGCGTGTAGGGTCTGGCGCGCAGGGGTACGGCCATGTCTATAAATAGAGGGCCTCACCTCGTGCAAAGCAGCTAGATATTTATTTTTTTTCTGCTCTCGGCGCGCATGTTGACTCCCAGCTCTCGCTAGTCCGCGCTTCTTGCATCTTGGGTCACGCTTCTGTTAAGGTATTTAGACTTGTGTGGTGAAACTTGTGCACCCTATACTTGCGCGCCCAAAGGAGACTTGCACGCCAACTATGGGACTTGTGCGCCTTAATGACTTATCCAATTTCTTCAAATTCATCAGAAATTTTATGAAAAATTAAAATAATTTAATATTTAATTATTCAACTTTTGTGCAGATCAAATGGCTCCAAAGAGAATCGGAATGGCTGATGAACTGGCGAGCAAATGAATTGATGAGACGATGGACGTCGTTGGCCACGATTATTAGTCCCATGTGAATGTTCTATCCCAGAATTAGCCAAGTACTTGATGAAGCATCATATTAACATCCCGCACAGCATCTATCAGCCACTATATGTCTATGGTCACTTGAAAGACGTCAATATTCGAGAAGAAAATAATTATCCATCGCATTCCTAGTTTCATTCATATACCAACTTTTCCTCAGCAAGTTTCTCAATCGAAGGAACATTTTATTCTTCTGAACAGTAAATAAAGCTTATATAATGCATCATAGCTCGTGTGCACTAGATCTGAAACCTCACAAGCCTCAGCTGAAACCACATTGTTATCCTTTGGTATTTTGAAATTCTTAGATGGATCAATCCAAAGGCTGGAAGGAAAAATGGGAATTTTGTTCTGGAGGAGGGGTGAAGCCAACTTGGATGTGGGCTTATTGGGTGCGACAAACATGTGAAGTGTTTGTAGAGGATCTGAAGGGAGCTGCAATTTGTGAAGCCGTCTGGGCTGGGCAGACGTATGTTTATAGGAATGATAATTTTTCACCGGAATTTCTTATCCACGGGATCCCAAAAACTAATTCTTTCCATCGGACCCAGGGATAAGTAGGCATTTGTTTGAGGGATGTCTACAAGATCTCAGGGGTTCCAATCCTGGGCGATATGTATGAAAAATTCGTCCCCCCAAAGGCAACCATGAATGATCCAGAGAAGACTCCAGATTTGGTTCGAGAGTTATTGAAGATTTATCATAAGCTCAAAATCTCAAAGACTTAAAATACTCATTCTAGAAGGGATATTCATCCAGAGGAGTGGATGAATATATTTATTAATTAGAAGAAATAGAAGGATCCAAAGGAGAAGGTATCCAAGAAAGAGAAATCCAAGGATAAGAGGTCCACCCGTCCTACCACCTTCCCCAAAACAGAGAAGAGGGGTGCTCCTGGAACATTCTGGAAAACTATAGAAGCAGGATAGTTTGAGAAATGAGGGTATGAAGTGAATCATAAAATCCTAGAGAAGACCCGTCTGGTAGGATTTTTGGCCTTATGGGTCAGTGTGTATCTTTTACCAGTCAGAGATTTGAAGGGAGGCGTTAGGCCAGGGAACCTCGTTATTGCAGCCAAGTTGGATGAAAGGAAGATGGTGAGGTTGGATACCCTAGTTTTGGCAACGATTCATAGTATCATACTCCATGTTTATATGGGTGAGTCTCCTTTGAGATTAGTGGGACCATTACAAGTTTTATGGGATGGATCCCCACTCACATCCGGACATATGCTGTTCAAAACGGAATACGGATTCCTGGAAGTTCTTTCAGGACGTCTGTTCAGGCCTTCTCTGGAGTTTTTCCTTTGGCCCTCAATGCCTGTGATATTAGGCCAAAGATGGGTATGCATAAGGAATTCCACTTCTTTCCCCATGAAAATCCGCTGACAGGGCGGTTTTTTGACGATGGATTAGCCAGCTTAGAATAGAGGTCATACATGTTGTCCCGCAGAGATGGTGTACTGGCCACCAGAATTGATGGGGAAATTATATGTGAGGCCTATGATCCATATCAATTTTCACATCAATTAAAATGTCTACAGACACTGTTGTATCTCTTCCAGTGCACGTCAGATCAGAGCAACATCCAATGGTTGCTCGGCAACTATGGTTGCTAATGGCTATGGAAAGGACTAGGGAAGCCTTTGACTTACCAGATACTAAAGAGGTAAGAAATTTGAACATATGGTATACTGAAAACTGGATAGATCCATATCCTGAGGAAATATTGAATAAACCTATTTAACATCTGGGGAAGAAGAAGAGAACCATTGAGAAAGAAACAATTCAGGTGGAAGGTGATTCTTCCACTCCTGAATCTGGTTCACCAAGTTCTTCAACTAAGGCTGATACATCAGATTCTCAGGAGATACAACACGTGTTAAAGAGGCTATGTGTTTTATATAATCCTCTTGTTAGAATCAAGAGAGCCACTCCATCAACTACTGGTGAGTTAATTTATTGAGGCAATTTTAATTGCAAGTAACATTATTGAGTAACAATATTTCATTATCTTTTTATAGTTGGAGGTGCTAGAAAGAAATTTAAATACATGGTTATAGGAACATCTTCGCAGCCTTCTAGTACACCTACATATCTACGACTAGAGACCATCCAGACATGGCGCGATATATACTATGATACTATAACTCTCTAGCTTGAGCTGTGTGAAGGGTTAAGTCTTCATAGAATAGGGACTTTTCATGCTCTTGAAAATATTCATTTCAAGGATAACCCTGATGAAGTAAGAGCCTATGTGAAAGAGTTCAAGGCCTACTTATATGCCACCGAAGATTTTATCCCTTTCACTAAGCGGGTGAAGGAAATGATGGATCACGGCGCCACTGATGA